>JAQPPZ010016892.1:1852500-3102500 GCA_028583015.1 Wollemia nobilis | reverse complement strand
AACACCAGGTCAGGTGGTAAGAAAGGAAAAAGAGTCTGTAGCTACAAGAGCTACCTAAAATGATGAGAACATGGCTTGTATGATTCAACTCATGCAAGACCAAATGAACTAACAACGTGAGCAGATAGAGATCCAAAAGGCTCAGTTGAGTGAGCATATGGATCAACAATGGGCACATATGGCTCAACAATAGGAAATGATCATCCAACAACAAAAGGTTATTGAAAACCTGACTCAGAAAAAGACAAACAGTAATGTAGGTCAATTCCCAAAGGGATCCTCGAGGAGAAAAGTGGGTGAAGAACTGCAAAAAGAGTTAAAGAAATTGGATATCTCTAAATTTTATGGATGTGGTGATGGATAAATCATCGTTAATTGGCTAAGTGAAGTCGAAGGGTATTTTTCCATCCAACCCCTTTATTCTGAGGTAAAACTACATGGGAAGTTGCTCATTTAGAAGGTCCTGCCAAGACCTAGTGGACCAATACAAGAAATCTACTTAGAAAGAAGCAACAAATATACCTTGAGAAGAATTTTTAAGAGAATTCAAAAGTCATTTCCTCACGAAGCAATTTTATATTAAGAAACATGAAGAATTTACAAATTTGCATCAAGGCAACATGACGATAATTGAGTATTACCAGAAGTTTGTGCAATTACTTAAGTATGCCCCAAAGTTTGATGGGCAAGAGAAGTTTAAGGCACACAAATTTGTTATGGGATTGCATCCTAAGTATAATCAACCTGTAGGAGGGAAATTACCCCAAACACTATCAGTTGCCTATGATGCTGCTTGATATGAGGAATTGAGCCAATAAGAGGTAAAAGCTTTTTACCAACAAGAAAGAGATAATTCAAATAAGAGAAGATATCCTGAGTAGAATCGAGGTATGGATCAGAATAGGAAATTCAGAGATAGGGGTCGTAACAAAAGTGACAACAGGAACAAGGGCGAAAACCAGGGGCACAAAGGGCAGTCAGAGCGAAGGAATTTTCAAGAAAAGAAAAATAATAATAGAGAACAAGGCAAAAATGGCAACCAAAATAAGGAAAATGATAAACAAAGGAATGATGGGCCAAACGCCTATTTTACATGTGGAGCATTGGATCATTTTGCTAGACAATGCCCTAAAAGAGTAGATCGTAGGAACCCCACTGAAGAAGTACCACATAGAATCTTTGCTGCCACAGGTAACCCTAACCTTATAGGGCAAACTACTCCATTTTTAATTAAGGGAAAAATAGGTGAAAGAGATGTAAACATTCTAATTGATAGTGGAGCTACAAACAATTTTATTTCAAACAATATTTTGAGGGATATACATGTTAAACCTGAGTTTTTTGCAAATAGGTGCATTAGTTAAAACAAATGGTAAAAATGTGAACTCATAATGTTTGTATCGAGTTCTAAAGGTAGTTTTGTAAGTATCTTCCTCTCAGATTCTTAATTGGTGATATCCAGACCTAAGGTCAATCTTAGAGAAGATTGTGGCTCCTTTTAGTTGATCAAACAAGTCATCAATTCGGGGTAAAGGATACTTATTTTTGACAATCATTTTTTTAAGTATCCTATAATAAATACATAATCTTACAGAACCATCCTTCTTTTTAACAAATTAAACTGGTGCTCCCCATGGTGACACACTAGGTTTAATATGACCATTTTCCAACAAATCTTGTAGTTGAGTTTTAAGTTCTTGTAACTCTAGTGATGTCATATGGTACAGGGTCCTCACAATTGGAGTTGCTCCAAGCACAAGTTCTATTGAAAAGTCAAATTCCCTTTTTTGTGGTAATCTTGGAAAATCTTCAGGAAATACATCCCTATACTCACCTAGTACTGGATATTGTTGGAACAGTGTTGCACTTGAATCAGTTTCCTCTTTTTTGTTCATCTTAACTACATACAACCCACATCCTTTTCTCCACGCTCTCTTGTCTTGCATACTAGTTATCAAATGAGGCTCAAGAGATGTTCTATTGCAATGAATGTAGATTCTTTGATTAGTATTGTTTGTAAAATCCACCCATCTCTCTTCAAAGTTTAGCAATGCTTTATGAGCCTTAAGCCAATCTACTCCTAGAATTATATCAAAAGCATGTAAAGGTGCCACATACAAATGCCAATTGATATTTCCTTAGGGTATTAAAAGGACACTTCCTTTTAAAGTAACAACAACCATATAGTCAGACTTTATTTAATACAACACTAAACATTAAACCTCCATTAATTACCATCTGAAAATACTTTTATATAAAATATGGATCAATTTTTTAAACCAGATGCATTAAGACCATGAAAATACATATAAAAATCAGTAAGTATATCTTTAATAGTTGTACAATCATTCACACTGTCTTGAGGATAAATAATACTAGCTGTACAATATTATGTCTTTACCATATAGCTTGAACTAACCAAACTGCACTACTATGGTCACTAATGCTTGTATAATTAAATATTTTTAACTACCCTTAATGACTTTGGATTGTATAGCTGAGGACGCGTTCTCCATACACCTTATAATACCCCACCCTCACAGACTTCGAATAGGGAAATGAGAATGAATTTAGGATCAGCTTGGCCCTTAAATGCCTAAACATGCACAACCATGCAAGCAGACAAATGCAATGTAGGAATATAAAATCATAGATTTCCTCTCTTCACCAGATACATGACGCTTTCACAAAGCAGAGAAACTAGAAACATACCCTTCTTTACTTTTAAGCTTTCATTCAGAGCACAATTAAAAACATTACCAGAAAAATAGACAACTAAAAGCCTGAATTCAGTGAACACAGACTGTAATAGAAAAAGAGCTCAAAATCTCTATAAATTAGAATGCATTCTTAGTTGAAAAGGGTAATTGGTTTTCTAACAGCATTGCAAATATTTTTTTTTTCTTTCCAATTCGTTCCTTAAAACTGTTTCATTATTCTTTATATAGATTTTAAAAATGCCTCCCTATTTATTGTTTGATTTCACACAGAAACCATACTTATAACTATTTTTTTTATTTAGAAATCAAGGTGCCATTAATTCATAAATTCGTAGGGTTAATATATAACCTAATACACAATTTATTTTCCACTGTTCAATGCCTTACAAATTATGCAGAGTAGATATTTATTTAATCATTAAACAATATTTAAATTCCCAATCCCAAAAAATATAGCTCAGCCAAACTTGCCTGGTTTTCCCTTAGTCTTCTGTCATCTGACGTAGAGCAGCGTCCTTTCTTCCTTTCTTCCCAGTCCAACCTCTCAGTGTTCTCAATTCATAATGCCTAATCCCTTTTCCCCTTTTGGTTAATATAGAAAGCAAATGAAACAGTGTGTTGACACCTCAACGCTTTTCCTGCCAAGTATATCCTTTGAAATGCATCCACATGGCAAGTCTCATTCTTTCCAAGGTTGATAGGTGAGAATTTTAATTTTATATATTATTTTAAAACTCATCCGAGTTGCTTTATAAGACTTATAACATGTTTTTTCTTTTCAACGATATGCATAAGTTATTTCGTGGTATTTAGGCCATTCCCTATAATTGGATTTAGGGATTCAATTTACTTGTATATATATATATATATATATATATATATATATATATATATGTTTTAATAATTGTGGAAATGTAGGACTTAGTTGAATCGTAAAGAGGGTGAGTCCTCTTTTAAAAATATTTCCTTTATTTTAATTTTCCCCTTTTTTTTAATTTAATTTTGTCTTTTATGAAAAGCTTATTATTATACATATATTTATATTTTATTTTGTTTTTATTACTTATTATTATACACATATATAATTTATTATATATATTTTTATATATTCTTAATATTATTATTTTACTATTATATATTTTTTAATTTAGAGTCTTTAAATTAATGACAAGCGACATGTAACAATAGAACAATATTATGCAAACTGACACACATGCAAGCAGACAGGCAAAATGCAATGTATGAACAAAAATCTACAGTGGGCTTCCATGTACCCACGGACCAAGGTGCGATTGGCATGACATCATATCCCACCTTACCTGACGTTTCTGACCGCTGTCCTAGTCAGGGGGTGGGTTTTTCTCCTCTGCTTCTTACACGATCCCTGTGTCTGCATCACAAAAACTAAGTGCAGAATCACATTCTTCCAAGTAAAATGGATACAAATAACGGTGATGTGACACCAAGTTGTTAACACCGTTTTTTATGCAATTGAGACTTCCCATGATGAGCACCATATTTATGGATATTTTGCAAGAGGCAATAATACAGTTCCAAACTTGGGCATTATTTTGAGATTTATTTTAAAAAATTTGGTTATTCCTTTCAAGCCATAAATTCCAATAAATAATGAAAAGGCCAATCCTCCAAAGAATACATAATGCTTTAGCTTTGAAATAATTAATTCAACATTTCATCAACTCTTTCAATGTTTATGGAGCTACCCAATATAATTTCATATTTTTAAAAAAGTAACCCCAAATGGTGTGAGCAATCAAACAATGAAGAAGTAAATGGTATGATGTTTCAAAATAATTTTCACACAAGACACATCTAAAATTTCCTTAATATCCTCTTCTTTGTAGACCCTCTCCTATAAGAATCTTACTTTGAACTACTAACCAAAGGAATGTTGAGGCCTTAGGGAGATCTCTAATGACCAAACATTATTTCAAGAAAAATATTTGGGAGAAGAAAATTTTAATTATTCTAAATCCTCATATCCCAACTTGACTTAGTATCCACCATAATTTGATAAATTTCAAACCAAATCATCATTTCGTGTAAAAATAGATAAATAAAACTCATGAAACATGTTATGAAGTTCATCTACAATTTGTTTGAGTTCCTTTCCTTCAACTAGGTTACTAAAATAAATCCATGATCTAGAGTTGTTGTTCTTAATAATGTAGTCTTTGACCTTTGGACCTTTATATGCTAGGTATGCTTTATTGAAGAATATTACATTATTTGGTACATGTTAATGTACCCCATGGTACCTTGATGGTACAAATGTAAATATGTAATAGATTAGGGTTTGTGTCTATAGTTTAGATGAGTGATTTATATTTTCATTTTGTGTAAGTGTCTATGTGCAGGATATGCACAAGTGTTATGTAAGAGTGTAACATGTAGGATATGTACAAGTATCATGTAAGTTAGAGTGCAAGTGTGTATTGAAAGAATGTGCACAAGTGTCATGTATACAAGTGTGTAAATATGTAAAGTGAGGATGTGTAAAAGTGTATTGTATTAGAAGTGCATGTAGGAGAGTAAGAGTAATGTAGAAGCGTGCAAGGATCATAGAGTCAAGTATGCATGTAAGAAGAGAATGACGAGTCTAGTATACAAGTGGAAAGATGAGAAGCTAAAATTTAAGAATAGGAAAGGTTGCATCTCTCGAATGAGAGGAGTGCAATAGACAAGTATTGAAGAGTCACATTACTATAGCTATATTATGAAGACAAAGCTCCATACAATGTAAGGAAAACTGGTTTATAACAATCATCACATAGCAAACATTGATAATAAAGTTTGTAAATAGATTTTGAGCAATTTTATTGTAGGTCTTTTTCATGCTTGTACATGAATGATTTTGGCCATTTACATTCATATTTGATATTATAAGTGAATGTTATTTCATTATTATATTGGCATATATATTTTTGATTGTTCATATATATAATTCTACTCTTGATTATTGATATTTTGACCTATAATATTGTGGCTTAATTATATTGGGACTTGTAATATTTTGAGATAGTTAGGCTTAAAAGCCAATAATGGTATCAGAGATACCACTTAAATCTATCCATTTTTTATAGAGTTATATTTCAGAGCCACCATAATATTGAAGTCTATCCACTTTGAAAGTAGTGAAGACTTGGACTCTATTTTAAAGGTCTGATTGAGTAGATATTGAGGGGACATATAATAGTCACCCTAATTTGAATGCTAGGGTCTTTCCACTTGGTTCAAAGAAAACCAGTGAAGAGTAGGACTCAACTTGAATTGATTGAGAGAGCCAAATTAGAAGATAGTTGGATGTGAGGGGACATTCATAGTCACCTTGATATTGATTTTGGATTCTCTAGAAAAGAGGAGAATCATATTGTTCTTAGGTGTGACCTAAAAAATTAGATAATCGAGGAGCACCAAAGTTCCCAGATAATTGAGGAGCATCAAAGTTTATAGAGATTAAGAAGCATCATAACTTCCATGGAATCGAGAAGCAATATAAGCTTCCAAAGATCAAGATATTTTAATATAACTCAGATAAAATCTAGAGAGTAGTAGAAAGAACAAATTGTAACTTTCTACTAATATTGAAGATTATTTTGTAGCTAAGTTTACTCAAAGCACAAATCAAGATTGAATTAAGGATGAAGAATAAAGGGCCCTGGTAGTGTCCAAGTATAGAAGAAACATTCAAGCCTGATAGCAATCCAAGTGTAGAGTAGAATCACTTGAACTTGATAAAGATCAAGTATAGAGTAAAATTGATCGAGCCTAATAAAGCTCAAGCATAGAGCACAAGCACCTGAGCTTGAAAGTGCTCAATAATATAAAAAAAATGCTTGAGCTTGGAAGGGTCCAAGCATAGAGTAGGAGCACCCGAGTATGGTAAAACTCAATATCAAAATAGAAGTTCTTGAGCTTGAAAGGGTCCAAGCATAGAGTAGGAACACTTGAGTCTAGTAAACCTCTTACCACAAGATACAAACTTGGAAGTGACCAAGCATAGAGTAAGAGTACCTAAGTCTGGTAGTGCTAAAAAATAAAGAAGGAGCGCTCAATTTTGGTTGGTATACAACAGAGAATAAAAGTGCATAAGTAGCACTGAAGAACTGCTCACACAAAAACTCAAACAGTAGTTTGTAGCATTCAAGAAGTGCTCACACCAAAGAGAACTCAAACTATAGAATTTTTTTTAGTAGCACTTAAGAAGCACGCACACAAAAGAGATCACAGATAGTAGAAAGCATAAAGTATACAAGCAAGAGCACACAATAGAAAGAGCCCAAGAAGTTCTCAAGAAGTCCTTTAGACAAGAGAAAGCATACATCTAAGTGAGTATGCAGGTGGATCTTATTCAAAAACATGTTTGCAACCTTGGAAATTACCTTCTATAAGTCTAAAGCATAGAGAAGAGGGAAGAAACCCTATTGAGAGAAGTCTTCCATAGAGATGACCATCTAAGGGAGAGATGACCGTCTAAGGAAGATACCGCAAAGCAATGAATCACATAACATAGCCAAAAAAATAATCACTCAAGAGTCTTTTGGAAAGCAAAGAAGATAGTCCAATGAAAGGTTTTGCAAGGTGTTCATTGAAACACTTATGAAATGACCATTGCAACATGCAATCTAACACCTACGCTCATTTGAATGAAATGATCACTACAATGTGTAAAATAAACCCTATTCTTACACTCATGAAATGACCATTGCAATGTGCAATATAATGTCTTTTCTAATACCTAATATTACATACATTTGAATTCCATGTAGACGCCATTCAATTACTATTGAAGGTCCTTGAAAGCATAGAAGTAAATATTAAATTTTACAGTAGTCTATAGAGACGATAAGCGTTATTTCAACAAGCCATCAAGGTGGAGAATAAGGTAAGTGATATTACCTTAATTTAATGCAAAATTAAAGACCTAATCTAGAAGATTATTATCTTAGGTACTTTAATTATTTAATTTGGAGTTAAAAGGTTTTTATAATTTGATTATTAGGTGGAAGTTATAAGGTTTTCTACTATAGTTTGAAATTGAAATTTTGAAATTTTGAATTTTTAATATTTATTAAAGTATGGAGTAATAAGGATTTCTAATTCAAATAGGATTTAAGTTTTTTTTTTTTTTTTAATTTGATTTGATTTTTAAAACTTTGAGATTTGAAGTTTTTTGAAGAGTTAAGATTTGAAGATTTATTTTTTAAGTTTTTGAATATATTGAAGTTTTTTAAATTTTTAGAATTTGAAGAAATTTTGAAATATTGTAAATTTAATTTAATAGGAATTTAAAAAGATCACTACATCAAATGTTTAAAAAAATTAAAATTTGCAATTTTTTTTTTGAGTGATTATTGAGAAGTTCATTGAAATTGCAATTTATTAACCTTGGAGATATAAGGTTTACTACTTCAAAGGAATTGAATCATTGAATTACAAACTTCGTTTATTATGAAAGAAAATATGAATTCCATAATCATAAGAAAAACTAGAAGTTATAAATTCTAGCATTGGTAAATTAATTAAAAAATCTAAGAGCAAGCGAGATATGGCAATACAATTCATCTATAGAGAAGCAATGAATGAAATCTTTAAAACATTAAAATATTGTTTACTTTCAGACATTGTTTACATTCAAATATTGTTGAAGAAATTGATAATTTAAAGGATGATATTATGATACCTATTGATATAGGTAGTATAATGTACATGGTATTGTTTTCAACTGAACTTCATAAAAATGGAAATCAAAAGAAAAAGTTTTTATTAAAACTCTAAAAAGGAGAATAATGTTTTATCATGATCCTAATGAATCAAGTGAATCATCTCTAAGAATAATGTTTCATTACTCATGCAAGCACTTCAAATTTAGGAAATTATTATGATGCTTTAAGCAAATGTTTAGAGATTATAGGAATATAAGAAACACATGATCCATAGGTAAAATATGAAGAAGTCATGCATAGCATGGGTGTAAAAGCACATGAATCAGAGATCAAGAACAATGAAGAAGTTCAAGCAGTTCATGGATAAAGTAATGAAGAAGAGAAAACTAAAGAACCAAAAAATAAAGATGAAGGAGAATTCAAAGTAGAACTCAAGAAAGAAGATGAAGATGGATTTCAAACAAGAGATCATGCTCCATGCAAGGTCACATAAATATTGAAGATGAATACAAAGATTGAATACTTAAGTCTTCAATAACCAAATAATGTAATACAGGGGGTGTTTAAATATTACATTATTTGGTACATGCTAATGTACCCCCATGGTACCTTCATGGTACAAATGTAAATATGTAATAGATTAGGGTTTGTATCTATAGTTTAGATGAGTGATTTATATTTACCTTTTATGTAAGTGTCTATGTGCAGGATATGCACAAGTGTCATGTAAGTTAGAGTGCAAGTGTGTATTGAGAGAATGTGCACAAGTGTCATGTAAGTGTGCAAATATGTAAAGTGAGGATGTGCACGAGTGTCTTGTATTAGAAGTGTATGTAGGAGAGAAAGAGTCATATAGAAGTGTGCAAGTTTCATAGAGTCAAGTATACATGTAAGAAGAGAGTGAAGAGTCTAGTATACAAGTGGAAAGATGAGAAGCCAAAGGTCAAGAATAGGAAAGATTGCATCTCTCGGATATGTGAGGAGTGCAATAGACAAGTATTGAAGAGTCACATTAATATAGCTATATTATGGGAATAAAGCTCCATACAATGTAAGGAAAAATGATTAGTAGCGATTACCACATAGCAAGCATTGATAATAAAGCTTGTATACAAATTTTGAGCAATTTTATTGTAAGTATTTTTCATGCATGTACATGAATGATTTTGGCCATTTACATTCATATTTGATATTATAAGTGATTGCTATTTCATTATTATATTGGACTAGATATATATTTGATTACTCATATATATAATTCTACTCTTGATTATTGATACTTTGGCCTCTAATATTATAGCTTAATTATAGTAGAACATGTAATATTTTGAGATAGTTGGACTTAAAATCCAACATGCTTGATCTAGTGGTTTCCATTTTGAGTAAGAGATAAGAGGATAAGGCTTCAACCAAGCATCAAGCCAAAAATATTGTATAACTCCCCTCATTGACTGACCGTCTAATATATTTATTTATCAATTGTAAACTATATGATATGAAGTTCCATGTTGACAATATTTTGGGTAGAGTTCTTTTCCTAAATAATTTCATTGCATCAATAGAACCTATATATTTTTGCAGTAATATTTTTTCTAAATTCTTTCCTTGATATTTGAATAATATCCACCCAAGCTTTGCTCCTAAATCCAAATTCATAAGTTTACAATTCCACAAGATTTCTCCTCCAATATTCTTTCCTTTGCAAAGTCTATCCTACTTACAAAGAGGAAACCTAAATTTTTCCTCACAACCTTTCCATAGAAAGTCTCTTTGAATTTTATCAATTTTTGATGCTATACCTGTTGGCAATCTTGAAAATGACATTATATAAATAGGGATGGATTGTAATGTAATATTTGAGTTGTAGCCTTCCTGTCATAGTTAAGAACTTACCTTTCCAACCTGCCAAACAAGCTTTCATTCTATCCAAAAAAGAGATCCAAAGCTTCTTTTTATTTCCTTTATCAAACAAAGGAGATTTAATAATTTTCAATTAGTTAATGGATAAATAATTAATTAATTATTTAATGATTAATATCAATTTAGCAAGGTCCGAGGTGTAGACCAATTGGTTCGACCAAACCCCATAAGGGGGATGGAGGTCCAAGGTTCAAATATCGGGCCTCACTCGGACTAAACACTTGTCCCTTTATTGGTGCTTTCAACAACGTAAAAGGTTTAAAATTATTGTGGCATGGTGGTTATAGGGGTGGATTGCACGAAGAACTGTGTGGTGGCTTCTAGGGTGGACAACATAGAATACTGTGGAAGCTTTCTTGGATTCATGGCGGCTATCGATTCTACCATGTAAATTCAATATATATATATATATATATATATATATATATATATATGTACAAGCTAATGAAAAAGTTTAATTAATCTTAATTAGTGAATTGTGGGAATGGATTTGTATTGAATTTATGTATAGGCAAGTCAGGTGATTTTGATGGATTACTACTTTGTGTGGGGTGGATTGTAATACTATGAATAGCAAGAGTGTACACCATATATCCTAATTTTGGTAATGTTTTATAATTTTGCACCTAAGGTAAGACATAAGTATGTTTAAGGGATTAACAAGGTATAGATTGGGGAGGGGATAACTATTTATCAAAGGACAATTCAAGAAGGGACAAAATGATGATTAAATAAGGATTGAGAAAAATGAAGTGAGGAAAAGGAAATGAAAAGTAGAGGATAAAGAATGAAAATGTCTAGAATTAGATGATGGATATGAGATAGGGAAAAATGATTTGGGCTATTGAAAGGCACATACTTTCTTGATATGTTTACAAAATTGGTCCATCAAAGGATGCTTAGTTGATTGGCCTATTTAAAGGCACATAATCACATAATATATGTACAAAGTGGCCTATTTAAAAGGCACAAAATTATTTTATATACTGG
This sequence comes from Wollemia nobilis, assembly GCA_028583015.1. NCBI lineage: Eukaryota > Viridiplantae > Streptophyta > Pinopsida > Araucariales > Araucariaceae > Wollemia > Wollemia nobilis. Next base: position 3,091,183 of record JAQPPZ010016892.1, on the reverse strand, counting down.
TCTATTCAAAAGCACAAACTTGTTTGATATATATACAAAGTGACTTATTTAAAACACACAAAATTGCTTGATATATACAATATTACCTATTTAAAGGCATAAACATGAGTGATCTATTCACCCCTAAGTAATGGATTTGTAGCCTAATTAAAGGATAAGAACTTATATGACTTGAAGGATGTATGATTATCCTTTAGGTAAGGGTCTAAAAGGAATTGTTTGTTTCTAAGATTTACCTAGAGGACTTGACTATTTTTACCTAGAGGACTTGGTTAGATTTTCCCTAAGGACTTAACTAGATTTTATTAGAGGATTTAGTTAGATTTTCTTAGAGGACTTGATTTTTTTTTAAGGACTTGGTTAGATTTTTTTGAAGGACTTAATTAGATTTTTCCTGGAGGACTTAGCTTTATATAATACAAAATATTCATAAAACTAGGCATTAGAAAACCTCATAAGTCACATGTTACTTTGCAGATATTCATTTCATCCTTCTCAATGTCTATGGGACTACAACTCAGTCAAGAAGATTAGAAATATGGAGTGGGATTTAAGCCTTTATGAGAAGTAAAGACCAATAAAATTGATTCATGATCATATGAGACTTTAATGCCATAACAAATCTAGATGAAATATTAGGGGGAATTAGGAAAATAACCCAAAATATGAGAGATTTCTTAGCTTTCATTCAAAAAAATAATATATGGAAGATTGAGTTTGAAGAGGACAACTATACATGGACCAACAACAAGAGAGCTCAAAACCTAATAGCAAAAAAAAATAGATAGATACATACTCTATGATCATTGGCTCGATGAAGGGACTTATGTTAAAATTAATACCTTGGCAAGAATTGGTTTAGATCACTAGCCAATGAGAGTTTTTTTTTTTTAACATGGTGGAATCGGTAGCTGCCACGAATCCAGGCAAACTGTCCAACTTTTATGGTCGCCACAGTATTCTATGATGTCTGCCCTAAAAGCTGCCACACAGATATTCACGTAGTATGCCCCTATAACCGCTATGCCACAATCATTTTAAACCTTTTATGCGACTGAAAGCACCAGGAAAGGGACAAGCATTCAATTTGACGAGGCTCGAGATTTGAACCTTGGACCTCTACCCATCTTATGGGGTTTGGATGAACCAATTGGTCTACACCTCAGACCTTCTAGCCAATGAGAGTTAAAATTATGGTAAGTGAATTAAAAAATATATCATATTTTAAACATAAGCAAATGTGGGAAGACCATCCTCAATTTGTTGATAGGATAGTGCAAATGTGGAGTTCTTTAGGAAACAATGAGTTGTATACACTTCCCAAACAAATTAAATAAATGACATCTAAATTAAAATACTGGAACAAGATCACTTTTGAAAATATTTTTGAGAAGAAAGAAGAACTAAAAGAGAAACTTTCAAAATTCTAAAAGGGTTATCATAATAATCCAAGCTTGAAGGAAAGAGAGTTGCTTAGTGAATGTCATAATATTTTGAATGGAAGAGAACTTTTAGATATTAAAATTAAGATAATCTTGGTTAAAAGGAGATAATAACACAAAGTTTTTTCCTAGGATGACAATAGTTCAAATATTAGCATATAGAATTACTAGAATTAAATAAGCAGAATGGGGTTTGGATTGAAGACCAGAGTGAAATCACAAAGGAGATGAGGTTTTTGTACTAGAATATTCTAGGATCAAAGGATTTTGAAGTTCTTAATGATAATATAATACAAGAAGTACCTTTAGTTATAATAAATGAAAACAATAGGAAACTAATGGAGCCTATTACTCTAGAAGAAATTCATTTAGATCATTTCTCCTTTGATAAGGATAAATTCCCAAGTCTGGATTGGTTATCTACAAATTTCTATCAACATAATTGGGATATAGTGAAGGATCCTTTATTGGTGGTAGTGGAATAGCCTAGGGTTAAATAGTATATACCTTATAAAATAAATGCAACATATCTTACCTTGATTCTAGAAAATAAGGATGCATAATTACTTGATTAATTTAGGCCCCTAAACCTATGTAATATGGCATATAAGATAATATTCAAAGTAATGGCAAATAATTTAAGACCATTATTATAAAAATCTATTTTAGAAGAGGAAGGAAGATTTGTGAAAGGGAGACAAATTTTGGATAGGATCATAGTACAACTTTAAGAAAAAAGAGAAATGATCTTAAAACTTGATATGAATAAAGCCTATGGTAGGGTTAAATGCGATTTTATTTTTGTAGTATTAGAGAAGTATAAATTTAGGAAGAAATTGGTTAGATAAATTAAATCTTGTGTCTCTATAGTATCATATCTAGTGTTGGTCAATGGGTTAGTAAAAATATCATTTAAAGGCAAGGGAGGTCTTAGAGAGGGAGATCCTCTATCACAATATATGTTTATTATTATGGCAAAGGTATTGGGTAGGAACTTGAAGAAGGCTAAAAAATATGGGCTAATAAGTGGACTTAAGAATAGTAATAACATTGAAAACATCAACGATCAAAAATTTATAGATGATACAAGATTGTTTGGGAGGACAGGGATAAATGAGGCCAAATATTTGAATAACTTATTAAAGGAATATGAAAGAGCATCAAGGTATAAATTTAATATGACAAAATCCAAAACTTACTTCCTAAACACTCTAACTAGAATCAAAGTAGGGATATGAAGGTTACTTCAAATAGAAGAGGAAAATTTTCTAGAAACTTATCTGAGATGCCCTTATTTGAGGGGAGAATGAGGATAGAATTGTGGAATTTGGTTATAAGTAAAATTTAGGATAAAATACTAGCATGGAAAGGTAGATGGTTATAATTATAAAATAAAGTGTAGCTAATGAAATTAATCTTATAGGCCATTCCAACATATTATATGTCCTTGTATACTATTCCAACATCGATAGAAAAAAGTTTAATCTATATTATGCCATCATTTTTGTGGTCAAGATTACATGATAAAAGGACATTTCTTTTGGTGAAATGGAGCAAGGTGTGTGATGATAAAACTAGTGGACGTCTTGGTTTAAGAGTCCTTATGGATGTAAACTTAACTCTTAGGGGAAAAATAATATAAATATTGTACAAAGAGATTCAAAGACAACGGTCAAGAATTCTTCTAAGTATGTTAAGCCCAATGACCCAAGCTTAATATTTATAGAATTCTCACAATTAGATGGTTCTGCACCATGGAACTATTTAAAAACATCAATTGATCTAGTAATTAAAGGTCTAAGATGAGTGGTGTTGGAGAATATTACATTATTTAGTAGATGTTAAAGTACCCCCATGGTACATTTGTATATATGTAAATTTTAGATTAGAGTGTGAGTTATCAGATTAAGGTGTGTGCTTTATATTTCCCCTAAAATATGTGTCAAAGTGTAAGATGAGTCCAAGTATCATGTGGTAAAAGTGTGCAAAGTGTCATGTAATAAAGAGTGCAAGTGTGTAATGTGTGAGAGTGTGCAATATGTCATATAGGTAAGTCAAGAGTCATGTGTAGGTGTCAAGTATACAAGTGAAGATGTAAAGTCAAGAGACATGAGAGATTTTTCATATGTGTGGAATATGAAATGATGCATATCTCATATATGTAAGGAAAGCAATAGTCAAGTATTGGAGAGTCATATTCTAAGGTTATATTATGGAGACAAAGATCCATGTATTATGAATAAGAAGAAAATTGTGCCAAATATCTTGTATATTTGATATTTAATATTTTGAGTGTTATTTTGATATATTGTTACTCTTCTATGAATGCGATTCATTTATATTGTTATTAATTTAAGAGTAAAATTTTATGTGACTTACTTGATTTAGATTTTATCCTGATGTAAGGGACCTATAAATTAATCTGATAGAATGGCCATACGATGGGAATTGGAGAAAAAATGTGTATTTGGATGGATACTTGGTGTGATAAAAAACCACTCAATCTAGATCCAATTTTGAAACCATGGATGATATTATTTCAAGATAAATATGGTGATAGAGTTTCAAACATTATGTACAAGGATTAGGAAGGAAGATACAAATGGAAATAAGTTTTTTTACAAGTATATAAGACATTGGTTCTAGGAGGTAGTTAAGTACAAAGATAACAACATTGATTATTTTGAGGGGAGTTGAGGATAAGCTAATTTGGGAGTTGAATAGCTCAGGAGAATACACAATAAGAAGTGGATATACTGTAAAACACAAACAAAATAGAAATACTACAAGAATATGAAGATATATTTGGGATAGATTGAGCATTCCTAAAGTTAAAATGTTTGTTTGGATAGTAGGTTATAGAAGAATTTTATCCTACGATAAACTTATGAATTTTCATGGCCCCTCACAATGTGTTCTTTGGAAAAAGGAGGAGACTATAGACCATATCTTGGGACACTGTTCAATAGTCTTAAAACTATGGTAATGGATTCTTATAATGTTTGGTAAATACATGGTGATGAATGGTAGAATTGAAGAATGATTAAAGTAATGGTAGAGCACTTTTAAAATTGAGGCTTTATAGATAATTTGGGGTATATCAAAAGATACAATACTTTGGACTTTATGGATGGAAATGAATAGAAGAATATTTAGACGAAAGGAAATAATTTTATAGGTAATGAAAATGAAGATTTATTTAATAAAATAAAAGTCTAAACCAACCCTATCAACTCGCCCCATCCTTAATATTTAAGTAGAGTGCCTTGATAGATGGAGTCAAGTCATCAAAAGGAATTATGATGGTGGATATAGAAGAATAAAAAAGAAGGTAAATAATATAAAGTGGAAACCCCCAAAAGTGGACTTAGTGAAATTGAATATTGATGGATCCAATAGGAGGAGGAGGAATAATTATAAATAATAGGGAAGATATTTTGTCTCATTATGCTTTCAATAGTGGATTTAAGAAAAATAATGAAGTTGAAGCTTGGGTGGCTTTGGAAGGGTTAAAAATATGTAGACAAATGAAATGGAATAAAGTATGGATGGAAGGTGATTCAATAATAGTAATAAATGCAATTTTGAGGAAAGCAAAGGCTCCATGGAACATACAAGAGATAATTGTGGAAATACAAGACCTTGCTATAAAGTTTGAAGAAATCAAGTTTACACATATGTTAAGGGAAGGAAACAAATACTAGCTTTCCAAATAGATTAACTCATAGAAAGCTTTATCCAGGATCATTCCATACAAAATAACAATGCATCACATTATAACAACAATATCTCACAAATATAACTCAAATATATTCAATATCAAAATATTACAAGAATGATTCAAATAGATTACATTGCATGGAGATTTATCTCCAATATATAATTTTACATGACTTTTTAGTACTTTGACTATTGCTCTCCTCAAACATTCGGGAGATGCATCCTTTCATATTCCTCTCATTAAGACAAAATTCTCATCTTACCACATATCAATGTGACTCTTCATTCTATCTCTTGACACCTTGCAATTTCTCTCATATTGACACATACATTATAAATTATAAATCATTCTACCAAATTAATATTTACAAGGGGGTCAAATAATGTAATACTTCCAACACCCCCCATATTACATTATTTGGTAAGAAGGATTTTTGCCTTCATTCTTTGATTCTTATTTCTCTTCATTCTTTAGCTTTGACTTTGGCATGGTTGGATATATGCAACCTTCATTAGGTCTGTCTTTATAAATTATTTGTGTTTACCTCTAGGTCAATGTATGTAAGTCACCTTTAGGTATCTTCCTTTGGGTCACTGCCTTTGGGTATCTACCACATATCAATGTGACTCTTCATTCTATCTCTTGACACCTTGTACTTTATCTCATATTGAAATGTACATTATAAAATATAAATCATTCTACCAAATTAATATTTACAAGGGGGCCAAATAATGTAATACTTCCAACACCCCCCATATTACATTATTTGGTAAGAAGGGTTTTGCCTTCATTCTATGATTCTTATTTCTCTTCATTCTTTAGCTCTGAATTTGGTATGGTTGGATATATGTAACCTTCATTATGTGTTTATAAATTATTTGTGTCTGCCTATAGGTCAATATATGTAAGTCACCTTTGGATCTCTTCCTTTGGATCACTACCTTTGGTTCTATACCTCTTAGTTTCTAACTTTGGGTTGCCTCTAGATCACCATTTCCTTTGGGTCATCCACTAGAACATTCATAAGACTATCATATTTGTAGGATCATCACTATAGGTGCTTTCATTGTAAGCCATATTCCAAGCTATGCTTGGGTCATAATAATTTATTTTTTTATGATAAGATTGATATTATTATTTACATTCAACAAACCTTGATCATACTTGGTTTCCTTTTATAGAAACCATACAAAATTATTTTCATATTATTCCATTCATTCATGTTTATCCATCGACAATCCATTTTTAATTTATAATTATTTTTTTCTTTTTGTAGATAAAATATTTGTGAATGATTATGTCCTCCACAAATTTCACAACAATGAAGATTTCAATATTTATCTATTTTATGTCCATATCTACCACAATGATTACATCTATTCTCTATTATAGGATTATTTTTTCCTTTCTCTAATTCATTATTTCTTGTTTGTCCTTCATTGTTACTGATTTTATTAGTCCTTGTCATAGATTTGATGTCACTATTTCTTATCACAAATTTAGTCCCTAATTCATTATTGCTCATCTATCCTGTATATCCAAGACCTTCACATTTTGGTCTTATTTTTTGTACAATTAACTCTTTCATTCCTTGTCCATGTTTTCCCAAACTTGTGTCTTTATATCCTATTTTACTTAATAATTTTGAACCAATCCCTTTAGTATACCTTTCAAAATAACCAAATCCATCATCACATTGATTTCTTTCAATATCAAGACAACTTTGAGCATCACTATTCCTGTCATCATTTGAATCCATGTCATCATCAATTTTGATAGCATAAGCTTTCTCTAAATAATCATGAATTGTATTCAAATCCTTTGTGTCACATGTAACATCTATTTTTGGAACAAGTTCTATCTTTTACATGAATTCTAAGTCACAAGTATCATTGTTTGCTCCACAATTTTTATTTTCATTTTGATGAGGATCACAACATGCATCTTTTTCTTTTTGATGATAGTATCATGCATCTATCATCATGGGATTTAATTTTATGGAATCATAACATACATTTGTTGTCATAACTCTTAAATCATTTGCTTCACTAGTAACATCAATAAGCTTGTTCTTCAAATATTTAATCATTTCCTCTTGTCTTCTATTCTTATCTTTAAGGACTTCATTAGAAAGTAATACCATATACATTATATTTCCTATATCATTAGGTAATGTAAAAACACCTTTAGAGTCTTTATGTGCTTCATCAAGCTTTGAACTTAGATAATTACCAAGCATTGAAAATTTTTCATCTTTGGTTTCTCTCATAATTGATTGTAAGACCCTCTTTACCTTTATTGATGTATCCTTTTGTCCTTCAATTTTTTCTATCATGTGTTATGTACAACATTTTAGACCTTTCAACATTTTCTTAGTCTTTTCTAGTGAAGCATCTTGAATGTCTATTTGTTCTTCTTGAAAACATAAATTTTGTTTCTCTTCTTCATTTGTTTTTAACAACTCATGTTTTTGTATTTCTATTTTTTGATCATTTATTTTTCTTTTTGCTTGCTTTTTCCTTGCCATGTTGCACTAAAAAAATTACTCTTAAATTTACAAAATCAAAATTTCAAATCCTTTGGAGTAGAAAATCTTATTTCTCCAAAATTTAAATAAACCAAATATTTCTAAATTTTTAATTGCAAACTTCAAATATCAAATTTCAAAAATATTAAAATTTCAAAAAACTTTGGGAGTAAAAATCCTTGACTCCCTAATTTAAATAATAATTTTCAAAAATCTCTAAAAAAATATTTTATAATTTTCAAATTAATTAACTCCACCTTATAACTCCTCTAAAAAATGCTTTTTATTTTTGTCATTTTTTTTTAAAACCAAATATTTAAAAAGATTTAAATTACGTCGAGAGGTATTCCTACAATGGCAGACAAGGGGGTGGGAGGCAAAGAGGTCATACATGCCACGCCGTAAACAATTTTTTTTTTTATTAAAAAAGATGACATTAACAAAAACATTTAAACTCACCTATTTTGCTTCCACAAGCCGATAGTAACAGTGAAAAGTCGGTGGGGTATAAGTTGAATTTAATTCCCCCTCCATCTCCATTGAAGAGGGATGTGCAAAACCGATAGAGGCTGTCTCTACCGCTATGGCAGTCGCTTTCCAAAATTTACGAATTGATTCCTAGGGTTTTGGAAAAGTAGGAGGATGAGAGCATGCTTCAGTCCGAGCTAGAAGATGAATGGAGTAAGCCGAATCGGTGCTACGATCATATCACCGATTTCAAAGCTCTCAAGGATTTTAAGAGGAGAGTTGATTCCTTGAAGGAAAAATTTGCCTATGCTGAAAGCGAAATACGACGTGGCCATGGGCAGGGCGTTGATACAAGGGCTGAGAATTGGCGTTGCCATAGGCAGGATGTTGATATTAGGGCCAGGTGTGAGTATAGGTTTGAGGATCCATCCTCACCCACTGTGGTTGTCATTGTCGATGTTGATGGCGTTAATGAGGGTGAAAAGAACCAGGAAAAGGTAATGGCAATAGGGAAAGATCTATCGATGTATAAGCAATTGTTGGAAAAGACGAAGAGAGAGAGAGATTTCAAATTGAAGGCTCTCAACATGGAGATTGAATTGGCAACCGCTAAGTTACAAGCACTGTAGTTAACAAAGAAGAAAGACCCCTCCCTTAAAATAGGATGCAAGCCTGAACCAGAACTCGAACCCAAACCAGAGAAAGCAAAACAAGTCGGCAATTTTTTCACCATTTTTATTGATAATTAAGGACTGTTTGAAAAAACCATTTATTTAAACATGTTTGTAGCATGCTTGAGTCTAGTGTCACAAGATTAGGTGAATTTTATCAAAAATGTTTGAATTTATAACATATTTAAACAAACAACAATCAATAGAAAATCATAAAAGAGAGGGGAAAATGATTTTTAGGACAACTCTTTCTGTAAATAGTAAATGTTGAAACATAACAACTAAAAGAAAGTAGTTAAAAGATAGGGAAAAATGATTTTAGGACAACCTTTTGGAGAAACCTTTTAGAGTTAATATCATTTTTGTATGACACGAGAAGTTTTTTATACATAATTATATGTATTTTGGATATTTATATTAATGAAATTATTATTTTTGTTTAACAATCGTGAAGAATTTTACAGCTAATTTTTTCAGTGATGATTTTGTTTTATTTTTTATCAACCTGAACCTGGTGACTTAGCTTGAGTCTTCATTGAATTGGGATGCAGTTGATTTTGGAGTTACTCTTTTAAATGTGTTTGTTTGCTTCAGTGCATAGGTTATAAACTAGGGCTCTTTTTAACAAAGGTGAAATTTATACATATAAATACTTTTTATAACATCCATCATGTAGTCACATGCCATGAGCTTGCAGAGCTGCCTTCTACTAAGTAGAAGACATTATATTTTAGGTCAAAGAAAAGGCAATTACAAATGTGAAGATCTGGTATATGTATACCAGAGTGAAAAGTGAATATTTATCTAATGATGTATTTCGAGTAATCACAATGATAGACCTTTGGAGACTAGCTTCACTTCCAGTATACGAGAGACATTGTGAAATGACTTGTCCAGTAATATGTCAATCTTATGGTGCCATTCATTCTGTTATGTTCTTTTGTGAAAGCCTTTCTTCAATGTAATACATTTTTATATTCAAATAAATACTAGCTTAGATATAAAGGATATATATCTAAAAACACCGAGAGTTATCAATCTCGAGGCACCTATCTTGGAGATCACACCCCCAAGAAATGAGATAGGTGCCTCGAGATTGATAACTCTCGGTGTTTTTAGATATATATCCTTTATATCTAAGCTAGTTACCTTCAACCTCTAGTTAAAAAGGACAAACCCCTTTTTTATTTTATCTTTTCTTTGCCTTTGTTTTTTATTTATTTATATTTCTACAATTCTAAAACAAAAAGCATGACCCACTCAATATTCCATGCACTTAGCCAACTCACGTGCATGTAGGTTTTAATTTCACTATATTTTTTTCAATTGGTTATATGGGATTGAAATGGGTCCCACCTGTATTACATCATCACCATATAGTGGTATTATAACAAATCTTGGATATTATTCATATATCGCTTGACAAGATTCAAATATTGGTCTCCTCGAATGTTGAGGAATTTAACCGGTCAAAATAATGTCAATTGATAATTTCACTATATTTTTATTTTAAATTCTTCACCCTTATATATCCCATGCATTCACTAAATAATAATAATAATTTTTATATATATAGAAGATTCTCTAAAGAAACTTCCTCCTAAAATGCTCTCAAAAATCATGAATGTTCAAATGTATATGTGCGCTCAAGTATTAAAATAGAAAATATTTTTTTCTTTGGCACTCCCACATGTAACTTTTTGCATGCATAATCGTTCAAATTTCTCTCTTCAACAAACATTACCAAATTATTTTCTCATATGATTATTCTTTGAGACTCTCAACCAATATTGCTTTGACTCTTACCAGGAACTCTAATTGCATTTTAATTTTTGGAATACACTCTAGTTCTTCAAACTAGATATTACAAATGGTTTTTAAGATAGATACTCTTGCCTTCCTCCCCAATTGCAACAACTTTAGTTCTAGAAGCTTCTACTTTGCATAGACTACACTCCAAATATGATTTACAAGGCTTAACAAAATTTTAAATTCTCTTATCAATGCTTAATATTTATTGCATTTATCATACCTTACTTTTCAATTTACTGCATATGTTTTGTCCACATAATTTGTTTCTTTGTTGTAAGTACTTTAGGTTGATGATTTCGTCGTTTGATTGTAATTTTTTAATATTTAAACTTTATTTTCTTCCTTTCATAGGTAATAGAAGGTTTCAATATGTGCTTGAGATTTCTCTTTACCCTTGGCGTATATCCTTATCTTTTTATTTTTACTCTGGTCTCTTCCCATAAAGTATCTTAGATTCTAATGTTCCCTAGATTTTTGTTTGAGTGTTCTCTTCAACTCTAGCTTATTTCTTTGTCTTTTCAGGTTCTTGCCTGAGTTCTATAATTTTTTTATTTCTTCTTTCTTCTTTCTCAAGTTCCAGATACTTTGCTTCTCTTTTATTTTTCTTGGCTCTGCAAGACACTTCTTTTCTCCATTTTGGCAATTTTAAAAAAATATCGTTTCGTTGGTTCCTCCTTTTTAATATGCTCAATATTATTTTTGCTAGTTCCTCTTTTTTAATATGACTCTTTTGCCATTCAATCTTTGAATATAAATTTCTATAATATTTTCTTCAAAAATTTAAATTATTTTTAAAAATAATTCTTATATCTCCCTTTCTCTTCTTTTCAAAGTAATTCTTGATATTCTCAAATATATTTTTTAAATCTCTAAAAATATCTTCTTCTTTTTTGTCTAATGTAAAAAACTTTTATTCTTCAATTTTTATTTTCTTATATCTCCTATAAATATTTCTCTCTTTTTTACTTTCTTTGAATTCTTCCAATCAAATTATTTAAATTTTTTATTTTCTTATCACTCTAGATTTTTTTCTTCAAAATTATTTTAATAAAATTATTTCTTCAAATCAAATCTGCCTTACCTCGTCAATTTTTTTTCTATAAATTTTGCTTTAATTTTTCTTGGCCTGAGACAATCCCTTTCTTAGTTTTTTGAATGTAATATTTTCACCTTCTTTACAAAGCACTTCTAGCTTCTTATGGCAACTCTTCACCTTCAGGATTTGTCAATGACTCTTGGTACTTTGTCTTCCTATTGTACTTTGACTCTCAAGATCCTCACCTCACAGGTTCTAGTTGATTTTCTATGCTTATCCAATAAATCTCCTCTTCAAAGTGACAATCCAATAAATAACAACTTCTTCACTTTCAAAACTTTATCTTCAATAACAATCAAATGAATGCAGTCAATAATCTCCTTCAATATTCTTCACTCTTCCTCACACAATCTCTATCCAACACTCTATTTTTTCACAATACTTTTTGGCTCTGATACCACTATTAGCTTTCTAGATAGATTAACTCACAAAGAACTTTACCCAATATCAAGTATAAATTAGATAAATGCCATACAAAATAACAATGAATCATAATATAACAACAATAGCTCACAAATATAACTCAAATATATTCAATATCAAAATATTACAAGAATGCTTTAGATAGATTACATTGCATGGAAATTTATCTCCAATATATAATTTTATATGACTTTTTAGTACTCTGACTATTTCTCTCCTCAAACATTTGGGAGATGCATCCTTTCATATTCCTCTCATTAAGAAAAAAATTTCATCTTGTCACATATCAATGTGACTCTTCATTCTCTCTCTTGATTCCTTGCACTTTCTCCCATATTGACACATACTTTATAAAATATAAATCAATCTACCAAAATAATATTTACAATAGAGCCAAATAATGTAATCCTTCCAACAATAAATGTGTAGATAGACTAGCCAATAGAGAGGTTTTAATTGAGGATCATGAAATTATTTATGATCTCCATGGTTAGAGAGAGTAGTAAGTTTAGCTAAAGTTGACAAGAAAATGTTGACTACTTGAATCAATAATGATTAAGATTTAATTTAACATTTTCCATTGGTAATATTTTCTTTATTTTATAACATTAATGTGTTTTCATATAAACTATTTAGTATAATTCTTTTAGTTGCACTTATTCTTAGGAAGGAAACTAGCAATCTAGATATGGTCAAGCAGATTATGATAGCATGAAGTTTTAGAAATATTACTCTACTAAGATGTAATGCATAGATAATAGAGATGGAGTTTTTATTTTGCAAAGGTTTTTATAAGAAAAAGTCAAGAAGAAGGATGCTATATTTTGAAATATTTGTATTCACATAAAAAATTGAAGAAGATCCAAAAAATAAAAATAAAGAATTCAGTCTCTTTATGAAAATGATGTAGGTATCTTTCTATAGCAACTCACTTGAGATGAGAATTGATTTTTTTTGTAAACTCTCAAGCTCTAAAGGAGAGAGTTATGATTTTTTAAGGGCAGGGGATCCAAGTACAACCCCTTGTTCTCCATTGAAAAATTTTGTATAGTAAATTTCATAGAAAAGACATCTCATAGTCATGGGGATAGTAATGATAATATGATTTATTGATATCACTATAACATGTGAGCAAAAAAGGTTGCACATTATAAGCCAAGGTTCTAATACAAGTAAAAAATCACTTTTAAATTTCTTTCTTTAGATCTTTGAAGAATTCTAAAGAATAAAGTATTCTCATGCAAAAACATTGGGTAGAAGAAAGAAAAATCGTTTAAAGAAGCCTTAGCTAGAAGTAAGAATGGATGAATTAAGGAAAGTAATAGTTTACCAATCGAGAACAAAAGAAAAATTGAATCCGCAATAATCCTTATTTAGGTAGTCAATGATACAACAAAAGTGATTATCAAGTATAAGGTTATCTAGTGTGACATACTATTTCTTATAAGCAATGGACATTAACTAGGTTTTTCAAAAGTGGATTAAACTGGGGATTGGGTTCAAAATATTAAATCGATTTCCTTTTGAAGGAATTTTTTCTCAAAATCTTCTCTTGTTAAGAAGTTAGGTATAAAATAAGGGGTGGAGGCCCATGGTTTAAACAAAATTTGAATTGCACTTAAGACCATGGACTTATAATTTTTCTATGGAGAAAAGAATAAAACATTCTTGGAAGTCTTTCATTGTAGGTTAGTCTTTTTGGATGACCATATTAACTCATTAGTAAGAAGGGTTTGAAGGATATTTATAATACTCTCAAGGATTTCATGGAGGAGGAGCTAGTTACTAAGGGAAAAATCACATGGTGTATACTTGTCTATTTATTGCCATTACTACCTTTGTCAAAATAATAAAAATTAAATATTTAATCTACAAATTGGGATCAATATATGTTTTATAAAAATATTACATTCTAATACCATAAATGTTATGATATTAAACAAATTATAAGATATTATGAAATAAAAATTATCAAGAAAGAGATGAATTGGTTTGGTCATGAGATACTCAAAGATGAAGCAAGAGGATCATATGATAAGATAATATGGATTAGATCAAGAAATTTCAAGTCCCAAAAATATAGTAAAGTAAGCCCCTCTACATATCTAGATAGAAAAGTCCATCATGACATTAATAAAAAATAATAAAAAAACTAAGAAGGATGGTAAATATTACGAAGTGTGATTTACAAGTTGAAATTTAGAAATAAATAAAGTTGCAAATGAATATGTAGAGCCAAATTTTGAAACAACTAATGTGAAAGGGGTTAAGTTTGATCAACATAAATTGTATCCAATTTCTTCAAGTATTAGAAAACATCTTCTCATCACAAAAATAAAAGTAGTCTAGAGGTTGTCCCTTATACTTGAGAGATTTCATGGAACCATAGTAAAAATGCAGTATGAAAAACATTCATTGCACTTTAGAGTTTCTAGAGTAGCATAAGAAATTCAGTACTTTAGATATTAACACTTGCACTTAAGGGTTTCTATATTAGCATAAAAAAAGTAATTTTGAGTTTATGCCTTGCAATTCATGTTATCTTACACCACACTCCATGGTCTATATGGAAGTATAAATATATAGATAATAAATTAGATGATGATGAGTATATAAAAGTGGAAGATAATGATGAAGATAAAATCATAGGTTAAGTTTAAATTTAAGTAATATTTATGTTCCATAAATATTGTGCATATCAAACCACCCTATACTCTTTTGGTTCCACTATGAGTGCAAGGAGACACTCATTTTTTTATATCTACCTATTGGGTGTACATACACCACTCCCTTTAGATTTGAACCTTGGACCTTCTATCTAAAGTACCCAATCCTTCACCATTTGGTCCACTCAAGTTAAATGGAAAAAGTAGAGGAAGACCCTCAAAGTAGGAACAAATAGAAAAGGAAACCCATACGGATATTGATTTAGGAAATAAAAAATAAATATCACAAATTAACAAGAAGTGGTGGTGAGCCCACAAGTAAGAATACAAAAATATGATATCTTGAAAGAGTTAAAGTAACAAATCAATATTTATAATCCTAAATTTATTTTAATATGAAAAATTAGGTGGTGATGAATGTAAGAAAGCATTTAAAACTATTTGGAAGATGAAATTCTCTACAAATTTCTACTCTGGGATACTTAGGAGACATTGAAAATATATGAGATAATTGTAAATGGGATGGATATTTACTAGAAGAAAAAAGTAATTGAGTTTCTAGTATTTATTACAAGGAAGAGGGAAATACAAATATCAGGTTCATAAACATATGTGTTTTGAATCAAATCACTCTTTGATATAGATATTGTAAGAACATTAGTTTATTAATTTCAAATTCAATTTGCAATCTTTAGATTATTGGGGGGACTTCATTATAGTTCTATATTATTTAAAAAATAAGGGTGGTACTTCTAGCTAGTCTAGATTAATAAATATTTTTTCCTCTTTGTGAAATTAAAATGGGCTTTGGGATATTGTTCATTCAAGCTTCAATGTACATGGGATAATAGGCATACTGGAAATTTCATATGATAAAATATTATACAAGTTTATGATATATAAGTTGACTACAAAACAAAGTATATAATGTATTTAATTAGATTTCTTATGAGTCATATTAGATCATAAACCAATGCTATTGATATGTGGTCTACTCAATAAAAGTCTTTAAAAGCCATTCTATTTTGTACATATGCATCCAAGACCCTAATTTTTGATAAATAGTTATGTTGTGGTGGTATGAAGCAAAGCTTGAAGGATCATGTATGTACAAGTAACACATTTAAAAGAAAGGAGAAAACCAAATGATTTCAAGAATTTTATAAGATATGGTGGAAATCAATGGAATGGACTAAAATAAATATGTCCAAGAAAATAATTAATTTGTTATTTATCATAAAATATTTCAAGGGTCATATTGGACCTAAAAAAACTAGGGAGAGATGGGTTAAGAAATGTGATAGAAATACCAAAAAAAATCATGCTATTGCCATTTTATTTTAATCCTTTTGTTGGATAAAAAATATTTCAAATCTATATGGGAAGAATTATTGAATAAGAAAAAGATATCTAGAAGGAATTAATCAATTATTTCAAAGATGTATTATAATTTGGGCAAGATAAAGAGTCTTAGGGTAATATTTTATTAAATATTTTATCAATACCACACATAGATGGAATGGAATATTAATTAAACTATCTCAATGTAAGAGCTATAAGTGTTAATTTTTTCTTTCCACCTTTATAAGTGACCTAGCCTCAATGAATTTTATGGAGTTTTATTTCAAAAATGTTGGGATATGTTGACGAACAAGATGTTGATTATGGTGGAAGAGGATAAAAAAAAGAAAGCTATAATAGTCTAGATAAATTCTAACTTAATTGCTTTGATTATAAAAGGTAAAAAAAAATACTTTGATTATGTTTATCCAATAAGCCTTTGTGGTATAATTTATACAATAATTTTTAAATTATGGTAAATAGTTTGAAAAACATTATAAATTATGTCTTCTCAAAGGAACAAGGTGGTTTTCTTTATGGAAAGCATATCCTTGATCATATAATAATTATATAAGAGGCCATACGTTCTCTTAAATCCATGAAAAATTATGTATGATTTTAAAAATAGATATGAATGAAGCATATGATAGGATCCTTTGGAGTTTTCTATATAATATTTAAAAAAAATGGTTTTTATAAATGTTTGTATGAATGGATTAGATGTTGCTACAAGACTCCAAAATGTTCTATTTCAACCAATGAATCTCCCATTGAATAATTTGAATCATCTCATGATCTCCACCAAGGTGACCCACTATATCCTTATCTTTTCAGTAATCTTGGTGAGGTTTTGGGAAGAGTAAAAGATATTCAAGTTTTGATAAGTGTTCCATTTGAATATTATCTTTAATTTATTAGTGATATTTTATTTTAGGTCATCCCTTAGTTAGTGATGCCATGGAATTTATATCAATGCTATCATATTACGAGTAATTTGTAAGACAATTGATCATTACAAAAAAATCCCTGATATTTTTACCAACATCACCCTTGATTTACAATGGATTATAGTAAACATTCTAGGGTTTAAAGTTGAATAATTGCCATAGTTGGTTCCACCTAGTGTGTAAAGTGTGTGTGATCCAAGAGAAATGAGGAAGCATGAGTAGGAAGTAGAAAGCAAAATGTGATCAAGGACAAAGCACCACTTCTTATTTTATATCTTAGAAGAAACTCAAAAACTAATTCATATGAAGAAAATCTAGTTAACATGATAATAAATCCATTTTTAAAAGTCCTTACTGAAATTAAGGATGCCTTAGGTGGAAGTATGGATACCCTAGTTAGCAATAATATGAAGAGTGAATCTATGGCAAACTCTATCTAGGTAGTAGATACTACACCAAAAGTGATTATCATGTGAGATGATTAATCATGATATAACGATTCTTAAAACTAGAGGGTTAATATGTAAATTCTATGGATATTGTCTAGGTTTTTTTGAGATTCAAAATTGGATCAAGTGGAAGTGGGGATTGAATTCAAATTACTCAATGACTTTTATTTCAAAAGGGTTTTTTCTCATTATCTTCTCTAGTTCAAAAATAAGGGATAAAATAATGGATGGAGGCCCTTGGTTTAGGGGAAAATATGCATTATATTTAATACCATGAAGTGAAAATTTTTCTATGGAGATAGAGACTATTAAAAGGTTTCTAGTGTGGATTAGGATTTTTGGACTTCCTTATCAACTCATCAATAAGAAGGTTTTGAATAATATTGGCAATACTCTAGGTGAGTTCATCCAAGAGGGATAAACTACTAAGGAGAGAAGGCACATAAAAATGTGTTGCAATGGATATTTTAAAACCTTTACCATATTCCATTAGGATTAAATCTAAATAAAGAGAATGGGATCAACAAATGGATTATAAAAACATTGCTTTCTGATGTCACAAATGTCATGAAACCAAATACATGGAAAGATATTGCAAAGTTATAATGACAAGGAAAGAGATGGAAAATTTTGGGCATGAGGAAAAATTTAAGGTGAAACAAGGATCTCATATCATAGAGAAGCTAGGTCAAATCAAGGACTTTCCACTCCTAATAAAGTAGAAAAACCCCTTTGCATCATCAAATGACAAAGGCTGTTATAGTTCACTCAAATAAACTGCAAGAATTAAAAAATGACACAAGGGATGAGGAATTTACAATGTGCAAATTCTAATACAAATGGAGTTAAAGGTGCAAAAGAAGATGAGGGGGAAAATTTTAAAGCAAATGGGATAAAGGAGGTCAAGGTTAATCTAGGTAAATAATCTTCATTTTCCTCAAGTAGCATACAATATTCTCCTTGTAATAAAAAATAAAGTAGTACAAAGTGTATTTGTTTCACTTTAAAGTTTCAAGAGCAACACAATAAAGAAAAGCATATGGAGGATATCCAAAGAAATTTAGGGTTTATAGAATAGCATAATAAAGTAATGACTATGGAGAATTATCCATGCACTTTATGTTTTTTGGGGCAACATAAATTAGAAAGTGTTTATGGGGATATTCCTTGCATTTTAGATTCTTTAGGATAACATAAATCTTTAGAATATAAGTCCCATTATGCACAATATGGTAAAATAAAATAGATTGATAAATATGAGAGAATTGGTAGGAATAGAAAAATGAGAGAAAGGTCATTAAAACATCAAAAAGAGAAATATAAACTCAAAGGGATGTCTATTTGGGAATCCAAATGAAAATATCATAATTGTTAACAAGAAGTGGGGCTAATCCCATTAGTAAAAATAAAAATTGATGATGATGAAAATTATATCTTGGAATATAAGGGGTATAAAAAAGACCCATAAAAAAGAGTTACTAAGGAATTAATAGGTTTTTATAGTTATGAGTTTATTTTAATACATGAAATAAAATTAAGTAGTGAGGAATGTAAGGATGCTTTCAAAAAAAAAAATATTGGTGATTGTATAGCAATTTTTTAAGTTAGTATTGCAATAATATGGGATAAACACAAATGGGATGGACAATTATTAGAATAAAAAAGAAACAGTATTGCTAGAATATTTTGTAGGAAAGATAAAAATATCAAAGTTGGGGTTGTAAATGTCTATAATCCAACTACAGTTACTCCTTGTGAAAGATGTTGGAAGGGTCTTAGCATAATGTTTTCAAACACAATGATGATTATTATGATTTATGGATTCTTAGGGGTGACTTCAACATTGTTCTATCTCCTTTGGAAAAGAAACATGGTATTCTAGGATGGTCTAAATCAACGCATGATTTTACTTCATTTGTTAATTCAAATGGCCTTTGCGATATCAGTCCTTCAAATTTTCAATATACATGGGATAATAGACGCATGGGAAAAACTCATATAGCAAAAATATTTATCTACCAAATTATTGCAAATATATTATATAGTCTATCTAGATATTTTATTGTGGGTAGGATCATATCACAAATACATAATTTTGACTTGTGATTTCCCCAATAATGTTCATACAAAGCCATTTCATTTCCAGTCTATGTGGCTCCAAGACCTTGATTTGTTCTAGATGGTTATGTTATGGTGGGATGAATCAAGTTTTGAAGGATTATATATGTATAGGTGATAGATTTTAGCCAAATTAAATCATAGGTCCCAATATATAGGATCTAATATATCACAATATTGAAGCATACAAATCTCTGATCAATATAAATCAAATTATAGTCATGAAATAATAACAATATTTTAGAATAATACTCACAATATTATTGATTAAATATACAATATTTGTATTCATTATTCATTACAATACATGGATTTTTTTCTATAATGTAACCTTAGAAGGTGAATCTTAAATACTTGACTATTATTTCTCTCCTCACATATCCAAAATATGCTTCCTTTATTATTCCACACATAAGACAAACCTCTAATGTATCTTGAAATTACATCTTACCACATACATGTGACTCTTCACTTGCATACTTGATACATACACACATGACACATTGCACACACCTACACATTACACACTTGCTCACTTTATTACATGACACTTTGCACACTCTTACACTCTACACACTTGCACACTTTACTACATGACACTTGGACTCATCCTACACATTGGCACATACTTTAGGTAAATATTTAGCACACTTTCTAAATGAATAATCATACCCTAAACTATTACATGACCAAATAATGTATCTCCAACAATAGGTTTGTTCAAAAGATGAAATATTTAAAGGAGAAAATAAAGATTTAGAATGCCAAATATTTTGGTAACATTTTTAAAGAAAATAAATAAATTAAATCCAAGATAAAAAATTTACAAGAGATAGTGGAAACTAAAGGAATGGATCAAGATTCTTATGTGAAAGAAAAAATAACTTCTTTCTAATTATCATAATGTATTGAAAGAGGAAGAGTCATATTGGTTTCAAAAAATATAGGGAGAAATGGCTGAAGGAAGGATATCGATTTTTTTTTTTATGTTACAACAAAAATAAAATTTTCCTTTCATCATATCAAAAATATTTTAAATCCAAATGGAAGAAATATTAAGGAAGAACAAGATATAAGGAAGAAGAATATATACGGAAGAAAGCAATTAATTATTTCAAATATATTTCGTTAGATGATGGGCAAGAAAAGGAGTCACTAGATAAGATTTTGCAAAATATTCCATCAATTATCAGACAAGGACAAAATTAAAGTTTGGTGAAGAATATATCTATGGAGGAGCTACGTGAACTAGTTTTCTCTTTCCATCCTAATAAGGCACCTAACCTTGACAAATTTCCTATAATTTGCTTTTCAATTTATTTGGGATTTATTAGAGAGTGACATGCTAGTTGTGATTGAAGAGGCCTAGAAAAGTAAGGTTATAATAAGTGAGATAAATTCCACTTTTATTACATTGGTTTCCAAAAAATATGAGATAAAATATTTGATAGTTATCATACAATAATATTTTGTAATATGATTTATAAGACCAATTCAAAAATTATGGCAAATAGGTTGAAAGAAATTCTAGATTGTGTTATTTTAGGGGAACAAGGTGGTTTTATTTGTGTTAAAAAAATTCTTGATGGTGCAATAATTGCACATGAGTCCTTAAATTCTCTTTATTCCATGAAACAACTAGATATGTTTATGAAATTAGATATGAACAAAGCATACTATAGGGTTTCTTGGAGTTTTCAATATGATATTCTCAAACAAATTCTTGATGGTATAATAATTGCACACGAGTCCTTAAATTCTCTCTATTCCATGAAACAACTAGATATGTTTATGAAATTAGATATGAACAAAGCATACTATAGGGTTTCTTGGAGTTTTCAATATGATATTCTCAAAAGTTTTTTTTTTTATAGTTGGTTTAAATGGATTAAATGTTGTTATAGCACTATGAAATATTCTATTTTGGTCAATGGTTCTCATGATGGTTACTTCAAGTCCTCCTATGGACTTCACCAAGGTGATCCATTATCTCCTTATCTATTCATTATTGTTTTTCCTCGAAAAAAGTTGTAATTCTATACTAAGAAAATATGAAATTACCTTATTTAGATGCTTCTTTGGCATTTCTTCAAAGTTTCAATAATGACCTAAAATTTAGGTCACTTATACATCATAAGTATCTATATCTATCAGGTTAATTTTTATACTTAGACATCTTTTCAATTTGTCAACCAGTATCCTTTAAATCACCGACTTTTGAGTTTTTTTGAAAAAGTTGATTTAATTGTGCTTGCTTTAATTGACATGAATTAATACCCCTAGATAGAGATATGTACCAGTTTTAGTGCATTACCCTTACTGAATTCTTGTACTAAGCATGTACCTGGTTCAATTTGAAGTGCCTTCTTTGAGAGTTCATATGCCTTCCTATTTAGTTTTTTATAAATATGCCAAAAAGTAAAAGCTTCACTTTGATCCATAGCTCATTTTGTTTGAGAGAATATTGGTTGTAGAATCATGATTTCCATACTAAAAACACCAAGCATCTAGTTTATTACCACCTATGAGTCTCTGTAAATTTAAATTTTTTGTATTCCTTTTGATTCTGCCAATTGAACCAAGAATTTGAGTGCCATAATTTTAGCTTAATTATTAGAACCTTATCATAGTCTAGCCTTGAATTTAAAATAATAAGAATAAAAAATATATAGTAATCCTTGTACTCCATAACCTCCAAGGGCCCCTTATCTAGTCCCATAAAAAAAGCCCTAGGCCCTTTACTGATCTTTGGAGGGATGATTTGTCTATTTACCTTTGTTGTTGCTAAAACCTTACATTTATTAAAACTTTCAATGATTTAGGAAGAGACCTTCCAAGTAGGCTTCTCTTGATCTTGAAAAATTCCTGTGTTCCTACATAACCATCCTCCGCGAGACATAAACAATGGGAGAGTTATACAACCTTTGTGTGACCTATTTTCAAACCAAGATTTTAAGTACTCTCCTAAGGAATATTATTGCCATCATATAGGAAGATTTAACTCTACTATATATGCATTAAGGAGGGCTTTCTCAATGGTAAAAATGAAAGGGAAAAATCAACGATATTCAAGTTGTAAAAATTGGTATCTTCAGATCTCATCTCTAATTTGTTGATTAGACTTTTATTTTGGGCCATCCCTTGGAGAGGACATGGATTTTATGCCAATATTTTTAAGCTATGAGAAGGCTATTGGACAGTTGGTTAATACTATAAAATTTAGGATTTTTCATTAACACTACCTTATATTTACAAAGAATTATTGTGAATATTTTAGGGTTTAAAATTGAAAAATCTCCATCAACCTGCTTGAGTATTACTTTGTCTCATAAAGGTAATAAAAAGGAGCCTTGGATAATTTGTTTTGATAGAATGAAAGCATGTTTGGTAGGTTGGAAAGGTAAGTTCTTACCCATAAAAAGAAAGATACAACTCATATAAACTACATTGCAGTCCTTCCCTATTTATATGAAGTCACTTTCAAGATTACCAATAGGTGTAGTGTCAAAAATTGATAAAATTCAATGAATATTTCTTTGCAAAGGATGTGAGGAAACAAATAGGGTTTCTCTTTATAAATTAGATAGGCTTTTTAAAGGAAATAATATTGGTAGAACAAGCTTGTGGAATTGTAGACTTATGAGTTTAGAATTAGGGGTAAAATTTGCATGGATATTATTTAGATATCAATGAAAGAATTGGGTAAAAAAATTACTTAAAAAATATATAGGTTCTCTTGATGAAATAAGATTACTTGTATATGGGGAAAACCACTCTACCGCATACAATTCCCAAACAAAAGGTTGTATCCATAAGGAGAGAACCTTTCGTGGGGTGAACCATGAGGGTATATTGTACTCTACACTCGATGCTAGGGGGAAGGGTTCACCAAGAATGGTTTAAGGACTCGCTCCAAGTCCTCGGGATATTCAGGAATGTTTGATGTATTCAGTTTTAAGAAACACACCTAAATTTGGCCTTTCCAGTTCTAAACTAGGAAAGATAAAGGACAATGCAGAATATAATAATAGAGAATAAAATGTAGGCATACAAGAGCTAACTTAATATGATTCTTTATTTTGAATGCTCACTAACCTAGGGTTTATTTTAGAAAACCTTCAAAGTAGAAAAAATACAAAATAAATGCACATAAGTTATCCCTAGATGCAAACTAAATGCTTTTAACTTTCATAGCCTAAGAACCAATAATTAGATCAGATATTCAACCAATAAAATGATTAGCGCACTTATCTAGACTGGCGATTGATTTAGCTTTTTTTGCCTCTTATCCAATGATATCATAAATACCTATTTTTACAAAATAATTCATGAAACACTTGAAAATGGGATTAGCATTAGGGGGCCTACTTAGGCCACTGTGTAACAGTCCTTGGAGGTGCATAAGTAAAGCCTCTTAGGTCCTTTTAGATGACATTTTAAAGCAAAAGCAAAAATTGAACTTTGGATGATTAATGATAAAATAAAAATACAATAACAAAAAATAGAAAAAAGAATGCAGTAGTATGATCTAGATTCGAAATGGAATGCAATAGTGAAAATAGAATCTTGAAATTACCCTCGGTGTGCTCTCAAGCAAAGTTGCATCTCGCCTAGAGCGGGCGTGATAACGTAACAACAAAGTTGCGTCCTATCTGGATGGGGCACGCTTTCACTTCTACGGACTGGTTTACCTAATTTGGGCAAGCGAAATTGTACCTCGCTAATGTTGGGCATGATATCATTACAGACTAATGAAAAATAAAAAGTGAATGCAGGAAGTGAAATAAATGCTAGAAACAAAGTAAGCAAACCCTGATGGACATTGCAAAAGCAGGAAAAGAAAATTGAAGTATCCAAACAGGCATTTTATCTCTCCAAACCACACCATGAATCCACCAAGTCACACAGTAATCCTATCCGATCCATGCAATAGAATATCAAATCCAAAATTTGCACTTCGGGGTTAGCTTGCAGCAAAAGAAATCAAAGAAAGAAGAACGAGCTATCATAAAATTTTTGAGCTTATTCAATAATCATAATTTTGCATTAAGATCGAATATCACTTGTATGTCTCTCAATCAAGAAAATCCTTCATTTTATAGACAAAATTGGAGGGAAAAATGTGGGCAAAATAAACCCAAAGTCGACACCAAAACATGCTAGGAGGGTTTAGACCTAGGTTTAAATGGGCCAAAAACAATAAAATAAAAATTAAATTAAAAACAATGAAGTCACACCCCATGATGATGGAGCGCGAGATCTCTTCGACGAAGTTGCGCCCGACCATGATGGAGCACAACTTTTCCAAAGGTACTAAAATAGGTAAGGCTAAGGGAGGAGAGGCCTATCCTTGCCTTAGGTAAGGGTTAGGGACCTCTTAGGGGTTCTAAGAAAGATTGCCCACTAAAAGTGGGTCAATTTTTTGTGTCTACATTTTACCCCCTCTTTGATGCATTTATGGTCGAGTAAATACATCAAAGAAAGGATGTAGGCACACACACTGGGAAACAACAACAAGCAAAAATGGGTGGTTCGGTTAGAAGAAAGGAGTGGTGCAAAAATAGTGTCATTTCGAACACTTTTAATTTTACATGCAAATTGAGGCATTAGGGACATTAATGCCTCTATAGGTTGGGGTGCCCCCTCGAGTTTTTATGAAAAAAAACATTTCATAAAAACTCGAAAGAACTAACACAGAGGAAGAGAGAGAGATAAATAGTGACAACCGAGTGAAGCAAAAGGGGTAAAAAGAAAACAAAAAATAGGGTTTAAAAAGGTAAAAAGGGGTAAAACCCTAATTCATTTTTATCGCAAAGAGGAGAGAAAATAGAGCTCTAGGAGAGAAAAGATGATGGTGCTTCCAGTTCACCGAGTGATGATAGGTGGCTCGGTTGGATGGAGAGCACCAATGGGCTAGGGCTAAGGGTATGGCTATCATTTGGAGTAGCCAGGCAGGGAATGCGGTGCAACTCCTTTAGGCAGAGTTGTAGCGGATAGGAAAAAGGTTGGAGATAGCCATTCAGAGGGCCATAATTATTAAGGTAGCTTACTAGATAGATATACCTCCAAAGCAAAGGATGGAACCTTCTTTGTCCCTTCGATCAGTGAGCAGATCATGATCTTGATCACGAGCACCGACATGAAGAACACGAGCTTATATTGAGAGGGGGGTGAAAAATATAAGATCAACTTTTACTTTTCTTTCCCAAACAATATTATCCAATATTATCAATTGTAATATAAATAGCAGTAATCAAAGCAATGCACAAATCATCACACATATGAGACACAAATTTAATGTGATTCACCCAATGTGGGTTACATCCACAGAGAAAATATTTATTCTAAATTTTCTCAATAAATCTCATGGGAATCAATTTTCTATTACAATGTTTATGGACCTCTGTCCAAGGGAGATCTCAATCCTAATATTTTGTTTTGTGGATCTCTCTTCACAAGAGAAATATTTCCCCTTTGCTCTGGTTCATAGATCTCTTTCTATAGGAAAACTCTATTCCCTTTGCTTTGGTTCATGGATCTCTCTCCACAAGAGAACTCCATCCCCTTTACTCTAGTTTGTGGATCTCTCTCCATAGGATAACTCTATCCCCTCTACTCTAGTTCATGGATCTCTCCCATAGGAGAACTCTATCCCCTTTGCTCTAGTTCATGGCTCTCTCTCCATAGGAGAAATCTATCCCCTCTGCTCTAGTTTGTGAATCTCTCTCCACAAGAGAGCTCTATCTCCTTTTTCTCTACTCAAATTTGCTCTAATATTCCCCAAGACTTAACACAAATATTGATCAAATAACCAAAAACCCTACTCTCAAATATATCTCAAATATACCCCAAGCCTTAACACAAAGATTGATCAAATTAGCAACCAAAACTACTCTCAAATATATCTCAAATATGCCCCAAGCCTTAACACAAATCTTGATCAAATCAATAACCAAACCTGCTCTCAAATCTGTCTCAAATATGCCCCAAGCCTTAACACAAAGCTTGATCAAATCAGCAACCAAACCTGCTCTCAACTCTGTCTCAAATTTACCTTCAAGCCTTCTCAAAAGACTTGCTCTAGTCTGCCTCAAGCCTTCTCAGATGACTTTCTCAAATCTACCTCAAAGATGCTTCAAGTCTTCACACAATACTTGCTCAAGTCTACCTTAATTCTGCTCACTTTACCTGTTCAAATATTTCCAAATCTTGCATACTAACAAATGCTTATATCTCTTTTAGAAATAATTTCTTCAACTAGGCAATTCAAACATATTCTACCTAGATTTCATTTAACCTCTGGAACATATATAGAATGATAGGCACTATAAAAAACTCAATATGTTCTTCCCATTCACAAATCTTGCATTCAATTAATCCAGTCTCTATCTTCTGCAAAATCCCTTTAAAACCAAATAAAAAATAGAGTATGAATTGTTTCATAAAACTGGTCTATTTTTCTTGCAAATTTCAAAGACCAACCATACTAATGCACAAATTTACCTTACAATATTGATCTTAAACACTTCTAAAATTGCTTTGAATATCTCTCAAACCAATGCTAAAAATGTTTCATAATGATGTACTAACTTGTCTTCAAACCTAGTACAAGTAGTTCAAAATTTCTAGCACAAATGTCAATCTTTTTCAATAATGGAAGCACAACTTGTTCTCAAACTCTATCTTAAATGTTTCCAAAACCACTAAAAAATGAAGCACAAACCCTAGCTCAAACATTTCCAACAATGCATATGAACTTAATCCTTATATCTCCTCCTTATGACATCACAATATATGCCCAACCAAATACCTCAAATAAGGAGTAATGTTACCATACCTCTTAGATTGCTTTGGATGGAGATGAGCTCTCAAAACCTGTCTAAAAAATTATTCTATCATTTTATGCCACTTCAAAGTTTAGTTAGCACAATATTTTTCAACCATCCATATAAGAAACCTTTCCTCAAAAATAGTGCACAAAATATTGTTTTACCACTTCTTTTATTTTTCCAATGCAAGGTTTTTAATCACTAAACAACTCCTCTCAAATTCTCTTTCACAATGTTGGACTACACACAATACTTAACCATTTAACACCTTATTACTCCTAAGTGATTTTCAATTTTAGAAACCAAACCCTAAGTGCATATCACAAATTAAATCCCACTTCAATATACCTTATACCTCCTAATATATCTCAATTTAATTAAACACATAATCATAAATGTCACACAACAAAGCTTACAACCTTATGTCTCCCTAGAAAATTGCACACCAAACAATAAAAATTTAATCCTTATATCTCCCTAAGTTGTGCACTATGCATACCTTATTTAATCAAATTTTTTTACCTTACCTCAAGCACTGCTGTGTTGCAACTATTACTCGATCCTATGTCTCCCCGTTGGCCTACACCCTTGTGCTAGGGTGAACACCATGTGGGTTAGGCACCCACATGATCACCAAGGATCACGTGCTCCTTTTACCTTCTACATTCGGTGCTCTTTTCAATCGAAACAAAAAGACCTCCATCATGATTCAAACGTGTAACCTCTCACCTACTACACTTTTCATAAGACATGCCTACCACTTGGGCTATCAATCCATGTAGGATGAAAAACGTGCACTTCCTCCTTAATTTATTCACTATCCTCAAAATGCGCAAAAAAGACTTATCTTATTCTCCACCTCCATGATGTGCTCGAATAAATGCGATTATGCCTTAGGTAAAACAACTTTTTTCATGCAAATAATTAAACCTTTTTATACCCTTTTGCTTGCCTTACTTTGACATCGGCTCAAACTTTTATTTTCCACCTTTCAAATTTGAATTGTTAGTGCCTTTTGATAATTCATTTTTTTTATTTTTAATATAATATTTAACCTGGGTGTTAAATAGTATTTATTATATTATTTAACCTTAGTGTTAAATAATATTTTGGGAAGCCTCCCACTTTGGGTTGGAGGACCCTATCCTAATTTCCCTACTTTCCCCCACCCTTCCTGTGGATTCCTAGCTAGGATTATTACCTACTACACTTCCTGATCCACTATAGGATCATCCTGGGGCTTCCAGGTGGTGTTTCTTGTCCTGAAAAATTTGCTGGAGCTTGGCTAGATTGTCCCTGCATTTTTCTATAGTGGCCTTCATTGGTGGTTGGTTTTAGGTGGCTCAAATCGGGAGCTAGATTTTCAAATATTGTCTCGATGGTTATATTGGCTTTGGGAGGAGTCTATGCTTTCCTGCTTACCACCAATTTTTTTTCCTCTACTCTGTTCTTGGATTCAACATCTAAAGGGGTTCCCACTTTGTTTGGTCCTACTGTCACAACTTGGGGTTTGCTCTCTACTTCCTTTTGGCCTTGGGATGGACCATGATTTTATCATTTGCAGTTGAGTGGATCTCGATTGTGGCTGGTGTGGGTCCTCTAAAGCTAGGTTTGGTATTTATCTTGGGTTTTTTATGGTCCTCTCCCTGCTATATATTTTTGGCCTCTGGGGAAGGGCCCTATTTTTTTATGCTACTGTAGGTTTTGGGGTCCATGGATCTCCTCTAGATGAATAGTTGGTGGGGCTGGTGGGTTTCCTTACTTTGGGGCTCTCTATTGGATTTCATCTTTGTAGTTTTTTATCCTGGGGACCCTATGCATGCATGCCTACTACTTTTGATGATCTCTTGTTGATAGTATTAGTGGTTTGATCCCTTCTAGCCATGGAGTGCCATCGTGGATTGATGTTTGGGATTTTCTTTCCTGCTACTATGATATTTGTCTCCTTTACAGTGAGACCTCGGTGCTTGAAGAGATCTCCTTTGGATGCTTTCTCATTTTCAGGCTGGTCCCATGCCTTATTGGAAGGGTTTTTATTTCTTGGTTGTTCCACTCCTTCTTGGACGAGTTTCTTCTTCTCCAGGCTGGTTTCGAGCCTTCTTATATGGGTTGTTAATTTTTTGTTCTTTCCCATGCCTTCTTGGATGGGTCTGTATTTTTCAATAATTCCTCATGCTTTCCTGGATGGGTTCTTCATTCACTGGGTGTTCCTGTGCCTTCCTGGATGGGTCTTTTTCTTTTATGTAGGTTCTGGTTTTTCCTAGGCTGGTTTCTAGGATCTGGTTTCATCCTGGATAGTTTTCTTTTGGGTGGGATGCCTTTTCAAACTTTGCCAACTGTTTTCCTTTTCTCGGGCCGTTTTGGGTAGGTGTTGTTTTTCAATTTTAATTTTATGCTTGTTGATAGGTTTTCCCGTCTTGGATGGGTGTCTCCTATTATTGTTTGTCCCGGACTACCACAAGCCAGGTTTTTAAGTTTTTTCCATTTGTCCCAGGCTCCCTTGAGTCGAGTTTTAGTCTTGGTATTTTTTTTATCCTGGGCTCCCATAAGCCGGTCTTCCTTGCTTGTGTTGCATGGGATGGTCCCGATGTTTGATTTGTGAGATTGTCCCATTGATACTGTCTCCTGTTTCTTTTGTGGAAACCCTCTCCCTGTGGAGACCCTCTCCCTGACACAATTGTAAAAGGTTTTGGAAACTTTCAAAACCCAATTATCAATTAAAAATATATTTTGTCTTGTAGTCCTTTGTCAATTTAATTTCTTTTTGAGACCTTTGTCTAATGAAATTTCAATCCTCCTTTTAATAAGTCCTTTTAGACTAAATATTATAATATTAAAATATTATAATATTGTCTCTTTTACTCCTTAGTCACTTGGTTTATTTTGAACCATGGTCTTAAAATTGGGCCTTCAACCTTTTAACCTTAATGAATTTGACATAAATGACAACAATATACTAAAAATTTCCAACAATCTCCCCCTTTGTTATTGATGGCAACCCTTTCTAAAAATTTCTTTTCCAACCACTGGATTCCAAATCTGCTCCCCCTGACTAGATGCTCTCCCCCTTACTCAAATCTCTCCCCCTTTGACATCAATGGCAAAGGGACTCCTTTGGGGCTGAGATAAGACTCTTAGCTCAACCCTCTCCCCACCTCCTCTCCTTGAGGTGATTAATTTTGGGGTGGGAGTATCTCTACTCCTAGCATACAATTCTCTTTTTCTTTGTCAACCTTATATTTCAATATTTTTGTAGCCATACCCTTTTGATTATTTTGAGTGTCCCTATTCTTGCTTGTCTTTGGAAGTTCTAGAAACTCTGTTATACACCATTTGGCCTTATGCCCAATATTATTACACTTGTAACACTTAATGTTGTAATTCTTGGAATGTGTAAATGTCTTGAAGTTCCTCTTGGTGAAGCCATAATCATTTTTGTCATGAACCCTAAAGTGGATTGATTTATGACCAAATTGATTACAAGAGTAGCCATAAAATTGAAAGAAATATTCATCTTTGAATGAGTTAAAATTCCTTTTAGTGAGGCCATACTCTTTCTTTCCATGAACTGTGCAATGCATAGCCTTGTGACCAAATCGATTACATGAAAACAATATCCTTTGAAGAAATATTGTTTTGAAACCTCTAGTCTCTTAGCCATTTCTTTGCCTTCTCTGTGATGATATATATTTCTTGTTTGTGCATTGTTTCCTTTCTTAGTGAAGCTTCTATTCTTCAAATTATCCTCATAAGTCTTAATTTCTTCTTCACTTTATTCCTCTAAAACTTCTTCTTTTGAGCTTGAGCTTGATCTTTCTTCTTGATCAAACGTGTGCATTGCTAATTTTATCCAAAGTTTTTGAACTTTTCCCAAACCTGTGTAGCTTGTATTTAGAATATTTCACTTCCATCCTTAGAAAAACTACTTCAGGTTCTAATATTTTACATTCTAACTCTTTTACCTCTAAATTTTCAACCATGACCTCTTTAACTCTCCTTGACTTAGCTTTTGAGTTTGTTAGGTCTTTTAGAAGCTTTTTCTCTTCTTCCTCATGTTCTTGAACTTGAGCCTTTAGTTTTGAATTATACTTTCTAACATTTTTCAATTCTCTGAGGGCAACAATAAGTTCTTCTAGATTAATTGTTCCTTCCTCTTCATTTTATGAATCTTTCTCTATGTCTTGGTCTCCAAGAGCATCTTCATACTTTTTAACTTTATCTTGAATAGGATCATCTTCTTCCTCTTCTATTGCCAAAAATAGAATCTCTTCTCTTTCACTATCTGAGAGCCTTTCATCACTGTCACTTGAAGCATTTTTTGCCTTGTTAACATAGAAACTCTTCTTGTGCCTTTGAAATAACTTCTCATGCTTGCCTTGACCATACATATTTTTATTTTCATGCCTAGATTTTTCTTCTTCCTTTTTCTTATGATACTATTTCTCTTCACTATTACTACTTCTATCTTGTGGAAAATTAGATGCATAGTGACCAAAATTATCACAATTAAAACATTTCATAGTCTTCATACCTTTGTGCTTTCTTGAGTCCTTGTTTCTTCTCACATAGTTAGCTTCTTCATCACTGCTTGATTCACCACTTGATTCTGGTTTCTTATCTTTTATCTTATTTGAAGCTTTGAAGGTTACCTATTTCTTGGAGTTTGGATCCTTTACTATTATCATATCATAAGCTATGATAATTCCATGTAACTCATCCATAGTCAACTTATCAATATCTCTCATTTCTTCTATAGCTGAAACCTTTCCATCATACCTCATAGGAAGTGATATTAATATTTTTGAGCAACATTGGAGTCTTCAATTTCAAATCCAAGTCCATGCATGGTATTAATAGCCTCATCCACATGAAGTAAGTATGCAGCAATATCTTCCTCATCTTCCATATTCAAATATTCAAACATTTTCTTGTGGTTTTTGCAGTTTTTCCATTTTGACCTTTTTATCTCCTTCATATGTTTGATTCAATTTTCCCATATCTCTTTTTCTGATTTGCAGTGCATAACTTTCAAAATTCTACTTCACGTAATCCATTTAAGATTTCATTCATAGCCTTGGCATTATTCACATGTAACAACTTGCCATCCTTGTCTATGGGAGGAGTAGCTATAGGTGTGAACCCATCCTCAACCGATTGCCATGTATCATATCCTTATGCCATCAAGTAAGTCTTCATTCTTATACTCCAAAATACACAAATTTTCCCATAGAACAATGGAGCCTTATTTGATGAAGATCCACTCTGAGATGCCATTTGTGTTCCTGTAATATCTTCCTTTAAGTTAGAATTTTCCAAAGGAATCCGCTCTGATATCAATTGAAGAACACAAGATTATACTGAGAGGGGAGGTGAACAATATAATATCAACTTTTACTTTTCTTTCACAAATAGTATTATCCAATATTATCAATTGCAATATCAAAAGTAATAATCAAAACAATGCACAAATCATCACACACATGAGAGACATAAATTTAATGTGGTTCACCTAATGTGGGTTACATCCACGGAGAAAATATTTCTTCTAAATTTTCTCAACAAATCTCATGGGAATCAATTTCCTATTACAATATTTATAAACCTCTATCCAAAGGAGATCTTAATACCTGATATTCTAGTTTATGGATCTCTCTCCATAGGAGAACTCTTTCCTCTTTGCTATAGTTTGTGGATCTCTCTCCATAGGAAAACTCTATCCCCTCTACTCTGGTTTGTGGATCTCTCTCCATAGGATAACTCTTTTCCCTTTGTTCTGGTTCATGGATCTCTCTCCACAGGAGAACTCTATACACTTTGCTCTAGTTCATGGATATTTCTCCATAGGAGAACTCTATCCCCTTTGCTCTAGTTTATGGATATATCTCCACAGGAGAAATCTATCCCCTCTACTCTAGTTTGTGGATATCTCTCTATAGGACAACTCTATCCCCTCTGCTCTGGTTCATGGATATATCTCCATAGAAGAACTCTATTCCCTCTGCTCTAGTTCATGGATCCCTCTCTATAGGATAACTCTAACTCCTTTTTCTCTACTCAAATCTACTCCAATCTATCCCAAGTATTAACACAAAGCTTGATCAAATAAAAAAACAAACCTACTCTTAAATTTATCTCAAATATACTCCAAGCCTTAACATAAAGCTTGATAAAATTAGCAACCAAACTTACTCTCAACTCTGTCTCAAATCTGCCCAAAGCCTTAACACAAAGCTTGAACCTACTCTCAACTCTATATTAAATCTTCCCCAAGACTTAGTACAAATCTTGATCAAATAAGCAACCAAACCTGCTCTTAACTCTGTCTTAAATCTACCTTCAAGCCTTCTCAAAAGACTTGCTCAAATCTGCCTTCAAGCCTTCTCAAAAGACTTGCTCTAATCTACCTCAAGCCTTCTCAAAAGACTTGATCAAATTTACCTCAAAGCTGCTTCAAGTCTTTACACAAGACTTGCTCAAACCTACCTTAATGCTGCTCACTGTACCTATTCAAATATTTCCAAATATTGCATACAAACAAATACTTATATCTCTTTTAGAAATATTTTCTTCAACTAGGCAATTCAAACATATTCTACCTAGAATTCGTTTAACCTCTGGAACATATATAAAATGATATGCACTATCAAAAACTCAACATGTTCTTCCCATTCACAAATCTTACATTCAATTAATCCAATCTCTATCTTCTGCAAAATCCCTTTCAAACCAAATAAAAAATAGTGTATGAATTGCTTCACAAAACTGGTCTATTTTTCTTACAAATTTGCTCTCAAAGACCAACCACACTAATGCATAAATTTACCTTACAAGATTGATCTTAAAAAAATTTACAATTGCTTTCAATATCTCTCAAACCAATGCTCAAAAAATTTCACAATGATGCACTAACTTGTCTTCAAACATAGTACAAGTAGTTCAGAATTTCTAGCACAAATGTCTCAATATTTTTCAATAATGGAAGCACAACTTGTTCTCAAACTCTATCTTAAAATGTTTTCAAAAACATTCAACAATGAAGCACAAACCCTGCTCAAAAATTTCTAATAATGCATATGAACGTAATCCTTATATCTCCTCCTTATGACATCATAAGATATGCCCAACCAAATGCCTCAAATAAGGAGTAATGTTACCATACCTCTTAGCTTGATTTGGATGGAGATGACCTCTCAAAAACCTATCTAAAAAATTATTCTATCCTTTTATTCCACTTCAAAGGTTAGTTAGCACAATATTTTTCAACCATCCATATAAGAAACATTTCCTCAAAAATAGTGCACAAAATATTGTTTTACCACTTCTTTTATTTTTCCAATGCAAGGTTTTTAATCACTAAACAACTCCTCTCAAATTCTCTTTCACAATGTTGGACTACACATAATACTTAACCATTTAAAACCTTATTACTTCCAAGTGATTTTAAATATTAGAAACCAAACCCTAAGTGCATATCACAAATGAAATCCCACTTCAATATACCTTATACCTCCTAATAGATCTCAATTTAATTAAACACAAAATCAAAAATGTCACACAACAAAGCTTACAACCTTATGTCTCCCTAGAAAATTGCACACCAAACAATAAAAATTTAATCCTTATATCTCCCTAAGTCGTGCGCTATGCATACCTTATTTAATCAAAATTTTTTACCTTACCTCAAGAACTGTCGCGTTGCCACCATGACTCGATCTTGCATCTCCCTGTTGGCCCACACCCTAGCGTTAGGGTGGAAACCATGTGGGCTAGGCGCCCACATGATCACCAAGGAGCACATGCTCCTTTTACCTTCTATATTTGATGCTCTTCTCAACCAAAACAAAAAGACCTTCGTTACGATTCGAATGCTTAACCTCTCGCCTACCATGCTCTTTGCAAGATGTGCCTACCACTTGGGCTATCCATCCATGTAGGACCAAAAATGTGTGCTTCCTCCTTAATTTCTTCACTACCCTCGAAATGCACAAAATACTTGTCTTATTCTCTACCTCCATGACTTGCTCGAATGAATGTGATTATGCCTTAGGTAAAGAAACTTTTTTTATGCAAATAATTAAACGTTTTTATACCCTTTTGCTTGTCTTACTTTGATGTTGGCTCAACATTTTATTTGCCACCTTTTAAATTCAAATTCTTGGCACCTTTTGATAATTAAAATTTACTTTATTTTTAATATAATATTTAACCTTGGTGTTAAATATTACTTATTATATTATTTAAACTTGGTGTTAAATAACATTTTGGCTTGTAGTCCTTTGTCAATTTAATTTCTTTTTGAGACCTTTGTCCAATGCACTTTCAATCCTCCTTTTAATAAGTCCTTTTGGCCTAAATATTATAATATTAAAATATTATAATATTAAAATATTATAATATTAAAATATTATAATATTGTCTCTTTTAATCCTTAGTCACTTGCTTCCTTTTGAACCATGGTCTTAAAATTTGGCCTTCAACCTTTTATCCCTAATGAATTTGACATCAATGATAACAATATACTCAATTTCTAACACAAAGACATCTCAACAGTCTGTGATTCAGCCGAGGTTGCCTCCACCTCAGGGAGGGCTAGAGGGAGATGGCTCTTAGAGTTAAGAGATGATAGTATAGGGATCGAGATGACACACCATTTTTTTATTGTGGTGTGCATCCTTAGGTTGAGTTTACTGAGTCTAGATTGTGGTACACAAACCTCACATGATGTACTCTTTTTTCTATGAGTAATACATAGTTGCAGATATTATTGTGATTTTATGTGTTCTATGTGTAATGATTTAATGCATGTTTTTTTATATGTTTTACTTGTTTATTTTAAGTGTTTTTATGTATGTAAACTATCCTAATGCAAACTACATGAGGATAAAAAATGTAAAAAGGGGAGAACAAGAAGGAGGAAGAAGGAATGAAATCAGACAAGAGAAAACAAGAGAAAGAAAGAAGAGAAGAAAGAAGAGAAGAAAGAAGAAATAGAAGAAGAGAAAATAGGGGGTCCAAAGGTCAACCATCCAAAAAGGAGAAGAACGAGCGATCCATAATATAAGACTAGCATAGGTTACAATGAACGAATGTAGCCATACACTATAGATTGTATTAACGAGATAGCTAGACCCGCTATGGGTATAACACTTGTATTAATGTTAAAAAGTGTGTGTGGAGTGTTGACCCACTCCTGGTGATTGCTCCCTTATTGACTCTTGTGAGGAAATTACCCACTAGGATGTATGCTGAGTTCTACTAAAAATGACCAAGGACCTTATCCTGTAATGGGGTGTTGAGCCTACTGGGTCAAAAGAGAGTATGACCTGATATAAGATCATGAATAATGTAATACCCGCTAGGATTTATAAGTATCCCATGTGGGGTGTAATATATATAAGAATAGTATGCAAGTGCTATCCCCAGATTGGGACTTTTGAGAAAGATTTTGTGCAACAAGAGTATTCAACATAATGAAGGAATCGAGAAAATGAGAAGAAGTGATCATAAGAAGAAATAAGGAATGAAAGAATCCTTAGGGGGGATATTGCTAGACATCAGAGTCCTAGTGAGAAATGCAATGCATGTGAGCTATGATCTAACTAGGTATTATCACATGCCATTATCACAAAATCCCTAAAATCTATATGAGAAAGCAGTCATGAACAATCAATCATGCATTTATGATAGGAAAACATGCAAGGTGTTAAGTTAGATGTCAAGAAATCATGCAAGGATGACAAGCAATAATGCAATATGAGAAAGTAGGTGAATGCAAATGGAAAATGAAGATGCAACTATATGATAATTTTTATTTTGTTTATATATATTTTATAATATATATTATGGAGAGTTAAAATCAATGCAAAGTCTAAATGCACCATACATCTTATCAATATAAATAGGTATGCCATGAGGTGTTGGATCGAATACATCCTCAAAATCATGGAGAAGCTCTTTCAAGGCTCTTCATTCAACATCCATGGCACGATAATCACAACACTTCCTAATAGCACCATTCTTTTTAGCATAAAAGATATCATACAAAGATTCATCATTTTCTTGAACAAAAACAATTATATTTTTAGAATGGACAAAATCAACCATATTACAAGACATTATATTTGGAGGAAAATTATCACTTTTATTATCATCTACTGATAACTTTTGATATTCCATGTATTCTACATAAGTCATAAGATGGTCATCATCCTCAAAAGGTATATATTGATTCTTATTATGTATAAAACCTATACCACCTCTCCTAGGCTAAATCTCAACATCCAAGGGTTCTTGAATATCCTTCTATTGTGGTCCCAATTCTTTACTTGCATATCCTATACCGGATAGGATCTACGGAGGAAGGGGATAATCATTAGTGAGATAGCATTGATAAAAAGAGCATTATTTGAGAGATGGGTTACTACCATGGATATTTTCTTTGGAAACCATACCTCTGAATATGAAAGAACACGTGCCAATGTGTATAATATAACCCTTCTTATGAGTTAAGCCCATATTTTGGGGTGAAGGTGGTAGCTTGGCTAGATCCAAGCTCTCGAAGAAACTGATTCTCATGATCTAAGGAGAAAGAATGGGTTTTATGTTCTTCAATCAATTTTTAAACTTTGAATATGCTCAAATATTTGAGATGAGGAACATGGAGAAATTGTTGAGGAGATAGAAGGACAATAATAAGAATCTATTTGATCTAACTCTATATTTGAACATAATTCAAATGGTTGAGGATCACCTGGAATGGTGATAAATTGATTCTTGAATTCAAACTTGAGACATTGATGAAAAGTAGAAGGGACAACCTTCATAGCATGGATCCAAGGTCACCCAAGAAGAAGATTAAAAGATGTAGGGCAATGTACAACATAAAATAAATTATCCAAAATTCTTGGCCCTAATTTTAAGGGAAGATATATGACACCACAGGCCTCTTGGGACTCATTGTTGAAAGCTTTAATGATGATATTAGTTTTTGTTAAATTTCCTCTTTTAATATAAATAATTGAAATAATTGATATGTACACAAATTGAGGGATGACCCATTATCAATAAAAACTCACTTGATAAGGGTATCCCCAATAAGTGTGGTGATGTAAAGAGAAGAATCTCCATGTAAGTTTGAATAAGGTTTATCATCATCTAAGAATGAGATATGATGTATCCCAAAATAACCTATGGTATCAACTATGGCATTAGTAGGGATGTTTGGGGAAACATATTGTTGTTGTAAAAATTTCATTAAAGCATTTCTATGATCGAGAGAAGTCTAAAAAAGTTCTAACACTGATATCTTTGTTGGCATACTAGCTAACTACTTATGAAGATCAAATGAAACCTAAAACTACGGTCTCAACACTATAGATAGAATTCTTGTAGCTGAATCTCTTCTCTTATTATCATTTAAAACTAAACTTGGTTGAGATACTAAATCTATCCTTGTTGATGTTGCTAATTATGAGCCTATTTCCTTGTGGTTACACTAACCATGCCAACCACATTACTATGGCATAGGTAATCATCTTGATGAACCACCTGATTGGATTTTTGTTGATCATGCTTTGGTAGGGGATTGTTATTATCCCCATGTCTTGATTCATTGTTAGAACCTGTTGAGTAGGAGTTTGATTACTTGTTTATTGGATATTTCCTAAATGAATGTGTCCTGCATCAATCAAGTCTTAAACTACATGCTTCAATTTCTTACAAGTGTTCATCCAATGTCCTTATACCCTATGGTAAGTGTAATATTGATTTACCTTATACCAATGAGCTGTAGTATCTGGTTGTCTTACTAGAGGTAATTATTTTGCCTTAGCATCCAATAATTTTTTTTAAAACTGCTTCCATAGGCATATTAAGTCTTGTGAAATTCCTTTGAGGAGGTTTATGAAGTACAATATTTGTAGGCTATTATTGACATTGTTAATAGACCTACTATCACTATTGCCTCTTATATGCTTATTATTATGTTGAGACTTAATTTGTTTATATCTTTAACCTCAAGTTGACCTCTTATAATGAGATCTTGTTCCACTGTTCTGGATAACTCAATTGCTTGATCTAAAGATGTGACAGTAGTAGTTTCTAGAGCATAAGATAATTATTCTTGTAAATTACCAATAAATATATCAAGCATATCTTTTTGAGACACAGGTTGTCTTAATTGGCCAACTAAAATTCTACAACAAGCTAGAAACTCTGAAAAAATTTCTTCTTTAATTTATTTTAAATCATATAGATCTCTCATAATCACTTCCTTTTTAGTGTAAGCACTAAACTAATGAACAAAAATCTTTGCAGTTTTCTCAAAACTCTTCAAAGAATAGTTGAGCAGCCGATAATACTAATCTAATGCCACTCTAGAAAGACTCTTTGGAAATGTTTTCAATAAGAGCATATCATCATAAATAATATCATGGTAAGCTATTATGAATCCTCTTAAATGCTCTATTAGATCTTCAGTCCCTTTATAGATTGGCAATACTGGCATAGAAAAATTCTTAGGATAAGGTCTAGCAACAACAATAGGATCCAATGGCTGACTACACATTTCTTTATAACTGTATGTAAACCCTGAAGGCTGAATCATATCCATCCTTGAAACCAATTGATTTACTACATTTGCAAAATTCTGCATCTCTGAATTACTATGCATGTTTCCTAGACTTCCCAAAGGAGGAAAGTATGCATGTTGAAATCCTGATGTTTGATTCAATTTTTGGATACTTTGGTTGTATGTGGCACTTTGTGGATAACTAAATTTTTTTAGAACATAACCAATGGTGTTGATATTAGAGGATGAAGGAGGAAATTGAGAATAATGTTTCAGGCCACTATTAGTTAGAGAGACTTGCAAAATCCCTTTAACATTGGTGGTATTAGTAGTGGTACAAGTCACTTGGTTTTTTAAATTATTTTGATGCATGGATTGAGATATAGGAATATCATGTTTAAGAAAAGAAGACCTATTGGGAGGAGTAGTAACATCCTCTTTTTCAATATGAGCTTCTTGTTTTACATATTCCAATAGTTTTTCCTTAGGAGCTTTTCATGAATTCCCAAATGTGATCAAATGATGAAAAGACGTAACTTCCATTAGGTCCAGAAAAAGGATCATGATTAGTTTCAGTTTCCATGTCTACATCTTCTTGCTCTTTTGGATATAAATTAGGGTCTTCCCTATCAATCTGATCATATTCCAAAGGAACATAATCAGACTCTAGTTGTTTCCTATGGCTTCTAATGAAAGAAGCCATTAGAAGTAGTGAAAAAAAATAGGGGAAAACACTAGCAAGTAAATTTTAATTACTTAAAGATTTTTCAAATAGAATTAATAATTTTGCTTAGTGTTTGAAATACAAGGAGGTATTCACGTCAGGTTCACCAAATATGTAGAGGGGAAAAATTTCCCTACCATGTACAATTCCCAAAAAAAAGGTTGGATCCACAAGAGGAGAACCTTTCGTGTGGTGAACCATGAGGGTATGTTGTACTCTACACTTGGTTTTAGGAGTAAGGGTTCACTAGGAATGGTTTAAGGACTCGCTCTAAGTCCTCAGGATATTTAGGAATGTTTGATGTATACAGTTTTAAGAAACACGCCTAAGTTTGGTCTTTCTAGTTCTAAACTAGAAAAGATAAAGGATAATGTAGAATATAATAGTAGAGAACAAAATGCAGGCATACAAGAGCTAACCTAATATGATTCTTTATTTTGAATTCTCACTAACCTAGGGTTTTTTTTAGAAAACCTTCAAAGTAGAAAACATACAAAATAAATGCACATAAGTTATCCTTAGATGCAAACTAAATGCTTTTCACTTTCAAATGCGTAAGAATCAATAATTATATTAGATCTTCAACCAATAAAATGATTAGAGCACTTATCTATACTGGTGGTTGATTTAGCTTTTTCTACCTCTTATCCAATGATATCAAAAATACCTATTTTTGCTAAATAATTTATAAAACACTTGAAAATGGGATTAGCATTAAGGGGCCTACTTAGGCCACTATGTAACAGTCCTTAGAGGCACAACAATCAATCCCCATAGGTCCTTTTAGATGACCTTTTAAAGCAAAAGTAGAAATTGACCTTTGGATGATTAAGCATAAAATAAAAATACAGTAACAGAAAATAGAAAATAGAATGCAAAATTATGATCTAAATGCCAAATGAAAAGTAACAGTAAAAATAGAATCTTGAAATTACCCCCGGTGTGGTCTCGAGAAAAGTTATGTCTCGCTTGGAGCGGGCATGATAACACAACAAAAACGTCATACCCTACTTGTATGGGGCATGATTTTGCTTATGCGTACTGGTTTACCCTAATATGGGCAAGTAAAGTCATGCTTCACTAATATCGGGTGCGATATCGCTTAAAACCAATGAAAAATAAAAAGCGAATGTAGGAAGAAAAATAAATACTAGAAACAAAGTATGCAAACATTGATGGATGTCATAGAAGCAGACAAAGAAAATTGAAGTATCCAAGAAGGCACTCTATCTCTCCAAACCACACCACGAATCCACCAAGTCACACAGTAATACAATCCAATCCATGAAATAGAAGATCAAATATGAAATTCACACTTTGGGGTTAGCTTGCAGTAGAAGAAAGCAAATGAAGAAGATCAAGCTATCAAAATTTTGCATTAAGATCACATATCACTTGTATGTCTCTCAAGCAAGAACATCCTTTATTTTATAGATGAAATTGGAGGAAAAAATATAGGTAAAATAAACCCAAAGTCGATGCCAAAACACGCTGGGAGGGTTTAGACCTAGGTTTAAACGGGCCAAAAATAATAAAATAAAATAAATTAAAAATAACGAAGTCACACCCTATGATGACAAAGCGTGAGATCGCTCCGATGAAGTCGTGCCCAACCATGACGGAGCATGATTTCATCAAAGGCACTAAAACAGGCAAAGCTAGGGAGGAGAGGCCTATCCTTGCCTTAGCCAAGGGTTAGGGATCTCTTAGGGGTTCTAAGGAAGATTTCCCATTGAAAGTGGGTCAATTTTTCATGTCTACATTACTTAGGAAAATAATCCTACTAAAAGGATTTTAAATGTGGAACTTCATATCATATAGTTTGCAATTGATAAAAAAAATATATTAGATGTTTATTCAATAAGGGGAGTTCTATACCTACAAATTATTCAGCTCTGCTAGGGTTTGATGAGGAAAAACTATTCTGCTAGGGTTTGATGAAGAAAAATTGCTCTATGGGGATAGCAACAACTTTCATAGGAGGTCTAAAAAATTGGATGAATGTTGTGATGGCATCAGGTCTAGCATAGAGAGTGTGTGCTCGTGATATTTTTTCATCTAAAAATGACTAGAAGGAACATGATTTTCTAGTGCATGTCGGGAACCACTTGTTAAAGAACAATGAATGTTTGGAAGGATATGAATCCAGACCAGTTCTGGTGGTTCAACTAGACTCGGTGGTGGAAGATGTGGAGTATCTAACCAAACATGCCATTATTGGTAAATTTTTGGGCATCCAAATTTCTCTCCCCTTTGTGGAGGCTTGGATCAGGAAGACTTGGAATCATGAATGCGATGTGGAGGTGATGTTGAGTGCAAACAACTATTTTATAGTGGTTTTCTCTTGTATTTTAGATCGTAACAAAACCCTAGCATGTAGGTTTCAACCCATAAGAGGAGCAGCCATCGTGGGTTCCAATATGGGTGCGGCTTCCATGGCTCCCATTGGAATTCGAGAGAACTGATATCTTGCATAAGATTGCCCTTCTGCTTGGGAAGCCAGTTTGACCATCACAATAGACAATGGATATAAAGGTAATATTTTTTGCTTGTATTTGTGTTGAAATTGGATTAAATAATCCTATTCCAGATTCTATTGAAATACAATTTGGATCAATTACATGGGTTCAAAAACTTGACTATGAAGCTCTTCCATTTTATTGCCAAATTTGCCATGAATATGACCACCTGCAAAGAAAATGCCCTAATTTTGTCTCACTTGTGGCTTCAAATCCTAGGCCTTATCGGTTTGGACAAAGTTTGGATAAAGGAAAAGCCTCGATAAAGGAAGGGAAATGGGATAAGGAAGGTTTTGTTTCGATAAAAGCCTGAAATAGAGGACGAAGGGCAAACAAAGACCTTAAGTGCAGTCAGCCAAATGATCTACTCAACTGTTTTGAAATATTAGATGATCTTGATCAGTGCATGGAGATAACTGAAATGTCGATACTCGATGCAAATATAACAAGGCCGAATCAGATGTCTCTTCATGAGTGGGAACTTAAGGAATCATATCTAGGGAGTTGAAATGAAGAACAAAGGGCTTTGGATCTGAGTATAAGGGACATGGTTGGGTCTGGCCCTATAAGGGAAACTATTTTGGAAAGTGGTACAAATTTAGTTATGCCATATCCTACTTAGGCACTGATGTAGTCATCCTTGGACTATAAAATTCCTATGGTGTTGGGATTGCAGCAAAAAATAATTAAAAAAAGTTTTTCGGATAAGCATATGAAGGTGGGTCGAAAGAAGGACTAGGATAAAATTAAGTTAATGGGGGACACTTTGGTGGATTCAGTCTTGGTGAGAACATTGGAGTCCCATTTTTATAACCCCTAAAAATGATTATCCTCTCATGGAATGTAAGGGGGTTGAATAGCATCCCTAGATAAAAATCTGTTCGTGATTTGGTTTGTGTGCATTCCCTGAATGTGGTGTTTATTCAGGAGACTAAATTGGCTATTAATAGTATGTTCAATATTGCTCCCAAGTTGTGGATAAGGGGGCAATGCCAGTGTATTGGTGCATGTGGATATGTTGGTGGCATTGCTTGTTTATGGGATTTGGTTAAGATATCCCCTCTTACTTGGATTTCTAGCAGAGATCATGAATCTGGTGAAATCATCCTACTTACAAATGTGTATGATCCTATTGATTATAATGGTAAAGTGAATTGGTGGAAGCACATTTTCTTTGTGAGAATTTTTTTTCCCCTGTACCCATGGATTTTGGCTGGAGACTTCAACTCTATCACTTTTCTAGAGGAGAAATGTGGTGGGGTGGACCATCTCGAGCCTTTTTATTTTGTCTTTAGTGCTCATATCTAGGCCCTAAACTTGGTTGACATCAAGCCAGATAATGGGATATTTACTTGGCACAATAGAAGGTGTGGGGAAGCTTCCATATCAGAGAGACTGGATAGGTTTTTGATATCTAGTTATTGGATGGGTAATAATAGAGGTGCTAGTTCTGTGATTTCAGAGGGTAAGGGATTTGATCATTGGCCTATCAAACTCTCTGCTTTGGAGTTAGGGCTAAAAAATAATCCCTCCTTTAAGTTTCAACTTATGTGGCATCATGATCCTAAGCTTCATGATTTCATGCAAGGCTGGTGGACCACTGGCAAACCTCATCATGGCACCGCTATGTATTCATTTATGAAACGACTACAATTTGTAAAACATA
Organism: Wollemia nobilis; assembly: GCA_028583015.1. NCBI lineage: Eukaryota > Viridiplantae > Streptophyta > Pinopsida > Araucariales > Araucariaceae > Wollemia > Wollemia nobilis. Next base: position 3,046,196 of record JAQPPZ010016892.1, on the reverse strand, counting down.
AATTGAAGAGATGGAATAGACTAAATTTTGGAAATATTTCCTTGGCTAAGCTAGAAGCTCTTATGAGGATGGAAGAAGCTTCAAGGAATATTAGAGATCAGGGATTCATGAAGGAGCTTCTTGTTGAGGAATCTGAGGCTACGAAAGACCTTGCTGAATGGGAACTGAGGGAAGAAATTTTTTGGAAAAAAAAATCTCGAGTAGATTGGCTTCAGGAAGGGGATAGGAACACAACCTTATTTTATAACTCATTTAAGGCTCACCGTAATGGTAACCTAATTACCTCTCTTGTGAATTCTTAGGGTGTCCTGTTCTCTTATTTCAGGGATATTTCAGAAGAGACTAAGAGGTATTTTTCCTCTCTTCAAGGAGGACTCCCTATCAGATGAGAATGAAAAGATTATTCTAAATTATATTCCAACGATTTTTTCTAGAGAGATGAATGAGCACTTGATGGGTCCAATTTCCATTGAGGAGTCAAAAAATGTTGTATTCAATATGAAAAGAGGAAAATCCCCAGGCCCAAATGGATTCCCAATTGAGTTTTATCAGGAGTTTTGGGATTTAATTAAATTTGATCTTTTGGAGGTGGTCCATGAGTCCAAAAAGAACAAAAAGATGCTAAGGGCCCTAAATGCTACCTTTGTGGTGCTTATACCCAAAAAAGAGGGAGCAAATTCCTTGGATATGTTCAGGCCTATTGCTCTTTGCAATGTTGTGTATAAGATCATCACAAAAATTATTGCTGAGAGGATGAAGATATGGTTGAGAAAAATCATCTCTGAGGAGCAAGGAGGGTTTGTTGCTGGCCAATAAATCTTGGATGGGGTTTTTATTGCTACAGAAGCTATTCACTCGATGGAAAATTCTAAGGAGAAAACTATGTTCATTAAGTTGGACATGGCCAAAGCCTATGATCGGGTTAGATGGTCCTTTCTTCAAAAATTTCTTGCTGCTTTTGGATTTGAGGAGGAATGGATTAGATGGGTGATGAGCTGTGTTTCTTCTTCCTCATTCTTTGTTCTTGTTAATAATGAGCCATCAGACTTGTTTGAGGCCTCAAGGGGATTGCGGCAAGGAGATCCTTTATCTCCTTATTTGTTTATCATTATGGTGAAATATTTGGGAATATTTCTCAAGTATCAAGTCATGCAGGGTCTCATTCAGGTGTGGAAGTGGGATAGTAGTTTGCCACCTTTTTCCCACCTTCAATTTGTTGATGATACTACTTTGTTGGGAGTTGCCACTATTAGGGAAGCTGGAAATATTAGACAGTCTCTTGACATATATCTTGGTGCTTCTGTACAATTGATTAATGAGGACAAGTCTTCTATTTTCTTCTTCAATACCCCTCCTCTTATTCAATCCAGGATTGCTTGCATTCTAAGATTCCAGGTTGGGACTCCTCCCTTCATTTATCTTGGTATTCCAATTTCATCTCACCCTCTACCTAGATCTTCTTGGAAGTCAATGCTTGATAAGTTTAGAAGGAAGGTGAATCATTTGAATTTCATATGGCTATCTACTACAAGTATAGTGTTGCTTTTAAAATATTTTGTTCAAGATTTACTTATTTATAGACATTTTGTACAAATAGCTCTGTATCACTTCATCAAGGACATGGATGCTTTGTCAAGAAAATTTTTATGGTCTAGAAAACTTGATCAATCTAAATAGATTTTGGTTAGGTGGGATTCTATATGTAGGCCGGTGCAAGAGGGAGGCCTTGGGTTGCGACAGACAACTCTTTTTGGGTAGGCTTTGGATGCAAAACTTTATTGGAGATGGTGTACCTCTCAAGATCAGATTTGGGCTAAAATATTATCTTGTAAATACTTAAGAGGTATTTTTGAGGCTAAAATCCCTAGAGTCAGCTTGGTTGGGAAAGGTTCAGTTATCTGGGACACTCTAAAAAGAGGAGCTAATTTAATCAAGCAGGGTTTGTTCTGGATTTGCAATCAGGTATCAAATGCTCTTTTTTAGGAGGATTCTTGGGATGGCCACCCTATTTTCTTGAATCAATATCCTAGGTTATGTTCCCTAAGCATTTTTATCTTTGAAGCAGGCTGGTCTCATGTTGAGGACTTTAAAAAATCTAGTCTTTTGGAAATATGGAGATGTACAGGTGGAAAGATCCACAAGAATGGCCCTAGGGGGGACTGGCCAAGGACAGAGAGGTGATTGCTCTTATTATTATGGTAAGGCCTTTTTATTAATTGAGGGGTAAAGATATTCTGGCTTGGAACCCTGATCCTAAGTGAACCTACTCGGTAGCCTATGGTTATCAGGTTCTTGATAAGCAAAAGTATGGGAGTCTTCCTGTCACTTGGTGGAAAAATGTGTGGAACAAATTTGCCTGGACAAAATGTAACTTCTTTCTCTGGTTGGTAGCTCGTAATAAATGCCTCACTTGGGATAATGTGAGGAAGAGGGGATTTCAGGGTCCCTCTTTTTGTGTCCTTTGTAGTAAGAATGAGGATGACTCTTTTCATTTATTTTTCCAATGCTCCTTTGCAAGAGATATTTGGCACCGTTGGTGGAGCACCTGGAACCATGCATGTTTTCATGTTCTATCCCTGGTGGAGTTTTGGAGTAGTGTAGGAAGACCTCCGGCCAAGGCCCCCTTCCTTTGGTGTGGCTTGGAATTTGGGCCCTTCTTACATCATCTGGCAAATTTGGCTTGAATGGAACCAACACATATTTCAAGGCAATTATTTGGTTGTTCAACAGATCTATCAAAGGATCATGTATATGGTTCAGGAAACCATCCATAGAAAATATGATGTGGACCCTCTTTTGGATTCTAGGGAGGAGAAGGTACAACAAGCCCTTGGTATATTTTTGTATGGTGTGAACTCTTCTAGCCCTAGTAGGGTTCCTCAACTCAGCAAGAAGGTTAGGAGATATGGTAGGTGGAGGCCACCCCCTAGAGGAGTTTTAAAAATTAATACTAATGGATCATCCAGGGGTAATCCTAGACATGCTGGCATTGGCGGTGTTGGGAGAGATTCTACTGGTGGTGTCAATTTTTTCTTTTCCATTTATAAAGGTGTTCACTCCAACAATTTTATGGAAGCTCTTGCAATTCTTGAGGCCTTGTAGAGGGGGTTTTCTCTTGGCTGGCATAGGATTATCTGCGAGTCTGAATCTCAAATTGTGGTTAATATTTTAAACAGTAAAAGGATGGAGAAAGTTAACTGGCAGTTGGCCTCTGTAGCCATTTAGATTCTCAGAATGAGTGAAGAGTTTAAATTTATATCCTTTGTACACATTCCAAGGGAATAGAATGTGGTTGCTGATTACCTGGACAAAAGGGCTTCTGAGTTGTTGGATCCTTGGAGTATCGATAATTGGGAGAGTCTCCCATATGGGGACTCTCAATGCCTATGGGAGTTGATCCACAAGGATGTACATACTTAATGTGGTTTATTATTGTTGTCTTTTTTGGGTTTCATTATAGTCTAGTGGTTTTAGCCTGTTTGGTTGTTTATTTGAGTCCTAGTTGGAAGCTTAGTTGTACTCTGTAATCCAGACTTTTTATCAATAAATTTTTACCCCTTTATTTAAAAAAAAATAAGGAGAGTTCTATAGATTTTGGGTCTGATGCTTGGTTGAAGCCGTATCCTCTTATCTCCGACTCAAAATGGCAACAACTGGATCAAGCATGCCTAAATTGTAAAGGTCCAAAGATCAAGGATTATATTAATTTGATAAACAACTCTAGATCATGGATTTCTATTAGTAATCTAGTTGAAGAAGAGGAACTCAAACAAATTATAGGTGAATTTCAAAAGATGCTTCAAGAGTTTTAATTGCTAAATTTTGTATGAAAGGATTATTTGGTTTAGAATATTTCAAAATATGGTGAATACTTGGTTATGTTGGGATATGTGACTTTATTGAATTTAAAATTTCCTACTATGAAATATTTTCCTTAGAAGAATGTTTGGTCACTAAAGATAAAGATTTTCCTTGGAAGAATGTTTGATAACTAAAGACTCTTATTTCATTTACAATTGTTTGATATTTCTAGTCCAGTTTTGTCAAATCATCTACTTTTTCTCATCAATGACTACATAATTAACGCGATGATAATCCATAGTGTTGATAGCCCATCAATATTATCATATACCATCCCACTAAACATCTTATGTGTGGGGGTAATCGGTGCACAACAAAATATCCTCACAATTGGGGACATTATTCATTCCTATACCACTGTAGCATAATTCCTCTATGATACTTTTTTACAAAACAAATTAGATGCACATTAAGATACCCTAAGGCTATGGTGAAAAATCTAAATCAAAGTGCCCCAAAGGTAAGGGGCATATTTTAGATCAAAATACCCTAAGGCTAAGGGGTAAATATAAATCATATTGCCCTAAGACTAAAGGACACCTTTTAATCAAAATGTCATAAGCCTAATGGGCTAATCAATCAAAACATCCTAATCAATCAAGATATTCTATGCCTAATAGACCAAACAAATCTAGTGTGTTATTAAATGGATTTATCAAATTACAAGTCCCTCAAGTAAGAATGACGAATCCAACACTTACAAGTCCTTTAAGCAGGAAGATTTGATTAAGAATGAAAAAAAAAACATCACTATGTAAATATTAGCATCTTATCAAACAAAATTCCCCCTAGGAAAGCTAACAAAAGTTTCCATCGGTAATATTTTGTATTATATCAAGCTAACTAAGTACCCCTAGGTAATATTTTTTATTATATCAAGCTAACCAAGTTTTCTAGGCAAAATATAACCAATTCCTCTAGGGAAAATCTAACCAAGTGCTCTAGGAAAATCTAACCAAGTCCTCTGGAAAATTTAAGTCCTATAGGAAAAGCTAACCATGTACTTTGTGTAAAAAAAGTCAAGTCCTCCAGATAAATATTAAAAACAAACAGTGCCCTTTAGGCCCTTACCTAAAGGATAATCATACATCCTTTAAGCTGCCTAAGAACTTATCCATTAATTAGGCTACAAAGCCATTGCTTAAGGGTGAATCAATTACTCATGTTTGTTCCTTTAAAAAATCCATCTTGTATGTATATCAAACAATTTTATACCTTCAAATAGGTTGTTCTATACATATATCAAAGAATTTTGTGCCTTTAAATAGGTCATTCAATAAATCAATCAATTAATTTTGTGCCTTTAAATAGGCTACGCTATACGTATATCAAACAATTGTGTGCCTTTAAGCAAGACTCGAAGTACATATATCAAGCAATTTTGTGCCTTTAAATAGGTCACTTTGTATATATATATATATATATATATATTAATGATTATGTTCCTTTAAATAGGCCAATAAAATATTCATCCTTCAATGGACCAATAAATATATCAAGCAAGTATGCACCTTCAATAGCCCAAATCAATTTTCCCTACCCCATCTCCATCATCTAATTCTAGTCATTTTCATTCTTTATCCTTTGCTTTTCATTTCCTTTTCCTCAAACCTTGTCTAATCACATTTTTATATCTACTTGAATTGTCTTATGATCAATAGTTAACCTCTCCCTAGTCCATACCTTGTTAATCCCCTAAACATATGTATGTCTTACCTTGTGCAAAAAATTAACACATTACCAAAATTAGGATATATGGTACACACTCTTTCTATTTGCAACATTACAATCCACCCCACACAAAGTAATCCATCAAAATTATCTCACTTACCTATACATAAATCCAAGACAAATCCATTACCACGATTCACTAATTAAGATTAATTATATTTTTGCCATTAGCTTGAACCCTTGAACCCAACTTAATTTGCTAAATTGATGTCATTCATCAAATCATTAATTAATTAGTTTATCCATTGATTAATTTATTATCATTAAATCACCTTAATTTGAAATTAATCCATTAATTAAATCATTGATTAATTTACTTGGAATCATTAAATCAGATTAATTTATTAGTTTATCCACTAATGAATTAACTAACCAATTTTGGTTAGTTGTGTTGAAATTATAGAATTAATCAATTCACTAAATCAAAATTAATTAATTTTATGATTACTAAAATTATTAATTATTCAATTAACATTTAATTCCTTGATTAAAACTCATTCACTCACTTTTAATCAACCTATTAATTAATTTAAGTGATTTGGAATCATTGACTCATATTCACCAATTTGAAAAACCCATTAATCAATTTCTAATCCTTTCACTTATTAGCTCATTAACGTGAAATGCTTTAAATAAATTTAATTAATCAACCTAAAATTATTAACTCAATTTGTTAAATGAAATTATTATTATTTTTAGATATTAAACCAAATCAACAAATTTCCAACTCAATTTGTTAAATCAAATTAATTCATTTCTTAGACAACAAATTTCTAATCTCTTAATTTGATGAAATTTAGTTCAATTAATTAATCATAATTTTACATTGCTACATAGACTCATCAAATCCAATTAACCAATCTACAATTGGCAACTTCAGTCACTAAAACCAAAATGATCAAGATTATTGCACTTGGTCAAACTTGTTCAATTTTTTAATGTCTGTCCACTTTCCAAAAAACTTACAATAGAGGCTCAACGTCTAGAAATTTAATGAATTAAAAAAAATGAATTTAATTCATCAAAATTATTCATAAGCACCCAGATTTGATAAGATCTTTGAAATAAAAATAATTTACAAAATTTTCCACAAAAAAAATAATTTATCAAATTTTCCAAAATGTTACAAACTTGGGTAAAATATTTGATAAATTATCAAACTTTTAGATTTGTAAATTATTTGATAATTTATCACATTTCCTAAAATTTTACAAAATTTGTTAGAATATTATGATTCCATCATCAAAATTTATAAATTTCATCTTTGTAATTCATTAAAATTTTACACTCAATCAACAATTAGATTGTTGGCCTCATACACCTTAAAACTAGCAGTGGATCTCAAAATTGGCTCCTCTCTCAGAATAATGACATCAACTTTGAGGTCCTATATCTAGAATTACTCCCCCTCTAGATGGTGGTGGTGGTGGTGATACCTACACTAATATTTGAGATGGTCACGCCACATACCTGAATCGATTCTTAGATCTTGATCTCATAGGTGATCAAACTATCTATCCATTAGGTATAATTGTATAGTATAAGCCCTAGTAGAAAAATACCCTCTAAATATCAACCTACCAATTGGCCTAATTTTTCATGAGATGGTCTTGAGTTTGTGCTAGATACCATTGTACCTAGGACAACTATACCTATACAACTTGCATTTACCCATCACAACTCCTCAATTCTACCACTACCACTCAGGCCACCACAATGTCACACTCTATCATCAACTGTGTAACTTGCCTAACCAATTGGTCTCTCTCTCACCAAGCCAGCCACTATTTGATCATATAGACTTTATAATCCAACAATATTTACCTCATGGTCATGTTGTTCTAACTACCTAACTATTTCTAGGATGGAAATATAATCCTTTATCTGCCCAATCTATCACATCAATGCTAATATATTAGCCATCACTACCTCATTCAACATACTATTTATGCATGCCTCTAAGGTATCTCTTTTCCTTGGAGGCACCACTAAAATCAATACCACAAATAGTGGTACCATTTCTAACAACCCTATGCCCCTACTATTTTTCTCTCCCTCTAACAACATAAGGCCTCTCTTAGATGCCTATGCAAAATAGGTGCTATCCGTCATCATGCATTTGATATCTGCTCCTCTACAACTATAACACATTGTGGGAAAAATTGATGATACAACCACCCATACCTTAACATGACCCCAACATCATCACATATTAGGTCCACTATAACTACATTATCGAAATCTAATTCAATAAAACTCTCAAGATCTAGTGGGCCTACAAATCTTCTTTTTGGTAAATCATCTAAACTATAAGGGGTCCAATGCCAATATATGTTATTGAACATAAATTTATATTAAAACATGGTCCACTTGTTGGATTTCCCACTCCACTCATGGTCCCACAAACCAATGAACTTGCCTCACCTATGCTAGCTAAAATCCATAATTAGGCTACCTTAAATGTGTCCACCATGGCCTCCACACTGCTTGAATGGGCCTCAAATTATCAATGGCCCTTTATGTTGGCCTAAGAGTACCATTAAATTGATATTGGTGTATCCCCTCAAAATGATGTATTTATATAAACACCATAGGTATCTCCATGTCATATATACAACAATAAAGACCCTTTGGTCATTGTATTTCTAAATTCTTCCAACACCAAACCTATAGTAGTTTGCAACAAAATAGGTTATACCTATTTCTATAGATGACCTTATGCAGTGTCTAGTACAATCTTAGTAGAATCATCTACCACCACATGAACCACACCTACTCGTCTCTCACTTAGATGATAATCTCGCCCCACTTCCAATGCATGCATCTCCAACTCGTATCATCTACCAGGAGGACTAATTTAATGATACATACTAAGGTTGTAGTCCCACATAATATCCCCACTTTATACATGGTGTTGATGTCAATGCCAAACTGAACTAGGGGAAAACAACATCCTTTGTCAATCTCACAAGTTTTTGAGCCCAATCCAAGCTCATCTAGACATGGGTGCCCTGAATGGACACCCTGAGAATACACCAAGAATCCTCAAGGCTCACAAACATATCTCCTATGGATAATAAGAATGTCCTTGTCTTTGAGTACCACCTCTCAACAAAAAATTTAATCAAACTCTACTTTGGGTATTATGGCTATATGGATAGCCCTACTACCTCTAAAAGTTCTTAATTTATGGAAATAAAGAGATTAAGAATGCTCTCTAGTGTATGTGGTCTCCTATCATAATAATCTAGTATCTCGTACTATATCTACAAAATAACACCCTAGTTAGTCTAACTAGCCTTTCTAAGCCACTAAAATTAGCCTATTTTCTCCTGTAGGCATAAATGCTATTGGCATGCAAAATCACTATCAGGAAAAAATGTTGTTGGCATGCAAAAACATCATTGGGTAAAATTTTCCATCGATGAATGAATTTTCTACCTGTCAAAATTTCCATCAATGAGTGAATTTGTTACCTATCAAATTATCCATTGGTTAATTTGTTGTCGACTAGTGAAAACATTGTAGTGAATTCATTAACAAGTGAATTCATTATTGAAGTAAAAAATGCTCTTTTAGGAAAATTAAAAGCCAAAAAACATATTTTTCCCTATATAAACTCTAGTAGCTTTTATTTCTATTGGCACTCACACAACATCCATCCAATGCACTAGTCATCCTTAGTGCATTATTAAATATCTTGGTCAAAAAATACTCTCTCAGAGTTCTTTATTCTCCTATAATGTGTGGTAAAAATGAATTGTTTTTGCCCTCCTTATCCCTTTTTACCCCCCTTCCCACCCACTGATGATAAATTTTACCACCAATTCTTGTTTTTCTACCTAGCCTAATCAATTTTCCTCAAGAATATTAATATTCCCTCCAAAAATGAAGGAGGCATCTTGAGTTGGCGCTTGAGTGCAATTAATGTAGCCCAAAAGCATAATTTTTCACTTTGCTTGTAAGCAATTAATTTTTGCACTAAGCACTCTATATCAACATTTCAAATGTCAAAAAGTTTTATTCCCACAAAATTAGGGCATGTATTACTATTTTAATGTATTTATTGCATAAGAAATGCATCAAAAGGGGGAAAATGTAGACAACCAATTTTGGTACACCAAAACTCCTAGAAATTCAATAGATAAGCAAACTAGTCTAATCAACTATATTGATCCAAAATTTGAGCATTTAATATGTAATAGTAAAAATGTTGGTAAAAGCACAAAATCATTGACAACAAATTTACCGGCGTTAGTAGTGAATTCGTGAATTTTGATTTTCTCATCTAAATTTGACTTTCTTGCCCAAATTTGACCTTCAATAGTCAAAGAGTAAAAATACTAACAATAAATTTATCGATAACAAATTTTCCCAACAAGATATTTTCCTTGACATGTATAGAACTCAAATACATATTTTCCTTGAGCCACATGCCATTAATAAGCTCAAATTTATAATTGATCCATAATCCCACACAACAAAACCTCAAAATTAATAACTTTTATAATCACGATCCTCCATTTTTGTCTTGTTGATATCCATTTCAAAATCTGACCTTCCACTATCTTATCTTCATTCATTGCAATTCTCCTCCTCCAAGACCATGAATTTTTATAACTTTAGGCCTTGGGATGACCCTCTCATAAACAACAATCTCTATAACAAAAGTCCACCAAAATTTATTTTTAATCTCTCTCTTCTCTATTTGGATCACATTCAAGCACTTGAAGGAGCCTACTTAGCAACTAAAGGACCAAGGAAGGAAGAGCAACTTGCTATTGCTTGGTTTTATCTCTCCTATTTCTCTTATTTATTTGGACCAAGTTTTTATCTTATTTTAGCAAGCACTTCATATCATTTGTTATATTTTTTTATTACTAATTTATTCTATTGTGAGTTGATTTAATCATCTTATCTTATCATAAATTAGGATTTGAATTAACATAAATTTTTCTTTTAGATATTTGATCCCATTTCCTTGATATTTTTAGTAAATTACTAAAGTACACAACTTTCTAGAGATCTCTTAATCCTATATTTAGTTATTCTTTATTGCTTGATTTGCCCAGGTATGAAATATGCACCCTAGATCAGGTTCAAGATTAGATGAATCAAAATTTATTTTGAATAAACCTATGGAGAATGCTATATAATTTTATAAATCCTATTGTGTGTAAGAAAAAAGAAATAATAGGGGATAGGTTTGAGAAAGAGAAGGGTTAGAGAGGAAGATTGAATGTGGTTGGAGCTTCAACTAACAACAACATCGACTATATAACATAAGCATAGCCTAACATACTATTCAATAAAAGATATGAAGAAATATATAGTAAGCACAAGTGTTATGACATTCAACACTCTAAGCACTCCAATCAAAGAATTCCAAACAACATCAAACCTAATAGATAATACTCCAATTATTGAAGCACACTAAACAACTTTGACCCTAATAGAAAGACCCTTATTAAAGCACTAATATAACATTAAAAGTGCATATTATCATAAAAATGAAGATTCCTTTATACTTAAATTAAGGTAAGTCAAACAACTCTTGATTGCATTAGAAGCATAAATATTAAACCTATGTTAGGAAAACACTAAAAAATCCAACCCCTTACATTGAGGAGCATGCTTCTATTGATAGCTTTCACTTAGCTCAAATGTAACTAACCACTATGTACAATCACAAATAAAATTTTTCATGCATGATCTTTATGATGAATTGGTACCACTTAGCATCTTCAACATGTCATATGTCAGGCCTTGGGTAATTATGATTGTAGAATATTCAATAATGCTTTGTTGGGATGGCTATCACTTTCATGCTTTGAAAAATCATACATGGTCTCACTTCTATTTTTTGAGGTTTTGGGCATCCTTAATTTTAAGTTTTTTTGATCCAAGATGCTACTGCTACCTTTGTTTCCTTCTAGACCATATTTTATTTTTTTGAAAAGTTTTGATCTAGGGACATCGTTTCTTTTGACTTATGCTCTAGGAAGATTTTTTTAGGATTTTATCAGGGTAATTTTTTTATATGATATTACATTATTTGATAAATTAGGATGTACATGATATGTTCATGTGTCATGAAAGAAGGCTAAGAGTATTCTATGCAAGTGGCAAGTTAAGAATCCAAAGGTCATATGGAAGGAAAACGTCAAGAATGTGAAAAGTCATCTTGTAAAGCTATACGATGGAGACAAAGCTCCATAATTTGTATCTTCACTTATTTAATTTAAAAATAAAGTGATATTGTTGTGAGTATTTGCTTCATTTTTGATATTTAAGATTTGTTTCATAATATTATTATTTGACCTTTATTGTGGTTATTTCATATTTGAGATCCTGTGTCATATATTTGAGATAAACTATGATATTTTATGGTAGTATAAATGCTTACAAAGCTAATAGTGGTATCAGAGCTACCACCATATTCTTTATAGATTGATAGAGTTTATTGATTCCACCATTATTATTAATTACTAATTTAGAGTCTATCTACTTTGAAGGTAGTGAGACTCAAACTCTATTTCAAAGGTTATATAGAGTAGAAAAGACTAGAGTCTTTCCACTAGGTTAAAGAAAAAATAGTGAAGACTAGGATTTAGCTAGATTAAAGGTGTACCAACCCAAGAGGGAATTTGGTCATTCAGGTATAAAACCAACCTCTACATTGATTTGAAAAATTTGAAGATTGTTTAGATTAAATATTGAGGTAGAATCAACTCTGAAGATAGTTGGTCATTCAAGGATAGAGCCACCATGAAATTGGTATTCTCTAAAAGGAGAATACATATTGATATTAAAAACCAACTCAGAATAAAGTTGGAAATTAAGGGACATTCAAAGTAACCTTGACAATATATTAGATTCTCTAGTAAGGAGAAAAATCGTATTGAGTTCTTAGGTGCAACCTAAGACATTATTAATTTCAAAAAAGAGTTGGAGTAGAGATTAAGCTAGAGAAGTTTGAGAAGCTTCATACAGAGATAGAGAAGATTTTAAGCTTCTAATTATAGAGATAAGAAAGTAGAGAAAATAATAATAGCACTAAAGTGCAATTGCAAAAGATTTGAGAAAGCAACAATGGATTGAGAAGCATTCAAAGCTTATTAAGATAAAAGAATAAGGGCAAGCATACATCAACATAGAAGAATTAGGTCATAGAGTAAAGTGACCTTGACAAAGAAGAATTAGATCATAGAATAAAGTGACCTAAATATATCTGAATAAAGAAAATAAAAGTTTACAGAGAAGAAAAGTGGAAGTATCTTTCAAGGATACATTGAAGAATTAGGCTGAATTAATATATCTATATATCATTTCAGTCTTGGTTGTGGATCATTTTTTGAAGAAAATTATTCAAGGTAGACACATATTATATTATGGAAGAAAAGGAGCCTTAGGGACCATTATAAAATAGATCCTATAAGATGCCAATATTAAAAATAGTCTAAAAGCTTAGATAGAGAAAAATGATTAAGAAGCCTATGAAGAAAAGATTGAAGAAATATTTAAGCTACCTGTGACAAGTAGAAACTAGAGCAAAATTCTATAGAATAAAAATACTAAAGAGAAGATAATCAGTTCATAAAAACAACATATGGGATAAGGCCCATAGTAAAGCAAAGTGCAAATAGCATAAAGGAAAATTTTTTATCACAAAAAATTAAAAAAGGGTAGTATATATATTTGCATTGCTTAAAGTCTCTAGAGGAAGAGCTTTTTGTAAATGTGCAGGAACCTATGACATCCAAGAGCATAATGTAAGAAACCAATACTTACATTCCTCATAGCCAAAGCAACATGTACAATAGGAAAGGAGAACAAATATGAGTACAATAGTAAATGAGAAGAAGACAAGCACAATAGTAAAGGAGATGAAGACATGCACAACAATAAGAGCAAGTAGACCAACTAGGAGGTTAGTCATATAGTACACAAGTGAACCATGAAATATTAGAGGATAAGCAACATTGCATCCTAGAATAGAACCAAGGTAACACCACAAATAAAGGTAACATAAAAAAATATTAAGTGACAAGGGCAAAATTGCATTCAGGAAGTAAACTAGTGAAAGACGATGTAAAATAAGGTCACATTCTAAAAAATAGAGAAAGGTAGAGCATGAGAAGTCAATGAAAAGTAACATTACATTATGAATAACTAAGGAAAAATAGTGAAGAAGAATCTACTCTAAAGTAACGTTGCATTTTAAAGAAGTATGGATAAAAAACCTACAGTACAACAATTAAGAATCTTTGGTTGCAAAGCATATATGCATATATTCCAATGCAAAGAAGAAATAAACTAGAGGAAAAAATAATGTGCGGAATATTTCTCAGTTATGAAAATGATTCAACATGTTCTAAAATAATTGATCCAATAACAAAGAAAATCTACATAAGCAAAGATGTAGTATTTGATGAAGGAATAAAAAATATTATTAAAGAACAAAAACTTGATATAGAAGCAATTCTATGTTTTTCAAAAGAAGACTCATCTAGTGAAAATTTAGAATTGGATATATAGGATGAAAAAAATAAAAACACAAAATCTACTATAATTATACAAATAAAAGAACCAATATGGTTTTGAGAACCACTTAAGGATTCAAAACTAGAAAAAATGTTGGATCTTACTACTGTAAGACCCCAAACTCATAGTTTAATGAGAATGAATAGGGGATTGATAAGTTTTGTAGTATAACCTACAATGATACTAAATGCTTTGAATCATCCAAAATGGAAGGCAACAATGGAATCATAATATGATACATTAATGAAAAATAAAACATAGAATCTAGTTGATTTACCTCCAGGAAATAAAATAGTCGAATGTAAATATATTTACAAGATAAAATATAAAGCAAATGGTTGACTCAACAAGTACAAAGTTCGACTAGTTGTGAAAGTATATACTCATACAAAAAGAATTGATTATGAATAAAATTTTGCACCAACAACAAGAATGACTACTCTTAGAACTATTTGTGCTCTAGCAACACATCATGGATGGAAACTACATCAAATGGATGTAAAAAATATATTTCTTAATGGTGATATTGAGGAAGAAGTATATATGTCACAACCAAAAGGGTTTGCAATTAAAGGAAAATAACATAAAGTTTACAAATTGAACAAATATTTATATGGTCTAAAGCAAGCACCAATAACATGGTATATAAAGATTAATAATAATTTATTACAACATAATTTTAAAAGAAGTTTATCAGATCCAAATATCTACACAAAAAAATGTTGGGTATGACATAATAAATACTCATGGTATATGTTGATGATATAGAAATTACACAAATCTTAAAAAATGTGATAAATGATGTTAAAAAAGACTTAGTAAATGATTTTAAAATGATATATTCAGGACTTCTTCATTATTGTCTTGGTTTAGAAATTCATCAAAATGAGAACAATATCACAATAACACAAACAAAATATGCAAAAACGTTACTTGAAAAATACAAGATGCAAACATGTAAATCCAAAGATACTCCTATGGAACAAGGGTTACAATTATCTAGATATGATGAGACATATTTAGTTTTAGCCACTATTTATTGTCAATTAATTGGAAGTCTTCTATATTTGATAAATACCAGACCATATATAGTTTTTGTTGTAAATTATTTTTCAGGATTTATGCAAGCACCTAGAGAAAATCATTGGAAAGTATAAAAAGAATACTACAACACATTATAAAAACTATAGAATATGGACTAATATATAAAAAGGATGATGGCAAATTTTATTTGTAAGGATATTCAGATTTTGATTATGCAGGATCTATAGATGATAGAAAATCTACATCAAGATATGTGTTCTATCTTGGATCTGGACCTATTTCATGGTATAATAAAAAACAACATGCAGTGGCACTCTTATATACAAAAGCAGAATATCATGCAACAAAAGATGTGGTTTGTGAAGCACTATGGTTACAATATATATTATCAGATATGGTCATAAAAAAAATCCTATACAGATAAATTGTGATAATCAAGGAGTACTTAATTTGATCAAAAATCTAATTATTCATGAAAGAACAAAACATATTGAAGCTCAATGCCATTTTATCAAGGATCATGTTCAAAATCATCATATTCAATTAAAGCATGTTTCTACTGAAGAACAAATTGCAGTTATTTTTACAAAAGCACTTGGTCGAAACAAATTTCAAACATTTCAGAATATACTATGTATATCTCAAAATATCAATTAATATAATAATAGAAAATGTTAGATGATATTATATTATTTAACATATTAGGATGTACATGATATGTACATGTGTTATGAAAGACAACTAACAGTCTTCTATGCAAGTGGCAAGATAATAATCCAAAGGTCACATGGAAGGGAATAATCAAGAATGTAAAAAGTCATCTTGTAAAGCTTTATCATGGAGACAAAGATCCATAATATGTATCTTCTATGATTTACTTTAAAAAAAAAGTGATATTGTTGTGATTATTTACTTCATTCTTGGTATTTAATATTTATTTCATAATATTATTATTTGATCTTTATTGTGGCTATTTCATATTTTAGATAACTTGTATATTTTATGATAGTATGAAGGCTTAAAAAGCCAACAATTTTTTTAAGGTTGGGATGATATCATTACTTAGAAAGTTTTTGCTGGTTATCCTTCTAGAATAAATGCTTTTTACTCCACAAGATTTGCATTACACCAAAGGTTTTGGAGTACTTTTTTGACGTCACTGCCTAAAATTTTTAGCTTACCTTCTTTCAAGCTTTTGCTTACTCTCTCATCATAGAAATGGATATTTTGTAGTACCTTATTATCAAAATAATCTAGCTTGGGTAAATGAGCCATCCTTGAGCAATATCAAGGCCAAAATTACTTCCTTAAGATCTAAATGAAAGCATCTTGAAAGAATGATAAGTCCAAAATTAAAATAATAAGCCCAAAGAAGTATTTTAGGCATTAAAAATAAATAATTCTATAAGTCCACCCCTGTATATTTGGACTTGTAAATGTTGGCAAAGAATTGGGCCACATTATTAGCACCTCTAAGGTAATTTTACTTTAAAAATGATAAACCTAGATAGCCTTATCCTTAGAATATGGAGTCTTGTTTTGTTGACTTTGAATATTGTCCTTCTACAATAGAATCCTCTTCTTCCTCAATAATATCCTCTTCTTTCTATGAGTCAGATGCAGTGTAGACACCTAAAAAATGTCATATTGAGGAGAATACATATACGAACTCCTTTTTAGGCCATATGACCCACCTTGGGCATCCCCAGGGCCTAAAAATAGTTTTTACCACTCAAACAGGGAGGATTTTCTCTTTATATCCTGGGTTGCCCCATCAAGGGATGGCCTCCAAAGGCCACACTACTACAAGGTGATCAACAATCACAGACACCCTACCCTGGTATGGCCGCACCTATAACAAGTTCTAACTCCCAAGCTAAAGAAAAAATGGTTTCACGCCAATTAGGCATAATGGTTCTTGATAACGGTTTCTTGATTTCAACCATTTCTTGGCTTCTCTAGAAATCCTTGGATTCCCACTAAAAAATCTATAAAATGGCACCTAGCCTTCATTAAAAATCTTGAGTTCTTCATGCAACAAAGTGCTATCAAATTATATAACCAAAGAGACCTCACTCTCATAAGCAATGAAGTGCTACCATATTTCAACCATGGAGCTTCCAAGCATGCCAATGGACCATATCAAAGGTTGAAGATCAAATTAGTGCTTCTTGTGCCATACAACTCCCTTACTTCGATCAAATCATGCCATTACGTCATTTTTCATGAGTGTACCCTTGAAAATCAATTCTACAGATCAAACTCGACATCACGTCACATCGTTACAAGGATTTCACTCACAATTCAGTGGTTGTCTCATCGAGATATGGCTCCCAGGCACCACTGTATCACCCCAGGATGACCAACAGGCGATATCACCTTGCTTAGAGATGACTTCTCGACAAAGATCTATTTTTCGTATTTTCTTGCTTTTAGTAGATTTAACATCACTCTAATTTCATAGCATAGTTAAATTTCATTTTTATGCATTTGTTTATCAAATTTTAGCTTTTATTTATCATTTTTCTTATCATGGATATGGGCCTTATATTGAAAGGCTCTTCATATGCTATTAATGCCTTTTAAGTTCTCTTGTGTGTATATTATAGGTCTTTCAAGGGAGCAAATGACATAAAGATTCACTCCTCATCATCATACATTGTGGAGGTCATAAGAAACCCTCTCCAAATCAGTTTGTGAGGATGCAGAGAGATCCTATGTACTACATCCAAAATGGTTTTATGTGTAATAAATTGTATCAAAGATTGGTAGTGATCCTTTAGAGGGGATCTTCTTTGTAACCTCTTTGTTTTTTTTTACATGGTGGAATCGGTAGGTTCCACGAATCTGGGTAGGCTGTCCAGATTTTATGGCCACCATAGTATTCTGTGATGCCCGCACTAGAATTTGCCACGTAGATCTTCATGCAGTCCACCCCTATAACGACCATGCCATAATCATTTAAAACCTTTTACCCCACTGAAAGCACCAGGAAAGGGACAAGAGTTCAATTCGACGAGGCCCAAGATTTGAACCTTGGACCTCTACTTCCCTTATGGGGTTTGGATGAACCAATTGGTCTACACCTCGGACCTCTTTGTAACGTCTTTGTAAAAGAACAATATATTATCAATAAAAGGGCACCATCCATTATTTCTTTATTTTGTTCTTTATTTGTGTGGTTACATTTGATTTGCTACATTTCAATCTTGCATTTCTTTTCTTGGATGTATGATATCTTTTAGCATACTTCAGTGGTGATCACCGTTAGACTTTGTCCATATTTCAAAAATTCAATGCTAATTGTTGTTTTCTTGGTAATTATGAATTGTAGGTACCGCAATCCCTTAAAAAGACAATCAACAGGTGCAGATGACCAACAAACACCACCATATTAGTTAGATATGACCTCAGAATAGAAGATAAAATAGTAGAAAAATGATAGCTACAATAGACTTCGGCTACACTTGTAAGTCATTGTTCTTATTTTCCCGCTTTCAGTAAAGAAATTTAAATATTTCATGCTTAAGTAGAGAAATTGCAGAATAATTTCAATTTTAAGATAGCTTATTCATGATTGTCCCTGGGGTAGTCGACCTCTATTTGTGGATGCCCCTGTCCCAAAAAACCCCTATTTTTGACCACCCCTATGTTAGACGACCTCTACTGTAGATCATCCTTCACAAATATGGCCTCAATTTTTTTTTTGTTGAGATTTGATTGCTTGTTGCCTGCTTAAAGACTGAAATCATCTTAGGGTTCTATATTTTTATAATTCTAAAATTAAAACATTTATTACTTAGAAATTTGAAAATCAAACATTATTTTCTATGCATTAGTAAAAGAACATCGAATTCTCTATGCTTTTACTTGCTTTTGCATAATATAAAAATAACCCCACACATCACACATTATTTTGAACATTAATAATTTGGACTTCATCCCAAATCATTAATCAAGACCAAAAATGATGGGCTTCATATCCATCCGTTGGCTCGCACCTAGAAACCTAGTTGGCCAAAGCGAGTGGGTCTTCTAGAATTCATAACCAAAGGGTACCCTACTCTTAGGTGCTAGAGTAGGAAGGATTAGCATTACCCTTTTACCATGGGGTAAAATAATCAGTGGAATGCAACTGTTATTTTTGTCCAAGACATGCCCGAGTGTTGAAGTGAACGTCTTGTTGGGCTAGTTGCAGGACTTAGATAGTGCAACCTCCTCTGGGGGGCTAATTTTGATTCCTTAGATTTACCTTGATTCGATATCCAATAGAAAACCATATTTTTACCATTTGGATTACATTCACCGATAGGGGATGCACTCAAACTACATTTTGGTGGTTTTTCTATTTTATTTTACCCCTCTAGTTTCATAGAATTAGGAGATTCAACGTCAAAGTACACAAAATAGTATAAGAATTAACAAATAAAATTTAAAAGAGATAAAAACATTGTATATTTTTTTGTTTCCTTTCTATTTTATGTAATAAAAAATCATGGTAACTACATGCAGTCAAGCTCAATCACGAGTCGATGATGCGAAGAATGTACAAGGTAGCTTTGAATACCTCCAATTCAATTATGAGGACCTACTCATTCCTGCATGGCATCCTAGTGGTTTTCATGAGGCTAACTCCTCACATGGAGAATTTGATCATCAGGGTATCCCTGCCTAGGGAACACCTATGGTTCCTCTACATGATCAAGCAAATGATCTTGTTAGCGAATGCTGATCCCATGCTATCATTAGACATAATACACCCATTAAGGGACCTACTAGGGAAGTAGCATGAATCTGTATCCCCACTTGATCCACACACCCATTTGGGCATGAGCTAAATTACATGCATTTACCTAGCTTGGATGGACGAACTGCTCTGCTTGATCATCCTTGGACAAGTAGGAAGTTTACTCACCTAAATACGTATGGCCCACATCGTACTATTAGAGTGGCCTCTTTTGTTAACACTCATTTTGAGGATGAGGAATATGAAGACCTAGTTCATCTTATTCCCACTTGCAGAGAGTGTTCTATATGAACACGCCATATCCCTATTGCATCTCTTATATTTGAACATCAGGTTAACGTGGCTTCCATAAATTGAGAGAAACATGTTGCTACTCTTGTTGTGCCAATAGAACAAGCCAAATCCCCTTGTGTTAACATAAGATCTTGATAACCATACACTACCGATCAAATAGACTAGATGCTTAGACCAAACACGAGTCAACGAGAGTAACTACACCAACTACAATTGGATAGGTTTCAAAAATATCGAGAGCACCTAGAACATGATCAATCAATTATATAGGATACCTTATGAAGGATTCTCTACACCTAGTACTTAAGGCAAAAAACCAATCAAAGGTACATTACACAACATCTTTAATTACCTTCTAGGACAATAGAAAATTACCCTCCTCATGCATCCACCCATCATCATAGGCCACAATATTAGAAACTGCTAGATTTCCAAGTAGACTATGAGACCTATGAAGATCTATAACCTAAATATCAGGGCCAAAGGTATCTTGAGTTACTATGCAAAGATGTGGTTGATGATTACATTCAACCACCCAGTCCAATAGGAATCTTCCATCTCCTCCTCTACAAATACAAATCCAAGAAGATGATATAACATCATCTCAGTCTTATTAGGTCCTTATAGAGTGTATCAAATTTCTAGAGAAGCAAGGGGTGGGATATCAAAAATATACATTGCATCAGCTGTGCAATCATCCCATCCACCCATTAGTACCATGTCCTCCATATCCATAACATTTAAAAATGCTAAAATTGGATAAATACAAAGGGGATGAGGATGCACAAGATCACGTGATGGGTTTCATGAACCTTTGTTTTCAATTGTAAGATGATGATACCTTGTTGTTAAGGAATTTTCTAATAACACTCTCTAGCCCAGTCTTAAAGTGGTAAAATCACTTATTGAGGCATAGTATTTTTAGCTTTGAATAACTTGTGAATGCCTTTTTAGAATGCTTTTAATTCAGTGTTAAGAAGAATGCCAATATGACTGACTTGTATAACCTTAAAAATTTTGATGATGAGCCAGTCACTAATTATGGTAATATATGGAGAAGAGTGATGTCAAAATTATGCTTTACCTTACCTATAATAGAACTAACTCGAATATTCACAAAAAGTTATTTGAAGCAAAT
The DNA here is from genome assembly GCA_028583015.1 of Wollemia nobilis. Classification (NCBI taxonomy): domain Eukaryota; kingdom Viridiplantae; phylum Streptophyta; class Pinopsida; order Araucariales; family Araucariaceae; genus Wollemia; species Wollemia nobilis. The sequence continues at coordinate 3,024,837 of JAQPPZ010016892.1, read as the reverse complement.
CTAGCTTCTTTTACAGTTACAATAGTATCAAACATTTGAGGAGGCTTTGGCACAAGCCAAAGTTATAAAGGATGTAAAATTTCAAGAGGGGGACATTAAAATTTGAAAAAAGGAGTGGAAAAAAAACCCTAGGAGCAACCAAGCACATGAAAGACCGGCTTTAGTCAACTAGGTTGTCTTAAGTATTCCTTATCCTAAAAAACAAAAAATATTACAACATCCCAATTATTATGCGCAACCTCCTCCTCCACAATACAATGACAAAAAAAAATGAACTCATACACAAAATTGACAATGCTGCTCACCTCACAACTACACACTATTGTCTAAATTTTTGGCATGACTCTTCAACAGATTATGCGAGGTAAAAGCTATAAACTTACCTGAGATTCACCCCCTCGATCCTAATCATCTAAAATCTAAGAATTATAGAGAGGACCTTTACTGCCTATATCATCAACAATATGGTCATGATATCCAGGTCTGATATTCATTTAAGAACCTAGTATAAAATATGCTTGATAATAATCAATTAAAAATTGACAAGCTTCTTGCCATCGATAACAAAAAATGGGTATATTTAAAGACCCCTTACCTAAGCATGAGGATAAGGAAGACCAAATATGGTAGGTAAATAAAATCCATACAACCCCACCCAATCAGGGATTTGTAGAAATTATCAACACTACGATGAGGAACATGATATATACCGACCAAGCTACACCACCTATAGCTCCAACTAATGTTCCTCATATGTCACAATTATTATCGTATTCAAATAATATGCAACATTGCAAAGAGCTTGTAATTACCTTTTACAATCATGAAATCCTTTCAACTCCCACTAATGGACCCGATCCTCCACTACACATCATCACTACTGTGAATCGAATCCCATATAAGCAAGTATTGATTGATATAGGCTGATCTATCAATATCATCACCTCGACACAACTCCAACATCTCAACCTTCCACCTTCACACATCACGACATCCACTTTCATACGTCAAGCATTTAATGATACTCTTTCCTCCATAATTGGTTTAATAGTCATTCCTATTTAGGTTGGGCTAAAGACTATGCCTACATTGTGCCATGTTTTAGAAGGTGCAAGACAATACAATATACTACTTAGAAGGCCTTGTATGAGAGATATAGAATGCATCCCATCCATAGTGCATTAGCACCTCAAGTTCATACATGAAGGATAAATTCATGTGATTCATGCTGATCCAAAGCCCTTCAAATATTACAAAATGATTGATTATTCATAATAGTCTATGTTGCCCTCCACTCACCTGGACGTCCAACCAAAGGATATCATCCAAATTCAAACTCCACCATTACAACCATCCATTAAGGTAGCACCACCTATTCCCCCTCCATTATTAGCATCAATTTCTCTTGATATCCCTTCTACATAGTTAGATCCTCCTGGCGAGAAAAATGTGAAGGAAATAATCGAGGAGATTCCCACATTCATCTCCACCATTTTAGTAGGGGATATTCCCACTCCTATCGATGAAGAAGAATCCACTGTTATTATGGGTGAATTAGATCATTCCATACCATCCTAATTCACCACACCATAGGTCATGATTCATTTGACCAATCCCAGGCTCGATGAGTACATAGCACAAAACACGACATTCATGCCCATCATTTAGTCAGTCAAAGATTTAGGTCACCCTCTTGTCAAGTCTCTACCCATGGATACCACTCATGATTTATTACTTAAACATGGGGGACATGATTCTTGTCAAGAGCACCCTAGGTAGGTTAATGAGGTATACATACCTCATCCAAATGAAGGGTTTTTTGGAATGGTCAATGTGGTCATAGAAGACCAGAATTCTAAAATTCCATATAACATTCTCCCAATGTTACAACCACTTGCCCAACCCTCTCAATCATTTTTTGATACCTACCAGCCACCCATGCTAGTCTTACAACATATCTTGGATCGTCTAGCCAACATCGAGATGCAAGTGGGTCACCAAAATGATGCTTTACAACAAATCATGCATGGACTCACAAATATTGACCTAAAGCAAAAAATCATGTTCGAGGCCAAACTGCCTCCTCTGCAACCACAAAATAAACCCCAATATAATCAAGTACAAAATCGACAACATCATCCACCTTGTACTTATATGCCATTGCTCGAATCTTTGGCATCACTCTTTAACCAATTGTGTGAGGCAAAGGTCATCACCTTACCTGAAATATGCCCCTTGGATCCAAATCGCTCGAAACCTAAGGGGCATAAAGAGGACATGTATTGTTTATATCACTAATAAAATAATCATGATATCTAAGCATGCTATGTGTTCAAGAACATAATATAGGACATGCTTGAGAGAAATCAACTTTGGATTGAAAATCCTCTCACTACCAATGATTAAAAAATAGGTATAGTTAATGATCCATTATCTACACCAGAAAAACAAGTAGAGAAACCTAGGTAGGTGACTGAGATACACACAACCCTACCACCTAACCAAATTGATCCTCTACATTCACCTCATTTGATATGCCAAACTCATACTTGGACTTCATTATCTAAGCCAATGTCAACCATTTTTCAAAATTTTCAAGAGGTAAATACAATTGTCTTACCTGACATATGCCCCAAACAGGCCTAAGACTAAGAATTATAGGGAGGATCACTTTTGCTTTTTTCATCAGATAGAGGGCCATGACATTAATAAATTATTTACATTCAAAAATGTGGTTCAAGATCTTATCAATAAGGAGACCTTTCCCATAGATGGTTTGATTCTGGCACCTCAACAAAACTAATGTACAAAACATCAATGTCGACCTCCTTGCTAGTAGACACCATTGCATGAATCATTGGCATCACTCTTTTATCGATTATACAAGTCAAAGACCATAAATATGCCTAAGGTTCAACAATCAGATCCGAATAAACCAAAGGTAAAAAGCTTTAGGGAAGACATACATTGTCTCTATCATTTTCAAGATGGACATGACATTAAAATTTGCTACGCCATCAAGAATTTTATGCAAGACATGATAGAATGAAATGAAATTCACATAGGTAGTTCACTCACCTCATCCCATTAGGATATTGGCATTACACAAAATTCATTGCCACAATAAGAGAGGTTTATTTTTATCATATCAAGCACAATGCATACTGGGGTGTCCAAGGTGTACACCTTCCCCACCATCCACATCACAACCAATGAAGTAATTTGGGTATTATGAAGGTATTGCACCTCCATCACACTCACCAATCATCACACATATTAGAAGTGCTTAAGGTATCAATCCTTCCCTCCCTAAAAAAATAAGAAAATCATTAAAACTTACAAAAATAATACAAAAGATCAAAAATACAAAAACATTTGCATTACGTTATCATGCATTTCATTGCATTCATTGGAAAGTTACATTAGGCCTATTCATCAATTGCAATTGCATTAGGACAATTTGTGTTTGCATTCTTATGAATGACACCATGTTTGTATGTCAATCATGAGACTTAAATCAACCTTATCCATCATTAGCATTTGTAATTTTCCTTATGAGATTTTTCTTATTAAGGGGTCTTCATAAGATAGGATAGATACCTATGAATATCAGCAGTGATATTTAGATAGCCACTAACTATTTTATGCACACCTTTTAGTTTACAAAAGAGCATAGGGAAAACCCCCACATACAATATATCACTACCATCCACATTCCCATTTGTGAGTAACTATGTTTTTCAACACAACCAATAAGTTTCTATGAGGTGTTCACTAGGGTTTTTTGATCATTGAGCCATTCCTAGTATTTCTTTTCAAATTTTATAAAAAGCTATCTTGGCTTTTAGAAGGTAGGGTCTTGCTTTGATAGTACCTTGCATATTTCAAAATTTTGACACAATTTTACACATATTAAGATCCAATTTTGAACAAGGAAGGATGACACTATAATGTAGTCCTTGCCACCTTAAGCAAAAGGTTTCCATTGCTCATCCTATTATGCGCATGGCCTAGGATGTTGAGATTTTACAAAAGGAAAAGATCCCCCCTATCCAAGTAATTCCATTTGATCTACTAAAAAACAAGCAAATTCCCAAAAAAAACAAAAGAAATAGTGGTTTTCACCACTAATCAAATTCCTTGATAAAAAAAAGGTGGTTGTCACCACTATAAACAATGAGAAAGTATCCCAAGAAATCAAAAGAAAATAATGGGGTAATGAACTTGAATCCTTGGAATTCTCAGTATTCAAAAGCCATGGGGTAATCTCCATTACAAAAATGGGTTGAATGAAACCCACCTGGCAATGGAGTAGCCTTACGTGTGGTGATATGTCTGTCACATTAGCAATCTTCTTTTGTACAAACCAATGTTAGCTTATGGTTGAGCTAGATTTTGGTGTCTTGTATTGCATATTAGTCTAATCCAACTACGTCCAAACTCAAGATAAGATGATCAGAGGGTGATCCTCACTACAACAATGGATCACATGAAACCCGCCTAGAAATGAGGTAGTCTTATGCATCATATAATACATTCAATTTGAACACATAGGGATATTGAATATACAGGTCTTCATAATAGACTTATAGCTCTCAAAGCCTTGTGTAGCCATTATACATATTTTGGTCAAACAAATAGGGTGTTTGAGTCCCATGGAAAACCTAAAAATTCCCCTCATAGCACCTCACCATCTCATCATGATTCACCATTTTCCTTATGATATTTTGCTTATTAAGGGGTCCTCATAAGATAGGATAGATATCAGATAAATATCAACAATGATATTTAGAAGTGACTATTTTATGCACACCTTTTAGTTTGAAAAAGATCTTAGGGAAAATCCTCACATCCCACACATATATCATCTCACACATCCACATTCGAATGTATAACTTTTGTGAAAAAATATTATCATTTTAATTCATGACTTTTATGCATTCTATGGTGTTTTCCATTAGTTTGTTAAACACATTTAGATTCATTAAATATATTTTAAGCAATTAAAATATACATTCATAATTTGCATTAGCATTTTTGTATAAAATTGATGCATCTTAAATACACTAGATTTACTATAACAATGACATGAATTCACAATTATAATCAAATAAGCTCAAGAATACTGCCATAGGCCTCTCAGGTAAATGTCTGCCAAGTAGTGCTACCTAACCCTCCAATTGTAGAATATAAGCTCCATTAGATTGAAATTGAGCATAAAAATTACCAAATAGGGTCTACAATCTAGCCACCTATGCCTGCAACCCTGCAACATCCCATGTATCCTAGCTACATTCTCCTACCTGTCCCTGAGCTATGATATGAGCTATAAAATGATCCTATAGAGCATATTTCTCTACTGTCCTAGCTGATACCTATGCCTAAAAAGCATCTTGCTCTATTATTTAGGAAGTCATTTATGCCTGTAGAGAATCCTACTCTACTATCACCCTATCCCTCTTGATCATTGCCCTATCCACTACCACATGGGAGCTATATAAATGTGCAATCAAAATGGCCTTCTCATAAAATAAGCCCCTCATCTACTCTCTGGCGAACTTGCTCTGTAATACTACAATGGTGGTATCTTACTCGGCTAACTACCCCTAGAGAGTCTTCTCTTGTACCCTAAACTAAGAAATCTCATCCTTAGGATCATCCTCATCATTTCAACCATCATCCTATGGCTCTGCCACTCCCTCTATGGCCTTACCCCACTCTCCCTCTATTTGGTGATGCACTCATCACTCAGCCTCACTAGCACCCTCACCTACCTTATCCCTAGCTGGCCTTCCCATAGGACCACATCCTTGCCATAGTCGAGTAACCTACCATGTATCTTACTCTTTAGTAGTACTTGGGTCTTCTAAAAATGGATAGGCTTATGACTGATCCTCCTCATCTCCTAGTGGCTCAACTCATGGTCTATCTAGTTGCACCTTGTCTCATCGACAACGATAAATAATAGGCTCCTTAGGAACACCCTAGCTGATCCCAAACCGATGAGTAGCATAAGAGTACTAGAAGTACTTTCACTCTATTCCATGTTTCCCGATCAACCATCACCTGCACCTCACATACCTTAGCTATGCTACCACCCTCGTCTAAGGTGGGCAATCAAATAAGGCATCCATATCACTTGACCTAGCCTTAGTCCATCCAAAGACCCTACAAATTGGGTAAGCCTACCTACATGAGGTCGAATTTGACCTATCTCTAGGGCTTACCTCCACTGAGTTGCATATCTGATATCAATATCCTCCATATCTGCTCATGATACTGGTAGTCCCTTTGGTTTATCTACTCAAATGTGCTCCCATCCTTAAACTTATAGAAGAAAGTTTCACCCTTTTGGAATAATTTCTTACATCCATAGGATTAAGTTATCATGCTACAAGAAATCATTTGGAACCAATGAGCTATTATAGGCTCTGGTAAACCTGCCTCTTTATTTTGGTAAAGGGTGTATTGTTATGATTAAAAGGAACTGAAATGGGTAAGGAAGCCCCAATGGTAAACTTAAGATATTGCAAGTATTACGCACTCCAAATTTTAATTCTAAACCACTTCTATTAAATTGACCAAGCAGGAATAACAATATTAATTATGCCTTGTGTATACCAGTACCTAGATTCATTGGGTTGTTATAGCAATTTTAACAATGCTTAAAATTGAACAAGAAAAAATGGAAAAAATAAGAAATTGACTCTGTTAAACTTATTTGAATATCGTAATAAATATAATAGTTTGACCAATGAAAGAAACGTTCATAACACATTCAAATAATGTAATATGCAATGATGTCACATACATAACTGAATATAGAATTGAACCCCATAATTGTATTAAAATTTTCAAATGAATTACATGCAGAGTTGGCAAAATGCCAATAAAATATGTTAAAAAGCTCTTAATACAATCAGAAATATTTGTTCAAATAATGTAACAAGACTTCTTCAACTTCTCCCATTCTAATATGGTAATAGGAAAAATCTTTGAGTTTCATGCTCAATAGATCTGGAAATAATCTCAGCTTCTTGAGCACTGTTCAATCAAAACCTACACAACAAAGGGGAAGAATGAGGGATAAAAAAACAATAGACACAAAGGGGATACAACAAAACAACTATAGGGCACTCAAGTATATCTCTTAGTAAGAGTTTGTTATCTCTAAAGTTTGATGCAGATTCTGACCACAACTTGGTGTCTTTATAGCTCCAGGTTCTTGAATCTGTTATTCTCGGCCTCATCTAGACCTTACACTTATCATTCTTTGGTTTGATATCTCTGTGTGTTGTCCAACTGTTCTGATCTCCATAGATTGGACTTCCTGTTATTTGCAACTCAGTTCCTATGGCTCTTCTTGTTGCAATCTACTCTTGATTTGAAGGGAGCTTCTCAAAATATTGTGGGTTGGGTGCTCTATATTTTGTGCAGTTAAATGGTGAACCTATATATATACGTATATATATATTTTATTGTTTCCTATTTATCCTAGTCATCTGATTTTATCAGTTATGATCAGACTAGTTTGTTGTTATGGATTTTTGATGTAGAATAGAGGGGGACCCGACGTGACGGTGAAGAGAAGAGATGGAGTGTGGATGAAAAATGGATGGAATGTTATTGATTACAATATGGTTATAAGGTAGGAGGGAGCAATGGGAATTGATTCATGAGTGAGGTGGTGATGAGATGATGCTTTATGGGGTGAATGGTTTCTATGGAGAAGAGAAGATGCCCATAAGGAGGAGGGCAGTGATAGGTAAGAAGAATGATGGAATACAAAATGAGAATTGGAAGCACCTATAGAACACTTCCATAACTATACTTCATCAATGTGACCCCTCTGTAACTATATTTCATTGAAGCAACTAGTGGATAGATAACTTACGAGTTGTGCATCTTTTTATCTTTACTGCAGTTCTTGAGTCTTTTAAAATTGTAATATAGGAACTGGTCACACCATCGAGACTTCTTTTTTAAGACTTGAGTCTACACTTTACACTCCATTGCCTTTCTCATGTATGATGAATTCTCTACTGCTTCTATTAGTGTTGGAAATAAAGCTAGTAAAAGGAGCAAAAAGGAGTAAAAAAGGTAAAAAATTTGTTTCAACGATAAGCTTTGGATCTTATCTCTTTTACCTCCTTTGACGACAGCTGACTGGGCAGGTAAGTTTGACTTGGACGATAGCTGACTGGGCAGGATTGGACGGTAAGGGTGGCAAGGCGAGCCAACTCATTTTACCTTTCTCTTTTCCTCCCTATTTCTTCTATTTCCCTAACTTCCCTATATTCCCACTGAATGTGGGATTATTGTTTTTTTCTTTGCAATTGACAATAAGAGCTTGTTAAATACAAAACCCTCCTCCTCCATACTTAACCATGGGCATATCTCGAGCGGCTAAGGCGCAATGCTTGTGATCTGGGTGTCACGGGTTCGAATCCCATTGGGCACTATTTTGCTTTGTTTTTTTGAAATCGCCTAGAAATCATAGTTGAAAAGGATCACGGATCCTTTGAGTTTTAAATTAAACTCCATGGCGCATTGGTCTAAGGTTTTGTGACTATCAAGAGGTCACAGGTTCGAATGGGCTAGAGATAAATTTGTGTTTAAATTTTTATTATTATTTAAACTTTAGAAATTTAAAATCATTAAATATTAATTTAATAAAAATTAATTTATAATTATTTTAAAACATAGGTTTTAATGATTATAAAATTATTTTTTATTAAATATGAATATTTAATGTTTTTTAATAAGTTTAAATTTTAAAATTTTGTTGTAAAAGCCTTGAAGGCTTAATATTGTCATCCACAAAGAGATTGTACATTTCACTTTTTTGTGAAATACTCAGATATTGAAAGAGAAATTGATAACTTTCCTAAGAGGAAAGAGTGTGTAATAAGCCTAAGAGGCTTAGTATTTTGTAAAAGGTATTTGATGATTAGACCTAATGGGTGTTATCATGCCTTATGTGCAATTCTAGAAAGAGAAGGTGCATAAAGGTTTGATGAAAATGTAAGAGGTTATGGACTCAACATTGTGTTTAGTCAACTTCAAAATGCAGTAATTGCACATCAAAGGCATCTTGACTCAGGATACGAAGCATATTTTGAAGATAATTCATTTAGAAGTCAATTTGAACAATCAGAATCCATCCAAGATGCACCACGAGAATCAGAGTACACACACTACAATATTTTAGTGGAAATCCTAGAACCACCATCACCAAAAATCATACCAATAAGTGATGACGAAGAAGAAGTGGTAGATAAATTTGCAAATCAAGAGATCACATCCCCACATCAAGAGGAGCAAGCAGTCAATGATAGAGTAGAACAAGTCAGATTTGACTTAAATTTGTAATCTCTTCCTTCTTCCTTCTTCTTCTTTCTTTCATTCAGCAAAGTACTTTTGTAACCATGAAATAAAGAGAGTTTTTTGGTAACTATGGCCTCACACAATAGCTTACCTATCCTAGAATTTAACGGTTATGACTATGAGTACTGGTCTATAAAAATGAAGACCCTACTCATAGGAAGAGGTTTGTGGGACATCATAGAGGAAGGCTATACAGAACCCAAAGACTAGACCACACTTAATGCAACAAACAAGAAAACTCGAAAAGAAGAGAAAAAGAGCAACTCATTTGCTCTTTCTCATCTCCAAGCCACATTGGAGAAAATCATATTTCCTAGAATTTTTGCTTGTACGACTGCTCAAGATGCATGGAAAACATTTAGTGATGGATTCCAAGGTAGTAATCAAGTGAAGAAAGTAAGGCTTCAAACACTGAAGAGAGATTTTGAAAATCTCCGAATGAAAGATGATGAAAAAGTCGGTGATTATTATGTTAGAGTAAAAGTAATAGTAGATAAAATGGTTACACTAGGCGAAGCAATCAAACCTGAGACAATTGTAACAAAAGTGTTGCGAAAACTTACACATAAATGGAACCATATTGCCATAATTATAGAAGAATCCAAAGATCTTTCCCTTTTAACATTCGATGCATTAATTAGATCGTTAATGTCACATGAAGAAAGTTTCCTAAAACTCCTTCAACTAGCTACGAAGGTTATTATAAGGCCTTCACTTCCAATGAAAACATTGGAAGAGGATGGGGAAGAGGTCAAGGCATAGGCAAGCAAAGAGGTAGATGCAGAAGCAACTATAGAGGAGGCAATAAGAACAACGAAGGCAATTCCAACAGATGAGGCAACTCATATAGAGGAGGCAATCAACAAAGAGGTATATTTATACTTCAAACTGAGAGTCCTCTTCGTATAACTTCACTTCGAGTAGATTTATTTTATTTCCCCATAGTACGTGATCACATTCTATGGATATGCAAAGATATGATTTTGTTTTGCAATGTCATGTTTATCACTTGAGCAATCCACATTAAGATTTTTTAGTATCGTCCATGGGATTTAGTTTGATCATTTGAAATTTTCCTCCCTTACTACCTGTATTTACAAGTGTTACCAAAATTCTGATGGTACTTTGCTCTTTCACTATGGAAGGATTAACTGGGGATGAATTGATGGCTTGTAGAATAAGAGCTTTGAACTTGGACCCCCCTTTCAACTTTGAATAGTTGGGGACATCTCTTCGAGGTAGGCACTTTCATTAGATCATACAAACCTTGTGGATTACCGCCTAGGTTTCCTAAGCCTATAAATGATTGTTAGTTACAAAACATATACACCATTAACATTGAACATTCTTTGGGCGTTTGTCTATTGATTCGATCATGTAGGTGCACGTCGATCAAGATTTATTAACTATTAGCTTTGTTTCATTTCAAGCATAGCTGCTGACATCCCAAAACCTACGTGGTTGTTAGCTCAATAACATAATATATGTACGCTAAGTTATTCATGTGCATCAAGTTGAAAAACCATGGTTAGCAACAACTTGATCACAAATACTTAGGCCCAAAATTATATAATTATCGACTTGATCTTATAATTAAAACAATGCATTAGTCTTCATATAATCCTAATTTATCAATGTTAACCTAGTGATTAAAAATATTAATAACCTTTCATTAAAACATAAGCCTTTATAAACCGATAATATCTCTGAGTGCTCACCATTAGATCAAAAATCGAACATGCACGCCCATTGGATTCTCTAGATATGTGCAAGGGTTAGCAGAACAAAAGGGGGAATATTAACAACATATTAAAACCTCGTAAATATTGATTAAGCACTATTCTTAGTCTTAATAATATTTCTAATTAATTGCTAGACCAAAAACCTTAGATAATTTACCTTCGATCATCTTGAGAAAAGCGTCGCTGTTGGATTTGGGTGGGATCAATTACTATCGTCGGATCATCTGGAGGTGTACAATTTTTATCTGGAAGGGGGATCAATAAATATAAGTTTAAGACCCTTGTTAATGCTCATTAAGCAAGAGGTTTAACTCATAATAAAACATTTTAATTAATATTCCACTAAAAATCTTGTATAACTACCCTTCGATCATTTTGGGAGAGCATCGCCATCAGATTTAGGCAGGATCAAGCACTACCATCGGATCTGAAGAGAATATGTGCTTTATATTCCCTATGTTTGATTTGTCAATGTTTGATCACTTCGTAAAATGCTAACGTTAGATTTGATTTGGAGTGTGCGTCACCGTTGGATCCCATGAAGGTGCAAGCCTTTGTATTTATCGTTTAAAAGGATGATTTTAATTTTCAATTAACTTCTTGCATGTGCGGCCATCAGATCGACTCAGATTGATCACAGTCATTGATTTCTTTAGATCTGCACAAAGTTTAAACAACAGATACATATAATATTTTTAGTTAACCTTGGTTATTCTTGGTGAGCGCGTACCCATTGGATCGGGATGGAGCGAGCACTACCGTTATATATTTTGGAGTTGCTCAACGCTTAATTGAATGGGTGCATGACCAATGTTGAAATTTTTAGCTTTAATAATTTGACTTTTTGGAGAGCATGAATTTATTGGATTGACTCATGGTCAATCGCAGTCGTCGATCTTCTTTGACCTACAAGATTAATAACTGATGGTGCGCATAACTTGAACCTTAAATTATTTTTGATTAAGCAAAAGGGGAAACAATTAATAATGTATTAGCACCCTTGCTAATCATGATTAGCATTTTAATCATAGTTTATTTTTAGTTATTAGGCGCTAAAACCTTATGTTAAAATTTTCCTTAGGCCTTGGTTATTTATTTATTTTTTAAAAGGTGATTAATAAAGGGGGAGAGATTAGTCATGTATTTAGAACCCTCACTCATAATTATTAACTTGGCTTTAATTTTTCCATTGAATTTTGACCTTTGTTAATGCTTGAGTACTTCGAGAAATCACCATCGTTGGATCTAATGGATATCACACGTTGCCTTCGAATTTGGCAAAGATGCAAGTCATTTTTCTGTCGTTTAAATGGATGTTTTTTTCATTGGTCAATTTCCTATATGTGCGACCATCATATTAACTTAAGAAAAAGTGCAACCAATGATTCCTTTAAATCTGCACAAGGGTTAAACAATGGGCATATACCCTTAGTTTTAAATAATGCTTTGATTTTCCAAAGGGGGAAAATTTTATTAAAGTATTAGCACCCTCGCTAATCATGATTATTTGTTGCTAACACAATTTAATTAAAGCTTAGCCTTTGATTTTATTAAAATTCAGAGGTTAAAGGTTGACTATTGTTAGTCTCACAATGACACTGAGAGGGGGGGTGAATCAGTGTAGCTCTTAAAAACTTAAATCTTCAACTCTTAAAGCCGAAACAATGAAAACTTAAAACCAAATAAAGCAAATATAACAAGAGAGCATCACACAACACAAGATGTACCGAGGTTCACCGATTTGGCTACTCCTCAAAAATTGACTGTTTGGACTCCCATCCAAATCCAACCTTTGCAAAGCAACAACTTTACAATCAATTTACTAGCACCCATTGGAAGGAGCACCAACCCCTGATTTATCTGCACCAACAGAAAGGAGCACCAACCCCTGATTTATCTGCACCAACATAAAGGAGCACCAACCCCTGATTTATCTGCACCAATAGAAAGGAGCACCAACCCCTGATTTACCAGCACCAACTGGAAGGAGCACCAACCCCTGATTTATCTGCACCAATAGAAAGGAGCACCAACCCCTGATTTATCTACACCAACAAAAAGGAGCACCAACCCCTGATTTACCAGCACCAACTGGAAGGAGCACCAACCCCTGATTTATCTGCACCAATAGAAAGGAGCACCAACCCCTAATTTATCTACACCAATAGAAAGGAGCACCAACCCCTGATTTACCAACACCAACTAGAAGGAGCACCAACCCCTGATGCCAAGCACCAACTTGGACTTCAATTCTGAAACTAGAAGATTGACATATAAATGCCTTCACTTTTACAAGACCTTGACTGGTCTATTGCTTACTCAACATCTCCCACACTTCACACAACACACACCCTTCTCGCTCGCCTCTCGCGCTCCTCTCGTGCACTTCTCGCTCTCTTCGCAAGATAAAATCCACTTATCTAAAATTCTCCAAGCAACACTCCTTTTATAACAATCCTTTCTCTTTGTAACTCTAGTTGTAACTCCTTCTTTCATTTCTCATACGCCACTTGTCAATTGTAACGCCTTCTTTATGTAACTCCTTTTGTATATATAGAGTAGGCATTTCGTCAAACACGTTACATGCAATGAATTGACACCATATTCTCCTACCATGACTGTTCGTCTTCTCGGAGATGATCGTTTATCTGCATGACTGTTCATTTTCTCCTTTGTGCATGCATGCATTTTGGTTTTCGAAAAATCTTTTCGTTTCTATTTTGACGACTGTTCATTTTCTCCTTCTTCGACTGTTCATTTTCTCCACATGGGCATGCGTTTGTTTTCTCCTTCGATGACTGTTCATTTTATTTTCCAAGACTGTTCGTTTCTATTTTGAGACACTTTTGTTACTCTGCCTGCCTGGCATTTTTGAGTCGCAAAAATGCGACATGTCGTGATATCGCGACACTTTTGTTTCTCTGCCTTCCTGCCCCTTTTCGAGTCGCAAAAATGTGACATGTCACGATATCGTGACACTTTTGTTTCTCTTCCTTCCTAGCCTTTTTGAGTCACAAAAATGCGACATGTCGCGACACCTTTTCCTTCTTGCTCTTTCTCTTCCTTTTGAGTCACAAAAATGCGACATGTCATGATATCGTGACACTTTTTCTTTCTGTCTTTATCTGCACTTTTGAGTCATGAAAATGCGACATGTCGTGATATCATGACACTTTTTCCTCCTCTTTTTTTCTCTTCGCTTTTGAGTCATGAAAATGCTACATGTCGCGATATCGTGACACTTTTTCTCTCTCTTTTTCTCTTCGCTTTGGACCGTGAAAATGCAACATGTCGTGATATCGCGACACTTTTTCCTCCTCGCATTTTCTCTTCGCTTTGGACCACGAAAATGCAACATGTCGTGATATCGTGACACTTTTTCCTCCTTGCTCTTTCTCTTCGCTTTGGCCCACGAAAATACAACATGTCGCGATATCGTGACACTTTTTCTCCTTGCTCTTTCTCTTAGCTTTGGCCCATGAAAATACAACATGTCGCGATATCGCGACACTTTTTCTCCTTGCTCTTTCTCTTAGCTTTGGCCCACGAAAATACAACATGTCACGATATCGCGACACTTTTTCCTCCTTGCCCTTTCTCTTTGCTTTGGCCCATGAAAATGCAACATGTCGCGATATCGCGACACTTTTTCTCCTTGCATTTTCTCTTCTCTTTGGCCACGAAAATGCAACATGTCGCGATATCGCGACACTTTTTCTCCTTGCATTTTCTCTTCTCTTTTGGCCGCGAAAATGCAACATGTCGCGATATCGCGACACTTTTTCTCCTTGCATTTTCTCTTCTCTCTTGGCCACGAAAATGCAACATGTCGCGATATCGCGACACTTTTTTCTTTTGCTTTTTTTCGCTTCTCTTTTATCTTTTGCATATGGGCCACTTCGGTCTTCTTGGACAACCTATAACAACTTCACCCAAACATCAAAAACATCCTCATAAGCATTTAACTTCACTGTACATACTCTGAGTAACCTCTGAACTCCTGTCCACTGCATCAACCGATCTATCTGATTGTGTTGACAACAATGACAATACTGTCGCTGCACCTTGCTCAACAATCTCCCCCTTTGGAATTGTTGGCAACACACGTGCAATTTCCTATAACTCTTCTCCCCCTTTGACAATAATACCAAAGGGTTGCTATAGACTCCCCCGAGTCCATGCACAACATTCTCGAGCAAAAATTATTACACTTAGCAAAAATCACAAACATGAGCAAAAAGATAAACAAATACACAAATGCTCCCCCCGAGAATGTGGTCCCGATAGCTAGTCAATTCTTGGGAAGCGTGACCACTCCCAATTTATTGCGAAGGTACTCAAAGACTTCCTTGGGCAACGGTTTTGTGAAGATATCCGCTACTTGCTCTGTTGTTGGAACAAAATCCAACTTAACCTCACCTTTCGCAACTTTCTCCTGCGTACAACACGCTGTCGCTGCAATATATTCTGCCTCTGCTATGGATAAGGAGACTGACTCTTGTTTCTTACTGTTCCATGCGACCAACCTGTCTCCAAGATAGAATGCACCTCCACTGGTACTCTTTCTATCATCTACACATCCTTGCTCAACTTGCAACCTGTCGTCATGGGAGTGCTAACTGGCTTACAATCCTCCATTGTGAACTTTTTAGCATCTCTTTCACTAAACCAAATTATCAGAACTGTTATAATCCATAACTTTGAACAATGGCAGTAAGAACCATCAAAAGTACAACACCGACATATAGCAATACTACCAATGGTGACAACTCTCAATTTAATCACCACCCTTCACGGTACCTCCACAAACAACTACATGAACTGAAACACACTTTGACAACTATACGACAACTCCCCCTACCTACTTGCCTTTCATCCTCAGATAACCAAACAAATACATAGGAGCATTAAAATAAACTTTAAGATTGCTCCCCCTAAGGATGTGCTACCTGGAGTTGCTTAGTGCAATAGAGGAGTAGTCTCCTTCAGTCCAAGGAGACACGATTTCCTCTCTTCTTTCTTTCTCCAATATTTCTTGAACTTGGGCTGAAGTTTTTCAACTGCATCCCTATTTTGAACCTTTTCGTGAACTTGAACATTTCTCTTGGGTGGTTGTCTCTTGTGCATCCTTGATGGATGATTATTTTCCTTTCTTTGATGCACATGATTTCTTCCCTATCTGTGTTGCATTCTTTGTGTCTGATGAAATCTACTGTCTTGCCTTAGATTAGATACAAAAGTTCTTGGACAAAACCTTGCTATGTGCCCATGACCATTACATTTAAAACATTGCACATGGTGTTCAACCAGAATAACAGATGTATTTCTACCAGCATAACTCTTTGATCTATTATTCAATCCACAATAAATTGCCTTGTGACCATAATGGTTGCATCTAAAACAATAGCCATTAAAAGCATTATTATGAATAAAGTGAGAGTGATAGAACCTCTTTTGTTGTGGTTGCTTTGCTGTAGATCTCCTTTGAGATTTTCTTCCTTTTGAGGATTCAGCTTCAAGATTTTCTTGCTTTGATCCTTCAACAGTGGACTTCTTCTTCTCTGCAGATTTAGAAGATGAAGGTTGTTCAGCTTCACATCCAAGACCAAGCTTACACATGGGGCTTCTTTGTTGCCTTATCATTTTATCTAGCAACTTTGTGCTCTTCTCAAATTTGAGATTTGTATTGGCCTCTTCTAGTTGTTTCCTCAATAAAACAATCTCCTCTTCTTGTTTGCAACATACATCGCCTTTATCATCCAGGTGTGACTTCAAGGCTTCTTCTATTTTCTTGGCTTTTTGAATTTGTAAGAAGAGATCTTCAATATTATCCCCATATTCTTCCAACTTCTTGGACAATCTTTTGTTCTTTTTCCTTTCTAAACCCAACTCTTCAAGTGCAACGATCAACTCACCTTCTAGATCTACTTCAGCCTCTAGGTTTTCATCACATACTTGTTCTTTTTCTATTTTTTCTTCTTTGAGTGCCATAAAAAGAGCTTCACCTGTTTCCTTTTTAGAATCCTCACCGTAGTTGTCTTCTGATGAACTGACATTCTTGGAGATGAAACTTTTCTTCTTGAAGTTGCCTTTTCTGAAATTTGTTTTTTTCTTCCAGTCACTTCTTTCTTGGTGCGATCCTTCATCACTTTTGTTCTTCTCATTAAGTGGACATTTAGTTGCAAGATGCCCAATGCCTCCACAATTGAAACATTTAAATGGTAACTTTCCTCTGTATTTTCCTTTTCCCATTTTTAGTTTTCGAACAAAGTTTGCTTCCATTTCATCTGATGTCTCTTCTTCCTCGGATTCTTGTTTTGCTTTCATATTTTTATGGGCTTTAAAAGTAGCTTCTCTGTCTGTGGGTTTAGATTTTCCTATTCTCATCTCATATGCAGTCAAAGAACCATGCATCTCATCCATACTAAAAGAATTTAGATTTTTAGCTTCTTCTATAGCTAAAACTTTAGAATCAAATCTTTGGGGAAGAGATCTTAATACCTTTTTCACGATGACAGAATCTTCGATTTCCTCGCCGAGTCCTCTAATCGCATTAATGACTTCATTAACTCTCAGCATATATGCCTCTATGTTCTCATCGTCATTCATCTTTAATACTTCGAACTGAGCTCGATGTGTTTGTAACTTGGCCTCCTTGATCTTATCGTCTCCTTCATGAATGCTCCTCAGTTTGTCCCATATTTCTTTTGCCATTTTACAACTCATAATTTTTACTAGTTCACTGTCCACTAATCCGCACATGATAGCATTCTTTGCTTTTGAGTTATTCTCAAACAATTTCTTATCGACAGCATCGGTTGGAGAAGTGGTGGGTATTGTGTATCCACTATCTACCGAATCCCAAATGTCGTATCCCAAAGCACAAAGATATGTCTGCATCCTGAGTCTCCAAAATGTGTAATTAGTTCCGTCCAACAATGGTGCTTTGTTTGATGAGAAGCCTTCACCACCTGCCATTGTGTCACTTCCAAGATCACCCTAGCCGGTTAAGCTTGTTCAGGAACTTGGCTCTGATACCAATTGTTAGTCTCACAATGACACTGAGGGAGGGGGTGAATCAGTGTAGCTCTTTAAAACTTAAATCTTCAACTCTTAAAGTTGAAACAATGAAAACTTAAAACCAAATAAAGCAAATATAACAAGAGAGCATCACACAACACAAGATGTACCGAGGTTCACCAATTTGGCTACTCCTCAAAAATTGACTGTTTGGACTCCCATCCAAATCCAGCCTTTGCAAAGCAACAACTTTACAATCAATTTACCAGCACCCACTGGAAGGAGCACCAACCCCTGATTTATCTGCACCAATAGAAAGGAGCACCAACCCTTGATTTATCTACACCAACTGAAAGGAGCACCAACCCCTGATTTATCTGCACCAATAGAAAGGAGCACCAACCCCTGATTTACCAGCACCAACTAGAAGGAGCACCAACCCCTGATTTATCTACACCAACAAAAAGGAGCACCAACCCCTGATTTATCTGCACCAATAGAAAGGAGCACCAACCCCTGATTTACCAACACCAACAGAAAGGAGCACCAACCCCTGATTTATCTGCACCAACGAAAGGAGCACCAACCCCTGATTTATCTGCACCAATAGAAAGGAGCACCAACCCCTGATTTACCAGCACCAACTGGAAGGAGCACCAACCCTTGATGCCAAGCACCAACTTGGACTTCAATTCTGAAACTAGAAGATTGACATATAAATGCCTTCACTTTTACAAGACCCTGACTGGTCTATTGCTTACTCAACATCTCCCACAATTCACACAACACACACCCTTCTCGCTCGCCTCTCGCTCGCCTCTCGCGCTCCTCTCGTGCACTTCTCGCTCTCTTCGCAAGATTAAATCCTTCCCATCTATAAATTCTCCAAGCAACACTCCTTTTATAACCATCCTTTCTCTTTGTAACTCCAGTTGTAACTCCTTCTTTCATTTCTCATACGCCACTTGTCAATTGTAACGCCTTCTTTATGTAACTCCTTTTGTATATATAGAGTAGGCATTTCGTCAAACACGTTACATGCAATGAATTGACACCATATTCTCCTACCATGACTGTTCGTCTTCTCGGGCATGACTGTTTGTCTTCTCGTTGCATGATTGTTCATTTTCTCCTTTGTGCATGCATGCGTTTTGGTTTCCAAAAAACATTTTCGATTCTATTTTGATGATTGTTCATTTTCTCCTTCTTCGACTGTTCATTTTCTCCACATGGGCATGCGTTTGTTTTCTCCTTCGATGACTATTCATTTTCTTTTCCATGACTATTCGTTTCTATTTTGAGGCTCTTCTTGAGTCACGAAAATGCGACATGTCGCGATATCGCGACACTTTTGTTACTCTGCCTGCCTGGCCTTTTTGAGTCATGAAAATGTGACATGTCATGATATCGTGACACTTTTGTTTCTCTTCTTGCCTGGCCTTTTCGAGTCATGAAAATGTGACATGTCACGATATCACGACACTTTTGTTTCTCTGCCTTCCTACCCTTTTCGAGTCATGAAAATGCGACATGTCACGATATCGCGACACTTTTTCCTTCTTGCTCTTTCTCTTCGCTTTTGAGTCATAAAAATGCGACATGTCGCGATATCGCGACACTTTTTCTTTCTCTCTCTTTCTCTTCACTTTGGACCTCAAAAATGCGACATGTCGCGATATCGCGACACTTTTTCTTTCTCTGTCTTTCTCTTCGCTTTGGACCGCGAAAATGCTACATGTCGCGATATCGCGACACTTTTTCCTCCTTGCATTTTCTCTTCGCTTTGGACCGCGAAAATGCAACATGTCGCGATATCGCGACACTTTTTCCTCCTTGCTTTTTCTCTTCGCTTTGGACCACGAAAATGCAACATGTCGCGATATCGCGACACTTTTTCTCCTTGCTCTTTCTCTTTGCTTTGGCCCGCGAAAATACAACATGTCGCGATATCGCGACACTTTTTCTCCTTGCTCTTTCTCTTTGCTTTGGCCCACGAAAATACATGTCGCGATATCGTGACACTTTTTCTCCTTGCTCTTTCTCTTTTCTTTGGCCCATGAAAATGCAACATGTCACGATATCGTGACACTTTTTCCTCCTTGCATTTTCTCTTCTCTTTGGCCCGCGAAAATGCAACATGTCGCGATATCGCGACACTTTTTCCTCCTTGCATTTTCTCTTCTCTTTGGCCATGAAAATGCAACATGTCGCGATATCGCGACACTTTTTCTCCTTGCATTTTCTCTTCTCTTTTTATCTCATATCATATGACAATTGTATAAACATTCAAATTTGAAAATTGTAAGCATCATCAAAATCTAAAATAAATTTCCTCTTCTCAGTCTTGTTTTTAGAGAAACAATTAGTAAGGAATACTCATCATCCTATGATAATCACTAAAATAACATAATTAAAACCACACAAAGCAAAACCGAACAAAATAGTAGTAAGAAAAACACTTGACTGGCAAAAAAACAACACAACATCCTAACAGGAATAGTACTCTATTTTTTAATTTTTCCTTTTTTATTTATATATATATTTTAATTTTTTTTTAAATTTTATTTTAGGGCTTTTACTCCCTATTGACCCCATGACATTGGTTATAAATCTTGATATGTATACCATTTATGGGGATTTTCATTAGTTTTCCCTCCAATTTTTACAACCTGTAAATGTTTTGACCAACAACTTGAGCTATTTGGTAAGGGCCAATCCAATTGGGTTCCAATTTTAATTTCTCACCATGCTTATCATTCTTGGGATCCCAGTAGATTACTACATCACCTTCACATAAGGGAGTACCCTTTACTTTCTTGTTAAATGATTTTATAGTTTTTTGAGTATTCTATTTAAGGTCTCTCTTCTTTGCTCTTGCAACTGGAAAAATTGGTCTAATCTTATTTGCAAGGCATCAAGGTTCTCATGGTCTTGTAATAGTAGTGATAGTGCTAATTTTTCTATTCTTAGGGGTAACAAGGCTTTCTCCATATACCATTTCGTAGGGAGTTCTACCTATATTTCTATTTAGTGATAACTGTCTACCCACAAAGCAAATTTTAACTCACTATCCCAACCTTTCTTGTTCTTACCCAATGACCTTTTAATTCTAGTAATTAAGTTTTTATTTGATGACTCGGTTAGACCATTTCCTTGAGGGTAATAATTTATAGAATGCGACAGTTCTATTCCATATTCAGCATAGAATTATACCATTTAAAATGATACAAAAGAACCCCAAATTTGGTTAGAATATTTTCTTCTAATAAATTTATAATAGTAATAGTTGTTGAACTTCTTAGAGGAGCAAGCTTCTACCCATTTTGTGAAGTAATGTGTTGCAATTATGATCCATTTGTGTCTGAATGATGAGTTTGGATTGATCTCTCCAATCAGATCAATGCTTAATTATGTGAAAGGTGCTTCTATAACCACTGGTTTGAGAGGCATAGCAGCCAAGTGCTTCATACCTGCAAAAACTTGGTAGTTGTGGCAATTTATTACATACTGATATACATATTTGAAAAGGGAATGCCAATAATGATTTTATCAGTTTTAGCTTTTGGAGCAAAATTTCCTCCATAGAAACCATCATGGAATTCTTTAATTATTTGTGGGACTTCATTTTCATATAGACAGACTAACAATATACCATCAGGGTGTCTCCAATAAAACACACCATATTGCACATGATATTTTTGTGTTTGCAGTTTTACTGATCTTATTCTGTTAATTGGCATGTCCTTTGGGAAATACAGAGTTTGTAGGTACACTAATATTTCATCATACCATTTACATTCAACATTTTTAACCCTCCTGATGTCATGCATATCATCTACTATAACAACATTATTAGGGTCCTCTATTTATTTATATGCTAAATATTTTGCTAAGCCTTACCCTCTTATTGTTTTGACTATTTTAAACACAACATAATACTGTAATAGTTTCACCATCCACCTTGTAGGCCTTCCTAGAGGTTCATATTGAGTGAAGATATATTTTATTGCTATGAAAGGGATACAACAGTAATATTTACTTGAACCAAATATACCCTTGAAATGTTCTAAGGATTGAATCACTACATATGCATGTTTTTCTAATAGGGTATACTTAAGATGTGCTCCTTTCAATCCTAAACTCATGAAAGCTATTGGACTTTCAATATTTTCATCGTCATTCTGATAAAAGATTGCAGCAATGGAATGTTCATATGCGAATGAATAGATATTGATGTCCCTTGAGTAATTGGGGTAGTAGAAATGGCTTCTTTTATTTTATTAAAAACTTCCATGTTTTCTATTGTCCATTTTATTTCTCTAGTATTTTTAACCATATCATTTATGGGTTTGGTCATCTCTGCAAAATTGGGAATGAATCTTCTTACAAAATTAATTTTTGCCAAAGAATGACCTGAATCCTTTTATGTTTTTAGGAGGGGGAATTTTTGAGATAGCTTCTATTATTTTTGGATCTATACTCACCCCCTTTTCTAACACTATGTATCCTAGTAATTTTCCCTATGTTGTTCAAAATATGCACTTTTTAGGATTTAGGGAAATTCCAAACTCTTTGCACTGGGCAAAGATTGCAACAAGATGCTCCAAATGGTCTTCTGGATTTTTAGAAAATACTATTATATCATACAGATACACCACTACTATTTTGAACATTAACCCTTTGAAGGCAAAGTCCATTGCTCTCTGAAACGTAGCACCTGAATTCATTAGACCAAAAGACATTCTCAAATATTCAAAATTATCCTAGGGTGTGATGAATGTTGTCTTATATCTATCTTCTATATTAATATGTATCTGATTATATCCAAAAAATCCATCCAATAGGGACATTCTAGATGAACCAACTACTGCTTGCAATAGTTGTTCCATATTGGGCAATGGATAATTTTCTTTTAGCGAGATTTTATTCAAGTTCCTAAAGTCTAAAAAAAGTCTAATATTCCCATTTTTATTTCTAATAGGTACCAAATTGGATATCCAAGATGAAAATCTTACTTTTCTAATTATTTTGGAATCTAGTAGTTTTTGTACCGCTTTTTGCCTTATTGGGTGTAGAGTAGGGTTATATTTCCTCTATTTTTGTTTGAATGGCTTGGAATCTTCCTTCAGGGGTATTATGTGGGACATTATATCTATTTTGAAGGTTTTAAGATCTTCATATGTCCAAGCAAAGTGCTATTTGGAACATTATATCTGTTTTGAAGGTTTTAAGATCTTCATATGTTCAAGAAAAGTGTTATTTTTCTTTAAGAAATTGATATATCTAGATTTTTATTTTTTTGATAAAGTTGTGTCTATTTTAACTATTTTGGGCTCTTTAACTGTGCCAATGTTAACATCCTCAGATATTGTTTCTTTGTGCGGAGGTTTATATGATTTATCAAAATCATCAAACAAGATTTCCAAAGAAACTAATCCTTTTGGTATTTTATTTGTTTTCAACTAGATTACTTCTACTAGTTCCTCTATTTGATATTTTAATTTTTCTTCATCCTTTTCATCACATATTATATCTGCATATTGATTTTGTAAAGTCATGAAGTCTTTGATGTCTACATCACCTTGGAAGACCTATAAGTAAACAATGTTATCTTGTACAGAAGGCTTATAGACTGAAATGGTTGGAAACATGTCCATATATTCTGTAGTAATTTCTGGATGGTCTAGTCCCGATGCATTTACAGCTAAGAGATCAGAAATGTGATTCTATTCTCTAAGAATATATGAAATATTGAAAGCTAAAATTTTTCCAATTTCTTCCAATACTACAGTTTTGTATTGTTTTAGCCTAGTATGTTTGGTTTGATACTTTCCTCTTTTTTATTGGATAATTAATTTTGCATCTCCAGTTACAGTAAGGTAATTTATTTCCAACTCTTTGGATTTTTTGAGTCCTAGTAACACAACTTCATATTCCACCATATTTTTAGTGCAAGGAAATTCTAATCTGTAAGGAATACAGAGGTAGTTTCCTTTAATATCAGTTAACTTGACTCTTTCTCCTACTCCAGACTAACATTTGACTCCATCAAAAGTCATGGTCCACATCTCTTGTTTTATTACTCTATCTGATTTAGCATCAACCATTTTCATAACTTTTGGATCCATGTTTTTGGTTTCTGGTACTTCTACCAGGAATGGGCTATGCCATATTGAATATATCCCATTCCTTTTTCTTCCATTGAATTTACTAAATTTATCATGGTATCATCTACCTTAATTAACTCTATATAATATTGTTAAAAGTTTCTCTTCATAGAGTTATATTTTTCTTCTCTAAAATTGGAATGGTAACATAGGACCAATCCAATTGAATAGATCCCCCTAATTTCTCTGCCCAATGCCTGCTTAGTAGGAGTTAAAAGAAAGGATAAACATCCACTACTGCAACATCCATCACTATACCTTTCTTGGGGTGTTGGTATAGATAGAACAATAATCCTGTTATCACTCCAACACAAGTTACTTTCCTACTGTCCATTACTGATACAGGGGTAGAATCTCCGATATAGATTAATCCCATTTGGTCAGTTATCATCTTGGGCATGATATTGTTTGAAGCTCCACTAAACAATATACAATTATGAATAATATATCTCTTTCCTTCATCCAAATTATACCTTAATGATCCATAGAAATGTCTGAAAGAGGATGGTGACCTTGTATCCTGCTGATATTTTCTAGCAACATGGCAATATCGATCTTATTTTTGTCCAATAAGTTCAAATGCTCTATAGACTTATTCTATGTACTACTAAAATTTCATAAGTTCTCCAAATGTGATATGAACCTTCTATTTACTGAGTTCTGATCCAACATCAACTTCTATATTTTTTATATCAACTGGTTTGTTGCATTCTTATTTAGGTGTTTCTTCTTCTAACTCTACTAGCTCAGGGACTACCTTTTTGGGGGTCTTATCAATTTTTTCTTTACTAACATTTCTATTTTTGGAGGACTGTTTTCTTGTTTCACTAGTGGAAGATTTCTCTATTCTATCAGGAACTGTTATGTTTCTTAAATTCAAAGTATTAGTAGCTTCTAATTCCTCCACTTCTTTAGAAGTGGGGATTAATTTCCCCTGCTTCATTTTTTCATATGTAGACTCATGTGGTTTTTGTAGGATTTTGGTACCTTCAGCCACTAAGATCTAAGGATGATGATTTGAAGCATATTTATCCATATTTTCTTCAAAGAGTATTTCTCTTTATTCATATTCTAATGACCAACAAGAATTAATCCTTATATCTTATTCTAAATCATCATTAAGATCTATATTATGTTGTGTACTTAAGTAAATACCACATCCTTATGGGTTATGAGGGGCATCAAAAAATGAAAAAAATAAGGGAAAATTTATGCAAGGTTAGAAGATGGGATAGGGTTAGGGACATTGTTTTGATCTCTATCAGACTCTATTTTCTTCCAGTTATTATTCCCATTGTTTCTATTCCTGTTATTTTCATTAGAGCCATTGTTGTTTCCCCAATTCCTATTAAAATTATTTTTGAAATATGGACAGTTATCAACTTGTAACCTCTCTTTTTGTGATGGCTCACCATTATTCCCATTTTTCCATTATTTATCTCTAGTCTTGCTAACATGTTCATTGTGTTGAACATCTCAGTCACCTGATCAGTCAATTTTTCCATTGGGTCCACTTTAGATCTTCTCTGTTTATCAAAGGCTACCCTTTTTGGTTTTTTATCAGGTAAATTTATTTCTAGAGAGTAAGGCTTCATTTTACCACTGTATAGCATATTTATTTCAATATATATATAGCTTTATCCATGTATTCATCCATGATGGTGGCTTGTTATTGCCTTAAATCATAATTGTATTCTCCTTGAAAAGCATTCTTATAGAAATGATTTGATTAGATGTCACTAAGCCTGAGGTTAACAAGGATTTCCTAGTTTTGGAAAACCTTCTATTAAAATCACTAACAACTTCATTTTCCTTCTTCTTCATAGTGGCCAACTCGGTTAATAGAGATTGTTCAATTTTCCTCTCTGCAAATTTTCTAAGGAACATAGTTTCCATATTAGAAAAATCTAGAATGTCATTGGTTGTGGGTGTTAAACCACTCCCTACCATATTTTTTTGAAGTTTGTAGAAACAGTATTAGGACTCCATCTTCATGCTCAACCTCTAGTCTATCCATAGCATATAGGAAATTTTTAATATGATCTTCACTAGTTACTGCATGATTTCCTTGAAACTTGGAAAGATACTTATGGACTTTGTTAGGTAGAGCATTCAAATTTGTAGGTAAAGCAAAAGGTATGTACCTATTTATTTTCCATAGTTGAACATTATTTTGTTGGTTTACCTGAGCCATTGAAATTGTAGGTGTAATGGGATTTGGATTTACGGCAACACCGCCTACAAGGATGGTCGACAGGGAAAATTTTGTATAATCTAATGGATTATTAACTATAGTATTAAGGTCTACAAAGCTATGATACTGAGATGAATTAGATGTATTATCTGTAACAAAATTAAAAACATTATCTACAGTAATATAAATAGCAATAGTATTCTGATTTTTATTTTTCTTTACGTACTTTCTATTACTAAAGTAAGACTTATTCTCGTAAAAAGTACTCTTAAGAAGTGGTACTTTTTGATTGTGTGTAAATACCTTTTGGTTCTTGAATTTTGGAAATAGATCCTTACCACTTATCCTAGTGTGCTCCAACATGTTCTGCTCCTTCTTTCTTGATTTTTGATTTTTGGGTTTGTCTAGACAAAGTTGCTAGCACAAGTAGTGTAGAATGAACAAAATGTACGATCAAGATTGCTTGATATTTTTGTTCTTAGGCTTATAAGAGATAGTTTAGGGAAATTTTAAGAAAATCAAGAAACATCAAGATCACTTCAAAAGACGATTGAAAATTTTGGGCAATGAAAAATAAAGAACATAAAAGATGCAAAAATCAAAATGTAGGTTATTTATTCTAATTGGTCGCCTATTGATTAAAATATAATTGTTGGAATCAGGTTTAGAATTTATAAATTCTTCCTCAAAAACGATACCAAAAAACTGTTGGAATAATTTCTTGTATCCATAGGATTGATTTGTCATGCTACAAGAAATCATTTGGAACCAACGAGCTATTATAGGCTCTGGTCAACCTGCCTCTTTATTTTGGTAAAGGGTGTATTGCTATGATTAAAAGGAACCAAAATGGGTAAGGAAACCCCAGTGGTAAACTTAAGATATTGCAAGTATTACGCACTCCAGATTTTAATTATAAACTACTTCTATTAAATTGACCAAGCAAGAATAACAATCTTAATTATGCCTTATGTGTAGACCGGTGCCTAGATTCATTGGGTTGTTATAGCAATTATAACAATGTTTTAAATTGAATAGAAAGAATGGAAAAAAGAAGAAATTGGTTCTATTAAACATATTTGAATATTGTAATAAATCTAACAGTTTGACCAATGAAAGAAATGCTCATAACACATTCAAATAATGTTATATGTAATGAACTCACATACAGAACTGAAGATAGAATTGATAGAGTTGAACCCTAAAATTGTATTAATTTTCCAAATGAATTACATGTAGAGTTGAAAGAATACCATTAAACTCTATTAAAATCTCTTAATACAATGAGAAATATTTGTTCAAATAATGTAACAAGACTTATTCAACTTCTACCGTTCCAATCTGGTAATAAGAAAAATATTTAAGTTTCAATATCAATAGATCAACTTCTTGAGAACTATTCTACCAAAACCTGCATGACAAAGGGGAAGCATGAGGGATAAAATAAAATAGACACAAAGAGGATACAACATCACAACTACAGGGCACTCAAGTATACCTCTTAGCAAGAATTTGCTATCTCTAAAGCTTGATGCAATTTTTGACCGTAGTTGGTGTCTTTATAGCTCCAGGTTATTGAATTTGTTATTCTCAGCCTCATCTAGACCTTACACTTGTATTCTCTAGTTTGATCTCTCTGTGTGCTATCCAACTATTACGATCTCCTTAGACTGGACTTCCTGTTATCTACAACTCAGTTCTTGTGGCTCTTCTTATTGCAATCTACTCTTGATTTGAAGGGAGCTTCTCAAAATACTACAAGATGGGTGCTCTATATTTTGTACAATTAAATGGTGAAACTATATATATATTATTGTTTCCTATTTATCTTAGTCATATGATTTTATCAGTTATGATCATACTAGTTTGTTGTCGTGGATTTTTGATATAGAATAGAGGGGGACACGACATGACTATGAAGAGAAGAGATGGAGTGTGGATGACAAACAAACATATGATATTGATTACAAGATGGTTACAAGGGAGGAGGGAGCAATGGGAGTTGATTCATGAGTGAGGTGTTGGTGAGATGATGCTCTGTGGGGTGAATGGTTTCAATGGATAAGAGAATATGCCCAAAAGGAGGAGGGTAGTGATAGGTAGGAAGAATGATGGAATGGAAAGCGAGAGCTGGAAGCACCTATAGGGCACTTCCATAACTATACTACATTGAAGTGACCCCTTTGTAACTATATTTCGTCGAAGCGTCTGGTGGACAACTAACTTGTGAGTTGTGCATATTTTTATATTTGCTGCGCTTCTTGCATATTTTAAAATTGCAATACAGGAACTGGTTGCACCATCTGAATTTTTTTTTAGAGACTTGAGCCTACACTTTACACTCCATCACCTTTCTCATGTATGATGAATTATTTCCTTCTTTTGTTAGTATTACCCTTCAAGATGAGAGTCCTCCTTCATATAACTTCACTTCAAGAAGGTTTATTTTATTTCCCCATAGTACATGATCATATTCTGTGGATATGCAAAGATCTATTTTTGTTTTGCAATGTCATGTTTGTCACTCGAGAAATCCTCATTATGCTTTTTTGGTACTGTTCATGGGATTTAGTTTGATCATATGAACTTTTCCTCCCTTAGTTACTACCTGCATTTTTAGGTGTTACCAAGCTTCTGATGGTACTTTGCTCTGTCACTATGGAAGGATTAACTGGGGATGAATTGACAACTTGTAGAATAAGTGCTTTGAACTTGGATCCCCCTTTCAACTTTGTGTATTCGAGGACCTTTCTTTGAGGTAGGCACTTTCATTAGATCATACAAACCTTGTGGATTTTCGCCTAGGTTTCCTAAGCCTATAAATGATTGTTAGTTACAAAACATATACACCGTTAAACATTGAATATTCTTTGGGTGCTTGTGTATGTATTCGATCATGTAGGCATGCACCGATCGAGATTTATTAACCGTTAGCTTTATTTCATTTCAATCCCAGTTGTTGACATCACAGAACCTACATGGTTGTTAGATCAATAACATAATATACGTACACTAAGTTATTCATGTGCATCAGGTCAAATAACCATGGTTAGTAGTAACTTGATCACAAATACTTAGGCCCAAAATTATATAATTATCGACTTAATCTTACAATTAAACCAATGCATTAATATTCATATAATCCCAATTTATTAATGTTAACCTAGTGATTAAAAATGTTAATAACCTTTCATTAAAACATAAGATTTTATAAACCAATCATATCTTTGAGCGCTCATCGTTAGATCAAAAATTGAACGTGTGCACCCATTGGATTCTCTAGATATGTGCAAGGGTTAGCATAACAAAAGGGAGAAGATTAACAATGTATTAAACCCTCATAAATCTTGATTAAGAAATTTTCTTAGTCTTAATAATATTTCTAATTAATTTCCTAACCAAAAATCTTAGGTAATTTACCTTTGATCATCTTGAGAAAAGCATCGCTATCATATTTGGGTGGGATCAAGCGATGTCATCGGATCAACTGGATGTGTGCACTTTTTATCCATAAGGGAGATCGATTAATACACATTTAAGACACTTGTTAATCCTAATTAAGTAGGAAGTTTAACTCATAATAAAACATTTTAATTAATCTTTCATTGAAAATATTGTATAACTACCCTTCGATCATTTTGGGAGAGCACTGATGTCAGATCTAGGTAGGATCAAGCACTACCATCGGATTTGATGAAAATGTATGCTTTATATTCCCTATGTTTGATTTGTCAACGTTCGATAACTTTGTAAAATGCTACCATTAGATCTTATTTGGAGCGTGCACCACCATCGAATCCCATGAAGGTGCAAGCCTTTTTATTTATCACTTAGAAGGATACTTTTAATTTTTAGTTAAATTCTTGCACACGCAACCATTGGATGAACTCAGATTGATCATAACCATTGATTTATATGGATCTGCACAAAGTTTAAACAATGGGTGCATATATGATTTTTAGTTAATCTTGGTTATTCTTGGTGAGTGTGCGCCCATTGGATCGGAATGGAGAGAGCACTACTGTTAGATATTTTGGAGTTACTAGATGCTTAATAAAATGGGTGCATGACCAATGTTGAATTTTTTGGATTTAAAAATTTGACTTTTCAGAGAGCGTGCATCCCTTGGATTGACTCATGATCAAGCCCTTTGGGTGCATACCCTTAGTTTTACATAATGCTTTGATTAGCCTAAGGGGAAAATTTTTATTAACATCTTAGCACCCTCACTAATCATGATTATTCATTGCTAACATAGTTTAATTAAAGCTTAGCCTTTGATTTCTTTAAAATTTAGAGGTTAAAGGTTGACTAGCCAGAGTAGCGCACGATCATTAGATTTCATCAAGATGAAGCACAACCACTCAGATCTATGGAGGTGCACACTTTTTATCCTTAGGTTGATTGACCATTAACCCATGTTTAAACATTTGTTTGTTTACTTTAAGCTTGGATTCATTCTTTAATAAGGCTTTTGGTTAATCCCAATTATTCTTGGTGAATGCACATCCGTTGGACCGGGACGGAGCAAGCATTGCCCTTGGATTTTCTAAACTTGCTCACTATTTATTCAAAGGGGTGCGTGACTCATATTATGTCTGATTTTAATTTAAGCCTTTATATTTTAAACAACTTGGGTAAAGCGCACCCATCTGATCAAGCATAGATCGAGCACAACCGTTTAGATCTTCGAAGATGCACGATACTTAACCAAAGGGGGCGCATAACCCTTAGATTTTAATTCATTGGATTTGCCTTTAGACCTTGGATTATAATCTTGTTGATGATGATAATGTTTCACTTTAAAACTTGAGTTTTTTATACAGGCACGCCCATCTAGATCTTGAGGAATGAAGCACAGTCGCCCAGATCTTCAGACTTGCAAGATTTTTAACACAAGGGGGCACATACCCTCATTTACCCACATGATCCATTTTAAACCTTAGAGTAATTTATTTTGAATTAGGTCTAAATGTTTGGATCAATTTTAATATAAGGACCAAGGATTTAGGGGGACTTTTAGCAGATATTTGATTTGTGAATTATAACCCCTTTAATAATCGGATAAGGTTCACGACTAATTCTTTCAATGGTTAAAGGTGATTAATTGAATGGTCAAGGTCAAGGCTTAAATTTTTTATTTAGACAAATGTTTTAAAATGGCTAATAAGAGTCAAAAATTAAAAATCAATTTTATAGAAGCAAATGCAACAAAGACCAACAAATTTAGACAAAGGCTTTGGGAATTCAAAATTTTAAATTTTAAATTTGGGGTGTTTGATGTTAAGTCAATTTTAGCTCCAACACACCCTAATATATGTTGACCTTGATATATGATCTCATATAACTCATCATATAGATGAGCAAGTAGAGTGTTACCCCATGCCATGATCAATGGATCTCAAACATCACACTCTATCAACCACATCAAGGAGGTTCCATGCAAACCTTTCTCCTAAAGAGTTAGGTAGTAAGATGTTTGATATGATGCACATCAGTACTACGTGTCTTTGGCTAAACATTCGTGCATCATACCATGCTCTAATAAACATCCCATCGCTATCCATGCACAACATCACAGCCTCAGCCTTTGCACTAAACACTCTTTGTAGTACTTTGTCCTATTGTAGAAGGAAAGTCGAGACGATCAGACATCCCTAAATCAAAACATAGAATATCTGGTACACATACTCTAATGTAATTGTCATCTCACTAGTCAAGAGATGGAATGTGTTCATTTGACTATCCCAATGATCAGCCAAGGCCATCAGATAGGCTTGACCTGACCTGACTACCTCTAGGTAAGTCACCTGTTTAAGACCAATCACCTTAAGCCACACCCACTCCTCATCAATGAGATCATATCACAAATCCTCAAAAGTATTTGGCATCCTATGGTGGGCCTTCAATAGCTGAAGCCTAACAAACACCAAAAATCAACAAAAATCCCAAAATATTTGCAAAAATTTCAAAATTAAAAAAAAACTCAATAATTTTCAATCATCCCAAGCCAAGATGGTCTACATGCGAGACCGTACTACCCCAAGGCGATCAACACTAAGGCCAAAATTTTATCATTGGTTTGTCAATGGGGTTGAATTACCCTAGTATGGCCCATAAATTGCTAAAAGGGAAACATTTTTCCAAAGACGACCCCAAACTTGGTGCCAAAAATATCCAAAAAAAATAAAAAAAAATAAAAACAAGCAAACCTAAGCTAACCTACACTACATCCTAATATAACATTAGGTTCATTTTTCCCATTAATTAGTGAGGTTCAATTTCCCACATTACTTAATGAGGTTCATTTTTAAATTGCAAATTAACAAGGAGGGAATAAAGTTTCTACCTTCCTCGCTCTAGCTCCTCCAGTAGTCGAAGCCTTGGGTTAGTCTATGTTTGCAACAGGTAGAGTTTTGGATAGCACTCCACTTCACAATTTATTCTCCTCTTCTTCACCTTTCCTTTTCTTCAACTACTAGCAGTGCAAATGATGTTAGAAGTTTGGAAAATTTATTTTTATATTTTTCAAAATTTGAGATCGTCCCCATGAAGGACGATCGCATTTGATGCAACCATCCTACCCCAAGACGACCATGCAATTTGCTATATGTAAAATTCCTACCTTGGGATGGCCCAAAAATTACAAATACCATCATAAAAAAACTAGGGCATTTAAGGTATCACACCTTTCCCAATAATCAATCAAACAAGTCAACAACATGGTGCAAATCAAGGTAGTACACTTGTCCAATCCAAAATCTAATACAATTTTATTATCAATCCACACATCAATTGTTATATTCACAGACTTGTACCATTTTCCTCACATTCACTCAAGAAACAAATCCACTACCAGTTTCAAAAGGTTGCACTCTTTTCCTCGCATTCAATCAATCAATAAATACACTACCAAGTTTAAAAGGTTGCACCCTTTATCTTGTTATCTCAAAATAATTTCAAAACTCTCCAAAGATGCGTAATAACTTTGGTCAATCCAATCCAAAGGATCCAAAGGTACCTTAACCCCTTTGGTAAAATTCATTTCAAAAGTCTCTAAAGGAACCTAATCCCTTTGGTCATAATCAAGTCAACAAGCTCGAGTGAATCTCCTATTTAGTGATTTTCTTTATCAACCTGATGATTGCAGTGATTGGTTGTTCATGAAATTTGGTAGGATGAATAAATTACCATAAGGTCACTCATCAAAATCCATCATTAATAATGGTTGAAATCATATTTGTAATAGGATTTCCCCCTCTACACTTTCAGAAAAAGACCTACAAAATCCAAAATAAGTCATTTTGGTCAAGTGACTCGTTGCTTTCATCATTTTATATATCCTCATCAACTCGTTGCTTGAGGAGGTAGTCAATAATCATAACATCCATAAAAAAATCATTAATCAAACACTCAATCATATAAATTTCATTCATTCAAGAAGCATTGCCAAAAACTATCCCACACTTGCCTATTTGCTGGGGTAAAAGGAAAAAATGTCAACCACTACTTGGTAGATTTGAATCCTGATCTATATAGAAAATAAACTACCTGTAATGTCTTCTTTCTACCTAAATTTAAGTCCACCAAATGTTTGGAATCAATGATTCAAATATGCATGCTCTTTCCATGATTGGGGCATCTAACATTGATTATATCAATGATCATCATCAACCCTCAACTTGAATTTAGGTAATCTATTTTTGCTCTGTGATGTGTTCTCACAAAACACATCCCAAAAAGGGGTATCTTTAGACACCTAAAATATATCAAATTGAGGATACTACCTATATGGACTCCTTTTTAGGACATATGACCCACCTTGGGCATCCCCAAAGCCTAAAAGTGGTTTTAACCACTTAAACAGGAGGGTTTTCTCTTTACAACCTGGGCCACCCCATCAAGGGATAACCTACAAAGGCTACCCCACCCCAAGGTGATCAGCAGTCATGAATGCCCTACCTTTCTATGGCTGTACCTATAACAAGCTCAGACTCCCGATCCAAAGGAAAAATGGTTTCATGCTAGTCAAGCACAACGGTTCTTGATAATAGTTTCTTGATTTCAAATGTTTCTTGGCTTCTCGAACAAGCCTTGGACTCCCACTAGTAAATATATAAAAAGGCACCTAGCCTTCATTAAAAACTTGTTCTTCATGCAATGAAGTGTTGTCAGATTATATAACTAGAGAGAACTCACTCTCATAAGCAACGAAGTGTTGTCAAATTTCAACCATAGAGCTTCCAAGCATGCCAATGGACCATATCAAATGTTGAAGATCGAATTAGTGCTTCTTGTACCATAGAAATCCCTTGCATTGGTGAAATCCCACAATTAAGTTTTTCTTCACGAGTGCACCCTTGAACATTAATTCTATCAATCAAACCCAATATCACCTCGCATCGTTACAAGGGTTTCACTCACATTTTAGAGGTCGTATCATCGTGAGATGGCTCATAGGTGCCATCATCTCACCTTGATATGGCCAGGAGGTGATACCACCCTAATCAGAGATGACCTCATTGTAGAGATATGTTTTCCCTATTTTCTTGCTTTTAGTATATTTAAAAACACTCTAATTACTTCCTAGCATAGTTAGATTTTATTTTTATGTATTTTTTTATCGTATTCAAGCTTTTCTTTATCATTTTTCTTATCATGGATATGGGCCTTATCTTGAAAGGCTCTTCATATGCTATTAATACCTTTTAAGTTCTCTTGTGTATAGATTTCAGGTATTTTAAGGGAGCAAATGACAAATATTCACTCATCATCCTACATTTGAAAGGTCACAAGAAACCCTCTTCCAAATTAGTTTGTGAGGATGCAAAGAGATCATGTGTATTACATCTAAAATGATTTTATGTGTAATCAATTGTATCAAATATTGGTAGTGATCCTTCGGAGGGGATCTTCTTTATAACCTCTTTGTAAAATAACAATATATTATCAATAAAAGGGCATCATCCATAGTTTATTTATTTCATTCTTTATTTGTGTGGTTACATTTGATTAGATACATTGCAATCTTACATTTCTTTTCTTGGATGTACGGTCTCTTTTAGCATACTTCACGTAGAGTATTCTATTTGCATACCTAAAATTTGTTTGTCCTTGTCCCAATTCTGCTACACATGGGTCTATAATCTTCTAGCATCCATATGTATAGACATTAATTTAAATAATTTTTTATATGGAGGATCTTGAGATTGCTTTCCCAAATTTATTACCTTTATTTTTAGTGCAGCTAGCTTATTTATCAAATCAAAGGATTTTTCTTCATCAAAATTATTTGACCAATTAGAAAATTTGGCTAGATATTCTGATATTGTATCATAAATACCTTTTAGCTCATATAAATAATAAATATGACCATTCAATTCTATATAGAGGGATGGGAGCCCATCATAAATGACTCCATTTATTTTGTTCATGATTTTTCTCCCACAAGCAGTGAGTGAATTGAGGCCCTTATATCATTTTTCTATTACTTGTTCGCATTCAATGATATTTTTCACCATATGGTATATTGCATCCCTATTCTTAGCCAGAGAAATTTTTTGGAGGATGATCCATTTAATGTATTTATTATGGTACGTGCCTCTTGAACCTTCTTACCAATATTGTATTTCATAGCCTTGAAATCAACTTGCACTTCTTAAGCCATTTCTCTATAATAATTGGCAGATTCTAGGGTTGTAGACCATGTCTTAACAACTTAAAATATTTGAGCTCAACATCACTTTTTTATCCTTTGACAAGACTCTATAGATATTCGAGAGCCTTAAATCTATTGCTTGGCCATTTCAAGATCATGTTGTAAGTCTTACACCTTTTCTTGTAGAGCTTGGTTTTCAACATATTTTGACAGTAGTTGTTTTGATGTTGGAGCCTCATCAAGACTCTACTATAGCTACTAAATATGATTCTTCAAGGCTTTTTGTTTTCTCCTATTCAAGGGATTTGGCTAACCACTCTACTTTCTCCTTCTATTTGTTGTACTTAATTGTCATTCAAACTCCATTTGTATACATCATATTGATGGATGTGTGGGCCATTTGAGATTTATCCCCAATTGGGACCCTATCTATGTCCACAATATTGGTGGATATTTTATAGTCAAGTTTTGTCATTTGGGATGTCAGCTTGGACATAGTAGGAGTCATGGTTACCACCATATATTTTATTTTTTTGGAATCAATCATACCATAAAACTTGTTGACATGATCTTTGACTCAACCCATTATTTTATTTTTCCAAACCAAGATTATGTATTGAATTGTGCTTATTAAAATTAGGTTTGGATTGTTTCCACCAAGAGACTAGACAAGATGAAGGGAGATTACAAGAGTAGGAGTGGAGGCATAGAAGCAAGTGTAGGTATGGCGAGAATGGTCTAGAGTGTTCTAGAAGATGGGAAATATGTGAATTTGGGATATTGGGAAGTGTTTAGGAGTGTAGAAGAGGTAACTATTTTAGGTCACCCAATAGGTGTCTCTTTTTAAGAATATGAATAGGGAGGAGAGGGTGGTGGCATAATAGGCTAAGGAGATGAAGGTGGCTGATTAGAGTGATATGGAGAAGAGGGTGGAGAAGGTTGAGTAAAAGAAGGTAGATATGATGCACCTGATTCTTGGGCTATTATTGCAAAATGTTCTTCAATAGGTGGTGTTAGCCAAATATTTATTTTCTTCACTTTTGAACTCTAATGCTCTAGAATAGGTCCTGGAATTTTTGCTTTTCTATTTTTTGGCTACTTTCTCTAAGGCTTCAAAACTTCTAGGTCTAGGGTTTTCATAGGATGAGGTTGAAAAATATTAGCACCTAGACCATTTTTGTCCCCATCAAGGGGTGCCTAGGGAGAATTTATTGGTTTGGTTACTATTGGACCTAGACCATAATCAGCGTAACCCATTTTTTCTATTATCTTAATATCCATAATATAGGTTTGCCATAATTTCTCTTTAGGTGAAGGTGATAGAGGAGCCTATTGCCAACTTGAAGCATCAATGTTTGGGGCCTATTTTATTCGTACATAAGAGCAAATATATTTTTCCCAATATTATTCCAAAGAATATTAGACCTCATATTCATCACTTATATGCTCATATTTGTCTTGGGGGTCTTTATCAAATACATTTTCAAAATTTTGATTAGTTATTAGGCCATAACCATGGCTTTGAGTGTTGGTATCATACTAGGAAATCCACTATTCCTAAATTTTATTTTTAGTCCATTGATTTTGCATCTCTTTTCTTTTATTTTTAAAACATGACTTGGGTCATTATTAGGGTCATAATATTATATTTTGTCATAAAACCTCATCCATGGAGGACGATTATCTTTTATTGCTTCTATCTTAGCTCCCTCTTCTTCTGCTAGGTTTCTTCTCTTATCAACTTCTAGACTTGGGTTATGCTAAAAAGTAGGAGGTTTATTGCTTAAATTTATAATATGGTCTTTTAAAATATCATATGGGTCATAGCTCCACCTATCTAGTTCTATTTTCAATGTTAGAATTAGGAGCTTTTGCTTCAATAAAACGACCATCTTTTTTGACCTAAGAGTAATTGGCCCCTAACTTCAAGGTAAATTATACAGGATTTTTTTTTTCTCCAACACCCAGTAGTTTATTTGTGTAATATTTTTGGAGGTAAAATTCCAAGTCAAAAATCTAGTTTGTAATATAGTAATGCAACACAATTGGTTCTCCAAAAAATTTGTATAGCCTTATTACCATACCTTCTATTACAAAGTACTAGTCTCTTATTTATACTTTTGTTTGTAATCGATCCTTTGATTCCTTGGTTAGTCGGGGAACTAGTCCTTTTATACATGAAAGAGTAGGTCCAAGAAAAAGCTAATTTAAATTTAAAAAGAAATTAAACGTACTAAGGACTAGTGTTTAGTCTACTACTGACAAAAACCTTCCATCTTGAGCTTACTTCTAAATTTTAAGGCCTAGGAAGATTTTTGGTTTACAAAATAAGAAAAGCTAGGCTAGGTAGGATGGATATATGAAAAATACTCCCTAATTAAACTCTACTATTTGCTCATAAATTTGAAAGCTAGAAAATAGGACCCAATCAAAATAGAAAGGATTTTTGGAATTATTTATTGTATAGGCCATGGCCATCTAGTATTCATGCCCATACTTATCTAAATCTAAACAAAAAATTACTACTAGCATAGAAAAATTTCATGTGCATGTGGCTAAATATTGGCCAGGCAAATTGGTCCTTTGGGAATCATTTTTACGGGTTTCTCTAATTGCCTATTTTGCTAGGTTAATATCCTATTATTATTTGCTTCTTGGTTTTCTCTATCAAATGTTTTCAGGAAAAT
Organism: Wollemia nobilis; assembly: GCA_028583015.1. Taxonomy (NCBI): domain Eukaryota; kingdom Viridiplantae; phylum Streptophyta; class Pinopsida; order Araucariales; family Araucariaceae; genus Wollemia; species Wollemia nobilis. Next base: position 2,985,982 of record JAQPPZ010016892.1, on the reverse strand, counting down.
CCACTGCAAAAATTTTAGGCTTAAGATAAAACAATACCTAGCCCACAATGTTCCTCATAGTTTTGGATTTTGCATGGTAATGCTTAGCTATTTCCTAGACCAACTGTGGACAAGGATGTATCCTTCTGGGCATGTATTGTCCCAAAAATGAGTGCCAAGTGCATGCAACTTTATGTCCCTTTTAATATTTTAGAGCATTTTGCTCTATTGTGTCCCTTAGATATTTTAATTTGATGGTTAGAATTGGTTCAAAAACACCCCCAAGTGGTCTTCAAAATTATTTGAATCCACAACCATTTTAACCAAGTGTTTGACAAGAAAATATGCAACTACTTCTAGCTTCTAAAAATAATTAAATGTTTGAATGCTTTTAGTGAGTTTTATAGAGCTAGTAGGCACCTTTTATAAGCTTTAATCAATAGTAAGTATTATAATATCGTTAATGAGCATGTGTTTTATGTCATTACTCAACCATATTTTTTTGTAACTTGACCGCTTTTCCCAAAACTTTGGTTTGTATGACCACCTTGGTCTAATTTTTGCTTTATTATCGTTGCCTTCTTCATAGCCAATAACATTTTGATATTCTAGATTTTACTTAAAAATAGATTTATTTAAATGTTATTTATTTATACTATAGTACAATGCTTTTGCATGCTTTTCATGTTATATGTTTCAAAATTTATGCTCACTCATTAGAATCGACAATGTTTGGACCATAGTAACCCAAAATTTTAATGCTTTTGCCTATATAATTTTTGAGATGTCTAATTTGTAATGTCTAGAAGCTTGCAACTATCTTATTCAAACATACAATGAGTTATTTTTCTAACATAAATTAATTTTATGAAAGTGACACAATGAGAACTCATCTTCTTTCTATAGATCTTCTATCAACTGCTTAAGGTATTTTAGACCCTCTTCAATCATCTCTTCAAGGTGCTCCAGGTTATTTTTAGCTAGATTAACACTTTCTTCCTCAATCCTTTCTATGTGGTAGGGTCTAGGCTTCTCCACATAGATCTAGAACTTCCTCCCTTTATGAGAAATCACCATGTGGATGTAATCCAGAGACAAGTACCCTCCAAGTTTAGCAATAAACTCCTTTGAAAAGAATATCCTAAAAATATAAGGAAGATCAACCACTATTATCTCTTGTATATTATGTAGCAACATAAGTACATATTTAAGAAATCCCATCATATAGACTAGAGTCCCATCTAACTAAAGCATGCTAAAACTAGTCCAAGTGTACATAATATCCATTGAATCACAAAAAACCTTAAGGATAATTGTTGTGGCTGCTATGGAATCCACCATGTAGTTGTGTATGACCCATTTATCCATACATAAAAATATATAAGGGTAGAGTCATTTTTTTTTTTCATTCTAAGAGTTTGTTGATCTTGAGCCATATTCAAGTTCAGACAACCAAATCCACTTAGAGATGTGTTCTTTAAAGCTGCTTTGAGAAGATCAATTTTTTAGAGACTTTGCAAAGCATCATACATGCTGGATCTTGAGGGAGGCTTCTTTAGTTCTTCAAAAATACTATATTTGGATATATCTAACAATATTTTCTCCTTTTGAACAAGATCCTCAAACTTCCTCTAAAATTTCTATGACACTTCTTACCTTTGCTTCCTTGTATCCAACGGCTTGCTATCTCCTATCTTCTTGATCAAATTTAGGTGCTTCTAGTCTTGGTTGCTTTTTAGGTTGCTCCTTAAAATATTATTTAGGATGTTCTTTTTACTATTGAGTTGAAGCCTTTGGGTCATCAAAATTTTTGGGATCTACTAAGAGAGGTATTTTCTCATATATGGTCAATACATGAACAACATTAGAATTTGGAGGCTTCTTAGCCATAAGACTAAGTTATGAATCTACAAGCATTTTGACTAGCATTTTTAATTACCTTTTATCCCTTTAAGTTGCAACCAACTGGAATTGGTGATAATAGACTATATAAGTGTTAATATTGTGTGGATTATTGTAAACCAGACACTTGTCTTCCCAAGTTGTAGATGTCTCTCCCTCTTGGATTTTGGTAACAACAATTTTCTTTTCAAAAACATTTCTAGTTAATGTGCCTTGATCCCTTGTGATGTAAAGGAATCTCCTCTATGGGTACCCTTGAAATTTTATTTCTACATTCTACTACTCCATCATAGTGATAGTATTTATTATTTTCATGATTACTATCTTCAGCTCCTACATTTCTATAAATTCTTCTGGTTTTGGAGTAGGTAGAGACAACATTATGATAGTTGGAACAATAGGTTGAGGGTATACCTTAGGTGCATGTGGACCAAGTTATATAAGAATTGAAGATGCTAGAAGATAGCTTGATTATTGATATGAAAATATTTTCTATTGCAACAACTTGAAATATCTAAGGAAATATCATCTTGTTGGATTACCGCATCTATAGGCTTAAGTCTAGAACAAAGGCCTAAAGATAGTGGATATAATCCTAAGCTTGAGCATGCCTTATCTCTTGAGGTATTCTCCTCCAAGTCTTGTTGAACCAGTTATTGAAATCCATGATGTTTTCTTAGGGATTCCTTGTATGGAAGTAAAACACATAAAAAGTGAAAAAGAATCCCCTAGATCATTAAAATCCAAGATAAAGGGTTCAACTAGCTCAACCCATGTACTTAGGCTGCCTTCCTCTAAAGAGTGGTACCATGCCAATATCTTCCCTTTGAAAGACAAGGATAATAATCTGATCATTACATAGGAGGATAGTTATTTTAATGTAACTTGTGGAATATCATGTATATTTGGAAGATTATGGGTTCTAACACTATTCCAACAAAGGTAGATATGTTTGACTATAGTTCTAAGTAAATATCTAATAAGTGGTTATGGGGATATGGCCTATAAAGGAGTTGGAATTTTAACAAAGGAGGTTTGGACAGGTGAAAGTGTTTTACCTTTTCTAGATTGTTTGAAGGTTGATAACTCAATAAACTTGAGGGGTTATTTTAAATTCTTGGATATTATCTATGTATTGGTTGACAAGATTCAAGAACTTGGGTCTCATTCTTTAATATTGAGGAATCAAATCGATCAAACTAATCCCATTTGATAATATTATTTTAATTTTTAAATATAATTTTTATTAATAATTAATTAAGAGTATGCTTCATGGTGCATACCCCCACATAGTTGCAAGACCAATAAAATTTTAAAATTATAATTATAACTAAGTTAATATATAAAAAAAACTTAAGAGTATAAATATAGATAATTTTATTAGTAAATCATCATGAGTAACTTAAAACTACAAAATATTATCAAGAATTTTACCTTACAACCCTTAACTACTCTTTGGAAATTAGCTCATATATATCATTTATAATCTATCAATAATTTCGTCAGATATTTTCTCTTACTATTGTTGTCACATGCATATTATAGGGTCTAATTGAGAATTCATTTATTATTGCACAATGATAATGCATATTCTTTTTTAAAAGTAATAAGAGAAGGTAAATTATACTATAGTGTTAGAACTTAAGCTTTGAATGCTTTGCATTATATAATGATAGGTATTTAAAGTACATAGGATGCCTTATTTAGGCATAACAAACTTGCAACTACTTATGTCCTATACCACATGCATGGACCTTGTGAAGGGTGGTTAGCTCACATGCCCTATCACATGGACTATGATGGTGGTTATACCTTTAGCCTATAGCAGACCATACAAAACATGTTTTGAGTGGTTACTAAACTTATAAATACCTAATATGATGTAATAATTCCTAACATTTACACCTTATTACATCATAGTCAAAACTCTATTTTAAATATTTTGACTTGATGATATTTTCAAAGGTGATGTAGGAATTTTAGAGAGAAATTTTGCCTTTAATGTAGAATTCCTACTATAATACTTAGGAGTGTCAAATTCTATAGATATTTCTCTCCAAATATATTTATTACAAAATACTAGTTCACTAATTAATGCTTGAAGTGTGTTTCTTCAATTGAAACAAGTGTTTCCTCAATGTGGAGGATCTTCATCAAATATTATCTTGATCAATATATTGAGCTAAAGCAAGGTCAATTACTTCTTTCTTATTTTTTGTGGCTTTACTTATGTTATTAGGTCTTTGCTTGTGATATGTGATGTGTTCCTATTTCCTTTGATCGTCAATGTGATGTGTTAACATGCAACCTATATTAGTAATTGAATTGATTGCATTTCAATATTTCTTGTGCATTGTCATATATTTTGTTCTAACTAATTTTCATTTCAAGCTTTGATTGTCTATTGATAGAGTGAGATCAATCATTTTATACTTATTTTTATTGTTAATTTGTAGAATATATTTGTGGTATGCAATGTATTATCTATTTCTTTGGTGTGCTATTGATGGTTGTGTCCTCAATGTCTATTACAGTGATTCCTCATTCTCTTTACTATCTTCAAAAACTTCTATTTATGGTGAAGAATTACATTCTGAGTGTAATTATTCGCTCTTGGGTCCTTGATACTTAATGTTATTGGTTGCATTGTAACAATAATTTGGATGATTTTAGTGCTTGAGTGCATCCAAGTTTCTTGACCTATCATATGTTTGGAGTCATACCAAACATTATTGTACTGTCTTATCTCTACTTGTGCAACAAATATATGTTCATTTTTTTAATTCTTTTCTTCTTGTTGTTCTTTGGTTTTATTCTCTTTGTCTACATTAATTTGATGTGCCTTTGCTCAAATTTTATTTTAGTTTTCTAAATATGACCTATTTTACCATTGGTTAATCTCTCATGAAGGAAATCCATTTTTGAATGGAATATGCCAACAATTCTTCATGATGTATCCATTTATTCCACAATGATCACACATCCTTTGAATGTTGAAATTAATCCCTTGAGAATAATTCCTTTGATTTTGAAATCTAAAAAAAATATTCTTTTTTTGGAAGCACTGTGGAGGTATCATGCTTCTTTTGAATGGCGACTTCCCTCTTTGACTTGTAACTAGTAACTATTCTTCTTCTTCTATAGTATGTGAGGCCTCTACTTTTTTAAGTAGGTTCACTAGCTTCTCAAAGCTTGGTGTTTGCTTAGTAATATTTAGTGTAGTCACAAAAATATTATACTTGTATGGGAGTGATCTCAAAATAATAAAAACTAACATTTCATTAGATACCTGAGTTCTTAGTGCTTGCAATGATGCTCACAATTTTGCTACTCTTCTCATGAATCCTTCTAGATTTTCTCCACTCTTCTTTTTTAGACAATGGAGCTAAATTTGGAGGGATTTTGATTCTTGACTTCAAATATTATCTTCAACTTTTCTTATGCATCCTTGGTTGTGGTCATATCTCTAATGTATGCTTGGTTCTCATCTACTACTCTAAACATGATGATGAGTCTTGCCTTTTTGTCTACCTTGTTAAAATTTTCTTTATATTCTCATTATTTAGTAGGATGGGTAATGTTTCCATATACTACATGTCAAACTTCCTCAAACTCAAACAATGTTATTGGTTGTACAGGTAGCATAATTGTTTCCCCTCAACAAATGGAAATCTGGTAATAAGAATTTTAGTGCTCCACTAGCCATAACAAAATTTTATAGAATCTCTTTTTTTTTTCTCTTTTATTGAGTCCCCCTCAAAATTCTCTTTCCAATGAGTATATATATGCCTATACTCAGAATTCAAATGTTGCTTAAAAAATGTGAGAGAATTCTATCTTGCCAAATAGAGGGAATGCTATATCCTCTTTATGGAATATTCCTTTCATTTTCTCTTTTGAAATGTTAATTTTTAAATCCAATAATTATATGCCTCTTTTTGTTTTTTACTATTGGTAAATATTAGGGTTTTAAGGGTTCCTTCCATTTTACAACTCTTGGAAGTCCAAAAATAACAAATGAATCAATTCAAGCACAAAAAATAACTTAGCTTCTTACAAATCAAATTTGTATTTTTTGAACAAAACAATATTTTCTGACCAAAAGTGCAATGACCAAAATAGTAACAATAACATGCTCTACTAATATTTCTACATTTACCATTAATATACAAACTAGAAATAAACTTTTAATTAATCTGCAAACACTATCCCTCCACTCACTTTAGATTCCATAAAGTCCATAAACCCCTAGATGCACCATCAACAGGAACCATTTCCACTTGAGCTATTTTCCAAATTGAATTCTTCACCTTCCCAAATATTCCAAGATAGAAAATTCATTTTATATCAAGTTGAGAAAGTTTTTATCTTCCCAAAGATAAAATTCTTTGCTTCATATTAGCTACATCCTTATCAAGGAATCTGGTTTTCAATGCCTTGAGAAACTAAAGTTCCCAAATCAACCTTCTTTGATTTTCTTCTACTTCTAGAATTGTTTTTTGGATAACCTTTTCCTCCTTTTCCAACTTTAAAACACTAGTAGAATTCCATTCTCCTCCATATTCTTCATCCTCCGACCCATTTTAAATAATATTAATATATTTATTTTTTCTCCCATAGCCAATCAATGTCACATTCTGCTGAGGAGTGGTTTCTCTCGAAACCCTTGTTTCTATGCACTTTTTCTTTATCCCTATCGGAGAGTGTGGATATTTCTCAATATTATCATCTATATGCAAAGAATAATTCTTTTCCTTTTTAATCAAAGCCTCAATCATTGGTTTCTTAATACCTCTAGGTTGAATTTCTAGAACAAACTCGTCTCCTCCAATATGCTATCCCCATCAAGGGTAACAAGAACTTCAAATCTATTTGAAGATGAACCCTTACTACTTTTACCAATTTATTTCTATGCTATAACTTCTCCTTGCTTAGTTTCATTTTTCCTTCAAACCCTCAAAGGTTGTCTAGTTCTATTAGTCATTACTTTCTCCTTATAATTTTTTGGGCATGTTTGTCAAATATGCCCTACCATTTTGCAAAGGTTACACAAGGTAATGGGATTTTTATATTGAATATATTATACCCATTCCCTATAATCTAAAACTAGCCTAATATATTTAGGTAATGGTTCGACCATATTTTCCTATACAAAAAATGGGTTGTTATCATTCTAGTCTAGGATTTAGTAGTTGAAGCAAAATAAATTATTTTTCTAATCACTTTAGCTATCTCAAGAATAATACTATCATCTAAAAATTCCATTAGAAGCCTTGGTAGACTCACACATAAAGGCACTGATTGAAGAGTTGTTGTGGCTAGATTAAAGCCTTGGCTCCATTTTTGTAAAATTAACCCTCTCCTCCAAAAAATCCATGGTCCCCTAAAAAAAACATTTACCATATTCTCAAGATTTGAAAATTTAAACAAAAAAAATTATTAGGCAAAGCCACCACTGCTTCCTACCCTAGAAGTTTCCATTTATCTCAAAACCACTTCCTTATTGTATCTAAATCCAATCTATTGCCCAAAAATTTCCTAACCAAAGAAATTTTCCCTTTTGAATCACTTTGTTAACCAAAATTTTTGGGATCTTAAGAGTAAAACCCTTTTCATACTGATCTAGAGATAAAATAAATCCCTCTTCTTGTGAATTTTGACCTATCTTCAAAACTTGCACCTAATAAGCACCTCCCTTTGGCATTTCTACTACTGTTGAATTCATATCTACTACTCTAGGTCAAATTCATGACTCCATTTGCAATCTAAAGGGTTGGGCCCTTCTTCACAAAATTTGGTTTAATGTTCCTACGACTTAAAGTTTACATGAAATCATCATGTACAAAGCCAAATGCACACAATTGGGCTCTTTCCTAGGGTGACATCAGCGTAGCCGTGTTGAAGTCCAATGTCATGCAAGGTCAATGCATGAGACTAGGATCTTCAAAGTCAAAGTTCAAAAGCAACATATGCATAAAATTAGCCCCCTTCTATTAATAACATCAACATGACATCATGCAAATTTGGTAATGTGCAATCTCACTTTATAAAACCATAATTGTATAAAATTAGGATTACATGGATAATGATGTCAACAAAAGTCAAAGGAATGCATCAGAGGCTAACTACACAAATCTGCGATGCATGATATCAGGTTGTACAAAGCCACAATTACTTCAAAAATGATGTAAGCACTAAAATAATTCTGATAATATGCAAGCAAACTATTTCAAATATCCATTGCACAAGACTGTGATGCACAAAGTTGAGCTTCCCTTGATGATGATGTCAAAACCTTTACTCTTAAGCCTAAATTTATACATGATGTATAAAAATGATGCTAGCTAATGCATAAAATTGGGATAACACTACACAAAGTAGAAATAGTCTTGAGAAGGCTTTGTAAATACCTCAATACCTCCCATCTGGCTGATTGAGCATCACCCAAGCATAAAAGTGATAGCTTTGACAAATCTATTACAATAATTCAAGCTACTTGCAAATATCCATTGTAGATCAACAAAGTTGTTTTCATAGAAATTTAAATTCAAATACATAATAATATCTAAGACATCCACCTCAGCTTCTAGAACTTCTCTGCCAAGTTGTTTGTGTAACAATTTTGTAACTAATTATAAATCTTATGCTGTAAGTTTTAAGATGCAACCTATAAATAAGCCATGAGATATATAATACAAGGGTTGGATTTGTAGTCCTTGCTTGGTATTTGTATGTAATATTTCTACCTACTAATGAAGTGATAGTTGTTTGGCCTCCATTACCATTCAATTGAATTTTTTTATGTATGCATTATTTATTTTAAGTCATTTTTGTTACACCTAACACTTATTCTATTATGATAAAGAAAATTTTACTTTTCTGACCGCTATTGGATTGCTAATTTTTTAAGTCCTTGGAATGATTAAAGCATTTATTTTAAGTTGAATAAATCTATGATTGAATCTAATAATGGATGGTCTATTAAGTATCATATAAATTGGTTTTGTTAGCATGTTATTTAGTGAGATCTAATGTTGTTACACTATATCCTCTCCACATTTTCATCTCTTTCTAACCATTTTATCTTAAAAATATAATAATTTCAAGGATCTGACCTTCTCTAGAGGTTGAAGTAGAGAGAAATATTATTTCATCCAATACTATGTGTTGGTTAGAGTCTAGGGCACATCGCCTATCCATAGATATGGAATATTTTGGTCCAACATGCTCATGGATCCAAAGGATTAGAATCTCTCTTATTCACATACTTAGGGGATTATGTTGCAATAAAAACCTTATCTATTATGTTTCCTACTTCTCCTATCTCTGCTTATGTGTCTCCTTGTTCCTAGCATTCTTTAGCTTTGGTGATTTTCTAGAAATAATATTCAATGCACTCGTGGTAACAGTTTGAAGCATTGATACACTCTGGATAAACTTGTTGCTCTTCCTCCATCACTACCTCTTCATTTTTTCTCACCCTAGCACATAACAAGACCTACCCTAATTGAAATATATTTTCATCATTTTTCAATTGCAATTTTAATCCTTGTAAGAAATTCCCTAGCATTTGCATTCAAAAGTAGGATTTTGAAAGGGTTACCCTTTCCATTTTAATTATATGCCTCTTTCAATCAAGAATGTTTCTCTTATTATTATATTATGAAATAAGGTACTCAAAATAACTCAATAATATCACTTCTTGAAAGATATGTTAATTTAATTTTATCCCCTTTTTAAACCTTTGATCAACTCCTTGTCTACTTTAAACTTTTTTCACCTTTATTTTCAATTTTCTATGTCAGGATTTTGTCAATGTTATGTACTTGCAACCCTATTAGTTTTTCTATTCGAGTGACATGATGGCAATATTTTGCAATTGATGTAGTCATGGTCTAGCATGTTATGCTTGATTCCTTGCCTAGTTTCCTTAGAAATTCTCTAATATATTTTCTAATGCTACATTTATCTAGGTTTCCAATTGGGTTTCTATCAAGGTTGTCTTTCATTAATTTTTGAGTTACCATTTGGGTTACCTTTTGGTTGCTTTCCAGGTTGCCTGAATTACCTTTTGATTACTTTTTGGGTTGTTGCTTGAAGAATTTATTTTCTCACAACTCTATTGTTGATCCACTCTAAGAACTTTTCAATTTCTCTTGTCAAGAGAACTTGTATATTATAGTTTGAAATTTTATCAAATACCTACCTTTTGATTCATAGGCACCTTGTTTAATAACTAGCTTATTTTGGAAATAGTTTCTTCTTGTTTGAGGTTGGGTGATAACTGCCTATTTCATGAGTACTTCATGCTAAAATTCACATAGCCTAATTCCAATGTTAAATGTCTTATTATGGATCATAAGATACAATTTCCTTCTGTTGGAATATTTTTTATTTCATGTTAATCAATGTCTCCTCCATGCTATCCTTTTGCTAGGAAATTTTTTGAATTCATTTTTATTCTATTGTCTTATCCATGCTATCCTTCTATTGGAACATTTTTGAATGTATTCTCCTTACTATCATTTCATTGGATCATTTTTGAGTTTGCTCTCTATTCTATTGCTTACTTCATTCTTTTGGCCTCCTTGTGATTTGTGTAGGTAAATTACAAAATACCTTTACCAAATTCCCTTGGAATATTTGTACCTTTACCTTGAATTTTAAATCCTTTGAGAGGTTCTCCAAATATTTTTAGAGTTACATATCTCTAGAATGCTTTCAATACCTTTCACAAAACTTCTTAAAAAATACCTTTTAAAAATTTCAACAGGCTTTCATTCAATGTCTTTCAATTTCAATAAATATCTTCAAATTTTTTCAATTAACTTCAATGGGATAAATTTTAGCCTTTTATAATTTCCTCAAATGTTCTCTTAAATGCCTTTCAAATGTCTTAAAGGGGACATATTTTCAACTATTTTTTAAAATTTCAATTGGCTCTATGAGCCTTTAATTTCAAATTTCTTTTAATGCCTTTTCAATAGGCTATTTCAAATCTTCTTCAAATATATTGTATAATTTTGGTAAGGAGATTCAAAATTAATTCCTTCCTTGCAATTTTTTTCAATAGCTTACTTCAATCCTTTATGAAGTTTTGAATAGCTTCATTTTTTTTTCTTTCTTATATTTACCTTTTGCAAGGGTTTTCTACCCTAAAACTTTTCAATAATTTTAAATAACTTTTTCATGGAAATTTTTCTCCATGGTTACACTTATGAGGGTATTTTTATCCTAGACAAAAATTATTTTATCAAAAACTTAAAAATTTTCTTCAAAAAATATTTTGAAGGATAAATTTCCCTTGAAAACATTTCTTCTCTTAAACTTGAAAATCTTCTCAAACAAAGTGCACCTTGGCTTTCTTTGTGTTGAATTTAGAGGAGGATCAAAAGGGATTTATTTCTTCGTTCTACCTACTTTGTACCAAATGTTAGAATTTAAGTTTTGAATGCTTTACATTATACAATGATAGGTATTTAAAGTACATAGGATGCCTTATTTAGGAATAACAAACTTGCAACTACTTCTATCCTATACCACATGCATAGACCTTGTGAAGGGTGGTTAGCTCACATGCCCTATCACATGGACTATGATGGTGGTTATACCTTTGTCCTATAGTAGACCATATAAACCATGTGTTGAGTGGTTACTCAACTTATAAATACCTACTATGATATAATAATTCCTAATAGTTAACAATCACCTTATAAACAAGGCTTCCTCATTGAGTAAATATGACATAAATGGATTAGGAATATAATATTTTTTAAGTATAAATAAGGTTATGTAATGTCACACTGCTTACAGAACATAGGTATTATTTTAAAATTTAGTCAAATTCTTTAGGTCCTTGATCCTCATGGCTACTTTTTTGGCCTACAACTAACTCTATAAAAATATTTGATAGCATAACTTTATCATCTCTTGCAATACTTAAATATATATATATATATATACACACACACACACACTTTTTTATATGTGTGTGTGTGTGTAAATTACACATGATGCCTATTTTTCCATGTAAGGCATTTCAAAGAAATAGTTAGAGCATTGAGTTTCATAGTATAGACCAAGGTTACAACCCCACGAGTGAACCTTAAAGTTTATTAAATGGAATGAGGTCAACTTATTAAATACCTTATCTTTCAAAGAGGAGACCAAGGTTCAAATCTTGTGAAGCAATGCATGTAAATTTTTTAAGTAATTATAATACCACTATGTGGTTATGATGTAATACAAGTGGTACCATGTATTTATTGTTTGTACAACTTATGTAGGTAAATATATAAAGATATAAATATAAGAATCTTTCATGATTTAGGAATTAAATAAAAAGGTTTGGATAGAGGCAATAAAATATATGCATCCTTAAATTTTACATAAAACTACACATTATTCTTAAAGTACTTATGTTGAAGTTCTACACTATGATTACAAGATGAAATATTTAAATAAATATAAGCAAAATTTATGCGTCTTTAAATTTTAGAGAAAACCTTACAAGATGCATAATGGAATCTGATTTTTGTGTGAGGAATTTAGAACCAAAAATAAATTAAGCATTAGGGTAATTTACATAAGGGAAACTCTTAATAAACTACACACCATCCAACTTTTAGTTCTTAATATCCATTGCCACTTTATATATTTGCTTGAAATATAAATAAATAATGTTTGAATTTGACTTGAATTTGTTATGCACACAAAAATTAGATGTAAACCATTGGTAATACATGATAATATTAGAGTGCCTAATGGGTGTGTCATATTTTAAATTCTAATCCTTCCACTAGCAAATTCTGGTCAAGGAGATTTCATATGTGGAAAATATTAGTTATCATTAAATGGTGAATATTGTAAGTTAAGATATATTGTATTAAGCTTCAACTTCACTTAATATTCATATAAGGATATCTAATTATCTTCATTGCATGAAACATGTCCTTTCTGGTTGTGATACTTTTGAAAAAAGTGTATACTTATAAGCCAAAGGATTTAGATGAGTAAAACATCATGGTGAGTGAGCATTGAACAACATTGTAAAAAAATTGTTGATTAATAAATTCTCTTGCTATACCATGAGATTGGTATTTCTAGTTTTATAATCATCCCAAATACTTGGTTTAGTAAATGGATCTATTATTTTAATATATAAATTTAGACCAAGTTCTAATCCAAATCCCATGTTAGCATTAATTTCCCAATGGTGCACTTTAAAGCAATAATTTTTAAGTTTCATTTCATTTTATGAGTGCAAAATGGATGTGGTTCACAAGGAAATACCCTATTGTCAAATATTTATGATGCCATGGCCTCATAGTTTTTCAATTGACAACATTATTGGAATGGAAATATATGAAATAATTTTTCATAGAGATATATGCACATGGTATGGGATGTTACATCCTATAATTTAAATTGTATTATCATTGATGATTCTTGCTTCAATTTTTTTTTATTAGGTGGAAGAAGGAAATTTGAAAGGATCCACAAACCTTTTACAAATACAAACAATCTACCTTCCCAAAAGAACCAAAGAATGTAGGAAAAAAATAGGACAAACCAAAATAGATGTCGTTAGGGAACTAGAAAAATCCCACGGATGGCACACAAAATAGTTAACTAGAGCATAATAATAACAACTAAGATCACAAAAGGAACTAACTACCATTCAAGGGAGGTTCCAAGCAATGATACAATCCAGAATCAAGAAGGCAAAAAGCATTTGAGGATCCCACTCCTCAATTCTTTAGGCCACTACCTCCTATTTCTTTCTTACCCAAATCTTGTTTGTTCATGTACCACTACTCCCAACCCATTAAAATCATGATTTATTTGACACAATAGATGGTCTCTTGAATGCAGTCAATGAGGGATTTATTTAGCTTCAATAAAATCCTTTTAAGGGGCTTTGGAATGTTAAGAGTATCCTAGGGTCGAGTGATTATATATTTTTTCCTCTTGGAAAACCCAAACAAAAGTTTATATTTCTTTCTAAGAGGGTCAAAATCATCGAATTCAGATTCATCCATGCAAAGAGGTGCCTTATTAGAAGAATTTTGAACATTTGGTTCTCTCCTCACTACGCCTAGCACCTTTCAAGGAGGAATCTTCCACCTTGACCCCCAAAGCCAAAGTAGGGGTTGTGTGGATGGCCTCCCGACTTTGGAAATTACTCTCCTTAGATTGAGATGAATCTAGGAACTTGATAATTGGAGGTACCACCTTAGCCAAAGAATTTAAAATCTATTCCCTCGATAATCCTATAGCTTTAAAATCATGGTCAAAAATTAAATTTTCTAGCCCTTGGTGAATGGGATCCGATGCAATCATTTTTTTAACTTGACTTATAGACTTCACCATAGATTGGAATAGGAAGGAAGGGATATTCATGAGTCTCTTGTGTTGTAATTGATTTAAGAAAATGAAATGGAAGATCCTAAGGATGTCCTAGTTCTCATCCAATATGAACTATTGCATTATTACCAGGGCCACTTTGTCCCAGGGCCTCTTAAGGGATGCTCTTTTAAAACCATTCTAAAATTTAACAAGCTCCTCATCTTCACCCAAAAATTGTTGGGATTCTTTGGCCAAGAAGTGTTTCTCTCTGTTATGAATAAAACCATCCATGGGTAGGCCCATAAATTTATATATAAGAGGAATAAATACCTCAAAATCTAGGCTCCCCACTCTAACCATCCCGCTGCACCACAGATACATCATATGCTTTGCCATCTCATTTTATGGCCATTAAAATTCATCAGAATGTGGAGGAGGTTGACCATATTTATTTTTTTCTCACATCCTCATCAATGATGAGAGAGTTTGGGTAAAGGACTAACCCTACCATTTTTCCAAAAATCCTTCTACATAGAAACCACAAGAGTAGGGACATGCACAAGGTGATATCAAAGGAAATCCTATGGACACCAAAAGGACTAAGGCTTTCTTGGAAATAAATTAAGATTGTAGAAATCCTAAAATTTTGACACCCCAACAAAGTCCAAACTACCTTGACATCTAGTAGCCTTGGTACCCAATGAGAAATATAAAAAAGGGATGTAAAAGAAAACTTGCAATTTCAAGCAAAGTGTTGGACCAAATCAATAAATCGACATCGACCAAATTGTCCACTAGCAATCCACAATGCTACCAACTATCACTCTAGGGCTTGTGCCCTGGTAAAGACAACAATATTATAAAACCATGTCTCATTGTAATTTTCTTAAAAAGAGCAACCATTCTAGAGTCCTAGCACCCAACTCTAGATGGATTTAGGGTGATTTTAATGGATAGGAGAATAGACATTTTGCATACTCTCACAAGATCCCAATTGTTGTCTAGTACTTCTTGCATGCTGAGTGGCCACCTCAGCCCATGCACAACCATCATATGGAGAAACCCAAGAGCTCAGATAATCATAATTATCCACCACTTCCTATGATCAAACCCTTTCCTAAATCAATCTTTCATTCATTGAAAAATCATATCACAAGTAAAGTCCAACTGTAAAGCATCGGTTTGGTTTACAACCCGTAGGCAATTAAATTTATGATAATCAACTCAACTTGTGATTTCTTCCTAATTAATTTTTATATGGCCAACTAGCCATTAAGGCCATTGAGGCCATAACCAAGTAATAACCCATGATCCAAGCCAAGTGGCACAAAAGGGTCTAGATATCGAATATGAAATTTCAAAACAACCCAATTGAAATGCATGAAAGGGCCTAAGCTCCAATTATGAAAATTTAACAATTCTACAAAATCTGGTCTAAATAAGAGATTCAGAGGCACCAAAATCAACAACGATGGCACATCCCATCCTAAGGCTCAGGAAACCTCTAAGCCATTCCCCACCCCTCGAGGTGGTAAAACAAAAAAAACTAGGATGATTCGATGTTATTATCAAATTGGTTGAGACCTACAGGAAAGGCTTCCCACCAAATGGTGATTTATCCTTTACATATGCCCAAATTGGTGAGGAAATCCATAGATTTATTTCCTTCCCTGAAAACATGTTTAACTTGAGCTTATTCTAAATTTTGGATGATTATTTTAGATTCTAAAATTAGGTTTTCTATGGTCCAATTGGGTGTCTAAAGACCATTGAATGATATGATGTTTAGAAAATCTCCCTCAATAATATATTTCTTGTAGTCCATAGCTTCCAATTTGGAGATACCCTGGAACAATGCTTTGGCCTCTGCAAAGTGGCTACTTTGGACCCCCAAATTTTTAGTTAAGGCTAATAAAATATCACATATAGAATTTCTAATGACTCCTCCCTTGCTAGCCTTCATAAGATTTACTTTAGAAGCTCCATAAAAGTTAAGTTTAATCCAACTAGAGGGGGGAAGCTCCCATTAGTCAGTTCTCTTAATCTTGGTCCTAGCTACACCACTAATTTAACTTGAGTTTGGAAACCTAAAGATAATTCTAAGCTCTTCTCCTCCTTATGGGATCCACCATTATTAAAGGAAGTGATTGAGACATTCTCCACCACAATAGAGATGGATATAAGACAAACAAACTCAACAAATCTTGAGGAGTTCTTAAAGGCACACAGATTCCTCTCCTTCCAAATGCACCAAAGAATGTGGGCTAGAAAAAAGGATCAAAACACATTGAGACAAAGGGAAAAGAAAGAGGAAATCCAATGCTCAATAAGGTTAGATAAATTGTTCAATAAAATCCAATAGACCCCCACAAAAAGCAAAAAATAGAGAAACACATCATGGGTTAAGGGGCAATTGGAAATAGATGCAAGGAGGAATTCACAATGAGCCCATACATGTAGCATCTATTAGAAATGCACATAGATCCCTTTTGGATATTATCAATGGTGAGAATTTTGTTCTAAATGACAAGCCAAAGGAAAATATTTACTTTGGGAATGAGACCTCTGAGCCAAATTCTATGAATAGGATACCAAGGATTAGAGACACCTTCCAACTGAAAATACGTATTTTCACTAAAAATGGCTTGGTGTGGTTTTCGTACAACACACCCCAATTTTGGGGACCCACCTAAAATTTTAAGCATTAATGAAAAAACCTTGGTTTACATTGAGTGATTTGTTGATTTTATTGTGGACTTTGTATTAAATTTTTTTGTGATCAATATCATTTGTCCTCATGTGTTTGACCTCATAATTTTACCAATAATGTCATCCCATTTTGGAGCCCACATTGTTCATGCTCTTAAGATTTATCTAGTTTCCTTTTAGTGTTATTTAAGATTGGTTCAAGGTTTTATGTCACACCATTCTTGAATCTAGTTTATGGAGTGTCCATGGATCAATAAAATAAAATAAAAAATAAAATAAAGGAAAGAATAAGAATAAGATATATATATATATATATATATATATATATATATATATATATATATATATATATATATAAAAGAAACCCTCAATGCACTTCCCTTGTTTTGGGAAAGTCTTTTTGTTTAATGTTTTTTTAAATGTTTTAGTGTCATGTTGAGTTTTGTTGTGTAATTTTAATGTTATGTTGGGGGTGGGTTGAGTTTTATGTTTGTTGGTGTCCAAAGTAATAAAATTTGTTAGTTTTATGTTTTAATTAAATTAATTTGAACATTTAAAAGTAAAATAAAAATATTTTAATAAAAAGGGGTTTTGCTTCATTTTTTTACATGTGTTTGCATGTTTCAATAGGTGGCATGAATTTCGAGGTAGAAATTGAGTCGGACTATCAGATGAAGTGCATGAGTGTGGTCAACGACATGGTTTCCAAGGTGTTTCCAAGACACAATTTTCAATGTACAAATTTTGAGAGGCCACCTAGTGGCTTATCTGAGTCATTGTCATTAGAGCGGGTTTGCGTATATATACACCACCTTGTGCTATCACCGGACGTAGATGGGATTAAAATTGAAATTGCATTTGTTATTTCACACCTAATATTGTAGTGCTCATGGATTTATGTGAACTTGGACATGGAGGGCTGAAGAAGAGTAAGGCTTGTGCCATGTGATATTTGACCAATAGAACCTTCTGTCTGTACACTTGCAATTTCATCGAGAAGGGATATGGCATAGTGTATTTGCAAGAAGATTAAGAGATAGTGTGTTGGATGCATACAATAGAGAGACATACTAGAAATATGAGATATAGATATTTAGAAGCCATTTTGAAATAGGATGTTGAAATATTTGACATAAAGATATAGATTGGAGCCATTCTAGACATCATTTTCATCAATTTTATTACTACCCAAGACATCATTAGTGAATAGGAAAACCATTTGCACTTATTGGTGGTAGTGGCTATAGAAAGAGCTCCATAATTTCACTTCTAGAATGATGTTACAATCCCACATGAGGAGAAATACTAGTGGACGAGCATAAAATTAAAAATTTGAATACAAAGTGGCTAAGACAACAAATAGGGCTTGTTGGCCAAGAGCCTGTCCTATTTTCTGCAAGTATACAAGAAAATATATTGTATGGAAAGGAAGATGTAAGCTAAAAGGAAGTGATAGCTGCTACACAAGCTATTGATGCTGATGAATTTATTATAAAATTTCCCACTGGATATGATACTAAGGTAGGGGAAAGGGGAATACAACTATTAGGAGGGTAGAAATAAAGAATTATAATAGCAAGAGAAATTGTGAAGAATCCAAAGATTTTACTTCTATATGAGGTCACCAACACACTGGAATCCTCTTTAGAGCATGTGGTTCAAATGGTTTTAAATGATATTATGGTCGGTCGAACTACAATTGTGGTGGCACACCGCCTCTCAACTATCAAGAACGTGAACACGATTGCAGTAATGAGAGAGGGGTGTGTAGTGAAGATGGAAAACCACTATGAACTCATGGCCAAAGGTGATGGAGATGCATATTTTACTCTAGTGAAGTGGTACGATTATTTCAATAACAAAGTAGATCAGTTGGCACAAAATATCACAACTTGAACTAGAAACCAGGAATCAAGTCTAATCGAGCAAGCACATAAAAGCCTTGATAACGAGGAAACCAAACTTTCAGAGTTGGATACAGAAGTTGTACCAGTCAAGGGTTTGGTGTGGATATTATTGATAATGAGTGAACAAGATTGGATCTTTGCACTAGTGGGTACGTCCAAGACCATACTATTGGGTTGTTTGAGTCCAATATTTTCTCTATTTGTGAGTGAAGCCAATCTTGCATTGTTTCTGATGGATCGTCATAAAGTGGAAAATAAGGTCAAGATCTACACATTGGTAATGGTAGGCTTATCAGCCATACCTATTATAGGGTAGGTTTTGGAGATGCATTTCCTTGCAGTAATAGAGGAAAATTTAAGCAAAATACATTCGAGAAAAGATGTTCGTAGCAATTTTGTGGAATGAAATTGGTTAGTTCGATCAAGATAAAAATAACAGCCTTAAAATCTCAACGTGCCTATCCTCGGATGGAAAAAACAAGCTATCAATGAAAGTATTGTGAAGGAGGATTAATAATAAATATTGTTCCAAAGAGTCCCTCCAAAATTAAGGGAGATGGCTACCTACATTGGCTATATTAGGGGCATGAATGGAATAAAGATATTGGCATTGATACCTCTATTGACCTTTAAATTATTTAAGATAGAAATGTGAAGCAAAGTGAGAGATATGTACGATTCCCAAGATGTTACACTATATAATGTGGTAGAAGTGTTACCTAATAAAAGAATAGACTCGATGGTTACAGAAGGAGAAGCGTTATGAAAATCGATAGCAGAAATAGAGAAATGAAAGGTTTTTCAAAAAATTAAATCTCCATTGAATCTCATAAAATAGGGTCAAATATTGTTTTGGCAGCAATGGCATGTTGGAACTGGATTTATCTTAAATCCTCTCCTCCCAAGTTTCTAGATTGCATCATTTCACCATTGGAAGCCATTTAAGCATGGTATTCTGCAAATGTATTTTATTTGAAAATATTTCTTTTGGTAATGTATTGGAAATTTTAGTGAGTTTTATGCATGCAAATGGTAAAATTGTCTATTTTTTTAATATAATGCACCCTTTTCCCTTAGAATATTGCATCGCCTTAATGTTGGACTGTGTGAAGACAGATCAAACTAATGTTGGTTTAATGCAGGATATTGATGTATGCAGGTTTCGTTTGAAATTTTAAAGTTACGGTAACTTGTTTATTTTATTTTATTTTCTCTAACCCTCTCCTTTTACATTTTTTTTTCTAGCTTCATAAAATAAAATAAAAAATACAAAAAAATTAAAACACCCCAAAAAATAAATATGTCGGATTCAAGAAGCAAGTTTCAGATTTTTATGTTTACACAAATTCACATTTTTTAAGGAAATTTGAGATTCCCAACTTTGCACATTTTTTTAAGCAATCCAATTAACTTCATTTTATGAAAAGTAAAATTCCAATAAATTCCAAATTTTCATTAAGTGGAGTAATTAATATGACATTCCAAAGTTTCAAATTGCAAAGTTAGATTTTAGTCATTTTCTTTTATGCTCAAACAAATCTTAACAAAGGAAGATAAAATTTGTTAACAAAGGAAGATAAAAGTTGTTAACAAAAGAAGATAAAATTGGTTAACAAAAGAAGATAAAATGGATTAACAATTTGAGATAAAATGGATTAAATCACTATTCAAAGATGCAAATCAAATGTTTATCAAATTTCAAAGTAGATAGTTGATCAATAAAGTCATATTTCACAAATTTCATGAATAACAAAAGTTAAAGCAAATCAAATCAAGACCAAAAACATACCCCTTGTTAACAGGCATACGCTACACTGAGGTATACAATTAAATTTTATCATTTCATATTTCACTAAGCATCAAAAGCAAGTTTAACATTAAAGAGAACCTTGGAGAAATTACAAATTATTTCCTTGCAAGAGAGGATATCCGAGCATAATCCTGATTGTGAGTATGGTTTTACAATTAGGTAATTGGGTAAAATTAGCTATTAGAGGATCCCAAATTTTTGCCTTAATACCACCTTTGAAAAGGGGTATTCCAAGATATACCAAGGGGAGCTTAGAAATATCACAACCCAAAATATTAGGAATTCTTCTTTGGTGTGCTGGAAGGGTGTTGAAGAAAAAGATTTTGCTCTTCAAGAAGTTAATTTTTTGTCTTGTCGTTTTTGTCTTGTCGCATTTTTGAAGACTAATAAAATAGCCTTAACAACAAAGGTTTAGGGAACAGAGGTAAGGAAGGATAGGAGGGCATCATTAGCAAACTGATGATGAGAAATTAGATCTAAGGTTAGAGTCAGTTTGATACCCTTAATTGCTAAATCAACCTTAAAAGATCTACCTAGTGCTTCTGCCATTAGGATGAAGAGATGCGAGGAGAGAGGATCCCCTTGGTGTATACCTCTATAGCTCCAAAAATAACCAGTCAGGGAACCATTAGTGATAACTAAGAATTTTTTTGTTGAAATATAGGCTTTGATCAAACTTAACCAGTTGGAATTAAATCCAAATTTACCCATAATTTTTAAGAGGAAGTCCCATGAAACTCTATGGTATGCTTTATTCATGTCTAACTTTAGGAAGATCATGGGCCTTCCATTCTTATCAACAGAGTGAATAAGCTCATGGAATGCTATGATTCCATCAAGAATTTTCTACCTTCCATAAAATAACTCTAAGCTTGATCAATAAGGCAGAGAAGGGGATGCTTAGATTTTTTTGATTCTAGAGGGGGACATTTTTCACAGGACTGCCCAAACTACCGAACTTGTTTTGGCCATATTTCACTCATCTGGACTCGTATTGAGCTAAAATTTTGAGGGTAGATGCCTGAAAAACCCTAGAATGTCTCCACCAATTTTTAGATCATTTGGAGCAACATAGATCCTAGCGCATCCCTATGTGTGAATGATATTTTTGGTAAGCAACTGTGCGAGGGTTTCATCTGGGTTGAGTGCAAGCAGCTCCAGAGGTTGGTTTTTGGGCCTTCGGGCCCTAGCGACCAATATTTTTGTGGTTTCTACTCAATATTTTAGCAGGATATGTTGCAGGGGATCCAAGATGGGTTAGAAATCTATCTTTCAATAGATCTTCATGATGTGAACTTGATTGACAATGACTTCCAATTTGTTGCACAAAAGAAAAGTGAAAATCATACCTTTCCACGACGTCTAGGGCATGGATTAAAGAGATCACGAAACAAGTTTCAAGCAACTGATCAAAAAATGGCTCAGATCTCAAGTGAATCTGGTGCTAAGGTGCACCCACAAAATAAATCCACTATGGAAACCCCTGTCAAGGGTAAGAATTTCCAAGACTCAGCCCCAAAAATAAATTTTAGGGATGCCCTCCATGGTGGACAACCTCAGCCTAATGCTAATATTAATCTTAGGGCTTCCCGTAAACCTCTAAGAATACCTAAGATGGATCCTAGGAAAATGGAGTCAGGATGTCTTAAAGCAGTTGATGGAACTCCTATTGTTAAGCTTGATATGGGTAACATTCAGACTGGCATTGAAGATCTGGAAAAAAGAGGACTAATTTGTCGTTTCGTGGGTTTTCGTCCGAGCCTATCTACTTTCAAAGTCTGGGCTGCAAAAAGCTGGAAAACTAAAGGTGAGTTACAAATATCTATTTATCCAAATGGTTATTTTCTTGTTTTATTTGCTAATAATGAAGATAGAGAGAAAACATTTCAAGGGGGTCCCTGGTTCTTTGGAAGGGTAGGGCTTTTCATGAAGCCCTGGCATACTAAATTTAAATCTGAAGAAGAGATGCCTTCTACAGGTCCCGTGTGGGTTAGACTCTTTGGCCTCCCAATTGAATTCTGGAATCCGACTATTTTTTCTTCAATTGGAAACTCTTTAGGAACTTTTATGATGATTGTTGATTGTACTAAAAAATTTGAACATATTATTTATGCTCGGATTTGTGTTTTAATGGATTTTGACAAACCCCTACCTAAAAATATCACATTACAATTTGGGGAGGACACTTGGGAGCAAGTAGTGGACTATGAGAACATTCCTTTTCGTTGTAGAATTTGCCATGAATATGGTCATTTGGCTAGTGTTTTCCCAAATAAAATTCTAGATCAAAAGAAAGAAGATATAAACTCAACAGGTTTCCAAATGCCTAAGAAGAAGAACACTAAAAAAAACCAGTTATGAAGGATCAATCTAAGTTATCTGCTAATATGTTTGAAATTCTTTCCACAAATGATGTCCCAAGTGAGGAAGAGGAAATAATGGAAACATAAATCTTAGAAACACAATTTAAAGATGAAGGGAAGAACTCAGAGATAAACCAACAAATCAAAGGTTTTCAACAAAAAAAAAGGGAGAAAATATACATAAGAAAAACAATCTTTTAAATGTTAAAACTTCAAATAATACAAGTTCCAATATAGACTCTGTTGAACCTTCTGGTAACACTTTGGTTGTGTACATGCATTCTTCAAGGTTAGAAGCCATCTCAGATTCAATTGGAGTAAGTCAAGAAATAAGAAAAAAAATTGAAGATGGATTCTAATCAAAAGGTAGGTCGCAAGACCAATCAATATCATATGGTAAAAGAAGGTGAAAAGCTTGTAGAGGAAGGTAAGATTAATACCCTTCCCAACTTTTTTAGCCCTAGTATTAATGAAGATCATCACTTGGAATATTAGAGGACTCAAAGGGAGTCTTTCAAAACAAAATGAAATTAGAAGAATGATTCAGATAAATCATCCACATCTTGTTTTCCTTCAAGAAATGAAGATGTCAATAGAGGAAATGGAATCAATTGCTAGTAAAATTTGGCCAGCTGGAAAAGTGGTTTCCCTCAGTTCCTCGGGGACTTCTGGTGGCATTGCTTGCCTTTGGGACCCAAAAGAGGTAGTTATTCACCATATGGTTGGCAGTTGGGGTCTTTTGGCTATAGCTATTCAAAGTAGACATTCCAACCAAATTATGCTCTGCATTACTGTTTATGCTCCGACTACTTTGGAGGAAAAAAGAAGATAGTGGAAGGATATAACTTATATTATCTCTCATTTTCCTGAATCTTGGATCTTGATCGAAGGAGATTTCAATACCATCCTCTCTCTGGATGAGAAAATGGGGGAAATAGAAATTTGGATAGGAGCACTGACCTCATGAGTGAATATATTGCAAACCTCCATCTTGTGGACATCCAACCAGATAATGGCCTTATGACTTGGTCTAACAGAAGGCAAGGCTTAGCTTGTATAATGGAGAGATTGGATAGGTTCTTGCTCTCTAACAATTTCTTAATCCATGGTCACATTCCTAAAGTGAAGACTCTTAACAATGTTGGTTCGGATCACTGGCCAATCATGGTGGAAATGTGGAAAACCAATGTGAGTTTCTCTCCTTTTTAATTTTAGTTAATGTGGCTTAGAGACAGTTCCTTTAGACCTCAAGTGCAACAATGGTGGAAGGAAGGTAAACCTAGGTATGGGACTAAGATGTTCTATTTTTCCAAAATATTGCAATATATTAAATCCAAAATCAAGACTTGGAACTGGAAGGAGTTTGGGGATGTTCATAAAAAAATATGAAGTTATTGCTCAACTTGAAAATTTGAATAAGAAAATCCATTTAGATGGCCTCATAGAGAGTAGAAGTGTAGATGAAATTAATCTCATAGCTCAGTTAGAGGAATGGGAAAAAAAGAAGAACTCTTATGGAAGCAAAAATCTAGAATTCAATGGCTCAAAGAAGGAGATTGAAACACAAATTTCTTCCACAAATATCTTCTAGCTCAAAGATCTCACAACTTTATTTCTTCCTTGAAATCATATTCTGGAGATGTTGTCTACACTTGGGATGGCATGAACTCTATTGTTGTCAATTACTTTTCCAATATTTTTGTTGCTACTCCTCTTGACTCAACTTCTCAACAAAATGTTCTTCAAACAATCCCTTCTCTTATCACTTCTGAGGATAACTCTATTTTGACTGCTCCTATTACTATCAATGAGCTTCAATAGGTAGTTTTTAAAATGCAAAAAGGGAAAACCCCAGGTCTTGATGGTTTTCCCATTGAGTTCTACCAAGAGTTCTGGGATATCCTTCATGCTGATTTATTAGAGGTGGTGGAAGAAGCCAGGAAAGCCAAAGAAATTTTGAAGGTTATCAATAAAACTTATATTACTCTTGTTCCAAAAGCTCAAGAGGTTGATCATATCTCAACTTTTAGACCTATTGCTTTATGTAATGTTCTTCTCAAAATCATTACTAAGATCATGGTAGAAAGGTTGAAGCCTCTTTTGCATAAGATTATTTCCCCTGAACAAGGGGGTTATGTGGAAGGGCATCAAATAGTGGATGAGATAGTTCTTGCTCAGGAAGCCATCCATTCCATGGATATGCAAAAATCTCCTTCCATGTTCATTCGGTTAGACTTATCCAAAGCTTATGACAGAGTGGATTGGCACTTCCTTATCAAAGTTTTGAGGCAATTTGGTTTCTCTCAGGATTGGATGGATTGGATTATGGGATGTATCTCTTCAGTTTCCTACTTAGTTCTTATCAATGGTAGGCCTTCTCAGTTGTTCCCAGCTTCCAGAGGTATTAGGCAAGGTGACCCCCTATCCCCTTATTTATTCATCATTCTTGTTGAATGCTTAGGTAGGACTATAACCAAAAAGAGAGAAAACAAAACCCTTGAGGGAGTTACCATTGCTCATGGAGCTAGACCTATCTCTCATCTTCAATTTTTTGATGACTCTACTCTTTTAGGTAAAGCTATAGTTAAGGAAGCTTCTAATATTAAGCAAATCATTAGCTATTTTTCTAAGGCTACCGAGAAATTGATCAATGAAGATAAATCTAAAGTCATTTTATTTCACTGCTCTGCTAGACAGGAATCCATGGTCTTGGATAAATTAATATATAATAAGACCTCCCTTCCGATCACTTATTTAGGTATTCCCATCAATATTCAAAGATAGAAAAAATATTGGAATTGGTTGTTGGACAAAGTCAAGAAGAAAATTGGAAAGTGGACCAATAGGTGGCTTTCTTCTAGGGGTAGAATCACCTTGGTAAAATCAGTCCTTCAAGCTATTCCTATTTATGTTTCTACCATGTTGAATATCCCAAAGGTTGTTCTTCGAGAACTGGATCAAATCAGTCATCGGTTCCTCTAGAGTGGTACTAAGGAGAAAAGAAAATGGGCCTTGGTGAAATGGGACACTTTATGTCTTCCTAAGAATGAAGGGGGGTTAGGATTCTGGTCTGCTATTAATAACAACAAAGCTTTAGCTACTAAATTATATTGGAGGATTTTGCATAACCCCAATGCTCTTTGGGCCAAAAATCTTCATGCTAAATATGTTGAGAACAAAAGTCCTGAAGACCTTGTTCACTATCAATTGCCTACCAAAGGTTCTCCCATTTTAGCAGTTCTTAAGACTGGTGAGGATTTGATAAAGAAAAAATTATTTTGGATCATTCATAATGGTCAACAGGTAAATTTTTGGATAGATTCTTGGGATGGTCACAAGCCTTTGATAACTCAGTTTCCCAATTGGAGGCCTTGGATGGAGGAGCTTCACCGAGCTAACTGGATAAAGGTGGCTAATTACTATCGGTACCATACTGGTAATTCAGAGGTTGGTAGATATTGGATCCCTATTGAGGACTGGCCTATTCAAATCCTAGAAAGGCAAAGACAAGATATCCAATGCATCCTTCATATGAGATCTCTCTCTTGGTCCCATGATAAAGATTGTTTTGGATGGAACAACACTACTAAGGGTGAGTATTCAATTGCTCAAGGTTATTTGGCCTTATGCCATAATAATCCCAACCAATCATCTGACATATTTTCTCAGTTGTGGGCTCAAAATCTCTGGCCTAAGGTGAGGTTCTTTACTTGGCTTTTATTGCATCGTAGGGTGCTTACTGGTGAGCAACTTATGAAGCATGGTTTTCATGGCCCTTTTAGATGTGAAATGTGTGGAGAGAATGTG
This sequence comes from Wollemia nobilis, assembly GCA_028583015.1. Taxonomy (NCBI): domain Eukaryota; kingdom Viridiplantae; phylum Streptophyta; class Pinopsida; order Araucariales; family Araucariaceae; genus Wollemia; species Wollemia nobilis. The sequence goes on along the minus strand of JAQPPZ010016892.1, from coordinate 2,959,157 downwards.
GAAACTCTCAGCCATATTTTTATTGAGTGTACTTTAGCCTCTGAGCTATGGAGGAGAATGGCCACTTTACTTGGCTTATAGTGGTCCAATTTTTTTACTTTTGAACAACTTTGGAGGGATTGGCCTAAACAAGAGGGTGTTGATCATTTTATTAGGCAGTTAGTTTGGATGGGTTCTACCATTCTTCTTTGGAATATCTGGAATGAAAGGAACAACCAAATTTTTAATCAAGATAGGAAGGATATTCACTATATCTAGCAAAATACCATTGCCAACTTAGTTGAATCAGTCCAACAACTCCTTAATCACCCCCAAAACTCCCACCAAATATGGGATCAAGTGATGCAAATATTGAAGATTAACTCTTCTAAGGGCAACCAACTTAAAGGGAATGTGAGTAATTGCAATATGGATAGAACAAGGAATTGGCAACCTCCTCCTAAGGATTTTGGAAAATTCAATACTGATGGAGCCTCTAGAGGGAACCTTAGAAAAGCTAGTGTGGGAGGAATTGGTAGACTTTCAGATGGCTCCCTAGTTTTTACTTTTGCTAAGAATTTGGGTATTCTATCCAATAACCTTGTTGAGGGGTATGGTATCCTTAGAGGCCTTCAAGAGGCTACTAAGGTTGGATGGGAAAAGGTGCTAGTTGAGTCTGACTCTCAACTCATGATTAATATTTTGAAGACTCCTAAGAATCATAAGGTTGATTGGAGAATAAAAATAATTATTGAGAAGATTCAGTTAATCCAGATGGGATTTTTGAAAGTTGATTACAATCATGTGGTCAGAGATCAGAACAAGAGTGTTGATGCTTTAGCTAATTGGGCTTTGGACAAAGGTGATCTTACTTGCTACGACCACCCTCCTAGATGGTGGGCTTCACAAATAAGGGAAGCTCTTCTTTCTATCATTTCTTTGGATGGCTCTAGTTCTGGAGGTACCTAGTTTCTTCTTGCTTTATTTTTTCTTCTCTTTGGTTCGATCAGGGTATTTTAGTTCCCTAGCTCAAACTAATATTTCTTTTGTTTCCTCTGTTGATTCTTGCCTTAAAAGTATTTTGGTCTAGAAAGGTCATTGTTGTGTTCTATTTTTTTCTTTTTTCTTTTTTTGTTTAGTTTTTTGAGGTGTGTGTGTGTGTTTGTTTTGTTTTGTTTTGTTTTTGTGTTTTTTGTGTTGTTCTTGTGTTTTTGTTGTTTTGTGTTTTTTGTTGTTGTTCTTGTGTTTTTGTTGTTCTTGTTCTTGTGTTTCTGTATGTTTGTGTTAATTGGTGTTTTTGTGTTTTGGTGTGTGAGTGTTTTCTATGTTTTTGTTTTTGTTTGTTGTCTGTTGTTGGTTGTTTTTTTTTATTTTTAGGTTTTGGTTGTTTTTGTTTTTCATGTTTTTTGTTGTCTTTGTAGCGTTCTGTTGTTTTTTGTCATGTTTGTGTTTTGTTATGTTGTTCTTGTGTTTTTTCTGTGTGGTTCGTGTTGTGTTTTTTATCTTATTGTGTGTGTGTTTGGTTGTGCTTTATCTTTTCGACACACTCAAGGAGCATGTTTTTTTAATATTTTTGTGTGTTTGTGTTTGTGTGTTCTTGTTTTTTGTTGTTTCAGGTTTGCTCCTTGAGTATGTCAAAGGTGGTAGGCCAGGTGCGAGCCCTGGGTGATTTTGGTGGAAGAGATACCCCTGCCTCCTTGGGTCTTACCCAAAAGTGGCATCCCTTCTGGGATGTTTTCCAAAAAAAAATGCAAGGAAGGAAGTCTTTGATTCTATTAGCCAAGGATTTAGTCAAAATTTTTAAAATAGTGTAAAATAGGATGATAGATCTGAATTCCTTGAAATACTTGGCTCCAACAGAATAATAGGTTTGATTCTTGCTTCAATTTTATTTTATATCCTTTGTATAAATATCAAGATAAATTTATTGTACTAGGGATAACAAATTATAGACTTGACATAAAGTTAGTTCTATAAAACCTTTTAGTATATGTATGTATATACAACATGCCCTCCATGATTATTTGGATCCTTAAAACATTCCTTCAATAAATCGTAATATCATCGTAATGATTCATTATTTATTTTGATATAAGACAATGAGGTGACAAGTCATTGCTTTAGAATTTGCAATTTTGAATAATTACAAAACAATGAAATTAGTTAATTAATGCCTTCAAAAACTCCTCAATTTTTCTCAATTCAAGAGACAAGAACTATTTAGTCCATGAGGGATGAGTTATTCTAAGAGTGATCCATTAGTAGAGTGAAGTTAATGGCTTGTAGGAGCAAAGAACTAGGGTATTGTTGGTGAATGACTAATAAACTAGAGTGATTCTCTAACCTCCTAGAGAGAACAACTCACATATTGGCAAATGGGTAAAAATAAAAGCATGAACCCTAAGGAAGATCATTAAAAATCAATATTGGGGCATATCGTAGTGCCATAAATTATTTTGGAAGCCTTCTAATTTTTAAGAGATGTTTAAAGATATGCTACATTTGAAGGTGCATCATTTTGTTAAAGATGCCCCCAAATATTTGATTTTACTAGGAATAATAATTTTGTACCTCAAATAACTTAAGGGTAAACATTTTATATAAATAAAATCCATGGGATACATTGTAAACATATTTTGGCTTTATGTAATTTAGAGCTACACTCTATGAGACCCACAATTTTCTATTATAATTTATAAAATTGGTGGGAAATTGATGTCTTGCTCTTCATCAATGGAACTACTCTCCTGGATTGTGGAATATTGGATGATTGAGACATAACCCATTTGACCTTATTATCATTCCTCTCTTAATGACATCTCAATATAATGAGAACATTTATGTTATTTAAATTTATTGTATGTTGTTTGATCACACACTCTTTATTATGGTTTTGTCCATATTTACTTTTAATTCCTTACACCCTAAACAATTTACTTTTCATGCATTTTATTTTTTGTAATTACTTTTTGCACTTTATCTTCATGCAATTAGAATATATTATATCATAATTTAGAAAGGATAATAGGGATATGGTCTAAATACAAAGTGTGGAAGATACCACAAACCCTTCCATCCAACTATATCACACTTATGGGTACTTAAGAAGTTAGACTTTTTCATAATTCAACACAGGTTTTTGGCACACTTGGTGAGACAAATCCTTATTATTCAACTCAAAATAAATATTTCATTTAGTATTTGGTAAAATTTCTTGATTTTGGTGCTAATTTTTCATTCTACCATAGGTGGGAAGCATTTGGTCCAAATTTGAAGAATATTTTCAAGTTTACAAAATAGGTAGCGATTCAATTCAAATTTAGAGTAATTCACTCCACTTGGGTCAATCACCTAAGAATCATCAAAATAATCCCAAGTCTTAGAAGTAATTTGCTCCATAAAGCTAGTGATTCATTCAGAATCTATAAATTTCATACCTTGAATTTAGAGTAATTTGTTAGGATCAAGGACTTGATTTATCAAGCCTAGTCCCAAATTGACATAGAAATTTGTATTTTTTGTTATTTATATCTAAATTTTATAGGTGTTTTATGAATTTTGAATCCATTTCAAACATTAAAATCATAAAATTTTCATGAAGCAAGCAATCAAGATAGTGTACAATTTGTAAAATATCCCAATTTTGTGTCCAATTTTGTATCTACTACAACCAAAGAGCATTTGGTATAGATTTAGGAAAAATTGCCAAGATCCAACACAATTAATGATTCACTCTATTCAACAATTAATTTGCTTTGAAACAAAAAAAATTCAAGTCGAGTTCAAGGAGTGATTCCCTTGGGTTCTAATGAACGATTCACTCATATTAATAATATTCTTTCCCATTCCTCAAAATAAGAGTAATTAGCCCTAGAATTGAAGTGATCCACTCCAAGTGACTCTCTTGGCTTTTGCTTTTCAAAATTTTCAAATTTTAAGATTTGCAAGCAATTTTCTCGAGTCAACTAGCAATTCATTATAGTTTGTTGGTGAATCACTCCATAGACCACTTTTTTTAAATCTTTATATTTTGAACCTAAAAATCTATTTGTGAAGGTACATACATGAGTGAGGTCAAGCTTATAAATACACTTTGAAAAATATAAATATTAGGTAAAAACATCAATCACCAAAGTCAAGTGCATATCAATAAAATAATATAAAAGGGAAAAAAGGAATAAATCGCTATGGGGGGGGTATCGAGATGACGATATTGAGAAGGTTCCTACATCCAATATCACTTTCTCAAAGGGAAAAACCTGAATGGCCAAACAAGTTAATCAAAAGCCTACATTCCAAGAGATGAGATTCCTTGACTACCATATTAGTTATTCATCTATTATTGAAAACCATACTTGGGTAAGTATAGTTCTTACTTTAAATCACACAAATCCATTTTTTGGAAAAACTTTTGATGTAAATAATCCCATGAATAATACATTATTTTAGGCCTTTTATAGTGTGATTAATACAAGTCAACCAATAGTGTGTAATGCTCAAATTATCCCCTACTAGTATGACTTCATCTCAAAGTCCACCAGGATCTAGCTTGTTTAACATGACAAACCTTTCCCTTGCCTTGGAAAATTCATTCCACCAAATGTAGGTTCTTTAGGATAATTGTTTAATCGAATCTAGAGTTTTGTTGAAAACTTATAAGTGTCAGATAATCAAAAATGCGCACAAAGTACATAGGAAAACTCCTTAGGTCTAACATTACCACCTATTATCTAAACACAACAAAATTTACATCAATATCCTCCTCTCCAAAATCAATTAACCCCTCCACAAAGCTTTCAATATCCTCCTCCATTACCAAATATACAAACTCATTAAAATAAATAATGGGATTATCCTAATTATTTGCCTTCTTTCCATATGCCAAACCCTCTTTTTCTTTTGTATTATAATGCCACACATTAATCCCCTCAAATGTATCCATATCCACCTTAAGGTTACATGGTATAGCTTTTTCTAATATAGCATGGTCAACCTCTATAGAACAATCTAGTGTCTCAACCACATAGGGCCCAAAACCAACTTTTGAATTGGACCTATCATGAGCCATTAAATTTAGGGGACTATTCTTGTATATTTCCTACTACCTTGAAATAATTATCTATTTTTGGTTACAAGGAGAATAAAATAACATTATATCCTATCAATTAGCTATCTACATTCAAGTCAATTCATCGCATCTAAGAGGAATATATTATTGTATGTTTATTGATATATTATTTGGATGATAAAGTTGTATTATGGTATAGAGGTTTACCTAATAACTTAGTTACTAGTTGGGAATCAATTGTACAACCTTTCATGTATATATTTAGAAGTATGGGTAATTGGTATTCTATTTTGTTTCAATTAAATAGAATGCACATCCTTAGGAAAAACATTTATGATTACAAAACTAGATTCTTGAGAATTAATGAGGCCCTAGAATACCTTATTTTGAGTAGAAAAGTAACACTTTATAACTCCCTTAATATGTTGGTAAAGAATATACAACTATGGTTTGGGTTATAATTTGCACTAATATTTTGACTAAATATGGTGGATAGGTAAATGCATTGTTAAGTTATTTTGGATAGGTTTTATGTGATTTCAGGCATAGTTTTACATCTAGTTATGATTATTTGGTATATAATCATTAAAATAAGGGATATAGATAGGAAGGTGATGCCTTTTAGGTCTCTAAAATGTGTTTTAGAGATGCCAATAAATTTTGGTGCTCTATCTCTAAGCATCAAAATATAACAAGAGGTTTACCTAGAAAGTAATAACAACATCAAAGGCTAGCACCAAAAGTAGATACAATATCAAAAAGTCTTGGAGCACCAGAAAGTCTCATGACATTGAAATCTAACTTAGCCACATTATATGGATATTAGAAATTGAATCAACCGCATCATATAGGCTTTGGAAACTATTACGATCACACTACATGAAGGGCCTAACATTGGAAAGTGTCTACATGATTCCAAAATATTAATAGGAATGGAGAGACAGTGCTCAAAGGTAGTACAAAGAAAATTAGTCAACTTAGGAATATAAAACAAATTTTGTTGTTTACAACAAATTCTATTTTTTTATTAGATAAGAGAAGGGATTTTTAAAGGGACCCTAGAAATTTTAACAAAAGGAGCTAAAATATCTCTCAGCCAAGCCTCAGGGCTCACTCAATAAGAACATCAAACCAAACTATAAAAATTCCTAACAAAAGGCTTCCCAACACCAACAAAAAAAGAGGGAGCACAAAACCCTACAAGAAAAGGACTGAAAAAAACCAAAAAAAAATACAACCCAAATCTCAACCTGCAAAAGACCATTTGCCAAAGCCAGAGAACTAGGTCCCTATAGACTACATAGGATCTGATACATGCTTATGATGATGATCCATTCCATGAATCTCATTGATGAAAGAGATCACAACTTTGAGAGAATCCAACAACACCTGATGTTTTTCATCTAACTTACTCAAGAAGGACTGGACACTAGAGGATTCAAATATTGGAGAGGGAGACATCTCTTTGGCATCCTATGAATCCTCTAAGCACTTTGGAATTTTATTTGTTGGAAAATTTTATTTTGAATTAATCACCTCCACAAAAATAGGGGAGGTTTCAAACTTCAAATCCTTTGAAGAGAGGCATTTTGAATGACATGCTCGACCCCCCTGATGCCATTGAGGGAGACTGTAACCTTACTCACAACATTAGAATTCAATTTAGAAGAGGGGAAGGGCGTCTTGAAACTATCTAACTCAGACTCAAAATATTCACTTGATGACCTAGAAGGTGTTAGAGGTAGGTCGAAGGTCAGGGGAATTTTTTGGAATTCAATCTTCGCCAGTGCCTCTTCCACTGCAATACCTCTAGAATTGACCATGTGTTCAAAATTTAGCAATAATAGGCCTTGATGTATTAGGTCCAATCCTTTCCCTACCCTCACATCCATTAGATATTTAGCCAAAGAGTGGTAAAGAAATGATGGGATATTCATGAGTCTTTTCCTACTGGTTCTGAAATATCATATGATAACTATGAATCACCTCCCTATTTATATCCAAGGTAAAACAGTCTATTATCACTAAAATAACATGATTATAGAGAGCCTTGAGAGGATTGGCATCATAGCCATTCTAAAAATTTGGTAGATATTCCCCATTATCTAGGAAAAATCGCATTCCCTTTTTAGATAATTTTTTGGACAATTATGACAACAACCATCAATTGGCAGACTGGTCACCTCACCCATCAAATCCATCAAAAGTTGAAACTCAAGCCCATCGGATTGAACCCAACCCTTTATCCAAGAGTGTGCTAACATTCTGGAAAGGCCTCTATGATACCCATGAAAGGACTAAAGGTAGTCCAAGAGGCCACCTTTACGTAGAATTTTCTTCACATCATCATCTACCACTAACTCATTTGGCTCTAATGGGATTTTATATCCTTCTGCACAGATCTTTGGACCATTATGCACCACCACACACCAAGAGAACATGAATATGAAACCACACTCCCACACCACCTAGAGTTGAGAATTATCCCTTTAAAATGAAAGAGTGCCCTAGAGGAAGCACATATTCTAAAGCAACGAGCTTCAATGAGAGTTTGAAGATAATGTTGAGGACTATGGAATGGGATCACACCAGAACTCCCAATTCAATGAAAGGATCTTAGGATTGAAATAATTACCCACTAACAAAGTAATATTGAGGTGTCCTTTCCCACGTGATTTCCATAGGTGGAAATGACAATTTCTAAACCAAGCTAGGACTGCATAGTTATCACTGAGTCTCCAAGGAAAAAACATCCTTGAAACTCGATGAGAAGCATGACAGTGCTATGATTAAAAATTATGTTGTGCCTTAGAATTATTAATAAGCATACAGTCAAGATGGCCAGTGTGGTGAATCAATGTAATCCAAGTGATCCAATCAGGAGATAACCACAAAAACCAGTTGTGACAACCAAACTACTCCACATCTGCATTGGGGTCCCACCAACATAGAAGGAAGAAGTAGTCGACTCTAGACCATCCCTAAACAATTTTTATTTTTTGATAGACTCTAATTTCTATAAATAACAAGAAGTTTTAATTTTTGAAAATAATAGTAAATTTTATTTTTAACATCAGATTTTTTATTTTCCACAAAGACAACAAATTTTGTTTTTCAAAAATTATAGAAAATTCTAATTAAAAAATAAATTCTATTATCAATAGTAGCAGTTAGAAATAACAAAGTTTAGAATGGTTGCAACAAAATTTGTATTAGTGCAAGTTAAAATTAAAAATAATGAATGAAATAGAATCTATATTCAAATCCATGTGCAAAGGTTGATCCATAATGAGTTACCTTGGTGGTCAAACCTACCACATTGAGTATCAAGATCTATGTTTCTAGCTAGAGAAATTTCCAATGTGAGAGTTGACAACTTATCTAGGTTCACCCATGGTTATTTGAGGATCATTAGTAGAGGATGCTTTGGGAATACAAGCGTTGACACTAGATAGTCCAAGAATGACCTCATGGTGAGGAGGGCTTAGGAGGAAACCTACTAATAGTGTAGGAATCATTCCCCTAGTTATCAATCAATTCCTACAAATGGGTCAACTCCATTACCACGTTTTTGGCTACACTAAAAGAAAAAGTAGAATATAAGAAACAAAATTGAACCTATCAATAATATTGTAGAATGGAATAGTAGAGTCTTGAGAGAATAAAAAATAATTTTTGGCTTTCCATAAAGAAACAAATATCAATCCTAAAGAGGTGCCAAACTTTTAGAAACACTAGAGGGAGGAGAGAAGGGTCTCCAAGGAGAATTTGTTGCCATGTGAACCACTATGGGAGGAAAGGATAGAAAATGGAAAAATCCACTTCTAGGCATCTTGAGCCTTATGACATCTCTAAAATAGGTGAAGAAGATCTTTAGGTTCATGGAATAATGGACATAATGGGTTGGAAGCCATAATGTAAGTAAGCCATTTACCAAGTGGAAGTCCTTGGTAAATTAAACTCCAAGTGAAGAATACTTGTTTGGGTTTGAGGTATGCAAACCAAGCTATGTGAAAAAATCAAACCCAAATATGCCTAGGATAATAGAGACTCTAACAAACATTTAGTTTATCAACCATGGGTAAGTATGGTGAGATCCATTCATAACATAATATGGCTTTACAATTAAGGAGGGGTGTCTCCAAATACCACTTATAGTATTTCCACCAAGGATGTTGAGAGTGCATTGTGATCTTGTGAAGCATAGAATTAGGTATATTTTATTTAACTATATCAAAGGTTTTCTTATTGGAAGAGGTAAGTTTGAACCTAGATTTAATATAATCCTAGGGATACCAATCCATAGTCTACCTAGAAAATTGTTTGACTACTATAGAGATACCCTTTTTATAGAATTTTTTTGCATGCATCAAGGGGATTTAGGCAAGAGGTAATCCCTAGATAGTTAGGATAGGGAACCACTATATGTTCATAGGACTTATGGAAAGCCCATACTAAATACCATTGCCTTTCCATTGAATCCATGGTTTGATGTTTTCCCAAGCCTTCCAAATACTTAAAATGACGAAAAGTAAAAAATATTAATGCGAAGTGAGACAAGGACAAGGGAGGGAAAGTCTATAACTATCCTTCATTTATGTCCATAGGGAGAGCTTGAGGTAATGCAATGCCAAACTAGCACTTTCTAGGTTTCCTCACCTTTGATTTCTCTAATTATCCATTTGGAACATAAGGCCATGTCTTGGCATTTGCATTTAAGAAGACTCATTCCCCCATTCTATTTGGATTAAAAAAATCCTAGGCTACTCTATGGAAACCATTGCTAAAGGTAAAACTTGCCTAGAGAAAATATCTAAGCAACTTATTCAGATTTTGATAACAATCCTTGGATGAGACTTAATATGAGGAGTCATACACATGGGTCATAGTTAGGATCTTGGAGAATATTTGAAACTTGCTAACAAGGGAATGATTTTTAATTGTCTAATGGACAAGCTTGGCTTTGAATTTCTATGATATTTTTCTAGAGTTTTGAGGGGGAACATTAGAAGGCAAAGGGGATACCCAAGAACTAAAACAATTACCCATACTATATCCATCGCCACTAGAACTAAATTAACTAATATATGAGGGGAGATGTATATTTTTAGATGTAAAGAGTCTTCCACCACTAGATATTGGAGCTAAAGGTAATACAAAAAGTATCTAGGAGTGAATGATCTAAAAAAAGTATTCTTCATCATCAACTAATATGTGGAAAAATTCATATACAAAGTGTACATTGATATTTTGGGGCTGATTGTTGGGAAGGTAAATACCCTTAATGAGATCCATATTGGATTGATGACCTAGAAGATAGCTAAAACCTTCAACTGAAATTATATAGAGAAGGGAACAGAGGAAAATATTATCTTATTGAGTGGAAAATACCAATAGCTTTTTATGAACTTTTGTTGACAATGAGGAAAACAAAGCATCTACAAAGAGCATATTGACCATAGAGATGAAACCATTACCAAAATCTAAGGATTTAAGCATGGAAAGAATGAAGTGGCACTCAATATAGTCATAGGATTTCTCAAAGTCAATTTTGATAAAAATGGTTGGTTGGTTGGATTTTCTGGCCTTTTTCATTCCCTCATAGACAACCAAGGCATTATGTAATACATATTTATTTTTTATGAAACTTGTTTGTTATAGTTTTATTATGGCAAGGAGTAAATGTAATAGATGAAAGTATAAGGCTTTGACTATGATCTTGTATGACACATTAACTCAAGATCTCTAGCCATTCTGATAAATTTTATATTATCCATGTTAATTTTTAGTCCAAGATATCCATTTGTTGAAGCTTCCCAATAAATTTAGAGCAAATCAAGGCCTACAAGGTCCTAAAGGGATTTGTAAAATTCATAGGAAAATCCATCTAGCCTAGGAGGTTTATCATTGGCTATTTGAGAGAGGGCCTCACAAAGGTCTTTGAGTGAGAGTGGCCTATCCTAGGCAACTCTAAAGGCATTAAAGAGTTTATTGGGGACCATAGCAAGAGAATTCTAGAGGACTTACTTTCTCTAGTATGAAGGCTCCTATGAGGCAAGTACCTACCTATAGTGTTTGAAAAATGCTCAAGTAACCTCCAACAAGATGATAATTCAAATCCCTTCCTCCTAAATGGCCTTGATGCAAGCACTATGATGATGAGGTCTAAGACAATAGGAAAATTCCTTAGAGATTTTATCTTCAATTTTGAGCCAATGTATTCTGGCCTTGATCTAGGATCTCATGGTATTATAATGTTCAACCATCATAAGTTGGTGATGAAATTTCACCAAATGTTGTTGGAGATCATGATTGAAAGGAAAATACTCAAGATATTGGGAATCCTAAGGAAACTCTTGCTTTAGAGCAATATTGGACCAATGCCTGAACTTGAAAATACATTTTCCAAGAGATCTAAGAAAGAAGGTCATTCTATGGATGGTGTTCAACTGCCATTCAATCCATCTAATGGTACCAAAAGAATGAGAAATTGAGTTCCATATCTTCCTAATATATAAAATAAAGGTGGTATGGAAAATAAATGAGGTATTTAGAAAGAAACAGGTGAACTGGTAAGGATAAGAGGTGGATATTTAAATGGAGAAAAATATGGAGAAATGATCAAAGAAGATGGCATTAGGGATAGCATTCGTAGAAGGAGTTGAGCTAGATAAATGAGAAAAGAAAAAAGCTCTTTGGTTAGAAATCATAGCTTTGTCAATGCATTTTAATACTTGATTTTCTCCCTACTACTAGTTAGACCAAGAGAACTAGGTATGATAGGAGGAGGGGGAGAAATATAAATGAGGGTTGTAAATCCTTAATTTATTTTTTATAAATTACCAAGCCTCATGTTTTACCATAACATAATGCATAGGAAGGATTCCAAATTTATAATGGGTATATTCAATCATAATAAATATTATTTAACAATCTATTGGTGGGGGGAAGGCATAAAAAAATGCATTGCCAATGGTCACATATTGCCAAAGCATCATTGGGAGCAACCCTGAATAATATAAACTACATCAAAGGTTGGGTCCACTCCCCAAGTCATAAAATGGGAGTGGTAGGCATCTGATATTAAAATAATTACTCCTCCTCTATTAAGAGTATGAGAGGTGGAGTAAAAGTGGCCCCAAGGCTAGATGAACTAACAAGTACTATTTAGGATAAAATCTATTACCTTGACTTCTTACAGGTAGAGAATGTTGATGAAACCAAATATCAAAGAGATATCCATAAAAATCTAGTGGACCAAGTATTTTCTAATTGGATTTGTCAAACCATGAACATTTCATGAAAGACACTTCATAAGGAATTATCAAGGAGTATAACCCTCTCTATTTCCTCATTATACTTAAATAACATGAGAGAATCAAAGGTGTTTGAGATAAAAAATTTATGATTATCACATATAAATTTGAGATTCTTTATCTTTTCTAATGGAGCTCTCAAGTGCTCCTTAATATGACTTTAAGAGTGATGAGCCACCCTTGTGGGTAGGTTGTTTGGAGGTTCTAAGGGTAAGGAGAGAGGGGATATTGGATAGGATGTGATGATAGATGGTTGGGATCTAGTAAGGTTCTAATAATAAGGGGATTGGAATAATATATATAAATATGGAGATAGAAGTGGTAGGGTTGATAGGAGGACTAGAAGGATGCATAGCTAAAATAGTGAGAGGTGAGGTTGTGTGAGGGTCTTGCAAGGGATAAAGGATGAAAATATTTTATTTTATTTTGTTCACAACCATTTTTCAATCTTATAACCCATTAAAATTTAGTGTCATTGGTGTAGGTGTAGGATTAGCTGCCTGTTGGCTTTGAAATATCCCTCCACGAGGGGAAAATATTTGATTTTAAGAGCCATAAATTGACATCTATAACATGTATTTGGAAGGTTAATATAAACCACCATTTTTTAGAAATGGGTATCTCTGAATTAGATGTCAATAAATTATTTGAGGTCCTTATAAAGGTTGACCCCAACTCATAGATGCGTGTAGGGGTATATGGTATAGAACTTTTGCTATTCCATGCAAATGAATTTATAAATAGGGGCAACAAGTTGTTGCAAAAAATTCCATAGTAGAAGAGGGAGATCAAGGAATTCTACCCACACTATCACTCTCAAGGAGACACCCATAGAGAGTAAAATTATGATACCAGGGTTGAAGAATCAAAAGGGTATTCCTAATATACCATGGGCCTTTACTTAGGAAATCCATGGCATGTTGAGGGTTAGTAAACCTAAAGTGGAAAAACCCCTTAGTGAGGTTTTATATATGTTCCACTTTAATGCCATGGGGATGCCATGCATTTTGTATCCACTAACAGATAAGGGTGTCATTGGGTATACACCCTAGGAAATACCCATTAAATTTTTGCATAGAATTGGAATAAATTTACCCATGCACTTGTTTGGATCCATGGCACTCTACAATAGCAACTTCACAAAGGGGTGGATATTCTACAATATTTGAAGCCATGTTAAAGGAAATTATTTGATAGTAAATGTAGTGGTGATAAAATCCCATAGTAAACCTTATACAAGGATGCGGTGTGAGATAGGTTGGAGGCAACAATGCATGCAAACCCTAGTAGAGCCCTCTTTTTTAGTCATAAAGTTTTGAATTTCTCATTTTATTATATTTTGTTAGCACCAAATATGGATATTCCTTTTCTAAAATAACAATGTATTAATTGGTTCCACATGTATAAATATGAGCTCAATGTAATCAATTGTTTGAATTTTAGAAGGGATTATGATTGTGGTATTTTATCCTTTTCTTAAAAAAATAATTTTTCTTTTTTGGGAGTTGTAATTATTGTTTATTTTTAATTAGTTTTACCTCTCACTGGGCTATGGAGTAAGGGCCCACTCTAATAGCACAATAGAAGGTTGTTTTAGTTATAGATATATTTTCTTAGAGTAGTTAATTTGTTATTTTCTAATGTATTATTAATTTAATATAGAAATGCAAATAATTATTTTGTTAGTTTATTTATTCATTTTAACAAATAAATGTATAATGTTTATTTATTTATTTATTTTATTTTAACAAATGTATTGTGCTTCCAAGATGATTTAACATAGTTGCTAAATTATATTTATTTTCTTATAGATATATTATTTTATTTTTTGCAAGTGTTATTTTATTTTTGCAAGTTTCTACATTTATGCAAGCATGCTTTTTTATGCATAAGGGAATTGGTAACACCTTTGCTAGATACCGGGCTCGGATGCCACCACTATAAACCCTAGCCCAATGGGTAAAATAAAGTTAATAGGACCCTCAACCATCCAAGAAATCAAATTGGGGAAGCCAATTGACAAACACTCACCTAATATCATCCAAACTATCCCCTTCTGGGCATCACCATGGTTTGAACCTGGGTCCTTAAAAAGAGAGCCCAAATTCTAAACTACTACATTTTTATCATAGTATATTGTGCAAGCATGTTTTAATTTTTTATGTAATTTATGTTCCTCAAAATCCTTAGAAGATCCAAAACCAACACAAGTTTCTTATTTTTAGTGCATACAACCATTGGATGCCACCTTGAATTGACAATTTAAAGTATAGGAATTCATGATGCTCATTACTTTTTGGCTCATTGTCAAGGAATAGAACAATGCTAGAGAGTTTTAGTGGTCGTTTAACGTTATCATCATTCTTGTAAAATATCAATTTTGTCAAATCATAGAGACATGTGCTAAACCACATCTCCTTACTTCATACCTTTTAATCAACTATAGTTGATTTGTTGTCACAAGTAAAAAGTGACTCTACAACTATGATATCATAAATAATGACCTTGTGAGATAAGCGCTAAATCTCATCTCCTTGTTCGATATCCATATAAGTTATAGTTGATCTATTGCTATGTCTATATATACCACTTTTTCTAAAGGTGGATTTATGATTGTGCTTTGGCCAATCTTACTTGAGGTGGTCCTATTATTGTGTTTCGACCAATCTAGTTTATCTATGACACAAAGGTGATCCTACTACTATGCTTTAATAAAGTAAGAGGAAGAATAGGGAGAGATATTATAATAGGGAAAAAAATATTCAGGATCAAGTTAAGGTATTGGTTTACAATGCAAAAATAGAGCCAAACATTAAGTATTTTAAGAATTAATAGTTTTTGCTTTCATTTGTTTTCAACAAGTAGTTTTCCTTTATGCTAAAATAAAATGTATGTATAGACCTAAAGGTAGAATGGGAATATTCATTATATAAAACCCTTTATGAGCCACATGAAATAGACTTCAACACCAAAAGGTTGAACAAAATATTGAGTTACCAATAACTAAGGTAAACTTAGGAGAATGCTCTAGTGGAGAACAACCATCACCAACTTTTGACTCTTTAGAGTCTGGAAACTTTGAGGAATAATTGAGTAATCAATAAAATTGTTTTCTTCCACCAAGTTTAGAAAATACACCATCTCCCAAAATTTTAAGAAACTTTACAATATTTTTTAGGAAGATACAAACATGGGGAATAAACAATTTAATACAAACATCATTAGATAAGGTAGTAATACAACTAGAAAATTTACATACCCTATCAGGTTAGATCTTGAGATAGAATCACCTAATAAAATATTTCACCATTAATATTTCCAAAATTTGGGGGAATCACATCAAAATATCCTAACACCTTATTTAAATTCAAAGTTCTTTATCAAAACTATGACTATAAAAATGACAACAAAAACTTAAGCTATTCCTATCAACCGTCAAAGACTCAACTATGCTTTGGTGTATGGGGTTAGAGCTAAATTCTATAAGGACATGGGAAGAAATAGAGATAAAATTCTTGCATAAATACCAAAATTACTATAGGTTGAGGGATTGAAAAGAGGAACTATTTAGGATGAAGTAACAAAAAGAGAACCTAAAGGATTATTTTGATAGACTCTTGTTTTCCCAAAGATGATGTGGAAGTGGAGTACACTTTGAACTTACCAAGACGATATTCACTAGAGGAATATAAGAGGATTCATATGAAGTCTTAAAACTCATGGGGAAAAGTGACATGAAAAAACTTGACTTTGCATATATTACAATACTTTCTAGGAATTATTCATGTGCTGGGGTAGAAATTCAAAAGTATAAATCTAGTAAAGGTAACAATAAAATAGGATAATTTATGGACCTTAAAAATATCAAAATAGATATCTTAGTACACCTAAATACTATACTAGATAAAATGTAGGCAAAAACTAAATCCATCAATCATATAGCTATGAATTTTTCTAGGTGTAAGAAGAAGCATGCACTCCACAAATACCCCTAAGTAAAATGGCTATTTGTAGTATTTATGAAAAAGAGCATCCTATGAATATTTATGATATTTTTTCAGGTATAAAAATACCATAGGGAAAAATAACTAGTCCACTAAGTATCTTAACTTTATAGTGCAAAGGAATAATTTTTACAACCCATATCAAAGTCAGTATGCCCCAAGAGCTCATATGAATTTGGTGTCTAATTGTTATCCCATGCCTTGGCCTATGCCATAATCTACACAATAGTGGGTCTAGTACCCTTGGAAACCACCCTAATATTGATCCAACATAGGATGTTCAAACTAATACTATGCATCACTATATCCATAAAATCAATAATGGACACTAAAATGCCCATAAAATCAACAATATCAAGGGTAGCCATAATTCTAAAACCAACAATAAACTTTGTTGCTTGGTATTTCCCTTGCTTCACAACAAACTCAACCATAATAAGTTAAACAACCTCCAATCCCTACACAACCTATGGCTAATAAAAATAATAGTATATAGTTATGACATGCCTATTATACCAAAACTTGAAGTCATAGTTAGATCTACACATACAAGTGCTCATTAATAGCTTAGAACATTGAGGATGAGTCAGAATTTTGATGATTTTGAGTCTTATTTTTCATATTGATGATGTTTAAACTATCCTAGATGTGCATAAGCTATTCCAACACATCAAGATATGCATTTTAATATTTCATTGTTGTTTAGTTTAAATATTATTCATAGCCAAAAATATATGCCACACATTTATATTTTCTAGGATATACAATGCAGACTCAGTGATATAAAAAAGCAAATAGATGGTCCTTAATTTTTAGAAGGTAAAACATACTAAACTTAGGTATTTTAGTGCTTTTGAATATTCATGCACCAAATGGATACATATCAAAAGAATCAAAATGATTCCAAAACCCAATGCATTTTGCCAAAGTATTGATAGCATTGAAATTGCAATCACCCATGTATGGCCCATTTTGATGCTCCTACGATGGAACCTTAATCATTGTCACTACATAAAAAAATCATCTAGAATCAAAATGATGGGTCTCTTCTTCATGCCAAAAAAATTGTTCAGTGACAAAGACCTCCTTAAGGTGCCATTAGACCAAGACTTGCACAAAAAATAGGTATTGACATGTTTGTATTGTAAATAAAAACTTAGTTGTGAAAATCCCTTGTGGATGCAATTAAGGTAAAAGATGGTTGAAAACCAAAATTAACAGCCCCTTCTATTTAATTTTTTTTTAGGTCTACATAATGAGGACAAACCAACTATAAACACAAGCTCCATTATTGCTTTAGATTTTTAACATTGAGTCCTACTCTTATGGCCAAAATTCATGACGATAAATTTTAAAGCTATCCTAGAGGAGCATTGATCCATCTATAATAATAAGGTATGTAATTTATTATGTATAATTACATCTAGTCCACTTTATATACCATACATTCTACCCTATATTACCATGTATAATCAGAGTTTAAAAAGGTCACTAACTGATTTTGCTACTCAAAAAGGAGCCTTTCAACACTTTCTAGTGCTTAATTAGCGTAAAAATCTTTTTGGCACCCAATTAGTTTCAAAATGTCTTTGATACCTAATTAGCATCAAAAAAATTTTGCACTCAACTATTGCCAAAACCTTTTTTAGCACTAGAATTCTCCCAACACTCCACAAGTGCCAAAAATATTCCAGCATCCTTCAAACTCTTGATGCCACAATGACACTATTTTGGACTCCACTATTTTTTATTAAAAAAAAAGGGGTAAATAACCTTAAAAATGGGGCACACTAGCAATGTACATAATTATCTTCAATGGGGGACATATGAAACCATCAAGGGCACATACCATATATCAATTTAAGGGGAGATTTTAACATACCAATACAATAATTATGCATCATGTCATCACCTCAACATAAAAATTGAAGAAAGGGATGCATGAGGACATGCATACATTTAAGTTGATGGGTGTAATGAGGCCCTAAAATACCTCTTTTTTTATAGTTAAGTTAATAGGGTTATGCATAGTGGAGAATATTCATAAATTGGGTGAATATTAGGATTTCTAAAATTGGAAATTGGCGAATATGAGGACCCTCGATGTCGGCCCATTCGCCTAAAATTTTTGGGGTCAATTTTTAATAATATATATCCAAACATAGGCATATTTGTACTTGTTGGAAAGCTCTTTTTGAGCCTGATCTAATGGTGGTGTTTTTATGCATTTATAAGGTGATTTAATAGGTCAATTTTTTTTTTCCAAATATGACCTTAATTTTTAGGGCTTCAAATACCCCAAATTTTGGTGTGAAGATGATTGATTTGATTTGCTTAGGATTCACCTTGATTTTGATTAGGATTCACCATTTTTTTACAAGTACATTTTGAGTCCAACCCCTTATGCATAACCTTGGTTAAGTAAAACTTTCTAACCCCCTTAATATGTTGGTAAATAATATTTAACTATGGATTATGTTGTAATTTGCAGTATTATTCTAACTAGACATGATGAATAGGTAAAATGCATTACTAAGTTATTTTTTTGGAGATATTGCATTGTTTGGACCCCTTTTAATATTAGTTTGGTAGTTGATTTATATTTTATATAATGTATGTGTCAATATAAAAAAAGTACAAAGTGTCAAGATAGAGAATGAAGAGTCACATTATATGTGGCAAGATGAGAGTTTTGTATTTATGAGAGGAATATGAAAGGTTGCATCTCCCATATGTTTGAGGAGAGCAATAGTTAAAAGACTAAAAAATATAAAATTATATATTGGATACAAAGATCCATGCAATGTGATCAATATGTATTATTCTTGTAATCTTGTTATATTGTGTATCTTTGAGTTATATTTATGAGATATTGTTGCTATTCCAATATTAAGATTCATTGTTAGTTTGATTAACAACATTCGTTTGATTTATCTTGATCCTGGATAAAGCTTTCTATGAGTTAATATATTAAGAAATCTAACAATGGTATCTTAGATTTAGAGGAATCTATGGATCTATTTATGGTATTGGGATATTCGTCACCATCCGAAGACAAGCACAAATTAAGAAAAAATCGTTAGTGTGAGGAAACAGTATTTTATGTAGGACAATAATATTTGAAATACTACAAGATTTTAAGATAAAGATAGAATACTATTAATACAAGAGTATAAGCTACATTTTTGTAATATTACAACTTATGAATAGAGGCCATAATATAAGTGTTCATAAGAAAATAAAGCAAGTTAATAGAAAAGAGACTTGAAGATAGAAAGAAACTTGGAGGTAGTAAGTTGGAACAAAAGGGATTTCAAGAAAGAAAAAGTTAGACAGTCATAGCCATTACAAGGGGTGTTAGAGTATTCAAGGTACTTTAAAGTTTGTTTAAGTTTTGTTGGATGTTGAATATTAGAGCCAAATGCTAAACAAATTCATAGAATTAAACCAAGAATAAAGTTGTAAAGCAGAACCAAAGTGGAAGAGCCAGACATAGAGTTGAGAGTCTTTGAGCTAGAATAAGAAGCTAGATATGAGAGTCGAGCATCGAGGAGAGCATGAGCCAAAGCATATAATAGGAGTGAATCATTGACAAAGCAATGAAAGTGCCAAGTAATGCCAACACCATGATGAGGAATATCAAGCACCACCTCAGGAGAATTTTATGAAAATGATATGTGACAAAGACTATATGGATACAAATATTCTATCCATATGTTTTGCTCAGTGCTTTCAAAAGATTTTACAATAGTTATGCACCAATAAGGAGCACAATTGATAGCATTCACAAAATCCCTAGGAATATATGATATTTATGAATGTATGAGAATTTCAATTAGTGTTTTTAAGTGAAAGCATATGTACTTTACCAATATGGAGTTACTACAAAAAGACCATAAAATAGAATATGCACCAATTAATTTACCACATTGATAAAATGTAGTAGGAAGCCCTTAAGTAGGAGTTCATGCATGTGTATATTTATTCATTTGAAGTATAGGTGAAAGATAGTGAAGTTCCCTTGGTCAAAGAGGAGAAGTGTCAAGTGCAAGAGTTTCCCTTGAGATTTGAGAGTTTAGTACATGGTTCCATAGCATCAAATATGTGTAAGTTAACTGCTTCATCGAGCACTCCATAGCCTAGTGTCATCCATTCTAGCTGAGATTTGCACACCTCTTTCTAGTTCACTATTGCTTTCCTACTCATGACTGTCATTGGCTCCCTAGTGAAAATATTCAATGATTAAAATATCAATGTGTAGGTAACAAGCTGAAGAAACATTCATATTATTGGAAGAACACCAATCAATACATGCAAGAAAACCTAGCAACGTTTGGGCAAAAAATTAAACATTTCATGAAATGTTCAAGGTAAGTCTAACTATTTTCATTCATGAAGGCATAATAAGATAGGTGATAAAAATATTTCAAGCACACACCCAAAAAACAAAGGTATTTTGACTTTTAGGTTTTCAAAAATATAGGTGGAGTGATAAGGTAATTTAACATTTAATATTTAATATTTAGGGAGTAATAAGAATTAATTAAAATGCCTTAGTTTGGAGTGATAAGTGGAATTGAAATTTGACTCTTATCAAGATGGAGTAATAAGGATTAGTCCATTATTATTATTTACTTAAATTTGAAGATTAATTACTTTTCTTTATGAAATATTTGCAAAGTAATTATTTTGGAGAGAAAAGGAAGCCAACATCAAATTTAGGAAATTTGCAAAATCCTTATTTTTTCATAGTTTATAAAACATTAAAGATTCATAAGGATTTCTACTTCATAAGCTTTTGAAATTTAGAAACTTTAAATTATTTTGATATTTAACATTGATTTCATGTTTTTGAGAAAGTTTAAAAGTAGAAAATATTGAATTAGTGAATTATTACAAATTTACTTATTTGGGGGATAAAAGGTTTTCAACTTCAAACCTTAGGAAAAATATAAATTTACAAAATTCGTTCTTTTGTTTCTAAATCTAGGGATTTATAAGGTTTTCAAATTAAAAGGAACATGAGGAAGAAAAAATATGTGAAACAGAAAAAAATGATCAAAAAAGAGAAACACAAAAATTGGAAAAACATGACTTGTCAAAAACAATTGAAATAGGAAACTTGTGTTTTCAAGAAGAACAAATATACATTCAAGATGACTCATTAGAAGAAACTAAGGAAATGTTGAAAAATTTAAAATGTTGTACTAAATACATGATAGCAAACATTGAAGGATAAAATGATACATCAATGAAGGAAAAGAGAATCCTACAATCAATCATGAGAGAAGCCAAAGATGAAATCTTTTCAATGCCTCAAAATTATCTGAGTTCAAAGCTTGATGAAGTAGTTGAATACTATAAAAATGTTTTTATATTACCTAGTGATATAGGAACAATAATGAATATGAAATTACTTTCTGATGAAATCCTCAAAGGTAAGAATAGAAAGCAAGAGGAAATTACTACAGATTTGGAAAATAAGCTTGTTGATATTACTGGTGAAGCAAGAAAAATGAGAATTTTTAATACTTCAAAAATACATGCAAAGTGTTCTTAATGATGCTAATGATTGTTATGAAAACTTTGTTATTGTACCTATTAGTCTATGGAGAACAATCTACAAGGGAATAATTACTCTAAATGTTTCTAAGATAAGAAAGCAAGGAAAGGTTGAAGAACTAGGGAATAAGATAATTATAAAAGATGTTTCTTGTTATAAAATGATTTAAGGCCCATGATGATAGATGGATGTTGTGATACTAGTGATATTTATCAAAAGTAAAAATATGCAAGTTGTGATTCTCATCAAAATAAAAGGAAAATTTGTGATGCAAGCAATGATACTTGTGACTTAGAATTCATGACAAAGATAGAAGAACCTGTTACAAAAATAGATGTTACATGTGATACAAATGATTTGAATATAGTTCATGATTATTTTAAAAAATCTTATGCTATCAAAATTGATGATGATATATATTCAAATTATGACAAATATAGTGATGCCCATAGTTGTGTTGATATTGATAAAGATCAGTCTGATGATCTTTTTTATTATTTTAAAAGATATACTAAAGGAATTGGTTAAAAATTGATAAGTAAAATGGGATACAAAGATACAGGTTTGGAAAAACATGGACAAAAAATAAAAGAACCAATTGTACCAATAATAAGACCATAATGTGAAGGTCTTGGATATACAGGATATATGAGCAGTTGGAGTCAAGAACTAAATTTGTGATAGGAAATAGTAACATCAAATCTAGAATAGGGATTGATATAATAAGTAATAATGAAGGATAAAATAGTAAAATAAATTTTGTAATAGAGAACAAATGCAATCATTATGGCAAGTTTGGACATAAAATAGAGATATGTTGGAATATCCATAGTTGTAAAATTTGTGGAGGATATAATCATTCACAAATATTTTTATCTACAAAAATAAAAAAATATTATATATTAAAAGTGGATTGTGGATGTATAAATATGAATTAATGGAATAAGATAAAATAAATTATGTATGGTTTCTATGATGGAAACTAAGTATGATCAAAATTTGCTAAGATTATTATGACGCAAGCATAGCTTGGAAGATGGCCTATAGTGAAAGCATCTACAGTGATGATCCTATAGATATGATGATCTTATGAATATTCTAGTGTATGGCACAAAGATAATGATAATCTAAAGGTGACCTAGAGGTAAATTTCCAGTGGCAATGACCCAGAGGCAATGATCTAGAGTTAGTGAACCAAAGGTAGAGACCTAGAGGCAGTGATCTAGAGGCAGATCCAATGGAAATGATCCATAGGAAGTGACATAGAGATAAATATCTAGAGGTGATTCAGATACATTGATCCATAGGTAGACACAAATAATTAATAAAGGAAGATCTAATAAAATTACATATATCCAGCCATGCCAAAGTCTGAGCTTAAGAATGAAGAAAAAGAAGAATAAGAGAATAAAGGCAAAAATCCTTCCTACCAAATAATGTAATATGAGAGGGGTGTTAGAGATATTACATTATTTGACCCCCTTGTAATATTATTTTGGTAGTTGATTTATATTTTATATAATGTATGTGTCAATATCAGAGAAAGTGTAAAGTGTCAAGATAGAGAATGAAGAGTCACGTGATATTTGGCAAGATGAGAGTTTTGTCTTTATGAGAAGGATACATAAGGTTGCATCTCTTGGATGTTTAAGGAGAGAAATAGTTAAAGGACTTAAAATTCATGTAAAAATATATATTGGAGACATAGTTCCATGCAATGTGATCAATCTATATTATTCTTGTAATCTTGTAATCTTGTTGTATTGTGTATATTTGAGTTATATTTGTGAGATATTGTTCTTACTCCAATATTGAGATTCATTGTTAGTTTTATTAACAACATTAATTTGATTTATTATTGATCATGGATAAATATTTTTATAAGTTAATCTATTAAGAAAACTAAAAATTTTGAATAGATTTTATATGATTTCAAACTTAGTTTTACATATAGCCATGGTTGTTTGGTTTATAATCATTAGATAAGTGGAGTTGGATAGAAATATGATGCCTTGAAAGTCCTTGAAATATATTCTAGAGCTATTGAGCACTTCTAATGCTTTGTCTATGAGCACCAAAAGATAATAGGAGGTTTTCCTATAAATCAATAGTGACATTAGAATATGGCTTCAAAATTTGGTGCCAAAATATGGCATTGAAAGTAGATACAACAACAAAACGTTTTAAAGCACTAGAAATTCTCAAGGCACTAAAAGTTGACTCAACCACATTAGATGGGAACCATAAATTGACTCAACCACATTATTGAGTTTTAAAAGTTTTTATGGTCACACCAAATGAAGGAGCTAGCATTAGAAATTGTCTGGATGATTCCAAAATATTGATAGGAATGGAAAGGTAGTGCTAGAAGGCAGTACATGGTAAATTGGTCAACTCAAGAATGAATAAAAATTATATTTTTACAACAAAATTTGTTTTTTAGATGACTCAATTTTCTAAAAATAACAATAAATTTTTTTCCAAAAATAATAGTAAATTCTATTTTTAACAATAAATATTGTTTTTAGAAAATAACAACAAATTTTGTTTTTTGAAATTTCCAACAAATTTTGTTTTTTAAACATTATAGAAAATTATATTTTAACAATATATTATATTAATAGCAGTAGCAACCAATAATAACAATGAATTTTTAGAATGATTACAATAGATTTTGTATTTGCACAATCCAAAATTGAAAAAAAATAGATGGAAGGGAATCTATAATCCACTCCATGTGGAAAGGCTGGTCCACAACTATTGTCATCTAAATTGATGCTTGGTTTGCTTTTTAGAAAATTCTTCTCCTGAATAACAATTGTTTGGTTAGTAGATTATTCTCCTAAATAGCTATTTTATTAGCAGATTCTTCTCTTGAATAACAACTGCTTTGTTAGTAGATTCTTCTCTTAAATAACAATTGTTTTATTATGTTTATTAGACAATTGTTTTATTATGTTTTATTAGCACCAAAGGACGATATTCCTCTCCTAAAATAATACTGTTAGTTAGGTGCCACATGTATATATATGAGCTATGTGTAATAAATAACTTTAACTTTAGATATATAATAAATGGGAGAGGCAAAATTAATAAGACGAGAAGGGATTCTAATTGGGATATTTTTTCATTTTCTTAAAGAGTAATTTTTCTTTTTTGGAAGTTATAGTTGTAGTTTTACTTTTAATTAGTTTTATCTCTTACTGGGCTATGGAGTAGGGACCCACTCTAATAACACAATGAAGGTTACTTTAATTGTAGATATATTTTTTCAAAGTAGTTAATTTGTTATTTTCTTAAGACATTATTAATTTAATATAAAAATGTAAATTATTTTGTTGTTTTATTTGTTTATTTTAACAAATATATATTGTTATTTTATTTTAAAAAATATAGTGTGCTTATGGGATTATTCAATATAGTTGCTAAATTATATTTATTTTCCTACAAGTGTGTTATTTGCAAGGGTGCTATTTTATTTTATTTGTAAAGTGTTATTTTTCATAACTGCATTCTAGTTTTTACAAGTACATTTACATTTATGCAAGTTCTTTTCCTAGAAAGCCTTAGAAGACCCAATACAAACACAATATTCTTCTTTCTAGTGCATACAACCATAATATTCCACCCTAGATTGATAATTTAAAGTGCAAGAATGTACAATGCTCATCAAGAATTTTAAATTTAATCCTTCAATATGTTAGGCCAAACAAAGAACAAACTAAATAACACAAGCTTATACTGAGAGGGGGGTGAACAGTATAAGACCACTTTTTACTTTTATTTCCCAATCAATATTATGCAATGTATCAATAGCAATATCAATAATAGTAATCAAAGCAATGCACAAATCACCACACACAATAGAGACACCAATTTAACATGGTTCACCCAATGTGGGCTACTCCACGGAGAAAATATTTCACTAAAATTTTCTCAACAAATCTCTTGGGAATCCTTTCCCTATTACAATGTTTATGGACTTCTATCCAAAGGAGACACCAATCCCCTAATCAAGTTCATGGATCTCTATCCATAGGAGAACTCTTTCTCCTTAGCTCTGGTTGGTGATCTTCTAGAAGAACTATTGCCTCCACTACACTGGCTTATGGATCTCTATCCACTGAAGACTCTTGCCCTCACACAGAAGACCTATCTTCACTACCTTGGCTAATGGACCTCTATCCACTGGAGACTATCATCCTCTATACTCTGTCACCTCCAAAGCTTACTCTCAGCTCTATCTCAAATCTACACTAAACATAGTCCTTTGGTCTAGCACAAATCTGCTCAATATCTATCCTCAAATATACACTAAACATAGTCCTTTGATCTAGCACAAATATGCTCAATATCTATCCTCAAATCTACACTAAACATAGTCCTTCGATCTAGCACAAATCTGCTCAATATCTATCCTCAAATCTACACTAAATATAGTCCTTCGTTAGCAAATCTCTCAATATTTATCCTTAAATCTATACTAAATATATTTGGTCTAGCATAAATATGCTCAATCTCTATCCTCAAATATGCACTAAACATAGTCCTTCGGTCTAGCACAAATCTGCTCAATATCTATCCTCAAGCCTTAACACAAAGCTTGACTTAATCACAAATCAACTCTTTTAGATCTGCCCCAAACCTTAACTCAAGGTTTGAACAAATCAATCAATCAACTTTGTTCACAAGTCTTCTCAAAGACTTATCTCAAATATGCATTGTAAGCTTCCACAAAAGCTCACACTAATCTATCCACAAGTCTTCACCAAGACTTACCTCAACTCTACTCCACAAGTCCTCACTAGAACTTGTCCAATCTGCTCAACAAGTCTTCACCAAGACTTACCTCAAATCTGCTCAACAAGTCCTCACTAAGACTTACCTCAAATATTCTCAACAAGTCCTAACTAGAACTTTTCCAATATCATAGAAACATATAGAGAATTGTTAGAGACTCAATATGCTTCACACTCATCACAATGCTCAATCACTTTCAATCTCTTTCTCAAATCAAATTAGAATATAGAACAATTTGTTTCATAGAATTAGAACTATCACTTCAACACTTCCACTTGACTAGGCTCAATCAACTCCACTCAATCAATCACTCAATGAAATACTCCTTGCTTACAAACCCTAGTCCAAGCATATGAACATTCACTCAAATATTTCCAACAATGCTTATCAACCAATCTCACATAACAATGATACTCATGTTCTTTCACAAACCCTAGTTCAAGATAGTTCACAACTTCACATAACAATGATACTCATGTTCTTGCACAAACCCTAGTTCAAGATAGTTCACAACTTCACATAACAATGATACTCATGTTCTTGCACAAACCCTAATCATGCATATGAAGATTCATCCAATGTTTCCAACAATGCTTATCAAACAAGGTTTCTATCTTCAACCTTTATTCTAGAAAAACCTTGAAGCATTAATACAAAACCAAACTCAACAATGCTTACCAAACAATCCTTTTCACTCCAACTTTATTTTCATAAAACCTCAACCAATCAATTACTTCAACCAAGGAAGAATGTGCCCATACCTTTTACTTGATGAAGAGTAGACTTCAAAACCTGTTTTAACAAGATCAAACTCTTTGCCAATCTCAAGGGTTAGGTTACCACAACCTCTTCACAAAATAATTTTTACACAAAACATCAAGTCCTCTTGTACACCTTATAATCTCCAAACTCAATATTTTAACTCAAATAATTTCATCAAAAATAACATACATAGCAATTTTCCTTGTACACCTTATAATCTCCAAACTCAATATTTCACTTCAACAATTTCATCAAAAATAACATACATAGCAATTTTCCTTGTACACCTTATAATCTCCAAACTCAATATAATAAAATCATTCACCACATACACAAATGTCACAATAAAAATATTTTAATATTTTCACCTTATAACTCCCCTAACACTTAGCATCCATAAAAATTAAAATATTAAACTTGCATACCTTTTATTTCCTCCACAACCTTCGATGCTTTCGACCATGACTTAGGCCCTCCAAGGGCTGCATCCTCACATGGGACACTCGGTGCTCACTCCTCAATGACTCTCTATAAAACATGCCGAACGCAAAAAGGGTAAGTGCCAATCGATCATGGGAGTCGAACCGTGGTCACACCACAAGCAAAGCCTCAACAATTTCAAACTTACCACCTACGCTATCACCATCGGTGGGATAGCCAAAGTCCACACTATCCAAAAACCTTAAACCCTCATGTGCATGGAATGAAAAAAATGTTCCCTCCTCCTCGGATGTAGTGAATGAATCAACACAACGCATGTAATAAATTGGAGATCATCGAGAAAATATTGCTTGGTAGTCTTTGGAAATGAAATCATTTCCTTATTTATATGCATGCCCTTTGTCTTCAATATGTCGATAAACATTCGAATTCAAATTCGAATATTAAAATTAATTTTAAATATTAAATAAATATTTAAATTAAACCTTAGCACCCATCATTATTTAAATTAAAATTTTAATCAAAGATTAAAATATTTTAATTTAAATTAAATCTGCTTGTGGGTCTTTTTCAACTTGGTCCTTGATCTTCTTCAGCTTGATTTTTGGCCCGAAATAATAATAATAAAATATTATTATTTAATTTGAACTTGCTTCTCCTTCCTTGGGTCTTCATCCTTTGGGCCCTCCTAGGTATATAATATTTAAAAATAAATATTATAACCTATTGCTTTTCAAGACCTTCTTGCTTTTGGAAGAAACACTTAATGTCCTCAAAGATGACGAACATAGCACAAAAATGCTTTTGACATCAATGACAACAAATCTTGCTCATATTTCCAACAATCTCCCCCTTTTTCATTGATGGCAACCCATTTTCCTTTTACCATTCCTTTTACCTTTTTTTGTTCTGCTCCCCCTAACTGAATGCTCTCCCCTAACTCAAATATCTCCCCCTTTGTCATCAATGGCAAAGGGTCACCTTTGGGGCTCGGGGCTAAGAATGAGACTCTTAGCTTAGCCCCTCCCCCACCTCCTCTTGAGGTGGTTAATTCTAGGGTGGGAGTATTTCTACTCCCAACATGCACTGCTCTTTTCCTTTGTCCACTTTCCTCCTCATCTGATCCTTCTGATTCCTCTGACTATTTATGTTCCTGCTTGTCTCTGGAATTTTTGCTCTACACCACTTTGTTGTATGTCCATCATTATTGCACTTATAACACTTAATGTTATTATTCCTTGGAGGTGCAAATATCTTGGGATTTCTCCTGGTGAAGCCATATCTATTCCTATCATGAACCCTGCAATTCATTGCCTTGTGACCAAATTGATTACAAGAGTAGCAATACCCTTGAAATAGCTACCTATTTTTGAAGTTCCCATATTCCTGTCTTTCATGTGTCCTGCACTGAGAAGCTTTGTGCCCAAACCTATGACATGAGAAGCATCATCCATTGAAATTGCCTTGCCTTGACCCCATGGGTCTTTTATTCTCTTTTACCCTATGCTGGTTTCTATTCCATCTGTTCCTCATTTGTGCATTGTTCCTTTCCTTGTTGAACTTTCTATTGTCCAACTCATCCTCAGAAGTCTCACTTTCTCTTACACTCTCTTCTTCTAAAGTTTCTTCTTCTTCAGAACTTGAGATTGACTCCTCTTTTTGTTTCTTTTGTACCTATTCAAAACCAAGACCTATTTTGCTTGATGTAGGTTTTTGTGTCTTGATAATCTTATCCAAATTCTTTGAGCTTCTCCCAAACCTATGTAACTTATCCTTAGACTCTTTCACTTCCTTCCTTAGTGAAGCTACTTCATGCTCCAACCTTTCACATTCTAAGACCTTTGCTTCTAACCTATCTTTGAACTTCCTTGTCTTAGCCATTGACTTATTTAGATCCTCTATAAGATTTCCTTTCTCTTCATCACATTCTTGAAACTGAAGCTTAAGTTGGGAGTTTTTCTTTCTTACCCTTTTTAATGCATCAAGAGCATGAATAAGCTCTCCCTCAAGATCAACTTCTCCCTTCTCTGATTCTTCCTCTATTTTTTTACCTTTGAAAACATCTTCATTCTTTTCTGACTTGTCTTCTTTAGGATCACCTCCTTCTTCTTCTAGAGCCATAAGAAGATTCTCTTCTGGTCCTTCAAGTGTATCTTCATATTCATCATCACTAAAACTGAAACCACTCTTTGTACAACTATCCTCAAGATGACCAAAGTTACCACATCTAAAACATTTGAGGATTATTGGTGTTCTTTTCCTAACCACTTCTTTTTATTTTGCAAGAAATAAAACTTCATCTCTATCATTATCTGAGGAACCATCATCACTATCAGTTGAGTACTTACTTGCCTTATCTGCATAGAAACTCTTCTTGTGCCTCTGGAAAAACTTATTTCCTTGTGTACCTTGTCCATCCCTATTTTTCTTTTGGTACCTATGCCTTTCTGCATCCATGTTCTTATGATCCTGTTTCTCATCACCACTGCTATTTCCAGCTTCTAGACAATCAGATGCATAGTGACCATATTTTCCACATTTAAAACATCTAACTAATTTTGTACCTTTATATTTTCTTGAGTCCTTGTTCCTTCTGCCATAATTGGCTTCTTCATCACTGGATAACTCATTGCTTGAATCTGACTTCTTACCCTTAGTCTTCTTAGTGGCTTTAAATGTTGCTTCTTTCTAGGGAATAGGTTCCTCTTTTATTCTTATCTCAAATGCTATGAGAATGCCATGTAATTCATCTCTTGTCAAATGATCAATATCTTTTGACTCTTCTATAGCTGAAATATTTTCACTAAACCTTTTTGGGAGTGACCTTAGAATCTTATCACACACATCAGGTTCTGAAACTTCAAGCCCAAGTCCTTGCATGGAGCTAACAACCTCATCCACACGAAGTAGATATCCCACAATATTTTCTTCATCCTTCATTTTTAGGTCTTCAAATGCTCTCTTGAAATTTTGCAACTTTACCCTTTTGACCTTTTTATCTCCTTCATATATGCCTTGCAACTTATCCCAAATATCCTTTGCTGATTTGCAATGCATAATATTTATAAACTCTGTTTCACGTAAGCCCTTTTGAATTGCATTCATTGCTCTTGAATTATAATGATGTAGAAGCTTACCATATTTATCTGTAGGTGGAGTTTCTGGTGGTGTGTATCCATTTTCAACTACTTCCCACACTTCATTTCCAAGTGCCATTAAATGAAACTTCATCCTTGTGCTCCATAGTGTATAATTGTTCCCATCGAACAATGGTGCTAAATTTCTTGAGGATCCACTCTGAGAATCCATCTGTGTTCTTGTAAGCTTTTCCATCAAGTTGTTAAACTCTTTCGAAGGAACCCACTCTAATACCAATTTAAGAACACAAGCTTATACTGAGAGGGGGGTGAATAGTATAAGACCACTTTTTACTTTTCTTTCCCAATCAATATTATACAATGTATCAATAGCAATATCAATAATAAGTAATCAAAGCAATGCACAAATCACCACACACAATAGAGACACCAATTTAACGTGGTTCACCCAATGTGGGCTACTCCATGGAGAAAATATTTCACTAAAATTTTCTCAACAAATATCTTGGGAATCCTTTCCCTATTACAATGTTTATGGAATTCTGTCCAAAGGAGACACCAATCCCCTAATCAAGTTTATGGATCTCTATCCATAGGAGAACTCTTTCTCCTTAGCTCTAGCTAGTGATCTTCTAGAAGAACTACTACCTCCACTACATTGGCTTATGGATCTCTATCCACTGAAGACTCTTGCCCTCACATAGAAGACCTATCTTCACTACCCTGGCTAATGGACCTCTATCCACTAGAGACTATCATCCTCTATACTCTATCACCTCCAAAGCTTACTCTTAGCTCTATCTCAAATCTACACTAAACATAATCCTTCGATCTAGCACAAATCTGCTCAATATCTATCCTCAAATTTGCACTAAACATAGTCCTTTGGTCTAGCACAAATCTCTCAATCTCTATCCTCAAATCTGCACTAAACATAGTCCTTCGATCTAGCACAAATCTTCTCAATCTCTATCCTCAAATATGCACTAAACAAGTCCTTATTAAAAATTAATTATAATATCTAAATCTCAAATCTACTAAACATAGTCCTTCGATCTAGCACAAATCTACTCAATCTCTATCCTCAAATCTACACTAAACATAGTCCTTCGGTCTAGCACAAATCTGCTCAATATCTATCCTCAAATCTGCACTAAACATAGTCCTTCGGTCTAGCACAAATCTTCTCAATATCTATCCTCAAGCCTTAACACAAATCTTGACTTAATCACAAATCAACTCTGCTAGATCTGCCCCAAACCTTAACTCAAGGTTTGAACAAATCAATCAATCAACTCTGTTCACAAGTCTTCTCAAAGACTTATCTCAAATCTGCATTGTAAGCTTCCATAAAATCTCACACTAATCTATCCATAAGTCTTCACCAAGACTTGCCTCAACTCTGCTCCACAAGTCCTCACTAGAACTTGTCCAATCTTCTCAACAAGTCTTCACCAAGACTTACCTCAAATCTTCTCAACAAGTCCTCACCAAGACTTACCTCAAATATGCTCAACAAGTCCTAACTAGAACTTGTCCAATCTCATAGAAACATATAGAGAATTGTTAGAGACTCAATATGCTTCACACTCATCACAATGCTCAATCACTTTCAATCTCTTTCTCAAATCAAATTAGAATATAGAATAATTTGTTTCATAGAATTAGAACTATCACTTCAACACTTCCACTTGACTAGGCTCAATCAACTCCACTCAATCAATCACTTAATGAAATACTCCTTGCTTACAAACCCTAGTCCAAGCATATGAACATTCACTCAAATATTTCCAACAATGCTTATCAACCAATCTCACATAACAATGATACTCATGTTCTTTCACAAACCCTAGTTCAAGATAGTTCACAACTTCACATAACAATGATACTCATGTTCTTGCACAAACCCTAGTTCAATATAGTTCACAACTTCACATAACAATGATACTCATGTTCTTGCACAAACCCAATCTTCTTCACAAACCCTAATCATGCATATGAAGATTCATCCAATGTTTCCAACAATGCTTATCAAACAAGGTTTCTATCTTCAACCTTTATTCTAGAAAAACCTTGAAGCATTAATACAAAACCAAACTCAACAATGCTTACCAAACAATCCTTTTCACTCCAACTTTATTTTTAGAAAACCTCAACCAATCAATTACTTCAACCAAGGAAGAATGTGCCCATACCTTTTACTTGATGAAGAGTAGACTTCAAAACCTGTTTTAACAAGATCAAACTCTTTGCCAATCTCAAGGGTTAGGTTACCACAACCTCTTCACAAAATAATTTTTACACAAAACATCAAGTCCTCTTGTACACCTTATAATCTCCAAACTCAATATTTTAACTCAAATAATTTCATCAAAAATAACATACATAGCAATTTCCCTTGTACACCTTATAATCTCCAAACTCAATATTTCACTTCAACAATTTCATCAAAAACAACATACATAGCAATTTTCCTTGTACACCTTATAATCTCCAAACTCAATATAATAAAATCATTCACCACATACACAAATGTCACAATAAAAATATTTTAATCTTTTCACCTTATAACTCCCCTAACACTTAGCATCCATAAAAATTAAAATATTAAACTTGCATACCTTTTATTTCCTCCACAACCTTCAGTGCTTTCGACCATGACTTAGGCCCTCCAAGGGCTGCGTCTTCACATGGGACACTCGACGCTCACTCCTCAATGACTCTCCACAAAACACGTCGAATGCAAAAAGGGTAAGCACCAATCGATCATGGGAGTCGAACCGTGGTCACACCACAAGCAAAGCCTCAGCAATTTCAAACCTACCACCTACGCTATCACCATCGGTGGGATAGCCAAAGTCCACGTTGTCCAAAAACCTTAAACTCTCACGTGCATGGAATGAAAAAATGTTCCCTCCTCCTCGGATGCAGCGAACGAATCAACACAACGCATGTAATAAATTGGAGATCATCGAGAAAAAATTGCTTGGTAGTCTTTGGAAATGAAATCATTTCCTTATTTATATGCATGCCCTTTGTCTTCAATACGTCGGCGGACATTCAAATTCGAATTCGAATTCGAATATTAAAATTAATTTTAAATATTAAATAAATATTTAAATTAAACCTTAGCACCCATCATTATTTAAATTAAAATTTTAATCAAAGATTAAAATATTTTAATTTAAATTAAATCTTCTTGTGGGTCTTTTTCAACTTGGTCCTTGATCTTCTTCAGCTTGATTTTTGGCCCAAAATAATAATAATAAAATATTATTATTTAATTTGAACTTGCTTCTCCTTCCTTGGGTCTTCATCCTTTGGGCCCTCCTGGGTATATAATATTTAAAAATAAATATTATAACCTATTGCTTTTCAAGACCTTCTTGCTTTTGGAAGAAACACTTAATGTCCTCAAAGATGATGAACATAGCACAAAAATGCTTTTGACATCAATGACAACAAATCTTGCTCATATTTCCAACACAAACATTACCATATTATATGAAGGGTTTAAAATCTAAGTTGGTTTTGATGGTTTGCAATGTTAACCATATCACTTTAGTTGCAATATTTTAAGAAGCAACACATGCAAAATATGTTCTAATTAGGTAGAAGAGCTACCACCTACTTTACTAATGACCTATACTACCCATGTCAACCAAAACCTATGAGTCCATGGATGTACATCCTCAATATCACCTATTCTAAATGTCTAACTAGCTACCAAATCAATGCCTTATCCATATATTGTGATCCTTCTTAGACAAATATCATAATAAACCATTATATTCTAATTGCAATTGCTAGCCTTACTTGCTCCATCATCGTATAATGAAGACAAAAAAGCCATTATGAATCTATACAATCTTGACATAAATTAAATGTTGAAAGTGACAAGGACTTTAATAAATTATAATAATATTAACAATAGGAAATGACATCCTAATTGCAGGTGGCAACAATAACACAATTGTCAACCAAAAAAAACCCATAACTTACCATAGATCAAGTACATCAACAAGGTGCTAATAAAAGTATAAATCAATTTTAGAACAACGTGACAAACACTAATTTAGATATTAACATATTATGGTATTTCCATACTATACAAGGCATGATCTTATGTATTGTATGGTAGTTTTCTCAAACAAATTAGTATGACCAATAGTTTCAAAATCAATGGGCTACCATCTTGAGACAAATGATACTAGCATTTAATAAACTCACTTATCATCAACCTCAAGTGTAACAAATTATTTCTATCTTATCAAATCAATCTTCACCAACTTTAGTGTAGTTGAAAGGGGAAAGGATTCCATGGTTAAGGTAATACTAATAGTTTATGGTTAGAACTAAGGGCAAAAGGAAATAATCAAAAGAAAAAACCTCAATATACAAATAGGTTAAATCAAACAAAGACACTATAGTATTGAGGAGGGGAATGACACCATTGCAAAGGGTACCACTAATATCTAAAAATAATAAAGATAAAAGCCCAAAAATTGCTACTAATACATCCTAGGTAGTGTTTATCTAAAATTTACCCAGTCTATGGATTAGCTATGTGCCCTAGACTTCAGTCAATGGTTTGATTGGATGAATGAGATTTCTCTCAATGCAACCTCTATATAAGGTTGGCTCCTTAGAATTATTATTAAGAAAAACATATATTTAATCTTAAGGGTAAAGAGATAGGGTTTAGATATATGAAATAAAGATGGACGTGTTATAGTGTAACACCATTGGATGTTACTATATAATGAGCTAACATAGTAAATTTAAAGGATAATTAACAAACCATCTATTGTTATATGCAATCACAAATTTATTCAACTTCAATTATTTGCTCTAATCATTCCAAATATTTAAATGAATAGCAATACAACAATGATCAAACTAGTAGAATTCATTTTAACAGAATAGACTAAACATATAAGTGTAACATAAATGACTTCTAGAAAAATACATTTATAAAAACCTGTAATTACACAATAATGAAGGCCAAACAACTATCACTTCTCACTATTTGATAACAAGATTACATAGAAAGTATCCAAGCAAAGACTATAGAGCTAATTATTCAATTAGAGGTGTGATGACTTATTTATAAGTTGCATTTTGAAACTTGCAATAAAAATTTACAATTAATTACCTGATTGTTATAAAAATATCTTGCCAAAGATATCAAGATGTTGAGGTGGCAATTTTAGATTTCATCTCGCATTTGAATTTTATTTTTTTGTGCAATCTGCTCCATTGATATACAATCACCTTCTACAAGTGGCTAAACTGTTGAAACTAATTTACCAGAGCTATCATTTTTGTACTTTGATATCATTAACTAGAATAGTTGGAAGGCACTATGGTGGTTGTAGGTCTGAAAAATATTTTCTATGAGAACCTGCTTTGAAATTAGGCTCATCATTTTGCTTGTAGAGCTTCTTGGAATAAAATTTTGGCTTGCAATTTCTTTGATGATGTCATTTCAATATGGACTCTAACTTTATTAATTTTTAATTCATGCATTAACTTTCCTTGGATGATCTTGAGTCTTAGCTTGAAGACGTTGACATAATTATCAAAGGGACCCAAAATTTATGCACTTTTGCTTCTGGCATCTCGGATTTGTGCAAGGGTTGCTTCAATTTTTATGCATCTAATTCCTTTTTACACAATCCTAGGCTTTGGTGTGGAGGTGCTTATGTCATCACCAAAAGAGGTTTGACCTTCTTCCTTTCAGTATTATTCATCATGGCTTCGTGCATCTAGACTTGGGCATGTTTACTTGCATAACTTTGGGCTTTTTTTACTTTTTCTAACATCACTTGCTCAGACGACCTGACTCTATTCATACTAATTTTATTCATCTTCCTTTCTTGCACAATCTTGGGCTTTAGTTTGGGGGTGCTGAAATCATTGTTGAAGAATGCTCAACTTTATTTATTTGGACCTTACAAGTTTTGGCTTTGAGTATCCTAGTTTTATTCATTGTGCACATTTTTAGGTTTTTGTGATGCTATTTTAACATAATTGATGAAGGGGGGCCAATTTTATTCATCACAATTTTATGCAACTTCTAAAATATTCAAAGCACATAGCCAATTTTATGAAGAAAAATTCTTAGCTCCTTACTATGCAAATGATATCATGAATTTGACCTATAGGTACATGCATAGGCTACTAAGGAAAAGCTTATAGGAAAGGGAAATCAACTAACAATTATAAAGAGGAACTCAAAGAAAGCAAACAAGCCCAAAACATGGAGTGATAAAGAGAGGGACCAACTTTACAAAGAATAAAAACATCTCAAATATCCTTCTCTCATGAATTAATGAAATGTAATGGATACTATATGGTATATGAAGTTTACTACACATAATTAGAGTAGCTCAATCAAGTCCAAGTTTAACATCACAAAAGAGATGAAGAAGATGCCTATTAAGGTGAGCATACTAGAAGCATTAACTATTATGGGTTAGTGGGATCTACTTTAGGAAGCTCTCAAGGAATAAGAGAATCTATTCTAATAATAGATAGCCTAAGCCTTGTCAACCTCATATATCTAAACAACAAAACTTGATAGCATAATATCCATTTGACATTCAAGTCAATGCAACAAATATCCTAAATACTCTAAATCCATTACTATTCTATGTGAATCTAAATACTAGAAATTACCTATTAAGAAGTTCTATAGATGATTTAGAAGTAACCATAACTATGATGCCAAAAGTGGTTTGCAAAGAGATAGAATTTCCCTACACCAAAATAGCTAAAAATCTAATCTAGTTGGTTGGTACTATGGTAGATGCTATATAAGTTCTAAAAGATCATATCATGACCATAGCAAAGCATTTAGAATTGGTGCTAGTATAGGAGGTAATAGTGAAACTTGATCTTCCTTTGTACTTCAATATGTTTCTATACAAATAATGAACACATAAAATATTTAGGGATATCTACCTAGCAATGGACTACACTCACATGAAGGTATCCTAGGATAGGAAGATGATTTAAATTGAGAATGATACTTCATGCAATTACTTGTTGCATAAGCTAATTGAAGATAAAATGATAAATTAGAATTAATTGCCAAATTTTATGGATGATTGAGTGTTGGAGTATGATTAAATATCTAAGACAAACATGATTATTAGTGTGCTTTAGGATGATTAGGACCTAGAGGTCAACTTCCAAGAAATTGAGCTTGGGATTTATATTATATTGGAAGAACCATATAGCATCCTGACTATAAATGGATAATAGACATAAAGGTCAAAAAAGACATAGGTAATGCACTTTGATGGTACAAGAACCAAAAAATGGAGTAGGCGCATGAATTCAATTCATCAACCCATAAGGTGTATAGACTAACTTTTCATAATTATTGTTGTTCAACTATACTAGTAATATGGCTAAATACAAAGTGTTGTACATTGGTTTGAGAAAATATGATATTGGGGAATATAAGACCTAAAGTTATTCATTTAATCCAAATTAGTCATAGATTAGGTCAATTATTGATGTACCAATAAGAAAAAACATTTAAAGTCATATAAGTACTAGGTCTAGGACTTGTTAGAAAGCTTCAATACTTACAAAATCAAGGTAGTTCCTAGATTACAAATCAAATGAATTGGCATCAATGGAAATAAAATTTGACCCCACTAATAATATATGGAATAAACTAAAGGATCCTAAAATGGTATTTAGCCCAACATTCCTTAATAACTCCTATCACTAGAATGTCTTTGATAATAATGATCAAATCATCAAGTTCCTTATGAAAGAATCTTAATACACTAATGACAAAAACAAGTTCAAGGATGAGGTGATTCAATTAAAAAAAAATCATTTACCAAAGGTTTTAATCACTTTGTAAAGTTTGTTCATTCTAGACAATAGTGTAAAGAAATATAGTATCAAGGTAAAAGCCACTTCCTAACACTCTCAAAGTTGTTGAAGGAAATAACTTGCTACTCAAAAAAAAAAGAGTGCATCAATTAGTAAATTGCTCTCTTGAAGGAATCTATTACAAATACAGAGGTATCACTACATGTTTTTATGAATATTTTAAGGTTATTATATGATAGAAACATCAGATAGTATGAAACCACGTGCAAAACCTTTCCAATAAAATAACAACCTATAAATTCTAAATGAGACAAGCATGGAGAAAGAGCTGCTAAAGATCATATAGGACCAAATCATATTTCCAATTAAGCACTCCACTTGGATAGCCAAATTATTACTACTTTAGAATAAGAATGGTGATTTTAGTCATTTCTTCACAATACACAAAGTTTCTTGCCTTATGCAGATTATGAAAGAAGAGTAGAACAAAAGAAAGATGAAACAATGCAAGGAAAGAGATATTAGATAGATGTAGGAATAAAATTTTGACCAAAGGTGGATGTAATTTTGTAAAATTTTCAAACAATAGAGAAAAGAAAAATCTTGATCACTTATGTGATCCAAATACCCAAAAAGATAAAAAACTAAAAAGGATATCGACAAGTGCAAGAGAGAGAAAAGTCTTCCGATGGTCAAAAGCTTTTAAATTTACAAAGGAGAAAAAGAGATAAAAGTTTTGAAATGCAGACTATGCAAAATAAAAACTCCCAAAATATGAACTACTAAAAGGTCCTATGGGATGGCAAAAGAAAGGACTTCCTTAGAATACTTTCAACAAAGAAATCTTGATCTCAAATGTTTATAAATTTTTGATATGAAAAGAAAAAGAAAAGTTATGACAAATAGCCAATAGCCCATATCATTATCTAAAAAGAATAATAGTGCTTTAGGAATTAAAGCATACTGCATAAAGCCACCAACTTGAAAGAAGGATCAGATAAAGTTGTAAGGCATAAATAATGATGTACAAGCTCCCAAAAGGGGTAGATGAGATAGAATAATATGTTATTAATAAGGGAGGGTAAATATTACCTACTGGTGTCACTTTTGATGAACAATCAAAGAAGGGTGGGTGGTTTTTTGAAGATAGAGGCATGTAAGCCATAGTAGTAGCAATCCTAAACCTGACAACATTTATTATAGAGGTTGCTTTTAACTAGTTTCCAAGATCCCTACGATTATGGTTGAATATTCAATAGATCAAAACTAACCCAAAATCCTTAAGAAACTAAAAGGTGATGTAGAGAGGATTATATCAAGAGAGCAACAAATATATTTGTCAGAGGCTCTTGTATAATTTTATAGGAATTTTTTTTTCTATAATCTATAAATAGTAGTTGTTTAGGTATTGTAAAGGATTGACAAGTATAAATTTCCATTCATTTTATTTCTATATATCAATACTTAAACTCTAAGTGGTCTTGTGGGTAAGATTTTAAGCCCCCACTTCTAGCGTAATCTATAATTCTCATATATAAATATATTCTTGAGGCCTTTACTATTTGGCTCTTTCTATCTAGTTTCCTGTATGTGTGTATACTAGATGTTGTGACTAACATATTTCTATTTTATTTATTTATATGCAATCTATTCTTAATATTCTAAGAGGAGGAAGTGTCCACATT
Organism: Wollemia nobilis; assembly: GCA_028583015.1. Classification (NCBI taxonomy): domain Eukaryota; kingdom Viridiplantae; phylum Streptophyta; class Pinopsida; order Araucariales; family Araucariaceae; genus Wollemia; species Wollemia nobilis. Next base: position 2,918,584 of record JAQPPZ010016892.1, on the reverse strand, counting down.
GGATCTATCAACACATTACAGTCACATATGTGTGTGTCTTATTGTTATGCATATAAAAATTATTTTGATCTTGGCACATTGCCCCTGTTAGCTTAGGATATTTTTTCCTTTCTACTATCTTTAATTTTTGTGTTATTTCTCTCTCTTTTCCCCTTGAAGATGGTTAGTTAGTATAGAGTAGGAAGATAATTGAAGATCACATCTTAAAAGGAGTTAGCCTTGTAAAAACCCAAGAGGTAGTTTTATTAAGCCAATCCCTATGCTCTCAAGTTGCCTTGCTATGTTGCTCCATGTGAGGTATGATAGTCCAATCATCTAATACCTATATTTGGTGATTACACCAATTAGAGTAAAAAAAAAAATTAATGGCATGCTCAATGAGACCCAATTGATCCATATTTTGGTCCCACAAACAAGATAACTAAAATAGTTAGATTTATCGAACTGAACGCTTGTCCCTTTCCTAGTTCTTTCGATGGCGTAAAAGGTTTAAAATGATTGTGGCATGGTGGTTATAGGGGCAGACTTCACGAAGATATGTGTGTTGGATTTCAGGGAGGACAATGCATAATACTGTGGCAGTCATAAAATACAGATAGCCTACCCGAATTCGTGGTGGCTACCGATTCCACCATGTAAAAAAAAACTAAAATAGTTAGAGACCTTGGTGAAGGTCCCTGCCTATATACATATTTGAAGCATCTAAAATATCACTTTTCAACTCTACGCAAAGAATTAATATCAAAATGTAGACATTCAAGAAGACATCATATTGATATTCTAGTGAATATCTCAATCTACTAACTTATACAGAAAATTCAACATTTACCTAGAATCTCTACTCAAAACAAGGAATCCAAAAGTTTATAAACAAAATATCAACCACAACATCTTGTGTTTCTACCAACCTTTGAGCGTTGCTCCCACAACTTGATACCATTCTAAGAAGGAGAAGAGGCAGAGCCAAGAATATGGATACTCCACCAAATAATTTCCACTTGGAATGGCAAAGGTCCATTAAGACACCTTGTTCAATGTCTACACTAAATTTTCTTCCATGCTTCACTAGGAAATACATAACAACTATGATTGATAATCTAACCACAAGGTAAGCTTGTGTGCACTCCATAATGTATCAAAGAAAAATATGGCTCTAAGATTGATGGTGGCCTTATTTATATGCAAGGCTCATAAGTGGTAAATCATGCTACAACCTCACTCAATTTTTTAATGAGACTAACTTGCTACTTTGTTCATAGAAATATTAAGAGAGAAAGTAGATGGAGTTTCTCTCCTAGAAAAATTGTCAACAATAAAGAGATAACCAATGGAGGCTATGGATGATTTTAACCTTATATTTCAAAAGACATGGAACAAAATACCTAAAGGGGTCCCAAGTATGGAAATTATATATTATCTATAAGACATTATATTCTAAAATATCCTTGATGATTAAGGCCATAGGGAAAAATTCCCTACTAGAAGCCCATGTCCAAGCTAAATACCATCTAGTCTAGATCAGAAGAATGACTCCTAGGTATTTATGTTTTTCTATCCTAGTATTCAGTCTCCATACTAGCACTCTATATCCATGTAGCCAATAGCCTTCCAACCAAATTAATTTGTACTTGCAGTATTTGTTTCCCTACCTACTCTAATACCATCTGCTTTAGATAACTCTAAATTTGAATAAATGGAAAGCCTACTTAAATTTATCACCAATGAAATTTTATCCATGAAGAGGTAATAAAATACCTAGAGGTTCCAATATTAGAATAACCCAAGACCTCCCTTCCAACAAGGCAACCAAGGCAATAGACCTCCTTATAATGGCTATCACAAACCCCAATTTTAGGCCAATAATTTGAAACAGAGACAAAATCAACAACTAGTGGTAGTACCAACCTTGCTAGGGAAGTAGCTCCCATCCAAAATAATTATGTAGAGGAATTTTCTAGTTGGTATTGTCAACCTACAAATGCCTACTCAAACCATATCTATCTTGAATAAAGTGCCTACCCATCTATAGTAGCATCCAGTTAGGCTATGCCTACCCAATATTCCACCTCTTATTCAATATTTTAGGCATAAATAACAATCCAACCTCGACATGCCTAATATATCCCTAAATTAAGTGGTGCACCTCTAGAGTAGGCCCTAGACGAGTAGGAGATATATGTGATATCTAGTGGAATAGGCAACTTAGTAGTTAGTAGCCCACAAATATGATAAAACTATGTGACAAGGGCCAAGAAGTAAGTGGTGGAAGAGTAGGAAAATTACAACTAGATATCCTTAAATACCTAGAAATGACCAACTAAATATAGAAGGGAACTTCCCATAGTAATTCCACCAAGACAAAACACATTTAAATCTCCAATGGTGATCAAGCCAAGAGTTCTCAAGCAGCTCATACTCCCATTAGAATCCATAAAAATTCCTCAATCAATTACATACAGTACTCAGGTTCAATAGGTGTTGATTGTTTTTTAGAATACCATGATCCTTTGATCATTTAGTGTGGTTAACCATATGAATAAATTCACTATGGTTATGGCCAGTTGGGATTTCTTATCCATTTCTAAGCAAAAAGAAAATTTGAAGGTGTTGGAAGAGCAAAATGTACCTATAGTCTTGAAAATGTATACCCTAGAAGTAAGAAAGTCCAAACCACCTATTTTATATCTATCCCTAATTTATAAAAATAAATTAATCTAAAACTACATGATAGATTATAGGATGAGCACTTAATTCATGCCAAAAATGGTGACAGATGCATTGGGCCTAGACTACCAACTCATGGATAAAATGGTGGTGCAATTAGATAAAAACTAGGTTTATATAGTAGGAGTCATTAGGAGCCTTTTGCTACCCAGGTGTTGTAGGTGAGTTGGAGAGGAGAGGGAAATCCTCCAAGGGAGGTCCAAGGTTCAAATCTCCACCCTACCAAAAAGATGAATTAGGTATCTAAAATCCAATTGATAATGTTGGTGCGGGTAGGGTCAGGTGCAACCCCCGGGTGACTTTGACGATGTAGAACCCCCTATTCGTGGTCTCTCAGACAAAGACGACTCCACAAGGGGTTTTTTTCTTAAAAAAAAAAAAAATTAGGAGCCTTTCGCTTACGTTGCATTTATGTCCAAATCTCATGGTATCTCAAGATATAGTAGTAATTGATCTCCCCATGTCATTTGGATTTTTTAATCAAGGAAATTCACTATTAATATTGGAGGATACCTCCAAATGGATTAGTCATTAATAATATATAAGGCTCAAGATTAGACTAATATAATAATTTCATCAGAATCCTTTCACATGCATCATATTGAACATTTGCCTTTGGTAGGCATTAATAATAGTTAGGCCTTCATAGCAAAGTATGAATTATTGAGTGAAGCCTGGGATCCTTATCTTAGTTAGATATTTGAGCTAGTAGGTATGGGCTAAATTAGGGTCCCTTTATTTTGTAATTTTTGTGGAAAACTATGATATTATTTCATGCAACAATCACCAACATTGGAGAACCCAAAATCACCAACAATGTCAATAGCTATGATATTGTTGCATGCAAAAAATTTCATAACAACTGGCTCATCATGCCAATAGAGGCAAGAACCTAGCTAGCAAATCAAGCACAACTAAATAAAAAGGGATTTTTGGTAATTTGTAAATATGTGGGTAGTACTTAAATGATGAATTCAAAATTAGTCGATCATGAAATTTAGCACAACTAAGTAGAGACCTAATGCCTATGGGTGCATTAAAATATTAGGACTATCTAGCACAACCAAGCAAAGACCTAATGTCTGTGGGTGTATTAAATAAAAATTATGAAGTGTTGATGACCTATTAATACTAATCTTGTTCTCAAGGTATTTTGCATACTGCATCAAGGAAGCCATATTAAACTCTCAAGAGCAAAGACAAGCAAAATAAATCTTTGAAATAAAAAAGATGACATCAACCATAGAAGTAAAAAAGAGTAAAGTTTTTGCAACACCATCAAATCCAAATACAAAAAAGGCCACTTGTGCTTAAGCTATAATAAATAAGCCTCTAAAATGTATATAAGATGCATCCAAATTATGAAGAACTCTAATTTATTGAAATACACAAGGATGTTGAGAGAAGAAGCTAACACAAGATACCAAAAAGCTGAAAGGAGTCTTTCATAGCAAGAGTTTGGACCAACGATATAGCCCAAGATCTCCTCCTATAGGTCCATATTTGTTATGAACTAGTAGAGGCATGTACATTACGCTATGAATATTAGCTAAAGATGATTTTTGCAACCCATGATGATGCTTTCTAGGTGACTATGATTGGAGAATCTATATGACAAATGTTGTTGCTATCGAAGGGGTGAAAGATAAATCTAGAGATTGCAAATAAATTTTATGCCAAAATCAAGGACAAGCTAAAGTGTTTAAATCATGAGCTTAGTAAGTGTAAGGAAGCAATGCTATAATTCCACTTAGGATGAAAAATATTCAATGAAGAAGCAATAGATATCCTAAACATATAAACACTCATCTTTGACACTAAGGATGATAACAAGGTAGAACCAAAGGAATTGGTTGCCTTTCATATATTTAGGAGTAATTCAAATGGTAAGCCTCCATTCCTTGAATTCAATGACCACATAGCACAATAGATTCACGAGGCACTTATTACTTTCAAGAAAAATAAGACCTTAGAGTATTACTCTTTTCTAGTACATTTAGTGTTATATTAGAATGTATGGTTGTTTGAGAATTTGGATATGAACATGGGATATGAGGGAGGTCAAGAAAGGACTATATATCTTTGGTCGAAATTTCTATACCAAAGCTCCTCTTACTATAAAATTTTAAATGAATTATTAGTACTAGAATTAATTGCAATCAAATGAGAGAGGGTTAAATGCATATCAAAGAAAACTATCAAAATCCTATTATTGTGGATAAAAAGGTATTGGTACTTCTTAGAGGATGCCATGGCTATACACATTTTTGGGTTTAGTAGACCTATATATTTTCTTCCAAGGTATGTGATAAAGAGAGTGGAATGCATTGAAATATTGAGTTAGGTAGACATAAATGATGTTGCCTATACAAGTGGGTAGAACAAAACAACATTCTACAAGACACCAATTTAGGTGGGTAAAATAACTCAAGATAAAATAAAGGTAGTTTACAAGCTAGAGGCCAAGATCTAGGAGTGAGGGTTAGAAATATTAGATGATGCCTAGATTTATGACATAGATAAAAATTTTGTTGCATGGCTAAAAATTTCCAAGAAATTTGAGCATGCATCCAAGCCCAATATTGGAAAATTTTGAAGTACACAAGAGGAATATTTCTCATCCCTTCAAAAGGATTAATTATTTCTATGAGAGCCTCATAAAAATCTAAGTGAATTTTTCTATATAAAAGTAAAGGAATTCGACCACATGCTCCCAATGAGAATGGATATGAAGAAATTATTGTAGAAGTGGAAATAGAGCAGTAACAATATTAGAACCTAGTGAAAATTATAGACATATAAAATATCACATTTATCCTTGTGTAGTTCTAATGGTTGATTAATTTACAAAACCCACAAAATTTGCATAATTTCCAAAAAATAATATCCATCCCACTTAAGCCCTTTCCTATACTTAGCCCTTGGTCACCATGTTACCACCCCTCAAGCCTAAGTGCAAGGCCACCTCACCTTAGTCTACCCTTTGACTAGCCTAGCTTCCACATAAGCCTAGTCTACTCTAGCCTAACATATAGTAAACCTAACCCATGGTCAATCAAACCCATGGTCAACCCTACCCTAGCCTAGCTTCCACCTAAGCCTAGCCTCTACCTCACCATTGGTCAATCCTAAACCTAGGGTCAACCTAACCATGGTCAACATTAATCCTTGCTCCCCTCCACATACCCATATGCATTCAATGCCATAAATGATATTTTAAAACTTATACATTTAAGGCATTCAAGGTAGTGAAAGCATGGATGAGTCATCCTACAACATGCCATAATGAGGAGAATACTTTCATGGCTCATCCATACCTATTTATTGCATGTGGATGTGTGAGGACTTCTCTCATCAAAATATATTTAATAGGTATGAAACCCCATGCCACCTCAAGGTACACCTCATGGAACACCTCATAGGACACCTTAGCCCCCCTAACCTTGGCAAAGTCTATAAATAAAAGTACATTTCTATTATTTTCAAGAGACCACACATTTTGCATACCTAGACTCTATAGAAATCACCTTAGACCCCATAACACTCAACCCCAATTTAACTATCAATCATTTTTGGATGCCCACTTGTGGTTATTGACATCCCCTTTTGTTTTGTAAACTATTCTCAACTACAAGTTCAGATAAGAATTTGACTCATATAGGAGCTCTGGGAGCATTAAAAGGACCATTCCAACAAAACAACTCTCTAACTAGTGCACACAAAGACGATCATATGGATAGATATGATCATCAAGACCACACCTAGGGGTATGATCACCTCTAGGGACCCATTTTAATCCAAAATCTTGCAAAAAATATCTAAGTCAGGGAAGTAACACTATTTTTCTATTTTTTGTCAGCACCTTTTATTATGCATTAGACTAGTTTACTTGAGTCTTTTTATCTTCTATCATGAGGGGTTTGATTGAGATAGACCCCTAAACATTATTAACCATTTTTTTGGATTGTGTAGGCTTAGAGGATCTATAAAAATAACAATGGCCCATGTGTAGTAATCCCACTACCTTTGAGGATCCCATGGAAGTCCTTTTTTGTTGTTATATTGTTCACTAAAAGAGGGATTCCATATTGGAAAACCTATATTGTTGCAAATCAGGAAATTTTGCTAAAAATGATTGATATTGTAACTCTTTTATTCATTATTGCAAACAACATATTTTCTCTAAGTTTTATTTTATGATCATGGTGGGATCCACCCACTTATTTATTATTTTAGTTAAATTTTTAGCTTTCTAATTGATATTTTTTTCATCTTTCTATGTTATAGGTGCTACAAAACCAACATAAAACCCTCCAAAATATTGAAGCACACCTTAGGTAAAATAGAGAATCCTTTCTTGACTATGATACAAGATCATTCATAGGGGTACAATCAAATCAATCATAGGGGTTTTTATGATTGAGAAAAGCACTCTAGAAACGAGGCCCACACTAGGCATATACTAGTTTCTACATAGCCCACAATAACTCCACTATTACAGGTAAGTTGAGGGATATATTGTTTCCATATAGATTTATCTCACTTGCCATCTTACCTCCTTAGGCCAAGACATCTTATGAAATGTGTAAACACCAAAATTTGAAACCTTCTAAAACACATTTACCACCCCACCATCAAATCATGCACAATAAAAAGATATGCCTAAGTTCTAACTTAGGGATATAAAATCTTGCACATTATCCTATTTTCCTAATTTATTAAATTTGGAAAATTACCTTAGGATACCCTGCCTACCCATTGGACATGTGTCCCAAACACTTCATCCAACACTTTGGCCACATATTACTCACTCTTGTCCCCCTTGTCCTTGCACATGGGGAAGATTCCCAACACCCATGCCACAACTCAGTTGTTGTTGTCCCCTTGTCCCTTCACATAAAACAACCTCCCATATCCCACTCCACTTGAAGCCACATCACCCTAGTTAACTGAGGCATACTAGATGACTCATCATAACTGCTCCTTCAACCTAATAGCCCAGATTTGCCTCTTGGCAAATGGAGCTTGCCACCTCTTATCCCCACTCAAAACCCTAAGAGGCCTATAAAGGCACCATTGGTACACCAAAGAAAAGGAGCTAAACTTGTATATTGATAGGCTATCAATATCAATATAGATCCAGAGGGCTCTGGTCCCTCCCCTGCTCCCCCTCCCATGGCTCTTGGTTCCTGCCCAGTTCCTGGCTCAACCCAGGTCATCCCTCCCGGGGAGTGGTTGTTTGCAGATGATCTCCTGGGGGAGATCCTTCTCCACTATCTGTGCCCCTCCTGGCCAGCTAGGGTTTCCTTGGTTGTTTTTTCATACTGGTGCTTCCCAGGGATCCCTGTTTGGTTGGGGATCCCTTCCCTTTTTCCCTCAGGCTTCCCCCTGGGGTTTTTTGCAGGTTATTCGCATGGATCTGGTCCCCTGCGTTTCTCGGTGTGGTGGAGGTGATGGTTTAGGGTTTGGACAGCTTCCCCTTTTTCTTGTGAATCCTCGACGGGCTCTGTGCTTGGACGGGATTCTTGGTCCCTGCTGCTGGGATCCTCTTCTATTTTCTTGAGGTGGGTTCTTTGTGGTGCAACTCTTTGGTCACTTCCTGATGGGTTGTATCCTCTCTGTGCTGGCTGTCGGCTTCCTACAGGATGGCTCTCGCTGAACGGAATGTTTTCCCGATGGGCGGGATGGTTTCTCCACAGGGCGGGATCCGCCAAATCCGCCGGTTTTCCCGTGAGGCAGGATCCTTTCTTTTTTGCTGGTTTCTCGGATGGCGGGATTTCCCTGTTGCTTCCCGCTAGGCAGGACTGTTTGTGGTGGTTTTGACTGCTTCCCGCGAGGCGAGATTTTATTGTAACAGTTTTTCTTTGCTTCCTGCTAGGCGAGATCTTCTCGATGGTGGTTTTTGGCTACTCCCCGCTGGGCGAGATCTCCAAAACTACTTCCTTTCTTATTTGTCTGTTTCCCGCTGACAGGGATTGTTTCATGCTTACTGTTACCGCTGGGCGGGATTTCTATTTTGGTGTTCAGTTTCAAGGGATTGATGCCCTAGGCCCATTGCTTATGTAATCAGGTTTTTTTAGGGGTTACATTTTCTGTAATAGGCTTATACATAAATCCAGGAGGCATGATGCAGGGCTGATTTTGTACATAAGGTTTTGGGATCCTCTATAAAAACCCTTTTTAATCTACTATAATAATTACCAAAAAAAAATATCAATCTAGACCCAATGAGATGTTGTGAGCATTTGCATGATTTCGTACTGTTGGCTCGAATCTCGAGGTGATCTGTTCTTCAGCCAAAATCGCCTATCCATGGTTTCACAGTCAAAAATGTGAGTTCATGGTTTCACAACCGTAGGTCCACGGTTTCCAGCCCACAACCGTGCTTCCGTGGTTCCACAGTATTGAGCATGAATCCACATACATGGCCGAGATCAGTAATTTTTGTGTTAGCAAGGCATTGTTGTTAATTGTTTTTTGTCATTTGCTTCATATAATCAATCGCTTAGGGTTTTATGAATAGCATTGATCTTATTGTTCAAATATACAGGTGCTACTAATCCCCTTTGCCGGTTTGAATGTGTGCAGGTGACAGGTACTTTGGATGAGTTGTTGAAGCTGGAGTGGCCCCTTGCTGGATACCAAAGCCCACTCACCCCTTGAAGCTATGACGAGAGAATGAAGAACACCACATCCTGTAGAAGAGTCAGAAGATCTCCCCTCTTCCATCACAAGCATTGTATTTCAGAGAGACAAGAAGCATTGTAACATTGCTCCCAACACGCTTGGGGCAATTCAAAATATTTTGTAAAAAGCAGTATCAATATCAATACAAAAGGGCATTTTGGCAATCCATTTCTCTTTTTGTATTTATTTTTGTTTGTGTTCAGTTCTTTGGTTACAAAAATGGCGATCATGGTGGGACCCCCTAAAGGTTCCATTTTGTTTTGCCTTGCTTTTTAAATATATTTGTTGATCTCTGTTTGCACCTACAGGTTTGGGAGTTCGAGGCGTGCATAGATTCGACTTTCGGGTCAATAAATCTGGAAAACCCTACGCCCGAATTGTTTACTATGGAAACGCAGAAACACGGTTTCTATTTTGAAGAAACGTAGATGCGTGGTTCCTGTTCTAAGGAAATGCAGACACGTGGTTCCTATTACGAAGAAATACAAAAATGTGGTTACTGTCTTAGGAAACGTAGGCCGACGGTTGACAGCTGGAGGGAGCAACGATTGGATCACAGGTCTGTACTCTCCAATTTTTGTTTTCTTTTCCTACTTCTGTATTTGAATTCTATTCTTAGCATTGCATTTAGGGTAAATTAGAAGGTCAGTCTTGTTTGCCATTTGTTTGCATATAGGTCTTAGGATATAATTCATATTGAAAAGAAAAATCTGCATTTGCATAAATAGAAAAGGTCATATCTGCATTTTTCGGGTTATAAATAACCTAGGCATTGTTTTCAGGTTCGGGTCCATCAAAATTCATTCTGTTTCTATTGACATAAAGGACCCATGCATCCACGGTTGGGATATCCCAAATGCAGATGCACGGTTGGCAAACCGTGCACCCATGGTTTACTAGAACTAATCGCGCACCCATGGTTAGCCCTGTTAAATAGAATCCGATTGGGTTAGAACCAAAGTTGGCACTTTTACCCCTGATTTGTTGTCTGTCATTTTTTGTTTTCTATTTTTTTGCATCTAGGCATTGAAACGAAATCGCATGATAATATTGCATATCACCATAATCAAACAAAACCATCACACACTCACATAAACATTGGAAAATGGTTGGATTTCATCACCGTCGGGTTTGGATTTCATCATCGAACCACCAACATTATACCCTATTCTTTGCCAAGGCCGATTCCAAGATCCGTCATAGCCCATGGGTTATAGCATGCATTTCTCCTCGAAGAGGTGTATCGCAGACTATGGGTGAACTGGGTGAGGAATTGGTAGGACCTGTGCTCCCTGGCCATGTGTGGACTTCATTACCACACATTATAGGTGGGATTACGTGACCTGGAGTTCATAGCCAGGTTGTCGAGCTACGAGTATACAAGTGAAATCCTAGATTCATTTAGGGCAAAACATTGAGCACACGTCTTTTCATTTTTCAAACAAATTTAAAAAAAAAAACTAATGAAAATCTAGCACCAAAAACTTTGTGTGTTTGTTTGCTTTGCATGTTGTATTGCATAGTACTATCATTTTATTTACATAGATAGTTGTACTTGGCAGTGTACCACATAATAGCGTATGGTAGTGACTCGTAGTCAAGCTAAGAAACTAGTGTCAAACCAAAGTCAGTGGTCTTCCCCCATGGCCTCTCAGTCTGGAAACGTCCCTCACACTTCGGTGGTAGGACAAGTAGGCATGCCTTCTTCTATGTCCCAAAGTCTTAATGTAGGGCCTTCTAGTAATGCCCCTAATACGGACATAGACATTATGCATAGGGCTACTCACGCAACCATACCTGAGACACCTAGGAGTGAACCTCCTATAGTGGTAGATAATCATGTCACCATGTTCGACATGGATACTGTTAGAATGTACTTGAATGCAGTTGGAATGGTCTTCCCATCATTACCACCACTCTCCATCCCATCCCATGTTGTACCACCATTACAACAAGAGCCCGCATATACTTACCCACAGTAGTCGGAACAAGTTTTTACAAATCCTCTTTTTGAGTTGGCTATTGTAGCACTGGCTAACCAACCATCATCATCCAACCAACCACCCCACACATTACCTCAACAACTCACCATTTCCACTAATCCCTTGTATGAAACAATTCCTGTTGTTTCACAAACCCTAACATCCACTCAACCCACTACCCTCATAGGTTCTACATCTCATATCATACCACAGTCAGTGGCAATACCCTTTGCTACTTACCCCCACTCACTTCCACTACCATGGTTGTTCCACAACCAACCCAACCTACCACATCACAGGTGGCGGTCCCTACTTCAAATGCAATTGCTATGCAATAAGCTTTCTTACAGCTACAACAAATGATTTTAGATAATGCTAATCGTAGCATAAATCCTGACCCCAACCAACATTTGCAAGGGATTGAGCACAACTTCCCACCTACATCTCACCAAACAAATACCTTCATCCAAGATCCATCTTGGGTAATGCACCCTCCATCCACCACTATGGTTCATAGTCAACCTCCACATCCATATGCTAATATAGTAGGTCAGCATACCATCATACCTCCATCACCCCATCCATATCATAACATCCATCAACATCCTTACCATAATACATTTCAGCCAACCATACCCTATCACCCGCAACCTACATACAATCCACCACATTACCAGCAACATCAAGTACATTCGAGTGTCAGTCCCATGGATGACCCTAGATACCAGTTCTTACAGAGTCAGATTGATAGTCTTGCCATGCAAACTCTAGGTTTGCAATACCAAAAGCCAACTTTAAGGCAACTACTCAATCATCCTATTCATGCTTCAGTGCCTGAGCCACCGTATCCAACAGATTTTCAAATACCCAAGCTTGAATTTAAGGGGGAAGAGGACCCTCGTGAACATATAACTAGATTTGTAAATGCATGCTTCAGAATCAAGAGCAATGATGCACTACTATTACATACCTTTCCTCAGACATTAGGGGGAGAAGCCCAAGACTGGTACAACCACCTACCACATCAAAGTGTTTTTACATTTGAACAACTAGCGGACCAGTTCTTGGAGAGATTCACCCTAAATGTCAAAAAATAAACCACATTGACTGATTTGATTTATCTAAAATAATATGACGATGAATCGGTCTATGACTTTGGCAATCGATGGAGGTCAGTCATGATCAAGTTACCATTTTTCCTCCCTATGTCAGAGATAATATGAATGTTCATGAAGAGTTGTGCTAGGCCCATCTCTTCACTACTACAACTACAATAGTATAGGACATTCGATGAGGCACTCGCCCAAGCAAAGCTAATAGAAGAGATCAAAATTCATGAAGGTGAGATAAAGCCTAAAAAGAAAGAGTGGCATAATAAGAATCAAAATGGGAATAACCATGGTCAGTCCAAGACCGCATAGGTTAACCAGATAGTTTTGGGCCAACCACAGTTAAATCAACCAGCCCAAGCACAAATCCAACAACCCCAACAACAACAACAACCACAACAATTGAATCATCAAGCGGTTCCACCCCCACAACAGGCACAAAATCAGACACAACCTGCAGAAAGGCAACAACATCATTTTAAGCCAAAAAGAAATTACACACCAATACAAGAGCCATATTCATTAGTCTTCCAAAATTTGTATGCGGCAAAACTCTTTACATTGCCAGAAATGAAACCTGAAGATCCTAACAAACCAAAAACAAAAGGTTACAAAGAACACCTCTTTTGCATCTATCATAGGCAAAGAGGACATGATATTGAAGGTTGTCATGGTTTCAAAGGAATTGTGCAAGATTTATTGGAAGCGGGTACAATTAAAGTTGACAACCCACTAGCCCAAAATAACCAAAACCTAGGCATCTACCAGACACCTTTGCCACATCGAGAGGTAAATCAACAACTAACGAGAGCATCAACTTCAATAGTTCCTCCCAATCAGGTTAATTATGTGTCTCAATTACCACAAGGTTTTGTAGGAGCTATCAGTATAGTTACCCGTGGATAGAGGTAAGCTAATCGCACAACTCAGCCTCCAACAACACAACCAACAAATGTGCCCATACAACTTGGACCAAGCATTCCACCACCACCTTTCCATAATCGCCCAGTTGTCACCTTAAACAATCGGTTAACACAAAGTTTAAAAATGGCTTCAGCAAAATTATCAATTTATGAGCTAATACAACAATCAACACCCCATAGGGAAGCATTGATGGAAATCTTAAAGTCTATACAAGTACAATCAGAAGACCCCAATGCATTCAATTCCTTTGTAGGGAGTGTGCAAAAGTGTATGGAACCCTCGATAGTATTTTATGACTTCGAGGAAAAGCAAATTTTGGTAGATTCACCTGATCCACCACTGCACATAGTAGCTCACATCGACAGGAAGCCATTCAAGAGAGTGCTTATTGATACTGGTTCCTCCATCAACCTCATCACCACACCTGCAATGAAAAAGCTCAACATCCCATCATCTCACATCACAACTTCCACCTTCACCCTTAGGGATTTTAATGACGCTTTATGCTCAACTATGGGGAATGTTGTTCTTCCCATCACCGTGGGGGTGAAAACAATACATATCCTCTTCCACATATTGGAAGGAGAAATGCAATATAATATACTTCTTGGATGCCCTTGGATTAGGGAAATGAAGTGTGTGCCTTCAACATTGCATCAATGCTTAAAATATGTACATGAAGGCAAAGTACATTGTATACCAGCTGACACAGAACCTTTCAAGTACTACAACTTAATTTCAAACCCGTATGAGCCCTTGCTTCCATCAACACACCTAACTATCCAGCCACTCACCATTAGGACCATTCCATCTAGTAACACTTCATCAAAAGCACCCATTCAAGAGGAATTGCCTATAGTTGACCCAACTTTTGCATCCAAAAGCGTCAGCTCAATTCAGCCTTCGAACACTGCATATCACTTTCCAATCACACCAAACCATCCTGCCAACCAACAACCAACTCCATCTAGCGCACTTCCAGATCCAACACAACCATTCATATTCACAACACAACCCAATCCATCCATCAATAAACCACAATCATCACAGCCCGTAGTATCGCAAATAGGGCCACCTATTAGAGATAATCCACCACCACCATTAGAGCCACAACCAAGCGTAGAAGAACCCTCTTCATCCATCGAGCCATCAACCTCCCAACCTTCCCGAGTTGCAGTACATCTTGCCAATCCTGGTATTGGCGAGTATATTATTGAAAGTGTCACAATTACACCGCCTATTGAGTCAGTAAGAGATTATGGTCACCCTCGGGACCCACCTTTAGCCATAGGTGAGATATACAAAATGGGTTCATCATCAAATGCAATAAATTTCATATATGGGGGAGTCGATTCTTCATCTGGTCCATCTCCTCCAGAGGAGGACCATGTAAAAGAGTTTAATGAGAACATTGATTTTTTATCTAACCCATCATTTCCAGTGAGATATTTCCAGAGGGTTAATTGGCAAGGATATGGACTTGGACGACATGAACAAGGTCCTCACCGCATTATTGAGCCAGAATATAGAGAGCCAAATGACCGCTCAGGTCTAGGTTACAAACCTTCCATCGCAAGCTCTTCGCTAAGTCAAACATTCCAAGAACTGGATATTGAGTGCGAAGACGAAGAAGGAGAAAGTGACAAAGAGGATGAACCTAATGATGAGGATGATGATATAAATGGTGAATACCTAATCAACAATTTTTACCCTCATGTGTTTGGAACTTTCTCAGAACAAGCCTTGCAGCAAGAACCAGGATACGAAGATCCACCAAAAATGGCCGACCTTAGGCCAGATTACACACAACTTGTTCTGGGACCTCATACAAATGCTAACGGCTTCTGGATAAGCGATGATGATTATGAAGATGAGACAGAAATGATATTTCTAAATCATGAGCATGAAATGCAAGCTAGAAGAATACTACAAGCAGAGGCGCATCACGAACAACATAATCAAGAGGCAGAAGAACCTAGAGAAGAGTTAGTACATGCAGAATCTATTCGAAGAAATGACTGGTACCAAAAGAAGTTCCCAATAAACCAAACTCTCTTTCAGCTGAGCAAAAAGCATGAAAGTCCTGAACCAGAACCTCCTCCACCACCTTGGCCACTCCTACAACATCGCCAATCACACACATTAGGTCAGTTGCAACCTAGGGAGGATGAGTCATCACCTCTCGAATCACAGCCACACCATCTCCATCAAGTCAACATGATTTCTATTGATTTTCTCACCCCACTCCGCAATCCATATGATGAGGCAAAGCCAATCCATATCGACACTAGCCTCATTGCCATGGATAGGATCTCATCCCCACCATCCATTGCTGAATTTATCCTATCCGAAGAATTATTGCATGCTTCAAACGCGTATATTTCACAACAACCTTCATCATCAAATAACTCAGTTTTTCAAACTAAAATAGAGGGGGAAGCCCCAGAGACATTTGAAAATGTGGTAGATGACATCCACCTCATCCCAACTCCACATCAACTAGAAGAAGGTTCTCACATGCTCATTGAAGAATCTATAGATGTGAACCTTAGTCAAGACGCGGATAATCCCCAAATTGTCAAAATCGCAAAAGAATTATCCATAGAGGAGAAAGAACGCATAATAAGCATGCTAATGAAAAATAAAGAAGTGTTCGCATGGTCATATAAAGACATGCCTGGTTTAGATCCAGACCTGGTAGTCCACAACCTAACACTGGCACATGATGCAAAGCCATTCAAGCAAAAGCTTAGGAAAGTCCATCCAATAGTCGCATTAATTGTAAAAGAAGAGCTACAAAAGTTATTGGATGTGCACTTCATAGTACCAATTGATTACCCATAATGGCTTTCAAATATGGTACCCGTTCACAAACCGAATGGAGGGATACGTGTGTGCACTGATTTTTGAGACTTAAACAAAGCGTGTCCCAAAGATGATTTTCCTTTGCCTAATATCGATCAACTAGTAGATTCCTACGCTGGTCATGAAATGCTTTCCTTAATGGATGGTTTCTCGGGATACAACCAAATTTGAATTAATCTCGAAGATCAACACAAGATAACATTTACAACACCCTGGGGGACATTCTGTTATAGAGTGATGCCTTTTGGACTCAAAAATGCAGGAGCTACATACCAACGAGCTATGACGTACATATTTCATGATTATATGCATAAGATCATCGAGGATTATGTAGATGACTTGATTGCTAAATCAAAAACACGTCTTGAGCACATCGAAGTATTAGAAAAAGTATTCGATCGATTGATAGAACACAAAGTAAGGTTAAATCCTAAGAAATGTGTATTTGGTGTCACATCGAGAAAGCTTCTAGGATTCATTGTCTCCAAGCGAGGCATTGAAGTAGATCCAGGTAAGGTAAAAGCTATATTAGAAATGCCACCTCCCAAGAAATTGAAAGAGTTGCGTAGTTTACAAGGAAAGATCCAATCTATCCGACGATTCATCGCACAACTCTCAGATAAATGCAGGCCTTTCAATCACCTGTTACAAAAGGGGGTGACATTTTCATGGACAACTGAATGTCAAGAGGTATTTGATGACATAAAGAAGTATCTGGCATCACCACCAGTTCTTACACCACCTCGAACAGAAGTCCCTTTTTACCTATACATATCTGCAACAGATTTTGCACTAGGTACAATGCTTGCACAAAAGAATGAAAATCATAAAGAGCAAGCAATTTACTATATTAGCCGAACATTGGTAAGTTACGAAACAAGATATGCTTATGTCGAAAAGTTATGCTTAGCAGTGGTTTTCGCCACTAAGAAACTTAGACATTATATGTTAAGCAATACTACCTATGTCATAGCTAGAGAAAATCCTTTGTGATACATGATGACTCGCACATACAACAACACCCGTACTGCTAAATGGATAATGCTTTTAACCGAATTCGATCTCGAATTCGTAAGTCAAAAATCCATAAAAGGTCAGGTGATAGCTGATCAACTAGCTGAAGCTCCGCTAAATGACGACAAACCACTAATCATTGAGCTTCCAGATGATTCAGTATTCTCTATCACAGAACAAGAAGAGTTGGTTTCTTCTGAGGACGAAGCAGATATGACAATGTTCTTTGATGGATCTAAGTGCGAGAAAGGACAAGGTGTGGGAGTTG
This sequence comes from Wollemia nobilis, assembly GCA_028583015.1. Classification (NCBI taxonomy): domain Eukaryota; kingdom Viridiplantae; phylum Streptophyta; class Pinopsida; order Araucariales; family Araucariaceae; genus Wollemia; species Wollemia nobilis. Next base: position 2,901,011 of record JAQPPZ010016892.1, on the reverse strand, counting down.
TGTTTTATACACCTGAAGGAATACCAATTCCTTTATCATTCAAACTCGACTTCACGTGCACTAACAATAACGTAGAGTATGAAGCCTTAATCTTAGGCCTTCAATCAGCTATAGCAATGGGAATAAAAATACTAAGCATTTTTGGTGATTCTCAACTAGTTGTCTATCAAGTAAAAGGAGAATACCAATGTAAGGAACCAGTTTTAAAGCAATACCATGAAGTGGCAACAAAGTTGCTACAAAAGTTTGACTGGTTCAAAATTAGTAACTTACCCCGTTCGACAAATAGATTCATGGATGCAATGGCTTCTTTGGGATCTCTCATCCCTAAGAATGAGCATGGAGAAGTACAACCGCTAATCATAACAATAGTGCCCAAACCATCAATTCAAAGAGCAAAATCTACAGGTGAGAAAAATATTTGTTTGATACATGTTGAACCTTACAATTCTTACCTTGATGAAATAAGAGACTTTCTCAAGTCTGGAACACTCCCAATAGAAATGACACGAACTGCAAAAAGAACGTTCAAACAAAAAGCAATTCATTTTACTCTACTGGGGGACGTGTTATATAAACGTGGTTATGATGGAATATTATTACGATGTCTAAATTCGGTTGAAATAGAACGAGCTATAGCAGAAGCCCACGATGGTACTTGTGGTGGCCACTTCAGTGGAATGGCCATTGCAAAAAGAATACTGCGTATGGGATACTATTGGCCGACCATGGAAAATGACTATTGTAAATATGTCAAAAAGTGCCAAAAGTGTCAACACCATGCAAATTTGACTCATGTACCATCACATGCTTTACAACCCATTCAAAGTCTTTGGCCATTTTCACAATGGGGCCTCGATTTGATTGGTAAAATATCACCTGCTTCATCAGGACAACATAAATTCATCATAACTGCTATGGAATACTTCACAAAATGGGTGGAAGCAATTCCAATGACCACTACGACTGGACCTCGAATAGCGGAGTTTATACTTCAGCATATTATCTATCATTTTGGAATACCCTCAAAAATAATTTTTGATAATGGGAAGTCATTTAAGAATAAGGATGTTAGAGCATTGTGCAACAAATTCAAAATCCAACACAGTTTCTCAACACCTTATTACCCACAAGCAAATGGGCAAGTTGAAGCAACCAACAAAACAATGGTATCCATTCTCAAGAAACTGGTCAAAGAAAATCATCGAGATTGGCATACTCAACTTCCTTTGGCACTATGGGCTTATAGAACAAGCATCAGAACGCCAACAGGAGCAACACCATTTTCATTGGTTTATGGTGCTGAAGCTATATTACCTTTCGAGCTTGAGATACCCTCCTTGAGAATTGCATTACAGGAATTCATGGATGATGACACCGCTAGACAAGCACGTATTGACCAATTGACACTTATTGATGAGAAATGCATAAATGCTCTAGAGCATCTATGAGTATATCAAGACAGAATCAAACGTGCTTACAACGCAAAAGTCCATCCTCACAAATTTCAAGTAGGGGACCTAGTGCTCAAAGAAAATCAACAAAATACCAATGCATTGCCACACTTGAGAGATAAATTTATGGCTAATTGGTTAGGCCCATATATTGTAAAGCAAAATTTGGGACCAGGAACATATAGACTTGCCAACTTAGAAGGAGAGTTGGAGCCAGAGCCACTAAACATAATGCACCTAAAGGCATTTTATGCATAAATCGACTTGCAATATATGTATATATATGTACATGGCTAAAAAAAAAGAAAAAATATTTTTTAAATTTATTTTTGCAACATTGCATACATTTACATTGAAAATAGAAATGTCTTTACTAACATTTCGCACATTGCATTTGCATATCAAAAAAATATATATTTTGCATTACATAAGCATATCACAAGCATGTAGCAGCATTAGAATAATCATATAATTGCATCCATCCCATCCCATGTTCAGTAAATATTTTATAGTGGTGATGATACGACCAAATAAAAACAAGTTCCAAGAATTGGGGGTGCCCACCTAAGGCTTTTTGCAATTCAACAAAATATACAACACATGTTATCCTTACATCTACAATCAAATTTTCATTCACTCAATCATGTCTAGTGAAAAACCAAATTCCAATAATATGTCCAATTTTCTTTAGGACCAAAGCACTTTTGTCACATTAAGAAAGTCTTGAGTATGGTAGATTGACCCCAAAACAATCTTGAACCAAATACACTTTTACAAAATCTTAAAAACATTTTGAGTAAGATAAGGACAATGCCAACTTGGGTACACCTTGAAGCGAAAAAAGTAAAATTCCTCGCTTACCCTATCACGCAACATAGTCCAAAATAAAAAATAGTGGTTTTCACCACTATCACAATAATGCTCCAAATTTAAACAAATGTAGAGTAGTAAGGATAGGATCACATTCTCATCACACTTCGGTTGAGAATCTGATTCCCCAAAACTCTATACAAAATTAATTCCAAACACACACCACAGATCCCTAAGGCAAAAAGGATCGTACTACATTCCCCTCAGAAAGTTATGTAGTCATCCCAAAAGCTTAAAGATCAGATCATTGGACTATGGAGCGAACCTCCACCGGGGCTATAGATGCTTGACTAGCAATGGAGTAAACTCATGCAGGGCGACATGTCTCTCTCCAAAAAGGGAGACCTCTGACCGCACATACGGGTAAGCTAGCTAATAGGTAAACCCATAACAGGTACCATCCAATTTACTCATGATGGGTCAATTAACTTCACAATCACATGCACTGGTTCTTGATTGCTTAGGGTCATCGCCAACTCAAATATTTAGTAAATAAACTCCACTTGCACACACCTTGGTCCTAAAGAAAGTTAGACAACGATCAAGAAAATGGTTTACATTACTAGAGTGTTTGAGTCTTTGAAAATATTCCACTGTTAAATATCAAAAACCATACCATCTTCCATATCACCATCAACAATATCTTCCATTTTCACATACATATTCCACCATACATCACCCACAAAAAGTCACCAAGATTGGATACCCCCAATTGCAACAATGAACAAGTAAATGGTCAACTACTCTGAGCTATAAAAGATTACATGAACATCATGCATGCCATCATATAGTTACATGAACAAATAATTAAAATGCATATTACATATTAGTTTGCATTCATTATCATAGCACAAAAATAAAAACATAAAGATTGCATCAATAAGCGATGAAAAAGCATTAACACAACATGCATATAAACATAACACATGAGATATAAATAAAAAGGCCATGTATATATATATATATAAAGGTCTCAAAAAGTACAAAATGCCCACAGGTTGTATACATCAAAGCACTAAGGCTCATAGCAAAATAAAGGATGGAAAAATACAAAAAGAAACACAAGACACAACTAGCTAGTGCCAACAGGATCCCTCCGAGGACCCTATGTAGTAGAAGCCCCATGAGAACTCGATGACCGATGAGTCCTATGACTCCTCTCGGTCCCTCGGGTAGTAGTAGTAGTGATGAAGAAGGAGGAACAAGCAAAGGAATCTACCGCTCATGCAAAATATTCTCCAACATCTCCATATAAATAGCCTACTTACACAGGCTCCTCAAATCCGCACCCTCACGAGCAACCCACTGAGAAATATCTGCTCGAAGAGCAGCAATAGTAGCTGTAGTGTCACCTCCACCTGACCCCACCTGTAGCCGAGTAAGCTCACCCTCTAACCGAGTAACCTCACCTCCAAGCCTAGAAATATCCAAGTCCTTTGTAACAAGAGCATCGCTGCTAGGCCCACCGCGCATCCTATCCACCTCACCCTGAAGATGAGTCACCTCACCCTGATACCATGCCAACTCACCCTTTAGGTGAGTCACCTCTAAACTCAGGCTATCGCACTCAACCTATAACAAATCCCAATCCTCCTCTATCCATCGAGGAGGGGCATCACCATCACCACCACCCTCATCATCTCCCTCACCATCCCCATCACCATCCCCATCACCATCTCCATCACCATCCTCCCTCCACTATGTTGTACATCAGTAACCACCTCAACCCTAGGAGTACTACATCAGTGCTTCATCGATCAAGGAGTCTGCTCACCCACCTCTACATCATCACCACTCCCATCATCATCAACAATAGCACTCGATATCCAAGGAGGTTGAGAGGAAAACCATATGTCATACTCAGAAGTGGTACCCACATCATCCAAGTCAAGAACCTCCAAGTCAGAGTCATCAGCAGGATCATCAACTCACCAAAATTTAGGAGCAATAGGTAACCCAAGCTCATCTCCCCATCGCCTGTAGGTCATAGGAGCATCAAGCACACCCTGCACCAAACCAAACTGATGCTGCACCTAAGAAAACTGAATATACTCCATCTCCCTCAGATGGGCACCAACAACCCATCGACCTCACCTAATGCGATGAAGCTCTGATGCATCCATCACCCAATCCAAGCCCCTCCAAGTCTACCAAATCATGAAATCTCTAGAAAGTGAGCTCAGAATATCTCTGTACTCTAAGGCCCCAACCATTGGATGACTGAGCTCCTCACTAAGTAGCCACCTATAAGCACGAGGAGAAGTGGCATCATAGGCACAAGGAAGACCAACCGATCGTCCAACAATGATGTGCTCCCAAGACCAAACTTGGAGCACCAAACTACAACCTAGCCCCTTTCACCCCCGCCTCTTCACCTCGTACAACTCATTGTATATCTGACATAGAAGAGCGGGAGCCCATGCCAACCGTCGAGGATCCACAATAAGATCAAGTACAATAGGAACCTGGTTCCATGGGATCCTCGATCCCATGGAATTGGGCAACAACATGTTGCTCAAAATGTACATCAAAAAAGTGGGAACGACTCCCAAACTGTCAGCTATAAAGAGATCAAGATAGGCAATACCCCCCGTAGTCTACATCCCACATATCTCCAAAAATAGGAAACAGAGCCTCCTTCTTGTCGAGGCCAACACGGATAGTAGGACCCTCGATAGGAACATGAAGAATCTGGTAGATATCCTCCAAGGTAATAGTTAGCTCCCCCGTAGGAAGCTAAAATGTACCTCGATCAGGATCCCAATGCTCAACAAGCATCGATAATAGATCCTCATCAGCTCGGATAGGGCTCAGCCACCCACAACCATCAAGACCAATGGTCTCTAGAAACATCCAATCATCATCTGTAAGGGCCTTGCGCACTTTGTGAATAGTGTGAGGCCACCTATGTCGGGCATCAAGGAGCTTAACCTGAAAAAAAAACAAAATAAACAAAATATTAGAAAAAAAAAAATTCACCTACCCCTAGGTGATCGTAAATAAACAAAAAAACAAACAAAAAAAAAAAACAAACAAACAAAAAAATAAAAAATATTACCTAACCCTAGGTAATCAAACAACAATAAAAAAAAAAAAAAAAAAAAAAAATTTTACCTAACCCTAGGTGATCAAATAAATAGACAAAAATAAACAAAAAAAAATAAAAAAATATTACCTAACCCTAGGTAATCAACCAACAATAAACAAAAACAAACAAACAAAAAATAAAAAATTATTACCTAACACTAGGTAATCAACCAACAATAAACAAAAAAAAAAAAAATTACCTACCCCTAGGTGATTGTAAATAAAAAACAAAAAAAACAAACAAAAAAAAAAAATAAAAAATTATTACCTAAATAAACAAAAAAATAAACAATAAAAAAAACAAAAAAAAAAAAAAAAAAACAACAATAAAAGGAAGCTAACTAAAGGCAAAAGAACACCTACCTCGGCAAACCGAACGTCGCCTTCTGCTCTAGCCGAGATGCCACCACCACCACCTCCACCACCACTCCCCTCACCAATCTCCATCTCACTCCTCACTCTCAACAAATCACCAGATGACAAATGGAATGAAATGAAAATGACAAGGCAAAAGACTATTTATAGCCGCATTTCATGATGAAAAATGTGCGTTCATATTTTTAGGATCATGCAAAAATGCAAAGCCATGGTTTGAAGCATAAACCGTGAATGCGCGGTTAGCGCATCAAAACCGTGAACCCGCGGTTTCAGGTATGCGCAACCATGTTTTCCAAAAAAAAAATCAAGAAAATAACAAAAGCAGAAGATCCAAGGTTAAACGACGCCTACTCCGTGGGGTTACAAAACATGGTAAGTTCAAATCAAACAAATGCACAATGGAATTGCTAACAATCACTAGGACAAGCGACTAGGATGATTGGTTCCTTTTACTTCATTTCATACATGTCAGCAAACCAAATGATATCTGCAAACAAACATAATCACTAGAAGCAACATCAAGAATAACGCTTTCAATTGGCCATTGGGTCTCAATTGTTACCCACTCGCCAATCGAGGGGGTAAGCATGCAAATCAAAATTTCATTTACAACAGTCATCCATCTTACCACACCAAAGAGAGTTGAGTCCATTCATCAAATAAAGGTCGAGTGTCATTAGTTTTTGCACCGCATTGTGTTGTACACAACGCAGTACAAAAAGGGGCAACTGTAGACACCAAAATCCGACACCTTCTAAAACACATTTACCACCCCACCATCAAATCCTGCATAATAAAAAGATATGCCTAAGTTCTAACTTAGGGATATAAAATCCTGCACATTATCCTATTTTCCTAATTTATTAAATCTGGAAAATCACCTTAGGATACCCTGCCTACCCATTGGACATGTGTCCCAGACACTTCATCCAACACCTTGGCCACATATTACCCACTCCTATCCCCCTTGTCCTTGCACATGGGGCAGATTCCCAACACCCATGCCACAACTCAGTTGTTGTTGTCCCCTTGTCCCTTCACATAAAATAACCTCCCATATCCCACTCCACTTGAAGCCACATCACCCTAGTTAACTGAGGCACACTGGGTGACTCATCATAACTGCCCCTTCCACCTGGCAGCCCAGATCTGCCACTTGGCAAATGGAGCTTGCCACCTCCTATCCCCACTCAAAACCCCAAGAGGCCTATAAAGGCACCATTAGTCCACCAAAGAAAAGGAGCTGAACTTGCATACCGACAGGCTACCAAAATCGATCTAGACCCAACGAGACATTGCGAGCATTTGCGTGATTTCGTACCATTGGCTCGAATCTCGAGGCGATCTGTTCTTCAACCAAAATCGCCTGTCCACGGTTTCATAGTCAAAAATGTGAGTCCACGGTTTCACAACCGTAGGTCCATGGTTTCCAGCCCACAACCACGCTTCCTGCGGTTCCACAGTCCCGAGCATGAATCCACATACACGATCGAGATCAGTAATTTTTGTGTTAGCAAGGCATTGTTGTTAATTATTTTCTGTCATTTGCTTCATATAATCAGTCGCTTAGGGTTTTATGAATAGCATTGATCTTATTGTTCAAATATACAGGTGCTACTAATCCCCTTTGCCGGTTTGAATGTGTGCAGGTGATAGGTACTTTGGACGAGTTGTTGAAGCTGGAGTGGCCCCTTGCTGGATACCAAAGCCCACTCACCCCTTGAAGTTGTGACGAGAGAATGAAGAACACCACATCCTGCAGAAGAGTCGGAATATCTCCCCTCTTCCATCACAAGCATTGTATTTCAGAGAGACAAGAAGCATTGTAACATTGCTCCCAACACGCTTGGGGTAATTCAAAATATTTTGTAAAAAGCAGTATCAATATCAATACAAAAGGGCATTTTGGCAATCTATTTCTCTTTCTATCTTTATTTTTGTTTGTGTTCAGTTCTTTGGTTACAAAATGATATCCCAAGGTGTAACGCTCACCTTCCATTTGTCTTTACATTTTATAAAACTTGGTTGTTTATCATCTTGTGACTTCCATTTGCTAGCTTAGGTTTATTTACTCTTTATATGTATTTTTGTAGAAAATTGAACTTTCTACTTTCCATTGTTGTAGGAAATTTTACAAAAACTAGTTTTGTAGCATACATACAACAAACAACTCCAAAACCTTCAAAACAATTGCCCCTATTCTTCATCGTATAGATATGCGCAATCAAATTTACTATAGGGACCCACACGATCAAAATAAACACACAGTCTAGATCCTGTCAACCATCCAAACAACATTCCAGAGGCTAGAGACCACATGTAAGCACTGCAAAACCCTGTATTTAGTTCAAATTACATTTTATTTTTCTAAAATCAAATATTTGTTGTTGCTTTCTATTTAAATGCACCATATCGCTTGGTCACTTTACAAAATCTATATTTTTATTTTACAAAATCCTCAAATTGCTTTGGGCATCTTAAAAAATGATTTTCCTTTGCTTTTATGTCTTCCAAAAGGCACCCAAAATCACTTTGGTCACATGTTAAAAGTCTTTTCGTATTTCTTTCACAAGCATTAGATCATAGGTTCTCTAGCATGTCTTTGCATTAATATAGTGTAATTAATTTACATCATGGATAAATACTCAAATATCTTTGTCTTTTTGAGTTGAGATAGATTTTGATCTATCTCATGCATAAAGCCCTCATAAGACATCTAGTCATAGCCTTGATAGGTATATCTTGGCTAGTGTAGATAGATTTGTGCTTAAACAAATCTTAGGATATCTCTTTCTTAAATTAAGCAATCTATCTTTGAATGGCTTTGGCTTAGAATTTTTCTTACAAACATGCTCGCTTGCTTAGTGTAAACTTTTATTTCTAAAAGGCACTTTATTTCATCAAAATAAAAAGGGATACTTTTTTTTCTTCCATAGCATAGTTGATTTCTTGTAGTGTAATTGCTTAAGCAAATCAACCACACACATGTACACATTTCACACACATTGATGTAGTTGGATTTCATCACCAACCACCAATCAAGACCAATGTTGTTGGATTTCATCTCCAAAAGTTGGCTTATCCCCTAGTCACTATAGTAGCCCCCACAAGTAGTTTTTTGGACTTCATCACCAGAGAACTTCCTACCCTTGAGATTACCTTAGATGCCCCTACTCATAGGGCTATACGTAATTAGTGCATGTGCAACTATCGCTATTGACTAAGCTTGACCAAGGGTGAAATGAAAGTTGGCTGGCCTATGCAGATCTTAGACAGTGCTTCCTCTTGCATAAGAGGTTTATATTTTTCCCTTTTGGTGACCTTGAGTCATTCCCATAATTAGACGTCATTTTCCATTTGTGCATAGTTACTCCTTTCATTCCTTTGGGTATAATAAGGGAATGTGCATTGACACACCTACATATATTTCATCCATCATCATTTTTCACTTTTAGAAGTTTCAAAAACCTAAAAATACAAAAACATAACAAAAATTTGAACAAAATTCAAAAATCATCTAACACATAGTTAGCTAATCAAATTCAAAATACAACAACACCCACCAACATGTTCAAAACAACCCATTCATTCAATTGGTTGTTATGTGTGAAAAATTTGTTTGGTTAGCTAGAATTTTGTCAAAAGTAGTTACAAAAATAGAAACATAGACCTGTAAACAATCCAAAACCTCCATGTTTCTATTTTTCCATATTTTTAGCTTTGTCACCTATCTTTCATATGACTTTATGGATAGGTACGATCATTTTTATTGTACAAAAAAGTATGATTGACTTTAATATAGTACAAATAGATCTAGTGACACCACAAACACACAAACAAATATTCTTTTAGATAGACTAAGTTGTGCACCCAGTTTCACAACCCTCCACCCTCATATAATTGTTCCTACTTGCAACCAGCCTCACAAAAAATAGTGCCTAGATATGGATGCTTATAGGGTAACTTACAATTCTTTAACTAACTCATCAAGGTGTTTAGATAAAACCACCTCCACCCATTCTTAGAGTCAATACAACTCTCCTCATTACTCATCTTCGAGTGCCATGTTGTAGCACAAACTCTCATCCTATGATCAAGCCCTAATGTATCACACATATCACTTGGCTCCATCGTTAATACCTCATGAGAGGATAACTTCCTTCTCCTCATGCCAATTTGCACCCTATGAACTACCTTCTCTTCAAGTGCCACCTCCTCCACCTCTTCTTTTCTCACCCCTTTTTCCATCCCAAATGGCCCAGCTAGTTATTGTTCTATAGCCCCCTTGTCCTTATTTTCTACATTCTTCACCTCATCCATATTCATATCCATACCCATACCAATTTGCACCTACTCGTCCTATCATGTATGCTAACATCATATTGAAAACCTCAACTCCTTTTTTTTATTGACATATCACATATCTTAGAACTCCTCCACAATCTTGAGCTATGGTTGAGCAACTGTAGGTGTCATACACCTACCTATAATTTTAACATGAGTATTCCTATAGTAACTTCATCCCAATATATTTATCACCATAAATGATAGAGGTATCCACCACTTAGTCTGATAGTCATCCTAACACCGCATATCCAACTTTGTATGAAACCTTAGCATCTTTGTCATCCACTTCGTACCATGATGCCTATTTTTTAACCATTAGCCAATATTTTACAAAAGTTGCACAATGTAGGGCACAACATATTTTCTAAAATTATATCACGTGATCTCAATCGGTAAAAACCAAAATGGTATAATTAGTATAAGTTTTATGTTTACCATTGACAACAAGGGCATAGTATAAATGATTGTCATGTCTTCAAGCACATAGTTCTCATAATGATTGACCAAGATGAATTACAACTTGGAAATTCCATTTCATATCCTAATTTAAATCTTGTCATATCCCAAGGTTCATCCCTTCAACCCAGACTACCACAACCATGAGCCTACACTATGACATATCCAAATTCCTATTGACAATTTCATCAAGGCAATAACCACACCTCTTATCAAAGCATGAGAAGTTACCTCAACTATCCTACTAGAAATCAATGATTTCCATGACAATATCCCCTAATAATATAATTCTTTGTGCTTCATATTTAGCACTATCTCTTTTATCCTCAACCCTTCTTTAGTTTTTCCTTCTTCCTCACTTCTTCATCTTCTTATTCTCCTTTTTCTTTAGTAAGTTTCATGTCATTATTGTATGATCATGCAAAAGTGACTACGTACCCATGGCTTGTCATTTTACTCCTCTTCCTTCTTCTTTCATTCTCTTTCTTCTTCTCTCCTTACCCTTTATTTTCATCATTGTTTTTGTATCTTCTTCAAATCGATTTCATGACTAGGGGAGTTATCCCTCTTTCAAACCACCTTTTTGTCTAGGGGTTGATACACCTCCCAACCAATTTTGCATCTAAGGGAGCTAACCCTATCTCCATACTAATTCCATCACATCTCATCTACTCAATATCATGTTGCTCAATGTCTCAATCACAAATGAATTTCTAGGCTTAAAGGTTGTGCCATTTGCCTCACTTTCACAACTCAACTTCTATGTTCAAAAGTTGCACCCTTTGTCAAAGGTTATATTCTTTGCCTCACCATCAAACAATCAATGACTTGGTTAAATTTTACATCCTTTTCCTCACAATCACAAATTTCCCTTACAAAAGGCGCCAAATTCATTTAGATATTTCTCCCTCCAAGAAGCAATTTGCTCTTAGCATAGACATTGCTCCCTCCAAGAAGTAATTTACTTTCCATGCCCTTAGCATAGACATAACTCCCTTCAAGAAGCAATTTCTTTTCCATGCTGTTAGCATAGACATTGCTCCGTCCAAGAAGCAATTCATTTCTTTCCCATTCTCTTAGCATAGACATTTCTCCCTCCAAGAAGCAATTTACTCTTTCCCATAGTCCTAGCATAGATATTGCTCCTCTAAGAAGTAATTTATTTATTTTACATGCTCCTAGCATAGACATTGCTCCCTTTAAGAAGCAATTTATTTCTTTCCCATGGTACTAGCATAGACATTGGTCGCTTCAAAAAGCAATTTTTTCTTTCCCATGCTTCTAGTATAGACATTTCTCCCTTCAAGAAGCAATTTTTTTTACTTCCCATGCTCTTAGCATAGACATTTATCCATAACACCTTATTACATGCCATGATGCATTATGACATGCCATGACACATTATGACATGCCATATTAATTCCCTTTTTTTGTGGAGATATTCCTCACCTGCTAAAATAGAATTTCTAATAAAAGTATGTGTATGGAGGGAATCCTCACCCAAATTCATTGAATGCACTTGTAAAGTGGAGGAGAGAGGTGAAATAAATTCCAAATAGAGTTAAAATTAATAGAGTGGTATCACGATGACTATGGTTAAGCATAGGAAGGGGCTAAAATGGGTCAAAGGGGCTAGAATAGCAAATATTAATAATTTCTAAGGTTTGCAATACATTTTTTAAAATAATTACACACATTATTAAATATTAATATTAACCATTGTAAATGTGACACTTTTTAGGTGTCTACAAATGTATCATTCCAAGCATCCATGTGTATGTGATGATATTATCCCCTATATTCAACATGGGTACAATTCAGCTCTACATAGCTCTTCCAAAAACAACCTATTTCATGTCTACTTTGGGTTCCAACCCTTCACACCACCTAATGTAGCTCTCCCCATGCAACCTATTTCATGTCTACTTTGGGTTCCAACCCTTCACACCCCCTAATGTAGCTCTCCCCATGCAACCTATTTCATGTCTATTTTGGGTTCCAACCCTTCACACCCACTAATGTAGCTCTCCCTATGCAACCTATGGAGTACTTACCTCATGGAATAAAAGAAGCAAATAAGGCAACATGATTTGTGAAATAGATTAAACACATTCAACAATAGGTCCATGACCTCTCGAAAAAGGTAAATTAGAAATATAAGCAATGTTATTACCAATATTGTGTCCCACATCAATTCAAGGTTGGTTACATATTTAGAAAGAGATACTTATAAGACCCCATAGGAATATTAGACCTCTTTTCTATGGACCATACACCATCACCAAGAAGGTGGAAGAAAATACCTTTGAATTGAATCTTCCATCTTATCTTGGTTTGCATCCAATATTCAATGTTGAACTTCTTACGACCTATCATCTACCTCTATTGGACACTTCCATATTGGTAAAATAATTAGACATTGAAGAACTTAATCCACATATTTTAGTACCAATGGAGGAGGATTATATTATTTATGCATGGACTAGGACTTCTAGAAAGTAGTCCACTTAGATGTATAGAGTGGTCAAGGTAAGACAACTTGGTCACCAAGGGGAATGGATCATAAAAAATAGATAAAGAAATAATTTATATACTTAATGTTAAAATATGATATAATAGGAATGATTGATTTTTAAAGGGGATGAATGATCCATGGATGTGACATTTTTGCAACATGGATTTATGCTTGAAAATTCTTGATGATCTATTTTTTCATCCTAACCATAAATGGGAATGATTTATTTTTAATGGGGATGAATGATACATGCATATGACATTTTTGCATCATGATTTTATGCTTGAATTTTTTTGAAAATGTATTTTTTGATCCTAACCACATTGTTAGGGGCATAAATTTTGTGTTTGAGATGTCATTTTGATCTATTTAAGAATCATCAGAAATATTAGAAAAAGAAAAATAATTTCCATAGTCAATTTTATTACTAATAGAGTTGTAGAGAACTTTGTAAAAATCAAAGCTCTAGAGGCCCTTAAAATGCAAAATAAAATGCTTACTAAAAATAGTATTTTTTCTTATTTTTATATTTTTATAGCCAGAATACATGTTTAGCTATGTTGACATATCGATAGAAGATAAAACATAAAATAACAATCATATGTATGTAATTTTAATTTAATATATATTTTGTAACTCATGGTAGATGAATCATCACATTTCCATATGGGTGATCTTCTAATTCACAAAATTTGAATCAACACATTTCCATATAGGTGACCTTCTAACTCATAGAAGGTGAACCACCACATTTTCATATGGGTGACCTTCCATATTCAATATGGTAAATTTCCAAAATACTAGTTCTTTCATAAAGAGAGTTGCACCCATGACTTTAAAAAGTTATGAGTAATGGATTGTTATAGTCTCACATATCTTCCTAAAGATTGCTTACATTGTACTCTATTTTTTGAGCAATAAAATCATTCTATTATTTTAATTAGATATATGTATTTTGATTTGTTATACTCTATTATTTTTTAATTCCGCTAATTCATGATCTTCCTTGAAATTTTGAGTTTTTTATTAGTCAATTTTTTTAGTTTTAGGTCACATAAAATCCTAAGGGAAGGATATTATTGGCCTCCCATATTCTCCAATTGTTCCCAATAGATTAAAAATTGGAAATCTTGTTGTTTGTTTATGGGAAGAAGAAGAAAAGCATTGATTCCCTAAAACTACTTGTCATCACTAAAATATACCAATGGTGGGGCTTGGACTTCAATAGCTAGATTAACCCTCTATTTAGTGTAGGGTATGGTTGGATTCCCATTTCAAATTATTATTTTATGAAGTGCATGGAGGTAGTACCAGTCAAGTTCACTAATAAAGAACTAGCCATCCAACTACTAGAAGATATCAATATTAGATTTGGGCTACCATCCATAGTTTTCATTAGCATTGCTACTGTGGTCCAATCCAAACTTCCCACATAGATAGGTCCTAGAAAATTTTGATTGACTATCAATTTTACAAAAAAAATTGGTTAAATGCAAGGAAACCTTGCTGGACTTGATAAATTTTGTATGTCTGGCCGGAATCCAAAATGCATCTTTTTGGGATCACAAAGAAATCTATCCACTTATTCCCATATCTTCCCATCAAAAAGGCTTAATATGGCTAGGAATTTCAAGCAATGATGTAATCAAGGAACCCCAAAGTTTTGGCTAGTCAAGAGTTTGGAGCATAGGGGCCATATATTTTTATTGATAATATCAACAAGAGTTTTTAAAACTCCCATCTAGTTGAGAGATAAAGCAATATTGCCCAAGATTTCTTAGAACTTGATGTGAGAAAAATTCCTCAAAACTCATGATCAACCCAAATCATGAAAGCAAGAGTGATGGAGTTTCCTCCAAGGTGACATCAACATTAGTGCACAAAATTCCTAGCCAAGCATGGAGCAAGTAATAGTCCTAAACAAAAGTGGATGAAGATTTTTTGAGATGATGTAAGCAAAAGAGCCCAAAAGTTTTGGCCAGTTCAAAATATAGAAGAAGAATGGCTAGGGATTTTCTATGATGATGTAAGCATAATTATTTAGAACTCATAGCCAATCTAGAGTCTAGAAAATAATATTGGCAAGGGTTTCTCAAGGATTATGTCAGCATGAGTGCTCAAAATTCTTGGTCATGTCTATTAACATACAATAAAGAAGTATCCTAGAGAGCATAAGTGACTAGAAGTTTGGAATGATGATGTCAATAAAGCTTCACTAAAGGCTTGACCAGATTTCTAAGGCATTGAAAACAAGACAAAGATAATTATTAAATTAATACAAAAGAAAAATTTCCCTTATTATTTTTAGTAGAGATAATGCATGTCAAAATCTTGGACCACCTAGACACTCCTTAGCCACTCAGATCAAGGTGGTTAGGCTAAGACTATAACTTCTAGGTGATAAAGTGATAGAAAATCTTTTGGAACCTATAAAATTGGTAGTCATCCTTGGAAAGAAAGAATCTATATATCTAACAACTATCATAATAATGTGTAGTTATGAAGAGTTCAACATGCTAAAGATACCTAATCGTACTAAAGATATGTGGCTTCTAGTATTATTATTGGATGATCAAAGTAGTAAGGCTAAAAGCTATAGCTCTAGTATTAGTAGGGTAGGAAAGTGACATCCACTCTTCCCAAGAATATTGATTATACATGAGCCCTAAAATAGGCCAACATATACCTATTTATATCAAGCCTAGGATAGGTTATCTCTATAATCATTAAGCTAGATTTAATTCATTATAAAAAGCTATAAGTAGCTTAAGTTTCCTCAGTAAGAGGGTCAAATGTTTTAGAATTTTCCTATTATAAGTTTTGTGTGTGCTTTCTATTACTAGGACAATAAAAAATATTGTTTGGCCTCCACCAGTGAATGTGTTGGAGATATTGATGTGTATGTTGTCTTTGTAATTCTAGACATTTCTAGTCATGCTTTATAACGATGAATTCCATTAGGTAAATTCTATTATGCTTGGATTTTTGTTTGTATCATATTTTATAGAATGATTGGAGTGTTATAAACTATAGGATTTGATCTAATAATAGATTTTGTAATGCCTTATTTGGTGGCTATTCTATTAGGCTTTGATTACAATTATATTGTAGGACATTCATATAGCAAGTTATATTATTGTTACCTAATCTTTGGCCTCTATTTTAATAAAATTCTATCCCTTTTCTCTCTCTCCCTTATCCTCTCATTTCTAACTTTAGTTTTTACCATGTATTTCTATTGAGCAAAATCAAGGAGCCTGCCTTCTTTATAGGTTTACTTATAAGTAGTTTTGAATCATCTAGTCTTGGCTACAGTCTAGGTCATAAATTACAAACAAGGCAAATTATGGACCAGGAGTTTTTGGAATTCCTAGTGGGACCCAAAAATCTAGTTTTCTTCCATACATAATCATTGGTGGGACACAAACCCACAAATAAGTATATTATATTGCCTATATGATTGATTAGAACCCTTTTTGCTTTAGAAGATCAATAATTCCAATCACCTAGCAACTCCATTGATTAAAATAACCTACAATTGGCAAATTTTCTAGAAGAATTAAGCTCCATAATTACATGATAACTATATCAATATCTCAAATCTCAAATAACCTTTACGATTTTTGAATTACAAACTCATAGAACACCAATACCAAGTCTTTTATCTAGTCTGAGCATCCCCTATTCAAAGGTTGATTCCTCTAAAAGCTTCCCCTAGAGTATCTCATAATATTTCCCACTTTGAGACCATTTCTAGAAAAATATACACAAGATGGAATAGAACTAGACCAATGTACTTGGTTGATATACATGAAATTCCTTAGGAACTCCTTAAAGCTTTACCAACATATGATGGTAGTGAAAAATGGCCTATGAACATTATCAAGATATGGTCATATTAACTGCTATTCACATCATCCAACACAAATATGTGATGGTGTGGTTGTTATATTGTATTTTAGAGGGAAGGTGTTGTAGCACTCTAAAATTGGCACGGTTAAAACCTTAGTAAAAGATAAAAGATAAAAATTTGAATTTTAACCTCAAAACCACTCCAAAACCGTATGTTACCTGCTTTCCCCATTTCCCATGCCATTTTTAGGATTTGTTTTGACCGTTGGACGACATTGTCGCAGATTAGATGAAATCATCCCCGATCTGACAAATTCGTCTGGAACATAACATCCAGACGATTTCGTCCCAAAATCAAATTTTCATAATTAGCTACTATTTCAACAGCCTCTCCAACTTGGGTAGAAATGCGTCTGTGCAGTTGGAGATTTCCCTGTTGGAGATCTCCCAGATTGGGATGATCCCCAACCTCCTAACCTCTTCCTAATCCTATATAAACTAGGATTTTTCTAGTTTATCCCCTTGAAACCCTTAGCTAACGGATTTCCCTGTAGATTTATTTCCTTATTCACTAGAGCATCCTCGCACTACTATCTGTATTCTATATTTTGCATTTTATTATAGGAACTCTATTGTTTTTTAGTTGAAGCTAGCTCGGATCATCGTAAACGATCTTGGACGATTACGGACGATCTTGTCGAGGAGCGCAGATGATCTCATACGATTGGAGGTGATCCTGACTGTAGTCCAGATTGAGGACAATTAGAACCCAGAATTTGCATTTCCTTATCTTTCCTACATTTTTCTGTTGTATTTTTGCACTCTTTTAAATTATTATGTTTATGCATCTTGGAGTTCACCTCATTTAGCATAACCGCATGATAAATTTAAGGACAAGCATCTAAATTTATTGCATTTTCCTTATTTTGTTATTTGAATCTATGATTTAGGCATGTTTGTTGTTATTGCTATCATTCTTCTTTGCTTCTGTAGTTGCATATTCGGTATTTTGTACTTGTTTTTGTGATTGCAGGTTTTCGACGAATTCGTTTGACAAATTTGTTAGATTTTAGATGATCCATCTGATCTTAGATGACCTTTTGCGATTTGAGATGATCCTATGAAATATCGGATGATTACGTATGAATTGAAGCAATCTGGACTGTTACAAAACTCAGAATCTTCATCAGACATCCGAAATCAGGTATGATACATTTTAACTAGCATATTCTTTGTGATTAGCATTCATTCCTATTTTTTGTATTCATTTAAATCAGCATTGGCATATAGAATAGTTTAGATTCATCTTGGCAAAACCTAGGAGTTGAATGATTAAAGCGCAAAATGAACACATCAAACTCATTGTCAACCTAGGCATGGAAAATGCCATCCAAAGGTTTCCTGGTGAACCCACCATCCGTCAAAAATTCACCCTTATACCCCTCCCCCGAGAGGCGGGACCTTCAAAGGGCCTCTCAGTCTGAGGTATTGTCCCATCCTTTTCACATCCCCATTTTGGGCATGGATCCTATAGCCTGAAGGTAAGGATGCAAAAAAATTGGAGTGATACATTTTGGTGAACCCGACGTGAAAAAAAAACCTTTTGAAAACAAAAACCTTTTGAAAATAAAAATAAGAAAAAAAAAATCAAAACATAAATGCATTTAGAATTAAAAAAATTGCATATCATATTTAGATGGTAGACTATAATAAAAGATGAGCTGTCACCATTAATGTTGAAAATCAATTAGCAGCTATAAAGATTACTTCTGTGCTTAGAGTACCTCAAACAAATAGGGTTCAACCTTTGTGGGACGAACTTAATAGGAGATTGAATCTCATTTCATCTAGAGCGACCGAACTTAGGCAAATCAAGAGGTTTCTAAATCCCAATCAAGTGATCTTATATCATGAACTTCAGAGAGCTTGCCATAGATGGTTAGTAGATAAAAGATCCCTTGTGTCTTCTGAGTTGTATACCTTTGAGGAAAACCTGGATAATGCAGCTGTAGTACATAAATTTTTGTCTCATATAGAGGACCAAGAGGTCGTTCTTATAGATAGACAGAGATGGAATAGAGTTCCTAGAGCTGTGTTATATCGAGAGTATTGCCATGAAATCTATCTTTACAAATTCGAATATGAAGCAGATAATATCACCATAGCACACTTTGTTGAATTCCTAAAAAACAATTTCCAATTTGAAGAGGAGAATTTTATGACTCCTGATGAAATTGATCCTATCAATGATATCTATAAACTATTTATAGAAAACTAAGCTATTATTTTATTATTGTTATTTCTTGCATTTAGTGTGTTGTTTATTGTCTTTATAAGCATAAAAACAAAAACAAAAACAAAACAAAATCATAACAAAAAATCAAAACATTTTCTTTTAAGCATTATAGTAGGTATATAATTAAAATATATACCTCCCAAAAATTGTCGCAAATATATTAATATATATTTGCTAAAATCTAAATTTAGACATAATGACTAGACTCAGGAATGGAAAAGAAATTGAAGTAGAAGAAGATTGGTTAGGAAAAACCATAAATAAACCAGATGCCCTTCTTGAAGACCCAATTCAGGAAGAAGGAACCTTAAACCAACAAGAAGAAGAATTTGTGGATGCAAATGAACAAAAATAAAATGATAGAGAGGAAGGATCCTCATCTCCTAAAATATCTCCAGAAGGAGCCATTACTTTTGAGAACATGGAACATTTTTGGAAGTTCCTCAATAATAATATTGGCACTCTTAATAGAGCAGTCCATATGGACAAAGATCAAATTAGTGACACTCAAGCAACCCTAGAAGACATATATCACACACGCACTAATCCTTTGTCCTTCGTTGATCAAGAGAGTGATCAAGCTGGACCGTCCAATTTGGACATGGCTACTATAATCCAAAACATGCGACAACAATAGGTTACCCAACTACCTAGAGTACCTGTTACCAAGCCAAGGGTTATTCCCACACAAAAGAAACCTTCATTCACTACTCTATTTCGCCAAGCTATTGATCAATATACCTCAAATCAACAAAAGCCTAAAAAAAACCAAATACCAATTTCCAACAATCTAGGATACAACATAATGCTACAACAAATCTTCTTCATAATACTCTTCCTACCAATCATTTGCATAACAACAATATAGCATCTAATCCTTA
Organism: Wollemia nobilis; assembly: GCA_028583015.1. Lineage (NCBI taxonomy): Eukaryota > Viridiplantae > Streptophyta > Pinopsida > Araucariales > Araucariaceae > Wollemia > Wollemia nobilis. Next base: position 2,880,875 of record JAQPPZ010016892.1, on the reverse strand, counting down.
TGTCCTACCTTCTTATGCTCACAAATCCCATATTCATGTACCACCAAACCGATATGGTGGACAAACTGGTAATATGGAAGCCATGGTGAAACAGTTAGTCTCTCGCATGGACCAGATAGATCCCTACGGTCCCTCGTACAATTATCGAGAGATGTGTAGTCAACCTCTAGATCCTATAGTTGTAGCAAAACCATATCCCAAAAACTTTCCTATGCCTGTCCTACCTATATATAAAGGAACTGAAGATCCCATAGAGCATCTTCGTATGTTTAGGATAACATGTCATGACATATCACATGATGACTTGTTATTATTAAAAATGTTCCCAAAAAGTTTAGGGGGGATGGCATTGGAGTGGTATTATCAATTGCCCACTCATTCTTTGAGGAATTTTGAAGATGTTGAGCAAGGTGCAGCAGGAGTATTGTCATTGTTGTCAACACAGTCAGTTAGATCTAATGATGCAGTGGACAGGTAGTTCAAAAGCCGTTCAGATGCAGAGGACAGGAGTTCAAAGGTTGCTCAGAGTATGTACAGTGATTTTCCAAGAAAACCGAGGTGGCCCATATGCAAAAGATCAAAGAAAAAGACAAGTAAGAAAAGTGTCACGATATCGTGACATATACAGCAGGCAAGAAAAACTGTCGTGACTTCGCGACATGTTGGAAGAGAGAGAAGAAGCAGGAAAAACTATCACGATTTCGTGACATGTTGGCAGAGAAAAAGGCAAGTGGAAAAACTATCATGATTTCGTGACATGTTGGAAGAGAGAGAAGAAGCAAGAAAAACTATCACGATTTCGCGACATGTTGGCAGAGAAAAAGGCAAGTGGAAAAACTGTCACGATTTCGTGACATGTTGGAAGAGAGAAAAGAAGCAGGAAAAACTGTCGCGATTTCATGACATGTTGGAAGAGAAAAAGGCAAGTGGAAAAACTATCACGATTTCATGACATGTTGGCAGAGAAAAAGACAAGTGGAAAAACTGTCACGATTTCACGACATGTTAGAAGAAAAAGAGAAAGCAGGAAGAAGTGTCACGATTTCATGACAAGTTCGAAGAAAGAGAGTAAAGTTTGAAAAGTGTCACGATTTCGCGACATGTCGCATTTTCGCGACTAAAATAGGAGAGAGAAAGTAAATTTGAAAAGTGTCACGATTTCATGACATGTCGCATTTTTGTGACTCGAAAAGCGTAGGAAGGAAGAGAAAGAAAAAGTGTCACGATTTCGCGACATATTGCAAGAGAGATTGTACGAAAGAAAAAGTGTCACGATTTCACGACATAGTGCAGGAGAGAGAGTCCGAAAGAAAAAGTGTCACGATTTCGTGACATATGGCAAGAAATATTGTACGGAAGAAAAAGTGTCACGATTTCGTGACATATTGCAAGAGAGATTGTACGGACAAAAAAGTGTCACGATTTCGTGACATATTGTAGGAGAGATTGTCTGAAAGAAAAAGTGTCACGATTTCATGACATATTGCAAGAGAGAGAGTCTGAGAGAAAAAGTGTCGTGATATCGTGACATGTCGGGTTTTCATGACCCGAAGGCAAGAGAAAGAGCTAAGGAGAAAAAGTGTCATGATATCGCGACATGTGATTTTTGTGACTAAAGGAGGAGAGAGAAAGTAAGAAGGTAGAAGTGTCACGATATCGTGACAAAAGTAAAGAGGAAAGAGTACGAAGGTGAAAGTGTCACGATATCGTGACATGTATTTTCATGGGCCAAAGCAAAGAGAAAGAGGAGAGAGAAAATAGTGTCACGATATCACGACATGTTGTATTTTCGTGGGTCAAAGCTAAGAGAAAGAGCAAGGAGAAAAAGTGTCACGATATCGCGACATGTTGTTTTCTCATGGTTAAGTTGAAGCCGACGAAGACCGATGAACAACCGACTAAAATTAGGGTTTGTAGTCGACTAAGATTAGGGTTTACAACCGACTAAGATCAGGGTTTTACAGCCGACTAAGATTAGGATTTCATCATGAAAATGTTGTTATAAAAGGAGGGTTGTTTGGAGATTTCAGTGTAAGTTGATGTGCGTGAAGTTCGGTCGTAGAGCGTAGAGTGCAAGTCATATCGAATCGTGCTAAGTGCAAAATTTGCAAAGGAAGTAGAGTGCGCAAAAGGGAGAAGACGATCGTTCGACTATGACGCAGCAGATTGTGTGAAGTAATTTTGTAGTGAGAGCAGAGTGCGCAGAGATCACTGAGGTGAAGCAGACTTGTCGGGATCTTGTAAAAGTGGAGGTATCATTATGTTAATCTTCTAGATTCATAATTCAAGTCTAGGTTGTAGCTTGGCATCAGGGGTTGGTGCTCCTTCTAGTGGGTGCTGGTAAATTAGGGGTTGGTGCTCCTTTCTGTTGGTGTAGATAAACAAGGGGTTGGTGCTCCTTCTAGTGGGTGCTGGTAAATCAGGGGTTGGTGCTCCTTTTTGGTGAGATAAGGGGCGGAATAAGGGGTTGGTGCTCCTTTCTATTGGTGCAGATAAATAAGGGGTTGGTGCTCCTTCTAGTGGGTGTTGGTAAACTGATTGTAAAGTTGTTGCTTTGCAAAGGCTAGATTTGGATGGTAGTCCAAGCAGTCATTTTTTGAGGAGTAGCCACATTGGTGAACCTCGTTAAATCTTGTGTTGTGTGATGCTCTTGTGCTATTCTTGTTGTATCTTGCATTAAGTTTTGATTGCTGCTATTATTAAGAACTATAAATTTAAAAGTAAAGAGCTACACTGATTCACCCCCCCTCTCAGTGCCATTGTAAGTCTAACAATTGGTATCAGAGCCAAGTTCCTGTATAGGCTTAACCAGCTAGGGTGATCTTGGAAATAACTCAATGGCAGGTGGTGAAGGCTTCTCAAATAAAGCACCAGTGTTTGACGGATCTAATTACGCGTTCTAGAAAATCAGGATGCAGACATATCTCTGTGCTTTAGGATACGACGTCTGGGATTCAGTAGTGAGTGGATACACACTACCTATCATTCCTCTAGAAAATGCTGACGAAATAAAACTATTTGACAATAATTCAAAAGCAATGAATGCTCTCATGAGCGGAGTAGCAGACAGTGAACTAGCAAAGATCGTGAGCTGTAAAATGGCAAAAGAGATATGGGACAGACTGAGGAGTTTTCATGAAGGAAACGATAAGATCAAGGAGGCCAAGTTACAAACACATCGAGCTCAGTTCGAAGCATTGAAAATGAACGACGATGAAAACATTGAGGCATATATGCTGAGAGTTAATGGAATCATCAATGCGATCAGAGGACTCGACGAGGATATTGGAGACTCTGCCATCGTGAAAAAGGTACTAAGATCTCTTCCTCAAAGGTTTGATTCCAAAGTCTCAGCGATAGAAGAAGCTAAGAATCTAAATTATTTTAGTATAGATGAGATGTATGGTTCTTTGACTGCATATGAGATGAGGATAGGAAGATCTAAACCCACAGATAGAGAAGCGGCTTTTAAAGCCCTTAAAAATAAAAACACAAAACAAGAGTCCGAGGAAGAAGAAACATCAGATGAAATGGAAGCAAACTTTGTTAGAAAACTAAAAAGGGGAAAAGGAAAATACAGAGGGAAGCTACCATTTAAATGTTTCAACTGTGGAGGCATTGGGCATTATGCGACTAAATGTCCACTTAAAGAGAAGAACAGTAATGATGAAGGATCGCACCCTGAAAGAAGTGACTGGAAGAAGAAAACAAATTTCAGAAAAGGCAATTTCAAGAAGAAAAGTTTCATCTCCAGGAATGCCAGTTCATCAGAAAATAGCTCCGATGAAGAGTCTGAAGAAGAAACAAATGAAGCTCTCTTCATGGCATTTGAAGAAGTTAAATCAGAAAAGGAAGAAGGAGTGACCTCTGAAGTTTGTGGTGAAAACCTTGAGGCTGAAGTAGATCTAGAAGGTGAATTGATCTCTGCACTTGAAGAGTGGGAGATAGAAAAGAAAAAGAATAAGAAACTTTCAAGGAAGCTTGAGGATGCAAATGGAATCATAACCAGTTTGAAAGTACAGATAGAAGAATCCAAGAAAATCATCGAAGATCTCGAAGTGCAAATAACCATGAAAATAGATTATTGCAGCAAGCTAGAAGAAGAGATTGTTGTTTTGAGAATGCAGCTAGAAGAGATGAATAAGAAAATTAGTTGTTATCACAAACGTGAAGAAAGTTCTATGAAGCTGGATAAGATCATAAATGACCAAAGGCCTACAGGCATCAAGTTTGGTCTGGGCTTCATCGAAGGAGAATCATCAAGTGGATCAAAGGCCAAAAAAGTAGAATCCATAAAGAATGAAGATAAGAAACAGGTTGATCAAAGAAAAATGTCTCATGCAAAGGAAAGCAACAATGCCAGGCACGAAAGGAGAACTGACAATGATGGATTCACAAATGTCACACATCAAAGAAGAAGAAGACCTATGGCTCCTTCGGCAACATGGCAAAGACCATCACCCAGGTTCAACTATCCCTTTTCTGGTTTCTATTTTAAATGCAATGGCTATGGACATAAAATCTCAGAATGCAAATATAATGTAAGACCAAGGAACTTCACCAGTAGAAATGCTTTTTCTCCTCTGATGAATTATACAGTAGAATGTTATAAATGTCATAATTTTGGGCACATTGCAAGAAACTGTAGAAGTACATTTGCTACAAATCAATATCAGGGAAGAAGTGTCCAACCAAATAGAATGAGACAAAATAGAAAATGTCCTGTAAAACATACACAAACTGTTGATAAGGGAAAGGCAAAACAAGGGCCCAAAACTACTATCAAAATGGAGTGGAAAGAAAAGGAGCAACTTAAGGAAGAAAAGGAATCCTTAATCGTACAAACAACTTTTAAAGCACAGAATAAATATGTACCATGGATACTTGATAGTGGATGCTCCAGTCATATGACAGGTAACAAACAAAAATTTGAGAAGTTACAGAAATATGAAGGTGGTTCAGTAAAATTTGGAAATAATGATGGAGCTAAGATAGTTGGCAAAGGTTCAGTTAAAATTATTAACGAAAAAATTAAGTCAGAAGAAGTCTTGTTTGTGGATGGCTTGAAACATAACCTGTTGAGTGTAAGTCAGATTTGTGATAAAGGTCATGAGGTAGTTTTTAAGAAGCAAGGTTGTGAAGTCAGAAAGACAAACAGTGGAAAACTGATAGCAACTGGATCAAGAACATCTGGAAACCTGTACACGCTCTCAGAGACTTCAGAAGGAGCTTGTTTTATTGGACGAGAAGAAGAAAATTGGTTGTGGCACAAGAGACTCGGTCATATCGGTTTTGATAATCTAGTAAAAATCACCTCAAAAAGAGCAGTGAGAGATATTCCCACCATCAGCAAACCCGCAAACAACATTTGTGCTTCATGCCAAAAGGGGAAACAAACTAGAGTCTCTTTCAAAACAAAAGAACACTACACAAGCAAACCTTTGGAACTAATACACACTGATTTATGTGGACCCATGAGAACACAAAGCATAAACGGTGATAAATACTTTATGTTGTGCATTGATGATTATTCCAGAATGACATGGATATTTTTCTTAAAGCATAAATCAGAAGCTTTTGATATGTTCAAGATTTTTAAAAACCAAGTTGAGAATGAAATAGGAAAGAGGATCAAATGTTTAAGATCAGATAGAGGAGGAGAATTCATTTCAGAGGAGTTTACAGAGACTGTGAAAAATACGGTATCAAGAGACAGTTCTCAGCAGCCAGGACACCTCAGTAGAATGGAGTGGTAGAAAGAAAGAATAGGACAATGCAGGAAATGGCTCGGACTATGCTGGCTAAAAGCAAAGTAGCAGATAGATTTTGGAAAGAAGCAGTCCATACTGCAGTGTATATCCAAAATAGGTACATGCTGAGAACACATGAAAGCAAAACTCCTTATGAGTTGTGGTTTGGAAAAAGGGCAACAACAAAATACCTCAAAGTTTTTGGCAGCAAATGCTACATCAAAAGAACTGAAGATAATCTCGGTAAGTTTGAAGATAGAGCGGATGAAGGTTTTTTTGTCGGTTATTCATCAAAAAGCAAAGCTTACAAATGCTACAACAAAAGGCTAAAGAAAATTGTGGACAGTGTCGATGTTAAATTTGATGAAGGTAGAGAACGAGTAATTAGCTATGAAACGAACTACCCAACTTATGAAGAGATTATTGAAGGAGATGAGGAAAACAAAATGGAGAAGATACAGGACATTGACTCAGAAGATTTAAGTTGTGATTCAGAAGTGGAAGAAAATAAGAAATTCAAAACAAGCAGCTGACAAAAAAATCATCCTAGAGAGCAAATAATTGGAGACCCCAAAGTTGGTGTTCAGACAAGAAGAAGAGCAGTAAGTAACTACTCTCTACTATCCAGCATTGAACCCAAAAATGTTGATGATGCAAGCAAAGATGAAAGTTGGATGAAGGCAATAAATGAAGAATTAGATCAGATCGAGAAAAATGAAACTTGGGATTTAGTACCTAGACCTGCTAACAAAAATATAATCGAGACTAAATGGATTTTTTGAAACAAGTTGAATGAAGACGGACAGGTAGTCAGAAATAAAGCAAGATTAGTTTGTAAGGGCTATGCACAAGTTGAAGGCATTGATTTTGAGGAAACTTTTGCACCAGTAGCTAGATTAGAGGCAATCAGAATGTTTCTAGCTTTAGCAGTCTACAAGAATTTCAAAGTTTATCAAATGGATGTGAAATCAGCATTTTTGAATGGGAAACTTGAAGAAGAGGTTTATATTGAGCAACCTAGATGGGTTCCAACTTGGTGATAATCCAAACTTTGTCTGCAAGTTGAAGAAAGCTTTATATGGCTTAAAACAGGCACCCCGAGCATGGTATGCAAGACTAGACAACTATCTCACTCAACAAAGGTTTAAGAAAGGTATGGTGGATAGTAACTTGTATGTCAAAATAGAAAATGGGCATCTTATTGTTCTTGTTGTATATGTAGATGATATCATATTTGGCGATAGCAAAGATGAGTCATGTAAAGATTTAGCAAATAAGATGCAAAAAGAATTTGAAATGTCAATGATTGGTGAACTGTCATATTTCCTCGGTTTGCAAGTTAATCAAAGTAAGAAGGGCTTATTTATTTCTCAAGTTAAATATGTAAAAGAGATGTTAAAGAAATTCACAATGGAGGATTGTAAGCCAGTTAGCACTCCCATGACGACAGGCTGCAAGTTGAGCAAAGATGACAAATCTCCACCTGTTGATCAAACCATGTACAGATCTATGATTGGAAGCCTACTGTACCTGACAGCTACTAGACCAGATATTTTGTAGGCAGTATGCATGGTAGCATGCTTTCAGGCCAATCCCAAGGAGACTCATGTGACAGCAATAAAGAGGATTCTTCGGTATCTCAAGGGTACTATGGAGTATGGGTTGTGGTATCCAAAAGGTAAAGACTTCACCCTTATATCATATTCAGATGCAGATTGGGCTGGATGTGTAGATGACAGAAAGAGTACCAGTGGAGGTGCATTCTATCTTGGAGACAGATTGGTTGCATGGCACAGTAAGAAGCAAGAGTCAGTTTCTTTATCAACAGCAGAGGCAGAATATATTGCAGCGACAACATGTTGTACGTAGGTATTGTGGATGAAACAAACCCTGAAAGATCTTGGTATCTACTTTAGTGAACCAATATCAGTTAAGTGTGATAACACCAGTGCCATTAACATCTCCAAGAATCCAGTTATGCATTCACGCACAAAACACATCGCTATCAGGTATCACTTCTTGAAGGAGAAAGTTGCAGAAGGTGAGGTTAAATTGGATTTTGTTCCAACTACAGAGCAAGTAGCAGATATCTTCACAAAACCATTGCCCAAGGAAGTTTTTGAGTACCTTCACAATAAATTGGGAGTGGTCACACTTCCCAAAGATTGACTAGCTACGGGGATCACATTCTCAGGGGGAGCATCTAAGCATTTGATTATCTTGTTGCTCATGTTCATGATTTTTGCTAAGTATAATCAATTTTGCCTGAGAATGTTGTGCATGGACTCAGGGGGAGTCTGCAGTAGCCCTTTGGTATTATTGTCAAAGGGGGAGAAGAGTTACAGGAAATTGCACATGTGTTGCCAACAATTCCAAAGGGGGAGATTGTTGAGCAAGGTGCAGCAGGAGTATTGTCATTGTTGTCAACACAGTCAGTTAGATCTAATGATGCAGTGGATAGGTAGTTCAAAAGCCATTCAGATGCAGAGGACAGGAGTTCAAAGGTTGCTCAGAGTATGTACAGTGATTGTCCAAGAAAACCGAGGTGGCCCATATGCAAAAGATCAAAGAAAAAGACAAGTAAGAAAAGTGTCGCGATATCGCGACATATACAGCAGGCAAGAAAAATTGTCATGACTTCGCGACATGTTGGAAGAGAGAGAAGAAGCAAGAAAAACTATCGCGATTTCACGACATGTTGGCAGAGAAAAAGGCAAGTGGAAAAACTGTCACGATTTCGCGACATGTTGGAAGAGAGAGAAGAAGCAAGAAAAACTATCACGATTTCGTGACATGTTGGCAGAGAAAAAGGCAAGTGGAAAAACTGTCACGATTTCGCGACATGTTGGAAGAGAGAAAAGAAGCAGGAAAAACTGTCACGATTTCGCGACATGTTGGAAGAGAAAAAGGCAAGTGGAAAAACTATCGCGATTTCGTGACATGTTGGCAGAGAAAAAGACAAGTGGAAAAACTGTCACGATTTCGCGACATGTTAGAAGAAAAAGAGAAAGCAGGAAGAAGTGTCACGATTTCGTGACAAGTTCGAAGAAAGAGAGTAAAGTTTGAAAAGTGTCACGATTTCGTGACATGTCGCATTTTCACGACTAAAATAGGAGAGAGAAAGTAAATTTGAAAAGTGTCACGATTTCACGACATGTCGCATTTTCATGACTCGAAAAGCGTAGGAAGGAAGAGAAAGAAAAAGTGTCACGATTTCGTGACATATTGCAAGAAAGATTGTACAGATGAAAAAGTGTCACGATTTCGTGACATAGTGCAGGAGAGAGAGTCCAAAAGAAAAAGTGTCACGATTTCGTGACATATGGCAAGAAAGATTGTACGGAAGAAAAAGTGTCACGATTTCGCGACATATTGCAAGAGAGATTGTACGGACAAAAAAGTGTCACGATTTCATGACATATTGCAGGAGAGATTGTTCGAAAGAAAAAGTGTCACGATTTCGTGACATATTGCAAGAGAGAGAGTCTAGAGAAAAAGTGTCATGATATCATGACATGTTGGGTTTTCGTGACCCGAAGGCAAGAGAAAGAGCTAAGGAGAAAAAGTGTCGTGATATCGTGACATGTCGCATTCTCGCAACTAAAGGAGGAGAGAGAAAGTAAGAAGGTAGAAGTGTCATGATATCGTGACAAAAGTAAAGAGGAAAGAGTACGAAGGTGAAAGTGTCACGATATCGTGACATGTTGTATTTTCGTGGGCCAAAGCAAAGAGAAAGAGGAGAGAGAAAATAGTGTCACGATATCGCGACATGTATTTTCGTGGGTCAAAGCTAAGAGAAAGAGCAAGGAGAAAAAGTGTCACGATATCGTGACATGTTGTTTTCTCACGGTTAAGTTGAAGCCAACGAAGACCGATGAACAGCCGACTAAAATTAGGGTTTGCAGTCGACTAAGATTAGGGTTTGCAGCCGACTAAGATCAGGGTTTTACAGTCGACTAAGATTAGGATTTCATCATGAAAATGTTGTTATAAAAGGAGGGTTGTTTGGAGATTTCTGTGTAAGTCGATGTGCATGAAGTTCGGTCGTAGAGCACAGAGTGCAAGTCATATCGAATCATGCTAAGTGCAAAATTCACAAAGGAAGCAGAGTGCACAAAAGGGAGAAGACGATCGTTCAACTGTGACGTAGCAGATTGTGCGAAGTAATTTCGCAGAGAGAGCAGAGTGCGCAGAGATCGCTGAGGTGAAGCAGACTTGTCGAGATCTTGTAAAAGTGGAGGTATCATTCTGTTAATCTTCTAGATTCATAATTCAAGTCTAGGTTGTAGCTTGGCATCAGGGGTTGGTGCTCCTTCCAGTGGGTGCTGGTAAATCAGGGGTTGGTGCTCCTTTCTGTTGGTGCAGATAAACAAGGGGTTGGTGCTCCTTCCAGTGGGTGCTGGTAAATCAGGGGTTGGTGCTCCTTTTTGTTGGTGCAGATAAATAAGGGGTTGGTTCTCCTTTCTATTGGTGCAGATAAATAAGGGGTTGGTGCTCCTTCCAGTGGGTGCTGGTAAACTGATTGTAAAGTTGTTGCTTTGCAAAGGCTGGATTTGGATGGTAGTCCAAGCAGTCATTTTTGAGGAGTAGCCACATTGGTGAACCTCGTTAAATCTTGTGTTGTGTGATGCTCTTGTGCTATTCTTGTTGTATCTTGCATTAAGTTTTGATTGCTGCTATTATTAAGAACTATAAATTTAAAAGTAAAGAGCTACACTGATTCACCCCCCCTCTCAGTGCCATTGTAAGTCTAACAGAAGAGACCGATGAGTCTTTTGTGCATCAATTTAGTGCCTATATTGAAAGGCATGTAACCATTAAATATTTATACAACCTAAAATAAGACAAATATGAGTGTTTTGCTGACTTCTTAGCTCGATGGAGGCAGTTGATAGGAAAATTACACTTTGTGTTACCTTATCGGGAAATGTTGGATATTTTTATCAATAATTTACAAGAACAACTATCCTATGAATTATCAATTGCTACCTTGACCACCTTCGATCAAGCTATAGATTTAGCTCGAAGAGTGGAAGATGCTCTTATTAGAAGATGTCAGCTCAAAAAGAAAGATGATGAGAAAACATCCAAAAATCAATATAAAAAAATAAACAAGTTATGGGTGACGGAGTCACTGATAGCAGAAACATTACCAATGTTAATACTACGAAAACAACAAAGAAGCTTATATTGAAACCTCCTAATAAACCACCCCAAGAATTTACTAGGTTAAATCAACATTTATCAACCATTCTCCCGTAATTACTAGCACAAGGATTGATCCAATTACCAACTATTCAGGAACCTGATCCAACTATACCTGGATACAGAGTTGATTTACATTGTGATTTCCATAGAGGACCTGGACACGCTACCAACTCTTGTAAAAGATTAAAACATAAAATACAAGACCTGATTGATAACAATGAGATGGAGGTGCAAGCCTTTCAACCTAAACAAAATCCTTCTAATAATGCTCAAAAGAACATTCCCAAAAATTAGAATCAGAATGCCAATCAATCATTGGACATATTTCAACATCCTTTACCAAAGTATGGTAAAGAGGTGGCTAATCAAATTGAGCATCATAATGTTCCCCCTCTTACCCGATATGTAGGGACTATTAGTGGACAATTACCTGTTCATGATCCTCAAGTCTTTGACACAACTTTATCCATAGTTACGACCAGACCTCTACATAATATTCGGATACTTGATCTTAGTGAAACTAAATATGAGACTGAAAGTGATATGGAAATCACCTCCAATCAATCGAATAGTTTTGAAGATGAATCAGATCCTATTCAACCTATCACAAGTTCTATGGTTCCAGAAGAATCATTTCCTAGAAGAGTCACTACTAGACCATCTTCTTACCAAATACTTTCTAATCAACAAGCTGTAAATGCTAGACCAAGACCTATTCATCACTTACAAAATAATATTGTAGGAACCATTGGAGCTGTTACTAGACAACAGGCTCAAAACTCTCAACAAGATCAAACTCAGAACGATGGATCAACTCCATTTGTTTTGAAAAATCCCAATAAAGGGAATTATGCACCTAATGTTCAACCTAAGCCTCCTTATAATATTAATGAACAATTATCCAATACTACAGCTAGAATTTCCCTTTTGGACCTATTAAGATCTTCTCCTACCCATAGGGATGAATTAATGCTCACATTAAGCCAAATGATGGTACCACAAAATATTCAACCTGAAGCCATGTCCAATACTATCATAACTTGAGAAGTCGATTGTATTGACTTCTGGGATAGAGATATCCTGCAACATAGCCTACATAAGGATAACCCCTTATATATTACTGCCCTAATTGGGGATGTAGCCGTTAAACAAGTCTTGATTGATAATGGTTCATCTTTAAACATATGCACTTTTGACTTCTACCAAAGATTTGGGTTTAGAAGTGACGAAATGAAAAGAACTGATATGATTATAAAAGCCTTCAATGACGAAACACAAGAAACGTGTGGAGTCATTACTATACCCCTACAAGTTGGTCCTAGAACCTTAGATACGACCGTGTTTATTGTACATTGCCATGCATCGTACAATATACTTTTGGGTCGCCCTTGGATCAATGTGATGCGAGTGGTTCCATCCACTTTACATCAGTGTGTTAAATTTGAATTTAAAAATCAGTTGGTTACCATTCATGGTGATCCTAGACCCTTTGATATGTGTGCTTTGGTAGAACCTGTTGGAGTTCAATTTTGCCCTTCCCTGTCATCCACACATCCTAATTCTCATTATCCACCCAAACGTGTGAAAAACACACCCATAAAATCATCTACTCTTTCAACTACAACTATACATATAGCTCAACCATCTTCTAAAAAAACCACATTAGGACCTCGAAAAGATCCCTGAACTACAACCAATGCTTCTTGTTTTACTCCTATATCTTCCATACCTATAAACTCATCCATCGATACCCCTATAACATCTACATCCACTACAGGCATTTTTTCCACATCTAATGATGTAGGAAATGTTCCTTCTACCTCTTATTATCTTACTGATGAGCTCTTACCCGATTTATCTAAAATTCTTATATTAGATGAAACCAAAACTGCCATGCAAGCTTCCCTTGTTTTAAATAAACTCCCACCCTCTCCTCGCACCTTGGGCCTCCCACAGCCTATGGGAAGTATCTACCAAGTCAAGAGTTGTGCTTTTATTTATAAGGGATATGGTTGGGGAAGAATACCCAGAAACATTAAGACACATTGTGATGGATATGCTAGATGCTATTTTGCTAATGAGTATATTAAAGCCAAGCTTATAATGCTTAAACTGGGATATAAAGGGAAAGATTTGGGACCTTTCCAAAATGGTATGAAAGAACCTTTTGAGGTCGAACCATGGCCTTCCCAATGTGGTGTGAGTTTATTTTTGAGTAAAGGTCAGCCCTTCCCATTTGAGGATGATGACCATATTGTGTGTGACCAAGATCATTTGGATAAACAAGATTCTTTGCGTGCAAAGAACAATTCCTTTACCTGTAATATGCTATCCATAGCTTACCCTGAGATGATTGCCAAATCCGATGATGAGTTGGCAGGGGATATCTTCCATGATGTCTCCATTGATGACTTGTTACATAACAAATTTTATTTTGATGGCTCTATACCTAGTATAGCCCATCTTGAAGCTATGACTCCTTAAGATGAATTATCCAAGCTAACCTTGGAAGAATTACAAGAATTGTGTGTTTCACCCACCCCACATAATTTTGAGAGAGATTTACATATGGAAGTAGAAAACATCATAAATATTAACATTGGAACCGAACATAACCCTCACATAATCAATATTGGATCAGAATTAAGTCAAGAAAAACAAGATAAATACATTTCATTTCTTAAAGACTATGAAGATGTCTTTGCTTGGACATATGAAGACATGCGAGGTTTGGACCCTTCTGTAGTTATGCATCATCTAGTAGTCCATCCAGATGCTAAACCTGTTAAACATAAACTTAGAAAAATGCATCCTAAAGTGGCCTTACTAGTCAAAGGAGAACTAGAAAAACTATTGAAGGTTATTTTTATACAAGCCATTGATTATGTTGAATGGATTTCAAATGTAGTTCTAGTAACTAAGAAAGAAGCCACTAAAGTTAGGTTTTGTACAAACTTCAGAGATATTAATGTTGCATGCCCTAAATATGATTTTCCTCTTCTCAAAAGGGATCAAATCATCGATTTTACTACTGGGAGCAGAATGATATCCTTAATGGATGGATTCTCTGGTTATAATCAGATTAGGATAGCTCTTGAAGATCAGGCTAAGACAACATTTATTACCCCTTGAGGAACCTTTTGTTGGAAAGTGATGCCATTTGGTTTAAAGAATGCAGGTGCAACTTATCAACGAGCCATGACTTATATCTTTCACGATATGATGCATGATATCCTACATGATTATGTAGATGATATTATAGCTCATTCTATCAAAGAAGATGATCATTTAAATGACTTGAGAAAAGTATTTGATTGGTTAAGAGAATATCTTATCCGACTAAATCTAGCCAAATGCATATTTGGAGTTAAGTCTGATAAATTATTAGGGGTTATAGTATCTTTACACAGCATTGAAATTGACCCTCTCAATATCGCGGCTATCACAGATATGCCCGCACCCACCAATATATCAAAATTATGAAGTTTACAAGGTAAGCTTCAAGCTATTCGTCGCTTCATCGATAAGTTGGCAAACAAAACTGGACCCTTTCTTAAGCTTCTTAAGAAATATGTCTCTTTTCATTGGGACGAAGAATGCCAAGAAGCATTTGGACTCCTTAAGAAATATCTCCTTAAACCACTAGTGCTTTCCCCACCTAGATCTAATCGTCCATTTATCTTGTACATTTTTGCTTCTGATTCTGCCTTAGGAGCTATGTTAGCTTAGCTTGACGATGAGAAGAAATAACATGCTAATTATTACATCAGCAAAACCTTAATCAATTATGAAACTCGCTATACCATATTATAGAAGCTATGTCTAGCAGTTGTATTTTCTACATAGAAACTACGACATTATATGCTCAGTCAAAAAATGTATGTTATTGCCAAATTCGATCCTTTGCGATATCTTATGAGTCGACCGTATTTATCTAGTCGCATAGCCAAGTGGGTTCTTGCGCTAAGCGAGTTTGAACTCATGTTTATAGGAAAAAAGTCTGTTAAAGGTCAAATCATAGCAGATCAATTAGCTGCTACACCCGTAGAGTCTACTCATCCCCTCATCATTGAGTTTCCTGATGAATTCCTTAAACTAGAGGTAGACCATTCAGAGCAATGGTCCCTATACTTTGACAGATCCCAATGCATGAGTGGGGCTGGTGCGGGTATTATTTTTAATATCTCTGCAGAAACATCTTATACCTCTGTCCTTCAAATTAACATTTTCTTGCACCAATAACACTGCTGAATATGAAGCTCTTATCCTTGGATTATGAGCTACCTTGGCACTGAAAATTAAAAATTTATTGGTTTTTGGTGACTCTCAACTTGTTATAAATCAAATTAATGATGTTTATCAGACCAGATATGATAAATTATGCCCATATAAAGCATATGTTTTGCAATTATTATCCTTGTTTGATCAAGTTACTTTGGAAGCTATTCCTCGAACTAGCAATCGTACGGCTGACGCTATGGTTGCAGCTACATCTCTTTTACCCTTGGAGTTAGACTATGAATATGCTACCATCATTATTCGTCGACTCCAGGAACCCGCTTCAAGCAAATCATGCTTAGAACCTTTGGATGTGTTTCTCATCAACGAAACAACTCCTAAACCATGGTACACTGATATATTTAATTTTTTGCAGAAAGGAACCTTCCCTAAATGTTGTCATAGTAACCAACGTAGATTATTATGTAGACAAGCAAGTCGCTTCATGATTATTGGTAATACCTTGTATAGAAGATCTTTTGAAGGCATCTTATTACGATGTTTGAATCTAGAAGAATATAGATCAGCTTTGAATTAATCCCATAATGGATCTTGTGGGGGACATTTTAGTGGTAGCGCCATTGCTAAGAAACTCCTTAGGATAGGATATTTTTTGCCTACCATGGAAAATGATGCACATAATTATGTGCGACATTGCGATAAGTGCCAGAAACACGCTGACCTTGTCCATGCGCCTGCACAAGAACTATAGGCTATTTCATCTCCTTGGCCATTTTCAAAATGGGGCTTAGACATTATTGGAAAAATCAACCCTGTGTCATCTAATGGACACAAATTCATCATAACCGCCACTACGTATTTCACGAAGTGGGTTGAAGCTATGCCATTAGCTTCTTGCACTGGAACACAAGTTTCCAAATTTATTTTTAACCAAATTATTTGTAGGTTTGGAATTCCTGCCAATCTCATTTCAGATAATGGAACTTGTTTCAAAAATAAAGATGTCAAAAATATAAAATTCAACATTGTTGGTCCACTCCCTATTATCCTCAGGGTAATGGCCAAGCAAAAGCATCTAATAAAACCTTAATCAAAATTCTCAAAAAATTGGTTAATAAATTCGGTCGAGATTGGCACATTCAATTATATCCTGCTTTGTGGGCCTATCGAACTAGTGTTTGAACCCCCACTGGAACTTCACCTTTTGTCTTGGTTTATGGTGCTGAAGCTGTTTTTCCTTTTGAATTAGAAGTTATTTCTTTGGCTTTACTACTTCAAGATACTGAAGTAGGGGATGAATATCATGCTGGCAGACTTAGTCAACTAGAAATTCTAGATGAAAAGTACATCAATGCTTTGGAGCATCTTCGTGCCTATCACAACAAGCTTAAGATAGCATATCTCAAGAAAGTTCATCATCGATCCTTTGAGATCGACGACCTTGTCTTAAAAGAAAATAAAAAAAATACTAATGCAACTAAAAACCTTAAAGGTAAATTTGAGCCCAACTAGCTTAGACCATATGTCATCACCGCTAAATTTTGATCAGGAGCATACAAATTATTTACCTTAGATGGTAAAGAACTTAAAGAACCTATGAACATTATGCATCTCAAACACTACTATGCATAAAATTTGGTCATTTCATCATTGTATATATTTGTTTTGCATATTATTTCCTTTTAGTCACTTATATAAAACGTTTCAAAAACAATCACCTTGTATTTCTTTCAATTCATAACTTAAAATCAAAAACATCAAAATCTTCAAAAACATCTTTTATTTTCATACCTGTCAAATCGTGTAGTATTGCAGTTATATTTTTAGTTATTTTGGATAAATTAGCATTTATTTGGAATCCCGCACTTTCACATTCACATGAATAAATATCTTGATTTTATTTTTGATTATTAATCTCTCTTATATCAAAGTCCATAGTTGAATTAAATAAAGTTTTGAGCATAGCGAATTGATCTTGTTATTTACTTGAACCAAGTATATCTTCTCACATTAAAATGATTTCATTGCAAATTCGATATGATGCTACATAGTAGAAATGGTTTCTTGAGCGAAAAATTTCCCCTGCTATCCTATCATGCACATGGTCTAGGATCTTTGAGAATTGACAAAAGGACAAGCTCACCCCTACCCAGAATAAAAATCCCTTGCTCTATAGCTAATTCGAACAAGTATCCCTAGCATAGGAAGAAAAGAAAAGTTCAAGAAAAAGATAAAAAGAAAAATGTTATTTTGTACCATCACAGCAATATTTCAGCATTATCTCAGTATCAAGCAAAAATACAAAAAAAAAGAGAAGCAAAAGCAAAATGCAATAAAATCCTTTCCCTACCCCTTGAAAATAAAAGAAGGGTGAATGAGCTTGAATCCCTAGAATTCTCAACTATTCAAAAACTGTGAGGTAAGCCCCATAACAGGTGGTTTGTGCCCAACCCGCTTGGCCTTGGGTAATTCCTAGCATGGTGATATGTCTATCACATTAGCGACCTTCTTTTGTACAGACCTATGTCAGCTTATGGATTAGCTAGCTCTTGATAATCTAACTTACATGGTAGTCTGGTACGGTTACATGCATATAAATCATGGTCAACGAACATTCATTTGGCTAAGGCAAATTACTTGTATCAAATTATCTTGCTCAAAATTGGTGAATAAACAATACAATCGCACACACATTTGCATTTGAGAGATTTTGTATCATTATGATAAATCAAGATCGGTAATGAACTCACATTTGCACATGAGGATCCCTTATAAATCTACATTTGTCTTTGAGATAATTTAACATATTTCTGTAATTCTTTTAAGAATAGTTTTATCCTCTTATTTCAAAAATTTTGTTTTGTATAAAAGCAATTACATACATCTAAATCACAAAAATGATTTCAAACAACATGTTCATATTATTATTTTTTTGTTTATTAAAATTCAAAAATTAATCATGCAATAAAAATAAAAATCTATTTTCTTCTTTGGATTTCGCGATGATGGTATAAATCTATACCTATAAATTCTATGCCTAGCGCAAACCATTGTTCTAATTTTATTTTCCATTTATTTTAAAACAAATGAATAAAAAACATATGACTTGCATAATTATGTTCCACAATTATGCTTTACAAATGAATGAACACTTATTCTATTTCATTTCATTATGTCAACATTCAATTTTGCAACCATGGTATAGTTTCTAAGGAATTGTTCAAAATTTTATCACACTTAGGAATTTATGCCTAGCAAAATCATATTTCTTCTAGTATCTCATGCATACTATTTTTATGAAAATATAAAAACAAATCATCAAACCATCATCATTTCCATCATCACAACACAAATTCTTAAGACAGTCTCTTAAGCACTCTTTTACTTTTAACAATATTTCTATCCTGGGATTAGCTTGATGACCTAGTGAGCGGCGAATCCATGAAATGGTCTATAATAGTGACAATGTTCTTTGAAATTATTGTTAGAAGCCCCTTTTATTTTTTTTAGCTCACACCAAAACAAGCAATTGTTTACATCAGATTATTTCATTTAAAATTTTACAGCATGACATCAAATTATAATATTTCCAAACAGCATAATTACATGAATCATCAATCAAACCAACAAAAAATTCAAACATTGAAGAATCATAAAAACATATGAACAAGTCATATCCAAAAGATCATATATATATATATATATATATATATATATATATATATATATATATATATATATATATATATATATATATATATATATATATATCACAAAAATTATATACATCATATCAAAACTAGATTGGTATGCCACAATCTATACCCTGGCATACTCAATCCTCTCAAAAATCTATACAATCTTTGTGTAGTCTATAGCCACCTAGTCTCGAGAAGCCCTCGAGCTCTCAGCCTCATCTCCTCCCCTGCCCTGATGCCCCAAACAATCAAAATTTAAATCCATAAATTGCACAATGTTAATTAAAATCTAATCTCCTAGGATTAGATCCTTACCTGTAGCCCACGCCGGACCTCTGTCACTTTGTGCGTTGTCTCCACAATTTTTCTCTCTATAGAGCTCTAGAATAGTAAAAATGAATTAGGTTTTTACCCTATTTTCTTAATTTTATTTAAAAATCAACATTTTAATTTTGCTTTTTTGTATTTTTACCTCAAACGCTCGATTTGGTTAAACACACGGAGGGGGAACCATAGTCAACATTCGTACGACTCGACCAAGAATCATCGTCTAAAAAATTGAGTATATTTTTGCTTTCTCGTAAAATGGGAAAAAATCGTCTTTAACGCATTTTCTCCAGAAAATTCACTAAAGAGGGGGCAAAATGTAGCACCCTAAAATTGGCACGGTTAAAACCTTAGTAAAAGATAAAAGATAAAAATTTGAATTTTAACCCCAAAACCGCTTGTTACCCGCTTTCCCCATTTTTTGTGCCATTTTTAGGATTTGTTTTGACCGTTGGACGATATCGTCATAGATTAGACGAAATCATCCCCGATCTGACGAATTCGTCTAGAACAGAACATCTAGAAGATTTCGTCCCAAAACCAAATTTTCATAACTAGCTTATGTTTCAATAGCCTCTCCAACTTGGGCAGAAACGCATCTACGCAGTTGAAGATTTCCCTATTGGAGATCTCCTAGATTGGGATGATCCCCAACCTCCTAACCTCTTCCTAATCCTATATAAACTAGGATTTTTCTAGTTTATCCCCCTGAACCCCTTAGCTAACGGATTTCCCTGTAGATTTAGTTCCTTATTCACTAGAGCATCCTCACACTACTGTCTGTATTCTATATTTTGTATTTTCTTGTAGGAACTTTACTTTTTTTTAGTCAAAGCTAGCTCGGATCATCGCAAATGATCTCAAAAAATTACGGACGATCTTGTCAAGGAGCACAGACGATCTCGTACGATTGGAGGCGATCCTGACTGTAGTCCAGATTGGGGGCAATCAGAACCCAGAGTTTGCATTTCCTTAGCTTTCCTGCATTTTTTTGTTGTATTTCTACACTCTTTTAAATTATTATGTTTATGCATCTTGGAGTTCACCTCATTTAGCATAATTACATGATAAAGTTAAGGACAAGCATCTAAATTTATTGCATTTTCCTTATTTTGTTATTTGAATCTATGATTTAGGCATGTTTGTTGTTATTGCTATCATTCTTCTTTGCTTCTGTAGTTGCATATTCGGTATTTTGTACTTATTTATGTGATTGCAGGTTTTCAACGAATTCATCTGATGAATTCATCAGATTTCAGACGATCCTGTCTGATCTCAGATGACCTTCTACGATTTGAGATGATCCTATGAAATATCAAATGATTACGTATGAATTGAGGCAATCTGGACTGTTACAAAACTCAGAATCTTCATCAGACATTCGAAATCAGGTATGATACATTTTAACTAGCATATTCTCTGTGATTAGCATTCATTCCTATTTTTCGTACTCATTTAAATCAGCATTGGCATATAGAATAGTTTAGATTCATCTTGGAAAAACCTAGGAGTTGAATTATTAAAGCACAAAATGAACACATCAAACTCACTGTCATCCTAGGTGTGGAAACTACCATCCAAAATTTTCCTGGTGAACCCACCATCCATCAAAAATTCATCCTTATACCCCTCCCTCGAGAGGCGGGACCTTCAAAGGGCCTCTCAGTCCAAGGTATTGTCCCATCCTTTTCACATCCCCCTTCTAGGTACGGATCCTATAGCCTGAAGGTAAGTATGCAAAAAATTTTGAGCGATACATGTGTTAACATGGTACAAAGATCTTGAAGATAATACTATTAGTTCATGGGAACAACTAGTTGAGCCATTCATCTTGGAGTTTAATGAGATAGAAGACCATTTTTTATTGCTTACTCAACTTATTTATATCCAAAGATATTTTTAATATAATATCACTAATTTTAATATCATATTTAGTAAAATATGGAAGAAAATCCTTTAGGATATAATACCTTCTTATATTCAAGCCTACATATACTATATCCAAGTCTTTATTTCATATTTGGGTCTATAAGTCCTGCTAGCTAATGCAATGTCATTCTCATAGGTGTTCCAAGATAAAATTACTATGGAGAATGCACTAATATTGGTTGGCATGCTACCTCTAAGGTCAACATACCCTATTTTCTAGAGTTTTCCAATCATCCTAACAAATACTAGCTTTGGAAACCTCATTGTCTCAACTTGTACCTGTACCTAAAGATATACCTCAACCATCGATACCAACTTTGCTTGTCTTGACTACATAAAATCCTAAAGAGAATATAGAGGTGCAAGAACTATGACCATTGATGAGAAATATAAAAAATAAGGTCACTATGTTGGAGAGGTAAAATATTTAAAAGTGACCAACCCAGAAGATTCCCTTATATATCAAAATGCCAAGGGGTTTCTAGTAAAAATTTGGTTAGAAGAGAAAATTCTCTATATGTAGACTAGGAGGATGAGCTATCCCCTTCCACATATCAATAAAGTTTTTGGTTCTTGGCCTACAATGACCCTCATAATACAAACACATGTATGGTTTATTAGCACCAAGCCTAGATAGTAGCAACATAGAGGGTAGAAAATCATAAAAAATAGTGGTCAATATGTTGATGGACATATATTAGGTCATGTTAGTTGAGGAGTGAATGCATTCAAGTGTTGACAAGGTCTAGAAAGAAGCTTCTAAAGGTGGAACCATAGAAAATGGAGCCTTTGAAGGTTCCTACTCAGTCACAATAGGAGTAGAGAAAAGATAAACCAAAGATAGAGCAAACAAAACCAAGTTAAGAAGATCCCATAGTACAAGCTTTGAGTAATTATTTATATTCATCTTTGACCAATCAACAAAGACTAGAAGCAACTACGTAATACCAAAGGAATTTTGACGAGCCTATCCAAAAGGATAAAAAGTTATTGAAAGTGTTAGGATATAGCATTGTTGAGAAACTAAAGAAGACACCTTCAAGGGTAAGCATGTATGATGCACTATTGATCCTTGAATAGATTGAATTGACCAGGGATTCATTGAAAAGTTTCAATTTAGAAAAACTAAAGTTACTAGATCTAAACTTGGATCAAGGCCAAAAAATCCCAAGAATGGGTAAAAATTAGCCACCACTTTATTTTTATATCTTTGTGTATGGAAGGGTGGATAGTGCACAACTACATGGTGTATTTTGGAGGTACTGGAACTATCATGCCTAAGGTAGTTTGAAAAGAAATAGGAATGGAGGACACCCGATCAAGCCTTAGAGTACTACAGTTGGATGGCATCCTAGTCCATATAGTTGAGGTGATCAAGGATATACCAAAAATGTTACACAAGGTGCCAAAATTTAAAGTAATCAAAGAGGTGGTGGTAGTGGACCTTCCTCCATACTTTTTTCTATGCATTTGAAGAGAACTAACTACAAATATGGGTGGTTATCTATCCTTGGACTACTCACATATGATTATTCTCCGCAAAAGAAGGAAGATAATAATTTGTGGAGAAACCATGCCCATTCCATATTAAGAAAATGGAGAAATAAACTATCAACATAATTAAATATGAGTTGGACTATTTAGAAATGGTCATTGCAAACTTGTAAATTAAATATGAGTTCTCTCTTGAATATTTTAATGCTATGATAGAAATTAGACTAGGGTCCTATTGCATTAAAATATCATATTTTCAAAGCTCTTGGTCATGTAAAATCAAGAGCTCTAGAAAATAGAAACATGGAAGTTGGTAAGAAAATAGGAATGCTCAAACAAGGAGCCAATGGAAATAAGGATGGTCAAGTTGCTATTTCTATAAGAGAAGGAAAAGGTCTATAATAGCTTTGGGTAGCATCAAGATGTTATGAAGCATTGGTTTGATAAGAACGTGACACCACAAAAATTCTAGATTGATGACCTAGTGTTGAAATGGGATGCAAAAATGGCAAGGCTAAGAAAGCATAAAATATTTCACTCACTATAATCTAGGCCTTATCAAATTTTTGCAAAGTATGAATGCAACACATGTGAATTGGCTATGGCTAATGGTCACATTTTACAGATGCTAGTAAACTACCAATTTTTAAAATATTTTGCATAGAAGAAAACATGCTAGTTTGTATTATAACATACATAGAAAAGCATAATAAGGCAATCCTATGGCTATTTTGAAAAGCAATAGGTGGAATGCAATAATTTTGAATTGTAAATAAGTTATTGTCTTAAGAAGTAGTGATATTTAAAGCCAAAAAGTCAATCAAGGTGCTAACACGTGTCAACAAATCTTAAGATGAAATTTGGTAAAAAAGAAGAGTGCATGCATCTTTAGTATTAATGATGTCATATACTAGCCTTTAGTTATAAAAGAAAGCCCCATGGTTTCATTCATACATCAAGCACTTACAACATTCGAGTAGAGAATGCTAAGTGAACCTGAGAATAGAGTTACATTTTATTCTTGAAAAAAATTTGAGTAGCCATGACATAAAAAAAAAATGAGCTCTAGGACTGAATGGTTGACATCCATGACCTAGAGCTCACTATTAAGACAAAAAAATTTAGGTATGCATTCGAGTAGAGAGCCTTTAGGTACTCAAGAAAGCATCCCACTATGGTTACATGACATTATCTATTGGTGTTGTATATGCCCAGGCACATGCACCCTTTCCAAAAGCTAGTGAAAGTGGTAGTAGATAATTACAATATCAAAACTCGGATGATTTGTGATCTTAAAGTCTAGGTACTCTTTTCTCTCAAACCTAAAAATTTTACAGTGGCATTTGCAATTGTTATTCTCCCTAATAAATTTCCCAAAGTTTTAAATGAGGAAAATCAAAGGGCGTACTATGATAATAGGCTACTTCCTTGGCTCAATGATCAATTGTACCAGAATATCCCTAAATTTCTTGAAGGCTCTATAGAACTTGCTAATTTTAAATTATTACAAGAATTGTTTATCATGCTAGCTATAATTTTTGGTCTAGTTAGTGATAAATATGTATATGTCTACCAAATAGCTAGGGTGTGCACTATGAACAATCCTCAAAGCCCTATAATTTTCTTACTAGGCCTAGTACCTTAGCTTAGCCATGCATGCCTAGCTTGTAGGATTTAAGAAGAATGAATATGGTATTTTTAGGTACCCTTCAGACTTGACCTGATTGTTTGTGTATTATAGAGCAAATAGTTTCCTAGGTTTGAAAATAAGCTAGTAAACCCAAGAGGAAAAGGCTGTCTTAGTATTGGACTAGACACAATAACTCAAGACATCAAATCCTTATATAGAGTTTAACAAAAAATTCCTATTCCTTGATTTGTCCTACAACTATGAAGAAACTCCATTGATAAAAGGGGCGATATCTCATATCCA
This sequence comes from Wollemia nobilis, assembly GCA_028583015.1. Taxonomy (NCBI): domain Eukaryota; kingdom Viridiplantae; phylum Streptophyta; class Pinopsida; order Araucariales; family Araucariaceae; genus Wollemia; species Wollemia nobilis. Next base: position 2,856,297 of record JAQPPZ010016892.1, on the reverse strand, counting down.
GAATAATGGCTAGAAAATTAGAGAATGGTACTTGTTGAATAATGATATAGTAATAAGGATGTATGACTTTATCAAAGTGTCCTTATTTCTACCATAGTATGTGATGAATTGGATCTTTGGAATGGAGTTTTACTGATAAGTGAACTACACAAATATAAATTTTGGGTCAAAAGTAAAAAAGGTCTTCACAAATGACCTCCCCCTAAACTATGGCCAATTATCTTGAGGGCCCAAAAGAAAAATAAGGCCTTAAAAGCTAAAATTTAGAGTGGTGGTTTCATATAGATGGAGGTATGATCCAAATGGTATTTTTGAGATTAAATTAAAAAAGATAAATAACAAGCCTCCAAAGGAATAGGTATGTCCTCTCTTGTCCATAATACCACCTCTTTTAATCCATCTCTATCACCTCCTTCTTCTCTTAGGTAACTATCACAAAGGTAGCTCATCCTTAATCACCCACCAAGAGCATCACTTCCATCACACTCTTAGAACATGAGTAGACCTCTAGAAGCTCACAATTGTTAAATTTTGAGGGTGATACTACCATAGTTTAAAAACCCTACCATTCTCCATTTGCACTTCTCTAATACTATTTTCCTACTATTCCCCTTTCTAGCTACCTAGATTTGGATGTATTGAGTTAGTTCTTGTAAGCTCAGGCCAATGCAGAAAATTTGTGGATGAGTACGTTCCTAGGTAGTAACCTAAGAAAGCACCAACAAAAATGGTGGGTATTGTAGACCCAACTAAAGGATAATAATAAATAAACATATTTACCCCTACTACAAACAATCCCACATTTGAATTAACAATAAAATTTTATGGGGATGGTGCAAGAGGTGGAATTTTCCTATATTCCAAAATGTGATACTACATAGACAACTCACTCCTCAATTGATGTAATGCATATGAGATGAGTATAGGTAGATGAAAAATACCTTAGGGAGAAGCAAAAGGTAGAATGCTTGACAAAGGCTCTTAATCAAGAGAAGGTTAAAAAGAAGACATTGTGGAAACATGTTGAGAAATTACAACAAAGCCTTGAAGAAGCTCCAAAATAGGTATAGTTGCAGGAAAGGAATAATAAGATATAGACCCTAGAAGAAAATATGAAGAATTTGCAACTAAATCTTGATGAAGAAAAGAATAAGGTACAAGCTTAGTACTTCCCTATGGAAACATTGGTGCAAATAAAGAATGATGGTTGGAGTAAAGTTTTTGAGGTCACCATGCATATGCATTTGGTCACGAGGTACATGAATTTCAACTTGCAAGTTGTCAAAGCAACACAAAATGATTTTTAGATCATAGATAATTTAATAACTAAAAGTGTGCATGAGATAAAAATATAACTGGTGTTATTCACAACCCAAGAACTTGATGAAGCACTACACTTTTTTTCTATTAGGTGGATGAAGGGGTTTTGAAAGGCACCCCAAACCTTTTACGAAAAGTATCTAGCCATTATTCCTTGAGAAGCAATGAAGGTAAAGGCACAAACACAGCAAAAAGTGATCCTAAGAACCTAGAAACTAACTAGCTCCATACTGCAATAGCCTTTCAAACCTGAATAGGAGCTAAGAAAAACTAATTTAAAAAAATAAAAAGACACAAGGAATTCCATGTAGGGGAGGACATAAACCTAAGATTTTAAAAATAAATAGAGAACCCCCATAGAGGAAGAGAACCAATACCGATAAAACAAAAAACCAATAAACCATGAGGAAAAGATAAAGAGAACACCCTAGCCAAAACAAATATGTCAGAAGAGAGAATCAAGAAAGGAAATCAAGACTCTGTCTTTGGTTCTACTAGGACCAACATATTTATCTACTGCATCCTCCTTCATCTCCCATTTATCCCATCCTATAAGAATAACTAGTGAATTTAGAATTTAGAATTTCCTCTCCATTAAAACATCTAGACTTTACCATATATTCAAACAACACAACCGCTAGTGAATTGGGTCTAAGGAAATATATTTTTTGATCCTACTTATCAATTTGGCCATGGACTAAAATAGGAAAGAGGTAATGTTCATCAATCTCTTGTGGTACAAGTGATTGAGGAACATGAAGTGGAAACTTTTGAGAATCTCCTAATTTTTGTCAAGAGTGAAATACTACATAATAACTAGTGCCACCCTATCCCAGGAAGCTTTTAATAAATTGTGCTTGAACCCATTTTGGATTATGAACAACTCTTATTTCTCACCCAAGAAAATCTGAGACTCCTTTGCAAGAGAATATTTTTCTCTATTTTGCATGAACTCATCCACAACCAATCCTATCACCTCTATAATTAGGGGTATGTTGACTTTGAATTCTATGATCTCGATCTTGATTTCTCTATTGCACCAAGAGTAGGCCATGTGTTTTACCATTTCTCCATGGTGTCTAGTAAATTTTAACAAACACTATAGAATGTTTCTCCTCTTTAGAATCTTCCTCACATATTCATCAATTATCAGGGAACTTGGTTCTAGGATAACGTGATGAAGCACTACACTTGACTCATGGGCTCATAGAGTATTATCAAGTGGTGCAACAAGGATGGGATATCTTTGTCAATAAATTCAAAAGGGGATAAAATAGTGGCTTAGTTGAAGGATATCATTAACCTCAATTTTTTTGGTCTCTAGGATAAGAAGAAAATTTTTATACCAGGGAGTATCTCAAAACCTAATTTGAGCTCGTGCATAGCAGTGAGGAATAATTTGGTAAGTGATCAAAACTTGCCAATGAAAATATAGTCTTTGCATGTTTTGGTACATTGGGTGCAATACATACTAAGGTACGAAAGCTCACAAGGTGATATTCATACCCCTCATACAACAAGGTTTATCAATTGATATTTATCCATATAAATCCAAAATATTCAATCTCCCATTAAGGAAGGCTTGGGAATCTATTCATTAGATATTACTGATTCAAAAAGACACAACTGACCAAAGGGTGAGGGAAAGGAATCTATTATGGAAGGTCAAAGAAAATAAGTAAAAGGTGAAACCTCTAGAACTCAAAATTCATGATCCTACTAGGTTTTTATCCATTTATCCATTTTTTTGGCTCCTCTTATTGTTGCACAATTCCACATTTTGTTCAAAATCTAAGGGTTTACCTCCTTTGAAGCTCAATTTGTTTATTTTATTTTTTGACCCTATTGACTGATGAAAAAAGCTATCTAGATTCTCAATTTTACAAGAAAAAATTCCCTAAAGGTGCCAATAATGTGGGACAATGCAAAATGCCCACATAGACAGGTCTTAGCAAAATTTTTTAGATTATCAATTTTGCAAAAATGATTGTTGCTTAAATGTAATAAAATCTTGTCGAACTTGATAATTTTTGTATATGTCTAGCAAAAATCCAAAATGCATCTTATGAGGCTTAAAATTTTTCTAAGGTAAAGAATTCCATCCAATTATTCCCATATCTCTCCATCAGTAAGGCCTATGATGGCTAGGACTTTCAAGTAATGATGTAAGCAAAGCCATCCCAAATTTTTGGCCAGTTAATATTTTAGAGCACATTGGCTAAATATTTTCAATGATAATATTAGCACAAGTTTTCAAAACTCCTAGCCAATCAAGAGTCTAAGAAATAGTAGCTAGGATTTCTTAGAACATGATGTAAGAATAAGTCCTCAGAACTCCCAACCATCCTATAGCACAAAAATATGAGTGGTTGGGATTTCCTCCAAGGTGATATTAACATCAATGGGTAAAATTCTTGTACAAGTATGGATAAAGAAATAGTGCTAGACAAAAGTAGCCAAATATTTTTTGAGGTGACACAATCTTAAGGATTACATTAACATGAGTGCTCAAAATTCCTGACCAAGTTTGTTAACATACAATAAATTTGTAGCTCGAAAAGCATAAGTGGTAAAAATTTTGAAATGATGATGTTAGAAAAGATTCACAAAATGCTTGACCAGGTCTCTAAGGCCCTAGTAGTAAGACAAAAATAGTTTATAGATGAAGATAAAGAAATGTTTCTAGATAGGTCCTTTTGACATAGATCATCCATATCAAAAACTTGGACCACTCGAACACTCCACCATCCATATCAAGGTGATTAGGCCAAGATTATAACTACCATGGGAGAAAGTGATAGCAAATATTTTGGAACCTACAAAAGTGGTATCCACCATTGGAATGAAATCATCTATAAATTTTATAGTTCGTATAACAATAAGGTGTAGTGGTGAAGAGTTGAGTGTGCTAAAGATACTCGAGCCTCTTAAAGACACATGACTGTTAGGATTGTGATTGTTTGATAAAATAAATAAGGCTAAAAGCTGTAACTATGGTAGTAGTAGGGTATGAAAGTGACATCCACTTTCCAAAGCATGCTAATTACACATGAGCCTTGAACTGATTCAACTTGTACCTATTCATGTCAGACCTAGGATAGGATACCTCCATAATCATTAAGAAATATTGGATTCTTTATAAAAAGCTATAAGTATCTTAAGTTTCCTTGGTAGCAGGGTTAACATTTTTAGGGTTTTCTTATTGTAAGTTGTGTGTGTGCTTTCTACTACAAACAATCCACCAATGAATGTGTTATAGATATCGATGTGTATGTTGTATTTGTATTTCTAGAAATTTATGTTTATGCTTTGTAATGGATGACTTATATTAGGAAACTATTGTTATTCTTGGATTATTGTTTGTATCATCTTTTGCAAAGTGCTTGGAGTGTTATAAACTATAGGATTTGAGCTAATAATAGCTTATGTAATGCTTTATTTGGTGGCTAGTTTGTTAGGCTTTGCTTGTAGTTAGGTTGTAGGACATTTATATAGTAAGTTGCATTGCTATTATCTAATCTCTATACACTATTAAAATCCCTTTTATCTCTATCCCTTACCCTATAATTTATAACTTTAGTCTTTTACCATTTATTTATTTTAAGCAAAATCAATTAACTGACCTTCTCCATAGGATGACTTAGAAGCAATTCTGATTTGTCCAATATCGGTTGTAGTCTAGGGCACAAATTACATACTAGGTAGATTATGTACCAATAACTACCTCCTTTACAAGATTTGAAGTGATGAAATTTGCCTTGGAATATGGTTTTATGCTCAATACATCCTCTATTTACTAATCCCAAGGCAATGGATTAATAGATTTTACTAATAAAAATATAATAAGAATGCTAAAGAAGATCATTGCCAATTGATAGAGGGTTTGACATACCAAATTATGAAAAATTATTTGGACAAATCGAGTGATCTCAAAAACCTCTATAAGTTCATCTCCTTACAAGCTAGTCTATGGAAATGAGTTTGTGCTAACAATCAATTTGGAGCTCCCTTTATTCTAATTGTCATAAAAAATGAAGCTCAAAGATACTAATGCTTAATTAATGCAAGCATGAATGAATACCTTATTGTACTTGTAAGAGGAAATATAAAATGCATTCAACATCAAGAAGGCATACAAAGGTGGTTTGGGAAATGGGCAATGGATGTGGCTTATGAAGAAGGTGATTTAGTATTTAAATGGGAATAAGGATAGATATAAACTAGGAGGTCAATAAAAATTTTATTCTCTTTGGAATAGAGCATATCATATCACTTAGATCATATGTCCAAACACCTATAAGATTGCCATAATGGATAAACTAATGTTGAAAATTTTAGCTAATGGAAAACACCTCTAACTCATTTGATAAAAATGCAATGCAAAAAAAACTTAAATTTGTGCATTTGCTTCTTATTTTGTTATTAATTCCTCTAACTATTATCCCCTATTTTTATTGCATTTTCCTCTATGTTCCATTTTCTATATTCATCTTTGTCCCTCCCTCATATAATTATTCTCTCCTCTAATATGTCAAGTTTGTTTTTTCATAAAGGTTACCTCATTAATTGTGATTCCAAAAAAAGTAGAAAAGAGAAAAGGTGGAAACTCATGATCAAATCACTTGCTTTAACAAGTGGTCTACTTACAAAAAAATGATGCACTCATTAAAATTCCCACCCATGTGCCATCTATATGGGTGAGAAAATTGGTGCCCATTGATATAACCTATATGTATGAACCATTAGTTATAGGTGTAGGCATCAATAGTGAATTACTACTCCACTATAAGTGAATCTCTTGAGTCCCAAAGTGAATGACTCCAAAGGAGAAAAACTTGTCTAAGTCCTCAATTAGTGAACAAATTAATTGCCAAATTGAATGAAACACTCCCACAAATAAAACAAATTCCAAGTATAATAGAAGAGAAAATCACTCACTAGGATGAGCAAATCATTCCATGATCATCAAACATGGAATTTTTTTTCTTCTATACATGCTTTTCCCCTACAACCATCATAGAGATAAATTTTACATATAGAAACCCTTTTATACTAGACCACAACCTATTGTCCCTACCTTCCATATACATTGCTTCTCGTATATGCACTCCTCCATCACTAGTTCTAGGACTAATAGAAGAGGCATGGCCCTTCAAGGGAAAAAACAAGAATAATTTGAAGATAAAGATAAATCCCTCCCCTCCTCCTCAAAGGAATGATTTATTTAATGGTCCCTCTAGGAGGGTCAAGGAGGGTAATTCTAAGCATGAAAATGGTGACATAAAGGAAATAGGTCCTTAATAGGTTCAACTTGGGCCCAAAGATAGATTCCTAAATTGTTAAAGGATATGGACCTTGGGCCTAACCTTGAACTTGGAACCTCAAGTTTGGAATTGCTCATAACTAGTGGAAGTATATGTGGAGATGTTAGAATAATATATTGGTTTATTAAATGAGAGGGTATGTCCCTTCAAACTACCCCGACTCCACTATATATATATTCATACTGCATTAATAAAATAGATGTGCTTCTTATCATTATATTGTCAAATTATATGGTATTAGAGCCATAGGGTCCTAAAACAATGAGCCTGTGAGTGCTTGAGGGAGGATTTTCTTCATGGAAATCCCCCCTCATTTTTGTACAGATGTAAGTTCCCGAAACTACACTATTCTCAACTTTTATGACCGTAATACATGAAATCCTATGAGTGGATGAGTACATTTTCCATGGCATGAATGGATCACATGTTTGGGTTAAAAATTCACATTAGAAAAATTTAGGGATGCCCTTAGTGTTCTACATACCGTTGTGGTAGGAAAATTTATAGAGCTTGTGTTAGAATCCCCTGTTGTGGCAGCCAGCACCACTACATAGGTGCGCTCACCAAAAATCGATGCCATAACACCACCACCGCTGCACTTGACACCACCACAGTGCATAGTGCTACTATAGACTATTGTTCAAACTAGAGGATCACTGTTGTATCCTCACTACATTGCAACACCTAGCATGAGCGATGGTAACAATCTCATAGAGAAAAAAAGAGGTCAAAAACAACGTAGACATGGCGTAACATTTGCTATGTCTATATCTGGTGCATGCACACATAGGTTGTAGCCCATTTCACTACGAAACATGTGATTCTAGAGGTGATGGAATAGCAGCACAGAATGCATGCACCATCATCGTAGTGCCAAAAATCATGGGCCACATAGATTATCTTAAAATCATGTTCCTCAATCAATCTATATCAACCAAATGGAAAGGACACCCATGTGGATGCCACAATCAAATCTGCATACAACCATAACTGCATAATGCAAGTGCCACAAAAATAATAGAAATGGTATGAGATGTAGCTCCATCATCCACACAAAACATCATATTATGTCTAAATCATCTCGATGAATCACAATAACAACACAATTTAACAAAACTAAAACTAGCGGTGCCATAGCGTGTAGGAGAAAATGGAGAGCATCAATGGTATGGAGATGGATCTCCCACATAGTGCAAAATGTAATAATAGAATATTCCTTGTAATATATATATATATATATATATATATACAAATTTAAGAGCATTGCAGCAACGAAGAGCAATTATTGACATCCAGCATGAAACCAATTAGTTGCACTGTAGAACAAACCTATGCATCATCAAAAAGAAACTCAGATTCTAGTAACGAGCAATCTATCACATAAATTTAAAAAATACTCATATTTAACAAGGAAAATAAAAAGAACACAAGTGATTTTCATCAAATGCACAGTGGTAGGAAAATTGGATGACATGCATGCATTGAAGAACCCAAAGACCTTATGGATAAAAATATTTTTCTAAATCCTGCAAAATCCTCGAAATCCATCATAGAAAAATTTTCCAATAAGCCTCCGTTACCGATGGAAAGAAAATTTGTTTAGGATAATAACGACAGTGTGGCCATGCCCGACCTTCCGTGGTGTAGTCTGTAGCTGCCCTCCCAACACAGAATACAAAATTTTAAAAGTGTTTTGTTCAACCATGGCTCCATTTGATTTATCATCGTTTGTAGGAGTATCATCATTTTTTCTAAAATGACTCCATAATCTCATGTGAAATTGGATTTTCCTTAATCTGTGGTGACTGCAATGTAGCCAATCCAGTTGGACTCAGAGTTCCCCACTTCTCATGATAATTAATTGATGATGAAAGCTTGTGATACATCCATATTAGATGTGTTGTAGTGAACTCGCGAGACCTCGTAACCCTAGAGGGTTGGCCACTTCGTTAGGCCCACATTGTCGAAGAAAGTGTGCTTACCTTATCGATTGCTACCGATGTACTTCAAATGGGGCTCCTTTTTGAAGATATCATAGGTGGCATGAACATAAATTGTAAATTTTTTGTAGTTTGATTTTGGGTCTATTGGATATACGTGTGGAAGGCCACATGAATGCAAACTCATTTCTCATAAATTCTTGGTATCAAGCTCACATACTTCCTATTGCCCAGGGCTTGAATATCCAATGACACAATTCCTTCGCTAATTTATTTTTCACTCACCTTTCAAGATCTTGTCGTTCCCATTGATTGCGCAGTAATCCATAATATAAAGTTACTATTGTATATAACTTGATATAATAACTTTATCTTATAAAGTTATATCATTAAATTTATATATTAATAAAGAAATAAGTTACTAATATATTTCTTTATTAATATATATATTACTAACTTTATATAATATTTATAAAAGAAAGGAAAAAAAAAGAAAAAGAAAAGAAGAGCAAGACAAAATTTGCTCATGAAAAATGATTATTCGAGAGAGCACCATGCTCGGAATATTTTCCTATGAGGGAAATATGTAACAATGGAATATTCCCCTACGAGGGACCCATTTGTAATTCCGCATGGAGGGACCACTTACCCTTCATTATTTTACCCGATGAGACCCTGTTTCTTGATAATCAAGGTAAATTTTCATGCTTCCCAAGTATGGTAGTGTTTATACTCATTGGAAAGCATTTTCAAGTACAATTCAGTGGAAACATCAAATTCTACGTAAACCATACACCATCATCATGAGACAAGTTTCACCTTGAGGGGGGAACATACCTAACAATAGAGTGAACCTCGTATGTAGTGATCTACTCTATCACACTTGGCGGTTGCAGCGGCTGGTTACCCATGCAAACCGGTAGGATGAGAAGATTACAATAAGGACATTCATAGTTGTTAACACAAAGTGGGGAATATTACCCACTTTTTCTCTAGAAGTACTTATTTTTCTTAGACCCAAAGGATGACCCAGAGGCAAACGATCGAGAGGTAGATCCAGAGGTAAATGATCGAGAGGCAGACCTAGAGGTAAAACAACCCAAAGGTAGACCCAAAGGTAAAATGACCCAGAGACAAACCCAAAGGTGATAGACCTAGAGGTGGACCTAGAGGTATTTACCTAAGTAAGAGCTAGTGCCAAGAGCCAAAAGCCAGAGCCAAGAGCCAAAGCCAAGAGTCTAAAACATTATCCCACCTAATGTATTATGGGGGAATGTTAGAATAATACATTAGTTTATTAAATGAGAGGGTATGTCCCTTCGGACTACCCCAAATCCATTGTATAAATATTCATACTGCATTAATAAAATAGATGTGTTTCTTATTATTATATAGAGGAGAGGTATGATTGTACTAGCTAGAGTATTAGGCCATCCTAGTGGACTAAAGAGTCTTATTATATTATAGAGGATTATATAAGAAAAATGTTGAAATCAACTAATGGCCTGGCAATATGGGTCACTCGCAATCCCAAGATATAGGACTTTTATTATATATGTGACTATATCTATTGGTAGGATTTCGTAATCCATCATCTTCAAAACGTAAAAAAAGAAGCCAAATTCAACATCTTATTAAAGTTAGGCATTTAAAGATGATGTCTAGATGGATTTATTAATAATTATAATTTTTCTTAGGGAGAAATCAAATGCCAAACTATATGAAAAGTAGACCACCCTCCTTCATATAGTCAAAAATACCTTGGGTATTCCTAGATGATTGACTAAGCAAGATATATTTCCAACTAGATGAGCAATCAACTCAAGGAGTTTAAGGAGATAAAGTTAACATACACCTCCTATTTGGTCTAACTAAATTTATATAAAAAATGACTAGTTCCTAACCAGACAAGTAGATTATATTGGACTAGATGTGTATCTTCTTTTAGTAGTCAAGTGTACTAATATCCCTTGTTGAGAAGAAAGTAAAATATCACACTTCTTTGATAAAGTATATAATATGATTATGGAAAAGATGAAGAGCAAAGATCCAAGGCTATTAGAGGAAGCCAAATAATTGCTAAAATTAGGAGAATTATACAATGGATATTTCTACATGAGGAGTTCATATTTCTTCATCATATTGTATGGCTTTTTAGCCATGATATTTGAGTTACTGATGTTTATACCTAGTTACATGTTCAACCTTGAATATTTTAGGTAACTCAAATACATGGATCTAATACATTTTAGAGGTATAATAATACCATATTCTACCCACTTAAGCATATGATCATGAATATTACACCCAAGCTATGATTCTTCCATAGGGTATTGGTAGAGAAAATGAGAGATATAGGGCTAGAGAAACTCTAGGATATGTGGTCTTATGACCTAGGAAATTACTTGAGTAAGAAATTGAATGACAAGGGTTTGTACACCTTATTCATGTATGAGAAGAGGTATTGCATAGAGGAGGAAAACCCTAGTGAGGTCTTAGGCCTAGCTACCTTGAGAATCATATGGGGATATGAAGACAAAGCATAAGGTTGGTACAATAACCCCCCAAAGTGGAACTCCTTTTGTGCTAAATCCAAGGAGAAGGATAATTTTGACATACATTTTAAAGTGAACCACTAAACATTGGAGGCCTTTAAGACCTTGGGTTACTCTGATAAGAAAATACTTGGTTACTAGAAAATGAGGCATGAAATAGGGACAACAAAGAGGTAAACATGGGATGGCCCATATGATGAGAAATTATATGCCTTTTGGGATAGGAGGTACCCAAGGAGTGCAAATATTTTAAGAATAATAGGAGAAGAAGCAAATTACCCTTTAAGTCCACCAAGTCCACCTCATAAATCTATGCCAAAATTTGTCATTTCTACTACACCAACCTCACTAGCAATTATTAGGTCCATAGTGCAAGAAATAATTAGGGAGAGAAAAAGTAAGTTAACACTTATTATTTCATGTTGGGGGTAGTAGTAGCTCAACAAAAACAATGAAAAACATGTTAGCTTTAGGAAGGGGAAATCCCCTAAGGAGGATTTCATCTTGAGTTGGAAAAAACCAAGGTAGTGGTCACCACTACTTTCATTTCCACTTCCCTTATACTTTTAATCACTTCTACTTCTTTCTACACTTCTACTTCATTTATTCCTATTTCTTTCTCTTCCCTACCCCTTCCTCTTATAGACTTTTATTTCCATATACCTGTGTGGTCTATGGTTCTCTTGGAGGCACCCTAATTTTAAAATCCACCTTCACTCTTGGTATCAACCATATCATCTCATTTCAATCACCCTCCTTCTAATTTCCTATAACACAATAATTAATCTCATATTCACGAACCCTTTCATAACTAGTCTCTTTGCTAGTGGAATCATTGGCATAAATGGTATCAAAAGCAACCCCCTAAACATCCATACCATTCAAACCCATATATATGTAATTCACTACACCCACAATATCATCTCAATTACACCATTTCCAATCATAGGCCATACTACTCCTTTTATAGGTAATATCATTGCCCACACCAACTTCTAAAACTAACTCTACAAAAGTAGCTCTAGAGACTAGTGCAACCATAGGACCAAGATAGACCTTTGTATGGAATTTTTCTTGTAATACTAATGAGGAATACATCCAAAAGTAATTTGAGTTCCTTTGGTATGAAGAGAGGAGGGTAATAAAGAAATATAAGCAACTAAGATATAACATTTCCTAGGCTCTAATTTTAATGTGGTTGTAATTGGCATCTAGAGGAACACAATTTTCATTATGAAAGTGATGAAGAATGATCATTTCAAAACTACTATGTCCCTTATTTAATTTAGTGATAGGGTATCCAATCTAGATATAATTTAAACAAATCCATAAAAAACAATTCATGCTCATGAGCCAACTCTCAATTGGTGTATACATGCAATTTAGCCAACTTTCAATAAGGGATGGAGTATTGAAGAAGAAAAAATAATATATTGAGGTATAAGTGGTATGGTTGAATGTAGAAAAGGATAAAATCCAATAATATAATGAGACCTTGAAGAAATATGCTATTAATAAATATCAGTTAGGGAATAAAGTTGAGGATCTCAAGTGCCAATTTTGTGAGGATAAGAAGAATAGGAAATAACTAGAGGATCTCTCATAACAACTTGCATAATGGAAATCTAGTTGAGTAAATTTAATTAAAAATAAAAATCTCCATATATAACAAACTAAAATAACTTCAAGAGGCCTAGCAATAAAGGTATCAAAATATTGATGATCCCTAGAAGAAAATAATAATATTGAAAAAGTGAGAACAATGATAGATCTATGTAAAGCCTTCAAGGTTTAAAGGTTGAATTCCCTCTGTAACATCATAAAATCTAAGATGATAACTTCCAAAAGATACTTTGATTTTGTAGCATATAAAAAAACTAAATAAAATTATTGAAACCATCAATTAGGTTAAAGAACAATTAGTTATGAAAGATAGGTTCTAGAAGGTGCTCAAGCTTCTCGCCATCATGTTGACAACACAAGCACAATTATTAAGGATATATAAAAAATACATGATTAAGAAGCTAAAAAATCCTTGATTTTTAGAGCAACCTATGGGCCTACAAAGGCATCTTAGCATCTCTAAAATCCCCAATGCAAGAAACAAAAAATAAAATCTAGGTGCTCATAATTATTGGACTATTAGACATCTTCAACCCTCAATTGAAACTCCTTGATGATTTAATCATTAATGTAATGTTTGAAGAGCATAAATACCAACCTAAATATGGAGATGTATTTGAACAATACAATAATCTAGAGCCACTATATGACAAGGTATAGGAGTTGATGGGGAAGTAGGATGGGTTGTTAGAAAAGTTGTATGAGAATATAATAGGAAAAGCAAAGGACCTCATAATAGCTTACTACTAGGGGATGAATGAAGGAAAAATATATTATGGATGCTACCATAATGGTGGAAAAAAAGAACTAAAATTTTGTATATTTTATAGCAATGATTCCAATTTTGAAGATTCCATGCCCAAGGATAAAGTCACAATCTAGGATCTCTCATCAATCGAGCTTGGAACCCCATGAAATCACTAGAAATGTAGTGATAAGTCACTTCTTTGTAATTCATAATTTCGAAATATTACAACATAATAAAATCAATTGATTAGTTCCTTCCAAAACCCCTAAAATTTTTCTATGTCAAGAAACAAGTGTTGATTTACTCCATAATGGTCTATTTGTTCTCGGAGCAATCCATTAGTAGAGTGAAGTGATTGGATTGCAAAAATGAATTTCTATGGGAATGCTAGCAAATAAATAGCAAACTGGAGTGATTTTCTCACTTCCTAGAGTAAATTACTCATAGATAAGTGGAGGGGTAAAAATACAAGGGTAAATATCGAGGAAGATATTTCGAAAGTAATATATTGGCATGTATGGTTGCATAACTCATTTTGGAAATCTTCTTAGCATTTTAGAGGTATATTTAGAGGTACGCAATATTTGAAGGTGCATCATTTTGTTAACGATACCCCCAAATATTTACTATTACTAGGATTACTAAATTCTCACCTTAGGTAACTAAGGGGTAAACTTTTCCTATAAATGGGATCCATGGACTACTTTGTAAACATATTTTGTCCTTGAAAACTTCAAATCTACACTATGTGAGACCCAGAATATGCTCTTAAAATTTATAAAATTAGTGGGAAATTGATGTCTTTTTCTCTCCATAAATGGAACTACCCTTTTCAATTGCGAAATATGTGGTGATTGGGGCATATCCCCTTTTCCCATATTGTCATTCCTCTTACAATTTTTATCTTAATTGAATGGGAACATTATCATTGTTTGGATCTCTCATGTGTTGTTTTATTGCACACTCTCCTTGCTATGGGTTTGGGCATATTTAATTTTAATTTATCTCATATTAAACTTAAGAATTTATTTTTAATACATTTTAATTTCCACTACTTTTTACACTTTATTGTCATGCAATTAGAATAGATTAGATTAGAATTCAGAAATGAAATTAGGGATCCAGCCTAAAATTAGAGGTTGGAAGAGGCCACAAACCCACCCTTATAGTTATAATTGAAACTAAAATTATGGCCACTTAAGAATTTGGATCTTTCAACAATTCGATAGGTAACAATATCATTAGTTTTTCCAATCTTATCATAAATTTATTTTTAATTTCTTGTATGGGATTGAAATAGGTCACTCATATTATATCATGGCCACATAGTGGTATTATAATAGCTTGAAAATTATACATGTATTAATTAAAAATATTTGAAGTTAGGACCCCTTCTTTAAATTCAAGGTATTAAACAAATTGGTCTCAAGCCATTTGACTTACCAAGGGCATTGTTACTTTGATATTGACTATGGATTATTCAAGATCAGTGGGGTTTGGTATTTTGGATGGAAATTTATTGTAGAATCAGTAAGGTTGTTTTCATATATAGAAAATTAAAATGGATAAGTGTAACATTTTGCCATATTGATCTTAGCATTTCTTATGACCTTTTAGCACATTAAAGTTACTTTATATCCATTGGATAGTTCGATGTCAATGTTGTATAAATATTATCTTGGCATGATAAAAGGTTATTAGGACTTCTTAAAGGGGTTGGAAAATAATTTTTAGGTGGTTGAATAATTATTAGGGATATCCCATTATTGAATAAGATATATTATTATTTTTGCCTTGAATTGTGTTCCCATGGATCATGTTTTAGGTAGACATTGCTATTATTTCCATACAAAGGCTTTTTCCATCCCTTGGAGTTAGCTTGGTTTACCTCATAACTTCTAAGCTAGTTCTTTTTGCTATCATTATTATATTTTTAAATCTTGTATTTTTTTAATAAATGAATATTTTATAATGGGCCTAAGGGAATTGGTTATTTAATCAACATCAAGATTAAATCAAGGTACATTTAAATTTTTAACTAGTTTAATTGTAAGTTTCGAGGTAAGATCAAAACTTGTAGTTGTTCATTGTTTGGATCATATATTAGTTCATGAATTTATGTTATTATAATTATATATAAATAGTATTTGGGTTCAATATTAAATCTAATTATAGATTCATTGAATCAATCTTTAAATAATTAAGATCCCTTATATTCATTTTTATTACCATGAAATAATTCAAATATAATGGAATCAAATTAGACTACATTATGTTTTTCTTGTATAGTATGCCATCTTGACTATTATGACTAAAATATTTCCATTAATCTATTTGTTAACTAAATATTATAATTACAATATATGCATATCCTCTCAACCTTACCCTTAATTTTAAGAAAACACATCCAAGATTGACCTTTTTTATTGTTTAAACTATTTGATTTGATTATCAAGTTTATTTTTTGTTCCATCCTTATTGATTAATTGAATACAAAGGTTTGATGTTATGACTACGGAAACTCTTTTTAAACTAACCTATAGAGTATTGAAAATATCATAAAACCTCACCACATGTTATCTAATCCTTTGATGTATAAACAATGATAACCTTTCTTTTATTGAGTTGGATATTAATTTTATAGGTGTATGGCATGGTTACTATGATGTATTTTATTAAATTTATTATGTATCATCCTTTAAAATTCCCAAGGCCATCATATAAGGTATTAATATTATATTAAAAATATGTGTTATTTGATACTCTTATAGGTCTATACAAGTGCTAACAAGTAAAGTCTAATTTTATTTATGTTAAATTGGATGATAAAATTTTAGTTTTTAGCTTGATGACCTTGTAACTCTTAATGAATTGGGTTTATATCATATTAAAAACCTCCCAAAATATTTATGTATTCTCATCAACCCATTGGTGCCAAAAATGTAAGTATTACTCTACATTCTTATTGATTTTCACCAAGAGATCACCTATTATAACTAATAAATATAATATGAGATCATATAAAGGGCATATTTAATTTATAACTTCTAAACCAATAAATTATTAAAATAGAGGAAGTATCTAAAAGGATATCCTAATAATAATGGGATAATCAAATTGGATTAGGTGTTGATTAATTCCTCATCACCATTGATGCCAAGATATAACAAATGTTAGGGAAAAGACAAGTTCTTCATGCATGTTTCACTTTGTAAATCCACACCATAGTGTAGTCCTAAGTAGTGCTTCATCCAAACCTTGTAAACAAATATAATTGAGCATCAAATAATCATGAAACATCAACACTATTTTTTTTATTAGATAAAATATGAGGTTTTGAAAGGGACCCCAACCCTTTTTTACAAAATGAGACTGCCCGAGATGAGGGTCCCACCTTGAAGCTTAGGCAATAACAACAACACATTAAAAGGCTCTTTCCAAATAAGAAAATGTTACAACCACAACATACTAAAAATACCATATATAGGAAAAGCTCCAAAAACAAAAAACAAGTCATTCCAACAAAGGAACCAAATCCTACAAGGAAGAAAATAGAATATAGAATAAAAAAGGATATAGAGCCCACAAGAAATATAAAATACATTAAATAGAAAGCCCTAACTCACTTAGATTCCAATCCATTCTTCTACTATTGAGCCATTTTGTGAATATCTTGAACATATGAGATCGCCACTTAGAGAGCACCCAACAGAGCTTGGTGTTTCACATCAAGGTCACTGATGAAGGGTGGATGGGCAGGGGGCTTAAGTCCTAGTGAGGGAGAGGCCTCCTTGACATCATTGAGAGTCTCTGAGAATTTTGGTTTCTTACCTATTGGATGACTATTTTTAGAATCCATCACCTCGATTGAGATCGGGGACTTAATAGTATTTCCCACCTTGGAAGACAACCATTTAGAATGATGAGCACTACCCCCTTTTATGTTACTAATGATCACTACCACATCATTCCTAGTGCTAGCCTTCCATTTCATAGAAGAAGAGGGATCCAATGAGTCCTTTGAGTTTAAATCAGAAGGATCACTTGAGGTCTCAGGCATTGTTACACTCGAGTCCAAGGATGGCAATTTTTTTTGAAACTCAATTCTTGCTAAAGCCTCCTCCATCACCACTCCTTTATATTTTGCAACATGCTCAAAGGTTAACAGGATCAGACCTTGATAAATTAGATCCAGTCCCTTTCTATGTCTCATGTCCATTAGCCATATTTCTAGAGAGTGGTAAAGGAACATTCATGAGATGCTTCCTCCTCAATTGGTTCAAAAACATCATATGGAAACTTTGAAGCACCTCCCTGTTTGTGTCTAGGGTGAAATAATCCATGACAACTAAGATGACCCGATCCCATGGTGCTCTGAGATATTTTGCATCATACCCATTCTATCACTTTGAGAGATACTCTTATAGACACTAAAATGTGGTAAATATGATTAAGCACCCACAAAAAAGTATCAAATTGACATCATATGGCCCCTTGGGCAGCCCTCAGGAGGCTCATAGTGGTTCTAGCCACTTCAAAAAGGGTTTTGGAGGATACCGACCCAATTTTGGGAGGTTTTGGCCCAAAATCCACCACCGTACCACCCTAGGATGGTGGTAGATTCCCATAGTCCCACCTTGGGATGGTGGTGATCCATTGCCCTAGAGTGGGATGGTGGTGAAGTTTGACCCAAAAAAAATCAAATTTTGGCCAAATGGCACCCAGAAACTGCCATTTGACCACCCAAACAAAGCATGCAAGGAAGAGGATAGTGAATCCTTATGACATCCATCTTGATGAAGGCAAAATTGGGATATTCTCTTCCACACCCTATGCATGCCTCCCATTTGACAAGTGGCACCTCCTGCCATGCATGCCCTTGCATGCCTTTTTGCACATGAGCCCCTTTGGGCTATAAAATGGGTTAAATATCCACAAAAAAATATATATATGAGTTCTAGGATATGCAAAAGAGTGCTTCCAATATTTCCCCTCACCTTATTGCACCTTTTTGCCCTCGAAATCTCCCTTTTGCCAAGGAGGTTACCGGGTGACTTCAAGAAGGTAATCCGAGCATAACTTTTCCATCCGGGTGAATTTCTTCACAAAATTCTATGATAACACACCTTAGGTTGTTTAGGAACATATTATAGTGATTTAGTAATAAAAAGTGGTCGGGTTTGGTGGGTATCCCCTCCTAGAGTGCCCCCCAAATAGTTGTAGTCACCATACCCCCCAGGATGAGGGTAAAATCTTGCACAATTTCACTATTGTTTTTAATTAGTATTTTTATATATTATCCCATTATACTAAAGTTAAAATTTCAAGTTATTTGGAGTTAAAATGAAAGAGTTATAACATTTTTAAGTTTTTGCAGGCTCGTAGGGCCCATCCAGGAACCCCAATTTGATTTAGGTGGATCCAGACTCCAATTTGAAAATATGATCATATGGGTTGTATCAAAATATCAATTTATGCATACTGACAAAATTTCATGAGTTTTTAATATTTTTAGGTTCAAGATTTTCTTGTCTCCTCTTTCACAAGTTGTAGGAGAGCGACGCAAAATCGAGGGGTCTAAAGATGCAATTTCCAATATTTTTTTGGTGATATCCTCCTAAAACCTCCTCTTTAACATCTCTAAAAATTTTCAAGTCATTTGGACATATTTTGATATATTTTTAATATATGTGCTATTTTGCCCCTATGGGGATTGCATGTTTTCACCATACACCCTTGCTATTTGATCCATTTTTCTTCCTTGTGTGTAGGTGTGGGTTCTTAGAAGGAATTAGGAAGTAATATCAGACATTAGATATTGAATATATAAGCAGCAGCAACATTGGATCTCTCACCTCAATTGTGGGTACGTGGAGAAACATTGGATGTGCACCTTGATTCCATGAAATACTTGGTCTTTGGGCACCCGATATTGTGACAATTGTATCAAATTTTGAGTCCTCAAGGGTAATTCTATGTAACCTTGGATCTGATCCAACAAATTAATGAGAAAATACTTGCTTTAATTCATTTCCTTTTGTTTGGTATTATTTCCTTTTCACATGCATGCTTCATTTTTTATGCTCATGAGCAATATGGGGTAGATACGCATATTTTTTTACATAATTTGGTGCACCATTTTTCCCTACTTCAGTGGTGATCACGGTGGGACCTTTCTCCCTTTTGATTTGGGTAAAAATCTGATCTTAATTTTGCAATTTTTGCTCTTTTTGTGTTGCAGGTGCTTCCCTCCCCACCCTGGAATGGTGGTAGAACCTTTATTTGGCATACCCTGGGATGGTGGTGAATATTCTAATCATCCCACCCTAGAGCAGTGGTGAAACAGAGAGATTTCTACCCAAAAATTTAGAATTTGGAGAGCTCAAAATGGACAAAGTAAGTGCCTAAAACCTCTATTTTTCTGCTACATTTTTAGAGACTGTCAAAAATCAGTTTTCTTGCTTCATTTGCTTGCATAGAAATGTTAAAATTTAAATTTTTTCTTTTCTTATAACATCACATAGCAAAAGGAAGAAGAAAATTCAAAAGAAATTTGAAGTAGCAATGCATCTTTGTGGCTTGATTGCTTATGGCTTACCCAATGGGTAGGTTAGCATTTAGGGCTTGCATCTATAAATGATATTTGTAGGTTCCTTTTATCCTATATTTTTGAAATTAAAACACACCTATTGCATGTATTTAGTGAATGATAATTGAATGCTTCTTTGCTTACTTTCCTTGGATTAAAAGTAACCACACACACGTGCACGTTCCACTATAACATTGGTAAGGTTGGATTTCATCACCAAACCCCAATTTAGACTGGTGATGTTGGATTTCACCTTCTTCCACCAGCTTTCCCATATATTCCTTAAATAGAATAGGGCACTATCTCAAGATGGAATAGGTCACTAATGTTCAAACTACCTCCCATTGTTGGAAATAATGTTTTAGAGTGGAAGAGCTAGGTGAATCCCCCACTAGGATTTAAGCGGTGTACCCTAGACTCTTTTGAGAAATCATGTTTGGCACTAGTGTCCCTATTCACCACTTTGGTTTAGTTCCCTCATTCTAATTCCACAATAAGAGCAAATAACAACAACAAATTTAAACACACTAAAACCAGTTTAGGACACACATTTAATCATTAAAAATATAATCATATTGTCTGCTTTGTGTGTTTCTTTGTTATTTGGGACAAAACCCTAACTCTAATTTTTCAAAAAATAGGGTTTCAAAATTTTGCAAAATGGAGCTATAACGAAAAAATTATTTTGGTTTTATTTTTACTCTATTTTTTACCCCAAAAATAGCAAAAAACTGCACTAAAACAGTCATAAAGTGGGCTAGACAACTCCAAAAAGTGCTAAATTTGTTTTTTTGTCTTAGTTAGCCCCTAGGCCACCTCTCATAGCAAATTTGAGTTCTAAATATTCACGGTTCAAAATTTCCCAAAAATTCCCAAAAGTGGGCATTTCCCCACAGGCCCTGGTTGGCCAAATATTCCAAATATACAATTTTTTATCCAAAAATCAGATTTTGGAGTCCTAGCCCATTGTGATCAGCTTGTTGCACTGATCATTTTAATATATAACACTTATAGCCATTTTCTAAATTCAAAATTTTCTTTAATGTGGGTTTCCTTCAAGGTTTGCCTAGTTAACACATTATGACAACTATGCATGGCTGAGCTCGATCACGAGCTAGTGAAGTAGAAAAATTTAGGAGAGACCCTAAGCACCATCATTATAGATATGAAGATTTCATCACTATTGCATGGAGCCCTAATAGTAGTCACCTTCACTATTCTCCTGAGGATCTCATCATCCCTACACGACACCTTGAAAGTCATCGTGAGGTCCACTCCTCACACAGAAGACCCAACCACCAAAGTACCTCTACCAAGAGAACATAAACGGGTTACCCACATGATCAAGTGGATTATTTGGTTAGCCAACATCGATTCCAATCACAAACCAGATATAATTAGCCTTCCAAAGGGCCTAGCAGGGAGGTCTACACTCCCTCTACATCGTGGTCTTCACCACCTATAACTCCCATCCAACAAGTGTTAGCAACCCAGAGTATGCCTATGCAAATTTCGCATGCACCATCAATAAAAGTGACCATGAGCGAGCTTCTACTACATTCCTCCAAATATTGGGAACCTTTCATAAGTGTCTTGGATTCCATTGAGGTACAACATCATGACTCTGATGATTTCACCAACTTTATGGAATACATACAAATATACAAGAAGCCTGCTATATCCTTTCAAAATAATGAGTTCAAACCCATGCCTACCAATTCACCAGATCCTGCTTTGAATATCATCGTGAGTATCAATAGGGTCCCCTATAAGCGAGTATTGGTTGACACAGGTTCCTCAATAAACATTATTACCATAGCTTCACTAAAGCATCTCAACCTTCCATCCTCGTGCATTGCACCTTCCAAGTTCACATTACAAGCATTTAATGATGCTTTATCCTCCACTATGGGTACAATAATCCTACTTGTTGAATTTGGACAAAATATTGTGTCTACATAATTCTACATCTTCGATGGTGAAAGACAGTACAACATACTATTTGGAAGACCATGGATAAGAGATATGGAATGTGTTCCATATATAGTGCATCAATGCATTAAATACATTGATAAAGGTAGGGTACATGTGATCAATGTTGACCCAGACCCCTTGAAGTATTATAAGTAGGTGGATCATCCATAAAGGCCTATAGTGTCACCCAAGAATTTGGATATTAAACCCAATGACTTTATCCAAAGTCCAGATGCAACCCCACGGTTAGTCATGAAGTTACCTTCACCACCACCGCTAGTACCATCCTCTATATTTTCAAGCAAGGAAGGATCAAAAGAGCCAACTGTAGAAGCTCCCATAGCTGTCATCAATACACCTATAGAATATATTATCACTCCTACCAAAAAGGAGGAAGAACCCCCTGTTGATACGGATGAATCAAATCATATCGTACCATATTCACCCACCATAGTTGAGGACACAATTCAATTGACCTACCTAGAACTCGATGAGTGCATAGTATCCAATGTTGCATTCACACCTATCATCGAGTCAATCAAAAATCTAGGTAGTCCCCCTACCAAGTTTCCACCCATCGATAGCATTCCTGATGCGCCCTCTGAACATGGAGGCCAAGCAGTTCATCTTGGACAAGTTGATGAGGTAGCCATAACTTGTTCAAATGCAAATGCATCTCCTCATGAGTTTGTGGGAATGATCAATGTTATCACAGAGAACCAAAGTCCTCTGAATCCATCTATGCAACTTGCGACTCCACCCAAAATCCCATACACATCATAGGAGATACCATTGATGAATTTAGTCACACCTACTCCATCTCACTCAACATCTTTGCAATATCAAGAGCCGATATACCCCTAGACCAAAGTTGGGGTAACCCAACTACCATAGTTGAAAACTTTGAGTTGGAACATGAGCATGAGCCAAATCAAGAACAAGAACATGTGGATATAATCACCAGTTCCAATCATAATGAAGAATCCACATCTACTCAGACATTAGGGAGTTTTTATCCACCCTTGATCAACAATCTCCTAGCTCCAACACCTAGTTCACCTCCACCAACTATCAGTTGCCATCCAAATTCTTCAATAGTCATCCAATCATCACCCTCGCGAGTTCCACAACATATCTTGGATAGGCTAGCTAATGTGGAGTTACACATGAATCAACAACACAATGATTTACAACATATCTTGAGTAAACTCACAAGCATTGAGGTATAGTTGAGTAATATTAAATCTTAACCCCCTGAGTATCTGGACCACCCAACTCCTATGCAATCCAATATTAAGTTTCAAACAAATCAAGGGCTAAACCGACAGTGTCGCCCTAAGCGACAATTTACATCCATTGTCGAGTCCATGGACTCTTTGTTTGAGTGCCTCTTAGTATCTAATGTGATCAACCTACCTGAGTGTCGACCTATCAATAGAAATGCACCAAATCCCAAAACATATCGCAAAGACCTATATTGCAAGTACCATAGGCAAAATGGGCATGACATCCATAGGTGCTTCATGTTCAAACACCTAGTATAGGATATAATCGATAGTAATGATCCTCAGGTCCAAGATCTCATTGATGAGGGAGCTTTATCCATGAGTAGAGAACTCATTTCACCCCATAAAAACATTGGCATTACCCAAAATCCCCTAGCACAATCGAGGGGTCAATTTCTATTGCTCCTTCTAGCCAAGACAATAACATTGCACCAATAATAGTACATACTGGGGGTATCCAAGGTGTAACACCTTCCCCACTATTTACATCACAAGAAATGTAGCAAATTGGGGATTCTAAAGGTATCACACCTTCCTCACTTCATTTGATCACCACAAATGTTGGGGGTATACAAGGTATTGCACCTTCCTCCTAAGAACCTTCCTCCTAAGAAAAAAAAAACATCATCAAAATTTCAAAAAAATATTGCGTTCCCATCAAGTTGCATACCATTGCATTATCATTTGCATTTGGCATAATTATCATTGGCACTTTGCATTTTTAAAGTGGCTCATACATGTCTAGCATTAAAATAGTACACTAAGTATAATGCACAATCAATGGTGTCAAGGTTATCACTCAGCTCATTCCATAGTTACTTATCATTTCCATCTACATTTCATACATTTCCATGGTCGTGTCCATTCCCTCCACTTAGTCATTTGTTTTTAGAATGTCATTAAGGTTTTTGGTCACTTAGCCATATCTAGTTTCTTCTTAGATTTTGTAGAAGGCTAGTGAGATTTTTAAGAGGTAGTCTTGCTGAGATTGTGCCTCATATACATCAAATCCCAACACATTTCACACTAATAAATTCAAGTTTATGAAAGGAAATATGAAACTCACAAAGTGTTCTAGGGTACCTTGAGTGAAAAGTTTATCCTGCTCATCCCCCTATGCGAATGGTTCAAGAATGTTGAGAATTGGCAAAATGACAAGCTCTTACCCACCCAATTCCCAAAAATAAACAATGGTTTTCACCACTATCAAAATTTCCAAACACCCTTTATCCCTAAAGTCGTAAGGATTCATACTACACATCCCTACGAAGGATGGGTAGTCATCCCCAAGGCCTAAAATATCAACACCATTCCAAAGCAAAATTCCAAAAGCTTTCCATCAACATTTCCAAACACCTTCTATCCCTAAAGTCGTAAGGATTTGTACTACATGCCCCTGAGAAGGATGGGTAGTCATCCCCAAGGCCTAAAGGATCAATGCCATCCACAACCCAAAAATCCCACAAGTTCAACTTTGAAATCAAAATCCTCAAAAACCAACAATAAAAATAACATTGGTTATCATCACTACTCAAACCCCTTGCTCAAGAGAAAAAACAAAAAAACTCAAAATAAACAGTGATTATAGTCACTAAAAAGAGAAAAATAAACAGTGATTTTCATCACTATATATGAGAGCAAGTAATCCCAATCAATTGAATATCCAAAATATACCTGATCTTGAATCCCTGGAATTCTCATGATTTGAAAAACCATTTAAGTGATCCTCATTATAGGTTTGGTGGATAGCCTACTTTTCAATGGCGGTATCCTAAATGCATGATGATATGTCTATCATATTAGCTTTGTGTGTGTATAGACCAATGTTTGCATGTGGATGAGCTATATTTTGGTCACCTATAATACCTAGTGGTCTAATCCAACTAAGTACAAAACTTTGTATTGTGGCATTCATAGAGTGATCCTCATTACAGTTTTGGTGGATAGCCTACTTGTCAATGGTGGTATCTTTATGCATCTCACAAGAATGAACTCACTTGCACACATAGGGATATTGAGTTTCTTGGTCATCCTACCAGATTCATACCTTGTCAAAAAGTCTTGCATGGTAAGTATACAACTTTTGATAAGTTGACTAAAGTGTTTGAGTCTCCTAAAAACCTAATGGGCATTTCCTAAAAAACATGTCATTCATATCACTTCACCACATTCATTTCAAATATATCATTCACAAATCTATTATATAAGTCTCATGACAACATTACATATGAGTTGGTGCAAAATAAATCATCTATGGTGCTAGCATAACATGGCATATAGTCTACATATGTTATCTGCTAAATCAATAAATCATCCATACCATTATACATCCATGCATGTAAAAAATCAAATCACAATCACAAAATATGCATACATAGGCATTCATCATCATTACATAAATCAAATCGCATACATTTGCATACATTTCATAAAACAATAAACACATGATGATAAACCACATAAAAATCTCAGATATATATGTGTATATGTATGGGAAAAAAAGATACATCATGTTGCTTATCGGCTACAATAAAGTGAGTTCTCATACTTAACACTTCTAAAACATCTAAAAACATAAAAAAAAAGTCATGCGAGCCACTACCATGGCCACGCAGGACCGATACTATGACTCGTACTCCCACCTGTAGTAGGAGTCCTTTGTGAACTCCCATATCTGCTACCACCTACTCTGTCAACTCTCTTCCTAGACCTTGGTACCTCCAGCCTAGAGGAGGACTGCCCTGTCCTACTATGGTGACTTTGGTATGACCCACTGGCACCTGCATCATCTCGTAGATGCCCACCAAGACATACTACCTCAGTCTCCATATCATCCGCATAAGCCTACCCCTATCGACATTATTCCTGGTAAGTCTCCACCATAGAATGGAGTCATGTCATCTCTACCTATAGCCTAGTCACCTCCCCACTACTAGAATCCTCCTGTGTAGAGCTCTAATATTGTAACTGTGCCCAAAGAGATGCTATCTTGTCTTGAGCCACCTGTACCTTGGCTCATTGTGCTACTAGATTTGCCTTTACATCATGCACGTATGTCTGTAGGAGATATCTCTCCTTCCTCACCCTGAGTAGCTCATATCATAGATCTACCTCTATATCCCTCGATGCCATCGATGGTGCCTACACCTCCTCATCCCCAACATCATCATCCCCCAAGTCACCTCAATCTCCTAAGTCCAAGAGATCCACATGCTCCCCTACCCTATGTCCCTACCAATCACCTACCTCACCCTGGTCCTCACCCAAAGCATCCTGAGGTGCCTCCCTACCTACACCCCTCCCTAGTGGTCCCTCTCCATACTCCCAACCTGTCACCCACCAAGTGTCATAATCCGATGTAGTCCCAACATCATCCACATCTGGAATGTCTACTATAGGATCTATATCCTATGCCACTACCTCTACCATTGGCCATGCCAATGTCCTCTCATCCCCATGACACTGATAAGGCATCGGCTCACTAGGCACCCCCTGGCGTAGCCCAAATTGTTGCATCACTCAAGCAAAAGGGAAGTACTCCTACTTTGTGCCATGCCGTCCAACTAACCATCTACCTCGCTGCAACCTGTGAAGCTGTACAGTAGCATCTGCCCACTCTAGACAATCTCTGTATGGCCTCCTGAATACCTGCTCTACCCTAATTCGGGAAAATATATCTTCATAGTAGGCCACCTCACCTGTGAATCACCGACTTTGTTCCCTTTCCTGAGCCCTCTGCCATAAGATGTCATATCCTATCTCCTTGTTTTCTGGTTGTGCTCGAGTCATCTAGGGTAGCCCCTATGGTCACCCCATAGCTATGTGCTACCATCCCCAACACTGCAACAAAAAGCTACACCCAACACCCTTTCACCGACAGTAGTGGATCTTGTACAACTCATCATAGAGTTGTGCCAATAGTGTAGTATCCCATACCATCACCAATGGCTCTGCCACAGTAGACCTCACCAGAATAAACACTATCCCCACTAGGTTTGATGGGAACCTCGATCCAGAAGAATTTGGTAGTAGCATATTAGATATAAGCGTCATGAGTAGTGTATGCCTTACCCCCAATACCTTCACCTCATGCCAGAATCCTACTAGCATACCACCCTTCAAGCAGTCCAGCTCTACCATCTCTAGATCATAACTGAAGTACCTCTCGAGCAATGCCTATCTCTGTTCTCATGGTGTTGTGCAGATAGATCGCCCTTCTATTGGAATCCAAATAATATGATAGACATCCTCTAGCATCACTGTCATCTCTCTAGTGGGTAGGTGGAAGGTATTGGTGCACGGATCCCATAGATCAATCAGGGCAGTCAGATATGCACGGTCTCCTATAATAGCCTCTAATCGGGTCACCTACTTGAGGCCGATGGCATCCAAACACTCCCAGTCCTCTAGGATCAAGGCATACCTTATGGAATCAAAGAGAGTAGGTACTTGATACCGACTCATCACCACCTGACATGGATAAACAACTCAATAATAAAACACTAAAATGGCCTAGCATGGCCCCAAAACATTCAAAAGAAAAGACTCAAAATGGCCCTTCTTTGAGGCCGGTTTGTGGCCATTCACCCTTGGAATGGACCCCAAACCTATGGCCAGCCCATCAAGGGATGGCCTATGACCAGCCCACACTATCCATCCCACCTAGGGATGACTCCAAGAAATAGGGCTAAAAAAGGCCTATCAGGCCATCAAAAATAGCAAAAACAATGCAAAATTGATCTACAAAATGTAATCTAATTGCACAAAAACATGGGAAAAACAAAAAATTTGGTACATATCAAATAAATTAGGTTTAATTACCTACAATCTAGTGTGATATGCTTCCAAGCCAAAAACATGCCATAAAAGCAAGAAAATCAACTCCTAACACTAGGAAAGGGCAATAAGAGAGACTTGGTATACCTATCTTGCATCGGCTCCTCCACTAGCTGAGTCTTCCCACCGACTCATGGTTACTGTGGGATGAATTTTATAGTGCTCCGCTACTCATAATCACTCTCCTACTCCTCACCTCTAGAACTGCAAAAGAAAGCATGCACAAATGAGCCTAACCTTCATATTTTGGGTTTATATAAAGATGCAGGGGTCACCACTATTCTAGGGTGGGATAAGTGCACATTTGGAAAACTATCAACCCTAGGACGGTGGTAGAACATTCCCTCATCCCACCATGGGACAATGGTAGCAAAAATAGGCCAAAACAGCCCAAAATGACCCAAAACAGGTCCAAAACTGCACCAAAACAGCTCAAATTGGATCCAAATTTCACATAGATCACAATGCAACCCTGAAGATCCTAGGAGGGATGGAAAAGTTGTTAATTCATGCCATAATAAGGCAATTATGGTTGGAACATCCCCAATACATGCATTTTTCAGCTCCTTTCCTCCAGGAAAACTCAACAAAGTCACCAAAATCCTCTTCAAATTGCCCTATTTTTCAAGAGGCAAAACTGAAGGTAAGCATAACACAAGTCAATTGGGTCAAGTGACTCATCACTTTTCTCACTGGTCATTCCCTCATAGAATCCTCACTTGAGTGAGTAGTCATACTCAGTCCAAATCAACAAGCACACACTCAATTATGTGAATGGTGTTCATTCAACGAATCTTCGATAAAGACAATCACGCTCCTATTTGGGACAGAAAACAAGCACACAATATCACATCATAATTCTTGAAATTACTAGCATCATGAAGTCATAGGCCATGTCCCTTCATGACAAACAATGTTCAAGCATAAGCATGCTCATTCAATGAGTCAGGCGCAAGGATTCAAGAGCACACGCTATTTTCATGATTGGGGCATCTAAATTTGGTTTGGTTATCGAGTAACCTTAATCATTCTACATTTTGGTCATCTATTTTTGCTTAATGTTGTGCTACACACAACACATCTCAAAAAGGGGCATCTGTAGATACTAAAATATGGTAAATCTAATTAAGCACCCATAAACAAGGATCAAATTGACATCATATGGCCCCTTGGGCAGCCCTCAGGAGGCTCATAGTGGTTCTAGCCACTCCAAAAAGGGTTTTGGAGGCTATCGACCTAATTTTGGGAGGTTTTGGCCCAAAATTCACCATTTTCCCACCCTAGGATGGTGGTAGATTCCCATCATCCCAACCTGGGACGGTGGTGAGCCATCATCCTAGGATGGGATGGTGGTGAAGTTTGACCCAGAAAAAGTCAAAAATTGGCCAAATGGCACCCAAAAATTGCCATTTGACCACCCAAACAAAGCATGCAAGGTAGAGGATAGGGAATCCTTATGAAAACCATATTTATGAATGCCAAATTGGGATATTCTCTTCCACACCTTGTGCATGCCTCCCATTTGACAAGTGGCACCTCCTGCCATGCATGCCCTTGCATGCCTTTTTGCACATGATCCCCTTTGGGCTATAAAATGGGTTCAATATCCACACCAAAATATAGATAGGAGTTCTAGGATATGCAATGGAGTGCTTCTAAGATTTCCCCTCACCTTATTACACCTTTTTGCCCTCAAAATCTCCCTTTTGCCAAGGAGGTTACCAGGTGACTTCAAGAAGGTAATCTGAGCATAAATTTTCTATCCAGGTGCATTTATTCACCAAATTCAATTACAAGATATCTTAGGTTTTTTAGTAACATATTCTAGTGATTTGGTAACAAAAATTGTCTAGATTTGGTGGGTATCCCCTCCTAAGGTGCCCCCCAAATAGTTGCAGTCACCATTGCCCCCCCTCCCCCCTGTGATGAGGGTAAACTATTGCACAATTTCACTACTATTTTTAATTAGTATTTTTCTATATTATCCCATGATGCTACAGTTCAAATTTCAAGTGATTTGGAGTTAAAATGAAAGAGTTATAGCATTTTTAAGTTTTCGCAGGCTCGTAGGGCCCATCTAGGCACCCCAGTTTGATGCAGGTGGATCTGGACTCCAATTTGAAAATATTATTATATGGGTTGTCTCAAAATGTCAATTTATGCATACTTACCAAATTTCATGAGTTTTGGATATGTTTAGGTTCAGTATTTGCTTGTCTCCTCTTTCGTAGGTTGTAGGCAAGCGACGCAAAATTGAGGGGTCTGCAAATGCAATTTCTGATCTGTTTTTGTGATATCCTCCCAAAATTGCCTATTTAACATCTCTACAAATTTTCAAGTCATTTGGACATATTTTGATATATTTTTAATATATGCGCTATTTTACCCTTGTGGGGATTGCATGTTTTCACCATACACCCTTGCTATTTGACCCCTTTTGCTTACTTATTTGTAGGTTCAGGTTCTTAGAATGCATTGGGAAGGAATATCAGACATAAGATATTGAATATACAAGCAGTGGTGGCATTGGCTCGCCCACCTCGATTGTGGGTACGTGGAGAAACATTGGATGTGCACCTTGATTCCATGAAAGACTTGGTATTTGGGCACCCGATATTGTAAAAATTGTATCACATTTTGAGTCCTCAAGTGGAATTCTGTGTAACCTTAGATCTGATCCAACAAATTAATAAGAAAACACTTGCTTTAATTCATTTCCTTTTGTTTGGTATTATTTCCTTTTCACATGCATGCTTCCTTTTTGATGCTCATGAGCGAGATGGGGTAGATACGCATATTTTTTTACATAATTTGGTGCACCATTTTTCCCTACTTCAACTCCTCACCTTCCTAAAAAAACTCACTTCCCTCTTGAGGGAGTCTTTCTTCTAGTTATGAGAATCTCCATAAATCGATAAACCCAATACCTCTCCTATAAATTCCATTGAAAATTGGAATTTTGTACCACTAGCTTGAACCAAACCCTTTCTCCACAAATGCACCAATATTCTAGAAAGACCCCCGTGATTTCCATGAAAGTACAAAATGTATTTTAACAAAACCCCTTTATGCAATAATTTCCAAACTTCATCATCAGTAACCAGAACACTAGGATCAATTGGGACCTTACAAACTTTTTGAGCAGAATGTTGACCCATAAATCTGATCTAAATAACAAGGAGACAGAGCTATGAACACCCACCTAATTACAAACCACATTGGAGACAACAAACTCAGACCAAATGAGCAAGCTTAAAGACCTAAACAGTCCTTGGAAACAACCTTCAATGAGAATTTGAAGTATATGCCAAGGGACTCAGATCCACAAAAAAAAAGACACCATTCTATGATAACTATGCATGATGCATATGATCTATAACTCTCTATCCATCCTAAGGCTTTCAGGCTTGTGAAAAATCTATCATGTGGCACTCATGGGGGAAGGCATGAAAGGGGTCAACCTTCCCCCACGAGTGCCACATGATAGAGTGGTAGTTTTCAATCCCGTCAACTTGTGCTACGTTGTCACTAGTTACTACTACTAATACATGTTTGTTTCAATTCCAATGCCTCAAGATCTAGTGCCAACACTTAGTCAAGTAGTAAGAATAAATGTCTAGTACAAAATTCAAATGTTAATATTATAGAAATAACATATCTACACATCCACTATTTAAAATTTGAACTAGCTATTAGTACGTGTTACTAGACATCTATCCCACTTTGTAGCCTAATAATAAATGTGAAATCTTATAATATGATTCCTCTTAACTAAGTTCTTGTAATTATCAAATTTGAATTGTCTTTTTTTTTTGTAGGAATATTAACTATATATGTATATTACACACAAATTTAGAAAGAGAATATGCTAAGCATATTTTCTTTAACTTTTTATAATTTTATGGTAGTATTAGGCTTGTTTAGTGGTATTAGTCATGATTATGAAAGCTAAAAGGAAATTATATATTTGACATTAACATTATCTTTGGATACATTATATCTTAGTGCATATATTATAGCATAAGCATTGATACTATTGTCAACTAGGATATTTCAAGGATGTATGGTTTATTGTTCATTTATATTTACACTATATATAATAAAGCTTTTTATTTATACATTTTTTGTTTTATTATACTTATTATATCCTACAATAAAATTTAAAAAAAAAATTCACCCAATATTTGTAATTGAGTTATGGAGTTGTTATATATGCCATGTCTTTAATTACTTTAGATGCATAACATTAGCATGAAAGTATAGTTTCATGCTTATCTATATTAGTTATTACATTATTGTCCATGTGAAGTGGCAAGTGGTATAAGCACCCATCACAAGGTTTATGCATGTAGTATATGATATAAGTAGTTGTAAGTTTGGTTAAAAGATTATTATGCCTAAAATAGGTATTCTATGTATTTAAATATGTATCACTTCATAATCCAAATCATCAAAGCATTGAGTTATAACATGTGGTATCAAAGTAGGTAGAAGGAAGAGAAATATTTCCTTCTAATCATCCTCAAACTTCAACATAGAGAAGTCTCAAAAAGAACTCTCTATTAAAAAGAAAAAAAATCAAGTATAAATTATCCTATTAAAGATTGTTTAAATATAAACCTCAAAACAGAGGTAATAATATTTGTGAAGAAAAATTCCACAAATGATTCTTTTTGAAATCAAAGGTCTCAAGGTTAAAAATCCCTCAAGTAACAAAAAGGGTCTCAACCCTATTAAAAAACCAATAAGGTCATCATCTACAAACAAGAGCAAAGTCAAGTTCAACAATAAAAGAAACAAGGTTCTAGTATCCGCTACAGAATAAAATTGCCCTTTAAAGGGACCCAGGAATCTATTGAAGCTTCTTAAAAGCTGTAAGAAACTCATTAAGAGTCAAGAGAGCAGCATTGAAGAAATCAAGTTGTTGAAGAAAATTGTTAATTCAAAAACAAAAGTGTGAGCCATAGACTCAAGAGATAAAACATTCCAAGGGGATGTGGTAAATTGTAGCAAAAGCATAATTTAAAAGAACCAAAAGTTTAAAATAAGTGCATTCAAGAGAGAGGCAATTATTTTCTCCTTACAAAAAATCAATAAGACTATAGAACGTTTGTGAATTTGTTGAAGAGTGAAAACTATATTTTTCAAATCAATTACAAGTACATTCCCTTGGTCAATAACTAGCACAACCAAAGGCATGTTACATGAAGGTATGCCAAGTTATAGAAAGCATATAAATAGGTATAAGTCTTATTCAAGTTTAGTTTTCACAACTATTGGATAATCCAAGCCTAGCACCATAGAAAATGGCATCAACATCCTATATGGATGGGAAATCCCTGAATTCACTAAAGAAAAAAAGTAGAAATCTTATTAAAATCATCCAAAGTTGGTTCAATAAAAAATGAGAAAATTGTTAATTCACATAGTAGTTTGTTATCAAACAAGGTGCCTATGAAAATATTGGTGTAAGTCTTATATAATATCCTTTGAAAAAAGAGCAGATACCTCTATGTGCATCAAGGATAAGTCACCTCCAATCCTTTAAAAATAAGAGAAGATTCCTTGACATGCATCAAGTAAAGGTCACCTCCAAATCAAACATGCTCAAATAAAATTTAAGCAAGAGATCACTGCTACTATAGAATATTGGATGATCTCTCAAATTTACCATCTAGAGTGATTTAGAAGAAGATAATTTTTTAGTTTGACCATAGGAAATTTTGTCCTTTGTACATGTGCTTAATCTTGCAAGTTTGAGAGAAAACAAAATTAAAAAAGAAACAAGGGCACATACATATTCAAACCAACTCAAACAAAGTAGTTTCTAATCAAAGCAACTCCTTGTCAATCATAAGTAGACACATGATTATTTTTACTTAGACAAAACACTCTCCAATCATAACATCTCCTCATCAATTAAAATTAGACATGTGCTAATTTTAACTTATTAAAATCATTCTCCAATCAAAGTGCCTCCTCATCAATTAGAAGTATACGCATGCACAAGGTAACGTAGCGCATAAAACCATCTCAAAAATCAATTGTCCCATATTGATAATCAGTAAAAAAAACTAAAGGCAATAAACTATTTCCTTTCTCCTTGTTTAATTTCAAGTAAAATAAAATTTCTTATAAGGTTTTGAAGAAATCAAAATATTTTGAATAATATTCCTTGAAGATTCAAGTGGGAGAAAGAAACTCTACCCAATGATTTTTTCATGATGTGAGACAATTATTAAAACGCAATATAGGCTTATATATAGTCATTGGAAAGCATTTTTTAGGCTAATTTAGTGAAAAAATATTTAAATCTTGTAAAATTTTACTATAGCTAGTGGAGCACCAAAGTTCTTATTATCAGATTCCCAACTACTAAGGAAAAATAGTTATGTCACCTAGAAAACTAAACTTAGAATGCAACTTGAGTTTGAGGAAGTATGACAAGTAGTAGATGAGACCATTACCCATCCTAAAGAAGAAAATAAAGACCAAATAAAATTCAACAATGTAGACAAAAGGGAAAGATTAATCATCATGTTTAGAGTAGAATATGAATTCCAAGTATACATTTAGGATTCAACCATGACCAAAGATACATAGAAGTTACAGACAATATTTGCAGCAAATAATCAAAAGCAAATTCTATTTCTCCAAATCTAGTTCCATTTCTTGAATATGAAAAGTGGAGAGAAGCTAAAATTTCATGAGAATAACTAAGTTGTGAACATCATTACAAACATTAGAAATCTAGGTAATGAAATATTATTTCTTATTAATTGAGATATCTCCCATTAAAATACAAGGTCTTTATAACAACATTAAATATCATTGAACAAACACCAAGCTTTGAAAATTTGGTGAACCTACTTCAAAAAGTAGAGGCCTCACATACAACAAATAAAGAAGAACAATTATGTCTTTTAAATAGAAAAGAGTAGTTATTTAGAAGAAGCACCAAACCTCCACAAAAATTCCAACAAATAAAAAACTCTCAAGGATATCAGAATTAGAGGAATGATTCTCAAAGAAACACTTTTCACACAAAAAAATGTGTGAATATTATGGCAAAAGTGATCATACCATACAGGAATGTTTGCATAATACATTAAACATATATCCTTCACAAGATATGAACCAGTAACAAGAAATGTCATCTTAAGACAAGCAAAATTAAACTTGAATGACATAAAAGAATAATGTAGACAAGGAAAATCAATTTAAAGAAGAGGAAGACAAAGATCAAGAAGAAGAAAAAGAACATGTGTTTGTTGCACAAGCACAACTAAGACAACATAAAAATATTTGGTATGACTCCAAAGCAACCAAACAAATGATAGGTCGAGAAACTTGGATCCATCCAAATCATCCAAATTGTTATATAAGAAATGTTGCATCAATTGATCACTCCAAGCCAAGGAACCAACAGGAGGAAACACTACCAAGATACAAAGGCAACCATTACAAGTGCAAGCCATGGGATACCTCTAATGCTAAGAATTTCATTAACTTTTGGAATGAGTAAGTTATGTTCAAGTTTAATTCTTTTTCCACTCATTTTCTTAAGTATAGAGAAAAAAATTTGCAGTACGAGTGTGGTATAGACTGTAAACTTGATTTTATTAAAAGAATATTATCTACTTTTTAAAATAAAACAAGATATCAATACATCATTATCAAATCCTAGGTTCTTATAAAAATCTTTCCAAGGAGTTTACCAACATTACAAGCAATCAAGATACTAAATGATAAGATGGATTATGATATCATCATGATTGAAAATATAATACAAGATAAAGGGATATTTATTAGACAATGTTAGCAGCTGTTAGGCATTAATAGTGAGGACTTTATATGTTGCTACATTCTTGTTTAAGAAAAAACTCTGGAAGCTATGGGATCATTCAAACGACTTTCAAATAATTGCTAAAGATATTGTTCAAAATATACATCCCACTTCTCATATCAAATAACTTATGATAAAAGGAGAAATTTCAAAGCATCCAAAACTGGATCATTATGAAAGAAATGAAAAGCAAAAGAAGGTAACACAACATAAGAAGCCTTACATATCCTTATTTCCATCACATACGAGATAATAATTTGTGATAAATCAATTCAATGGTCAACATTGGATGCATGGTAGCACATAATTTTCATGAAGATATTGTAGGAAATACATAATTCATTCATTGAATTCTATAAGTAATAGAAAATATTGAATGAGTATTTGTAATAATAAAATATTTTTTGAGTGCATGATCAGTGGAACTTGACACTCCTAAGTATCAAAGTAGAAAGTCTACATTAAGGGAGGTAAAATTTATCTCTCAAAGTCCAAAGTCACCCTAGAAAAATTCAAGTCAAAATCCTAGATAGATATATGACTATGATGTAATAAGGGGGTTATGTTAGGATTTATTACATCATAGCCCATGTGAAGTGGAAAGTGGTATAACCACCCATCACAAGGTCTATGCATGTAGTATAGGATAGAGGTAGTTGTAAGTTTGGTTAGGAATTTGTTATGCCTAAATATAAATTTTTGTATTTAAATATCTATTAATTTATAATGCAAATCATCGAATCATTGATTTCTAACAATGTCTTTGTAGTTAGGTTTGAGGTGTAGACAAATTTTTCTGACCAAACCCTGTAAGGGGAAGGATATCCATGGTTCAAATCTCAGGCCTCATCAGACTAAACGCTTGTCCATTTCTTAGTGCTTTTAGCGGTGTAAAAGGTTAAAAATGATTGTGGCATGGTGGTTATAGGGGTGAATTGTGTGAAGAACTGTATGGTAGCTTTTGAAGCAAACAACACAAAATACTGTGATGACCATAAAATCTAAAAAACCTTCTCGTATTCATGGTGGCTACCGATTCCACTATGTAAATAAAAAAAAACGATGTCTTTGTAGTCACTAGCACTTATTATTATTGTATGTTGAAACCTCCTATTAAGTATGAGTCTTTGAGTAAGCTCAATTGTTGAATGTCTACTTACACATACTTGTAGTATAATAATAAAGGTATTACACCTATATTTAAGTACATAAAATGATATCAATTTTAATTAAATATAACTAAATTCGTAAAGAGTAATTAAAAATCTAATATCTTCGATGTTGATAAGATCATCAAGAATGCATTAGATGTATTAACATAAAACCTGTTTAGGTAGCTTTATGATATTATGCTCCAATCTAGGGTTGTTATTGGATATAATATTACCATCTACTATATCCATATAACCCTCAAGTTATATCTAAATATCAACATTCCCATATTTTGATGTAATATGAATATGAAGGAGTTAGATACATAGATCAAGCTACTAGATAAATATTATTTCATGTATAATATCACTAATACCAATAATATATCATTCATGTCAGTCAAGATGTTTAAATATCTCTTGCACTAATGGGAAACAACTAATAATCAATATAAATCTATTTTTCATCTAGTTGGTAGCTAAAATACATACTACTTGAACTATTATCAAAACAAATGCATACACTTCTAGCCATTGCTTAAGCAACATACATAATCTATCTAGTAATATACATATAAGTTAAATAGGCTTATCACTTACTTAAACATTAGTGATAAAGAAAATCTTCAATTTATTAAGTACAGTAATGGCCTTCGCTACAACATTTGACATGAAGTTCTTTCTTTTGGATGACCTAGAATAAGCTTACTAGTTTATAACTAAGTTAGAAGATAAGACTCAAGTGAAGCTAAGATATTTTATGTAATCCTCATGAAAGATGTAGTAGATACTAAATTTGAATCCACCTATCCAAAATGCACCACAATATAATGTGCAATAATTGAAATGTCCCTCTATATAGAAATATTAAAAACCTCCAACCATGCATGATAAATAAAAAATTAAACATAATAAGACACAGACTCACAATGATTTTTATTTTCAAGCATAATATAAGTAATCACTTTTTAGTCATGTCTTCTTGATTGCATATAAATTCCAAAGAGTGAATATGAGATATGTATTACCTATTTGAGCATCAAATCTCATAGCTTTAATAATGCCTTAATATCAATTACTAATAAAAACATAGAAATATTATTCCACAATAGAAATTGATTAATGGAAAACTAATTTTTTGCCATAACTAAATTTAGAATTTGAAATAACATAATCTCAAAATAAAATTGATGAGTCCCAAAAATATCATATTTTGAGACCATCTTTGGCATGTTTTTCCATGTTAAAAATGATATTATATGACTATTTATTGTGATTATGATATAATTTATAGATATGCAACTTGGAGAGTAGATTATGTTCTAAGATAATAAACTAGAATAAAGAGCATTTATAGGTTTTTTGGGTTGAAAAGTAAGTTTATGAGATAATTATATAGTGCAATGGATAAACTATGGGACCATTTATAGGATAAACTACAAGATACATTGACTATCAAAAGGGTCTAAAATTTGTAATAGAATTATGCAACAATAAGACCTAAGCCTAGTTAGGTTCCATATGAATTTGGAGATAGAAATAAGCTTTGTTTTCAACTAATTTGGTTGAATCCAAATTTATTAGATGGAAATTAGATTTATTAATATTGGTTTTCAATCAATTTGGCTAGATCTAAATTAGTTATAATATTTACCAGTTTATTCTAGTTTTTATCTCCTATACATAGAATCGGTTGGATTTATTTCCAACTAATCCAATTTGATATCTACTTTAGTAGGTTGTTAGTGATTTATTTTGCATAGCTTCTCTATATAAGGAGCATATTGAATTGCAAAGGGTTGAAAAAAATACATCCAAGTATTGAATAAAATTCCCTCTTATTCATTTTCTCCTATGTTGTTAATTGAGTGATACTATAATAAATTAAGGGTATGAAGATATCCTTTGAATGCAACAAGAGAACCCTTATCTACATAAGTAGGATAGATCCATAGCCTATTATATTATGAGTAGAATGATGCTAATGTAGGTTTGTTTTAGCTTCTTTAAATAGGCTAGTTAGGCTAGATCTAGATTTTTTTTATAAATGGTAAAAAATTGCACATGCTTTGGCCAAGTTTATATATCCTCAAATTGATAATATATGATGGTCATATATTAATCCAATAAAAATTATTTTAAGATAGATATACTTGTAGGCCCAAAATGGCCACATACTTAGGAAAATTTTGAAAATTTTGCCTAAGGCATGAAGATCTCATTCCGCACACGTTTTAGTGTATTTTGGAGCGGATCCACAACAAAGGCTACAAGTCCTCCTAAAACTTGGTGAATTTTTGCACTTGGAGCAATTCCACATAATTTCTTATGTCTTTGGCTCCGGACTGGCGACATGTCCCGAATCCGCAAAAGTTTTTGGAGAAAGATGACGTCAATGAAAAAGAGGTGCGGATTGGTGACCGCTTTATATTTTTAACATCTTTCGAGTGGCTAAGTGTTGGAGAGCCCGATTCTGGAGAGCGCATAGAACATTTTTGCCCGAAATGGTGATAGGAGGTAAAAAGTAGAACAAAGGCACGTAGATTCATGACAAAGGTCATTGTAACTAACTTTCTTCCGGATTGGTGACAAGCAGCGTTGTATACTAATGTCAATGTGGAATGAAAGAAGAGTTACCTTTACACTGTAGTAGGTCTAGAATGGAATCCTGAGTTGATACACTTGTTGGGGTCTGGAATGGAATCCATAAAAGTTTTGAAGAAGATATGACATCATCAACTTTTTTGTGCGGATTTGTGAATGCTTCATCACCAACAAGAGAAAATAAAGGATAAGGAGCAGATTTCATCTCGCTTCACTTTCAGATAGTTTTGTGTCGGATTGGCGTTCCATAGGCTTTGAGGCATAAAAGGTGATGTCATTGATTTTAAAAGTGGAATGGCATTGTGATCTCTCCCTGCCATTATATCAAGTTTATTTTATATTAAATCATAGCCATACGATGGGGGAGATCGATGGTTGAGATTTTGCCAAGAATTTTGAAGCATATAAAAGGAGTTTCTCACCAAAATTAAAACACAATCAGTTGGAGGAGGAAGCCAAAGCATCGAGGGTTTCAAGAAGATAAGAACCAGAGATGGTTGCAGATCAATGATGATGAAAGGTTTCCAAGAAAGATCAATGATGCATATGTAGTCTCCAATGGCCAGAACTTTAGTTGACGTTCGAACAACCAACAAGTTGCAGAGGCTCTGAGCTGCCATGGTGGTCCACTTGCAGTGGATTTCTTGGAGGATGAACCAGTAAGGAAATGCCAGCTAGAACTCTCTGTTGAGCTATAAATCATAAATCTTTGTAATGTTTCTTATTATTTTTAATTTTTCAAACTATAAATAGAGGTCGAACCCTCATTTTTAAGGGTCGGCTCTAGTGTGTTTGCCTATGCTACTGTAAATATTCCCAAGGGCTAATGAAAGGAGCATTACATTGATTTTTACCTCAAATTTTGTGTCTTCATAATTTGATATCAGAGGTTCGAATTCCTAAGTTGTATTTCTGTAAATACTTGAATGGTTAGTTTGTGCTAGATTAATGGATTACTAACTGCTAGGGTAATTGAAATCTACTTCTGAATTAGATCTTTGTTGTTAGGGAGTGCATTTCTATAAAATCTAGATATTGATTAATTCTGCTATTTGGATTATCATTGTTTAGATATTGAAATTGTTGTCTATAATATTTCTTTGTTGTTCTTTAATGAATGAAAGTGCATTTAATTTGGGATAATGTTGATCTGAGTAATGTGCATTCAAATTGGTTTATGGGAGATTTTTATTGTAGTAACAATGTTGTTAGCCTATCCATCCACTATTGTTCACATTTTCTAACCCTAATATTTTCTTACCCTAATATCTAAAACCCTAAGTGAGCATAATTGTGTCAACACCCTATTTAAGTTGACAAGGAACCAACCTACTCTAGAGGTTGGATTTGAAACCCCTATTTTAGTCCATCCAATGTTGAGTGTTGAGTTGTAGCTATCGGGTGCATGCCTAGACAGAAAGTAGGAAGATAGACAATCATAGTGTTGAGTAAAACTTGATGCAATTTAGTGCCCAATAGTTTTTGGCACGCTCGATGGGACCAGTTCACAAGGAACATGAAAACCCATCATATGAGTTATTGTTTTATCCCTACTCAAAGGAATCAATATTTGGTGAATTGTCTTGACCTTGTAAGTGGAGAATAGCAAATTCACCTGGTGACTCCTTGGTCCTTGAAACCAGAAAATAATTACCCCTATAGACCAGTGTCCTTTCATGTATACTAGGTCTTTCAAAAGGAATAACCCTAACTCCTATTTCTATTGTGAATTACCTTATAGAGGGTCTACTATTGTCAGAATTTTGAATCAATATTTCCTCTCAAAAGAAGAGCTTCCTGAGGAAAATCCTGTAGTTAATCCAATAGCCCCTCCAACAAGACCTACACCTAGAAATATGGCACAAAATGTGGCCCCTAATCAGCCATTATAGAAGTTCCCCAGCTGGAACACAACTGGTCCCTTGAGATTAGCCCAAATGAATGCCATCCCCTAGGCTATATCCAAAGCTATCCCCACTTATGATGGATCGGGGAAGACAACTTATGAGCACTATCAGGATATTTTAAATCTGGCAGCAATTCACAACATAAAAGAGGAGGATATTATTGTAAGAATTCTAGCCCTATCCTTCAGAGGAAATATTTTGCATTGGTTTAGAACTCTGGAAGATAATACCATCACTTCATGGCAAGCATTGGCTGAGCCATTTGTAGAAGAATTTAATGAATCTATTGACCCTTTCTCCCTGCTCAACCAGTTTACATCCATGCAAAAATCTCAGCAAGAAACTATCTCAAATTTCAATTTGAGATTTAGTAGAACATGGAAGAGAATTCCCCCTATAGCTAGACCAATTGCATGTTTGGCCTATATGTATTATATCCAAGCTCTTGGATCAGATTTAGGCTTGTAGACACAACAATATAGAGTAGAAACCTTCCCCCAAGTTTATAATGCAGTAGTTCATGCTGAGAATATCCTAATTAATGTGGGGAGACTACCCCCCAAAACTGTGCTACCTTATAACTCAGAAACCACTAATGGCCAAAGCCAAGCTGC
Source organism: Wollemia nobilis (assembly GCA_028583015.1). Lineage (NCBI taxonomy): Eukaryota > Viridiplantae > Streptophyta > Pinopsida > Araucariales > Araucariaceae > Wollemia > Wollemia nobilis. Next base: position 2,813,980 of record JAQPPZ010016892.1, on the reverse strand, counting down.
AAACCCATCTTACATGGACCCCCTTTCTTTATCATCCCCATCTCCACAAATGAATGCAATCCCTCAATCAAAACCATCATCCTCTATAGTTCCTTTCCCTCCCCTTCCTTCTCAAGCATCTCAAGAGTTTTTTGCTATTCTTGATATACAAAATACTCTAAAAACTCTGAGTAATAGAATGAATTCAATGGAAAAGAGAGATCAAGAAAGGTCACAACAAAGGAGATTTCCATATGTGAACAAATATCAGAGACCTGGTCCTAGTAATAGTACTAGGGTCAGAGTGAATGCAGCATATGAGGATCCTGAGTGTTCTTCAGATACTACTCTTGCAAATATCTGGTGTCTGGTATGTAATGATCCTCATGACTCATAGTCTTGTATTATGTACCAACACCATGTCCAACAAGCTATGGATCAAGCTGAAAGAAATCAAAAGGGGAGAGTAAACATGTTATGGCAGCCTGATCAAATCATGGTTGGGAAAGAGTTGGATGAGGATAGCCCAATTGTTGTTATGACAAGGTCTAGAAAGAAAACCTTGCAAGTAGATCCCCAAAATATGGGACAATTCCAAGTCCCTTCTCAAAAAATAAATGACCCCCTTCCTCAAAGTGGTGATACTTTTCCCATTCCTCAGGCTAAAGGGAAAGAGAAGACAAATAGTCTTCCTAAGAGGTTGGAGAAAGAAACTAAAGGAGACCGGATGAGATCTAAATATGAGGCTCAAGAAAGGCTTAGATTCCCCTCTATTACCAAAAGGTAAAGAATAGAAGCCACTCAATAGTATAAAAGAAAATATGGTGAGCCAGAAAGAAGGCCTGAAAGACCTACTCTGGCTAAGTCTGAGTATAATATTATTGAAGAGATGAAAAATATTCCATCAAAAGCTAGTCTGTATGACACTCTGTTCATTCCTGGTCAGATTGATCTGCTTAAGGCTTCCCTCAACAAGTATCCACAAGATAAGCAAGCCACTACAATCCTTAGTATACCATCAAAAAAGAAAGAAATATCCCCTACTATTTTAAATAATAAGCCCCCTCCTTTCTATATCTCTTTAAGGATGGAAGGTTGGATAGTCTAAAATTGTATGATAGATTCAGAAGCATCAACCATAGTTATGCCCAAAGCAGTCTGTGAAGAAATGGGTATGGAGTATACCCGATCTTGTCCTGGAGTATTACAATTGGATGGGACACCTGTTAAGATAGTTGGAGTCATAAAGGATGTTTTAATGAGGCTACATAGAGCCCCTGAGGTGACAATAGTACAAGAAATAGTAGTGGTTGACCTAGAACCCTACTTTGGATTATGCCTTTCAAGGGAGTTTACTGCAAAATTGGGTGGATGTATGTACATGGATTATTCTAGTATGGTAATCCCTTTCAAAGGAAAGAGAATAAGGATAACACCTAAAAATCCAGTAGCTTATCATATTGAAAATATTGAGGAAGACATGTGCAATCTTACTCCCCTGGAAGAATTTGAGCTGGTTGAAAACTTTGAGGAGTTGGATATTGAGGATGAGTTGCCTTTCAGAGAGGATTACAGTTATTTTGGAACTGGTATGGGGACATATAGTATCTCATCTGAATTAGAGAAGAAAATCCTTGCTATATCCAATCAATATCTGAGAGAAAAGGAAACATGGATCATGCACTTTGATGGTGCTAAATGCAGAAATGGTGCAGGAGTTGGTGTGGTTTTACAGTCCCAATCAGAGGGGACAAAGAATTTTGCCTATAGACTAACATGGTCATGTACAAATAATGTTGTAGAATATGAGGCCTTATGTCTCGGACTGATGCAGGTAGAAAGCATGGGCATTAAAATTTTGAATATATATGGTGACTCTGAGTTAATCATCCATCAGGTAAGAAATAGGTGCAGTAGTAAGCACCATTACCTAAAGGCTTACAAAAATAGGGTATGGGATCTAATGGAATCCTTTGATGCCCTAAATCTAAATTTTGTTCCTAGAGAGAAGAATACTCTAGCAGATTCATTAGCAACAAAGGGAGCTAACTTCAACCCTTCTGTAGACTTTGGAATCAAGAAAGCCAAGGGAATCAAAATGATTTTCAGACCTACAGTACCAGACAAGCAGATTTTTTGGCAGGTTTTTGAAAGTGATGAGCAGATAATTGACTTTCTGGTAAGAGAAGCATGTCTCTCCACTATCCAAGAAGAGAATCTAGAATATATTGATCAACAAGATGTTATTCAACTAAGGAACAATCACATTCCTAGAGGGTTGGTCACCCTAGAGAGCTTGTTTGATAATGAGGATAGAAAAAAGACTAGAGCTATGAAAGTCAATGAAAATTTTATAAAGAAGTTGAAGTTGGTACTGAAAAGAAGCTCAATGTTGGAGTTCGATGTTCACTAGAGGAAGTAGAAGATATCAAAGCCCTATGCCTAAAATACCAAGATATTGTGGCTTGGTCATATGAAGACCTCAAGGTATATGACAAGAAAGTTATCCAACATACTATTGAGCTAGAGCCTGATGCAAAGCCTTTTAGGCAGAAGCAAAGGCCAGTAAATCCAAGGATCGAAGCCATTATGAGAGAGGAGCTCTTAAATTTATTAAAGGCTAAGATCATATATCCAATAAAACATTCAACCTGGGTAGCCAACTTGGTACCCGTGAGAAAAAATAATGGGGATATTCGTTTGTGTGTAGATTTCAGAAATCTTAACCAAGCATCCCTTAAGGATCACTACCCCCTCCCACAGATTGATCAAATTTTATAGATAGTGGTAGGGGAAGAAAGGTTCTCATTATTATATGGCTACTCTGGGTACAATCAGATTTGGGTGAAATATGAAGATCAGTATAAAACAACATTCACCACAAAATGGGGCACATTTGCCTACCAGAGAATACCTTTTGGGCTCTCCAATGCGGGAGCCACATTTCAGAGAGCCATGGACTATGCCTTTGGGGCACTGATCAACAAAGTCATTCTGATTTATTTGGATGACATGACTATGTTTTCCCATGATAAGCATGACCACCTATCACACCTTGAGCAAGTTTTTCAAAAATGCAGAGAATTTGGTATTTCACTCAATCCTAAGAAATCATTCTTTGCAGTTCATGAAGGAAATTTGCTAGGTCATGTGGTCTCAAAAGAAGGTATGGCCATAGATCCAGATAGAATTAAGTCCATTCTTGCTCTCCCATTGCCTACAAACAAGAAGGTCTTACAGTCCTTTTTGGGTCAAATAAACTTTGTCAGGAAATTCATTTCTGACTTTGCACAGAAAGTAAGGCCTATATCTGAGTTACTCAAGAAGAATGTTGAGTTTAAGTGGACTGAAGTCAGAAAATAAGCTTTTGAGATTATCAAGCAGTCCATTGCAATAGCCCTAGTACTGGTAAATCTAGATTTTAGTAAATATTTTATCCTTTATGCTTATGGAGTTGAAGAGAGTTATGCCTCAGTGCTCACTCAAAAATATGATCAAGGTGAGGAACATCCTATATTATTTTGGAGCCAGACACTCCATGACTACTAGGTCAAATATAAATTTATTGAAAGACAAGTATTTGTTGTGATGAAGTCATTGAAGAAGTTCAGGTAGTACTTGGTACAGAGTAAGACCCTGGTATATGTTGTTCATCCAGATGTAAGAAGTTTTATCCTTCAAGGTGAACTAGGAGATAAAAGGGTTGGTTGGATTACCAAAATCTAAGAATATGATGTAGAGATACATCCCACCAAGTTGGTGAGAGGTAGGGCCCTATGCCAAGGTCTAACAGAGGTAGCAACATTAGCAGAAGTGACAACTTGCCAGATAGTAGAAGAGGATCAGGTTGAAGGAGTACAAATAGTAGACTCTGATTGGGTTGATCAGATGATCAAATACTTTCAAACTGGAGTATGCCCTCCTAATATAAATACATCCCAAAGGAGGAGATACAGGATGTAAGATTTGAAGTATGTATTGCTACCAGAAGGCCTGTATAAAAGAAACTTGGATGGAGTCCTTCTGAAATGCTTAAAATATGATCAACAATAGAAGGTTATTGAAGAGTTCCATGGAGGACCAGTTGGAGGACATAGCTCAGGTAGAGTTATAACTTTGAAAATCATAAGAGTTGGCTATTATTGGCCTACTATATTTTCTAATACTTTTAGGGTTACTAGGGCCTATGACAAATGTCAGTGATATGTTGGAAGGACAAGAAATGCTTCATTCCCCCTCAGGCCGATACAAGTTGAAGAACCTTTTCAGCAATGGGGGTTAGACTTCATAGGGGTCATCAACCCTAATTCCTTAGTAGAACATAATTTTATTCTAACTACCATAGATTACCTTACCAGGTGGGTAGAGGCCATTCCTACAAAGAAATCAGATCAGGAAGTTGTGATCAATTTTATGGAGAACTTGATTTCAAGGTTTGGAGTTCCAGAAGCCTTGGTGAGTGACAATGGCCCAACTTTCATAGGAGCCAAGTATATTGAATTTTCTAGCAAGTATGGCATCATTCTTAAGAATACTTCAAATTATTACCCATAGGGTAATGGACTTGTTGAATCTACCAACAAAAACTTGTTAAGGATTTTGAGGAAGTCACTTGAAGGGAATAAAAGAAGTTGGCACCTGTTGCTGGACCAAGCTCTGTGGGCTGATAGGATTACTATAAATAAATCCATTAAAACTTCTCCTTATGCTCTGGTGTATGGCAAAGAGGTAGTATTACCTATCCATTTGGAAATTCTAGCACTTAAGCTTGTCAATACAGAGGAAGAGTCAGAGGAAAATCTAGTAAAAACTAGGTTGACCCACTTACTACAACTTGAAGAGAATAGAGCTCAGGCATATGATAATTTTCAAAAGCATTCCTCAGATATCAAGGCATGGTTTGATAAGAAGGCCAGATTCAAAAAATTCCAGGTTGGAGATGCAGTTCTCAGGTGGAATGTTGATAGAGCAAAACTAGGCAAACATGAAAAGTTTGATTCTTTTTGGGATGGCCCTTTCAAAATAGTAGAGGCCAAGGAGTCCAATGTGTTCCAGCTTGAAGATCTAGAAGGGAACATACAACCGATTCCAGTAAATGGTTTTCATCTCAAACTCTACTATGTTTGAAATCATGAGCTCATTGTAACATATGTATATACATTGTATTATATTTCCCTTTCTTTCTGCACTTTGTATTCAGTATTTCTTTAACATTTTAAAAAGAGAAATATTCAAAAAAATGGCTAAGTGTTGGCAAAGGATTCAGTGAGGTTCCATTTTACATGTAAATACATGTAAAATATAGCGAAATGATGAGCATCTCCAATCCGCATCAAAATACATGAAGATCTCAGCGGAACGGAACCAATGTGATTATCCATGCATGAAATGAGTTAATGGTCAATGGAAATTAAACATGTCTTCAATCCATCGGTTTCAAGACTAAGGTGGAGCGAAGTGGTGATTTTGTGACTGTGCCACATGGAGAGAAAGGAAAAATCCTACATTCAATGCTAACGAACCCATGCTCGAACCAAAGAGTAACCGAAGTGACTATGAGGTGGCAACCAAGTTTGAATTTTTAGCCAATGAGAGATCAGAATGCCACCCTTCAAGCTACCAAAAGGAATGAGTGGGAATTGGAAAGCATGCTAGTGGGTAGATTGTGTAGTAGCTACATTAATGGTAGAAGATATGCATGCACCAAGAAATAAAAGCATCAAAAAGCATGAGCAATGTTCATTCAGTGGCAAATCATGTTCATAGAGGAGAAAGGAGTGAAATGGTACTCAAAGCTTTCATTATGAATTTTGGAGAGGACACAAGGTTGTTGCTAGCAAAATGGCTTCAAAGAAAGTTCTCATGGAAGCACAAAATATAGGAGTAGAGTTGCAAGCTCATGTGCATCAAACCAGATGAATTGTAGACATAGTAATGACAAGAGTAAGGAGGACCCTTATAAGGACAAGTTTTAAATTTAGATACTTTGGGGGAAAGCCAATGTGATGACAAGGTACTATAGCTATAAAATATTTCTTGTTCTCCTATATCTATGATTCTGCACATCATTGTCCTGAGTTAGTCTCTGCTATGATCTAGTTCTATGATTTCAAAAATAGAATGATAAAAACCTCTGAAGGCATTCCCCTATTCACAATTACCAAAGAGTTTTATCATGAATTATTCACCGTAGGAGTAGGTCCACCTTTAGAACCCAAACCATTTGACATAGTAGAGCAAGCAAGGGCTTATACCGCATTAATAACATCAGAAAAGAAGGGAGTTATAGAAAAATGGCTTCATCTCAATTTCAAAAGAATAAGAGAACAAGATGAAATGCCTGAAGTTCCAATTCATATTGATGAATTTGCAAACCTTGAACTATTTTCTATGTTGGCCTGTATGGAGGGTTTAGACTCTGATAGAATGGTGTATGGTTGGAAAATTACCGCAGCCTATTGTATTTCAAATGAAAGAATGTATGAGGAAGGTGCGGAGGAAAAAGGGACTAGGGTTATCTATTTTGACTGGCCAACCTTCCTTGCTCAAAGGATACATGAACAATTAGTAAGAATGAAAAGGGGCTCTGATGCTCCTAGTTTCAGGCATTTCTCAAGCCTGGTTTGGATGTTTTATGTTGTTGTTAAGGATAAGATGCCTTGGATTCTAGTTAAGGACAAAACCAGTGATGGGGAGCCCTTACCGGTTTATTATTGGACAAGTCATTTGAGAAGTAGTGAGTCTTTTTATAGATTCAATTTGGAATTCTTTGGACCTGCTTTGAAAATAATGTATGGAGAGTGCCCTAGATTGCCACCTCTGGCTAAGAAAATTTTGAGAGCAGAGGGTGCCGAAGAAGGAGATTGGTATCTTTTGACTGAGGGCACAATAATCAGATTATATGGATTCATGGGTAAACCTTTTCTCCTACCCCATTTTGTCACAGATAGGCTCTTTGCCTTGGAATATTTGAGGTAGGCAGAATACATTGATTTGAATTATGGTTCAAGAAGGAAGAGAAAATCTCTGCTAACCTACCGCACTGTGGATGATATTACTATCACGAAGAAGGGGTAGAGTGAGAAAATTGACCAATACCTTGATAGGTTAGGTCTATTTTATATTCCCCAAAGATGGAGTTATGACCCTGATGACATTTTCACCAAAAGAAATGTAGCCCTAAATGGAGAAAAAGCTTACAAATTTGAAAAGAGGCCTAGGGCTCATTTCGAACAAGGTAGAAATAATGATGAGACCACTCTTTTGGAGTGGAATGTTTCAAAAATGGGTCAACTACCTCCATGGCTAGATTTCTATGAATATATTATGGATTTTGATCCAGATAAGAAGAAGAGCCATCGGTTGATAGAGGCCATCATTCATGATATTGAAGAGAAAATTAGAAAGAAAAAGGACCCTCAACCTGATGAGGACACTACTAAAGAAGTAGAAGAGGTAGAGCAATGGAATGTAGCGAAGATATCATATTGGTGGAGAATGAGAATTGAAATTGGAAAACCTAAGTCTAGGTTTGGCATGAAGATTGATAATGAGTTTTCTAAAAAGTATGATGAAAATATCAAAACCTGGAAGCCTAAGGACATCAAAAACATAGTGTTAATAGTTGAAAAGTCCTAGGCTGGTTCTGAAACTCTCTCTCCACCCATAGACCAAGAAGCTCCAATAGAAGAGCATGTGACTCCTTTGATGGCTACTGAGGTCCCAAAGACATTTCAGCCTACCACTGAATAGGTAGAGAAGTTTCCTAAGGGAGCACAACTTCTGAGCAAAATGCAATATTCAAGTGAAAAAGTTGTCAGCACTCCAGTCATAGAAGCAGTAGCTAGGCCTCAATGCTTAGCCCTAGGGGGTCAGCCTCTAGATACAGATATAGACTAGAGAAAGAAAGATGAAAGCTTCATATTTACTCCCCTCACTTTCACTACCGCAACATCAGTGGAATTGCATCCCATTTTTGAGCAAGTGTTGCTTATAACACAAGGAGAAGTATCTGAGGAAGATTCAGAGAGTGAGTTGGCTTCCTTTCAATTAATTCATAGAAGAGCTAAAAGAGCTCTAGAAATAAGGGAAAGAGAAGTTTCAAAGAAATAAAGGTTGGATATAGAGGAGATTGCTAAAGAGGTAGCTATTTCAGCTACAGAAGAATTGACTCATCAAGAGTAGCAAGATACAGAGGTAGAACAAGAACACCCTACATCTGTAGGTGAAGGTATGGTTTCTAATCCCTCTTCTCCTCTTCATCCTCTTGAATCCCCAAGGAAGTCTCCCTCCCTTTCTGGTCAAGAAAATGTGACAAAGGTACCTTCTCCCTCTCATAGTCCACCCCATGTTACATTGGTCACCACTGAAGTACAAGTCATCCCTTCTCCCCCAAAGTCACCCCAAATCCCACTTTCATCGTCTGAGGTTCCCACTTCATCATCTCCCATAATTTCATCTTCACCATTGAAATTGCCACCCCCATCAAAGGGACAAATTGTTCCAAGCACCCCCACTCATCCAATTGTTAGTCTTGCTTCGATTTCTATGAGTTTACCAGTAGCTACCACAATAGTAGTTACAGAGTCCACTATTGTTACATAAACTATTGTAATTACTTCCACACCACCATTGTCAATGGTTGAGTCCACCCTTACATTCCTAGTGTCTTCATCTCCCCTGGCTGCTAGTTATTCAAGTCCTATAACTTTGCCAAAGGAGCAGGCAACCACACAAAAAATAAATGATTTCTGGGTAGAGAAGCTATCTAAGCCTTCTAGTAGGATGGTTGTCATAAGAAGGAGCATGTATGTTGATCCAGTTTCAAGGCAAAGGATATCTAGGTCCATGGTCCCCCTTGTAAGCAAGCCTGAGATCGAGATGACTATCCAGGATTATCGAGTTGAAGAAATAATAGAGGATATTGAGAAGCTTCCTGAAGAAGATGAGTTGGTAATGGCTAGAGCCCACTTAGAGACCTTCTATGTGAAGAATGATATATCAAAAGAGAAGGTGGGTAAACTGGAGAAATAGATTGAAAAGCTTCAGAAAATTATGAGTAATCAAAAGGAAGTGGAAAAGGCTTTGAGAAAAGAGGCCAAGAGTTGGCAAGAAAAGTTCCAAGAAGCCAATAAGCTCAAAGATCAACTAGGAGAGCAAAAGAATTTGAATGAAGAACAAGCAAAAGAAATTCAAAGTTTGAAACAATAACTTCAAATTGAGAAAGCTAAGTCTTCTAGATTTTCTAAAGCTATATTAAAGAATATTAGAAAAGAATTGCTCTCCGAGGTCCAAGAGAAATGTTCAGGGCTTCAGCTTATGATTGATTATCTTGATGATGCCAGTCGCTTACTCCCTAATGTGCAAAAATATTTAGATCAAATCACTAGGGAGCTACAACCTATGGTGATTCCAATAGAATAGATGTACAAGTTGGTTGATAGCAGACTCAATGATTCTGCTAAACCAATTCCCAATAAAGAATGGAATCTTGCCAGAGTTGCTACTAGAACCATGGTCAAGAAGCACAGGGCACTTCAAAAATCTTGGTTGTTGTTTGATAGGATTGAAGGAGTAATTAAAGATGTGGTGGATGTAAACAAAGAAATGATTCAAGTTGGTTTCAAAGGTTTGTGGATGGAGGATCACAACTTGCTATCCATGGAAGAGATCCAAAAGAGCATTGATGAAAATTTGTAGGATGAATCTGGAATTGATTCTCTTGAAGAGCCACTAAACCAAGAGCAAGTTGCTCAACTGATCATTAATTTTACCAGGTTGAGAGATCTCATGGAAGATCTGGTAAGCAGAGGGAATGCTGCTAATTATGAGGATATTGGAGAATTGTAGTATATTTATAAGTAGCTGAAAGAGACATCAAACCCCTCTGGAGTAGCCTGGAATCAAGATTTACATTCTTTAAAGTTGATGATTCAATTGTTTGGTGATAATTCTAGAAGAAGAAATAAAAAACAATCTTCTCCAGAAGAAGAAAATGAAGAAGAAGAAGAAGAGAATGAAGAGGAGGCCGAGGAAGAGGCCCACCAAGAAGAGCAGGATGGAACCACTACAGGCCCGAAAGGGGCACACACTTAAGTTGTTTTTTGTTTTGTACATATACACAAATTTTGTATTTTTGTTTTTTGCTCTGACAATTGTCAAAAATAAACAATAAAGGCATGAAGCCTAGAGAGGCATAGAGAGCAACAGATTTTGTGTGAAGGTATTTTTGTGGGTAAGCCTTATAAGAAGAGTAGAACTATGTTTTGCAAGAATAGAGGAGTAGTTTTGTTATAAGGGCACAAAGATAGATTTTGGAAGTAACAGAGGAACATGTGTCTATTGCATAGTCTACAGATGAGCAGTTATCCTCTATGTTTCTTGAAGCATGGTCTCGATGTGAACTTCTACTCTCTAAGAGAACTATTTTTAGAGGGTAGTGTTCATATGGAAATTATTCTTTTAAGCACATTTTTGAAGATGAGCATTTTTTTACTCTTGTAGCCCAATGGATAAGACTCTAAGTTCTATGGCTTTGCAAGAAAATCCACCTGGGAGGCACTAGAATGTAGGCCCAAAATGGCCACATACTTAGGAAAATTTTGAAAATTTTTCCTAAGGCATGAAGATCTCATTCCGCACATGTTTCAGTGTATTTTGGAGTGGATCCACAACAAAGGCTACAAATCCACCTAACACTTAGTGAATTTTTGCACTTGGAGCAATTTCGCATAATTTCTTATGTCTTTGGCTCCATTGGTGACATGTCTTGAATCTACAAAAGTTTTTGGAGAAAGATGATGTCAATGAAAATGAGTGCGGATTGGTGACCACTTTATATTTTTAACATCTTCTGAGCGGCTAAGTGTTGGAGAGCCCGATTTCGGAGAGCGCATAGAACATTTTTTCTCGAAATGGTGATAGGAGGTGAAAAGTAGAATAAAGGTGATATGACAAAGATATTGTAATAATTAGAAGAATGAAGGAAGAGTTACTTTAAGGTCCGGAATGGTGTTCTGAGTTGATACACTTGTTGGGGTCCAGAATGGAATCCATAAAAGTTTTGAAGAAGATATGATGTCATCAATTTTTTGTGCGGATTTGTGAATGCTTCATCGCCAACAAGAGAAAACAAAGGATAAGGAGTGGATTTCATCCCACTTCACTTTCAGATAGTTTTGTGTTGGATTGGCATTTCATAGTTTCTAAGGCATAAAAGGTGATGTCATTGATTTTAAAAGTGGAATGGCATTGTGATCTCTCCCTGCCATTGTATCAAGTTTATTTTAGATTAAATCATAGCCATACGATGGGGGAGATCGATGGTTGAGATTTTTCCAAGAATTCTGAAGCATATAAAAGTAATTTCTCATCGAAATTAAAACATAGTTAGTTGGAGGAGGAAGTCGAAGCATCAAGGGTTTCAAGAAGACAAGAACCAGAGATGGTTGCAGATCGACGATGATGAAAGGTTTCCAAGAAAGATCAATGATGCATATGTAGTCTCCAACGACCAAAACTTTAGTTGACATCGAACAACCAGCAAGTTGCAGAGGCTCCAAGCTGCCATGGTGGTCCACTTGCAATGGATTTCGTGGAGGATGAACCAGTAAGGAAATGCCAGCTAGAACTCTCTGCTGAGCTATAAATCATAAATCTTTGTAATGTTTCTTATTATTTTTAATTTTGCAAACTATAAATAGAGGTCGAACCCTCATTTTTAAGGGTCGGCTCTAGTGTGTTTTCTTGTGCTACTATAAATATTCCCAAGGGCTAATGAAAGGAGCATTACATTGATTTTTACCTCAAATTTTGTGTCTTCATAATTCGATATCAGAGGTTCGAATTCCTAAGTTGTATTTCTGTAAATACTTGAATGGTTAGTTTGTGCCAGATTAATGGATTACTAACTGCTAGGGTAATTGAAATCTACTTCTGAATTAGATCTTTGTTGTTAGGGAGTGCATTTCTGTAAAATCTAGATATTGATTAATTCTGCTATTTGGATTATCATTGTTTGGATATTGAAATTGTTGTCTACAATATTTCTCTATTGTTCTTTAATGAATGAAAGTGCATTTAATTTGGGATAATGTTGATCTGAGTAATGTGCATTCAAATTGGTTTATGGGAGCTTTTTGTTGTAGTAACAATGTTGTTAGCCTATCCATCCACTATTGTTCACATTTTCTAACCCTAATCTCTTCTTACCCTAATCTCTAAAACCCTAAGTGAGCATAATTGTGTCAACACCCTGTTTAAGTTGACAAGGAACCAACCTACTCTGGAGGTTGGATTTGAAACCCCTATTTTGGTCCATCCAATGTTGAGTGTTGAGTTGTAGCTATCGGGTGCATGCCTGGATAGAAAGTAGGAAGATAGACAGCCGCAGTATTGAGTAAAACTTGATGCAATTCAGTGCCCAAAAAAACCTATTTGGGTTGTACCTTATGCTAGAAGAAATACTTTTCATATTCAACCACTTAGTAAAATCAATTTATGGTCCTAAGTAATTGATGGCTAATAGCAACCCCATAATTTTGATGCCATTACTTGGGAGCTAAGGCACCATTCATAATTTATTCTTTATTGAGAAGGTAATTACTAATAGTATCTTAGGAAGGAGCTAATTTTGGTAAAATGATTATTTATTGAGAGGGTATGGATGGGAAAAGTATGTGATAAATGTGGATCCTTTCTTAGATAGGAATGGATCATAGGAAATCAAGTAGGTATTTTAGTTTTCATAAGTGCACCTTTTTTCTTATAAGTTTGTTATATTTTTTGTAAGTAAGACTTTATTGTTTGCATGTGTCTATCATTTTTTATAAGTATTTTATTTTTCAAGTGTTTTATTTTCTATAAGTATGATTATTTAATACAAGTGCATTTTCTTTTTATGTAATTTTGAATTCAACCTTAGATTTAGTAATTAAATTGGATACAACCCCGTTACTTTTAGGGAACCCTATAATCTTCCCAAAAAAATTCTAATTCAATGAGTTTATGTATCTACATTAGATTTATGTATAGCTTTATGAAGTTACATGAGAGGAAGGTTGACACTCAAATTGTACTCATCCTTATGGTGTGCTTTTGTATTGATCATATTGGATACATGAATATATCATTGTTATAATATAACATAATAACCTTAAATATGAAAATTTGATTAAAAAACATTCAAGCTTAAATTGCATGAAAAGATATACCTAATATTTTTTGTAGCATTTTATAGCTATTAAATGTTTGAATTTACAATATTTTTCATAAACATTCCAAAACATACATTGACCACAATCGTATGCAAAAAATAAGAAAAAACAATTAAAAGATAGCAATAATAAATAAAGTAAAGAGACAAAGGGAGAAAACAAGAAGTAGAAGTTGGGTTACAGTGGGCACCAAAATATATCATATTTTATTCACACTTATGATACAAATGGATCCTTATTGAGGGGTATTTATAGTGATACCAAATCCCCAATGAGAAGTTAACCTCAGGCCGACATAAACTTAATCTTGAGGTTAACCTTACAATAAAATAAAAATAAATTACTCTTTTAAGCAAGGTTATCCATAAAGGTGGATTAACCAATACCACTAAGGGATAAATATGAAAGGGGTCCATAGGATTACATGAGCATATATATAAGATTATATAAATTATGAATTCCTATAGGATTGCATAATCACATGCTCATATGCTATAATAATAGTGCTCCTAAGCACTTCTTCACATTTTTGACCTTGGTCTACACAAGATTATATTACACAAATTTTAACATCCCCATAATCTAAGATGAGAGGGCCAAGAAGAGAAGGTGTTAGAGGTAATTGTAGACACCTAAAACGTGTCATGTCGAAGGTGACTACTCATATGGGACATGCTACAAGACCATATGGAAGATCTTGGATAGACTCCAAGATAGAGCAATGGTTTTAACCACTCAATTTGGGCTCCTTGGACTAAACATTCTAAAAATGTAGTTGAGACCTACGGTCTATAGTCTGAACCGTAGTTGTGACCTGCGGTCTGCAATCTAGGTCATAGCTGTCACTTGCAGTCTAAACTAAAGTTTAGTTGGCCTTCATCCAAGACAAATTAGTTTGAACAGCCATTTGTTCTAGAAGAAGGTGGTTAAATAACGGAAGCTTCCAATCCAACTGGCTTAACCACCTCTTCTTGATCTTGGCTTCTCCATGAAGCTACCCTTATCCCTTGGGTAGTCCTATAAGTACCCCTAGAATTAGGGAAACCATCATAGAGAACATTGTATATTAGAGCAGTGAAGCCCCGTCGAATTGTGGACTCACTTGAGTGTATTGAGAGGGAGTTTGGTTCCTATCCACTTGCCAATCCACCAAGCATCATGTCAATTTGTGCCATGGATGCCCTAAGGAGCTAGAACACCAAGAAATGTTAATTTGAGCAAACAAAGGCCCAATTGTGGAATTCAACTGCCAATCCAGTCAAAGGACACCAAGGAAACCCTTGATCATAAATTAGAAAAGGAATATCAAACCCATAGCCATTGATTTGGAGGGTAAATATACTTGATTGCTTGTCATGGCTAAAAGCCACAGTGTGCAGTGAAAACTGCTCATCTGAGCTGCAATTTGTAATAGGTGATAGATCTCCTTATTGTGTCTTTTGCATTGTGTTTAATTAGTCTAGATTAGGTATTTTAGTGATTTATTTCATGTTTTAGAGACACTAACCAGTTTAATTAGGATTTTATGTGAATTATTTCCATTTGAGAAACTTTGCACTAATCCCCTATTTCCATGCATCATTTCATGCAATTAGTCTATTAAATAGATAGCAGTACTCTTTATTTCTATGTTTCAAGAAATATTTATGAGTTTTGCATAGGTATAACATGTTTTGTTCATTTTCTTGATTTCATAGTTGTTATGGCATATTCATGTTTACTTTCCTAAAAGGGCCTCATCATGAGAGGTTGCTTATGTTATTAATGTTTTTGTTTTTTTTCTTGACCACAGGAAAGCAGGTTCAAAGGAGATTCAAGAATCTAATTCCTTCCTCAACACGAAGAAGAGGGTCAAATCCACCCTAGATTAGTTTGTGACTATTTAGAGAGCTATATTATTGTGCTACCCCATTGGGGGATTTGGAATTGCATCAATTGTATCAACATTTGGGTGACCCTAATAAGGGCATGATTGTAACTGAAACTTTTTTCAATATTAATAAAAGAAGCATCCATTTTCTCAATTTATGCAATCTTGTATCATTTTATGCTTTTATATTGGTTTCAATTGATGCAATAGATAGGTGCATTATTGTTTGGATAGGTCAAAAGGCTATCACAGTGGGACCTGCGGTCTAAACTAAAGTTCAATTGGCTTTCATCTGAGCCAAATCAGTTTGAACATCCATTTGTTCTAGAAGAAGGCAGTTAAATGATAGAATATTCCAATCCAACTGGTTTAACCACCTCTTCTTGATATTTGCTTCTCCATGAAGCCACCATAGCCCTTGGGTAGTCCTATAAGTACCCCTCAAAATTAGGGTAAACTATTAGAGAGAGAATTGGAGATTATAGCAATGAAGCCTTGTTGAATTGTGGACTCACTTGAGTGCATTGAGAGGGAGTTTGGTTGCTATCCACTTGCCAATTCACCAAGCATCATGTCAATTTGTGCCATGGATGCCCTAAGGAGCTAGAACGCCAAGAAACACTAATTCGGGCAAACGGAGGCCCAATTATGGAATTCAATTGCCAATCTAGTCATAGGACACCAAGGTGTTAGAGTAATATTCCATTACTTGGGATAATTACCATTTACTCCACTAGGTAAAATAAGCTAGTGTATTGCATTACACTACTTAGGATTTATTTCTACATTTATTGTTTTACTTTCTACCATATAGATATTTATTGTCCTAAATATCTAATGGTAACTAGCCTAAATATCCTAGGGTAGTCAATACTAAACCTAACTCTCTACCTAGCCTAACACATTTGTTAGCTTGGTTAGTGGGGAATTAGTTAGGTTTACTATTCATTGTATTATATAAACATTAGTCTTAAACCTAATGTTAAGTTAGTTAATTTGATTATTATTTCATTTGACTTACCTTGCATCATTGGTATCATCACAGCCGGGTGGCCTAATATGAGCTCCGCTCGTTCCACCCGACCTAGACCTGGCACGGTCTTCGAGGGCCCTGTTGGCCCTTAGGACCTGCATGGATCCCTAGGCAAGCCTGTAAGCCCCCATCACCGGGCGACCATGGGAGAGGGCCCGCAAGCCCGACAGCTCACCAGGCGACCACAGGCAGCAGGGCCTATAGGCCCATAACATCGGACAACCACGGGAGAGGGTCCACAGGCCCACATCATCGGGCACCCATGGGAGCAGGCCTACAGACCCCGACAGTTCTGATAGCATTCTGTTGTCTGACCTATCAGGCCTAACAGGAGGCCAAATCTTGGAGCATAGGGCCTGGATCCTGAGGGTAGGAGGCCCTCCAGTTATCGACAGTCGCTAGTGCTACCCCCGTGGGTCCAGCACACAGCTGGGAGGGCAGGTGTGCCCTTCGATCCTCGGTGACCAACGACATAGATTTAGCAATCGAGATCTGAGAGGGCAGGAGTGCCCTTCGATCTTCAGCAAACAGATTAGAGACCCTACAACTGCAGACCATCCTGAGCACAAATCCTAAGGACAATTATAGCTGGGACCCATGCATGCTTGAGCACAGATCCCGAGTCACTGACTCAGCCACTAGACTGGACACGTGGCACAACCACTAGATCGAACACGTGGCACAGTAACCGGATGACATGTGGTAGGCCAGACTCGACCTTGGGCATAGATCCCAAGGTGTTGACATGGCACTGCCACTAGACTGGACCTGGACTGGACACATGGCGGATAGCCACTGGACGACAAACTGGATTGGACACGTGGTAGACAGCCACTGGACGATGGACTAGACATGTGGTGGCCATGTGGCAGATAGCCATGTGTGCCACCTGACACATGGATCCATCTGGCCGCACCACATAGGCGATAGCAAAAGGGGTCCGACAGACCTTGATTGCCCGCAGGCAATCAAAGAGCACTATGTGCTCTGTTGCTTTTAAGCAACATCAAATCGCCCGCACGGGCGATGTGGGATAAATCCCATAGTTTTCCCCACCCGTGCGAGGAGTGAAGGGAAAGGGAATATCCTTCCCTTCCCTTCACGTCGGGCCAGCTAGCCCGACTGGCGGAGGGGCTAGCGCTAAGGCGCTGGCCGACGGGAGGTCGGGAGTTCGACTCCCATCGGCCCCAAAACGCCTATTTTTTTTGCTAAAAAAAAACAAAAAAAAAGCAAGCGGTGGAATGGACCAAGTAAGAAAAGGTAATTCAATTTTTATTTTTTTTATTTTTCAAGTTTATTTTTTTTAATTAATTAAGTTTTAATTTATTAAATAGTAATTCACTATTATTTTTTTAAAGTTATTTTTTTATCAAAATGCCTTTAAAACTAAAATAATTTTTACTATTTATAGATTTTACTTATATTAATTAGAGAAATCACATAAACTTAAAATATATATAAAAAAGGGGTTATATTTTTTTTGCAATTTACAAATTTAAAGGAGCTTTTGTTTTTTTCTCCAAGGGAGAATATAAGACATAGAAGAGCACCTACTTTTATTGCAAATAAGAAAACCTTAAACTCTTCTCAACACCTTGTTTATTTTGCACATTTCAAAGAAGGATAAAATCAAAACAATTGATTCTTTATTGCAAATTTGAACACAAGGAGACTTAAAAATTTTGTAATATTCAAAGGCAAAGTGTGCATTTTTTTTCTCCAAGGGGGATATAAGACATAAAATTGCACATTCTTTTTTGCAAAATTAAGAAGAATTTTATGCCTTGGGTCCATAAAAACCAAGTCGTTTGTCGACTAGTTTTGGAAGCCTTTCAAACGCGGGTCGTGTGTCGACTTGTCTTGGAAGGAGTGTTCAAAATTGTTAATTTTGCAAAATACAGAGGAGAAGACAACATTGTACTTCTTTTGCAAAATTGGAAAACAAAGTAGGAGACATAAATATATCATTTTTTGCACAACACAAAAACACACATTTTGTTGCAAAAATTAAAAAGGTGCATTTTCAATTTTACTCGACACCTTTATTGGCAAAATTAGGTGCATTTTCGGTAGCATCCGACACCTAGGTGGTAAGAATTTTGTGGGCATTCTTGTTTGATTATTGCATTATTTCTTTTGTAATTATAAGTCATAGAATCATGAACACACTAAACCCCAAAATTTCACAAATTTGTGTAAATCCTTGCATAGATTTAAAGCCAAAATTACTTGATATTCTCTCCTAAATCAACAAAACCCCTAATTCACTCTTATTTGTTTGGCTTAATTTCCTCAAATTTTTCATCCTTATTGAAGGGAGTTAAGGTAGGTGCCATTAAATATCTGTTTGAGTGAATTATATTTTGATACTCTCTTAGGGTAATCAAAAGAAAGAACAAGTTTTTTGAAAATAAGGAACCTTAAAAGTAGCAATCCTTTGCACTAAGGGGGGATAATTCCTTTCTTCCTTCAAACATAGATTTTTATAAGAGGGAAATAAAACTTGTAAAGGCAATCAGAAAAGTTCAAATCATCAACATTAAACCTTTTATTTTAGACTTCATAATAGCAATCATGCTTGAAGTACTTACAATAAGAAAGAACAAATTGGTGATTTTTTTTTATCAAATTGCCTAGAAAGCATAGTTTTGCACAAATTGTAAAAATGACAACCATGACACCATTCAGTGTTGGTTTCAAAACAAGCAAAACTAAAATGGCAAAGGCACAACATAGAAGCCATATTTCTTGTGAAGTGCCTCATACTGATTCTGTTTCTGGTTCAAAGATAGCACAAGGAGTGCTAAATTGCTACAAAAGTTTTGTAGAAGGAAAACACATGTCCCTTGGGCAAAAGCACCATTTTCTCTCACTCTTCTTTTAGGCTTCATAAATAGCATAAGGTTTTTGTTTGAAGCCTTGCAATAAGGGGTGCTTGTACCTCTTTTAGGCTTCATAAATAGCAAATTCTAGGTGTTTGAAGTACTTGTAACAAGAGGAGCGATTTTTTGTGGTGTACAATTGTCTAGGAGGCAATATTTGTAAAATCCTTCACAACACTCTTGAGTTGCATATTTTTTGCAATTGAGGGGGATATCCATTTCTTTTCTTCACTGATTTTTGTAAATAGGGAAGATGACTTATAAGGGTGCATTTTCGGCTTTGACCGACACCTTAGTCACACTTCCTTCATAAATTAATTACACTATGTTTTGCAACAAGAAGGGGGGAACTTATAAGGGTGCATTTTCAGCAATGACCGACACCTTAGCTACCTTATCTTTTGCAAATTCATTTTGTAAATGAATGAACCTTGTATGAAGTGATCTATTCTACTACACCTAAAGATTGCAACGGCCGGTTACCCATGCAAATTAAGTTGGATGATGTTATTACCATAAGGACATTCGTTGGCATGAAGAATAAGTGAGGAATGACCCACTTTTTGCTTAGAAGCAACCAGAGCACTGTGACTGAGCAAAGAACCAACAGATCAACATCTTCTTCACTATATTGGGACAGCTATATACTTTACCCAAATATTGTTGTATAGAGGGATATGTATGTATTACCCAAATAATGTAATAAGGGGGGATGTTAGAGTAATATTCCATTACTTGGGATAATTACCATTTACTCCACTAGGTAAAATAAGCTAGTGTATTGCATTACACTACTTAGGATTTATTTCTACATTTACTGTTTTACTTTCTACCATATAGATATTTACTGTCCTAAATATCTAATGGTAAATAGCCTAAATATCCTAGGGTAGTCAATCCTAAACCTAACTCTCTACCTAGCCTAACATGTTTGTTAGCTTGGTTAGTGGGGAATTAGTTAGGTTTACTATTCATTGTATTATATAAACATTAGTCTTAAACCTAATGTTAAGTTAGTTAATTTGATTATTATTTCATTTGACTTACCTTGCATCACAAGGCAACCTTTGATCATCAATTGGACAAGGAAGATCAAGCCCATAGCCCTTTATTTTGAGGGTAAAGATACTTGATTGCTCACCACAGCTGATAGCCATAGTGTGCAGTGTAGACTACTCATCTGAGCTACAATTTGCAACAGGTGATAGATCTCCTTATTGTATATTTTACATTGTGTTTAATTAGGCTAGATTAGGCATTTTAGTGGTTTATTTCATGTTTTAGAGACACTGAATAGTTTAATTAGGGTTTTATGTGAATTCTTTCCATTTGAGCAACTTTGCACTAATCCCCTATTTCCATGCATCATTTCATGCAATTAGTCTATTAAATAGATAGCAATACTCTTTATTTCTATGTTTCAAGCAATCTTTATGAGTTTTGCATAAGTATAGCATGTTTTTTTCATTTTATTGATTTCATAGTTGTTATGGCATATTCATGTTTACTTTCCTAAAAGGGCCTCATCACGAGAGGTTGCCTATGCTATTAATGCTTTTGTGTTGTTTCTTGACCGTAGGAAAGCAGGTTCGAAGGAGATTCAAGCAACTAATTCCTTCCTCAATGCGAAGAAGAGGGTAAACTCCACCCTAGAGCAATTTATGACTATTTAGAGAGCTATAGTATTGTGCCTACCCCATTGAGGGCTTTGAAATTGTATCAATTGTATCAAAATTTGGGTGACCCTAAGAGGGCATGATTGTAACCGAGACTCTTTTCAATATTAATAAAAGAAGTATCCATTTTCTTTTTTTATGAAATCTTGTATCATTTTATGCTTTTATGTTGGTTTCTATTTATGCAATATATAGGTGCATTGCTTTTTGAATAGGTCAGAAGGTGATCACGATGGAACTCCATAATTTATGCCCTTGATTTTTGACATTTCTTTGTGTTTCTTTATATCAGGTGTAAATTGTACCTTCTAGCTACGGTCTCATTGTTGGCCCATGGCTACAAAACATGGTTTGTAGTAGCAACCGTACCATAAACCTACAATTTACAGTCAACACAACAGACAACAAGAGTCCAAAGCTAGATTGAATGAGGACCTGAGGTAGACCATTTTGACACTTTCTATCTCTGTGTTTTGTTTCTGTGTTTTTCCATAACAGACAATTTGAAGCCTAGATAATTAAGGATAAAAATAACATAAAAATAATTAGGTCCTTAGAGTTTCTTTTTCTATGTTTTAGCTAGGTTCTTCTAGGAACAGTGGACCTCTGAGTGCAGCCCGCCCTAGAATCTAGTGTGCTAGAGTCAAGTTGTGTGTTGGTTTGCATGCTTAAGGCCCAATAAAAGGCCATATCATCGTAATTTGCATTTTCAAAAAGTCATATAGTATATAGCATGCATTATCTGAAATATCAAACGTTATTTTTATGCACATCATGTAGGAAATGATCATGTGAGTGCTATATTATGCATTTTTCCTTTTATGCAACTTAAAAATAATTACGCACACCACATTTAAATTAAACGCTAGTGAGTTGGAAGTGACATCCAATCACTAGTAGGGTTTCAATGATGGTGGAGGTGACTTTCATCTGTTGGCCCAAATCCTACGTACCCTTGGATACTAGACCAATACCGGATCCGAGAACCTTTTGTACCCTAGAAAATTTGCATGTATTCTCTTCGAAGGGTATAACACTAACTGGGGGAAAATCGGTGAGGATCTGGGAGGACCTGTGCTCCCTGACCATGTGTGGGCTTCATTACCACACATTATAGGCTGGATTACAGGACTTGGAGTTCATAGCCAAGTTTTCAAGCTGTGAGTATACAGGTGAAATCCAATTAAACTGAGATTATCATCCAACAAGCTTTCAAACATGATAAGAGTTTCTAATACTGATACAACAAATTGAAAACACATCAAACAGTTTAGGGCTCATTTTAAATTGTAATATGAGATAATCACCATTGTATACCTTGTTTGCATAATAAAAGATAAATCTAGAAACTAGGTGCACCATGGTGGAGACATGGGGAGGTCGATAGAGGCTTAATTTTGATGCCAATGACCAAGCCCCACCAAATTCACAACAAAATGTGTTGAACCCTCACCCACATGTGCTTCTCTAACATCATTCAGTGAGCATCATAGGATAAAATTCAACACAATGGGACCCCATTGAGCATACCCCTGATAGAGGAGCTTTCATACACTCTTATAGATGTAGGATAGAGCATGAAGCCTCTCAACATGAGGGTGCTTCACTCGAAATCAATTATCGAGACCATAGTGCATATGAATCTATGGGATCGACCGATGATTATGTCATACATGGGGCCAAGTTGGTACCCCCACATACTAAGCCTAGAGGAGATTCCATACCTCCAAATTTAGAGTATAGAAGAGATCGAGATCCACCCATTCAGCTGCATGCTGACAAGCCTGCTTCCAAGTGTAGGTCTATTCACACTCCCACACGTACTAAATCATGCAATATCACTATCAACATATCCAAAATAGGAGCCAATGGTACACCACCACATGAGCCATGGTAATCCACATAGTTGGATGGTTTAGGTGGCATCTTCAAGCAGTTAGGCTAAAAACCTTCAGCTCCACCCACTCGTGCTCTGAGTGAGCATAGTGGGAGCATTATTAGGGCTACCAGAGAACATGGAGAGGCTTCCAAGCAACCTCATGGGTTGCATCCACCATATACACATGGTGGCACACAGCATAGGACTCAACATGATGCTAATGCCATTTTCATGGATAAATGCAAAGACGTAGGAAATCCTCCAGATGAGTACATAACCCATAAAGTCACTCGCACAGAGCACACATACCAAAGACCTTTTATAGTTTATCTTATTGATAGATTGCATAGACTGGTATCCAAGCAGAGATGACAACTCCTTCAAGATCAATTGGAGGATGTCCATGCAGAGAGGCAGCACATTGAATATGAGAATATTCAATCGCAAAGGCTCATTAGACAAATATTATATGAGTAGTGTATGCATGAGAAATGCATCCTTACCCAAAAGTATCGTGTAGAACAAGACGATAGACTAGCCAGGGCTGGTTTATACACTCATGCTGAGCACAAAGAGTGCATTCATAGGAGGGATTTTTCACAAGCTGACATGCATCAGGAGCACAGAGAAGCTCACACTCATGTCAGTGCCCAAAAAAGAGAATGACCACCACCATTCGAAGATCAAAGGCAACAACAATATGAGGAAGAAGAGGGAGACAAAGTTGATCATGGATATCTCAAAAACTTCCATGTTGAGGAGGAAGAGCAATGTCCTCCACCTCGATAGAGGAAGAATGTACCTCCAAG
This sequence comes from Wollemia nobilis, assembly GCA_028583015.1. NCBI lineage: Eukaryota > Viridiplantae > Streptophyta > Pinopsida > Araucariales > Araucariaceae > Wollemia > Wollemia nobilis. Next base: position 2,790,638 of record JAQPPZ010016892.1, on the reverse strand, counting down.
ACCACCCTCACATCAGCTTAGGTAGGATGAGTTTCTTTCCTCGTAGCCCTATAAGGTTCTAGTAGAGAAAGTGAAAGAAAATGAGAGGCAAGGCATGACTTTTCAAAAGCCAAAATTAAGCAAGATTCATAACGAGCCTTTGGACCCCTTGGTGCCTACTCTAGCATATCCTAAGCATTTTGTCATGCCTAGGTTAGATAAATTCAAATGTGATGAAGACATGCAAGAGCATGTCATAATATTTTTGAACATATGCTTCTATATTACAAGCAACAATGCCTTGCTTTTGCGTACATTCATCACAACCCTCTCAGGACTAGCCTGAGAGTGGTTTAATCAGTTGAAGAAGCACAATATCACCAGTTTTGAGCAACTAGCTTATGCCTTTTTAGAACACTTTTCTTTCGACATTAGGAAGCAAACTAACCTTTTTTGATTTGGCTATGCTAGCTCAGTGCAATGATGATCCAGTCCTAGAATATGAAAATAGGTGGAGAATATTAATGGTAAAGTCGTTATTTCCTATTCCTACTATAGAACTGACCTGGATATTCATGAAGAGTTATGCTAAGAACATCTTGTTATTGTTGCTACTACAATAGTACCAGAAATTCGAGGAAACTTTGGTGCAAGCCAAATTAATTGAGGATATCAAGTTGCAAGAGGGCAACTTGAAGCTCAAAAATAGGAAGGATGGGTACAAGAAGAGCTCCACAAAACATATGTCAATCAGGTGAGGTTAAACCTCAAAGGATATGATAAGGGGCAAAAAAAGCAGAATTATCAGGTCCAACCTCCTCCTATGCAATACGAGTAGCACAAGAATAATTACAAGGGAAAAAATAAGGAACAACGTCCACCTCACCAATTCACACCTTTGAAAAAATCATTGACCTTATATTCCAGTAGTTGTGTGAGGCTAAGGCAATCACGTTTCCCGAGATTAAGCTAGTCGATCCTAATCAGCCCAAGTCAAAGGGGTATTAGGACGATCTATTTTGCATATTTCATCACGTGAAGGGCCATGGCATCGAAGTGTGTTGGTAATTCAAAAATATTATGCAAAATATGATTGATAAAGGTGAGCTCATAGTGCTGAATAATCTGTTGGCACCCGATAACCAAAATATGGGGATTTATAAAAATCCATTGCCAAACCATGAGGCATCATGCAACAATGCTGGCCACATCAATCAAGTGCGAGTCAAACCACCTACTCAAGGGTTCGTAGGTATGGTTAATGTTGTTACTAGAAATGGACGATATGAGCGGCCAAATCAACCTCACACTCCCATCAAGATACAAGCTATGCCGAATCAGTGACCAGCTCAAAATATTCTAGGTCCACCAACCAAATCGGTGGTGACCATACGAAGTAGGTAGGTTTAAAACCTACAGATAAATCCTATAAATTTGTCTATTTATGAGCTGATACAACAGTCCCCTAAGCACATAGAGACTCTCATGAACATTCTAAGGTCCATTGAGGCGTAGTCCCAGGATGCTCAAGCATTCACTAATTTTGTGGGATGCGTACAATAGTGCCAAGAACCTATGATCCAATTCTATGATCATGAAATCAGGATGGTTCCTACAGATATGGTGGATCCACCATTACATATAATCGCATGTGTTAATCACATGCCATTCAAGAGGGTCTTGATTGATACTGGTTTGTCAATCAATATTATAACGACCAAGGTGTTAAGTCATTTAAAGCTACCCAAGTCACAAATTGTACCCATCGCATTCACATTGTGAGTGTCTAATGACGTGCTATGCTTGATGGTTGGCATAATAATCCCACCTATTTAGGTGGGCCTAAAGACTATCCTCGTTATGTGTCACGTGATATAAGGTGCCATGAAATATAACATCCTTCTTGAAAGGCCTTGGATTTGAGAAATGTGTTGTGTTCCCTCCATACTACATCAATTAGTAAAATATATTCATGAGGGATAGGTTTACATGGTGCCATCAAATGCGGAGCCCTTCAAATTTGTGAACCTAAATGATTTCCCAAGGTGTTTCATACTCCCATAAATGCACCTGGACGTCCGACCAGTATCGCCAGTCAAGAATCTAAGAGGTAAAAAAAGAGTGTGTGCTCAGCCATTGACATCTTTATCAATCAAATTTGAGCACACTACAACAATTTCTTTGAAACTGACTACATCGATGATGCTTTAGGATGAAAGGAAGCTAAAGGTGAAAATGGGCAAAAAGGAAAATAAGCAAGTGCCTAAACCAGTCACCAAAGAGGTTCCCACTTCCATGGAAGTGGAAGAATCCCAAGAAAAATCTAATGAGGTACCGTAGCCTGCCTTGCCTGCATCATCAACAAAGTCATCTGCACCACGGGTGACTGTTCATCTGGCCAACACAAGGTTGGGTGAATATATTATGCAAAATGTAACCTTTGGATAAATCCTAGAGACTACACAAGATATGGGTCGGCCGCATGCTCATCATTTTTTGATTGGATCAATAGTGCCATTGGGAGAGCCACCCAATCAAATGAACTTCATCTATGCTGGGCTGGATCAGCTTCCTACTCAAACGGCCATGGATGATAGTGAGTCTTCACCCGATAATAAGTCAGGGGATGAGGCTGAGCCAGTTTATGAGGTAGTATCATATTTATGACACTTGTACCTGATTTTACCAAACAACGATGATAATGATCAGGAGATAGCCTATATGGGGCCACATTTGCCAGAACATCCTATTCTAGTGGGGGCAAATGAGGGCTTGTATTATGATAGCAACAAAGAATATGAGACAGAGATATCCTACTTAGGACCTCCCTACTTACACTATCACAATGCATCAAATATGGTTGAGGACATGCGTAGAGAGATCAATCTAAATCCTTGCATTATGGGAAGACCACAGAACTTCGATGTGATCTATCACATGGTGTTTCCCAAACCGCCTATGTACATGGATCTAATTGAGCTGAATTATCCAATCTTGCAATCAGTACATATAGAGGAACCAGTTATCCATAGCCCACATAGAGAGGACCCATTTGTGCTTATGTCGATAGATCCAGATCTTGGGTATGGGAGCTGCATAGATGATGTAGATGTTTTTCCATGTGGTCCTAGAGATCAATTCCATTCCATCAATATGGTATCCATTGATTTGACCACCCCACTCCACAATCCAATTGATCCATCCAAACCGTTGCATTTAAATATAGATGCTATCGACTGGGATCGTGTTGACTCACCTGTTGAGCCTAAATATTTCTTCCCTAACAAAGAAATGTTGCAACCATTTCATTTTGCACCAGGTTGTGCTTATGATGTCTATCATGTTGAGGATGCTTCCAATGCGGAACCTACAAAACCAGCAGATGACATCAATTTGATCCCTACACCTAATTAGCTTGATGAGGGATCACACATGTCAGTAGAGGAAACCTTCGATGTGGATATCAGTAATGATCCCACCAATCCAAGTAAGGTCAAATTTGGAGAGAGTCTCACTCTAGATGAGCGTGCCACCCTTATCCCTCTATTGAAAGAGAGACCTAATATTTTCTATTGGACTTACAAAGATATGCCATGTCTAGACCCAAAATTGGTTACCCATAATATTTCACTAGACCTATCAAAGAAGCCAGTCAAGCAGAAGCTTAGAAAGATGCATCCAACAGTAGCCTTAATGGTGAAGGACAAATTAAAAAATTTATTGAACATAGAGTTTATAATCTCCATTGACTATCTGGAATGGGTATCCATATTTGTATGGATCCGTATTTGTACAGATTTTAGATACCTGAATAAGGCAACACCAAAGGATTCATTTCCATTGTCGAATATTGATGCTCTTGTATACACAACTGCAAGTCATGAGATGCTCTCCTTGATGGATGATTCTTTGGATACAATCGAATTCAGATTAAGCATGAATACCAACATAAAACCATGTTTATAATGCCATGGGGACATTCTGCTATAAAGTTATACCATTTTTCCTTAAAAATGTTGGTGCCACATATTAGTGTACCATGACATATATCTTTCATGATTATATGCATAAAATATTATAAGGTTATATTGATGACTTTTTGGCAAAGTCATTACTGCATTTTGAGCATGCATAGGTCTTAAGGAAGGTCTTTGATCACCTGATAGAGCACAATGTCAGGTTGAACCCTAAGAAGTGCATGTTTGGTGTAACTTCAAGAAAGCTCTTAGGGTTCATCATTTCAAAGTGAGCATAAAATTCAACCCAAAAAAGGTCAAGGCTATTTTAGAAATGTGTCCTCCCTCAAACATCAAATAATTAAGAATCCTACAGGGCAAATTAGCATCGATAAAGTGATTTATCATTCAATTATCGAATAAATGTCGACCCATGAATTGACTGCTATACAAGGGGGTCCCATTCAACTAGGACAAGGACTGTTGAGCAACCTTTTTTGAAATAAAACAATACTTGGTGACATCGCCAATATTAGCTCCACCAAGGCCAGATGTGTCATTTATACTATATATATCAGCAACTGACTTTGCATTAGGTATCATGTTAGGCCAAAAGAATGTGCAAGGTAAATAACAAGCCATATATTATATTAATCAAACCTTGGTGACTATGAGCTCGGATATGCATATGTAGAGAAGTTATGTTTAGCAGTAGTGTTCGCTATAAAGAAATTGTGGTAATATGCTAAGTCATACTACATATGTTATATCCAAAAAAATCCTTTGTAGTACATGATGAGCAAGACATATCATAACACACGTACTACAAAGTGGATCATGCTACTGACAAAATTCAATTTGGAATTCAAAATCTAGAATTCCATTAAGGGACAAGTCATAGTTGATCAGTTGGTTGAGGCACCATTGTCAAACAGTAGGCCTATGACCATTGAGCCTCTGGATGATGTGGTCTTCATCGTATTCGAGTCTCCCAAACCAGAAGAACCAAAAAATAATGTTGATATGACCATGTTCTTTGATGGTTCAAAGTGCGAGTAAGGGGGTGGTGCAAAAATAGTGTTTGTCACATTGCAAGGAGCTCCAATGCCCTTGTCATTCAAATTAGATTTTCCTTGCACCAACAACAACACTGAATATGAGGCTCTATTGTTGGGCCTCCATACAACCATCACCATGAATATTAAAATATTAAACATATTTGGTGACTCCTTTCTCATAGTCAACCAAGTTAAGGGGCTCTTTCAATGCTGATGTCCCATTTTAAAAGCTTATAAAGATCTTGTGGTTGCATATTTAGCTAAATTGGAATGGTATGACATCGAGGAAATCCTTAATTTTTCAAATAGGTTCATAGACACCATGGCATCTTTGGGATCCTTAATCCTTCAAAATCCATCTACCAACTTTACTACCATCCATGTTAAAATGCTCTTGCATCCTATAGTAGAGCACGAAACCTTTGATAAAATATTCAATCAACATGATTAGCATGGAGCCAAAAACTGAATGGTTATGCAAAGTTGTAGACATTCTAAAGAAGGCACCCTGGGGGTCATTAACCTCTAAGAGTTTGACAGGGACTGACACTACCATTCATCGCAAGGTTGTTTCCCAGTATGCATGTGCACATGTAGATACACAGGGGGAGCAAGTCTTCTTGGCAGTTGAAGCTAAGGCTTATCAAAGCTAGATGTTGCAAATCCAAGACTTATTAAAACTTAGTGTGATCCCAGAGGAATTATCGAGTGCCGCAAAATGCACATTCAAGAAGAAAGCAACTAAATATGTCTTTTTGGGAGAAATTTTGTACCAACGAGGCTATGATGGAGTTCTCCTTCATTTTCTAGAGCCCCAAGAGGCATCTTGGGCGATTTCACAAGCTCATGATGGTATGTGCGATGGCCATTTCAGCGGTATGGCCATCATCAAGTGCATCCTTCGAATGGGTTACTATTGGTCCACTATGGAGAAGGAGTGCAATGTGTATGTCAAGAAATGTGTCAAATGTCAACATCATGCTAATCTTATGCACTTGCCATCATAGGCCTTACAACCCATTCAAGTGGCTTGGCCATTTGCTAAGTGGGGATTAGATCTTATCAGTAAGATCTCTCCTCTGTAATTAGGCTGACATATTTTTATTATTATGGCTATTGAGTAATTTACCAAATGGGTGGAAGCAATACCCTTAACAACGATGAATGGAGCTTGCATTACAGAGTTTATACTCGAGCATATCATATGTTGTTTTGGGATTCCATCCAAGATAATTTTGAATTATAGAACATCATTTAAGAACAAAAATATGAGAGCTTTGACGTCTAAGTATAGAATCAAACACAGTTTTGCAACTCTTTATTATCCATAGGCAAACGAGCAAGCTGAGGTCTCAAATAATACAATGGTGGCTATCTTAAAAAATATGGTCTAAGAAAACCACAAAGATTAGCATATCCAACTGCCCCTTACATTATGGGTTTACAGGACTAGCATTCGAATGGCCACTGGGGCAACACCGTTTTCATTAGTATATGGCACTGAGGCCATTATACCCTTATATTTGGAAATTCCAACATTGCACATCACATTAAAAGAGTTCATTTATGATGACATCATGTGGTAAGCTTGACTAGATCAATTCACGTTGCTTGGTGAACATCGCGTGAATGCCCTGGAGCATCTCCATGTTTATCAGGAATGATTAAAATGAGATTATAATAACAAAGTCTATCAGATAGACTTTGAGTTTAGGGATATTGTGCTCAAAGAGAACCAACAAAACTCTAATTTGTCACCTAATATGCGAGACAAATTCATGGCTAATTGGCTAGGACCCTGTATCATATCTAAAAATATTGGGCTAGGTACCTATCCCCTAACGTCACTAGGAAGTGTTGAATAACCTTAACCTCTCAACATCATCCATATTAACGTGTTCTATGCTTTAGAGCATAGCAAAAGGCACCAAGGGTTCCAAAAATTGCTTGGTCATGTCAGTTAAAGGCTCTGAGGGTTTTCTTAAAACCTCTCAGTTAATCCCAAAAGGCTCTAAGGGTTTGCTTAAAATCGCTCACTCAATCCCAAAAGGCATTGAGGGTTTGCTTAAAATCGCTCGATCATCCCACAATGCTCTGATGGTTTGCTTAAAACCACTTGATCAATCCCAAAAGGCTCTGAGGGTTTGCTTAAAATCGCTTGGTCAATCCCAAAAGGCTCTGAGGGTTTGCTTAAAATCTCTTAGTCAATCCCAAAAAGCTTTGAGGTTTTTCTTAAAATCACTCATTCAAACCTAAAAGGCTCCAAGGGTTCTTAAAACTGCTTGGTCAAATCCCAGCTCCAAAGGCATGTACTCGTCATTTGGTCAAATATAAAGGCTCAAAATCAATAAAATCCAAAAACAATTGGTAAAGCATAAAATCCAAAAACATTTAAATTTGCATTATGCATTTTCATTTACACATGCATTCAGTTCATCATTATATTGCATATAGGCATTCTGCATCCATTGCATTTCGTAGTAGGATGCATTGCGTTTGTCAGTCTTACAAACGATGCCACATTTGTGTTTCAATCATGCATGTCTACATTTATAATAATGCATCATTCATGTGAGTTCTTGTGTTTTTCAACACAACCCATAATGTTGCTAGGTGGAATATACTAGGGTTTTTCGATTATTCAACCATACCTAGAGGTCTTCTCAAGAGTTGATAGAAATCTTGCTTTGCTTTTGTAGTTGAGGTCTAGTTAGTATAGCCCTTAGCATATCATAATTCTATCACTAATCAACAAATTAAACAATCCTAATAAGGACTAGGGGAAGATGAAAGCCACATAGCAGGACCAGCTATCCTGAGGTGAAAATATTTATTCTTGCTTATCCCCCTGTGCGGATGGTATGAGAAATGTTGGTAATTGGCAAAAGGACAATTTTTTTCCCTACCTAGAATCCCTTACTTATGATAAAATGAGCAATATCCTAGAGTGACATCCCATATCAATCCTCAATATTGATACCCTAGATCGATATCATATATTGAATTACCATATTGATATCCCATATTGATATCATATATCGATATCCTCAATCGATATCTCACAAATAGTTATCCAAAGTAAAATTCCCAAAGGGAAGTTTCTGAATAAAATTATCAAATGTAAATTCTAGAAAGTGAAGATCAAATGAAGATCAAAAATCAAAGTTCAAATGAATATCAAATGAAGATCAAAAATCAAAGTTCAAATGAAGATCAAAAAACAAGTTCAAATGAAGATCAAATGAAGATCCAAAGAAAGTTCAAAGTCAAAGTGGAATCAAATCCCTTGCACAATTATATATGAGCAAGTATCCCAAAAATTGAAGAAAAGAAGAGAGTGAAATTGAATCCATGGAGTTTCCAACACTAATATACCTTACGCATGATGATATGTCTGATGCATTAGTACCTTGCTTTTGTACATACCAATGTTTGAATGTGGAAGAGCTAGCTTCAGGTGTCATGTATTGCCTAGTGGTCTAGTCCAACAAAAATCTAAACCTAGTATTGGATAAACATATGCAAACCCCCTATCTTAGCAATGGGTTGAAATAATCCCACCTAACATCGGGGTATGCTTATGCTTTATCTTAATATATTCATGTGCACACAGAGGGATAATGAACAGTTAGGGCCTATCCTAGCAAAAGCCTTATGTTTCAAAAGTCTAGTATAGTTAGTATACAACTTTTGATCAGTCAACTAGGGTGTTTGAGTCTCATGGTAAACCTCAAAAATTCCCAAATAACAACAATCAAATTTTCAAATGCATTCATAAAACATCAATTTATTTTAATAAGAGTTTGTTTATTAGAATTATTTGTATTATATGATTAGATACCATATGGATGTCAGAAATGATATTTATATGGCCATTGATTATATCATATATATTCTTTTAATGTACAAAAGCTTATGAATAGAAAACATACAACATTATATTTCACATATGGGTGTATTATCTTTCACAAAGAGATAAGGCAATTACAATCCATGATTGATATACATTCGGTGGTGTCGTCCATTAGATTGTTAAACACATATCGCATCCATATGCATCCATCATAAGTAGCACATCTAAGCATATAAATCACTGCATATCATCATCATAATAAAATGAAATAGCTATCTAGTGCATGTCATCCACAAATAAAATCATATAAACATAGCATCAATGTGAACATCTGAGTTCCCAAATTAGTGCATGTCCTAAAATTAGGGTTTTTTGATCGCAGGTCTGAGATGTGGTTCCTAAATTTGAAATTTTTAGTTGTAGCCCATAAGCGTGGTTCACAACTAGCATTAAATGCACCAAAATCCCATCGTGGGAAGGTCTTAAATGATAAATTAATTATTCCTTATGGATCATAATCTCAATAAGAGCAATCAATTTATCAAATTTGGTGATTTCGAAGCACCAAGATAAATTAAAAAACTAAAAAAGTCAACAAAAAAATTAAACAAGTCAAAATCCAAATGCATCTCGTATTCAGTTATTTACCCTAGACACTTGGTGGTTGCAGTGACTGATACTCCATGCAATCCAACGATATGAGTAAATAACCATAAGGACATTTGGGGTAAAATTGTCATCGTTGATTTGATATTCTTCTTTTCAATCCCGAAGAAGACCTTCAAGGCTAGATTACTACACTAGAATGAGGTGTGTCATGTCATTTATCCTATGACATCTTATCAGTAGATCATCGACAAATTGATTAAACATAAATTTTGATAGGACTTGTATCATTTTTATTCCCTAATAAGGCTATCGCAGCCTGATCGCTCCATGGGATAGAAATGTGCAATTACTATTAATAGTTGCAATCATAAGCTAAACTAGGCCTAGCCAAGTACTTTAAAATGCTAAATTCTAAGTTTATTCAGATCATTCATTATGGTCAAGCAACCTCGTCACTTTATTCATTGTCATTACCCTCATCAACTCATCACTTGAGGGGGTAGTCATAATATCACAATCATAATCAAAATCAGTAGAATATCCCTTGATCATAGATCCCTTGATCTTGTAAAAATTGCATTCATCCTTGCGAATCATTGTCAACAACTATCATAAGCTTACCCCTTTGCTTGGGATAAATATCATTTATGACAGTTAGTTTGTAACTCTCATCCTTTTGGATTGACAGGTGCAAAAGCCTACTTGGCATTGATGCTATTCTAATGTCTGATGACGAGTGCAAAATATTTCAAATTTAAGCCTTTCACCCAGTTGGAAGCAATGATTCTAGGATGCACATCCTTTTGCAAGACCTAGGGCATCTAATGTTTATTATATTAATTATCATCATGGAACCTTTAACATCATTTTAGGAGGTCTATTTTTTCTTAGCATTGTTTTATCTCACAACGCATCTCAAAAGGGATATCTGTAGACACCTAAAACGCATCATGTCGAAGGTGACTACTCATATGGGACATGCTACAAGACCATATGGAAGATATTGGAAAGACTCCAAGATAGAGCAATGGTTTTAACCACTCAATTTGAGCTCCTTGGCCTAAATAGTTTGAACTGCAGTTGAGACCTGTGGTCTACAGTTTGAACCGTAGCTATGACATATGGTCTATAGTCTAGGCCGCAACTGTCACCTATGGTCTAAACTAAATTTTAGTTGGCCTTCATCCAAGCCAAATCGATTTGAATGGCCATTTGTTCTAGAAGAAGGTAGTTAAATTAATAGAATCTTCCATTCCAACTGGTTTAACCACCTCTTCTTGATCTTGGCTTCTCCATTAAGACACCCCTAGCCCTTGGGTAGTCCTATAAGTACCCCTAAAAATTAGGGTAAACTATCAGAGAGTGCATTAGATATTAGAGCAGCGAAGCCCTGTCAAATTGTGGACTCACTTGAGTGCATTGAGAGGGATTTTGGTTGCTTTCCACTTGCCAATCCACCAAGCATCATGTCAATTTGTGTCATAGATGCCCTAAGGAGCTAGAACGCCAAGAAACGATAATTTGAGCAAATGGAGGCCCAATTGTGGAATTCAACCGCCAATCCAGTCAGAGGACACCAAGGTGACCCTTGATCATCAATTGGACAAGGAAGATCAAGCCCACAACCCTTGATTTGGAGGGTAAAGATACTTTATTGCTCATCGTGACTGAAAACCACAGTGTGTAGTGCGAATCACTCATCTGAGTTGTGGTTTGTAACAAGTGATAGATCTCCTTACTGTATCTTTTGCATTGTGTTTAATTAGGCTAGATTAGGCATTTTAGTGGTTTATTTCATATTTTAGAGACACTAGCCGGTTTAATTAGGGTTTTATGTGAATTCTTTCCATTTGAGAAACTTTGCACTAATCCCCTATTTCCATGGATCATTTCATACAATTAGTCTATTAAATAGATAGCAGTACTCTTTATTTCTATGTTTAAAGCAATATTTATGAGTTTTGCATAAGTATAGCATATTTTGTTCATTTTCTTGATTTCATAGTTGTTATGGCATATTCATGTTTACTTTTCTAAAAGGGCCTCATCACGAGAGGTTTCCTATGCTATTAATGCTTTTGTATTGTTTCATTACCACAAGAAAGTAGGTTCAAAGGAGATTCAAGCATCTAATTCCTTCCTCAATGTGAATAAGAGGGTCAAATCCACCCTAGAGTAGTTTATGACTATTTAGAGAGCTATAGTATTGTGCCTACCCCATTGGGGGATTTGGAATTGTATCAATCATATCAACATTTGGGTGATCCTAAGAGGGGCATGATTATAACTGAGACTCTTTTCAATACTAATAAAATAAGCATCCATTTTCTCGTTTTATGCAATATTGTATCATTTTATGCTTTTATGTTGGTTTCTATTGATGCAATAGATAGGTGCATTACTTTTTGGATAGGTCAGTAATACCTTTTCCCATAATAAATGCTCTAGTAGTCCTATATTATTCCTCCTTTATCCTTATACTCATCATCAAAATCTTGTGTCCAGTCCTCAAGAACTTTATTTCAATATTCTTTGGTCTTGTAATGCAATTATTGATGGATCATCATGACCTTTTATAATACTCACAAATGTTTGACTTATTTGAAACCTAAGACTTTCCCTTAGGTACTTGATCCTTATATTCCACTAACTTGAATTCTTTTCAATGGGATTGTGTATGAGAAAGAGATTCACAATTCTTTATATCCATTTTATAATGGAATAGAAGCTTCAAAAGTTCTTCAAGAGAGATGGAATGAGGCTCTTTTATAGTCATAGCATTCACATAAAGAATAAAACCAACTATATAAAAAGGAAAATAAATATTGGAAGTAATATATTTGACATACTCTTTATCACTCTTTACTCTATCTCCTGTAGTAGCTAGATCAACTTCTAGAAGTGAGATATATAGTATTTATCATTGCTAAAATCTAAAATTTTGAGTTTTGAGAGCTTTATCTGTATCTTGTTAAATTCACTAGCACTTATTGTTCCATAGATATATTTCAAATTAGTCCATACCTCAATAGGATCAATTTTCTCTCTAATGTATAAAAGTACATTTGGTTCCACAAACATGAAGAAGAGTTGAAGAGTTTCCTCCTTTCTCTTATTAAGTTTATGATCATTGATACCTTATTTTGATTGAACTGGATATTTCTGCTCCTTAGTAATATTACTATTTGAGCTAATAAAATGATATAAATTTTATATTTTAGGCATATAATATACCCTAAGGAATCCATTTTATAAAGAAACTTTAAATAAATCTATAACAAGTCCAAAAAATGATGTCACCACTATGTAGAACTAAAAAAATTAGGCACATTAGAAAAAAAAAGGCTCTAATTTATTTTTTATGAAATAGTTATGGCCTTTACAAGATTTGGTAAATTAGCATTTAAATTAGAAAAATAAAATGCCAAACCTTAGAAAAAATTATCCAATTAACAATTGCTACTTAGCACCACTGGATTGGGTGTTGCACTATTAAATGGTGAAACCAAGTTTGACATGTGACTTGATGTGATTATATAGATTGCTCATTTGAATGTATGTACAACTTAATTTTAATATGTCAAAGCCAATGGGGTTTGAACCCTAGACCTTTTGCCTATAAGAGAACGAAGAAACCAACTACACTATGCACTTGTGTTTGATAGTAAAGGAAATTAATTGGATTTTGACATATGGACAATGGAGGATTTACCTTGGAGGTACTCCAATAATATTAGCATTGAGTTTTATAATTATCTCCTCCTTTCAAAAATCCATTATTCCAACCACTATTCCATGAATGACTAATGTGATGGAGGATGTCGTTGCATAATTTATATCGAGGAGAAATATAAAAAATAAAAAATATGTTACTGGGATTTAAATTAGAGACCTCTAAGTAAATAAGAGGTCAAACCACTACACCATTACGAATTATAATGAGTAGAGTGTTTGAATTTAGAATATTTTTTAGAACCATTTTAAAAGATTCATTCAACACAATATTTTATCGAGAAGAAGAAAATTACAATTAGAAGATAACAATAGTAAAAATATGAAGAAACAAAGGGACATAACAAGAATTATAAGGTGGGTGTTCATGAGCATCCCAATATATTTCATTTTATTCATAGTCATGATCCAAATGGATCCTCATTGAGGGGTATTTATAGTGATACCAAATCCTCAATGAGAGGTTAACCTTAGGCTAACATAAACTTAACCTTAAGGTTAACCTTATAATAAAATAATAATAAATTATCCTTTTAAGTAAAGTTATCCATAAATATGGATTGACCAATGCCACTAAGGGTGAAATATAAAATGGAATCATAGGCTTCCATAATTATATGCCTATAGGATATGTAAATTATGCTCATAAGTACCTCTTCACACTTTTTATCTTGGATTAAACAATATTAGATTACACAAATTTCCACACCCCCACATAATATGAGCTAAGAGGGCTAAGTAGAGAATTCATTAGAGGTAACACCTCCCTCCATCATGTATTATGTAGTGGGCCTTTGTTGGTCCTCCTTCATTCTCTTCTTCATCATTAAAAATCTTGTGTCCAACCCTCAAGATATTTTTAAAATCTTCTTCAACCTTGTAATGCAATTCTTGATGGAGTGTCCTTTATTTTTGCAATACTCACAAATGTTTAACTTTTTGAAACCTTAGAATTTTTCTTAGGCACCTAATAATTATATTCCAATTACCTAAAGTCTTTTTTATAAGATCAGGTATAATAAAGAGCTCCATCCTTCTTCATTACCACTTCATAATGGATCAAAAACTTGAAAATTCTTTTAAGAGATGGATTGTGGATCTTTGATAGTCATAGCATTCACATAAATAACTAAGCTAATTGTATGAAAATGAGGAGAAATATTTGAAGTAATAGATATTATATACACTTTATAACTCTTTACTTTACCTCTTTTTATATCTAGATCAATGTTTAGAGCTTTGAAGTGAGATATATAGGCTTCAACATTAATTAAATCTAATTTTTTGAGATTAGAGAGCTATATCTCTATCCTATTAACTTCTCTAGAACTTACATTTCCATAGATATATTTCAAATTAGTCCATACCTCAATAGGATTAGTCTTATTTCTAATGTACAAAAGTATATCTTGTTCCACTAACATGAAGAAAATTCCAAGAGGTTCTTCCTTTCTCTTACAAATTTCATGATCACTAAGACCTTGTTTTTATTCATTATTGAAGATGAACCAAATATTTTTGCTCGAGTAATCCTACCATTTTAACTAACCAAGTGCTATAATTTTTCTATTGAGGTAACATACCCTAAGGAATCCATTTTGTACAAAAACCCTAAATAAATCTATAATAGGTCTATAAACTAATGTCACCACTACATAATTCTCAAAAAAGCATGTAATTTAGAAAAAATGGGCTCCAAACACTTCCATATTGGCCTTTGGAAGGTCTAGTTATATTAGCTCTCAAATGAAAAAAATCAAATTCCAAATCAACAACTACCATTTGTCACCACTAGATTGGGTGTTGCATCAACAAATAAAAGTTTTCCACTTCGTTTTATAGGATTGGTTGATTATGCATGCTCATATGTGTGTGTGTGTGTGTGTGTGTGTGTGTGTGTGTGTGTGTGTGTGTGTGTGTGTGTGAAATTATTTTGAAAGGGTTTTATAGTTTATGGGGCTCAAATATAAGATGGATCACTTTAAAACAAGGGAGCATTCCATTGTGCCACACATGTAGCTATGATGTAAAGAGAGTGGAATGTATTTGGAGATGTAGTTAAGATGAGATTGTTTGGAGCAAGAAAAAAATCCAAAACTGAATTTTGAACACATCTTTTGACCACAAGCGAGCTACCCAACCTATGTGCCATGTAGTCAATTGAGGTGAGTGAAGACTGCTTTTGACTTATCCCATAGCAATCCATTTATCACGAGGAAATTTTCAAAAAATTTACCTATGGATATTTGACTTGCTAATATTTGTACTACAAACAAGACACTTAACCACTATGTTGTAAGTACACAACTGATTGAGGAGAATATAAAAAAAAATCCTTTATTTATTTCTAGCCAAAAAGAATTATAAAATGGCACTAGTTATTTGAACCCTTTATGATCTCCAATCTAGAACCATCTCTACCAACATGCCACTACTAGCTTAATGAATGGAAGAGAAGGGGTCTAAGAAATAACTGGCTATGACTGCTATAAAAGGGACTAGGATTCGAACACCCAACCTCCTAGATCCAAAGCACATGAACTAGTCACTACATTATCTACACTAGTATGCCACTTATATGTCATCAAGCAAATATATGCTAATATATCACACATAATCATACATGGATGGCACCAAAAAATAATTTGAAAACTTTAAAAAAATTTATGCAATAAATGGAGATTTGACCTAAATGTTGAATTTAATCACTAAAGATATAATTCCTCATTTTATCAATGAGTGAAGCTACATTTAATCTCACTCTGATACCATCTTTGAATTTGCAATTTTTTCTAGAACTGTTCAAAAATAATCATTCACCACAATCATATTCTAAAAAAAAGAAAAAATTCAATTAGAAGATAGAAATAATAAACAACATGAAGAAATTAAGGGATATGACAAGAAGAATAAGGTGGGTGCCTATATAAACCCTAATATATCACATTTTTTTCATACTTTTTATCAAACGGATCCTCATTTAGATCTATTTAAAGTGATACCAAATCCTCAATGAGATGTTAACCTCAGACTAATATAAACTTAGTCAATAAGTTAACCATACAATATAATAATAATAAAGTATCCTTTAAAGCAATGTTATCCATAAAGGTTGATTAACCAATTCCACTAAAGATGAAATAAGAAAGTTCCCCATAGGCTTACATTAACATGCTCATAGGCTTACATAATTGATTAATGCCCATAGGTAATAATCACTCTTAGAGAAAGTGTTGGCACAAAAAATAAAGTAAGTGAAAAAATACATAGGAATTATGGATGGATGCATGTGTTAGAATATGATAAAGTAAAAAAATATTGAATGGTTTTTACAAAATAATGTGGAGCTTGTTAGATGAGATAAATCTAAGTAATAAATTATCTCTATATCATTATATAACCTAAGTTATGCTCAAAAGTCCTATAGTTACAAAACCTACAATGAAACATTATGTGGAATATTTTGAATATGTAGATACTATAATTTAGTAGTAATGTCCCAAATATGATGACTTAAAGGTAGATCCAAAGGCTAACCTAGAGGTGATGACCTAAAGGCAACCTAGAGGCAATTACCTAAAGGTAACCTAGAGGATGATCTAGAGGTAACCTAGAGGTGACCCAAAGGTGACTCAAAGGAAATGATCTATAAGTAGACCCTAAAATAAAAAAAGAGGTAAACTTAATTGATATTACCCATATGCAAAGAAATATCTAGATTCAAACCTAGAGCTAAAGCCACAAGCAAAGCTAGAGTCAAATTCAAAGCATAATTCTAGTTTACCAACCCTAGGAATTATGGGGGATAATGATATTTATACTAAATAATGTAATAAGGGGGTGTTAACCATTATTACGTTATTTTATTTTATGTTTATTAGGGGATGTTTAATGATTTCACCTCATATGAGGTTGGATAGTCACATCTCTCATGAGTATGAAAGAAGATAAAGACATAGAAGAAGGTGAAACACCAAAGTCTCTTGAAATAAAGAGACACATTGTTGTACAAAAATGTATGTTTTATGCAAGATTTGAAGTTAGCAAAAATATTTTGTGGAAATTTGAAATACATTATTGTGTTTAAAATAGTTATTTATTCTATCATATTTTGAAAATATTGTTTACCCCCATATTTTTTAATATGTATTGGAGGTATCTATTCTAGTCTATTTTGAAAATCAATTAATAATTTTTTAAAGTATCCTCAAGGACCATAAGCCACAATTTCCTTTTATCAATGGGAAACCTTATTCCTTGATCAATAAACCTATTTGTATTTTTGCAAGAAATACGGTCCTTAGAATATTTTTTGTCATATTTGTATCAAGAAGCTTGAGGAGGTAGCCAAGAAGGGTATGATACTTGTCTTTCCTTATATATGATGATGATGAGCATGAGATAAAGACCTTGCATGCACATGTTGTTATTCATTTAGATTATTGAATCTCCACATATTCAAAATTATGGATCATATATTTAGGGGTGACATGGCACATGATGAAACATTATCATATTTTGATTAACTATAATGGAAACTATCATGGTGAGAATGTAGTCATTAGTGATGATTCTTCTTTAGAATTAGCTAGATATGATGAGGTAGCTCTTGGTTCCTCCTCATTAAATAAATTTCTTCATGTACCAAGAGTGGACTCTAATATCATTTCTATTTAGCACATCACTCATACTAAAATAAAGGTAGAATATTTGTAAATAGTGGATATCCTTACTAAGTTCATGCCCAAGTTCCATTTGTTTAATTTCTAGAGTGTCTTGGAGTATGAGAGTGTCCCTTAAATGTAATTATTGATAAGGATATCTCTCTATGTACATCATTCAACTTAAAGATGTACATTGAAATATGTGGAGTTAAACTTCATTTGAGGCCATGACAAACCTTTTTTATCGTAATCAATTGTATAACCCTATAGGACGTTACTCTAGAGATGGGTTTACTGTAATATTTTTATATTAAATATTAATGTTGGGTATTTAACCTTTATCTAAGGTCACACATGATTTGATTATTTTTACCCCTTGATACCATCCATTTGGTCATTAATATAATATGAATTCTTCTCTTGAGTGATATTATTTGGTCTCTAAAGACGTTTTGTGTATCTTGTTTACTTATCTATGATATATTTTGATTTTTGGGTAATATGTTGATCGCATACTTTTTGGAATTATTTTTTAAATATGACCTTTTCAACCCTAATATTATAGCCCTTTTGCTGGTTTTTTTTATCTACTTCTTTCAACTACATAGTTAATGCCATGTTTTTTTATAGAAATTTGACCTCTTCTATTATAATTTAGAACACATTTCACGTATATTTTAAAATGTAGCAAGAGTATATTGATCATCTACTCTTAAGTGCACTTACACTCAAGAACTATGGAATTCATATTTTAAAAGAGAACAAGGCTTCTTAGGTCTTGCCTAGGTAGAGTAGAGATCTCTAGATCCAATGGAAGGGACAAATAACCAAAGAGGACAACACAAAGCTTTGGAAGCTCTTTAAGGCTTACTACTTATGGGTATTATGATTAGAAAGGAATAATATAATATTCAATAACAAGCGAGTTTCTCATAAAATAACCTTTAATATTATAATGACTACAATGAGAGAGAGACTTGGCATGCATAAACAATATTAAAAGGAGGATAAATATAATTTTAATTTGAGAAAAAATTTGCAAATGAATCCACTGAAAAAGGAATGAATCAAATAAACTTTGATAGGGCTGCCAAAAAACATTTGGAGGAAGCAGGGGGTGGAGGGGTCATTATAGATTCACCAGGTAAAGCCTTATTGGTATAATAAAAACTATGGAAAAACTACCAATAATATGGTAGAATCTAGGGTAGTCCTTCAGAGGTTGAAGCAAGCAACATTCCTCAATATTTAGAAATTTTAGGTGTAAGGTGATTCCATGCTTATAATTAAGAGTCACCAAGAGAAAGTATAGCCAATTTGGAAGATTCAAGCAATCCTGAGAGAAGTTTCATTGTTAAGTTTATATTTTACCCACTACAGCTTCTAGCATGTTTACCAAGAAAAAAATAGAGTGGTTGATAAACTGGCAAATGAAGGTATAAAAATAAATGACCTAGCTATGTGGCAATAAAATATCCCAAATCCAAAAAAAAAATGATTTTCCAAGAAATATCTCAAGTAATAGTCAAGCAAGCCATATAGTGTACAAATATTACAAAAGGGAAGAACTAATCAAATTCAAGAGAGGTATCACTTTATGTACAACATGTGTAGGAAAAATATAGCCCATAGCTTCTAATTTGTTTTCCACCATTTCAAGAGGGAAACAATTGGTTTGTAGACATAGAGGGCATTTGTTTTTTACAATGGACTGAGACCCTCTCAAAACCCATTCTTTATCCTAATTAATAATAATAATCACATGTAGAATAATAGAAGGAAATAAGAGAGCATATAGATGAAATAACTAGGAGGGATAATCCAGATTAGAATAAAGATATGGGTACCTTCAAAATAACTAAGAGAGAATCAAAATAGGAATAAATGGGTGGGTGCCCGTAGCAATCACCATGATATACATAATACAAACCAATACAATGGATCAATATTGGAGGAATTTATAGTGATACCTAATTCATAATGTGGGTACTTTTTACACCTACCCATGATAAGTTATTAGTAGTTATTTTATTCTATTATATTTTGTTTTCCTTTATTAATAAAACCATAGACCATCAAAGGTTTCATTAGCCCTGATCAAAAGAATATGCAAAGATTGAAAGTCAAAGACCAAAATATTGACCAGAAGAATAGGAAAGTGGAGAAGGAGCTAGCCTTTGAGCTTGCTGAAGCATCCATGACTGATCAAAATTTGAATAAGAGATGAAGACTCAACTCACCACCTAAAGAGAGAAGTAGTTGTGACCTGGAAGCTCACTGATATTCATTGGGATGAGTAAGGAGAAAATTGACTAGGTAATGGGACCTTCGAAATGGTTATACCCAAATGGAGTACTCATAAGTGCACTCTTGGCCCTATTGATGGAATTCAAATTCTATCACAATGGCTATTTCTAAAAGACATCAAAATATTTACACCTAGTCGTACTCGGTAAAGTTCCCATGGTCTAGCACAATCTAAAATAAGAGAATGGCTAAGTCAAAAGTGCACTAGAACATTAGTACCAGGTCAGAATCCAATTGCATCTAAAATATCCAACACATAAAATAGCTAAAGTTTGTAAATCTATTTTGTACCCAATCAAATCTTGGTGGGGTACTAAATCTCTGGCCCCCATATTGGGGGTCACCTAAGTCACAAAAATGACTAATTTGAAGAACATGTGCTTATACTGATATGGGGGGTGAACAATATAACATAAAACTTTTTCCCAAATAGAAGCATCAACATTAATGAAACCATAAACATCACACAAAGCATCACATACATAAGAGACACCATTTTAACGTGGTTCACCCAATGTGGGCAACCTCCATAGAGAAAATATTTTACTAAAACTTTCTCAATCAATATCTTAGGATTACTTCCCAAATTACAATGTTTATGGACTTCTGTCCAAAGGAGATGTTGATCCCATAATCTCAAGTTCATGGATCTCTTCCATAGGAGAACTCTTTCCCCTTCTACTCTGGCTAGTGATCTTCTAGAAGACTCTATCTCTATGCTACATTGATTGGTGGATCTCTCTCCACTTGAAGACTTATCACTCAGATCTTGTCTTCAGTTGTCCTAGTTGTTGGATCTCTATCCACTGAGACTCTATCCTATATACTCTATCACCTCCAAAGCTCTGTCTCAATACTGTACCAAACACAATTCAGTCATTCTAGCACAGTTCTGCTCAATCTCTTGCACTAAACATAGTACAATCTGTATAGTAAATTTTTGCTCAATAGGTTCACTCAGAACCTGCTCAAATCTGTGCAACAGGTTCACCCAAAAACCTATCTAAATATGCTCAATAGGTTCACATAAAACCTGTCTAAATCTGCTCAACAAATCCTCTCTAGGACTTGCTCAAATATGCTCAATAAGTCCTCTCTTGGACTTGCTCAAATCTGCTCAATAAGTCCTCTCTTGGACTTGCTCAAATCTACTCAATAAGTCCTCTCTTGGACTTGCTCAAATCTGCTCAATAAGTCCTCTCTTGGACTTGCTCAAATATGTTTAGCAAGCTTTCACAAAAGCTTAACTCAAAATAGTCCACAAGCCTTCTCAAATACTTGTCTCAAATCTGCTTAACAAGATCACACAGAACTTGTTCAATCTCATAGAATCATAAAGAGAATTGTTAGAGACTCAATATGTTCTATACTCAAAGTACAATCAATATCTCAATTCAATCTCATAGAAGCATAAAGAGATTGTTAGAGACTCTATATGTTCTATACTCAAATCCCAATCTCAACTTAATAGAAGCATAAAGAGAATTTTTAGAGACTCAATATGTCACATTCTTAAATCTCAATCTCAACTCAAATCAATCTCATAGAAGCATAAAGAGAATTGTTAGAGACTCTATATGTTCTATACTCAAATCTCAATCTCAACTCAATAGAAGCATAAAGAGAATTATTAGAGACTCAATATGTCCTATTATTCAATATCAATCTCAACTTAAATCAGAATATATAATAGTTTGTTTTATGGAACTTGAACAACCATTTCACACATCCACTTGACTAGACTTAACCAACTCAACTCAACCAATCACATCAAGGAACAACACTTTCTCACAAACCCTAGTTCAAGCATGTATCCACCAACTCAAAATGTTTCCAACAATGCTTTATCTCAATTCTCACATAACAATGATACTCATGTTATTTTCTAGATCATGTTCAAGTTCATTTCATCATCAATGGGCTTCAAAAATAATGCTAATGAAACAAGGTTTAAATACAACTCACAAATCAAAAAAACCTTGAAGCATTCAACCAACCATCTTCACAAAGGAAACTTCAATTAATCCTTTTCACTCCAATGATATTTCATAAATCAACCACCACAAACAATCAATAGGAGAATGTGCCCATACCTTTTTGATGCCAATAAGTTGTTCACAAAATCTGCCACACTTAATCACAACTTTCCTTTTCAATATTAATAAGGGTTAGTGGTCTTTTAAATAATCACAATAAAAGCATAACTTAATTTACACCCTTTTCACTCCAACTTCATAAACACATCCACCAAAGTCTATTTTAATAAAAACCCTTATTAAAAATAACCCACAATAAATATCTCAATATCACTTTAACAACTCCTTATTTCTCCTAAAATCAATTCTCCATTTCCATCAAAATAAAACATAAATCAAATATGCTTTTGCAATAATAATCGCATCCCTAATGACAAAATTTAATTCCCATTAAATACCTTATAACTCCAAAATTTAGGGCTAATAACAATTATTAAAGTCAAAAACATAAATACCTCTCAAGGGGATTCGAACCCCCGTCCACCATACACCACGAGCGTCTTAGCCGTGGCTAAGATTCCAACCGAGCCAAAGCGCTTGTTGGAAATTCAAAGGCCAAAAAGGCCTTTAATCTTCCTCTGCCTACCGCAAAGGATAAAGCGCTAAAGCACTTCCCACACGCTGTCATCAATGGGATTTGATCCTTGATATTTGAACTGCCCATAGTCTTAGAAAAATTGACACGCCAATGCGCCACACCTCATACCACGTTTGAGATTTACAAATCACTGCACTTTCTTCACTACTTCCTTTTCAACAATTCGTACGAGCTCTTTCGAATTCCAAGGCAATTAACACACGAGAGCAAGGATAATTATTTGGTTTAATTGCCACCCCTTTATATAGCATTTAATAACACTTTGAAGACATCGACAGAAATATTAAAATTGTATTTGCATGATGACATTGACGAGAACATTTTCATTTAAATTTGAAAACCAAACATTAAAACTCAAATAACTCCATCATCGGGGCACATTTTTCGACAAAACGAAAGCCCAACGTGGGTTTTAAGAAAAACCCAGATCAAATCTGCTATCCATGGTTTTAAATAAAACCTTTTATTTTCCCTACGTTTGTTTTCATAAAAACCCTTCATAGAGCCTTTTGACATTTATTGCTCTATTGACATCAATGACAACATTTTAGCTTAGGGACTCAAAATGTCCAACATAAGTACTTGATATTCTAGAGAATATATGCCCATTCAAGGCCCGATAGATGCCTAAAATTATAGCATAATTAGGAGCAAAAAATGCTCAAGTGTTCAAGGTGCCAAAATATTTTCACCCGGTTTGAGCCTAGTAAAGTGTTAACTACCTATCATACTTCTAGGAGAAAAGGGTGGAAAACACCAAAATATTTGTACCAGGTCAAAACTCGATGGAGTACCAAATCTCCATTTCAATGTTGGAGACCACTAGATTGTAAAAATGATCAAGTGTCAAGAGCATCGAAATATTGGTACCTGGTCTAAGCCCAACATGATCCCAATTTTTTGTCCTGATATCGAAAGCTGGAAAAAATTAAAAGACAAGTGAGGCTAGAATATTTGTACCCGACCAAGGCTCGGTATGGTTCCAAATCTCTGGTACTAATTAGTAACTAGTTTTATTTAGCAGCAAGTTATATTAGAGTTCTAGCACATGCAGGGATAGAGGCAAAGCATGCATCTGAATGGTGGAGTTACCTAGAAAGTTGTACCTAGTCAAAACATGTCAAAACATCAAAGAGATATCACCTTCTCAGAGGAAATATGACTACAAAGGATCTGGTGACCATATTTCAATGTTAGAGGAGCCTTTACTCCATTATGCTAATAGGGCAATATTCATTTTTAGAATGATCTTAATGACATGAACCATCAAAAATATGATAGGGTGGCTAATCCAAAAAGGGTTAGTAGAGATTTAGGGACCATATTCAACCAATAAGGTGGTCATAGACTCAAGAATATATAGATCCTAGATCCTGGACACGTCAACAAACCATGATCTAGTAGTTAAGGCAACCATACCTCTGAGTAGTTCAATGAGTTGGTAAACTTTATGACGTAATAGCAATCCATTCCTAAAGTAATGATATCTTGACAACTAAAACATTATAGAAGGTCTATAAATATTGTAATATAAAATAAAATAAGGGTTCGCTCTTAGGCTTTTACAATTCATATGTAAGAATAGAAGACTTGCATCTTAATACAAAGTGATTATTTTTTGGCCTCTGGTTCAATTCATTTGCAAAACATGTATGTATGGATGATTACTTCTTTCTAATTTTAGCTTATTAAATATTCATGGTGTTCACTCTGAATTTTAAATTTATGCTATGTTCATTTTCCTGTTCTAGAATTAGTAGTTTGATAAGCTAAATTATATTAGAACTAAATGTTCTATGGTTGATAGTAAAACTAGTTGGTTTTTTAGGTAATTGGTTGTTTATTTGCATAGTCTTTTACTACACATGTGTCTTGATGTTGCTTAATCTACACCAATTTAAGTTCTAGCTTCAACTCCATTTATTTTTTTCAACACCCTATTCCTTGGAAATTTAGAAATAGTTAGGTCAAATTTCAAAGGAACCAGCCTCCTTCAGAGATTGGCTATTGAAGTCCTCTCAGCTTCCTGATCATTCAATGTTGGTCAAGGTCTGTGAGTGCACAACCTTTCCATTTGTGAAGACAAAATTGAAACACCAAATATATAATAAAAATGAATAATCAATGATACAAGAGATTGCACAAATAATGGATATTATATTATTATCGTTAGGTGGATCTTAATACAATCAAATGCAACCCAAATTGGGGTTTACACTATTTATTATCTTAATACAAATGAATAAATTATGTTAGGGTTCTATGAAATCCTAGCTAGTAATGTTTTTGGTGTATTCAACACTTGTTCTTTCTCCCAACAAAGGTGAGTGGGCTTCAGATATCCATTGGTCATACCACTTCAGCTTAAAAAACTGCTCAATACCTATGTATCTCTAAATATGCATATAGAAGATAATAACAAAGATATAGTAATAACTGTGAGGGCTCCAATGTGTGAGACCCTCAAAAATTAATAAAAACCTAGCTATAAAATAATAAAATAGCATGCAAATATGAAGATAATAAAATTAATATAATAACAAAATATTTACCTTATAGACTTGTCATTTTTTTATTTGTCGTTGGTCGTCATTGTAGGAAACAGGTGTGTTGAAAACCCTAGCAAAACTCGAGGGTTTGCTAGTCAAAAAAAAAAGGATTTGAGATGCCTGCAAGTGCTCAGTAGTAGTAGGAAGCACCCATAGACACTCAGTAATGGAGGGAGGGTGCCTAAAGGCACTCGATGATGGAGAGAAGCACATAGAGTCACTTGACAGTGACAGGAAATGCTTGGAGGCATTCGAGAACTAAGAAAAATATCTACAGAAGTAGATATGGCTAAGTGAAGAGGGTAGCAATGAATGTGAAGGCTATGGCAAGCGAGGGTGGATGGCAATAATGCTTGGATACTCCAGGGGAACTGAAGAAATTGGGAAGTCAGGGAAAACTACTTAGGGCATGAATTGCTTAGGAAAATTTGGGGAAACTCAAGGGTTGAGCCAACAAAATAGCTCCTATTTATAATCTCACCTAGGGCACAGTAGGGTTTGAATGACACAATTTGTGTGGTCACTATTAAAATGTGACGGAGGGTGGAGATTAAATCTGGGCATGTGACACGGATCAAGGCAGATGAATGGTTAGGACTAAAATCTAGATGGATGGCTAGGATTAATTCATACACACACACACACACACACACACACACACTATATATATTAAATATATGTAAAATATAATTTAGAAATATTGATATTAAATATATATAACAAATATATATATGTAAATAATGGGTAAAAATGGAGGGAATACCTGGATGGACGACAAGTGGATAGGATTGGGCGTCTACACCATTAGATAGATTTCTAGACCAATAATTTTTGACACACCCAGTGGGACCCATAGGTTCCACATTTTCAATTAGTTAGAGATCAATGATGCTCTGGTTTATCCATATTTTATTTTGTCACCTGGTGACTCCTTTGCATGAAGAATATGATTCATGTGATTGATTTTCCTTAATGTTAAACAGAGCTTGGTGATACTTTATTTTGTGATCTTTACTCTCTAATACACCTAGCAACTTTGTTGATTCTGTGACCCATATTCTATGATTAGTTTCCTCTACACTCCTTCATTATTTACAATTTCCTGAAGGATTCAATATTTGTCAGCAGTCTTGACCTCATCAATAGAGTAGGTATGCTCATCTGGCGACTCCCCCTTAAAAAGAGAACCTAAAATTTTTGAAGGATCAGTAGCCTAGACCAATTGCATCAATGATTCAACAATATTATCCTCACTGTAATTATGTAGAACCCTTAAATATTCCTAACCTTCATGAAATTCCCAAGGCAACTTTGAAGACACTTTCCAATTTTGTGTTATCTTTTGATGATATAGGAGTAATCAATCACAACATCTAAGCTATGCTGAGATTCTCAATAATGGAGTTCTGGTATAGTACTAAAATATACTATAACTAAAAATTATAAGAAATGTTACAATGCAGTATAATGGAGGAAATGGACACTCCAATAATTGATTCTTATAGTACTACATTGTACTCCATCACCAATCTATATCTACTGCACTACTACTTGTAACTATTGCTATCTTAGCTCTATATATCTAACATACACTATGATGCCCTTTATATAGGAATATGGATTCCTTGGCCAACACTCTATCTTGATGTACAAGTGGACACCTTGCACTTTTACAACTTGCACATTGACACTTGTGCATTTATTACTTCTTCATCAAGCAACTACTTTACTTTACTCTCAAGTAACTTTCTACTCTAGTTATGTACCAAGGGTGGTACATTTACATGACCCAAATGATGTAATATACTCTAACACCCCCTATATTACATTATTTGGGTATTGAAGACTTTAGTCTTCAATATGGATCTTTCATCTGGTACTGGAATTGGTATCCTTCTTCATTGCTTACTGTAATTTGATCAAGTAAGTAGTTAGTGTCTTCATACAAGGTAAAGAAAGTTGTAGTTGAGGGTTCTTTTGACTGTTCAACTTGAATATGTCCATCAGGTTCTTCTTTGTTTGTATCTTCATTGTTTTATTTTCTCCTAGTGTGTCTTTTCTTTCTCTTCCTCCTCCTATGATTCTACATTGATGCTAGTGGAATCTATGTTTCATGATTAGTTAGTCTATCATCACAATAATATTGATTTGTGTTGCTAGTTTGCTTCATGTGTTGAGCAAGTACAAAAATAATTAATGATAGATAAATCATCAAACATTCCTTTGATGTGAATATAACTATTTTCTATGTATTCCACCATGCTCTAAAGAGAGTTTCATGAAGATAACTGATTAATGTTGTAAAGTTGCCTTCTTTTGCTTCTTTAAGAAATAAGGAGAATCTCTCTTTATCACTATTTGATAGATTCTCATACCCTTCAAGAGTATCTATTAGGTTTTGGGAGTATAATTTCACTTCATGAAATAGTTCCTTATTATTAAAAGCATTTCTTAGTATTTCATCCATAATCTTGAGATCAACCAATATAGCTTTTCTAGCTCTTAGATCCTTTGTAGTGGTATACCTTATGACTCCCTAGTGATTTAAGTTTAGGCTAGAAAACTTTGATATATAGTATTCTTTTTGCTTCTCTAGTATTTGAATTTGTAGAATACTATATCTATCTTGAGTATATGATCCAATTTGATAAAACCTTTAGGTTTTGTAGAATTCCTTATATCTCCCTAGTTGTTATATTATGCTATAAGTGCTTTTGGAAGTAGTAGTTCAATATTGAGTTGATTTTGTAATGTTTTGTAATCAACTTCTATTTATCCTTATTTCTCCTATTGAACTTATGCACTTATCAATTTTGAAGTTCCTTTAGGTTGGATTCCTTTTGTCCCTCTAATTAATTCCAACTCTATATGGTGCTTTAATGAACTTCTTTCTCCTACCTTCAATAATTTAATCTTTAATTTTCTAATTCCAAAATATTATAATTTGATGTAGCATACCTTATAACTCCCTATTTTTGGAATATTAGAAAATAATAGCAATAATAGTATTTGCAAATTAATCTTTCAAGTTCCTAAGGTTGGCAACCTTATATCTCCTACCTTATTATTTGTAAATATCAAGCAATTTCAATTATTAGAATTGCTTTCTTATCTTCTATGGGTGATAATAATTATTTTCCAAACACCTTATAGCTCCTACTTTAGAGGAAAATAATTATAATGTGTTGTAGAGTATTACCTTTCTTCAACGTACGTAGGGTAGGAATATTTGATGGTGGTAAGGGTTGTAGACTTGATGTGGAAAATGAGCATTTAATGCTCTCTTCCTCTTCCTTGATCATCACTGATTTATGATAGTTTGACCTCCGCTTTAGTTGTTGTGTTGTGCTTAGGTTTTCTCTCCTTCAACAATGATGGTCTTTACTCGTAGATTTGAGCATTCAATGCTCTTCTTCAATGCTGGTATATGGTAGTCTTTTACTACCTCGTCTACCTCCAAAATAGCATGCTCTTCTTATGTGCTCCTTACTATGTATTCGAATATTGCTCTTCGTTGTTCAATGCTTTCAATGATGCTTCGTTGTAGGGTGTGCGCTTAAGTAGCTTCGAGCTCCTTTGAGAGACTCCCATGTGGCTCAATATTTAGAGTAACATGCATAGTTACTTGGAGTAATTCTAATGCTCTGTGAGGTGAAATTCAATGTTATTTTAGGCACTAGTAACACCTCTCTTGCCTACATTAAGAAATATGCCTTTGTAACCTCCAAATTATTAACCCAACGCTCAAGGAGTGAGCATTTCTTTCTTTTGAGACATTGGTGAGAAATGAGCACTCTATCAGGTGTGACAAGTGGTGATCTTTAGTGGTGCATGTATTCTCCTTCAACGTTCAATATAGACCTCTATGCCAATGTATATCCAACTATTATCTTATCCTCAACGCTTGCTTCTGAAAATGATTCTACCATGACGTTGGCTCTAGTTTGATGGTGGCTCTACATGTTTTTCAACTATGATGGCTAGCGCTAGCCTTGGCTAGCTATTTATTTATGATCCAAGCTAGTATATCTTCCTTTCTTTCTTGTTGTATTGAGTCATCCTTTGATGTTGCTAAACTATAATGATGATAGCCTTGCTTGGATGGTTGGCCCTTACGTAGACCTTCGTTGGGATCTCCTTCTGATGTGAATATGAGCTCCTTATGTTGGCTTTGTTATTGTAGGTACACTACTACTCGATCTTATGGTTGATGAGGGTTTCTTTGGACCCTTCGATGTGAGCTTCTTGCTCTCTTCTACCCTGCTCGAATAGGACTCTTCTATCACCTATTCTATGATGGTGCTCGCTGATGATGATCATGCCTTTAAGACACTCAAATTTTATCCTCTCTTGCTTTGTAGGACAAGGGATTATGGTGCTAAAAACTAATGTAAATAAGTTTACAAAAGTTAGAATAGAATACCTTGATTTTTGCACCCTTATTTGAGATCTCCAAATCCCTTTTTGTATGCTTTCTATCTGCTGGTTTTTGATGGCTATTTCTCTGAACTAATCCTTGTAGGTGAAGGATGATTTGATGTTGTCTTCTTTTCTAGAAAACTCTCTCCTTTTCTTGGCTAATTTGGTAATGAATCCAAGCTAATAACCATGTAGATAATCTGCTTTTGAAAGAGTAATTTTTGCACTAACTTTTCCTTTTATAAATACCCTTAGTGCGCTTTGAATTTGAGACTCTCCAAGTCTCGATTTGTAACTTCTTTCAATGCTTTTAATGGTGGATTTCTTCTCCACTCCTTGGAGGAATATTGATCTGCTTGGTGGCTACTTTTGACCACAATATATTGCAGATTTTGTTCACCAAACAATGTCCTTAGATACTTTGATATTTTTTGATCTTGTGCTCTTTTGGTTTTCACCTCAAGCTAATAACAAATGCATATAATAATATTTAAGAGTAAATGAGTTAACCAATCTAGAATAGTGCAATAGTAGACTTACCTTATCACTCCTTTAATGCACTAATAACTCTTAAAGAATGCACTTAATAATCTCTACAATATTCAAAGTAAGAATAATACCTTCTAAAGAATTCTTTCTTTAAAAGCAATCTAAAAATTGCACTACAATCAATGTTGTAGGATGTAGTCTTTTCTTAGATAGACAATAGGCAGATGATATTTTTCTTTCTGTCAAAATATATCCAACTCCTATTTTATTGTGCAGGTGATAACCTTAAAAGTAATTTCCTTCTGCACACCTTAAGACTATATAATGCAACCTTCTTTTTGCAACTTCTGAATTCTAATAATGGTGCTTTAATGGAACTGGATAATAACCCTAATCAAATTTCAACTAATGAACTTATTTGCACCCAAGTTTCTTACCTTTATTGATCTATAGATGAAGGATTATGAGGTGATTCGATTCACCTTGTTGCTGCCTTGACACTGGATGGATTTGTGGCTTTGCTTGACTATTTAAAACAACTCTTCTATCTTCATTAATATGTAGCTCTCTAATGCTTCTAACTTGCTGCTTGATTTTGTACTAGATGAATTGATTAACCTTCAGGATGACCTCTGTAACTCTAAAGTTTTGCAGCTAGTATTATTGTCCTAATTGCTACCCTTTTTGGTAGACAATCTATCTTCTATAATGTGCCTTCTTAGCTCTGAAAGGCAATCTCCAAATCTCTTGGATTTGTTGGGCTTCTTCTGTCTATGTTCTTCTTCAACTTCCTTGTCGAATTCTAACTTCAAACAGGACCTTCTTCTCAAGATTTTGATAGTCTTGAGGTCTTCATGAATCTTCCTCGAAATTTGGTAAACTACTTGCCAAATATTTCTCCTTTGGGCTTGTTGTCGGATGATGATAATTGTCCCAAATATTCTACTATCATGAGCTTCTCCTTGGAGATGAATTTCTCCAATGAGTTCTTCTAGGAACTCCTTTGATGGCTTCAACAAACTCTACAATAAGGCTCTCCAAGCCTTCTTCTTGTTTCTCCTTGAGACCTCTCCAAGGTCTTCTATCTTGTAGCTACTCTGGTCTTCTTGATGAGACCTTTTCTTCAACCTTCTACTGTGGAAGTGTTGGTGATGGGATCACTTTCTTGGATCTCTGGATTCTGCTACTTTTGAAATCAGGTACTAGACTTTGCTCGTCCTTCTTCAATATTCCTTCTTCTAGAAGTTCTTCAATGAGACTTTCTGTGAGTCTCTTCAGCTTCTTCTGGAATAGATCTTCAATATGCTGTTTCCAATGGGGTCTTTTCTCAGACCTTTTCAACTTCACTAGTTATTCTTGAAACTAGTGGTATGAGTTTTGTGTTGAGTCCTAGTCTTCACAATCTTGTGGAAAGACTCTAGCTAATATGTAAATTACAATCTTCAATGGAGATCACTAATCTCCTATCTTTCTATTTCTCATAGACTCTTCTTTGGAGTCTTTTTTTAGAATAAAGCTTCTATGGCATTTTCTTCTAGATCAAGGCTTCTATGGCCTTTTCTTATGGATCAAGGCTTCTATGGTCTTTCTCTTCTGCAATGTGTAGGTCTGCAACAAGGTATTAGTAAGATGATTCTAAATCTTGTCAATGATGAATCTTCACTAGTTGATTTGTCAATCTAGTGGAATGAATGTTGAGTCCTAGTCTTCACGAGTTTTTTTGCAACTCTGTGGAAAGACTCTAGCCAAATGCAATCTCAAAATTTTTGGAACTAAGATTTGTTTGTCTCCTCTCTTGTGACTCTCCCTATTCCTATTGACCTACCATAGCTCTGATACCACTATTAGCTTTTGATGATACGAGAGTAATCAATCACAAGATCTAAGCTATGCTGAGATGAGCAATAATGGAGTTCTGGTACAATACTAAAATATACTATAACTGGAAATGATAAGAAATATTACAATGCAGTATAATGGAGGAAATGGACACTCCAATAATTGATTCTTATAGTACTACATTGTACTCCATCACCAATCTATATCTACTACACTACTACAGTAACTATTGCTATCTCACCTCTATATCTAACACACACTATGAGGCCCTTTATATAGGAAGATGGATTCCTTGGCCAACACTCTATCTTGATGTACAAGTGGACACCTTGCACATTTACAACTTGCACATTGACACTTGTGCATTTATTACTTCTTCATCAAGCAACTACTTTACTTTACTCTCAAGTAACTTCCTACTCTAGTTATGTACCAAGGATGGTACATTTACATGACCCAAATGATGTAATATAATATAACATTTTGATGGTGTAGAAAATACCACATATGAACACTGTCAAGATGTGGTATTTTTGGATACTATCCACAACATTGCAATAGAAGATGTGATGGTCGATTACTCACTTTATTTTTCAAAGAGAAGATATTGCTATGGTATAAATCTCTAGAGCAAGGAAGCATACACACATGGGCTAATTTGGTAGAAGTGCTCATAGATACCTTTGATGATACTAGAGATCCTTTTATTTTGCTTACTCAGTTCTCATTCATCAAGTGACCTCCTTAGGAAAGCATAGTTGATTTCAATATACGGTTCAAAATAACATGGAGGAGGATCCCCCAAGAATTCTAGCCATCTCCTGTATAGGCCTATCTTTACTATGTTCAAACTTTTCATCCTAATATAAGCATCCTCATTCAGTAATCTAAAGAAATAAGGTTCCCTCACCTATTTCAGGTTCCTGCATAGGTTGAAAATCTATTGATTATGGTCGGTAAAATCCCACCTAGAAATGTAGCACACCTCAAACCTCCACCCATAATTTTACCTCATATCCATAAGTGTCTGAACCTAGCCCCTTGTGTTATCCTAAAAATGATTGATCTATTTCTTCTCCTAAAATCCAATGGCAAGCAGGACATCAATTGAAGATAACAATATACAAGATAACCAAAGAAATGGAATATATGAAGATGTGTCTTGCGCAATCTAAAGTATATACTCTAGAAATACAGGAGTATGCTGCATCAAGTGGGCCATATCAATTTTTAGAAACCAAAAAAATAAAGGATGAAGCTCAAGAGGAAGTGGACCGTGATCACATCTACCATGAGGAAAGAATAGTGGAAATAGGAGAATTGAATAAATCTCTATCACTTTATAGAGCATATTTCTAATAATACATGCAACCCCATGTTAGAAATATTGAAAAACAATATTGAAAGACAAAGACTAGATATGCAAAGCATTACTAAAATATCAAGAACTAATTGATTATTCCATGGGATCAACTTTGTATAAATAGCAAAGTTGATCAATGTGAGTCATTGGATTACAACTCAATAGATCTGAACTAGTATTAACTGGGATTTTACCTACCTCATGCAAGAGTATCAACTCAATTTTAATCTATTTTAGAAGAATTTAAGATTTATTCTAACACTCCCCCTTAAGTGATACTAGGGGTAAAAAAAGGTAGAAATGAGTCCCAACAACAAGGCCTTATTAGGTACTCATGTACAACATATAAAGCAAAAAATGAGTCTCGACAACAAGGCCTGATGAGGTACTCATGTACAATAGAATATTTTGGAGAGATGATGAAAAAACCATGTGGGAAAAACCATCTTCCAAAAGAAGAAGAAGAAGAAGAATAAGACTCTGTAACACTCTCTAAGATAGCTATTGTACCCCAATTTTCTCATGCAATTGATGGTAGCGTGGAGAAGCAAAGGTTTTGGTGAAAATATTTGCAATCTGGTGCTCAATTGGAATATATTCCAAGCAAATATCCCCCATATTGAATGTGTTGCTGAATGAAATGCATGTGAATCTCAATGTGCTTGGTGTGTTGATGCTCAATAGGATTACAAGAAATATGAATTGTACATTGGTTGTCATACCAAAGTACTATAGGTTTATCATGGAAGAAACCAAACTCTCTCAATATCTAACGAAGCCAAAGTGCCACCTAACTGGAAAAAACTATTGCCTTGTACTCTACCTCTATAGATGATAATGCAATGGCCTATTATTTTTTGCATGACCATGATATAGGTGAAGAACCAAGACAAAAAAACATAGCCAGAGGTGGAACATCTATCATCAACTGAACTTGCCCAATTTGAATCAGTGTATCCTATAATTTTTGTAGATCCTCTACCATAGAATAGTCCAAAATGTGTAGTACCCTGCAAATAGCAAAGAATTCTTTTTGCTGCCTACCAATGGCTAAAATGAGGGGTTTGAGAAAACTAAGATATTAAGCCAACAACATAGGAAATGTTAGGGCAAGTATGAGTCAGATATAATAGACTTCCTATAAGCTTTCTATATAGAGTAGCATCACATAGAGGTTAAGTGCAGGAAGAAGTTAGAGTTACCCCAAATTAAAAATGCATTGAATAAGGCTTGAAATCAGCCATCTTATACCATTGTAGAATATCTAGAGTATACTTATCTTGACATAATGAAATCCCTGTATCTATTTTGGTTATCTGAAACCCAAGGAAGTAATGAGCTAAACCCAGATCAGCCATCTCAATTTTTTTTGAAAGGGAGTCTTTCACAGTTTGAATGTGAGAAGTTGCACTACCAGTGAGGAGTAGATCATCAACATAAAGAACAAGAATGGTGATTTTATCATCTTCACACAAAATATATACTGTATTATTAGACTCAGTGAGAAAAACTTGTGGAAAGAAGGAAAGAATCCATCTTATCATACCAAGCTTAAGGAGCTTGTTTGAGACCATAGAGAGACTTTCTTAGTCTACAAACAAGGGAGGAGTCCTAAATAAATCCAACGGTTTGCTCCATAAATATTTCTTCATTTAATTCACCATGCAAGAAAGCACTTTTAACATCCATCTGAAATACAAGCCATTTTGTGAAGCAACAATTGTAAGGACCAATCTAACAAAATCCATCTTTGCAACTGGTGCAAAGGTCTCAGAATAGTCAATGCCCTCAACTTGTGAAAAACCCTTAGCTACCAAGTGAGCTTTGTGTTTGTCAATTGTTCCATCTGCTGCATACTTGGTTCGGTAAACCCATTTACAATGAACCAATTTTCTTCCTTTAGGTAGAGGGACTAGATCCCAAGTTTGATTTTTTATCAAAGAGGAATATTCACTTTGCATGGCATCATCCCATTCTTTTATTCTATTTTCCTGATTAAAGGATTGAGGATTAATTGAAATAGATTGGTAGACAAGACCAGAACCCATGGAGTGACTTAGCCTGGATGAAGGAAGATCTTGGATATAAGGGGTGGCCTCTTGAACAATGGTGCGGGCCCATTTTGGCATTGTTGGAGAAGTAATGGGTGTGGCAGGACTTTGTGTTGGAGTTTCAAGAATAGGATCCTCATTGTGATCATTTATCTCAAGGATGGGTTCTTCATCAGATTGAGGCTCAAAAAATGGGAAAGCCTCAAAGGAATCAAGGTTGATATAATAATATGGATGAGGATCTTTAGAAGGGACTGTTTCATCAAATTGAAAATTTATGTGAAAAGGACCTCATGAGTAGAAGGATCAAGGATCTTGTAGGATTTCATGTATTCACAATAACCAACAAAGATAAGTTGCTTGATTTTTTTATCTAGAGCCTTTATCTTTTTCTTTGGGATATGGTCCCAAGAAGTACATCCAAAAAATTTGAAATAAGAGACATCAGGTTTTGAGCCAGACCAGGTTTCTTTTGGATTCAAATGGCCAAGAGCTTTGTGTGGTGTGAGGTTCTAAATGAAATTTGCACAATTTATTGCCTTAGCCCAAAAAATTGGTGGAAGATCCCTTGAGTGGAGCATACAGTTAGCCATTTACTTTAAATATCTATTATTTAGCTCTGGTACACCATTTTTCTATGGATTATGGGAGATTGAATGTTGATGAATAATACCATGAGTTGATAGGAATTTAGAGAAATCATTACTAAAGTATTATCCCCCATTGTCTATTCAAACCTTTTTGATTTTGCAAGTGGATTGATTTTCAACTAAGGCTTTATAAAACTTGAAATGGGATAGGACATCACTTTTATATTTTAGAAAATACACCCAAGTTCACCTTGAGAAATCATCAATGAAGGTTAAGGCATATTTTGCTCCTTTGAAATATGGATGAGGGAAGACCATTAAGTCACTATGGATGAGTTCTAGTGGGGAAGAAGCTTTTTGGGAACCACTTGGGAAAAAGGATCTTGATGTTGTTTCTCAAGAGCACATCCAAGACACACTCCATCAATAGAAGAGACTTTTGGCAACCCTGTTACCATTTCATGAGAACTCAATTCTTTCAAATAGCTATAACTAAGATGTCCAAACCTTTCATGCCAAATTTTTCTTTCAAGGTCTCCATGAGCAACAAAAAATGAGGTTTTATTAGAATATATGAATCCCTTTAAGTGAAATAGGTGAGCTTTATGATCAATGTCACATTTTTATATGAGGGAGTATGGTTCATGGAAGTCTTTTATTTCAACTTTTGTTGGTGAGAACAAAACTTTTTTGCCCTTTCGAGATGTACATATTTTATAGATAGATAGAATATTTGTTGCAAATCTGGAACATATAGAACATAATTTATATGACCACCATCAATGGTTATGTCACCTTTTCCTTTGACAGGAATAAAATATGAGTTACCTACTTCAATGCTAGAATTTGAGCTGGAGGAGAGAGAAGTGAATGACCTATTTGAAGAAGTCATATGATGAGATGCTCCTGAATCTAGAACCCAACAATTTGATGAAGTTTTAACAACTTTACCTTGAACATTTAAGGCTTTTCCAATTTGTGTCTAAATGTTTATTTTGTGATCCTTCCAACATTTGTTTACTGAATGACCATCCTTTTTGCAATGAGTACAAGTAATAGGTGCTTTGTCCTTATATTTTAATTTTTCTTTATTGGAGTTGGAAGCTACTAAGGCTTTTGAGGAGGATGGAGAGGTCTCAAATTTTGAAGGCTACATTTACTCTCTAGTTAGCCTATAATAAAACTCCTCTAAAGTTTGTAAAGCTTGTACCAAGTGCATCCTTTTTAGATAAGAAGGTGGTTGAAAAAATTTGAAATGCTCCATTTAATTTTGAAAGAATAAGAGAGATGCATTCATCTTCTATTTTAGTTTTTCCACTGTGATTTAATTTGAGTGAGAACTTCCTTGAATCTAGTTAGAAATTCCACAATTGTGCTAAAGTCTTCAGGAGATAGGGTTGTTAATTTGACCTCTAGCTGCATTGATCTTATTTGATTGACTTTACCAAACAAAGTATTTAGTTTCTTCCAACTCTCAAATGGAGTTTTACATTAAGAAATCTGAAACCATAAGCTTTCAGTTACATCTATCCTTATAATACCCATTGTTTCATACATTTTTCCTTTGTGTACAAAAATTTCATATTCTTTTTCAAATTTAGGTTGCTTCTCCTCTAGCAAATGAGTTAGACCTTTTTGAGCAATAAGATTTAAAACCCTGGGTTTCCAAGTGTGATAGTTATGAGGGGTGAGTGGGTCAATTGTGTTTAAGGAAGTCATTTTGCCCCCCCCTTAAAATAATATTGTACCAATAGAATCCCAAGATTTTAGAATGGAAAAAAAAAAGTTGTGTAGGAAGAAGCCCAAAAAACAACTATAACTCCCCCTTGAAAGAATGCCAACAAAAAGTGGTGCAATAAATCAGTACCTATACAACCCCCCAAAAAAAAATTATTTAATAGGGTTTACAATATTTATGATGAACCTATGAAGATTAGGCTCTTTGAAAAAAGAAAAGGAGGATACAAACTTTAAATAAAGTTTATTTAACAATACCAATGGCACTCCTTGAGAAAAGAGAGATTGTGCCACTGTTTTATCCACCGTACAAGTTTTATTGTAAATACCAAATACCAATGTCACAAACTTGATACAAACTTTAAATAAATTTTATTTTACAAATATCAAATTTTCACCTGATCTTTCAAATGGAGAGGAGTATTACAATATTGAAAACAATAATACCACCTTTTGTTTGCGATGCTTCAAACGATGCACTTAATGATATCGCTATGTGAATGCATCACATCACACTTTTGATTTTTGCCTCCCTTGCCTTGAGTAGAGTGTTGAATTCGATTGCAGTAGGCCTCCTCAAATTTATCTCGATGCTCCAAAATTTGTCTCAATGCTCCACAACTTGCCTTGAACTCTGCACACCAAATTTCACCTGCATACCAAAGGAAATTGAAAGGGAAGCTAGATGCACAAGTTATTGCTAATATTTGACATCAAAAGAGGAGAAATATTACTATGCATTGGGGAAACTAACTGTCACAAACAACGCCTATGAATGGGAGGAGCCACTGTTATAGATGAAGTACCACCAAGAGGAAAGGAAGGTTTCTCTTGAATTTCTTGAGCAAAGGGAACGATGCTCATCTTGAACTCTTCAAACACCGTTTACCGCCCCTCGAACACCTATGATTAGCTTTACGTTAAACACAATTGCTTCGCTCCTCGAATGCAGTTGCTTCACCTCTATCACAGTTGCTTCGCTCCTTGAATTCTTCCAAAATCTTGCTCTGCCTTGAACACAAATAATTCTAGCCTCAAAGATGTGTCTAACAATTTTTCTTCACCTCAAATACAGCAAAAATAAGACCAAGATGCTTGTGGGAAAAATGAAACAGATGGTTTCATATAAATATTGATGGAAAAAATTTCGACCCGAAGAGAGCGCTCAGACTTCACGTCACTAGTGAGAGTACGACATTAAAAAGTGAACGTTGCTGGCCTTGAACATATATCTCTTGATTTATTTATTCCACCAAAAACATAGATGAACATTTATTCCTCTTTTTCAACTCCTCTTCTCTGCATGCCATAAGGATACATCGCCAAAAATAGGATTAGTGTAACCAAATATCCAACAGTTTGATTGTTCTTTCGGTTAGGAAGAACCCATGATCCCTTGACAATTATCAAAGTGACACAACAAAATACAATCAAAATGCCACCACTAATCATATTGAATAAAATGAAGGGTTAAATCACCAGTCGACAATTGAACCCACTACTCCATTTTATGACGTAACAAAGTAGTCTCTCTAAAACTTTTGTACTTCCCACAAGGCAGATAACGAGTGCTGGGCATAAGGAACAACAGTATAAAATCATTCATACGATAACGACCAAGGATTTACCATTGCAATATGGACATGGCAGTGCCAAGAAAAAAATATTGCATACAGTCATAAACAAACTTTACACCATCCACAAAGAGGAATGCTTGAATGGACTACCATCAGAGCCTCAAATAGAGCTTCTATGAAAACTCTAAAAAATGCAGAAGAAAAATACTACAAAAAGAGAGTGATGAAAGAATAATAGATGAATTTTAAGTAGTCTAAAAATTTACCATAATCCTTTCACAATTGCTTTAGATATTGCAAATAGAAAGAATGTAGAGGCAGCAAAATACTTTCATAAAAAAAATGAACCAGATCTTAAAGAATGAATGTTTACAAAATCTAGACCTGATCTAGTACCATGTTAGTAATAATGAAGAACAATATTGAAAGACAAATACTAGATATGCAAAGCATTACTAAAATATCAAGAACTGATTGATTATTCCATGGGTTCAACTTTGTATAAATAGCAAAAGTTGATCAATGTGAGCCATTGGATTAAAATAAATCAACAGATATGAACTAGTATTAACTGGGAGTTTACCTACCTCATGCAAGAGTGGTAACTCAAGTTTAAGCTATTATAGTAGAACTTAAGATTTATTCTAACACCCCATAGTTATTATTCAGTGCATCTGATAGAAATTGTGATAGCTCTAACTTCCATGAATGAGCAAAAATAGTGGATGGATACAAATATTACGAAGACAGGCCAACTTGAATGCCTCACTAGCAACCATGCATGGTTTTCAGTAGACCAAAGTATAGATGAAGATATCCAAACAATTCCTAATTTATCATCTTCAAAACACCTAAATCAAAGGAGAATGGAGGCTTATAGAAGGTTGTACTTCCCAAGTATTGAAAACAAGCAGAGATCAGAGAAGGTTAAACAATTTAATAGTTTTTTCAAAGACTCCATCATCACTTGCTATGTTTAAAAAATATTATTGATATCTGACAAGGTTAATCTGATAGATATTTCCATCTAAAGGGCAACAAAAATTAGGGACATGCCCAAGAGAGGTGCATCTCTAAATATCCTAGAAAATAATCATCCCTCATTTTATCTTTCCCTTCTCTTAAAAAATCATATGTTGCACAACTATGTAGTGGATGCAGAGGCTCAAATATCAATTATGCCATTGGAGGTTTGTAACAATTTGGGACTAATTCTAGAAATAAATGAATCTAAGCCCAAGTTCATATCTTTTAAGGGATTTATAGTAAGTAATATGACATTTTTACATAATATCCTCATTATGATATGTGGTCATCCAAATTTGGTTGTGATTCAAAATATAATGATAGTATATGTGCCTCCACTATTCGGTATGTGTCTAGCCCAACATGCTCTAACACAAATTAAAGGATGCATGACTCAAGGACTAGATCTAATAATCATTCCATGGGCCAAAATTTTTATCAAGATATTAAGTCAGGAGGTGCAACATTTCTGTATTGAAGATTCCAAAGGGCCAAAGATAGATAACACATAGTAAGATGTACATAATCTATGCTTAGAATCAAATTGTTTGTTAGGTCTAAGGATAGGTTAACCTTGTCAACCTACTAACCAAACTCTGCACGAGTTTTCATTTTTTTATCTTGAATCCCAATGGGATATGGAACAACAAGATTCTCATGACTATTCAATTACCACCTTGAATATAAATGCCAAACAAGATTTCAAAGAAGAGGTAGTAGTTTTTATAAAACCTCAAGTGTAGAGGTTTTTACATATGTAATTAGAAGATTCAATGCAAAATCAGGAGGATATTATAGTTTGGCAAGATATCGCCAACCCAAATTCAGGTATTCCAAAGTATGGGTCGGTTTCAGGTTGCAACATGACTATGTATGATAGCAGTGGCAAGTTAGGGCAGACTGAGTATAGAAAAAAGACTTAAGTTTAATGTTGTATGGTCAAGATATTACAGATTCATGGGATAACATGCATGATATATCCTAAAGTAAGCATGACACATGTTACAGTTAGAGTATATTACATCATTTAGGTCATGTAAATGTACCATCTTAGGTACATAGTTAGGATAGGAGATTACTTTAGGGGGAAGTTATCTAGTTACTTCAAGCAATGTAATAAATGCACAAGTGGCAATGTGCAAATTGTAATGTGCAAGGTGTCCCCTTGTATAGCTAGGTAGAGTGTTGGCCAAGGAATCTATCTTCCTATATAAAGAGCCTCATATTAGTAGATATCAACACACATCTCACATCTTATCTCATATTCTTCATCTATCAATTACTCATGTATGGAGTATAATTTAGCTCTTTAGCTCATATTAATGGAGTGAGTATTTCCTCCATATTGCATTGTATTTTCATCATTTCTATTTATAACATATTTTAGTCATATTGTTATTTCACTTTATTTCATATTTATTATATTTCATTGGTACATGTGTTAGATCTCTTCATTACATATATCCTCAAAATCTAATAGTGGTATCAAAGCCATGATGCCTCGATATAGGAGAACCTACATCCATCATAAGAGAAGTCTAGTAGATCAAGAGGAATAGGGAGATTCACCATTACTATTGTTGACTTACATCTTTGCAAATTGGATCTACCATTGAGTGCTACTACATGCAAAAGTTACCATTAGGATTACCTTATAAAAAAATCCATAGTAGTCAACAGGATTAGGAAAGTGAGGACTGAAATAAATCTTAGTTGTAGAAAATTTGAGATTACATCTGGCTAGGGTCCTTCCACAAAGTTGCAGAAAAAAACTCTTGAAGACTAGGACTCAACATTCAAACCACTAGTTTGACAAATCAACTAGTGAATATTATTATCTTCAGATTTATAATTTCTTTCGTTCTAATTTCTAATAGCTTATTGCAGAAAAAGGAGATTCAAGAAAAAATTGGGAAGTTTCCTACAAGAGAGTTAGGAATAACATCTTCAATAATAATTCCAGCACATGTAGAAACAAGGTAGAAGACTGAATATTTCAAAGACCTTGAGAAAGGTCCCATTACAATATCTACAATCCTACAAATTGTAGAAGTAAAAAAAAAGGCCACAATAGCCTTATATAAATAGGAGATTGGTGATCTACATCAAGGCTTGCAAATTGCAGAAGAAATAGAAAGGACCAGCGAAGTCCTATTCCAAAATTTAGAAGTAGTAGAATCAAATATCTAAGAGGAATATCTCATCATCAACACTTCCACAAGCAAAATGTTGAAGAAAAGGTCTCAATTAGATGACTAGAGGAGCTGCAAGATAGAAGACCTTGGAGAGTTCTCAAGGAAATATAAGAAGTCTTGGAGAGCCTAATTGTAGAGCTCGTAGAAGCATCATTAAAAAAAATTCTAGGAGATCTCATTATAGAAACCCACTACCAAGGAGAAGCCCCTAATAGTGAATGACTTGGTGCAATTATTGCCATCCGATAACAAGCCCAAGAGAAGAAGAATTTGGCAAGGAGTAACAAATCCCAGAAGAAGAATTTGGAAAGGAGTGCCAAATCCTTAAAGAAGAATCCAGTGAAGACCTCCAAAAAATCATAATCTTGAGAAGAAGAAGATCCTATTTGAAGTCAAAATTCAACAAGAAGCTTAAAGGAAGATTCAGACAAAAGAAGCCTACCAAAATCAAGATATTTTAAGATTGCCTCTCATATAAAGAAGGCACGATTCAGAAAAAGAAGTTCTCTAAATCTATAGTAGAAAGCATAAGATCAATGGAAGGATTAAGCCACCGAATCCAAAGCTCAAGATAGAAAGTTTGAGGCTAGAGATTGGTGAAAATTGTTTGGGACAATCAACAAAGAAGTTGTGTATCCATCTACTACAAGGTAACAACTTGGTGAATCAAAAGCACCAATATCTACATCATCTACTTTAGAAGCCATCAAAAAGGTAAGCAACTAAGGTGTAATTAGTTGAACTTCAAATTAGGGTTCATTATAAAATTCCATTAAGCACCATATTTGGATTAAAATTTGCAGAAGCATAGATTCCATTATAGTCTTCAAGAAAGTGCAAAAAGGGAGAGTTCATTTTAAGGATTATTTGCACATAAATTTGGAGTTGAATAGATTTGAGAATTGCACCTATCGATCAACTACCTATCATCTACTTTGGAAAAAAAAAAGACTAGATCCTACAACCTTGTTTG
Organism: Wollemia nobilis; assembly: GCA_028583015.1. Lineage (NCBI taxonomy): Eukaryota > Viridiplantae > Streptophyta > Pinopsida > Araucariales > Araucariaceae > Wollemia > Wollemia nobilis. Next base: position 2,747,038 of record JAQPPZ010016892.1, on the reverse strand, counting down.
TAGTGAAAATTTGCATAATACGTATTAAGGGTTCATTACAGATTACTCTTAATAGTTACAGAGATTATTAAGTGCATCTAAAATTAATTTTGAGAGTTCATTTACTAGAGCCAAAATGTGAGATTATTGTTTTCATTAAAAAGTGCATTGGCACTATACTAGTTGATCTCTAACTAGTTACTCTCAAAAATGTTAGTTTGTGTTTATTGATTATTAAGGATCAAGAGCACAAAAACCAATAGATTAATCAAAGTGTCAGACTCTATTTGGTGCATAGAACCTGTAGAATTTCATGGCCCAAAGAAGCCACCAAAATTAGATCATATTCCTCCAAGGAGTGGAGAAGAAAGCCACCATTAAAAATAGCAAGAGAAGCTTCAAATCAAGACTTGGTGAGTCTCAAGATTCAAAGTGCACTAAAGGATATTTAAAAAGGGTGCAAAAATTACTTCTACAAAAAGAAGCTTGTATCTACTTTATTACAAGCTTTAAATCATTAGCAAAATATCCAAGCAAAAAGGGGAAACGTGTCTAATAAAAATACAACCTCAAAATCCCCCATTGCCTTCAAGAAATATTCCATAAAAATCAGGAAAATCATATCTGCAAAAGGAATGCAATAAGGGTATTATTATATACAAAATATATTACCTATTGGTGCACCAGTCTAAGTTGTTTTACACAAGGAAAATGTTAGATTTTTAAGTGTCTAAAAGGCACCATCTTCTCAAGGCATAACAACCCACAGTAGTCGAATACTTACACATTCCAAGCAGGGCAAAATATCCCCAAAGAAGGCTTGAATCCTCTACATATTGGACAACCAAATCTAAAAGTAAATACAACACAATACAAGGTAAAGGGAAGCATCATATTCAAGGGTATAAAGGATAGCATAACAGGTTGAAGCAATATCAAAGTTAGACATACGTCCAAGGAGCATTCTATACCATTATTGGAGGTTCACCAAAGCATCACTCTTCACTCTAGCTGGAACCAACTCATAAGCAAGTGCCATCAAACAAAGGAAGAGTTGAGAATATTACAGTTTTTAAAGGTGCTCCAAAGGTACGTTAAATAAGTATTATATAAAGAGCCCATGCATAAGGAGGAAGTGACACTTGTCACTTGAAAAGGAATCCTAACGTTCCTTACATGAGTGCCCATATTTCACACGTTCGAGCAAAGGAACATTACTAGTAATAAAGGTGGTACGTTAGAACAAGGGAGACACTTGTCTTCAAGGGAAATAAGTGCTCCTCCAAGGTTGTAATGCCCATACATTACAAGCATATTTATTTCCTCCAAGCACTCAATAAGTAACTAGCATGACACTTGTCACATAGCACAAGAACCCTCTTCTAGTAAAAGGCATCAAAGACCAAGGATTTTTATATATTCTATATTCTAGTATTTACTAATAACACAGTCCAAATTATAGCATGGAAGAAAGGTAAAATATCACTAAAATCTCTGGTCAAGGAGGTCAAAGAAGTCCAACATTGAAGCCAAAGGAAAATCAACATACACCATCCTCCATAAGCGCTCAAAGGAAAGGCATTAAAGTGGACTTTCATATACGTCCAAAATATGCAATGAATATGTAGAGAATACAACATCAAAGGTAAAGTCTCTACTTTATTAAATTTATTTTCATTAACAGGGAGTTATAAGGTATAACATTAGGTTTAAATACTTAAGGAAATTAGCCATATTTGAAAGCAATATAAAAGGGATAAAACATATATTCAATAGCCTAATATTTGTAATATTATAATAGAGGAGAAATAAGGAATTCTACTTGGAAATCAAAATTTCTATTATTGCAAAATTCATTGTTTTCTAATATTCCACAATAGGGAGTTATAATTAATACTACATCAAAGTAGGAAATTGAAAATTAGAAACAATAAATACCAAATTATTAAAGGCTACAAAAATATTTTTATTAAATAATATTAAGAGTTGGAAATTGATTGGCATATTTGTCTCAAAATACATTAAAGGGAGAAAATAAATCCAACTATCAAAACCTCATAAAATTAGAAAGTTCTTAAAGTTCAATAGGATTAATAAGGTGTACAAGAAGTTAATTTTTGCTATCCTCAAAAATTTACAAAATCAACTCAAAATTGAATTATTATTCTCAAAGGCACTTTATCTATCATATAGAATTTCTAAAATCACTAGGAACACATGATGTATTCTATTAAACTTGATAAAAATAGCATTCATCAAATATTATCAAGTACTAAGGTCTCTACAAAGTCTATAAGGACTATACTTATTCACATATCTTAACTAGGGAGATATGAGGAAGCCTACAAATCCTAAGCTCTAAAAGGTTCTATCAAATCCATATTTACAATCCTAAGGATTAACAAGAAACACTATCTCAAAACTATCCAGAAGGAATATGGAAGAAATAATAAGAAATGCCTTTATCAATAAAGAATTATTTCATAGGATTGAGCACAACTAGGAGTGAGTGAGCACAACTAGGAGTGACCGAGTGTAGCCGGGATTGGGTACAATCAAGAGTGATAAATCATAGCTAGGAGTGAGTAAGCACAACTAGGATTGAGAAAGTGCAGTTAGAAGTGAGTGAGCACAACCAGGATTGAGAGAGCGCATCCAGGAGTGAGTGAGCACAACTAGGATTTATCATAACTAGGAGTGAGCAAGCACAACCAGTAATGAACACAAATAGGAGTGAGTATAACCACATCTATGAGTAAACACAACCAGGAGTGAGCACAATTGAAAGTAAGTACGAGTGCAGCCAGGAGTGAGCAAGCGCACCAGGAGTGAGCGTAGCCAAGAATGAACATAACTAAGAGTGAGAAAAACTGAAAGCAAGTGTGAGAACAAGTGGGAGTGAGTGCAACTAGAAGTAGGTGCAAGCACAATTTAGGAGTGAATGTAGCCATAAGCAAGTGTGGGCATAAGACAAAAGTGATTATAGCTAGAGACAAGAGTGTGAGTGCAAGACAGGTGTGGGTGCAGTTCATATCGAGTGTGCAGTCATAATGAGTGTGAGCATGATTTGGGAGTGAGTGCATCCAAAATAAAGTGCAAGCACAAGTTGGGAGTGAGGAGGAAGTGTGAGTAGGAAAGAAAAAAGTAAAAGGTAAAGTGTGACCAAGTAACAAGTCACTTCTTGTTCCAGATCTCAAGAAAATTTAGAGGATTCATTTGAAAAAAACCTAGGTAACATGGAAAGAAATTCATTTGTGAAAGTCCTTACTGAAAGTATGAATGGACAAGTTGGAAGTTTGGATGCCCTAGCTAGAAATAAGGGTAAGAGAGAATCTATGGCAAACCCAGTCTGGGTAGCAGATTCTACACCAGAAGTGATTATCAAAGATGAGATGATTGAGCATGATATAATGATTCTTAAAACCAGAGGGTTAATTTGTAAGTTTCATGGATATTGGCTAGGTTTTTCTGAGATTCAAAATTGGATTAAGTGGAAGTGGGGATTGAATTCAAATTACTCCATGACTTTCCTTTCGAAAGGATTTTTCCTCATTATTTTCTCTAGTTTAGAAATAAGGGATAAAATATTGGATGGAGGCCCATGGTTTAGGGGTAAAGATGCATTATACTTAAGACCTTGGAGTGAGAATTTTTCTGTGGACATAGAAACTATTAAAATGCTTCTAGTATGGATTAGGCTTTTTGGACTTCCTTATCAACTCATCAATAAGGAGATTTTGAAGAGTATTGGTAATACTCTAGGCGAATTCATCCAAGAGGGACCATCTACTAAGGAGAGAAGGCATGTTGTATACACTCGAATATGTGTTTCCATGGATATTTCTAAACCTTTACCACAATCAATTAGGATTAAAACTGAATCAAGAGAATGGGATCAGCAGGTGGATTATGAAAACATTGCATTTCAATGTCGCAAATATCATGAAACTGGGCACATGGCAAAATACTGCAAAGTAAAAATGGAGGAAGAGATGGAATTTTTTGGGCATGAGGGTAATTTCAATTTGAAACAAGTAGACCATATCCTAGAAGAAGCTAGGTCAAATCAAGGATTTTCCACTCCTAAGAAAGTGGCAAGAAAAATCCCTCTACATCATCAAATGGCAAAGGCAATTACAGTTCACTTGAATCAGCCATTAGAAGAAAAAAATGGTATGGAAGATGAGGAAGTACATTGCACAAGTTCAAATATAGAAGGAGCTCAAGGTGCGAAGGAAGAGGGGAAGGTAAATTTTAATACAAAGGAAAATGGGGAGATGAATCTTAAATCAAATGAGGTGAAGGAGGTCAAGCTTAATCTAGGTAAATCACCTTTACTATCCTCAAGTAGCTTAAAATATTCTCCTTCCAATAAAAATGAAAGTAGTATGGAGTGTGTTCCTTGCACTTTAGGTTTTCAAGAGCAGTATAGTAAAGAAAATATTATGGAGGATATCCAAGGAAATTTAGGGTTTTTAGGCCAACATAAAAAAGTGATGACTATGGAGGATCATATTTGCAGTTTAGAGTTTTTAGGGCAACATAAAGAAGAAAATTCTAATGAGACTATTCCTTGCACTTCTTTCTCTTTAAGGCAACATAAACCTTTAGAAGATAAGTCTCATTTTGAACAATATGAAAAAATGGAAGAGATTGATGAATATGAGAGTGTTGGCAAGAATGGAAGAAGGAGAGGAAGGCCATAAAACCATGAACTAAGAGAAAAAGAAACTCAAAAGGATATTGATCTTGGAAGCCAAATAAAAATATCACAGGTGTTAACAAGAAGTGGGGCTAAGCCCACTAACAAAAATAAAAAGTATTGATGATGAAAATGATATCATGGAATATTAGGGGTATGAATAAAACCCTTAAAAAAGAGTTATTAAGGAATTAATAGGTTGTTATAGCCTTGAGTTTATTTTAATACAAGAAACAAAATTAAGCAATGAGGAATGTAAGGAGGCTTTTAAGAAGATTTGGAAGATAGGTGATTGTTTAGCAGTTTCTTCTACAGGAGCTTCAAGCGGTATTGCAATAATATGGGATAAAGGCAAATGGGATGGAGAACTATTAGAAGCAAAAATTAATTGGGTTGCTAGATTATTTTGCAGGAAAGAGGAAAACATCAAAGTTGGGGTTATAAATGTATATGCTCCAACTATAGTTACTCCTCGTGAAAGATGTTGGAAGGACCTTAGCATATTTTTGTCAAATATAATGATGATTCATTGTGATCTATGGATTCTTGGGGGTGATTTTAATACTTGTTATATCTCCTTTGGAAAATAAGGGTGGCATTCTAGGATGGTCTAAATCAATGCAATATTTTTCTTCATTTATCAATTCAAATGACCTTTGGGATGTTAGTCCCTCAAGCTTTCAATACACATGGGATAATAGACGCATTGGGAAAAATCATATAGTAGAAAGACTGGATAGATTCTTGTTATCCAATAATTGGTTGCAAACAAAGTATACAATCTCTTCGGATATTTTATTACGAGCAGGATCAGATCACAAACCCATTATTTTGACTTGTGAGTCACCTAACAATGGTCATCCAAAGCCATTTTGCTTCCAGTCTATGTGGCTCCAAGACCCTGATTTTTTCCAGATGGTTATGTTATGGTGGGATGAATCAAAATTTGAAGGATCATGTATGTACAGGTTTGTTCAAAAGTTGAAACATTTAAAGGAGCAAATGAAGATATGGAATGTCAAATATTTTGGTAATATTTTTAAAGAAAAAATAAATTGAATCCAAGCTCCAAAATTTACAAGAGATAGTAGAAATTAATGGAATGGACCAGGATTCTTATGTGAAAGAAAAACAATTACTTTCTGATTATCATAATGCATTGAAAAAGGAGGAGTCATATTGGTTCCAAAAATCTAGAGAGAAATGGCTCAAGGAAGGAGATAGAAATACAATTTTTTTCATGCTACAACAAAAAAAAATTTTTATGTTCATCATATCAAAAATATTATAACTCCAGATGGAAGAAATATTGAGGATGAAGAAGATATAAGGAAGGAAGCAGTAAATTATTTCAAAAATATTTTGTCATATTCTAGGTAAGATAAGGAGGCACAAGAAAAACTTCTACAAAATATTCCATCAATTATCACTCAAAGACAAAATAAAATCTTGATGAAGAAGATATCTATGGAGGAGCTCCATGAAGCAGTTTTCTCTTTCCATCCTAACAAGGCACCTGGCCCCGATGGATTTCCTACAATTTTCTTTCAAAATTTTTGGGATTTATTGAAGAGTGATATGTTAGATGCAGTGGAAGAGGCCCAAAAAAGGAAGGCTATAATAAGTGAGATCAATGCTACTTTTATTACCTTGGTTCCCAAGAAGGGTGACACAAAATATTTTGATAATTTTTTTCCAATAAGCCTTTGTAATATGATTTACAAGATCATTTCAAAAATTATGGCAAATAGGTTGAAGGGCATTCTAGGGTGTATTATCTCAGAGGAACAAGGTGGCTTTTTTCAAGGTAAACAAATTCTTTATGGTATAATTATTGCACAAGAGGCCATACATTCTCTTCATTCCATGAAAAAACCAGGTATGCTTTTGAAATTAGATATGAACAAAGCATATGATAGGGTTTCCTGGAATTTTTTACATGATATTCTCAGAAAGTTTGGCTTTGATTATAGTTGGTGTGAGTGGATTAAATGTTGTTATAGCACTACAAAATTTTCTATTTTGATCAATGGTTCTCCTATTGGGTACTTCAAGTCATCTTGTGGACTTCGTCAAGGTGATCCTCTTTCTCCTTATCTATTCATTATTTTGGCAGAAGCATTAGGGAGAGCATTTTCAAAGGTAAAAATGGAAGGAAAAATCAAGGGTATTCAAGTTGCAAAAAATGGTCCCTTTGAATCTCATCTCCAATTTGTTGATGATACTTTTCTTTTTGGGTCATCCCTCAGTCAGTGAGGCCATGGAGTTTAAATCAATATTATCATGTTATGAGAAGGCTACTTGACAGTTGGTAAATACTTCAAAATCCATGATTTTTTTATTAATACTGCCCTAGATTTACAACAAATTATTGTGAATATTTTAGGGTTTAAAATTGAAAAAATTCCATCAATCTACCTGGGTATTCCTTTGTCTAATAAAGGAAATAAAAAGGATCTTTGGATCTCTTTTTTGGATAGAATGAAATCTTGTTTGGCAGGTTGGAAAGGTAAGTTCTTAACCATGGCAGGAAGGCTACAACTCATAAATACTACTTTGCAATCCATTCCTATTTATATGATGTCACTTTCAAGACTACCAACAGGTATTGCATCAAAAATTGATAAAATTCAAAGAGAATTTCTATGGAAAGGTTGTGAGGAAAAATTTAGGTTTCCTCTTTGTAAGTGGGATAGGGTTTGCAAAGAAAAGAATATTGGAGGAGCAGGCTTGTAGAATTGTAAACTTATGAATTTGGCATTAGGAGCAAAGCTTGGGTGGAGATTATTCAAATATCAAGGAAATAATTGGGTAAAAATATTACTTCAAAAATATATAGATTCTCTTGATGCAATAAAATTGTTTAGGAAGAGCTGAGAATATTACAGTGTTTAAAGGTGCTCCAAAGGTATGTTAAATAAGCATTAGAAAAAGAGCCCATGCATAAGGAGGAAGTGACACTTATCACTTGAAAAGGAATCCTAATGTTCCTTACATGAGTGCCCATATTTCACATGTTCGAGCAAAGGAACATTACTAGAAAGAAAGGTGGTACGTTAGAACAAGGGAGACACTTGTCTTCAAGGGAAATAAGTGCTCCTCCAAGGTTGTAACATCCATACATTACAAGCATCTTTATTTCCTCCAAGCACTCAAGAAGTAACTAGCATGACACTTGTCACATAACACAAGAACCCTCTTCTATTAAAAAGAATCAAAGACTAAGGAATTTGATATATTCCATATTCTAGCGTTTAATCATAGCATAGGCCAAATTACAGCATGGAAGAAAGGTAAAAGAGCATTAAAAGCTCTGTTCAAGGAGGTCAAATAATTCCAACATTGAAGCTAAAGGAAAATCAACATACACCATCCTCCATAAGCACTTTAAGGAAAGGCATTAAAGTGGACTATCATATACATTAAAAATATGCAGTAGATACATAGAGAATACAACATCAAAGGTAAGGTATCTACTTTATTAAATTTGCTTTCATTAACAGGGAGTTATAAGGTATAACACTAGGTTGAAATACTTAAGGAAATCAGCCATATTTGAAAGCAATATAAAAGGGAGAAAACATATATTAAATAGCCTACTATTTGCAATATTATAATAGAGGAGAAATAAGGAATTCTACTTGGAAATCAGAATTTCTATTATTGCAAATTTCATTATTTTCTAATATTCCACATTAGGGATTTATAAGGAATACTACATCAAAGTAGGAAATTGGAAATTAGAAACAATAAATACCAAATTATTAAAGGCTATAAAAAGAGGTTTATTAAAGAATATTAAGAGTTGGAAATTGATTGGCATATTTGTCTCAAAATACATTAAAGCGACAAAAGGAATCCAACTATTAAAACCTCATCAAATTAGAAAGTGGCTAAAGTTCAATAGGAGTAAAAAGGTGTAAAAGAAGTTGATTTTTGCTATTCTTAAAACTTCACAAAATAAACTCAAAATTGAACTATTATTCTCAAAGGCACTTTATCTATCATATAGCATTTCCAAAATCACTAGGAAGACATAAGGCATTCTACAAAACTTGATAACAATAGCATTCATCAAATATTATCAAGTACTAAGGTCTCTACAATGTCTACAAGGACTCTACTAATTCACATCTCTTAACTAGGGAGATATGATAAAGCATACAAATCCTAAGCTCTAAAAGGTTCTCTCAAATCCATATTTACAATCATAAGGATTACCAAAAAACACTATCTCAAAACTATACAGAAGGAATATGGAAGAAAGAATAAGAAATGCCTTTATCAATAAAGAATTATTTCATAAAATGGAATTATATTCTCAAAACTTGATAGATACCCTTGAAGGATATGAGAATCTATCAACTAGCGATAAGGAGAGATTCTCCTTATTTCTCAAAGAAGAAAAAGAGTGTAACTTTGAATCATTAATTGGTTATCTTCATGAAAACCTCTTCAGGGCATGGTGGAATTCACAAAAGATAGTTATATTCACATCCGAGGAATGTTTGATGATTTACCTATCATTAATTGTGTTTGTACTCACTAAACACATGAAGAAGACAACAATACAAATAATAATTTCTATGATGATAGACTAACTCCTCATGAAGTAGAACTTCCACTAGTACCTATTGTGACTGTCGCACAACACACCCCAATTCTAGGGATCCACTTGAAATTTTGATATTTATTTAGAGTTTTGGTTTGCATTGAATAATTGCTAGAGTTTACCATGGTCTTAGCAGTGGATATTTTTGTGCTTGATCTCATTGTTCTCATGTAATTGACCTCATGTTTTTACCATTGTAGTCATCCCATTTCTAATATCAAGATTAGTGTCACTCTTGCTTTACCATATTGTGCATTCTCCTAATATTTATCTAGCAGATTTAAATTTTGTTTAGGATTAATTTAATATTTTATATTAAATTATTCCTGAATCCAATCTATTCATTACCCATGCATTAATAAAAAAAAAAACAAAAAAATAATAATAATGAAAATAAAATAAAATATAACAAATAATAATAATAATAAATATCAAAATAAAGCCATCAATGTGTTTTTTGTAAAGTTTAATTATGTATTCTTTATTGAAGACCACTACTAAAAAAAAAGTGGTAGTGCTCAATAAAAGAAAACAAAGGTGAATGGATGCTTAGAAGAAAGCGTTACAAAATGAAGAAAAGAAAACGTTACGAAACCAAACAAGAGGAAGAGAGAAACGAATGGTTTTTGTTGGAAATTTTAAATATTCATTCAAACGCATGAAAAAGGGTCGGAGAAATTTTTAATGGAGGCATGTTGGAAATAAGTTTTTTTTTTGAAGAAGCATCTCCTCCCAAGTTGTTGGATTGCACCATTTCACCATTGGAAACAATTGGAATTTGGTATTTTGCACATGTATTTCATTTAAAATCTCTCTTTTGGGTAATATATTGGAAATTTTAGTGAGTTTTATGCATGCGTATGGTAAACTTAGTTTTTTTTTTTTATATATTGCATCTTTTTTCCTTAGAATATTGCATCTCATTAAATGTTGGACTGCGTGAAGACAGATCACATTAATGTTGATATAGTGCAGGGTATTTGTATTTGTAGGTTCGGTTTAAAATTTTAGTGGTTTTGGCAACTTGTTCCTTTTTATTTTATTTTTCTCTAACCCTAGCCCTTTTAAATTGTTTATCTCATCAAATAAAATAAATAATAAATAAATTTAAAATCCGAAAAAAAAAGAGGCATGGAAATTACAAAGTTACATTTTCAATTCTCATTTTACACATTTTAAAGGAAATTCAAAATTTCAAATTTCACACAAGTTCACATTTTTTAAAGGAAATTTTCAATTTCAAGTTTCACACAAATTCACATTTTTAAAGGAAATTTGCAATTTCAAGTTTCACACAAATTCACATTTTTAAAGGAAATTTGCAATTTCAAGTTTCACACAAGTTCACATTTTTTAAAGGAAATTTGCAATTTCAAATTTCACACAAGTTCACATTTTTTTAAAGGAATTCTAAATTTCAAACTTTGCACATTTTTTTTAAACAATCAAATTAATTTCATTTGATGTAAAAATGGAAATTTTAATAAATTCTAAATTTTCATTAAATGAATATTTAAGGTGATGTTCCAAAGCTCCTACATTGCAAAGTTAGATTTTAGTCATTTTTTTATGCTCAAACAAAGATTAACAAAGGAAGATAAAATTGGCTAACAATTCAAGATAAAATTGCTCAACAATTCAAGATAAATTTTGTTAACAATTTGAGATAAAATGGATTAAATCACCAATGAAATTTTGAGTTGTTAGATTTTCAAGATATATGTAGTGGAGAGATCTAACACAGATCCCAATGAAATACAAGAAATATGAAAGAAAATTGTGGAATTTTGAGTTTCTAAGGCCATCCCTAGTTTTTGGCCATAACACTTTCTTCCCCTCTTCCTCTTTTTCCTCCCCTCCTAATGTTTTGTGTTTGACTTCTTAGCTCAATGGATAGAAGGTAGAACAGTGTAAAATTGTAAGAGTTGTACCTTGAAGTATGCAGTAGTTTAATACAAGATTGTCAACACTTTTTTGAGCTCAGTGATATGCCATGCCATATGAAGGGGTGATGTCAGCCAAAAAGGAAATTTGTAAAAAATAAGGCACTCGGGTTGACATAAAAGGAATGTCTAAGGATGATTCACATCAAGCTAAATATTTTTGGAAAAAGTGCACAGTCCGAAGATATAATTTCTACACATGCCAACTGGCACGATTATCCCTCAAAATTCTTTATAAGACTACATGCATCACACAAATGAACCATTACCAAAATGATGATGAATTCAAGAGCACTGTTGAGAGCTCTCGTGGCCAAATATAATTTGTAGAATAGGTTCTTACTAAACTATGCAAACAAGAGGAAAAACTTTGAGGATGGCAATTATGCATGGCAATCTGTCTATTTTTGTAGCAGTAGCTAGCAATTGCAAAGTATGTTTATGGTAGTGCGATACTTAGGGATATCTTATGAAATAGGAGATTCAATATACTACTCGATGGGGGTATCCCATGGATACAATAGTTTTGTTTCACTTTGTTATCAAGTTACCCTAGCTTCGTCCTCCCTTTTGTGTTTTTATTTTGTTTTATTTTTCCCATTTTGCTATTTTTGGTAGACCAATTGTGTCACTAACTCCTTCAATTAATAGTACTTTTAGCCCTTCTATTGTGGTCTTACTTCCTCTTCCTCCTTCCTCTAGTTCTTGTTCTTATTTCCTTACTCTATCTTTCACGTGTCTGGTCTTTCTTCTCTACTTTACTGTGACATCCCACTCTGTTGTATGAGTAACTTCCACCTGTCACCCACCACCCTCCTTTATTTTGTAGCCTCTCCTACATTTTTTTGCTTTCTCCTTCATCTTTGTTATTTATTCCCTTTACCTCATTTTAGAAAGTATTAAGTTTAAAATTTGGCCATCTGGATTCCTGGTTTCCACAAAGTGAAAATCCCTTGCGAGTCACCAATATTGTGGGTACTTTTTGCACCTACAAACGATAATTTATTAGTAGTTATTTTTTTCTATTATGCTTTGTTTTCCTTTCTTAATAAAACCAGAGAACATTAAAGTTTTCATCACCCATGATCAAAAGAATATGCAAAGACTAAAATTCTAAGACCATAAGCTTGACCAGAATAAAAGGAAAACAAATAAGGAGCTAGCCTTTGAGCTTGTTGAAGCATCCACACCTGACCAAAATTTGAAGAAGAGAAAGATTCATCTTACCACCTGAAGAGAGAAGCAGTTGTGATCTAGAAGCTCACTGATAGTTGTTGGTATGAGTAAGGAGAAAATTAACTAGGGCACGAGACCTCCAAAATGGTCAGAAGTGCATGCTTAGTCCTACTAACAAAAGTCAAATTCTAGCACAATGGCTATCTCTCGAAGACACCAAAATATTTACACCCAACCGGTACCCAAAAAATTGCTCATGGTCTTGCACAATATGAAATAAGAGAATGACTAAGTCAAAAGTGTGTTGAAAAATTTGTATCAGGATGGAACCCAAATGAATCTAAAATTTTTGGTACATAAATTAGCTAAAGTTTACAAAGTGCTAGAAGATTTGTACCTGATAGGATCCGAGTACCAAATATTTTATCCCCATACTGTGGGTCGCTTGAGTCACAAAAATAACTAAGTACTAGAGATACCATATAATATATGTCCATTCAAGGCTTGGTAGATGCCCAAAATTCCAACATAATTAGGATCAAAAAATGCTCAAGTGTTCAAGGCATCAGAACATTTGCACCCGATCAAAACTCGATAAAGTGCTAACTACTCGTTATACTTCCAAGAGAAAATGGTGGAGAATGTCATAAAATTTGTACCAAGTCAAAATCCAATGAAGTACCAAATCTTTATCCCAATTTCAAATACCACTAGATTGCAAAAATTATCAAGTGCTAAGAGCACCAAAAGGTTGGTACCTGGTCGGAGCCTGACATGACCCCAATTCCTTGTCTTGAGATCAAAATATGGAAAAAATAAAAGACAAGTGAGGCTGGAATATTTGTACCTGGTTGGGGCCCGATATGGTCCCATATCTCTAGCACCAGGTAGTAACTACATGTAAAATTAGAAGTAAGTGAGATTAGTGTTCTAACACATGTAGGGATGAGAGGCAAGCATGCGATTGAATGGTGGAGTTACCTGGAAAGTTGTACCTAGTCCAAACTCATTGGGATAATAAAAGAGGTCTCACCTTCTTAGAGGAAATATGAATTCAAAGGATCTAGTGACCACCTTTCAACATCATAGGAACCTTTACTCCATGAGGCTAAAAGGGTAAGGTTCCTTGTCAAAATAATCTTAACAACATGAACCATCATAAATATGATAGGGTGGCTAAGCTGAAAAGGGTTAGTAGAGATCGAGGGACCAGATTCAACCAACAAGGTGGTCACAGGCTCAAGAAAACATATATCTAGCCACATCAGTAAACCATGATCTAGTAGTTGGGGTAGTCATACCTTTGAGTATTTTAATGAGTTGGCAGACTTTCTGATGTATCAGCAATTTGTTCCCAAAGTATTGATATCTTGACAACTGTAACATTGTAGAAGGTCTATAAATACTATAATGTAAAATAAAAGAAGGGTTGGATCTTAAGCTTTTACAATTCATATGTAATAATGGAAGACTTTCATCTTAATACAAAGTGATTATTGTTTGGCCTCTAGTTCAATTCATTTGCAGAACATGTATGTATGGATGATTACTTCTTTCTAATTTTAGCTTGTTGAATGTTCATGGTGTTTACTTTGAATTTTAAATTTATGCTATGTTCATTCGCTTGTTCTGGAATTAGTAGTCTAATAAGCTACATTATATTAGAACTAAATTTTTATTTGGTTGATAGTAAAACTAGTTGGTCTGTTAGATAATTGGTTGTTTATATGCATAGTCTTTTACTGTTCATATATCTTGTTATTGCTTAATATGCACCAACATAAGTTCTAGCTTCAACTCTGTTTGCCTTTTTTAGCACCCTTTTCCCTGGCAATTTAGGACTATTTAGCTCAAACTTCAAAGGAACCAGCCTCCTTTGGAGATTGGTCATCAAATCCCTCACAGTTTCCCGGTCATTCAATGTTGGCCAAGGTCTGTGGGCACACAATCTTTCCATTAGATAGATTTCCAAACCAACACATAATTTATTACAAACTTCAAGCCAAAAAAACCTAGCTTAAAGGTTAAAATTATAATAACTAAGCCCTTAATTGAGGTTAACCATACAAGTGCTTCAACTAATATTATAAAGGGTGAATACACTAATATTTCTCATATGATTACATTTACACAAAGTATGCTCATAATATTATATTACAAATTTCCATGGGCTTACATCAAGAATACTCGTAAGTTTGACACGATTAGCCTTGCCCAATAAAGTTATATCACTAATATTCCATCAACCCCACATAATTTGACTTGATGGTCCAAGGATAGAAGACATTAGATATGGACACATATTCCCCTACTCCATATTTAATGATCAAATGGGCTAGTAAATCTACACATAAATGTTGCTATTTTTTTTGCCAAAGATGCACGGACTAGATCAACCCTTCTTTAAACATAAAGTCATAACTCTATTTTTTATATCAAATATATAGAGCTTCCCATGAGATATTTAATATATAATATGGTGACCATAATCTATCCTCCAATTTCAAAAGAAAGCAACAAAATCATCAAGTAAAAAATGTAAGTTTTGAATAATCAACCCCCATCATTTGAAAGGTACCCATAGAAATAAGGTGTACCTTGCACTAACCATATAAAACCTAATTTTGTAACCAATTTTTTTTATGTATTATTATAACAGGTTATTGAACTAATGTCAACAATGCATAGAGATTTAAAAATCATTTGATCTAAGAACATGGGCCCAATACACTTTCATATGCAAAAGTTATGGCCTCCAAAAAGCAAATATATAACTGACACTTGGCAAGGTTTGATTGGATGACTTTTTTATATCTATAAAAAAAATTAACTACACACCAATGCTACATCAACTAATGGATTGAGTGAAAACAAGCTAGAAGAAGTGGGATTCAAACTAGTGATATTCTATCAAGATCTCTCTAAGATCACTAGCCTATCTAAGTGCCCCCATGATTCCTTTAGACCATAATGGGTATGCTAACCTCTTGAAGTAAACTAGGTCTACTTTATTTCATAAGTTAAAATGGAAAAAACTCAATTTAGCTTAGATATGTGACCTCATAAATGCAACAAAGGTTACCAACCACCATTCTAGTGGGAATGTTGAAGTTAGAACATATGCCATGTTGTACACATGGGTTAAAATAAGAGTGCATTGTAAATAGATAACATGCAAAAAGAACTTCTACCATACACATTTGAACACAAGATCTCATTGATGCAAATGAGATTACCAACCACACCAGGTTATAGAAATTTTAGATCATATGCTAAAAAGGTACAAAAATTTTTGCCAAGTAGATTTGAACCTGAGACCTCTTGGATGAAAATAACTACACTACCTTCCTCTAGCTACCCAAACTTCCTATTCCAACAATAATATAGAATGATATCCTTCCTAAATTAACATTCCCCTTACCTTAGTACTATTATGTACTCAAACCTACAAACTCAAATTAAGAGGAAATTTAAAATGTTGTGTTGACTAGGAGTCTAATGGGTTACACTGGATATGAAAAAACACTAGATCTAACCATGGGATAGCAAGTTGAGCATACCAAAAATACTAACAAGATTTAAACTTGAGACTATGAGAAACTTACCCTATCATCTATTATCTATCTAATCCATCATGGATTGATAGGAACTTCATTTAGACAAAAATATAGTATTCCACCTTTGTGAAAACAATAACCAAAAAATAGCACCAGGGTTTAATGAACAATAACCAAAAAGTGGCACTAAGTTGAATCAAAACCATACCCTCATATTCTAAATATGTTTGCATTTTCTAAGATGTTTATGAGTTGGAATGGGTGAATAGCATCCACAACTTCATTTAATGACTTAGCTCCTACCCCTCTTTTGAAGAAACATTCAAAAAATTGTGCAACCATCCAACAAAGTTAGCACACGAATTTTTTTCCAATAAAATTCAAAAATTTAAACTTAAACTTTTGAATTGTGCCTTCAAAAATTAAAAAGAGGGATTTCCCTTAATTTTTTCCCTTGTGATGTCAAAAGGATTTTTTTTAAATAAGTGTTGTCGCTTCAAATTGGCTCTCATAACATGTTGGAATTTAAAATACTTTCCAATAACATTTTGAAATATAGCACTCACCATGATCATGTGAAAAATAATAGAAATTTGAAATAAGAAGCATATAGACAAAAAAAAAGAAGAAATAATCAAAATACGAATAAAGGGGTGGGTTCTTGTAGGCACCCCCACAATACCACAATATACAAACTAATACAATAGATTAGTCTTTGGGGGTATTTATAGTCATACCTTACCTTCAATTTATCACAAACCTCAAGCTAACATAACTTCGCTTAAAGATTAAATTAAAATTTGTTAAATATATTAAACCCTTAATTGAGGTTAACCAAACAAGTTATTTAACTAATATTGCTAAGGGTGAATACATCAATCATGCCCATAGAATCACATATATAATGCTTGTAGGCTTACATAAAGAATGATTGTACGATTGCATTATGCATGCTTAAATATATTAAACCCTTAATTGAGGTTAACCATACAAGTGGTTTAATTGATATCGCTAAGCGTGAATACATCAATATTACCCATAGGATTACATAGAGAATTCACATAGGTTTACATAAAGGATGCATGGAAGAAAAATTGCACATGCTCATAGGCTTACACTAAGAATGCTTGTATGCTCAACATTGTCAACCTTGGACAATAAGGTCAATTTTTTTATATTTTAACATATTTTTATGTCATTTCTTTGAATTGTTTTGCATTGACTCTATATTTGTATTTTTAGTAATAATTAAAAATGAATAAAACATATATCAAATGGCATTAGCTCAACTAATTATATTCATCAACTTTCAAGAAGGAAACCTAGGTTTGAATCTTGCCAAGCAATACATGCATAATTTCCAAGTTGTTGTAATACCACTATGTGGTCATTGATGTAATATGGGTGGGGCTCATTTCAATCAAATATAATCAATTTAAAAAAAAAAAATAACCAAATACATAATATAACTAAAATAAAAAGTAAATATAATCATTTTGAAAAATATATAATTTATAATTACATACTTGATGTTTATGTTTAGTTCATAGTAATGGTCTTTTCAACATAGTAATGCGCAGACTTTTTACAATATATTTTATCAAACTCATCTTGTATTTATATTTCTAACAATTTCTAAAGTTAAAGATGAATTCTAAATTATGTTCTATCATAATACTCTTGACACAATCTTCTATCCTTAAGAGTAATTTTATGCCTCTAGTTACTATGTAAGTAACATCATCAATTAAAAATAAATATATATGTAGTTAAATTAACTATTAGTAATAGATCTTATATAAAAGGTGAAAATAACAATGAAATAAAAATCAAGTTAGAAAATTTTCACATTATTTCCCTTTATGTCCATACAAACCTCATTATCCTTATTCGCTTTGGTTCTACAACCTAAGAATCCCTCAACTATGCTATTAAAATTTGAGATAGATAAATCACTTGACCACTCTTTGTCATCTAAAGAGATAGAAAATGGGAAGCATATTCTATCTAATAATCAATTAATTTTGCATAATGGCACAAATAATCTTCTAAACAATCTTCTTCTCATATCCATATGTTCATTTTGTTGTGAAATATCTTCTCAAGTATGTAGGGGATGTTGGAAATTTGAGGTATTTTATGTTGTCATTGATGTCACATGAATCATTGATGTCACATGGATCACAATGAGTTTTGGTGGCCAAAGTATTTCATAAATAAGCATTGATATATACAGGGTTTTTGTGAAAACCAAGGTAGGAAAAATAAAAGGTTTTATTTAAAACCATGGATGGCAGATTTGAAATAGGTTTTTCTTAAAATCCAGGTTTACTTTTCGTTTCATCAAAAAAGGTGCCCCGGTGCTGGAGATATTTAATTTTAAAATTTTAGTTTAAATTTTAATTATTTAAAATTAAAATTAAAGTCATCGTCGATGTCATAAAAACCATGCGCCATAAAAAGGAAATTAATAATTAAAGGTGCCGACGTATGTGAAATTAAAGGAAGGTTGCATATATATATATATATATATGCAAAGGCTTTCGATTCAAAATTCTAAGCATCGAACGAAGAGAACAAAAAGTGAAAGCCCCAAAATCCTTCGATGTGACAACGTGGTCCAACGGTGAGCTTGGGAAGCATGGAGTTTTTGGTTGCGATAATGCATGCGTTTGATTCCCACTGGGTTCAATTTTCGTAGTGTGGAAGAAGAGCATTTGGCACACGTTTTTGGCATGAGCAAGGGTAGCGAAATATAGGAAGCATTTTTGCTCTCTGTCCTATGTGAGTAGATAGATCACGTGGTCTTTGGCATCGCGGTTGTGGTGTTGAGTGGGTAGTGACAAGGGTTCAATTCCCTCTAAGAGGCAACTAAATGTTTTATTGAATATTTTTTTTATTATTGCCTAATGTTGGAGGAATAAGGTGATGCTAAGGGAATAATTTTTGATTAAATTTTTATTTACTTGGAAGGCAAGATATAAGGGTTGAAATGCACTTTTAGAAAAAGAGAACTTGGTGTTTTCCTCTTTTAGAATTATACCATATTATATATTGTTGGAAAGCTTATTTTGAGGGCTATTTGATTAACTTGATTAGATAGATAAATAAGTTGTATGTAAAGAGATTTTTATATTTTTGTAAAGGGGTTCAAAGTGAAGGTTGTTTTGTTCTTTTTCAAAGTGTGTTTAGTGTGGCAGATTTCCAAAGAGGTTTCTTCATCTTCATAAAAGGTATGGGCACATTATCCTATTGATTGATTATGGTGGTTGATTTCTGAAATATCATTGGAGAGAAAAGGATTGATTGTGGTTTCCTTTTCGAAAGTGGTTGGTTGAATGCTTCAAGGTTTTCTAGTTTGAGAGTTGTGGTTAAACCTTATTTTATAAGCATAGTTGTTAAAGCCCATTGGTTATGCAAATAAATTGAAAATAATATGAGTATCATTGTTATGTGAAGAATGTTTTATTAGCATTGTTGTTGAAGCCCATTGGTTATGCAAATAACTTGAACTTGAGAAGAACATGAGTGTCATTGTTATGTGAGATTTGTGGTTGAGCATTGTTGGAAACATTTGAGTTGGTTGATACATGCTTGGACTAGGGTTTGTAAGAAAGAGTTGTTCCTTGTGGTAGTTGGTTGAGAAGAATTGTTTGAGCCTAGTCAAGTGATTATGTGAAGTGGTTGTTCAAGTTCCATGAAACAAACTATTCTATATTCTGGATTTAATTTGAGATTGATATTTGAGGATAGAACATATTGATTCTCTAACAATTCTCTTTATGCTTCTATGAGATTTCCTTGAGTTGAGGAAGATATTGGATTTGAGTATAGAACATATTGAGTCTCTAACAAATATCTTTATGCTTTTATGAGATGGATTTGAGTTGATATCATTGTGAATCATAGTTGTCATCCTTTGAAGAGTGTATTACCATTCATTTTTGAGTTTATATTTGAGCCTTGCCTTCATTAGATTTGTGGATCATATTTGAGTACTACTTGAGTATGATTTATTGAGCCTTTGAGAAGGCTTTTGGGATAGATTTTTGGACAGCTTTGTGGATAGTTTTTGGGATATATTTGTACAAGTTCTATGTGATATTGTTGACCAGATTTGGATAAGTTGTGTGAGATTTTTGAGCAGATTTGGACAAGTTCTATGTGAGCTTGTTGAGCAGATTTGGACAAGTTCTGTGTGAGCTTTTTGAGCAGATTTGGACAAGTTTTGGGTGATCTTTTTGAGCATATTTGGATAAGTTCTGTGTGATCTTGTTGAGAATATTTGGACATGTTCTATGTGATCTTGTTGAGCATATTAGTGGAGTGCCTAGCTGATCATATCAGTGGATTGCCTACCTGAGCAGATCAGTGTGTTGCCTAGTTGAGTAGATTAGTGGATTGCCTACTTGAGCAGATCAGTGTGTTATCTAGTTGAGCAAATCAGTGTGTTATCTAGTTGAGCAGATCAGTGTATTACCTACCTAAGTAGATCAGTGTGTTGCCTAGTTGAGCAGATTAGTGGATTGCCTACTTGATCATATCAATGTTTTTCCTAGTTGAGGAGATCAGTGGATTGCCTACCTGAGCAGATAAGTATATTACCTAGCTTTTAGTAGATCAAATTAATCATTGTATTGGATAAGGATCCTTATTTCTATGTGAAATATTATAAGGAGATTATCTTGTGGAGTACCCCACATTGGGGGAACCATGTTAAATCTTGTGTATCAATTGTGTGTGGTGACTTGTGCTCTTGCTTACTATTGTTATCTGAGTTATTAATGCACACTGCTATATTTGGTTATTGTAATTAAGGACATTAATTGATATTTGTTTGAAAGAAAGTAAAAAGTTGGCACTATATTGTTCACCCCCACCCTCTCAGTATAAGCTTGTGTTCTTCAAGGGATGGTATTATAGGCCTAAATGTCAAGGCATCAATTGTAGATTTATACTATAGCTAAATAAGGTTAGTGATGCACCTAAATGGATGAGATTAGAAATAGAAACAAGGGGAGAAGCTCTTTAGGTTAATTTGGCATCTTATAAGTCTTGTTTATAGAAAAAAAAAATCACTAGTTCCATGATCAAATAGTTGAAACACATCCTAGAAGATATCAGGTTTTCACTATAAAAATATTTCTACTTGTTCTAAGATTTCTAATGGACATCCCTAAAATATGGAATAAATTTTCAATCAATGTTAACTATAAAATTAAACTAATTTAGAATTTATTGGGGGAGATTCGAATTGATATTTTTCCTTGGATTTGAATTGGTTTCTATAAAATCAACTCAAATTGTAAAGAAAAATAAATCCCATCGAAATTTTTAAGCTTATTTTATAAAAAATCTATAAGAATTTATAATAAACTTGACACTATAATATTTTTCTAGGGTTTGAATTAATTTAAGCAATATCAACTGGTTTTTTCGGAGGTGGAGGGATGACGGTGGACGGGAAGGCTGGTTTGGGAGAGCACGGGAGCGCCAGCAGGTCGAACCAGGGGCACGGCAGGGTGGAGGGAGGGCAAGCAGATTCTAGGGACGCCGAGGATCCACCAAACAAATGGGGATATGGACCTCGAAAGTTGTATGCTCTGGCAGCGGCTTCTGAAACCCTAAGTGGGCTCTCCACCAAGGAGCTATTTTCGTTCGGGAACGAGTTGGACATCTCGATGGAAATTCTCTCAAGCTTTGTGGAATTCAAAAAATTTACCCTCATCGATAAGTTTATTGGTGGTCGTCCCGACATGGAGACCATCTACAAGTGGGTGTCTAGAAAATGGTAGACCTCTGGTCACTTGGAGCTCGCTACCCTAACCTAGGGCTTTTTCATGATTAGACTGAGCAACAAGGAGGACTACTATAAAATCCTGGCTGGAGGGCCTTAGTTCTTGGGCTGTAGGAGTCTCTTTCTAAGGAAGTGGGGTTTGGACTTTAACCTCGATACCCATAATATCAACATTGCTCCAATATGGGTTAGGCTCCCGAGTCTCCCCCTTTTTGGCTAGCATGAAAATGTAATCAGAGGAATTGCTCGATCCATCGGGGAGTTGGTCACTATAGACCCTCCCACCAGGGCTCAAACAAGATTTGTCCAAGCTCGATTCTATGTTTTGGCAGACTTGGAGACGGACCTCCCTTCCTCCATTACTCTGTAGTCTGAGGGTTCTTTTCTACACAAGCAAGCTATTGTTTATGAGAACAGACCAGCTTTCTGCCCCCAGTGTAGTTCTCAAGGGCATCTTCAGTCCAATTGTCCTCTTCAAAAGCCGGGGAAGAAGAAGCGGGATCCCTGCAACCCTCTGGAGCATGGTGAAGGTCAGACGAAGCACCCTGTTGCGAAAGACCATGAATCTCCAGGTCCATCCAGAGACCATCTCAAATCCTCCTTACCAGATGAGGAAATCACCATTCAATCAGACTTCGAGTTGTGTGATGGATGCTCCCAACTAGGACCATAGGGGTAAAAGGAATAGGCCCCCCCCTTATCACCACACTGGTAGATTCACCCAAAAAATTTTACCGGCACTCTCCTGAGGCACAAAAGATATTGGAAGATTACCTGCTGGGAAGAAGAGGTTACCAGCCTGGTAATATTAGCCCTCAAATTACGAGGAGTCGAACGTAAGGGGTGGATTTTGGTGGTAATAGGAAGTAGGGCCGTCCCCCCAACAAGGAAAAGAGAGACAAGGAAACTGCGGTTGATGTCGTAAATGGCACCCAAAATTTGTTGTTTCAGGATGACTCTGATTCTTTGATGGGTGACACGCTTATCCCAAAACCTCCCCTTGAGCAGGGAAAGGGAGGTAGGAAGAACCTCAAACCGTACAGATGAAAGTCATCCTGGATGTGAGAACCTGCGGTGGGAACGACGAGCGGGCTCATGGTTCTTTGGGACCCAGAGAGTGTTGAGGGCAACTTCTTTTCATTTTCCAATAGGACTTTCAACTTTTTGTTTCAGTCCCAAGCCATCATTTTTTCTTGGATCCTATTCATCGTGTTTGCTTCGAATTCTGCCTCGGAGAAAGCAAAAATGTGGAAAGTTATTTCCCTGATAAGGGAGATTTTTTGTAGTTTTCTTGGCTGTCTTTTTCTGCTTTCCAATGGTCCAGTTTTTATATTGGCCATAGTTTCCAGGATAATCAGGCAAAAATGCCTCCTTGTAGCCCTCGGGCAATTAGCAGCTTTTTGTTTTTTCTGCATACAAGTTTATTCATCCAGCCAAGAGGCACGAAGCACCATTTAGCAAGGCTGATTTTGTATATAAGGTTTTGGGATCCTCTATAAAAACCCACTGTTAATCTACTATAATAATTACGAAAAAAAAAAATTAAGCAATATCAACTAAAATATTAACTCAAACCCTATGGCATAAATAAATTAAGCAAACCATAGGGTAATAATCTATGTAAAATTTGAAATTATACGGGTTTACATCAAGGTTTGATTTTATTTTACCCTATATTTTGAATTGATTTCAACAAAATGAACTTAGAAATAAAATCACATCTTAGGGTGAAAACCCTATATATATATATATATATATATATATAAGGGAATCTACAAGGGTTTATATGTTATACAAATTATAGGTTAAAAGTTAAAAATTTTAGCAAATTGTTCAAGAAATACATATAAAATTAATTGAATATAAAAAATCCTACCTATTATGAATATTGTAATTCTCTCCAATTACTTCCTTCTATTTGTAGCCTTTTGATCAATCTTCTCTTCATCTTTTAACCTCTTGATATTTTCTTCCTTTTAATATTTTCTCATGTCTTCTCTCTTGTGTTTTATTTTCCTTTCTACTTGGTTTATTTTGTTTGGGCAAAATTGAGAATTTTTACCTTTTTCCTTTATTCTTTTTGTTTTAAGGTGTAACAAAATTCTATATTGATGCTACATAGCATCAAATTCATGTTATTTCATTATGTTACTTAGCATCAATTTAGAATGTTATAACATCACAATTACATTGGATAGAAATTATGATATGCCAAGAGTGTCATGATGGTGCTAATTTTTCATGATATGAAAAATAAATTAATAGTCTCGGGCACTAGGCTACAATAATTGATCCTAGAATATGAAACTGAAGTCTTGTATATTTTGTGCACATGAAAGATATTGCCATATCCATACAAATATTTATATAATGGTTAGAATTAATTTTCTTGCACACTCATGCCATTAGATCTAACATGATGTATCAGTGTTCTAACTCATAGTTCAAGGTTAATATATATATTAATCATATGTCACTACTAGATAGGTCTTACCACCAATTCTAAGATAGATATTTTTACTATAAGAATGTATAAGAAATTGTTCATCTTAGTACTAAGTTAGGGTTCTTAATATAGGGTTTTAGAACTACTAAGGATCTATTTTTAATTATTTAGTACGTTATATAGAATTGAGATAGGCCCCACCTGTATTACATCATGACCACATAGTGGTATTAGAACAACTTGGAAATTATGCATGTATTATTTGGCAAGATTCAAACATGGGTCTCCTCCTTTAAATTTAAAGTATTTAACTAGTTAAGATCATTCCATTTGATAACTATTGAGGATATATTAAGCATTTATTTGGGTAGTATTATTAAAAATATCCAACATCATTGAAATAAGTAAATTGTTTTAGTAGGCACATAGAAAATCTAGATCTACGAATCTTATTTTTATCATAAACTCATGTTATGATTAACTTCAATGCAATTTTTATCAATCATAATCATGAGGGAGTTTGGAAGAAAACACAAGTATATATGGCTTACCTCTAAAAATAATGATAAATCAAGAATTGGTTATGTTCACTTCTAATGGAAAAGAAGATTGGTCATAGATCCATAAACCATTATCTTTTTTTTTTTTTTGTGGAAAACATCCCAAAAGGGATGCCACTTTCGGGTAAGACCCAAGGAGGCGGGGGTATCCATTCCACCAAAAATGCCCAGGACTCGGACCTGGCCTACCACCTTTGACATACTCAAGGAGCAAACAAACACACAAAACCAATTTAAAAATAAGTAAATAACAACAAAAATAATAAAATAAAATAAAAAACATGCTCCTTGAGTGTGTCAAAAACAAAAGCACAACCAAACACGCACAATAAGATAAAAGAAACCACAACACAAACCACATAGAAAAACACAAGAACCACATAACAAAACACAAACAAGACAAAAACAACAGAACACTACAAAGACATAACCCAAAAAAAACATGAAAAATAAACACAACCAAAACCTAAAAAATAAAATAAATAAAATAAAAATAAAAATAAAAAACAACCAACAACAGACAATAAACAAAAACAAAAAACATAGAAAACACTCACACATAAAAACACGAAATAACACAAACAAAGAGAAACCCAAGAACAAGAACGAAAAAAACACAAGAACAATAACAAAAAACATAAAAAAAAAAACAAAACAACAAAAACACAAGAACAACGAAAAACAACACAAAGAACACAAAAACAAAACAAAACAAAAGAACCCACCCACCTTAAAAAACTAAACAAAAAAAACAAAGAAGAAAAAGAAAAAAAAAAAAAAATGAACAAAACAATGACCTATCTAGACCGAGAAGACTATTAAGGCAAGAATCAACAGAGGAAACAAAATAAAGAATAGAATGAGCTAGGGAACTAAAAAAAACTGAATGAACCAAAGAGAAGCAAAAAAAAAAAACAAGAAGAAACTAGGTACCTTCAAGACTGGAGCCATCCAAAGAAATGATAGAAAGAAGAGCTTCCCTAATTTGAGAAGCCCACCATATAGGAGGGTGGCCATAACAAGTAAGATCACCTTTGTCCAAAGCCCAATTAGCTAAAGCATCAGCACTCTTGTTTTGATCTCTGACCACATGATTGTAATCAACTTTCAAAAATCCCATCTGGATTAACTGAATCTTCTCAATAATTCTTTTTATTCTCCAATCCACCTTATGATTCTTAGAAGGAGTCTTCAAGAGATTAATCATAAGTTGAGAGTGAGACTCAACTAACACCTTTTCCCATCCAACCTTAGTAGCCTCCTGAAGGCCTCTGAGGATACCATACCCCTCGGCAAGGTTATTGGAAAGAATACCCAAATTCTCAGCAAAAGTAAAAACCAGGGAGCCATCTAAAAGTCTACCAATTCCTCCCACACTGGCTTTTCCAGGGTTCCCTCTAGAGGCTCCATCGGTATTGACTTTTCCAAAATCCTTAGGAGGAGGTTGCCAATTTCTAGTCCTATCCATCTTACTAATACTCACATTCCCTTTAAGTTGGTTGCCCTTAGAAGGTTTAATCTTCAATCTTTGCATCACTTGATCCCATCTTTGGTGGGAGTTTTGGGGGTGATTAAGGAGTTGATGGACTGATTCAACTAAGTTGGCTATGGTCTTTTGCCAAATATAGTGAATATCCTTCCTATCTTGATTAAAAATTTGGTTGTTCCTTTCATTCCAAATATTCCAAAGAAGAATGGTAGAACCCATCCAAACTAAGCTGCCTAATAAAATGATCAACACCCTCTTGATTAGGCCAATCCCTCCAAAGTTGTTCAAAAGTAAAAAAATTGGACCACTTGTAAGCCAAGTAAAGTGGCCATTCTCCTCCATAGCTCAGAGGCTAAAGTACACTCAATAAAAATATGGTTGATATTTTCTACATTCTCTTCACACATTTCACATCTAAAAGGGCCATGAAAACCACGCTTCATAAGTTGCTCACCGGTAAGCACCCTACGATGCAATAAAAGCCAATTAAAGAACCTCACCTTAGGCCAAAGCTTTTGAGCCCACAATTGAGAAAATATGTCAGAAGAATGGTTGGGATTATTATGGCATAAGGTCAAATAACCTTGAGCAACGGAATACTCACCCTTAGTAGTGTTGTTCCATCCAAAACAATCTTTTTCATGGGACCAAGAGAGGGATCTCATATGAAGGATGCCTTGGATATCTTGTCTTTGCCTTTCTAGGATTTGAATAGGCCAGTCCTCAATAGGGATCCAATATCTACCAACCTTTGAATTACCAGTATGGTACCGACAGTAATTAGCCACCTTTATCCAATTAGCTCGGTGAAGCTCCTCCATCAAAGGCCTCCAATCGGGAAACTGAGTTATCAAAGGCTTGTGACCATCCCAAGAATCTGTCCAAAAATTTGCATGTTGACCATTATGAATGATCCAAAATAATTTTTCTTTATCAAATCCTCACCAGTCTTAAGAACTGCTAAAATGGGAGAACCTTTGGTAGGAAGTTGATAGCGAACAAGGTCTTCGAGGACTTTTGTTCTCAGCATATTTAGCATGGAGATTATTGGCCCAAAGAGCATTGGGGTTATGCAACATCCTCCAATATAATTTAGCAGCTAAAGCTTTGTTGTTATTAATTGAAGACCGGAATCCTAACCCCCCTTCACTCTTAGGAAGACATAAAGTATCCCATTTCACCAAGGCCCATTTTCTTTTCTCCTTAGTACCACTCCAAAGGAAACGATGATTGATTTGATCCAATTCTCGAAGAACAACCTTTGGGATATTCAAAATGGAAGAAACATAAATAGGAATAGCTTGAAGGACTGATTTTACCAAGGTGATTCTACCCCCAGAAGAAAGCCACTTGTTGGTCCACTTTCCAATTTTCTTCTTGACTTTGTCCAACAACCAATTCCAATATTTATTTTTTTGCCTTTGAATATTTATGGGAATACCTAAATAAGTGATTGGAAGAGAGGTCTTCTTATATCTTAATTTATCCAAGACCATGGATTCCTGTCTAGCGAGAGCGGTGAAAGAAAATAACTTTAGATTTGTCTTCATTGATCAAGCTGCCCGAGTAGCCTTAGAAAAATAGCTAATGATTTGCTTAATATTAGAAGCTTCCTTAGCTGTAGCTTTACCTAAAAGAGTAGAGTCATCCACAAATTGAAGATGAGAGATAGGTCTAGCTCCATGAGCAATGGTAACTCCCTCAAGGGTTTTGTTTTCCCTCTTTTTGGTTATAGTCCTACCCAAGCATTCAGCAAGAATGATGAATAAATAAGGGGATAGCGGGTCACCTTGCCTAATACCTCTGGAAGCTGGGAAAGACTGAGAAGGCCTACCATTGATAAGAACTAAGTAGGAAACTGAAGAGATACATCCCATAATCCAATCCATCCAATCCTTAGAGAAACCAAATTGCCTCAAAACTTTGATAAGGAAGTGCCAATCCACTCTGTCATAAGCTTTGGATAAGTCTAACCGAATGAACATAGAAGGAGAATTTTGCATATCCATGGAATGGATGGCTTCTTGAGCAAGAACTATCTCATCTACTATTTGACGTCCTTCCACATATCCCCCTTGCTCTGGGAAATAATCTTATGCAAAAGAGGCTTCAACCTTCCTGCCATGATTTTAGTAATGATTTTGAGAAGAACATTACATAAAGCAATAGGTCTAAAAGCTGAGATATGATCAACCTCTTGAGCTTTTGGAACAAGAGTAATATAAGTTTTATTGATAACCTTCAAAATTTCTTTGGCTTTCCTGGCTTCTTCCACCACCTCTAATAAATCAACATGAAGGATATCCCAGAACTCTTGGTAGAACTCAATAGGAAAACCATCAGGACTTGGGGTTTTCCCTTTTTGCATTTTAAAAACTACTTGTTGAAGCTCATTGATAGTAACAGGAGCAGTCAAAATAGAGTTCTCCTCAGAAGTGATAAGAGAAGGGATTGCTTGAAGAACATTTTGTTGAGAAGTTGAGTCAAGAGGAGTAGCAGCAAAAATATTGGAAAAGTAATCAACAACAATAGAGTTCATGCCATCCCAAGTATAAACAACATCTCCAATATCTGAATTTAAGGAAGAAATAAAGTTGTGAGATCTTCGAGCTAGAAGAGATTTGTGAAAGAAATTTGTGTTTCGATCTCCTTCTTTGAGCCATTGAATTCTAGATTTTTGCTTCCATAAGATTTCTTCTCTTTTTTCCCATTCCTCAAGCTGAGTTGTGAGTTTAATTTCATCTGCACTTCTCTTCTCTGTGAGGCCATCTAAATGGATTTTCTTATTCAAATTTTCAAGATGAGCAATAACTTCATGTTTTTTTTTATGAACATCCCCAAACTCTTTCCAGTTCCAAGTCTTGATTTTGGATTTAATGTATTGCAGTCTTTTGGCAAAACAGAACATCTTAGTCCCATGCCTAGGTTTACCTTCCTTCCACCATTGTTGCACACGAGGTCTGAAGGAAATGTCTCTAAGCCACATTAATTGAAAACGAAAAGGAGAGAAACTCACATTGGTTTTCCACATTTCCACCATGGTGGCCAATGATCCGAACCAGCATTATTAAGAGTCTTCACTTTAGGAATGTGACCATGGATTAAGAAATTTTTAGAGAGCAAAAACCTATCCAATCTCTCCATTATACAAGCTAAGCCTTGCCTTCTGTTAGACCAAGTCATAAGGCCATTATCCGGTTGGATATCCACAAGATGGAGGTTTGCAATATATTCGCTCATGAGGTCGGTGCTTTTGTCCAAATTTCTATTTCCCCCCCTTTTCTCATCCAGAGAGAGGATGGTATTGAAATCTCCTCCGATCAAGATCCAAGCTTTAGGAAAATGAGAGATAATATGAGTAATATCCTTCCACTTGTCTTCTTTTTTCCTCCAAAGAAGTCGGGGCATAAATAGTAATGCAGAGCATAATCTGGTTGGAATGTCTACTTTGAATAGCTATAGCCAACAAACCCCAACTGCCAACCATATGGTGAATAACTACCTCTTTTGGGTCCCAAAGACAAGCAATGCCACCCGAAGTCCCTTGGGAGCCGAGGGAAACCACTTTTCCAGTTGGCCAAATTTTACTGGCAATTAAGTCCATATCCTCCATTGACATCTTTGTTTCTTGAAGGAAAACAAGATGTGGATGATTTATCTGAATCATTCTTCTAATTTCATTTTGTTTTGAAAGACTCCCTTTGAGTCCTCTAATATTCCAAGTGATGATCTTCATTAATACCAGGGCTAAAAAATTTGGGAAGGGCATTAATCTTACCTTCCTCTACAAGCTTTTCACCTTCTTTTACCATATGATATTGATTGGTCTTGCGACCTATTTTTTGATTGGAATCCATCTTCAATTTTTTTTCCCTGTTTCTTGACTTATTCCAATTGAATCTGAGATGGCTTCTAACCTTGAAGAATGCTCATACACAGCCAAAATTTTACTAGATGGTTCAATGGAGTCTATATTGGGACCTGCATTATTTGAAGTTTTGACATTTGAAATATTGTTTTTCTTGTGTAAATTTTCTCCTTTTTTTTTGTTGAAAACCTTTGATTTGTTGGTTTGTCTCTGAGTTCTTCCCTTCATATTTAAATTGTGTTTCTAAGATTTTAGTTTCCATTATTTCCTCTTCCTCACTTGGGACATCATTTGTGGAAAGTATTTCAAACATATTAGCAAATGACTTTGATTGATCCTTCATAACTGTTTTTTTAGAGTGTTCTTCTTCTTAGGTATTTGGAAACCTTCTGAGTTTATATCTTCTTTCTTTTGATCGGGAATTTTATTTGGGCAAGCATTGGCCAAATGACCATATTCATGGCAAATTCTACAATGAAAAGGAATGTTCTCATAGTCCACTACTTGCTCCCAAGTGTCTTCCCCAAATTGTAATGTGATCTTTTTAGGAAGGGGTTTGTCAAAATCCATTAAAACACAAATTCGAGCATAAATAATATGTTCAAAATTTTGAGTACAATCAGCGAGTCATCATAAAAGTTCCTAAAGAGTTTCCAATTGAAGAAAAAATAGTAGGATTCCAAAATTCAATAGGGAGGCCAAAGAGTCTAACCCACACGGGAGCTATAGAAGGCATCTCTTCTTCGACTTTAAATTTAGTATGCCAGGGCTTCATGAAAAGCCCTGCCCTTCCAAAAAACCAAGGACCCCCTTGAAAATTTTTCTCTCTATCTTCATTATTAGCAAATAAAACAAGAAAATAACCATTTGGATAAATAGAGATTTGTAACTCACCTTTAGTTTTCTAGCTTTTTGCAGCCCGGACTTTGAAAGCGAGATAGACTCGGACGAAAACCCACGAACCGACAAATTAGTCCTCTTTTTTCCAAATCTTCAATGCCGGTCTGAATGTTACCCATATCAAGCTTAACAATAGGAGTTCCATCAGCTGCTTTAAGACATCCTGACTCCGTTTTCCTGGGATCAATCTTAGGCATTCTTAGAGGTTTATGGGAAGCCCTAATATTGATATTAGCATTGGGCTGAGGCTGTCCACCATGAAGGGCATCCCTAAAATTCATTTTTGGGACTGAGTCTTCAAAATTCTTACCCTTGACAGGGGTTTTCACAGTAGAATTATTTTGTGGGTGCACCTTAGCACCAGATTCACTTGAGATATGAGCCATTTTTTGATCAACTACTTGAAACTTGTTTCGTGATCTCTTTAATCCTTGCCCTAGACGTCGTGGAAAGGTATGGTTTTCACTTTTCTTTTGAGCAGCAAATTGGAAGTCGTTGTCACTCAAGTTCATAGTATGATCTGTTGAAAGACAAATTTCTAACCCATCTTGTATCCCCTGCAACATTTCCTGCTAAAATATTGAGCATAAACCACAAAAATATTGGCCGCTAGGGCCCGAAGGCCCTAAAAACCAACCTCTGGAGCTGCTTGCACTCAACCCGAGATGAAACCCTCGCATAGCCGCTTGCCAAATATATCGTTCACACATAGGGATGTGCTAGGATCTGTGTTGCTCCAAATGATATGAAAATTGGTGGAGACGTTCTAGGGTTTTTCAGGCATCTACCCTCAAAATTTCAGCTCAATCCGAGTTCGGATGAGTGAGATATGGCCGAAACGAGTTCGGTAGTTTGGGCAGTCCTGCGAAAAACGTCCAGCTTCTAAATCTCCCATAAACCATTATCTAAATTCGTATAGTTTATAGGTGACATATATATATTAAGTAGGGTATGTATTTCAATACAATAGAGAATATATCAAAAGCAAATATTTATGGAGTTATTGAATCAAGAATGCCTATTATAAATATTTATCACAAGCATTCCAAATATTTATAAAAACTTAAGGTCATATTTAAGAAAAGACTTTATAGGGATAGAACAAGGCATGCATTACCCCTAATTATATCCAAGTTTGAGCTTTGATATAGATGAAGAGCATGTCATAGATGGTCCATAAAATTTTATCTCAAAAGCAACTACCTTAGGTTACAACTAAAAACTTTATGTGGCTTTCATTCATGACTAGATCTGAATATACATTCCAAATAATATTTTCTCAACATGCAAGATAACTAAAAAAAGGTGTAAAAAGGCCCCAAATGGATAAAGAACTAATGATCACTTGATTTGATTTTTTATTATAAACCCCTTAGAGGCCAAGTTAAGAATAAACATGATAAACCATAATCTTTGAAATATTGAGTAGGATGCTCTAATGTATCAAGTAGCTCTAAAAATCAAAGCTAAATAATAAAACACAACTACTCAAATCAAAATATAAAAGAAAATAATGTTATATTTATGAAGCCTCCTTAAATTATCCTTGGAGGTAAGCAAGTAAACGTGTAATAATATTCTCTATAATTAAACAACTTCTAAAATACAACAACAATAATAACAATTCAGTAATGTGCAAAAGAAAATATCCACTAGAACAATAGATCAAATTCAATACCAAAAAATCAATAATGTAAGTTATAAATTTTAGATTCCAAATCAATACAAATCATATCCACTTAGAGAGAAAAAAGTCATATATACATTTGGAGAGGGATAAGTCTCAAACATGCAATAAATGCAACTTAAGATATGATTATTGTCTCTATTACAACATAACTTCTCTATATCTATAGACTAAATTAAACAATAACCCTAACCTTAATTCTCAAGGTCTAACTAACCTAATCCTAGGTCCCAATATAACAATAATAAATATAGTCAACATGGTTATATTGAAGTTGTTACATGGATCCCCCTCATAGATATTTTCCCCTAAAGCTAGAACTAACTAGAAAATACTCTAAAGCTAGAACTAACTAGAAAATACTCTCAAAATCCTACATCACATCTTATTTCAAAATATCCTACCACTTGGTGAGGAACTCATGAATTTAGTAAGACCATAAATTATAAATCTAGGACTACAACACAACTTCCAATTGGAGAGTGACTCATACTTCTTCATCAAGTATTAGAAGATCTATTAATGACTACACCTTTTGGCCAATGACCTATCTAAGACAAGAAACATAAAAAATAGGCTAGATATGCGAAGTTAATCAAAAATCCAATTGATATGCCACTTCCCCAAAGTGATGAACCACCTTGTAGGGCTCGTAAATTTGAGAGGCCAACTTCTATATAGGCTTGGTCTTCAACAATAATTGTTATAAAGATAAATATGCAAAAGACCATATCTCCCATTATAAATTATCATTCAAAATGATGTATGTCCTCTTGTAGTTTCATATAATTTTAGGTCTAGGATAGATTATATTTAAGGAGTTGGAAAAAAACCAACACTACTACAACAAATCATCTACTTAAGTGATCTTGGAGGATTTCAAAACATGTTTTTTGACTGGTGTAGATTTTAAGCCTTACAATATCTCAAATGGAGACATCTTGAGGAAAAATGGTAAGTATTATACCATCATTTAGCTAAGAAAATCTAGTGAACCCAATGATATTATTTATATGGGGTGAAACAATGAAGGTAAACACCCAAATATTTGTTCATGATCTTTGTTTAATCATTTAATTGAAGGTGATAAGAAGAGGACATATTCAATTGTGTACCATTGAAAGTGAACAATTTTTTTCCAAACATTGATGGTGAAAATAGGGTCATGATAACTAACAATAGACTTGGACATGTGATGCATTTTAAAAATAGAATTGAGGAACACTTCAAAAACCTTATTGGCTATGAAGAGATGTTATAGGGCATGAAATGAGTATATTTTAGAAGTTGTTCCATCAACATAATTATCATTGTTTTACCCTCAAATTGGGAAGGCCATCAATAAAATACAAGAAGATGTGCTCTTATTAGTGATCAAGAATAGGTAATGGCTACAACAAACTAGGAGATTTAATAATTTCCCTCTTGTTTCACTAACATGCCTCACAATTTTTCATAAATCCCTTGACATCTACTTTTAATAATTTTCAAAAAAAGATTACTTCATCCACTAGTATATTTATCAAAATCCATAATGTCTAGCTAGAGTAGATGCATGAAATTCTTATAGAATGCTAGTCTTAATGGTTGAATATGGAGGAAGATAAATGTGATCCTTCTTGTCGATAACCCCATTAGCATACGAGAACAAGGAAGGTGACAAAAATCTAGCTCCCATGACATGAATAATGTGAGTAGTCTCTAAGTCAAATTGTCATTTCTCTCAAATCTAGGAAATCCATTGGGGAAGAGGAATAAATATGGTACTAACATCAATGGTTTCCTCATATTTTTTAGATAGAGCATTAGCCACCACATTCGCCTTTTCCTTCTTGTATTCAATGGCAAAATTATAACCCAAGGCCTTTGTCAACCATTTGGTTTGTTTAGGATAAGAGAGACAACGTTCCAAGAAAATACTTAAGTTTTTTATGGTTGGTCTTGATGTTGAAGCATCATCCCAACAAATAAGACCTCCTTTTTTTAAAAGTATGTAAAATTAATAGCATTGTATTCATATAAGTGTATCAACCCATATTTTTTTTGGAGAGCTATTTGCTTTCAAAGATCAAGGGGTGTCCATCTTGCATCAAAGTAGCTTTGATACTTGTGTCTAAAGCATCACATTCAATGAAAAAATATTTACTAAAATAGGATTAGCCAAAAAAAGGGGCATACAAAACCTCCTCTAGGATTTTAAAGGCTTGGGAAGCTACTTTGAACCGAAGAAAATAATCCTTCTTATTGAGAGCAATGAATAGGGTTGCACTCTTACCATAGTTGTGGATAAATTTCCCATAGTATTCGGTTAGAACTAAAAATACACAAAGCTACTTGAAGGATTTAGGCTTGATCCAATATTGCATTGCTTTTATTTTCTTAGGATCCACCTTTATTCCTTATTAAGATATTATATGTCCTAATTATTCTACCTCATGGACCCCAAAAGAACACTTGGATCTCTTGATAATAGTCATTCCTCTTGTAAGAGGTGGGGAACTTGGTCAACATAAACTAAATGAGCTTCCCATGACTTGTTGTAAACTAAGATATCAATGGAGAAGACTATAAAATACTTAGAGAAAAGAATGAAGGATATCATTTATGAGGCTCTAGAAACTAAAAGTAGAATTAGTAAGACCAAATAGCATGACTAAGAAATTATAATGACTCTCATGCATGCAAAAATTAGTCTTGGAGATATCCTCTTTTCTAACCCTAACTTTATGGAACCCAAAGCATTAGTCAAGCTTGTCAAAGTATTTAGCACCATAAAATTCATCCAATAAATCATCTATAATAGGGATAGAAACTTATCTTTGTTAGTGATCTTGTTGAGAGGTATGAAATTAAGACAAATACACCAAACATTGTCCATACACTATACCATGATAACCAAATAGGAATAAGGAATGATGTTAAAATGGGTAATCCCTTGATCCAACATCTCCTAAACCAACTTCTCAATATCAAACTTCTACTATTTGGGATGGTGCTTTGAGGATAACTCCATAAAAATAGGTGGATGGTATTATCCTGTCTACACTTATGGATAAGATCAATGGTTTCACTTAATAAATCTACATAACGATCAACAATCATGTACAAGTTTAAAGGAAAAGCTAAAAGGAGAAACTCAAAATACGAAACTTCTATGCAATAAAATTGAATAAATATTTCATGACTACTTTTCTTTAGGATCATTTCCATGTTATAGGAGCTAAACACCTTGGAAGGAGGAGATTGGATCCCTGGTAATAAATGACCTTGTTATTTCTACCCATTTGACATATAGTCAGTGTATATTTATAGTAATATCATTAAGCTACAAGAGCCATCATGCTCCCAATGATATCTGCACTACCCATATTTATGGAAAATATATGGCCAACCAAGTGTAATATCCCATTTATATGTTAACATTAGCCATATGGCCCACATAATGATTTGTGTCTTCATTTGTAATTAGTACTTGGAATTTATCCTACTTTGTAGTATTGATATACAATCCCAAAGACTTCATTATATTTTCAATAAAGTTGTGTGCTACATGAGTGGATCAAAATATTGGTATGCTAACACTTGTTGAATCCTTTTACTTTGATGATATGGTGAACCTAGATTTATATTAGGGCAAATATAGAGAGACGCATGGTATCAGTATCATGCTCAAAATTTAATGTTTTGGCTAAAGACTTCTACTATAAAGAATATTGATCTTGATCCTTTGACACTACTACTTCCTTAACTTCCATTAACAAGTCATATCATATTTCATAAGCTTAATATCAAGGATGTCATGAATGACATTTATAATAGAAGAATTCTTAGGGACACTTGTCATTATGGTTATTGAAGTAAGGCTGACAAGGGTTGAAATCATATTGGGGTTGGGGATGGGATAACTAAAGCTTCTTTTCTACCATTAGAACCAAAATTTTAGCTTTATCAAGGGTGTATGTTTCACACCTATTAACCTCCTACCTTATTTCATCCTTAAGTCCATGGTAAAATGCTAAGACTACCATCAATGGATCTAACTGATAGGTATAGTGAGTAGTCATGTGAACTCTCTATAAAATCCTCAACCAATTTTTTTTGCTTGATTTACATAAAATAAACTACATAAGAAGTAGGATATTCGTTGTTAAACTTACATAGGAATAACACTTTGAATTTTATCCATATAAGAGAGTTATTGTATTTATGGATATCCCATAACAACCACTAATGAGCATAGGATCCTAACCTAGTAGAAGCCAATATGGTGTGACATTATTTAGGCACATGGTGTTGACAGATGTTTTCCATCTTGGTTATCTGATCATGTAGATTCATTCCCTCAAAGGTAAGAATGTCAATGCAAATAAAATCATGAGGCTAAAAAATGAAATTAATAGCATCTCCTATAGAGGGATCAAGATTAGTAGCAAAACCTAAGTTTAATCCACCCATATCTAGAGAGGAACCCCTAGTAGTAGAGAAATCCATGTGACCACCATGAGATCCTGGAGATCTATGCATAAACAATATTTATTGGTAAACGTCATTATCCTAGTGTTGGTAACCCTTTGTATTTGTTTCCTATTGTATACCTTGTGGTTTCTTCCTAGAGACTTTTTAGAAATATTGGTTAAGGGAATGCTTTATATGGGTAGGATCCAAACAATATTGGATTGAATTTATGGTCACCTACATGTTTACCAAGGTGTCCCTAATGGAGGAAACCAATTTCAATATGTTAGATTGCATATTTTATTATGTCAAAAGAAGGTGTATAAATTGATGTTAATGGCATTGGGAAGAGTATTGTTAATTGGAGGAGTGGAAGGGATGGTGGTAGGAGAAAAATCCATGGCTCCTAAAAAAGAAAATACATAAAGGTCAAAACTATTGATACTTGTAGGAACATTATGGTCCTTAGTAAGATTTTTGGGTTGACATTTCTTTCTATTTATGAACACATTCTTGGGTTGACTAGTGTGTTACAAATGCTCATTGATTTGAAACTAGTTTTAAAAGCAAAAAGTTCGTTAATATACAAATAATGAAAGAGAAACTCAAGAAATGTTAGTCTCACAATGACACTGAGAGGGGGGGGTGAATCAGTGTAGCTCTTTAAAACTTAAATCTTCAACTCTTAAATCCAAAACAATGAAAACTTAAAACCAAATAAAGCAAATATAACAAGAGAGCATCACACAACACAAGATGTACCGAGGTTCACCGATTTGGCTACTCCTCAAAAATGACTGTTTGGACTCCCATCCAAATCCAGCCTTTGCAAAGCAACAACTTTACAATCAATTTACCAGCACCCACTGGAAGGAGCACCAACCCCTGATTTATCTGCACCAACAGAAAGGAGCACCAACCCCTGATTTACCAACACCAACTGGAAGGAGCACCAACCCCTGATTTATCTGCACCAACAGAAAGGAGCACCAACCCCTGATTTATCTGCACCAACAAAAAGGAGCACCAACCCCTGATTTACCAGCACCAACTGGAAGGAGCACCAACCCTGATTTATCTGCACCAATAGAAAGGAGCACCAACCCCTGATTTATCTACACCAATATAAAGGAGCACCAACCCCTGATTTATCTGCACCAACAAAAAGGAGCACCAACCCCTGATTTACCAAGCACCAACTGGAAGGAGCACCAACCCCTGATTTATCTGCACCAAGAAAGGAGCACCAACCCCTGATTTATCTGCACCAATAGAAAGGAGCACCAACCCCTGATTTATCTACACCAACAGAAAGGAGCACCAACCCCTGATTTACCAGCACCAACTAGAAGGAGCACCAACCCCTGATTTACTGCACCAATTGAAAGGAGCACCAACCCCTGATGCCAAGCACCAACTTGGACTTCAATTTGAAGCTAGAAGATTGACATAAAAATGCCTTCACTTTTACAAGACCCTGACTGGTCTATTGCTTACTCAACATCTCTCACGCAACACACACCCTTCTCGCTCGCCTCTCGCTCGCCTCTCGCGCTCCTCTCGCACTTCGCAAGATAAATTCCCCCTTTAAATAAATTCTCCGAGCAACACTCCTTTTATAACCATCCTTTCTCTTTGTAACTCCAGTTGTAACTCCTTTCATTTCTCATACGCCACTTGTCAATTGTAACGCCTTCTTTATGTAACTCCTTTTGTATATATAGAGTAGGCATTTCGTCAAACACGTTACATGCAAAGAATTAACACCATATTCTCCTACCATGACTGTTCGTCTTCTCGGTCATGACTGTTCGTCTTCTCCTTTCATGACTATTCATTTTCTCTTTGCATGTCTGTTCTTTTTCTCTTTGCATGTCTGTTCATTTTCTATTTTAACGACTGTTCATTTTCTCCTTCCACGACTGTTCATTTTCTATTTTAATGACTATTCATTTTCTCCTTCCATGACTGTTCATTTTCTCCACATGGGCATGCGTCCATTTCTTTCCATGTGTAACGACCATCTTAAATGATTTCAAATCATTAAATATTCCTTATGGGTCCACGTCACTCTGCAGTCTTCAGTTTCACCATCCTGGTATTCATGTCACGATATCATGACACTTTTGTTTCTCTGCCTGCTTGGCCTTTTTGAGTCACGAAAATGCGACATGTCACGATATCGTGACACTTTTGTTACTCTGCTTGCTTGCCCTTCTTGAGTCGTGAAAATGCGACATGTCGCGATATCGTGACACTTTTGTTACTCTACCTGTCTGGCCTTTTTGAGTCACGAAAATGCGACATGTCGCGATATCACGACACTTTTGTTTCTCTGCCAGCTTGCCCTTCTTGAGTCACGAAAATGCGACATGTCGCGATATCGCGACACTTTTGTTTCTCTTCCTGCCTGGCCTTCTTGAGTCGCGAAAATGCGACATGTCACGATATCGCGACACTTTTGTTACTCTTCCTGCTTGCCCTTCTTGAGTCGCGAAAATGCGACATGTCACGATATCGTGACACTTTTTCTTTCTCTGCCTGCCTACCCTTTTGAGTCATGAAAATGCGACATGTCACGATATCGCGACACTTTTTCTTTCTCTGCCTGGCTGCCCTTTTTGAGTCACAAAAATGTGACATGTCACGATATCACGACACTTTTTCTTTCTCTCTCTTTCTCCTTGCTTTGGCCCACGAAAATACATGTCGCGATATCACGACACTTTTTCTCCTTGCTCTTTCTCTTTGCTTTGGCCCGCGAAAATACAACATGTCGCGATATCGCGACACTTTTTCTCCTTGCTCTTTCTCTTAGCTTTGGCCTGCAAAAATACATGTCGCGATATCACGACACTTTTTCTCCTTGCTCTTTCTCTTAGCTTTGGCCCACGAAAATACAACATGTCGCGATATCGTGACACTTTTTCTCCTTGCTCTTTCTCTTAGCTTTGGCCCGTGAAAATACAACATGTCGCGATATCGCGACACTTTTTCTCCTTGCATTTTCTCTTCTCTTTTGGCCGCGAAAATGCAACATGTCACGATATCGCGACACTTTTTCTCCTTGCATTTTCTCTTCTCTTCTGGCCGCGAAAATGCAACATGTCACGATATCGCGACACTTTTTCTCCTTGCATTTTCTCTTCTCTTTTGGCCGCGAAAATGCAACATGTCACGATATCGCGACACTTTTTCTCCTTGCATTTTCTCTTCTCTTTTGGCCGTGAAAATGCAACATGTCGCGATATCGCGACACTTTTTCCTCTTTGCTTTTTCGCTTCTCTTTTGCATATGGGCCACTTCGGTCTTCTTGGACAACCTGTAACAACTTCACCCAAACATCAAAAACATCCTCATGAGCATTTAACTTCATTGTACATACTCTGAGTAACCTCTGAACTCCTATCCACTGCATCAACCGATCTTTCTGACTGTGTTGACAACAATGACAATACTGTCGTTGCACCTTGCTCAACAATCTCCCCCTTTGGAATTGTTGGCAACACACATGCAATTTCCTGTAACTCTTGAGCAATTTCCTGTAACTCTTCTCCCCCTTTGACAACAATACCAAAAGGGCTGTCTGTAAACTCCCCCTGAGTCCATGCACAACATTCTCAGACAAAAATTATTACACTTAGCAAAAATCACAAACATGAGCAAAAAGATAAACAAATACACAAATGCTCCCCCTAAGAATGTGGTCACGATAGCTAGTCAATTCTTGGGAAGCGTGACCACTCCCAATTTATTGCGAAGGTACTCAAAGACTTCCTTGGGCAACGGTTTTGTGAAGATATCCACTACTTGCTCTGTTGTTGGAGCAAAATCCAACTTAACCTCACCTTCCGCAACTTTCTCCTGCGTACAACATGTTGTCGCTGCAATATATTCTGCCTCTGTTGTGGATAAGGAAACTGACTCTTGTTTCTTACTATTCCACGTGACCAACCTGTCTCCAAGATAGAATGCACCTCCACTGGTACTCTTTCTGTCATAAAGTCTTCTTGGATAAGAACTCTAATCTCTGCTCATCATATTATAATTCCTGTTGTACCTTGCTTTTACTTATTTAGTATAGTATGATCAACACTCAACTTTCAGCTACGCAAAAGTTACTCCCAAATCAAAAGTGACCGACTCTCCAGGCAGCCTATGCGTAATTTCTTCAACCTTTTGACTGCCACCTCCTCCGTGACTAACGACTTTGCCTCGCATCCGTTGTGCAGCTCAATGTCTCTGGTTTCTAACGGCTGCCATGAATGTTTTCATCGTCTGCACAGGTATTGACAGTGGACCGTTACATCTAGCGTTGGAACCTCAATCTGCATGCAGTCATCAACACTCGGTATTCTGCTTCTTGCTAGGGCATATGTCAGGGCTAC
The DNA here is from genome assembly GCA_028583015.1 of Wollemia nobilis. Lineage (NCBI taxonomy): Eukaryota > Viridiplantae > Streptophyta > Pinopsida > Araucariales > Araucariaceae > Wollemia > Wollemia nobilis. The sequence continues at coordinate 2,705,479 of JAQPPZ010016892.1, read as the reverse complement.
TCAATGTCTTAGGCGAACATTCTTCACGCGATTCCAGGGAGCATTTCTCCTCGTTGTGATCAAGGGAATCCTCGGGCAATATCTCACATTTCTCAAATAATGCAAGACTTTCTTAGGTGCATAGGCATCTTGTCCTCCTTGGCGCTTCACCACCTGGGTGCTATTCTCTCAATGTCTCTGCCTTGCATGTGCCAATTGGCACTCTTGACCAACTGGGTGCTAGTGCCACTGTTTGCTTTGACTCTGGCATCTCTTTGATAACTGCTACTTCTTTAGAGAAAATTAATGCTCTCTTATACCAAATGATGTGTTGTATTTTTGGTTAAGAAATGCACGCCTTCCCACTCACAACACGGATTCTATTTTATCTACAGATTGGGAATGTTACAGGCTTCAAAACCAGCACCTGCCAGCTTATGCTTCCATGACACGTCGACCTATGTTGCATGTTCTATCTCAGATAATGCCTATCAGCTACTGCATCGAAAACCTAGCTGTTCACCATGTTGTTCTGCTGAAGCACATCAGTTTGACACTATCTCCACAAACATCTACATGAACTGAAACACATTTTGACAACTATACGACAACTCCCCCTGACTACTTGCCTTTCATCCTCAGATAACCAAACAACATAGGAGCATTAAAATAAAACTTTAAGATTGCTCCCCCTGAGGATGTGCTACCTGGAGCTACTTAGTGCAATAGAGGAGTAGTCTCCTTCAATCCAAGGAGACACGATTTCCTCTCTTCTTTCTTTCTCCAACCTTTCTTGAACTTGGGCTTGAGTTTTTCAACTGCATCCCTATTTTGAACCTTTTTGTGAACTTGAACATTTCTCTTGGGTGGTTGTCTCTTGTGCATCCTTGATGGATGATTATTTTCCTTTCTTTGATGCACATGATTTCTTCCCTGTCTGTGTTGCATTCTTTGTGTCTGATGAAATCTACTGTCTTGCCTTAGATTAGATACAAAATTTCTTGGACAAAACCTTGCTATGTGCCCATGACCATTACATTTAAAACATTGCACATGGTGTTCAACCGAAATAAGATGTATTTCTACCAGCATAACTCTTTGATCTATTATTCAATCCACAATAAATTGCCTTGTGACCATAATGGTTGCATCTAAAACAATAGCCATTAAAAGCATTATTATGAATAAAGTGAGAGTGATAGAACCTCTTTTGTTGTGGTTGCTTTGTTGTAGATCTCCTTTGATATTTTCTTCCTTTTGAAGATTCAGCTTCAAGATTTTCTTGCTTTGATCCTTCAATAGTGGACTTCTTCTTCTCTGCATATTTAGAAGATGAAGGTTGTTCAACTTCACATCCAAGACCAAGCTTACCCATGGGGCTTCTTTGTTGCCTTATCATTTTATCTAGCAACTCTATGCTCTTCTCAAATTTGAGATTTGTATTGGCCTCTTCTAGTTGTTTCCTCAATGAAACAATCTCCTCTTCTTGTTTGCAGCAAACAATCTCTTTCTCATTGATCTATGACCTGAGAGTTTCTTCAATCCTTTTGGACTCTTCTACTTGCAGCTTTAGATCACTAAAAACTTTGTTAGATTCCTCTTCATGTTTGCTACATACATCGACTTTATCATCCAGGTGTGACTTCAAGGCTTCTTCTATTTTCTTGGCTTTATGAATTTGTAAGAAGAGATCTTCGATCTTATCCCCATATTCTTCCAACTTCTTGGACAATCTTCTGTTATTTTTCCTTTCTTTATTCAACTCTTCAAGTGCAGCGATCAACTCACCTTCTAGATATACTTCAACCTCAAGGTTTTCATCACATACTTCAGAATTCACTTCTTCAACCTTTTCTAGTTCAATTTTCTCTTCCACAGGAACTGAAACTGATTGAGATGCCTTATTGGAGGAGGATCTATTCTTCTTACCCATTGCGTACTAATCCAAGATCAACCCTAGCTGATTTAGCCTGACAAGGGAAACTGGCTCTGATACCAATTGTTAGTCTCACAATGACACTGAGAGGGGGGTGAATCAGTGTAGCTCTTTAAAACTTAAATCTTCAACTCTTAAAGCCAAAACAATGAAAACTTAAAACCAAATAAAGCAAATATAACAAGAGAGCATCACACAACACAAGATGTATCGAGGTTCACCGATTTGGCTACTCCTCAAAAATTGACTGTTTGGACTCCCATCCAAATCCAGCCTTTGCAAAGCAACAACTTTACAATCAATTTACCAGCACCCACTGGAAGGAGCACCAACCCCTGATTTATCTCGCACCAATAGAAAGGAGCACCAACCCCCGATTTACCAACACCAACTGGAAGGAGAACCAACCCCTGATTTATCTGCACCAACAGAAAGGAGCACCAACCCCCGATTTATCCGCACCAATGAGCACCAACTGGAAGGAGCACCAACCCCTAATTTATCTGCACCAACAGAAAGGAGCACCAACCCCTGATTTATCTACACCAATAGAAAGGAGCACCAACCCTTGATTTACCAACACTAACTGGAAGGAGCACCAACCCCTGATTTATCTACACCAACAGAAAGGAGTACCAACCCCTGATTTACCAGCACCAACTGGAAGGAGCACCAACCCCTGATTTATCTGCACCAACAGAAAGGAGCACCAACCCCTGATTTATCTACACCAATAAAAAGGAGCACCAACCCCTGATTTATCTGCACCAACTGAAGGAGCACCAACCCCTGATGCCAAGCACCAACTTGGACTTTTTGAAGCTAGAAGATTGACATAAAAATGCCTTCACTTTTACAAGACCCTGACTGGTCTATTGCTTACTCAACATCTCTCACGCAACACACACCCTTCTCGCTCACCTCTTGCGCTCCTCTCGCACTTCACAAGATAAATTCCCCAAATAAATTCTCCAAGCAACACTCCTTTTATAACCATCCTTTCTCTTTGTAACTCCAGTTGTAACTCCTTTCATTTCTCATACGCCACTTGTCAATTGTAACACCTTCTTTATGTAACTCCTTTTGTATATATAGAGTAGGCATTTCGTCAAACACGTTACATGCAGAGAATTAACACCATATTCTCCTACCATGACTGTTCGTCTTCTCGGTCATGATTGTTCGTCTTCTCCTTGCATGACTGTTCGTTTTCTCTTTGCATGTCTATTCTTTTTCTCTTTGCATGTCTGTTCGTTTTCTATTTTAATGACTATTCGTTTTCTCCTTCCATGACTGTTCATTTTCTATTTTAATGACTGTTCATTTTCTCCTTCCATGACTGTTCGTTTTCTCCTTCCACGATTGTTCATTTTCTCCACATGGGCATGCGTCCATTTCTTTCCATGTGTAACGACCATCTTAAATGATTTCAAATCATTAAAGATTCCTTATGGGTCCACGTCACTCTGCAGTCTTCAGTTTCACCATCCTGGTATTCATGTCGTGATATCGCGACACTTTTGTTTCTCTGCCTGCCTGGCCTTTTCGAGTCATGAAAATGCGACATGTCACGATATCGTGACACTTTTGTTACTCTGCCTGCCTGCCCTTCTTGAGTCGCGAAAATGCGACATGTCACGATATCGCGACACTTTTGTTACTCTGCCTGCCTGGCCTTTTTGAGTCGTGAAAATGCGACATGTCGCGATATCGCGACACTTTTGTTTCTCTGCCTTCCTGCCCTTCTTGAGTCACGAAAATGCGACATGTCGCGATATCGTGACACTTTTGTTTCTCTTCCTGCCTGGCCTTTTTGAGTCATAAAAATGCGACATGTCGCGATATCGCGACACTTTTTCTTTCTCTGCCTACTTGCCCTTCTTGAGTCATAAAAATGCGACATGTCGCGATATCGCGACACTTTTTCTTTCTCTGTCTGCCTGCCCTTTTTGAGTCACGAAAATGCGACATGTCGCGATATCGTGACACTTTTTCTTTCTCTCTGTCTACCCTTTTTGAGTCACGAAAATGCGACATGTCACGATATCACGACACTTTTTCTTTCTCTCTCTTTCTCCTTGCTTTGGCCCCCAAAAATACAACATGTCGCGATATCGCGACACTTTTTCTCCTTGCTCTTTCTCTTTGCTTTGGCCCGCGAAAATACAACATGTCACGATATCGCGACACTTTTTCTCCTTGCTCTTTCTCTTAGCTTTGGCCCGTAAAAATACAACATGTCGCGATATCGTGACACTTTTTCTCCTTGCTCTTTCTCTTAGCTTTGGCCCGCGAAAATACAACATGTCGCGATATCGCGACACTTTTTCTCCTTGCTCTTTCTCTTAGCTTTGGCCTGTGAAAATACAACATGTCGCGATATCGTGACACTTTTTCTCCTTGCACTTTCTCTTTGCTTCGGCCCGTGAAAATACAACATGTCGCGATATCGCGACACTTTTTCTCCTTGCATTTTCTCTTCTCTTTTGGCCACGAAAAATGCAACATGTCGCGATATCGCGACACTTTTTCTCCTTGCATTTTCTCTTCTCTTTTGGCCACGAAAATGCAACATGTCGCGATATCGTGACACTTTTTCTCCTTGCATTTTCTCTTCTCTTTTGGCCGCAAAAATGCAACATGTCACGATATCGCGACACTTTTTCCTCTTTGCTTTTTCGCTTCTCTTTTGCATATGGGCCACTTCGGTCTTCTTGGACAACCTGTAACAACTTCACCCAAACATCAAAAACATCCTCATGAGCTTTTAACTTCACTGTACATACTCTGATTAACCTCTGAACTCCTGTCCACTGCATCAACCGATCTTTTTGACTGTGTTGACAACAATGACAATACTGTCGCTGCACCTTGCTCAACAAGAAATACCTTTTGAACACTTCCAAAAAGTATTGTTAGAGATACCCTTTATTTTTAGTGGCTTGAGTCCTAGTAGCCCTAATACTCTAGGTGATAAAAAATAGATATGGTTGTCGAAGGGTTTATATTGGTTTGCATCACCTTATATCACTTTTGCACCACTATATGGAGCCAACAGTGATGCTTTGATAATATTTATAATGAGACAATTTCTAGAAATACAACAACAATAATAACAATTCATTAATACATAAAAGAAAAAATCCACTAGAATAATAGATCAAATTTAATATCTAAAAAACAATAATGCTAGTAGCATTTTTCAGATTTCAAATCAATACAAATCCTAACCACTTAGAGAGGGTAAATTCATATAGCCACTTGAAGAGGGTGAAGTCCCATATGTGCAATAAAGGAAACTTAAGATATCAAATATAATTCATGTCTCTACTACAAGATAACTACTTTATTCATTGACTAAATCAAATAATAACCCTAACCCTAATGCTCAAGGGTCAACTAATCTAATCTTAGGGCATGAGCTAACAAGAATAAATTTAGTCAGTATGGCCATATTAGAGTTATTTCATACTCCCAAATGAGTTATGGAACTAGGTGTCTTGGATCCATTAAGCAACCATGCTCTTAGCACCTCTAATTTGCCTTTCATTTAGAAAAGGAGTAAATATGTTATGAAACCTAAGTACAAATATATAAATAATCACCTCTCGAAATACTAATGTATTTAGTGAGGTGCAAAATCATATCCTCTCAATGAAAATTAAATTAGGTTTGCAATATCAACTATATTTATAATACACCATTTTTTATAAATAATTTTATAATATAACTATTTTTCATTCACACAAGCATAAGGTACAAAGTGATGTTAAATTTCACATTGGTTATATTTAATATGACATTGAGTAAAAATAATTAAATATGGTAAATAAATAAAGACATAGTACTTGTGAAAATAAATAAACATATTTAGTTTTTTTTGTACTCAAGTGTGATCCAAGAGTGAGTGCAAATCATGAGGATGAGGTATAAAGAAAATTGTGATCAAGAAACAAGCACCGCTTCTTCTTGTTCTAGATCTTAGGAGACACTCAAAAACTAAATAATTTATGTGAAGAAAATATAGGTAGCATGGCAAGAAATTCAATTTCATAGGTCTTTACTAGAAGGATGTCATAGTTGATGATAAGAGGAATAATGAATCTATGAAAAACCCTATCTAGGTAGAAAATATTACATCGAAAGTGATTATCAAGGACGAGATGATCAAGCATAATATAATGGTTCTTAAAACCAAATTGTTAATATGTAAGTTCCATGAATATTGGCCAAGTTTATCTGAGATTCAAAATTGGATTAAGTGGAAGTGGGGATTGAATTTAAATTAGTCCATGACTTTTCTTCTAAAATTATTTTTCCTCATTACCTTCTTCAATTCAAAAATAAATAATAAAATAATGGATGGAGGCCCTTGGTCTAGGGTTAAATATGTATTATATTTAAGACCAATAAGTAAGAATTTTTCTATGGGGAAAAACACTATTAAAAGGCTTCTGATGTGGATTAGGATTTTTGAAATTCCTTATCAACTCATCAATAAGGAATTTTTGAAGAATATTGACAATATTCTAGGTGAGTTCATCTAGGAGAGACCAACTACTAAGAAGATAAGGCATTTTGTACACACTCAAATATGTGTTTCCATCAATGTTTCAAAATCTTTACCATAGCCCATTAGGATTAAATTTGAAACAAGAGAATGAGATCAACAAGTGGATTATAAAGATATTAAATTTTATATGTTGCAAATATCATGAAACTAGACACGTGGCAAGAAATTGAAAAATGAAATTCACAGAGAAAGTGATGTAAAATTTTGGGCATGATACAAAATTCAATATGAAATAAAAAGATCATAACATAGGAGAAGCTAGGTCAATTCAAGGATTTTCCACTCCTAAAAATGTGGTAATAAAAAACCCTTTGCATCATCAATGGAAAAGGCCATTACAATTCACTTGAATCAACCATTAGAAGAAAATTAACACAAGGGAGGATGAAGTACAATGCAAACGTTTAAATATAGAACAATCTAAAGGTACAAAGGAAGATACGAAGGTAGATTTTAAAGAAAAATATAGGGCGGCAAATTTTAAAGCAAATGAGGTGAAGGAGGTCAAGGTTAATCTAGGTAATCATCTTCATTTTTCTCAAGTAGCATTAGATCTTCTCCTTGCAATAAAAATGTAAATTAGTACAAATTATATTCATAGTACTTTAGGGTTTCAAGATCAACACAATAAATAAAAGCATATGGAGGATATCCAAGGAAATTTAGGGTTTGTAGGGTAGCATAAGAGAGCAATGACTATGTAGGATTATACATGCACTTTAAGGTTTTTGGGGTAACATAAAGAATAAAGTGTTTATAAGGATATTCCCTTTCATTTTATATTCTTTAGGGTAATGTAACTCTTTAGAAGATAAGTTTCATTATGAACAATATGGAAAAATAGAAGAGGTTTATGGAGATGAGAGTATTGATGAGAATGTAAAAGGGAAAGAAAAGTCATCAAAGCATGAACAAAGAGAAAAATAAGATCAAAGGGATATCAATTTGGGAAGCCACATAAAAATACCATAGGTGTTAACAAGAAGTGGGGATAAGCTCACTAATAAAAATAAAAAGTAATGATGATGGAAATGATATCATGTAATATTTAAGGTATGAATAAGACCCCTAAAAAAATTATTAATGAATTAAGAGGTTGTTATATTTTTGAGTTTATTTTAATACAAGAAATAAAATTAAATAGTGAGGAATGTAAGGATGCTTTTAAGAAGATTTGGAATATGTGTGATTCTCTAGCAGTTTCTTCTACAGGAACGGTCTTACAACAATATGAGACAAATGCAAATGGGATGGTGAGAAGCAAAAAATAATTGGGTTGCTAGACTATTTTTTAATAAATAGAAAAACATCAAAGTTGGGGTTATAAATATATATACTCCAACTATAGTTACTCATAAAAGATATTGGAAGGACCTTAGTATATTTTTATCAAATACAATGATGATTCATAATTGTGATCTATGGATTCTTGGGGGTGATTTCACCTTGTTCTATCTCCTTTGGAAAAATAACCGTGGTACTCCAATATGGTATTAATAAATGCAATATTTTTCTTAATTTTTCAATTCAAATGGCCTTTGGGATGTTACACCTTCAAATTTTCATGTTTAGACACCAAAATCTAGCCACTTGTCGTCCATCCATAGTTTCTCGCCACATTTATCCATTTTATATATTTATTTATTAAATTTTATTTAAATAATAATATTTTATATATTTTATTTATATATATGGATTAATCCTAACCATCCATCAATATTTAATCCTAGCCTTTCATCCACCTTAATCCATGCCACATGCCCAGATTTAATCTCCATCCTTCGTTAAATTTTAATCTTGACCACACGAATTGTGTTGTTAAAACCCTAACGTGCCCTAGGAGAGATTATAAAGAGGAGTCATTTTGATAACTCAACCCCTGAGTATTCTTGTAATCCCTTGAGCTTTCAAAATCCCTAATTTTCCTAAGCACTTTGAAGCATCCTCACCACTTCCATCTCCCCCTGCTCATCATCGCCTCTGCATCCACTGTTGCCCACTTCACACGAGCTAGATTTGCTTTTGCAACTTATGGTTTAGTTGTCAAACGCCCCTACAAGTTCCCCAAAGAGTCTCTAGGTGCTTCCTACCATCACCAAGCACCTATGGGTGCCTCCTACCATCATCAAGCGCTCGCGAGCATTCACATCCTTAGTTCTACAGTCTTGCTTCCCCTTGGGTGTCACTAAGGCATTTGCATACCATTTTCTACAACAATGGCGAATATCAGAAGACCACAAATTAGCATGAAATAAGGTAAACATTTTGTGTGTATTTATTTCATTCTTGTATTACTTTTTTTAATATTATTCTGCAACATCTAGGGTTAGTAATCATATTTTTAGAGGGTCTCACATAGTGGATCCCTCACAAGTATTACTAATTATTTGTATGTTGTCTATTGTTTTCAGGTATAGGAATCATATCATTGGAAGCTATTGAAGTTAGAGTGGTCCTGCATAGGATACCAAAAAACCCACTCACCTATATTGGGATCAGATCATAACGTGAAGACACCACCACTATTTCTAACTAGGGTTTAGGATAACCCTAGTGTCTTGTATCAAATTGTATCAAATATTAAGCATTGTAAAACCCCTATTTGTGGTACATCTAATTATATTAAGATCCACCAATGATAATAATAAAATTCTATTTTTTTGTGCAATTTTATGTGTCGCATTGCTTATTTGATTTTATAGTTCATTGTATGGTGTTGTTATATTTGCATTCTTCAAATGGTGATCATGGTGGGACCCACAAAGGGTTATATATTTTAAATTACCTTGTCACTTATTTGTGGTTTTCTGTTTTTATATTATAGGTTTTTCAAAAAAATGGATCATGCAAATTTTGTAGAATCAGGGTTTCTGAGGAGCTATAGAAGTAGTAGAAAGTGCACAAATGCCCTGCGACACTTGTGGGACATTCATTAGAAACACCCAGGTGCATTTCATAGGCACCCATAGGTGTTTCACAAAGAGGAGAAAGAATACATAGGCTTATCTATAAGTCTGCCTAAAACCCTAACCTCTATGTTTTACGTATTTTTATGTTTTTATAGATTTTATGTCTAAAAGAAACATCATTAACAATCTGTTAAAAACAAGCATGATTAGTTTCCATTTTAGGCATTAGATTAGTTCTTGCATCCATCTTTCATTCACGCATTTCACATTTCCATTTGAAATTTCACTATTTTTTGGTGTGTTGCAAATTAAAACCTTGCATTCTGTTCTCATATGAATGATTAATTGCATACAATAGTCTACACTTTTAGGGTTAGGAATTTCTCCTTTTGTTGGTCTAAGTAGGAACAAAATTAGTATATTGAAAGTACCCCCATATTTGGTGATTCAAGGCAGAAGAGTAGACGAACCCTCCTCTATTTAGAGAGCGGTCTTAAGAAGTGTACTCTACTTCTTTTGGAAAAATTAATATTTTTGGCATTGGATTCTAATTTAGACTTATGAAATTAGTTATTTATAACATTGTATATACACCATAATAAACTTTGAAATATTAAAAGGAATCACACACTGCATGCATCACTTTAAACAGTAATGTGTTGGATTTCATCACCAACCATTGCTTGAGATCTAGTGATGGTGGGTTTCATCTCCATCCACCAATCTCTACCCTTAGACACCTTAGGACACCCTTGAGAAAACTTTTTGGATTTCATCACAAGTAAGAATCTCATTGCCCATCCAAGCCATAGTTTTCACCTATTTTAATTCAAATTAGTTCATCAAAACACACAAAACCAAAAAAAAAAAACATTAAAACGAGATAATAAAAAAAGAACAGAGGTAAGACACATTTTGTTGTATAAACATAGGATTGGATTGCCTGTTTGATTTTGTGAGTTTTTCATTCTGCATTTTATTTTCTAGCATATTTTATATTTGGTTCATTAGTTTATGGTATTAACAATAAATCAAGCTAAAATAATAAATCAAATATCCACCAATAAAACCACTTCAGCAATGGAGTTCTCATCATCACCTTCCACCACCGCTTCCATGATTAATCCCCCTAGTGGGATACGATCAAGACATTCATATTTGTTTACAAGTCCCTCACACACTGTGTCACCCACACAGTCATTTCACATGGCCATTCCACAAATAGAATCATCCTCACCTACCTTTGGTCACCACATCACCCATATAGATATGGCCCAAGTAGAAGCTCTTCAGAGATCTGCTAACTATGTCTTAGAGTCAGTCCATAACTCACCTAGGCATGATCCTTATTTTTAGTAGGATATTTCTAATTCCTAGCCTTCCAGCTTCACCCAGGTGTATAACAATTCTCTTTTTGAGGTGTCAACTACACCTTCCCAGTATTTTTCCATTCTCCAACAACTAGGTACTCAAAACACCTCCATCCCACCTTCATATACCTCAATTTATGGCCATCCCTTGTATGAAGCACATGTCAATGTTGCTTCACAAGTGTCAGTGTTCATCCCATCTAGTATCTCCCATCAAGTTTCAATTCCCAATGCAAATTATCCCCCATCCTACCTCATCATTCCCATCCACATCCACTCCATCAACCTTCGATATGGAAATACATGAAGTATGGGAACATCTTAACAATTTACTTAAGAAGCAACAGAACACTCAACATCAAGTTCAGATGATCAACCCTAAGCCTCAACATGTTTCCACTCAACCCATATTCATTAGCCAGAGTCCATATTTGGTACCACAATATTCTATGGTTTCCATTCCAACACTGCTGCCAACCCATACCCATTATATTCCCATCAGTCAACCTATCCAAATCGCTCATACATCGTCTTAATATCTTAATTCACAATCATTTCTTCACCAACCTCATCATCATAAATTTCAATCCATGCCCCCCAATTCATCACATCTCCAACAACACACTCAATCTCATCCATTCATCAATCCATTCACCACATCTTGATACACTCAACAAGCAAACCAAGGCTTACAATCAAATTGTCAACACACTTTAATTTTACAACATATTTTAACTTGACTCACTAACATTGAGTTACAATTGAGTCATCATCATTCATGTCAACAATCACAATAGTTGCAATATCTAGTTCCACAATCCACATCTCAGGTTACGATACATGTACCACAAATTCAACATCCAACATAATTGGACAAATGCACCAAGTATCCTACAAAGCCCCATCGAGACTACATGGTGCTTTCAAAATCTTATTCAACCATTTTTTGAAGGCTTTATGAAGCACAAGAGATTTCACTTCTAGAAATCAAATCAAGTGATCTTAACAAGCCACATGGAAAGAGTTATAAGAAGCACTTGTATTGTCCCTATCATCAACAAGCGGGCCATGACATAAACAATTGCTATGCATTTAAAAATATTGTCCAAGATCTTATTGATATGAAACTCTTTCCCACAAATGGTTTATCCAACCCATCTGATAAGTGCAATAGTACCAACTCAATAATCAAGCAGATTGGGGATTCTCAGGATATCGCATCCTCCTAATCACTCACATCACCAATAATCAAGCTCTAAGGGCACCTAATACCTTTGGTCACATCTCAATTTCAAAAATCCCCAAAGGTTCTTAATCCCTTTGGTCACATATCAATTTCAAAAATCTCCAAAGGTTCTAACCCCTTTGGTCACATCTCAATTTCAAAAATCTCCAAAGGTTCCAACCCCTTTGGTCACATCTCAATTTCAAAAAGCTCCAAAGGTACCTAATCCCTTTGGTCATAAGTCAATTTCTAAAAATCCCCAAAGGTACCTAATCCCTTTGGTCACATCTCAATTTCAAAAAGCCCCAAAGGTACCTAATCCCTTTGGTCACATGTCAATTTCAAAAAGCCCCAAAGGTACCTAATCCCTTTGGTCACATCTCAATTTCAAAAATCCCCAAAGGTCCTAATCCCTTTGGTCACATCTCAATTTCAAAAATCTCCAAAGGTTCCTAATCCCTTTGGTCACATCTCAATTTCAAAAATTACCAAAGGCACCTAACCCCTTTGGTCACATCTCAATTTCAAAAATCCCCAAAGGCACTTAATCCCTTTGGTCACATCTCAATTTCAAAAATCTCCAAAGGTTCTATTCCCAAAAATCTCCAAAGTTTATAATCCCTTTGGTCACATCTCAATTTCAAAAAGCTCCAAAGGTCCTAATCCCTTTGGTCACATCTCAATTTCAAAAAGCCCCAAAGATACTTAATCCCTTTGGTCATATATCAATTTCAAAAAGCTTCAAATATTCTAATCCCTTTGGTCACATCTCAATTTCAAAAATCCCCGAAGGTCCTAATCCCTTTGGTCACATATCAATTTCCAAAAATCCCCAAAGGTACTTAATCTCTTTGGTCACATCTCAATTTCAAAAAATTTCTAACCCCTTTGGTCACATCTCAATTTCAAAAATCTCCAAAGGTTCTAATCCCTTTTTTCACACATCAATTTTCAAAAAGCCCCAAAGGTACTTAATCCCTTTGGTCACATCTCAATTTCAAAAATCCCCAAAGGTCCTAATCCCTTTGGTCACATGTCAATTTCCAAAAAGCCCCAAAGGTACTTAATCCCTTTGGTCACATATCAATTTCAAAAATCCCCAAAGGTCCTAATCCCTTTTGTCACATATCAATTTCAAAAAGCTCCAAAGGTTCTAATCCCTTTGGTCACATCTCAATTTCAAAAAGCCCTAGAGGTCCTAATCCCTTTGGTCACATATCAATTCCAAAAAGCCCCAAAGGTACTTAATCCCTTTTTTCACATCTCAATTTCAAAAAGCTCCAAAGTTTCTAATCACTTTGGTCACATCTCAATTTCAAAAAGCCCCAATGGTCCTAATCCCTTTGGTTACATCTAAATTTCAAAAAGTCCCAAAGGTACTTAATCCCTTTGATCACATATCAATTTCAAAAAGCTCCAAAGGTTCTAATCCCTTTGGTCACATCTCAATTTCAAAAAACCCCAAAGGCACCTAACACTTTTGGTCATATTTCAATTTCAAAAATCTCTAAAGGTACTTAATCCCTTTGGTCATAAGCCTACCAGGATAGGTAGAGTAGAAGAACCCGAGCCACTGAACATCATACACTTGAATGCATTATATGCTTAATGTGATTTATATATATGTATAAATACATGGCTATTACACAAAAACAATATTGCAGTTCATTTTCACACATTTGAATTTCACACATTCCATTTCACAAATTGCATTTCATACATTGCATTCACAACCACATTTCACATTTCATATTAGGGATCATTTATTCAGTTCAAATATAAATTGGTCAAATAAAGTCATGTTGCCTTAATCAGGGGCACCTTCAAAACATCATCAATTTCATGGCATCAATAAATAAATTCAATTTGTCATTAGCAAAGCCACATGTCCATAATTCCTAAGTGTTTTTGGTTACTCAGCAAATTCTAGTGTTTTAATCAAACCACAAATACATGTCGAGTTTTCTTTAGGACCAAGACACATTTTCACTAAGAAAATCTTGAGTTCTAGGAATTGACTCCAAAACATTCTTGAACCAAACACAATCACACATCTTAAATTAACATATTGTGTCAAAGAGTGATAACACCATAATTTTTTTAAACCTCGAAGTGAAAAGGGTAATCCTTTCTTGTCCCATCATACAACATAGTCCACAAAAACAGTGGTTTTCACCACTCACAAATTTTAAAATAAAAGAAAGAGTAGAGTAAAACCTCTAAAAACTCTAAATCCTTTTACACATCACACACCATTGATCCTCAAGTTGTAAGGAAGTTTCCACCGAGGCTATAGACGTCTGACTAGCAGTGGAGTATGGTCATGCATGGTGACACGTCTCTTTTAAAGAGACCTCTAACCACACATAAGGACAAGCTAGCTTCTTGGTCTTCTCCATAAGAGGTTTCATAAAATTTACTCAAGATGATTTAATGAAATCACTTGTACACACACTGGATCTTTATTACCTCGAGTCATTACCAAACTTTTGATTCGGTAAATGAATTCACTGCACACACATTTGGTCTTAGATAAATTAGGTAGTATATTGTGAGTTTGTTTGATATCACTAGTATATCTAAGTCTCTACAAAACAATCAATTTCCATATCAACATCCATATCTTCTTCCATGTCAACATCCATAACATTACACGAGTCTTCCACCCCACATACCACCAGTATGGTGCCCCTGATTAAACAAAAATGCTAAAAACATGGTCAAGAAAAATATAAACTATGAATGATCATTAGAACATTTGCATCCATAACACATTATCATTGCATTAATCATCCATATACACATGCATCCACAACAAGCATTCACATAAAAGCATAACACAAAAGTAAAAGCCATGTATATATATAATTTGCATATGCAAATATCACTAGAAAGTTCAAACAACATCACAACTTGGGGGTGTTCAAGGTATCACACCTTCCCCCTAATCAATCAAACAAACAACACAACTTGGGGGTGTTCAAGGTATCACACCTTCCCCCTAATAAAGCAAACAAGCACACAACTTGAGGGTGTTCAAGGTATCACACCTTCCCAAATAAAATAAAATAAAAAAACAACTTGGGGGTGTTCAAGGTATCACACCTTCCCCCTAATCAAGAAAATAGGTATACAACTTGGAGGTGCTCAAGGTATCACACCTTCTCCACCAATTCAATAAAAAACTCAATTACAATTACATCACATCATCAGAAAATTCAATTTGTAGGTTCAAAAGGTTGCATTCTTTTGTTAAAGATTGCACCCTTTGCCTTGTATTCACATCATCCACATCAATTGCTAGGTTCAAAATATTGCATTCTTTTTCACAGGGCGCCCTTCGTCTTGCATTCTTATATTATCATAAAACCCCTCATCTGATGGGGCGAAAATAAAATCATTCATTGCACTTTTCATAGTCATAACATTTTCCCATGTCAAAAACCCCTTTTCTATTGGGGCAAAAATAGATCACTCCACATCATCAATTGCATTCATCATTACACATTCATTCAACATTTAAATACATTTGCAAATACAAGTGAACCTTGTATTTAGTGGTTTATCCTAGACACCTAGCAATTGCAAAGACTGGTTATCCATGTAATTTGGTAGGATGAGTAGATCACCATAAGGACACTTATATTTTCACAAAACTCTTCATTTTTTGGGGCAAATAACAGATGCAATTACTTATATTTTCACAAAAACCCTTCATCTGTTGGGGTAAAGAACAGACGCAATTACTTATATTTTCACAAAACCCTTCATCTATTGGGGCAAAGAACAAATGCAATTACTTACATTTTCACAAAACCCTTCATCTGTTGGGGCAAAAACAAAATCATTCCTTGCATTATCCATATATCCATATTTAACATCATCAATTTCATTTATCATTATACCTTCATTCAACATTTAAATACATTTGCAAATACAAGTGAACCTCATATTTAGTGGTTTATCCTATTTAACTTGGTGGTTGCAGTGACTGGTTATCCATGCAATTCGATAGGATGGGTAGATCACCATAAGAACACTTATATTTTCACAAAACCCTTCATATTTTAGGGCAAATAATAGATGCAATTACTTATATTTTCACAAAAATTCTTCATCTATTGGGGCAAAGAACAGACGCAATTACTTATATTTTCATAAAACCCTTCATCTATTTGGGCAAATAACAAACGCAATTACTTACATTTTTACAAAACCCTTCATCTATTGGGGTAAATAAATAATCATTTCTTGAATTATCCATATATCCACATTCAACATCATAAATTTCATTTATCATTATACCTTCATTCAATATTTTAATAAATTTGCAAATACAAGTGAACCTCATATTTAGTGGTTTATCCTATTTAACCTGGTCGTTACAGTGACTAGTTATCCATGCAATACGATAGGATGGACAAATCACCATAAGGATACTTAAATTTTCAAAAACCCCTTTTCTAGTTGGGGAAAAAATAGATCACTCCACATCATCAATTGCATTTATCATTACACATTCATTCAAAATTTAAATACTTTTGCAAATACAAGTGAACCTTGTATTTCGTGGTTTATCCTAGTCACCTAGCGATTGCAGAGACTGGTTATCCATGCAATTCGGTAGGATGAGTAGATCACCATAAGGACACTTATATTTTCACAAAACCTTTCATCTGTTGGGGAAAAGAACATACGCAATTACTCATATTTTCACAAAAACCTTTCATCTATTGGTGTAAAGAACAAACGCAATTACTTATATTTTCACAAAACCCTTCATCTATTG
Source organism: Wollemia nobilis (assembly GCA_028583015.1). NCBI lineage: Eukaryota > Viridiplantae > Streptophyta > Pinopsida > Araucariales > Araucariaceae > Wollemia > Wollemia nobilis. The sequence goes on along the minus strand of JAQPPZ010016892.1, from coordinate 2,688,698 downwards.
GGGCAAATAATAGACGCAATTACTTACATTTTCACAAAACCCTTCATCTATTGGGGCAAAAACAAAATCATTTTTTGCATTATCCATATATCCACATTCAACATCATCAATTTCATTTATCATTATACCTTCATTCAACATTTAAATACATTTGCAAATACAAGTGAACCTCGTATTTAGTGGTTTATCCTATTTAACCTGGTCGTTGTAGTGACTGGTTATCCATGCAATTCGATAGGATGGGTATATCACCATAAGGACACTTATATTTTCACAAAACCCTTCATATTTTGGGGCAAATAATAGATGTAATTACTTATATTTTCACAAAAATCCTTCATCTATTGGGGTAAATAACAGACGCAATTACTTATATTTTCATAAAACCCTTCATCTATTTGGGCAAATAATAGACACAATTACTTACATTTTTACAAAACCCTTCATCTATTGGGGCAAAGAAAGAATCATTTCTTGCATTATCCATATATCCACATTCAACATCATCAATTTCATTTATCATTATACCTTCATTCAACATTTTAATACATTTGTAAATACAAGTGAACCTCATATTTAGTGGTTTATCCTATTTAACCTAGCGGTTATAGTGACTGGTTATCCATGAAATATGGTAGGATGGAAAAATCACCATAAGGATACTTAAAATTTCAAAAACCCCTTTTCTATTGGGGAATCACTCCACATCATCAATTGCATTCATCATTACACATTCATTCAACATTTAAATATATTTTCAAATACAAGTGAACCTCGTATTTAGTGGTATATCCTATTTAACCTGGCAATTGCAGTGATTGGTTATCCATGCAATATGGTAGGATGGACAAATCACCATAAGGACACTTACATTATCAAAAATCCTTCATCTATTGGGGCAAAAATAAAATCAATCATTGTATTTTTCAGTCATTACATTTTACCATGTCAAAAACCCCTTTTTTGTTGGGGTAAAAATAGAACCAATCATTGAATTTTCTCAATCACAACCCCCTTCATATGTTAGGGAAAAATAGATCACATTCACATTTACATTCAACATCATCAATTTCATTCATCATTACATCTTCATTCAACATTTCCCAAGTACATTTACAAATACAAGTGAACCTCGTATTTAGTGGTTTATCCTATTAACCTGGTGGTTGCAGTGACTGGTTATCCATGCAATCCAGTAGGATGGATATATCACCATAAGGACACTTACATTATCAAAACCCCTTCATATATTAGGGCAAAAATAGAATCAATCATACACATGTCAAAAACCCCTTTCATCTTTTGGGGCAAAAACAGACTAAATCACTTACAGTTTCACAAAACCCCTTCTTTGTTGGGGTAAAAACAGACTCAATCACTTGAATCCATATATTCAAAAATATAGCTTACCTCTACAAAATCACTCCATATTACATCCATAAATACATTTCTCATCATCACATCTTCATGTCCACATCATTTTCATCCATCAATTATTAGATTTGCACATTTGCCAAATTCATTCACAATTACAAGTGAACCTTGTATCTAGTGGTCTATCCTATCTCCTTGGTGATTGTAGTGATTTGTGTCCATGCAAGTTAGTAAGATGAATAAATTACCATAAGAACACTTGGTCATCTTCATCATCACATATTTCATTGGTCAAAAACAAAATCAATTTTGGGTACCTCATCTTTTGAGTGAGACTATACCAAGATCAATTTGCTCAACAACTATCATTGATGCCCTTTTCATAGGGTCCCCAACATGGATAAATTTCATCATTTAATTTAAAATTACACTAGTCTTCGAGGATATAGTCTGAGTAAAGTGATTGAGCAACCGTTTAGGGATTCCATGTGAGACTTGTTGCAATCATAAGTGGCTCTAAGGGCAAGACTATTTTTCTTTTCTTTTTTACATTTGCATATTTGCATTTCAATGATGTTAGTTTCTTCAACAACATATAATCACCCCAAACTTGGTGCAACTACATTTGGCTTTGATTTTCCCACAACGTGATACATCTTACATGATCATGGTATCTACACTTGGAAAAAATCCCTTTCTTTATTAGGGTAAAAATAGAATCAATCACTTGCATATTTCAACAACCCCCTTCCACCGTTGGGGCAAAAATGACATCACATTTACATAATTCATATCATCCACAATTGCACCATACATTTCACATAATCATTTGCACAAATTTTTCAATTGGCTCGTGAGATGCATTCGTCACTCATTCACCAATTGAGGGGGTAAGCTACACAATCAAAATTCTTTTGTCTTCAAGTTCATCTTCGCATTCCAACAAGAGAAAGCTACTTTTGCATTAGGCCAAACCAGGTGTCTTGTATTTTTGTATGATACTGTGTTTCACACAACATGGTACAAGAAGGGGCATCTGGAGACACCAAAATCTATCCACTTGTTTTCCATCCATAGTTTCCCACCACATTTATCCATTATTTATATATTTTTTTTAATAGATATTTAAATAATAATATTTTATATATTTTATTTATATATATTTAATAAATATATATTTATATGAATTAAACCTAGCCATCCATCATGATTTAATCCTAGCATTTCATCTGCCTTAATTCATGCCACATGCCCAAATTTAATCTCCACCCTCCGTCACATTTTAATCTTGACCATATGAATTATGTTGTTGAAATCCTAACGTGCCCTAGGAGAGATTATAAAGAGGACTCATTTTGATGACTCAACCCCTAAGTATTCTCAAAATCCCTTGAGCTTTCAAAATCCCTTAGTTTCCTAAGCACTTTGAAGCATCCTCACCACTTCCATCTTCCCTCGCTCATCATCGCCTCCACATTCATCGTCACCCACTTCGCATGAGCTGGATCTGCTTCTACAGCTTCTAGTTTAGTCATCGAATGCCCCTCTAAGTTCCTCGAAGAACCTTTAGACACTTATTGCCATCACCAAGTGACTATGGGTACTTCCTGCCATCATCGAGCACCCGTGGGCATTCACAACCCTAGTTCTGCAGTCCTACTTCCCCTTAGGTGTTGCTAGGGCATCTGCATGCCATTTTTTGCAACAACAATGAAGATCAAAAGATCACAAATCAGTGTGAGACAAGGTAAACAATTTGTGTGTATTTATTTTATTCCTACATTATTGCTTTCAATATTATTTTGCAACATCTAGGGTTAGTAATCATATTTTTAGAGGGTCTCATGTAGTGGAGCCCTCACAGGTATTATTGACTATTTGTATGTTGTCTATTGTTTGCAGGTGCAAGGATCATATCATTGGTAGTTGCTAAAGTTGGAGTGGTCTTGCATAGGATATCAAAAAGCCCACTCACCTCTGTTGGGATTGGATTGAACATGAAGACACCACCACTATTTGTTTACTAGGGTTTCAGAGAACCCTAGTGTATTGTAATCATTGTATCAAGCATAATAAGCTCTATAACCCCACATTTGGGGCACAATTTATTGTAGCATTAAAGATCCATCGACGTTATAATAAAATTTTATTTCATTGTACAATTTGATGCTGTCAAATTGCTTATTTGATTTTATAGTTCATTATTTGGAGTTGTTCGATTTGCATTCACATTATGATATATGGGATAATAGATGCATTGGATAAACTTATATAGCAAAAATATTGGATAGATTCTTGTTACCCAACATATGGTTGCAAATAGAATATATGATATTTTTCAAATATTTTATCATGAGTAAAATCATATCACAAAGCCATTCTTTTGACTTGTGGTGTATCCAATTGTAGACCCAAATTCGAGGAAGCTCATCTCCATAATCGAGGGTCCAAACTCAGATAAGGATTCTTGCCTAAATTTGATCATTATTTGAGCTCTATGGTGGGGGTTAAGGGTTCACTAAGAGTGTTTTATTGATTCACTCTAAATCCTATTTTTTGATGGGTGTATTATGTAAGAACCTAAGTTTTTGGAATCTAGAAGATACACCTAATGAAATATGATGCAAATGCAATGAAATTTAAAGAAGATAATAATACAAAAAACAAGGTTAATCCTATATGCACTTTGATTTCTTGTAGCACTACACTAAGCTAAAACAAAAAAGAAATATCTTTCACCTTTTCAACATGGATGCAAGAGGGAATACATTAAACAAGACTAACCTATATGCAAGATCTATGTGGTTTAACTCAATGCCTATTAAATATGCTTGAGAGAAATTAAATTTGACAAATTAATAGATCCTAGTACTAGTTCCTTAATATTTTTATGTTATTTTAATGAACTAAACAGAGAACAACAAATAAATAAAGACCAAACAATGAAGCAAAATTTGATTTTGAAAGGAAAAACTAGAAAAAAGCATTTGGAATCTTGTTGAAGACAAATGTGTTGCTTGAGCTTGGGTTCATCGCTTGTAGACTTATTTGCCACCTATGACAAATTTGTAACCTGTTGACCTGTGAATTTACAAAAAAGAACTAAAAAGGGAGAAAAAGAAATGAGTTAGATTTTAGGGAGTTTGTTTGATGCTTGAGAAGGTGTTGGATTTTCTTGCATTCAAGCCCCCTATTCCTTTTTACAAAATCAAGTTTGACCTTTTGGAAGAATTTTATTCGCATAAAACTAAAATGTAAGTACTACAAAATAAAATTGAACTAGTTGAGAGGATGTTAGGATATCCCTAGGATTGACTGATAATTATTTTTATGCTTGAACTAATGAAATCACTAAATGAGCGAGGTTCATAGACTATAGGGTGATTTCGCAGCCTATAGGATAGGTTCACAACCTATAAAGCCTCTGACCTGTGACATTGATTTTAAAGTAGTAGGAGAGGATTTCTAAGCTACAAAAATTATAGATGGGTTGGAATAAAGCTAGAGAATTAGGGGGTGAATTATATAGGGTAATTAAGATCCTATAAAAGGGGTAAGATAAATGGATATGAAATTAAAAAAATAAACTGATCAAGCATCAAATATCATAGAAGAAAATCATAAAGAGAGAACTTCTCTCCATCACCAGAAGAGAGCTTATGCATGCAATGTCATAAGAGACTAGGAGGCAAAAAAGTTTCTTAAAGAATAATATTTGTTTTAATTGCTAGAGAATTTTGATAGAGCTTAATTGTTATCTAATCACCTTTTTTTTAGAGGGAGGTGCACCAATTTATAGATTTTTTGGGCTTCTTGAAGGGAGGATGCAAGCTTGTGAAATTTGCATGCAATTAGAAAGAAGCCAATTGCAATTAGGAAAAAATGGATTTGAAGAGTTGGCATGTTTCATCAAGTTGGCATAGGCAAAAAGCAAACCAAATTGGAAATATTTTCGGGTGCATGAATCCAATCCAGGTTGGAAAACTATTGGCATGGATAGGCACGAGAGTTGAAATGAGAAACTTTTATTTTTGAAGGACTAGAGACAAATTCATCACTTAGACAAATTTATGATCACGAACTTGTTTGAGCTGTGAATTCATCCATTTGACCATTGGAGGGGCAAGATTTCAAATTTTAGCTCTAGATAAGGTTCACCATCAAGGAGACAAACTTGTTACCTACGAACTTGTTTGTGAGCGGGGAACTTGTTTTGAGTCTCAAATTTCTGCAATGAAGGTTAAAAATGACTTAGGCATGTTGCCAAAATTGATTAGAATCCTAGGATGTGATGGGGTGAACAAAATTGGGTGTCAACACCAATAATGGTCATCCAAATCCATTTCACTTCCAATCTATATGGCTCCAATACCCTAACTTCTTCTATATGGTTATGATATGGTGGGCTGAAGCAAATATTGAAAAATCATATATGTATAGGTTTGTTCAAAAGATGAAATAATTAAATGAGCAAATGAAGATTTGGAATGCCAATATTTTTAAAGAAAAAAAATAAATTGAATCCAAGCTCAATAAATTCAAGAGAAAATAGAATCTAATGGAATGGATCAGGATTGTTATGTGAAATAAAAACAATTTCTCTATGATTATTATGATGCATTGAAAAAGGAGTTATAATGATTCCAAAAGTATATGGAAAAGTGACTCAATGAAAGAGATAGAAATACATTAAAAAATTCATACTATAACAAAACAAAAAATCTTTTCTTCACATCAAAAATATCTCAACTCCATATAGAATAAATATTGAGGAAGAAGAACATATAAGGAAGGAAGCAATTGATTATTTCAAAAATATTTTATCAGATATTGGGCAAGATAAAGAGGCATAAGATGAGCTTTTGTAAAATATTCCATCAATTATCACATGGGGATAAAATGAAAGCTTGATGAAGAAGATATCTATGGACCTACATAAAGTAGTTTTCTCTTTCCATCCTAACAAGGCACCTAGCCTCGATGGATTTCCTACAATTTTCGTTCAAAAATTTTAGGATTTATTAAAGGGTGATATATTAGTTGTGGTTGAAGAGGCCCAAAAAAAGGTAGGCTATAATAAGTGGAATAAATTCCACTTTTGTTACGTTGGTTTCCAAGAAAGGCAAGAAAAAATATTTGGATATTTTTTGTCCAATAAGCCTTTGTAAAATTATTTATAAGATAATTTTAAAATTTATGGCAAACAAGTTGAAAGGCATTATAGATTGTATTATCTCAAAGGAATAAGATGCTTTTGTTCATGGTAAACAAATTCTTTATGGTATAATCATTACACATGAGGCTATACATTCTCTTCATTCCATGAAAAAACCAAGTATGTTTATAAAATTAGATATGAAGAAAGCATATGATAGGGTTTCCTAGATCTTTCTACATGATATTCTTTAAAAAATGGTTTTTATTACAATTTGTGTGAATGGATTAAATATTGTTATAACACTACAAAATTTTATATTTTGCTTAATAGTTCTACTAGTTGCTCTAAATAATCTTGTGGACTCTACCAAGATGATTTACTATCTCTTTATCTATTTATTATTATTATAGAGGTATTAGGGAGATTTTTTTTAAAGGAAAAAATGGAAGGAAAAATCAAAGGTAATTAGGTTGTAAAAAATGGTCCCTTTGACTCTCATCTCCAATTTGTTGATGATACTTTTCTTTTGGGCCATCCCTTAGTTAGTGAAGCTATTAGATAGTTGGTTAATACAACAAAATCCAAGGCTTTTTTCATTAAAACTACCCTATATTTATAATAAATTATTATGGATATTTTAGGTTTAAAAATGAAAAAAATCATCAACCCACTTGAGTATTTCTTTATCTCATAAAAGAAATAAAAAGAAGTTTTGGATCTCTTGTTTGGATAGAATGGAAGGCTTGTTTGGCAAGTTGAAAAGGTAAGCTCTTAACCATGGTGGGAAGGCTGCAACCCATAAAAGACTACATTTGCAATCAATCCCTATTTATATGATGTCACTTTCAAGATTGTCATTAGGTATAGCATCAAAATTTGATAAAATGTAAAGGGAGTTTCTTTAGAAAGGATGCAAGAAAAAAATTAGGTTTTCTCTTTGTAAGTGGGATAGGGTTTGTAAAGAAAAGAATATTGGAGAAGTAGGCTTGCAGGATTTACAAATTTATGAGTTTGGCCTTAGGGGCAACGCTTGGGTGGAGATTATTCAAAAATCAAGGAAAGAATTGGGTAAAAATATTACTTCAAAAATATAGGTTCTCTTCATGCAATTAAACTATTTAGGAAAAGAATCTTATCCAATGGATCATCAATGTGGAACTTCCTATTAGATAGTTTGCAATTGAAAAAGAAACATATTAGATGGTTAGTCAATGAGGCAAATTATGCAAATTCTTGGTCTAATGCTTGGTTGAAGTCATATTATCTTATCTTTTAGTCAATGAGGCAAATTACGCAAATTTTTGGTCTAATGCCTAGTTGAAGCCATATTCTCTTATCTTTGACTCAAAATGACAACCATTGTCTCAAGCATGCTTAGCTTGTAAAGGTCCAAAGGTCAAAGGCAATATTAATATAAGCAACAACTCTAGATCATGGATTTCTATTAGTAATCTAGTTGAAGGAGAGGAACTCAAACAAATTGCAAATGAACTTTAAAAGATGCTTCAAGAGTTTTATTTGTCAATTTTTACATTAAAGGATGAGTTGGTTTCGAATCTATCAAAATATTGTGGATACTCGATCAAGTTGGGATATGAGAATTTAAAGAAATCAAAATTTTCTACTCCCAAATATTTTTCTTGGAAGACTGTTTAATCACTAAAGGCTCTTCCTAACGTCTCAACATTCCTTTGGTTAGCAGTTCAAAGGAAGATTCTTACAGCAAAGTCTATAAAGAAGAGGATATTATGGGCCTTTCAAATATGCCTTGTGTGAGAAGGATTTAGAAACATCGAACCATGTACTTCTTCAATGTCCCTTTGCTCACACCATTTGGGGTTACTTTTTTAAAATATGAAATATATTGGGTAGCTCCATCGACATTGAAAGAGTTATGAAATGTTAGATTAATTATTTCAAAGTTAAAGCGTTATGTGTTCTATGGAGGAATGGTCCTATCATTTTTTTTTGGAATTTATGGCTTGAAAGGAATAATAGAATTTTTAAAAATAAATCTCCAAATAATGCCCAAGCTTGGAACCATACTATTGTTTCTCTTGCATAATGTTTACTTGTAGAATGTTTACATATATGGTGCTCATCATGGGAAGTCTCAAATGAAGAAAAAGAGATGGTAACAACTTGGTCACAAGATTTGAACATATATGGAAAAGTCATATGTGATAATGGCATTAATACAAAGAATTTACATCGATCTAGGGTAAAAATGAAATTCCTAAAATTTGGGTTTTTATAAATAAATTTTAATGGTGTTTTTAAAGAAAATATAAGAAAAAAGTAGGTGGAGGTGTTTTTTTTGGTGGGGGGAATGAAGGCAAATTACCCTCACATGCTCATAAGATAATCATATGGAACTATGTATAGGCTAGGGAATTTTTTATCGAGATTAAAATTGCAATTGAAAAATGATGGAAATATATTTCAATGGAGGGGATTTACAAATTATTATTAATGCTATCAACAAAAAAGAATGGATGTGGGAATCGATAAAAATAATATTATTGTTAATGTTCATCATCTATTATTGGAGTCAATCTCTTGAAAATGTGGGCATATACATAGACAAGGATATCGAGTAGCAAAAAATTTAGTCAATTACGGTATTGATCTTCACCTTGGTAAAAGTCAAATTATAGAATACAACCTGCTAAGTAAGATTATCCATGTGAGTGTGGTCTATCGGCAAGGACGCCACTTGCATTATCGGTGATGTGACCCGGGTTCAATCCCCATGGTGGATGTGTATAAGAAGTATTATTCAAAAAAAAAGATTTTATCTCTTACCCAAAATGCTTTCCAAGAGTTGAATGTAGAAACATAACAGTGATGAATGTAGAAACATAACAGTGATGTGACCGGGGTTCAATCCCCATGGTGGATGTGTATAAGAAGTATTATTAAAAAAAAAATAAGATTTTATCTCTTACCCAAAATGCTTTCCAAGAGTTGAATGTAGAACCATAACATTTTAAGAAAGTTAAAAATATATTTAACAGAAAAAAAATGAAAATTATTTATAATCAAATAAACATGTTAAATATGTGGTATAATTAACCAAATAAAAAATTTAATATTTTAATAAGATAACTTCAATAAAAACTACATATAACTTATTAAAAAATTAATAAAAATATTGCGTAACACTTTGTTATAAAAATTTTCCAAATTTAATTTGTAGGCAACCCTTATGAAAAACAACAAACAAATTATGTTCCAGTTTATAACTTGGATGTAAAAAGCCAGGGTTTTTCCATTCAACATGTGAGTTATTATCACTTAATGTTTATGATAGATGCTTTTATCACTGTTTGCCATTCTCACCCAACTAAATTTTAAAAAACAAAATTCTTTATAGAATATCTAATATTTAATATTAACTTTAAAAATTAATTTAATATATATAAATGAAATACAAATAGCATCTATATAAGAATAAAGAAGTTCGTTTGTGGATAAGAAGATGCCAAGTTGAAAGAGGATATGATGTAATTTTCCTCAAACTATAAAAATATCGGAAACTGCCTACGTTTTATCCCGTGTATACAGTAATTGCACTCTCTTTGAGCCATCATCTAAGCCACACCATAGGAATACACTTGTCGAGGAAGGTACCTGCATTTAAAAGGTCTCTTTCACCCTGCCTGTAAGTGTGAACAGCAAGCTTTAACTTCAACCTTCCTGCTCTTATTTGACTTCAACCTTGATTGGGTTCTCTAAGGTGTTCAAAGAGCGATAGTTTCATTTTCAGTATTTGTTTTAAATTTTTTGAATTGAATTTTTTATATCGTTGAATTTGTTAATTTTATTTTTATTTAATAATCTAAAGAATAAAATGAAAATGTTTTTTTTTTTTTTACCAGTTATAGGTGAGTTGGAGAGGAGAGGAGAGGACAATTCTTCAAAGAAGGGTCCAGGTTCAAATCTTGGATATCCAAAATCCAATTAATAATATTGATATAAACATGACTGGATGAACTCTTAGAAAAAGAGGGTGTTGGATATTTGGGATGGAAGTTGTCCATTGCCTTCTAAACTTGGTTTGGTTTTGGTTTGTAGTCGTTGGCAAGTAAGTAGATCATCTCGTAATCTTCCATCATCGTAAAGTAAGAATCTGGTCTCTTCTATGTGAATATTTAACGGTTGTAGTTCCATTGAGGTTTTATAGTTCTGTGGTACAGTTAGCGATGAAGGTAAACCGCATATCCAAAGGAAATAGGAAACACATGATGTGAAATTAAAGCACTAAAAGGAACCTTCGAGATTAACGTAGAATGTGATTGAAAAAGACCAGTAGATCTATTTGTTCCTCTTGCCATCGCTTTTAGATTGAACCAATAGATCGAGGGACACATTAGGGAAGGTAAAAAAAAAACCTGAGTACTAGTCACAAATAAATGATTAGTAGTACCCTATTGATTACAATGCTAAAAGTTCAAGTTTGGCCATCAATCTCAAACGAATTTGAAAAGCAATCATGTCTTCCAGTGAGTTTGGACAGGCTATTCACTGGCTATTTTCGCTGCCCATGTTTGCCGAGGATTAAAGATACTTCTTGTAATCTTTTCTATTGGTTTTATTTTAAAATATATATATATATCTTTCTCTTCTCTTCAGGAGCACATAGGGATGTAAAGACTTTAGCGGGAAACTATGAAAGTCTAAAACTAGAGGTAGAGCCATGTCCCCTATTAGATAAAAGGTGGTGGGATTCTTCGACAGATATCACCATTTACAAAAAAAATTATTATTTTTTATTTTTTTAGATATATAAAAGAGTAGGTTATAATCATATTATTTTTTAGTAATTGTCAAACGTAGGGTGGATTATTTCCTACAAGTTTATTCCATTGTTGTTGACTTGACATGAGGGGGACAACAGGTCGACCTGGATTCTTACTAACGTGGTATTGTCATCGTTGATCTGACACACACTAAGAGGATTCAGAACAGACTACTACATTGACATGAGGGGGACAACAGGTCGACCTGGATTCTTACTAACGTAGTATTGTCATCGTTGGTCTGACACACACTAAGAGGATTCAGAACAGACTACTACATTGACATGAGGGGGACTACAAGTCGACCTGGATTCTTACTATCATAATATTGTCATGGTTGGTCTAGTCTAACACACACTAAGAGGATTCAAAACAAACTACTACCTTGACATGAAGGGGACTACAGGTCGACTTGAATTCTTACTATCATAGTATTGTCATTGTTGGTCTAGTCTGACACACACTAAGAGGATTTAGAACAGATTACTACCTTGACATGAGGGGGGCTACAGGTCGACCGAGATTTATGCTATCCTCGTATTATCATGATGGTCTGGTGCACACTAAGAGGATTCAAAACATACTATTACCTTTGCAAATTGACACCTCCAAAGTTTAAACCTAAATCTTTTTTTAATAAATGTTTAATCAAACAAACAATTATCAATCCACCAACCATGGAACACCATAATTAAATTATATATAAACCAATTGCAAGCATCCAAAGGCAATAGCATCGGTACAGTGTATAAGAATCCTATTTCATCATAGACACGTGTGCCATAGAGATTAACTTACTCAATGGACAAAAAGAAACTTGTGAAAACAATAATCAAAACTGTATTTCTATGGAAATATTCCATAGATATTTTGTTGAAGTCTTATCTAAAATAAAGGAAACCTTATTATATCAGAAGAAAGTGATCTCAATTATACTTCACACTCCACTTTAAAAAAAGCTTAAGTGCACAGGTTGGCCAAGTTGAACGCTGACGATGCACCTTTCAAGACAGGGAGGTACTTCTAAAAGGTCAAGGTTGGTACAGCCCTTTGGAATATTGTTGCTTCTTTGAGTTTTTTTTTTTTTGATAGTTATAAGTGTTTGTATTTATAGCGGGTTTTAACAAGGATCCCAAAACCTGATTACATAAGCAATGGGCCTAGGGCATCAATCCCTTGAAATTGAACACCAAAACAGAAATCCCGCCCAACGGTAACAGTAAGCATGAAACAATCCCTCTTAGCGGGAAACAAACAAATAAGAAAGAAAGTAGTTTTGGAGATCCCGCCCAGCGGGGAGTAGCCAAAAACCACCATCGAGAAGATCCCACCCAGCAGGAAGCACAGAAAAACCATTACAATAAAATCCCGCCTCGCGGGAAGCAGTCAAAACCACCACAAACAGTCCCGCCTAGCGGGAAGCAACAGGGAAATCCCGCCATCCGGGAAACCAGCAGAAAAGAAAGGATCCCGCCTTGCAGGAAAACCGACGGATTTGGCGGATCCCGCCTTGTGGAGAAACCATCCCGCCCACCGGTAAAACATTCAGTTCAGCGAGAGCCATCCTGTAGGAAGCCGACAACCAGCAAAGAGAGGATCCAGCCCATCAAGAAGTGACCAGAGAGTTGCACCACAAGGAACCCGCTTCGGGAAAACAAAAGAGGATCCCAGCAGCAGGGACCAAGAATCCCGTCCAAGCACAGAGCCCGCCGAGGGACCAAGAATCCCGTCCAAGCACAGAGCCCACCGAGGATTCACAAGAAAAAGGGGGAAGCTGTCCAAACCCTAAATCGTCACCTCCACCGCACCGAGAAACGCAGGGGACCAGATCCATGCGAATAACTTGCAAAAAAGCCCCAGGGGGAAGCCTGAGGGAAAAGGGAAGGGATCCCCAACCAAACAGAGGATCCCTAGGAAGCACCGATCCGAAAAAACAACCAAGGAAACCCTAGCCGACCGGGAGGGGCGCAGATAGTGGAGAAGGATCTCCCCCCAGGAGATCATCTGCAAACAACCACTCCCCGGGAGGGATGACCTGGGTTGAGCCAGGGACTGGGCAAGAACCAGGAGCCATGGGAGGGGGAGCAGGGGAGGGACCAGAGCCCTCCCCTCTCTACTTTCTTCCCTCTCCTTGCTTCTTTGAGTTTTAATGGGCACTCTCATAGGTGTTTATATTGGTCAAGTATTAAGGTTCTAGGCTTCAATGAGAAAAAGCTCTCATAGGTGTTTATATTGGTCGAAGTATTAAGGTTTTGGGCTTCAATGAGAAAAAGCTCTCATAGGTGTTTATATGGGTCAAGTACTTCAATGGGAAAAAGCCCTGTCAAAATTGTTAGTACCTACACAGAGTTTCTTCATCACAAAGTACTCCACAAAGACAGACTTTTTTTTATAACATATGAAAATCAGATGTAAGAGATTGATTAAAAAAGGAATTGTAAAATGGTCAAATTTTTGGGATTCAAATGTTGGAGGGTGGGTCAAATGGATTGATTTATACAGTAAATTTAAACTGAAATTTTCTGACAGAGATGATATTATGCAAATTCAATCTCTTCTTCCATCCGAACAATATTTTAAATTAAATAGTGGGTTGTCAGGTCTCATATGGCATGACTAGTGTTGGAGTTTTCATGGTATTATTACTTCTTATAAATCTGGTAAGATTTATACAGCTCTTTTGCCTAAGGTTTCCTTGCATATTGTGTTGAATAGGCGTTGGGGGATTGTTTGCCTTGAAAAGAAATAAAAAACGAGACTTGCCCAGATATAAAAGTTCAAAAATAGCTCCTCAACTCAAAGTCTTCTTATGGTTATTAATTTTTCAGGGTATTCACTGTAAGGTTAGATTGGCAAAATGGATGAGGATTTCAGATCAATGCAATAGCGAAGGAAGGAAACTGTCAAACATATCTTTTGGGATTGAAAAATTCAAAGAAAGTTTGGAAGAACCTTGAGTGGACATATTTCCCTATTCTCGGGGATGGTTTAGTTGGAAAATGGTTTTGTTTGGTGATGATTTTGGTTGTCCTCGACATCTATTGGGTGTGTGGACTACCATTAGAGCAGCAACTATGTATGCTATATGGAGCGTCAGGTGCAGTTTGTGCTTCAGAGATTGCTTTTAGGGTTGTTATTGATATTCAGAATCAATATAAAACGTTTAAGAGACTAATGATGAAAGACATTAAAAATTGTTCTGCTCAGTACAAATTTGATTGTTGGATGTCCTTGAGTAGGTTTTTATAATCTTTGTATTTGCGATGTATTATAAACTTTTTTTAATAATATAAGTAGTACTGTCTTTTAAAAAAAAACACATATGAAAAGCATTTACACTATCCAGCACTTTGGATGTATGGGTCTAAGAAATATACACCTTATAATGGATCCCCCCCCAAAAAAAAGGGGTGCAGAACCATTTCCACCTGTCTAGAAGAGACTGGCACGTTCCATATGGATCGAATTATTTTATAAATGTTGTTTGGGAATAAGTCTCATCATTCATTATAACACTTGCCTAGCACTGCTAGAATATTCTGTATTTGGAGCCTGCATCGTCCATATAAAATTAGTATTTCTCTATGCATCAGACTCCGTCAGAGACTATTATCACTATTTGTACATGATTGCCGTGTAATTTTTATGCTTGTGTGTTTTGGAGCATGACACCACCTACAACAATAGGCATGGAAAACATCGATTTCCTTATCCAAAGATGTGGAAGCATCACCATTTACTGACATCAAATTTTATTGGTGGTCAGAGTCCTCGACTTCTGTACAGTGAGATTCTGTTTGTCTGCAGTATATAGATGTAACATGGGTATCACATGTGCCAACTTGTTTCTGCTACTATATTTGTCCTGGCATGTTCTTCACAAGATTCATTTGTTATCATCCTTAGAAAGACTTTATGCACATGGCAAGTTGGCAAATATATGTCCAACTCCCTTCCCCAGATAAAATTAAGGATCTCTGACCCACCAGTTTCTTTGCAGAAATGCAGTAATCATTTCAAATAGTGTTTTTTTTTTCTTCTCCTTTTCCCCTCCCTCGGGAAATGCTGCAATACTATAGGCTCAAGAGAAATGGCTAAAACACCGTATAATTTTATAGGGTGTGGCAGAAATAGATCACCCACTCGAAAATTTATCAAGGCATAAGGTAATAGGGAACACCCACATGCAATGGTGGAGATTCATACCAAAACTCCACCAAACCATAGCCTGTATGGATGCCCCATATTAGCTAATTTGATTTAAGGTCATTGCAGGCTAGAATAGACAACACATCACTTTAAAAAGGAGAACATTTTGCCATTAGAGAGATATGCAGCAACTTGCCAACGAGTAAACAATCTTTGTTAAAGATTCTCTTCACAGTTAAAGTCCTTATGCTGTGTTAGTTTGGGTCTGAGCTCTTGGTGTTCTGTTCTGTAAGTGATGCAGTGCTGTCTAGGGGTTTTATATTTAGTGGTTTTATAATTTGTTTATAAGATGTGTATGTGCAGTTAGTCCAGCCAAGTTATTTGCGAATGGTAACCAACATGCACTTTATTCTGGATTAATAAAAAAACCATAAAACGAGCATCAGATTCTTTTCACAATGACATCCATGATATGGACCCAGAAATTTGAGGACTGAGAGGATGGGAAGAATCAAATACCACTTAGTCCCTGAGTGGAGCAAGCGTGATTGACACTTTCAATAAGACACAGCATAAACGTGCCAAGTGTCTTCCCCATGATTCAAACCAGAGCGAGCCAAGGGAGGTCGTATTCTACTTTCATGGATCAGATGCCCTGGACGTGTTAGTTGAGGGAAGGGAGTGATGCAGAATCCCCTCACAGGTTAGTGATAAAGAAATACAAAGAAGTGACAGATCTTGAAACTTGGGCTGTATTCAGAAGTTGCTGCTCAATGGTTGTAGGCATTGTTAAATGTGTCAAAAGCCTTCCACACAAAGGGCCAAAAAGCAGATGGAGAGTGAATACAACAGATAACACCTGTTAGAATATAAACGAACACAGTACACATATTGCAGCTTTACTTAACGTCCTGCCATTTGGAACAATAAGCAGAGAGAGGAACGTAGGAGGATCTTACATTTGTCTAATGTTTTGGGGTGGGGGGAAGTGACTTCCCACGTAGAAATATAGGATAATTCTTTTGGGACCAACTTAAGAGCTAAAGTGTTAAAAAAGTATTTTTTTATTTTATTATTATTTTTTCCCTTTTTAAAAAGGAAGGTTAACGGTCTACTTTACCATTGATACCCAATCTGTGAAGGAGTGGAATGAATGCGGTCTGAATTGCAATTGGGGAAGGATTAGTGCACACTTTTGAGATGAAATAATATTAATAAAGTTAAAATAGTTTATGGAATGGGATGTAGTGTATAATTTTATTTTTTTTAAATTTAAACTTTAAATTTTTTATTTAAAGTTTGTAAGTTTAATATTAAAAAAAAAATTAACAAAGTTAGAAGGTTTAACATTTTTTTATCTTTTTTTATCGTAATTTTTTTTTTTTTTTGTTTGTTTGTTTGTTGTTGATTTTGGTGAGAATTTTTTTTGTTTTTTAATTATTAATTCTTCAAAAAGTTTCATTAGTAAGGTTACTTTTAGTGTGGCCTTGTATGCAATCTTAATGTCTTTGTAGGCTTCACATTCCATGATAAAATATTTTTCAGTCTTCGCTACTTCTATTGTGCAAAAGACACATTCATTCTGACCATGCCTCTTGAAGAATTATCAATCTCCTAGTTTCACATGGTGTTAATTGGATTTTAGTTGGACTATAAGCATTTTTTTCCTTCCATTTGATCTTTGCATACATGTCCTTCTTTTGGTTGTATTCACAATTTGAATTGAACTCATTGAAATGAAAGAAATGAAATGATTTTAATTATGTCCATTGGACTAAAACAATCTATGGGACTAATAACTTTAATACAAGATGAGGAATGAGGTACAACTCTACTCCCTTTTGAGTTCAAATTGTGGATCTCTTATTCAGAGTTCCTAAGTTTAACAACATCTAAGAAAGAAAGATGTTTAACAAAGTCAAAAAGCTCAACATCCTCTTATCATCTTTTGGAGTGTATTTCTTCTATTGTTGATTTTGATGAGAAGTTTCCTTGTTTTTCCTATTCTCAATTCTTCAAAAAGTTTTATTAATGAATTTATTTTTAGAGTGTCCTCGTATGCAATCTTAATGTCCTTGTAGGATTCATATTCCATGACAAAATGTTTTTTCGGTCTCCACTACTCTTGTTGTACAAAAGACATTCGTTTTGACCATCCCTCCAGAGAAATTGTCCATCTCTCAGTCTTGCACCAGAGATGGTGTGAACTAGACCTTAGTTGGGCTATAAGCATTTTTTCTTCCATTGATATTTACATGTATGTACTTCTTTTGGTTGTGTTTACAGTTTGGGTTGAACTCGTTGATGTATAATTGTTTTTACTTCCCAAATTTTCAATCCACATGACAAGTCTAAAATTTTCCCTCGCATATTATTTAATTTCTTTGTTGGAGTTTGGGACCTCATGAAATTTAATGCTCCATTTATCCATTCATTTGTTGTTTCGTTTTATCCATGTGTCTTTTCTTCTATTCAGTGCTTCTTTGATTACTTGTTTTGGCAACCTACTATCTTTCATTCTTTGTGTTTTTTTAGGTATCCCAATAGCCTTAGCATAGCTTTTGCTTCTAGTGGAAAAGCCCTTGTTTCAACAAGTAAAATCTCATATGGGACCGATGCTTTAATTATGAAATGATTTGTAACTAGACGCTTTTGAATTCTTTTTATTTGTCTCCATTTAAAATTTGATGTATTGCTAACCTACACCTCATACCCATATAACACCATTGGAATAAATAATAACCCAAAAAGGACCCTAATGATTTTCTAATCCCAAAGTTCTATTTTTTTGTTCCTATTTAGCAATGAGTACAGTGCTCTCCATCTTGCTTGTATTTGCTCCATCTTGCATATTCCCTAATTGAGTATGCTTTGAAAATCTAACCCAAGGTATTTATATCCTATTACTATCTCTAAGGGATTTTCCTTCAAATAAAATATATGACTGCTTTTGCTCTCTCTAAGTAGAAAAGACCATCTTTTAGTCTTGCTAGTGTTTACCTCCATTCCAACTCCTTTACAAAAATGCTCTAAAACTTTTAAATGTTCTTTTAAACTTTCAAGTGTCTTGCCAATCAAGATGAGGCCATCGACATTGTATTCCCTCTCCTCCCATCCCTTCTACTGATTCTTCTAAAGTTTCACAACATAATTAGTCAATTGTATTCCCTCTTCTCCCATCCCTTCTACCCATTCTTCTAATTTGTCAATGTATAAGTCAAATAAAGTAAGTGACAATGAGCAACCCTATTTCACCCCAATATCACTTTCAAAGTACTAATTTTTACCATCACCTAGTCATAAAGTCTGTATACAACCACACTCTAGTTGGTCATAATTTTCCATTCTTTTTCATTGTTTACCTCTAAATACTGTACCAAAAAGCTTTTTCAAAGTCTACAAAACAACAATAAACTTTTCTTTTTTCATTTCATATCTCTCTATTAAATACCTTAAAGTGATACAATAATTTATTGTTGAATAGTTCCATCAAAGCCTCTTACCCTCATTCCTTGCTAACTAATTTTGCTTTCTACTATCAAATGATTTTGCAATAATCTGAGAAATATTAGTCTCTCCTTTTTTATGCAATGGTACAAGTTTTGAAAAATAATGCCTTCCCACATTGTCTCCAAAAAGAGAAATTTCCTCAAAGTAGATATATCCGTGACCTGTACTCGAATTTGTAAAATCTTCTGTCGTAAAGATGAGAATATTGAGTATGATATGATTCCTATGATATGATTCCTATCACAAGTGGATTCTAACATATGAATCACCAGAGTCGCTATAACTGCTTTTGTCCGTTGTACTGCTGAAGAAGTTTTGTACAGGCGAACCTTAAAACAGTATTGGATTCACGTTTGAACCTTGAGTCTCGTTTCTCTGGGTCTATACATATGATCAATCATTGTATCATTTTTGACAGAGAAAACGCCCTTATCTTATGAATATTGAACTGTCCAAAACGCACACATAATCAAAGAGCCAGGGATTCCTCCTAACTTGGAGACGTCTCGCACAAGCAATCGAATCCCATTTGATGAATCCTAAAATAATCCAAGGTTGCAGCATATTAATCTACTGTGTACTTTATGCGGCATCGATTATATATCAATCACAAAATCCAATGTACAATGAATTGAACGATATACAGTGGGAATATCTCAGTCGTCCATCAACAAATGCCCAAAAACCCACAAATGGCAATAAGTATACATTCATCTCTATAGCTGCTGCATATACAGATAATAATTTAGCTAAAGATTAGTATACAAAATTGCCGTATATGTCCTGCGTATACAGATATTACACAGTCCTTGAGCTACCGAACATTCAAACAGAAGACGTCCCCACACCAAGCATGTCCAAACCCTACTCCTCGTACCCAGAGTATATGAACTAACCATAACAAAGCATAGGTCACTGTTTACAAACCCTAAAAGAAACCAGAACCCATCAAATAAAATATAACTCTACAGTCTACACAAAGGAGGAGTTCCAGCCACAAATAAAAATAGTACTCTACAATCTACACCAAGGAGTTCCATCCACAGAGGCAGATACACAACAAGTATATACTTTAACTGGATTTCTCTCGTAATCAGCCTAAATCTACAGGGTCACGGTTAGAACAGCGAAATTCACTAATCTCGTGAAAGTATATACATGCATTCCGGCAGCTAATCGGAGCTTCCGGCAGAAAGCCTTGGGATTCAAGGTCACCTATAGGGATGCGGGAGGTCGCCGGTTCAAATCTCTCGTCGGGAAGCGTCGCTGTCAAGGCCGGGCGGCGCTGCGGATTCCGGCGAGACGGCGGGCGGCGCGCTCGGAAATCAGGGCCAGCGACTGGAGGTTGCAGCGGACTATGGTGTCGGCGAAGATGCGCGTCTCCTCGCGACTATTGCCCTCGGGCACGTCCACCACGTAAGACTCGATGACCACGGTGGAGCGGCCGGCAGCGCCGCCGCCGGGGCGGTCGTGGAGCGTCGTGACGGAGCGGTAGTTGTGGAGGCGGTGGTCGCCGCCGAGGACGCGGAAGCTGATGATGTGGCGCTCGTCGTCCAGGATC
Organism: Wollemia nobilis; assembly: GCA_028583015.1. Lineage (NCBI taxonomy): Eukaryota > Viridiplantae > Streptophyta > Pinopsida > Araucariales > Araucariaceae > Wollemia > Wollemia nobilis. The sequence goes on along the minus strand of JAQPPZ010016892.1, from coordinate 2,668,144 downwards.
TCGAGGCGCTCCGTGCTGCTGGCGGCGGGCAGCCCCGACACCACCCGCACCTCCCGCGTGCTGCCCACGCTGCCGTCGCCCCGCATCGAGCAGCTGCTGATGAAGTGCTTGTACGCCTGCGGGCGGTCGAACTGCCGTACCACCGACCACACCACCCCCACGGGCGCCGCGATGCGCTTCGCCACCAGAGAGTGGCACTCCCTATCGTTGCTCCCCCCGGGGCCCACGGTGGCGCTCAGCGAATGGTAGCGCTCCACGTCGCGGTTCAGCTCCACGTACTCCTCCTCGCTGATCTCCTGCCGCACCATCGCGTTCTGCAGCAGCCGGCGCGGCGACTCCCCCTCCCCGCCGCCGCCGCCTGCATCGTTGCCCAGCAGCCGCGAAAAGTGTGGAAATATCCACAGCTGGTGCGGCTGACACATTTACGCCCCGGTCGCGAGATCGAATCCCCGCCCCGATCCGATCGGCCGTAATTGCCGGGCTTCTTTCTTCCTCTCTGCTTCTCAATATTCCGAACAGCGATTGGGCTGCTGCACCAGTCGCGGGATCGACCCTCGTCGCCGTCGTCCTTAAATGGCTGGATTTCCTGCTGCTCTGCAGAAAAATTTGTGACGGATTTGGATTGTTACGTGCCCGTCTGCCACTGGTCGCCGCGCAGTCTCCTCTTATTTCTGGCCGCTGCGTAAATGAGAGGACGGAAAATTTTAGTGCGTGAAACCCATGGACACATGTGAGCACTAGGGAAATCGAAGGGATTTATTTATGGCTGGTATTTATTTGATTTATTTATTTTCGTTAAAGTAGGACGAGGTAGCTTTGGGGTCACCGCCAAAATGGCTGTGAAGGGACTCAGTTGGCCAGGGTTTCTGTGCCACGGAGAAAGGGAGGGATAACGACGGCTGTCTCTTTAGTTGACCTTTTAGGTGCTGCCGCTACTTTTAGAGGGGGAGACAAAGGTCCAATATCTTCCGTGTAAGTTTGGGCCTTGTCGACCCTTCCAGTTTGTTCTGGGACTGTAGAGATGGATGGCGTCCGTTAACGTGGACCTGTGGTGGAGGTGCTTTATCGGATCGAAAAAATCGCCTCTGTGTTTATGTTAGTGTGGGGAAGTTATTTTGGTACGGATTTGACTTCCTATTTTTTTTTAGGAAAACAAAAACATTTGATTTAATAGAACTATGTCTTCCTCTGACTAAAGAGCACAGAAAATCATTTTTAAAAACAGACTTTTAATCTTTAATTGGTAAAGATTAAGTAAATTCATATAATAAAATCAAAATTATATATATATATATATATATATATATATTTTTTTTTTTTGTTATATAAGAAAGTTGGTCATAATCATACTATTTTTAGTAAATGACAAGCGCATAGTTCAAACTTCATGGGCTACTCCCACCAAACCTATTCCGCCTTGTTATTGTTGATCCGGCATAAAAGGTACCACCAATTGTTCGGGATTTGTACCATCATCGTCGATCTAATGCCACTCAAAGAATTCATATTATACTACTACCTTTGCAAACAGGTTGCCCCCCGAGGTTTGAATCAAGGTGTCTTCTTGATAAGTGTCTGCCAAATAAACACTTACCAATCCACCTAGCCCTTAAAAACTATATTATTTGTTTGTTTTTTAAGGAAAATCTCTATAATCCTTAGCCAGTTGAATAAAGACAAAATCATCTGATTTAATAAAACTATGTCTTCATCTAATCACAATCAAGAGTACACAAAATCATTTTTCCTACATTATTTTTTCTTTCTTTTTATTTTTAGCTTGCTTGATAAAGATGAAATCAACCTTCTACATTATTATTTAAAATACAAAATTCAGGTTTTTAGATAAATATTTTAAGTAATAAAAAAAATTATAAGTACAGTTTTTTTACTATGGTTTAAGGGAGTATTACTAATTTTAGGGTTTAATAAAAACAAAACAATCCATTTGTTTTTTTAATATTGTACATGATTTCACTAGAAATAGGTTTTAATATTATATAATAACTAAGTAAATTGTACAACCATTCCAGGGAGGGCAACAATGAAGGAGAGCGAAGGAGGATCCAGCGAGAGGATCCGCGCGGCAAAATACAGGAGGCAGGAATACCAGCGAGGCGGACAGAGGTCGAAGGGAATCCAGCGGGGATGAATCAGTGCACCCGATAGCAGAAGGTCAACAGGACGGATCGGAGAAGAAAGACAAGGACCCCCCGGACAAAGGAGGCCAAAGGGGGGCCCCCAACCCTAATGCGAGAGGATCCTATGCCCACATGGTGGCAAGCCATGCAACCCCAGACAACTGCTTTACCCAAGAACTATTTCCATCTGGCGAGGATTTGGACATCCCCAATGAGGTCTTGAATAGTTTTCTAGAATTCGAAAAGTTTACCCTAATTGGCAAGTTCATAGGAGGATGCCCAGACATGGAATCCATCCGCAAATGGGCTCTCTCCAAGTGGCGAATCTCTGGAAACATGGAGATTGCGGTACTAACCCGGGGTTTCTTTGCCATCATCCTGAACAACCGAGAGGATTACTGCAAAATCTCGACGGGAGGACCATGGTTCCTGGGGCGTCTTTCTTCGAAAGTGAGGAAATGACTTCAATCCGAATACCCAAAACATTAACATTGCTCCAATTTTGGTAAGGCTTCCCAGCCTTCCTCTTCACTGCTGGCATGAAAATGTTATCAGAGGGATAGCACGATCCATTGGAGAATTGGTCTCCATTGATCCCCCCACTAAAGCCCGATCCAGACTGACCCAGGCTCGATTCTGTGTGCTAGCAGACCTGGACTCCGAGCTCCCCTCCTTCATCAACCTGCGGTCAGGATCAACCTTCATCAAGAGACAGACCATCGAGTATGAGAACAAACCCGCCTTTTGTTCTCACTGCCGCACTCAAGGGCACCTCCAGACTCAGTGTCTAGCTGCTAGGGGCCAACGAGCGGGGGAGCTGACCAAAGGATCCACATACCCTCGAGACTCGCAACTGACAACGGGGGAGAAACATAAGAGGAATCCTCCTCCCATTAACCAACTGCTAACGAAGCCCAAACCTGACTTGGGCAGACAACAAGCTCAAGAGGAGGAACAGGACGGGTCTGTCAAGCAGTCGAAGCAAGGTTCGCAACAAGGAGGAAACTCCCTTCAAGAAAAGGAGCACCGAGAGGTGGGTTCAAGCCTTCCACCCCAAGATGAAGCAGAGGAACCGAATTCCCAGGTACAAATCTCTCCCGTCACTAACTCCCCGTAATCCATCATGGAAGATTATTTGCTAGGCAATAAGAAAACCTCACCCCATCCGGAAAATGGGGAGTTTCCTTCTCATCATCATGAAAAAAGGGGATCCTCCCTATCAGGAAGGGTCAACCCTAGGAACACCAAAAGCAGGAAACAATCGATGGATTTTGGCAATGAGAGGAAAAGAGGAAGACCTCCTGGCAAAGATCAGAGAGACAAAGAAACAACGAAGGATGTGGCGAATGGGACCCAACTGTTGCTATTTTTGGATGATTCGGACACTCAGTGGGATGAAGCACAAGGAACCAAACCCCCCTTCCATATGGTGAAGGGAGGCAAGAAAACCTCCAAATCGTCAATATGAAGGTTCTCTCATGGAATGTGAGAGGACTGACCAGAGTAGCCAAGCAAAGGATGGCTGCAGACCTCCAAAAATGATCAAATCCCTCTATCCTTATCCTCCAAGAGACCAAGGTTGATGTGGTCTCTACTAAAAAAGTAGTGAAAGCTATCTTTGCCAAAGTAGAGCTCATGTTCAGTCCAGCTCAAGGATCTTCAGGTGGGCTCATGGTCTTATGGGACCCGACCCTTGTAGAAGGAAGTCTGCTTTCTTCATCCATCAGGATTCTCAATATCCTCTTTCATTCTAAGACAGGCAATCAATCGTGGATCCTATCCAACATCTACACCCCCAACTCGGTCATTGAGAGGGCTGAGATGTGGAAGACCATCACCCAGATGCGAAGGAATCTCAATGCCCTCCCCTGGATAATAGGGAGGACTTCGACTGCCCTTTACATCCTTTCGAAAAAAAGGAGTATCTGATATTGGTTCTAGAAGCATAGAAGACTTCAAAGATTTTGTTGACACCAACGAGCTAGTTGACATAGAGCTCAAAGGTTCCTCTTTTACCTAGAGCAATAGGAGAACAAGGAGTGGGCTTATCCAGGTCAAGCTAGACAGGTTCCTTATCTCCCAGGAGGCTATTCCCTTTTTGGGGGATGCGACCCTCATAGCTCTTGCCAGGCTTAGATCAGACCACAACCCCATCCTTCTTGAATCGGGTGAAGGGCCTAGTTTCAAAACACCCTTTAGGTTCGAATCCATGTGGACCCATCATAAAGATTTCAGAGTGTAGGTAGCGGGATGGTGGAAGCAGAAGGTAAAAGGATCCACCTCAAAATGCCTAGCCCTGAAGCTTAAATCTGTCAAAGAAAACCTCAAGATCTGTAATAAGGAGGTCTTCGGCAACATCTTCGAATCCAAGAAAGCATTATCTGAAAGCCTCAAAAAGTTGGAAAGAAATTTGGAGGCAGGTGTCTTTAGTGAATTTGACAAAAACGAAGAGAGAATCCTCCTGGCAGACTTTCACACTATCCTGGCCAAGGAAGAGACCTTTTGGAGACAAAAATCTAGAGATCTATGGCTGAAGGAAGGAGACTCCAACACCGGGTTTTTTCATGCTTCTACCCTCCGGCATAGAGGTTCCAACAAAATCAGGGAAATTTGGTGAAGTGATGGTACGACCAAGGACATTGTTGAGATAAGAACTGAAGCGATTTTAGGATTTGCTGGGATCCTCCACTGAAAGCGACTTACAGGTCCAAAGAGATCTTTTGGCAAAAATCCCCTCTGGTACCCTGGGAGGCTAGCCTCAGGCTCCTGGATTATTTTTCTTCTTCTAAGATCAAGGAGGCCTTGTTTTCCATGCAACCTGACAAAATCCCGGGTCCAGATGGGTTTCCTCCTTGTTTTTTCCAGACCATGTGGGAGGTTGTGGGGAATGATGTTTGTGACGCCATTCATGAGATCCAAGCCTCTGGATCCATCCACCCCAGTCTGAATTCCACCTTCTTAGCTCTTATTTTGAAAACCTCTACTTGCAGGACCTTCTCGGACTATATGCCCATCAGCCTTTGCAATGTTTTCTACAAGATCCTGACCAAAGTCTTAGCTAACAGGCTGAAGCCCATCTTGCCCTTGCTCATTGACCCTTGCCAAGGCAGCTCTGTGAAAGGCAGAAACATCCTTGATGGTGTCATTTCTATCCATGAGACTCTCCACTCTGCATCCTTGTCTAATAAGGTTGCCCTCTTTCTCAAGCTTGACATGAACAAAGCCTTCGACAAGGTGGATAGGGGTTTCCTTTGCGTTGTTCTCCTGAAGTTTGGTTTCCCTCCCTCTTGGATTGACCTCGTCCAAAGCTGAATATCCACCCCTTACTTCTCTGTCCTAATCAATGGGTCCCCCGCAAGCTACTTCCAGAGTGCCATAGGCTCAGGCAAGGAGACCCCCTGTCCCCCATTCTCTTCATCATCCTGGTAGAGGTTTTGGGCAGAATCCTCAAGGAGAGCCTTCGGAGATAGAGGATTTTGGGCATCATCCCCACCTTTGGAGTGGAAGCAGTCACCCACCAACAGTTTGTGGACGACACCCTCTTGTCTACTATCGCCTCTGTGGCCCAAGCCAGACACATCAAGAGGATCCTCTCCCTTTACGAGCGAGCTGCGTGCCAGAAAGTAAACTACACCAAGAGGAAGATTTTCTTCCTGAATACTCCCCAGGAGTGGTAGATCTGCATTTCCAGAATCTTGGGATGCATGATCGAATCCCTCCCTACGACCTACCTCAGGAACCCTCTATTCTACAGTGGTAGGGCCAAGGACAACATGTGGAATATGGTGGTGGAGAGAATTCACAAGAAGCTGGCCTCTTGGAAAGGCAAGTTTCTGTCCCAAGCAGGCAAGGCTACCCTCACCAAAGCTTGCCTCCAAGGGATCCCGACCTACTTCATGTTAGTCTTTAGCCTCCCAATGTCTGTCCATCGCAAGATCGAACAGATTCAGAGGAACTTTTTATGGTCTGGGAACGAAGATAAATTTAGGATCCCTTTGGTGACGTGGGACAAGGTTGTAAAAGCAAAGACCAAGGTGGGCTTGGGCTAAGGAGAACTAATCTGATGAACCTGGCCCTCATGGCCAAGCATGCTTGGAGGATCCTGACCAACGAGCCTGTGTAGTGGGTCAAAATCGTCAAGAAGAAATACCTCGCCAACTGCTCCTTCCTAGATGCTGAGGCCCCCTCCGATGGATCCGCTTTCTGGAAAGTAGTCCTTCAAGCCAGACAACTGTTCAACAAGGGAGTCCGATGGATTTTAGGAGATGGGTAGACAATCAACTTTTGGAAGGACAAATGGGTCGAAGAAGATCCTCTATCTCAGAAGGCTAAAATTTCCCTCCTCAAATCCTTGGTGGACCCAAACTCCCAGTAGAAGGCAGAATACTACATTGTGAGGAAGGATGGTAGCCCTTAGTGGAACATCCCGACCCTCACCGGTCGTGAAGCTAAAGTCTCCTCTCTAGATAAGATCCTCCAGGGCATTACCATCCCGATTGCCAGAAGACCCGACAAGATGATCTGGATGGGCACTGACACTGGCGTCTTCTCAGTTAGGATAGCCTACGAGATCCTTTCCAAGGAGGCTAAGGAGGATTTCCCATGGTAGATAGTCTGGCAGAAAGGAGTGATCCCGAAGGTAAATTTATTTGCTTAGATTTTTTTGAGAATAAAGCTCTAACCATGGACAACCTCCACAAAAGAGGGTTTACCTTCCCTAGTAGGTGTTGTTTGTGCATGGCAGATTGCGAATCTATAGATCATCTCTTCCTTCACTGCCCGTTCACCACCATGATGTTCAGCGTGATTCTCTCCTCCTTTCAGGTCCCCTAGAGCCCTCCTAGGACAATCAAGGAAGCCTTTGCTCAATGGCCAAACCCGTTCAAAAATCCTAAGCTTTGATTCATTTTCGATGCGTCCTTCCATCACATCCTTTGGCAGATTTGGTTGGAGAGGAATGGAAGAGTCTTCGGTTTTCCCCCAAGAGACCCCCCTTCCACAGCCTTCAGAGCTCTTACCTTTGCAGTATAAAATTTAAAATTCACTCCTAGTCCCCTCCCTAGGATCCAATCGAAGGAAACTATGTTCAAAAGGATGAACCTCAAGGAGGATCCATACCACCCTAACATTTCGCCCAGGCTCAAGGTCAAATGGAGAAACCCCCTGGAGGGTTGGCTTAAGTTGAACTTTGATGGCGCTGCTCGTGGCAACCCGAGGCCAAGCAAGCTGCAGGAGGGGTGGTCAGATATCACAGGGGGAGGATTGTCCTCACCTTCTATGAGAACCTGAGTATCCAAACTAATCATAGTGTGGAGGCCAAGGGTGTCCTCAGAGGGCTTCAGCTCCTCTCAGAGGATCCTCACCCTTTGGTCATCGAAGGTGACTATGAATATCATAAGGTATCTATTGAATGGAAAAGATCCTTCATGGAAAATTTTCAATATTGTATCTGAGGCAAGGATCCTCCTATCTAGACGGATCGATGCCCAAATCAATTACATCTACCAGGAGGGTAACAGGTTGGCAGATTACATGGCTAATAAAGGTATTTTGACCTCTGTGTTGGTAGTATGGAGGTCCTCCTTTTCGAATGAGGTGGAGAAAATGGCCAGATCAGAGTTTCCTCATGAAGACACATAAGCATAAAAGGAAGGCGCTCGGAGGTGGCACATCCTCTCGACCACCAATTCTCTGATCAAGATGTGGACCAAGATCAAGGAGCATAACGTTAAGGATGACCAGGAGGATCCGAAGTAGCGGAGGATCCGGGGCTACCTTCCTTGTGGTTTTTTCTTGTTTTTCCCATGGTTTTCTATTGCTTCCATTTTAGTTTGCTTCAAATTGGTTTTTGTCTGCCGATCCTCTCACGGAGAGGCCCCTTTGTAAGCCCTATGGGAAATTTTGAATCAGGTTTAGTTAGATTTTACAAGTCCGTTTGATCCTAGTCCTTGAGGCCTGTAAGGACAAAATGGGCTCAACCCTGTGTTTGTACATAAGGTTTTGGGATCCTCTATAAAAACCCACTATTAGTACAATCAATCTACCAAAACAAACTAAGTAAATTGTAGTCTCGTGAGGAATATCATAGTGAGATGTCTTTGGGTTTGCATCCAGAAACCTAAGTTCAAACCTTAGAACAAGGGGGCTGGGAGCTTTTTTTAATATATAAGGAATCAGTAACACCATTGGGTGTTGTCACTATAAACCCTAGTCCACTAGGTTAGACAAAGTTAACAAGATCTCGACGACCCTTCAGGGCAACTTGGAATCCCTTTCAAAAACGTATGTTTTAATTTTAAGTTTAGCCTAGACCCCTTTTAAAAACCTGTGTTTTATATCGTAAGGGATATCGTAATGGTATGTCTTTGGGTTTTCATGTAAGAGATTCAAGTTCAAACCCACATACAAGGGGACATGACCCCTTTCAAAAGCACGTATTTTACCCTAACATTTTTTGCCCAAAAAGGTATAGGTAAATTGGTAGTGGCCAAGTGCTTGTCGATGGCCTACCTTGGTTCAATTCTTTAGAGGGTCAGGGACTATCTCTTTACTCAACATGTTAGGGATTATATGCCCATACAAGGATAGGCCGATTGGTAGTGACCGAGTGCTTGTCTGTGGGCTACATTGGTTCAATTTTCTAAAAGGTTGGGGTCTCATTGAGTTCTCTATACTCAATAGACTAAGGATTACAGAGGTTCCTTACCCAACCAAATTTATATAATATTTTTTATGTAATTGTAAGGTTTTTATTTAGTTGTTAAATAATATTTTTATAAATATTTTAATATAATATTTTATTGGTAAGGATAGAGGACTTGAATACAACCTATTTTTTCAAAATAAGAGTTGGAGAGCAAGTGGGTAGTTAAAACTCTCCAGTTATCGAGGTTCAAATCTATCCCCTCACATGTTGCGGATATGTTGTATATAAAAGGTTCCTCATCAAAAAAAAAAAAATATATATATATATATATATATATATATTTTTTTATGGTTTATAATTTTTTTTTAAAACAATTTATATATAACTTCATCTTATTTTATTTTATTTTATTTTATTATTATTATTTTTTGGGTTTGGGACTTCACCCTAGTTTATTTATATACATATTTTTATTTGTTTCTATGATATTCTTAACAACAATAGAATATATTATACAAGTTACTTTTTTTTTTTTTTATAAATTTAACTGTCTTCCTCTAATTAAAGAGAACACAAAATCATTTTTTCTTAACAAAATAATTTTACGATTTAAGTTAATTGATTTAATAAAATCAAAATTATAATTATATATATATATATATATATATATATATATATATATATATATATATATATATATATATATATATATATATAGAGGTGTCACAACCACAATATTTTTTAGTAACTTGTAAGCCCATGGTTTAAACTACATGGGCTACTCCCACCAAACCTATTATGCTTTGTTATTGTATATCTGTTGTGAAAGGGACCACCAGTCGCTCAGGATTCATACCATCGTTTCATTCGTACCATCATCGTGGATGTGTGTACTCAAAAGATTCAAATCATACTACTATCTTTGCAAACAAACAACCCCGAAGGTTTGAATCAAGGTATCTTCTTAAATTAAATCCCTGGCCACACAAGTATTTACCAATCCACCTAACCCTTGGGAGCTAAATTATTTGTTTATTTTTTTAAGGAAAATCTCTATAATCTTTAGCCAGTTGAATAAAGAAAAAGTCAACTCATTAAATAAAACTATGTCTTCATCTAATCACAATCAGAGAGTCACAAAATCATTTTTCCTACATTATTTGTTCTTTCTTTTTCTTTTTTGTTTAGGGAAACCTTTATAATATTTAGCTTGCTTGATAAAGATGAAATTAACGCTCTACATTATTATTTAAAATACAAAATTCAGGTTTTTAGATAAATATTTAAAGTAATAAAAAAAATATAAGTACTTTTTTTTTACTATGGTTTAATGGAGTATTACTAATTTTAGGGTTTAATGAAAACAAAAAAAATCCATTTCTTTTTAATATTGTGCATGATTTAACTAAAAATATGTTTTAATATTATATAATAATTAAGTAAATTGTAATTTCACGAGGAATATCATAGTGGGATGTTTTTGGGTTTGCATTCAGAAATCTAAGTTCAAACCCCAGAAGAAGGGGACTAGGGTTTTTTTTAATACATAAGGAATAAGTAACACCATTGGGTGTTGTCACTATAAACCCTAATCCACTATGTTAAACAAAGTTAACAAGATCTCGACTCTTCAGGACATTGATTTAAGACAACTTGGAGCCCCTTTAAAAACCTATGTTTTATTCTAAGTTTAGACTAGACCCCTTTCAAAAAATCCATGTTTTATCCCATGAGGGATATCACAATGGTATATCTTTGGGTTTTCATGTAAGAGATTCAAGTTCAAACCCAGATACAAGGGGATCAGGACCCCTTTCAAAAGCATGTGCTTTAACTTTAAATTTTTTGCCCAAAAAGGGATAGGTCGGTTGGTAGTGGCCAAGTGCTTGTCGATGGGCTACTCGGGTTCAATTCCGTAGAGGATCGGGATTCTGTTGACTTTCTCTTTACTCAACATGTTAGGGATTATATGCCCAGACAAGGATAGGCCGGTTGGTAGTGGCGAGTACTTGTGTGTGGGTTGACTTGGTTCAATTTTCTAAAAGATTGGGGTCTCATTGACTTTTCTTTACTCAATAGACTAAGGATTAAAGAGGTTCCTTACCCAACTAGATATAATATTTTTAATGTAATTGTAACCAAATTTATATAATATTTTTAATGTAATTGTAAGTTTTTTTGTTTAGTTGTTAAATAATATTTTTATAAATATTTTAATATAACATTTTATTGGTAAGAATAGAGAACTTGAATACAACCTCTTTTTTAAAAAATATATAATATTTTATGATTTATATATATATATATATATATATATATATATATATATATATTTTTTTTAAACAATTTATATATAACTTCATCCTATTTTATATTATTATTATTATTATTATTATTATTTGGATTTGGGACTTCACCCTAGTTTATTTGTATAAATATTTTTATTTGTTTCCATGATAATCTTAACAACAATAGAATGTATTATACATGTTACTTTTTTGTTTATAAATTTAACTTGTCCTTAATAAAAAAATGACAAAAAATTTAATCATTTTTATCAAGAAAAATAATGGTACTAACGTTATCTCTCCTCATAATTATAGGGACTTGGCTAGATATTCTTTAATGAAAAAGTAAGTGGGTATAATTTCAAAAGGTATTATTCCTTAAATTTTAAGGTGGTCCTTTTCTTGTACTCCTAAATACCATAGAAATTTTTTCTCTCTTTTACATGTTTCTCATCTACACTCTCAAGGATCTAAATAGTAAGGGTATTTTTAAGTGCTTCCTTTGTGTTTGATGATGATGTTTAGAACCTAGCTACAGGTCCATAGATGTGGACTCTTTCTATAAGACTATCATATTAGACATCCAATTTATGTATATGGAGAATATATAGAATAGGATGATGACGTGGGAAGCCTAAAGGTATAAATCTATAGATGTGTGTTCTTTTTATAAATTTATCATACCATAGATCTATCAAACTTAAGCGTAAGTTTAACAAAGCAAAGAGTTTTGTTGGTTTGCATTTTTTATGCTTTAATATCAACTATTCACTCGTAAATGAAGGGCCTCTAAATTATGTGTATCAATGGTCAATTTAGATTCATTTCACTTATTAAAAATTTCCCTAGAAAAACCATTCACCATAAAGAAGTGTATAGCTCATTATAATACCTTTCTTGTTCATATCGTATACCACAATCACCATAAAGAAGCGGATAACTCATTATAATATATTTTATGTTCATATATTATACCACAAAAATTGTAAAAAGTCATTGAGTTAAATTTGAACCAAATTTATAGTTTTCTAATTGATGATTCTACAAAAAAAATAACATCAAAATTAACTAAAGATTTATATCTTTTAGTTTCTTCATTGATTGGAGTCTCTAAAAAAAAATAACATAAAAATTAACTATAGATATTTATCTTTTAGTTTCTTATCTCCTATGCAATCCACAAAATATCTAGAATCCTTGATGAAAGAAAAAGTTTCATCTAATTGTAGTCTTAATTATTTATCCAAAAACTAACACACCAATATTTTTTAGAATATTTTATGTTAAAAGTAGGTCACAAGAGAATACATTCTTTGTGGATTTTTCTATAATCCATAGATCTTAGGATTTAGCTTTTTTTTTTTTGGGTGTGATGGACACATAAATAGTACCTTTTATCATCTTTTTTTTTATCCTTAAGATCTAATTGATTGGATTCCTATTCAATTTGTCATAGCTACTACTATTGAATATATGATCATCCATGCACACCAAAAAAATTGTAATACTAATGACCATAATAACATTCCTTCCTTACCAACTTTAGATATTGAGGTGGTTATTAAACTTTTAAGGCATTTTAATGTTGAGAGATTTGACATTATATGATCTTGTTTATTTTTTAGCCAAATTACTCAAAGATTTCTTCATACTACACTCAATGAATCATTATAAAATCTTTAAATGAAATATGCTTTGGATGAATTGTAAAACCTAAAGATTTTTCAAAGTGTTTAATCATTCAACCAAAAAAGACAAAATCAAATCAAGTATTTATTTTTCATCCATTACATTTCTAAATGTAAAGTCATTATTACATGTTTGATAAAAACCTTATGAAATGTCATTCTTTGAATTTTAATACTTCAATCCTGTCATATTGTTTTAAAACCAAAGAGACTTATCAACTAAATTATCAAATTCTCAATAAATTTAACCAATACAATGTTTCAAGCCTGTGTAAGCTTCATAAATAAAATACATTATATTTTTGTTTATATGTACTAACTTGTTTCTATGGTACATATTTAAGATGTGAATTGGCATGAACAATTGAGTTGATAATTGGATTAAAAAACTAATAGATCTTAGGTCACAAATAAAAGCAAGTAAATGAAGTGAAAGAGAAAATTGAAAATTAAAGCTTAATTTTTGATATAACATTTATAAAATCATTTTTTTATGTAGATTTTAATTGTCCCATAAGATTAATATACTCATATGTAATTTTTAGTTCCATCAAACTAAGTAAAAATAATATATTTATGGTAACTCGTAAATAACAACAAATTTAAAAATAAACTAAAAATATTATTAATATAATAAAAATCTAATTAGTTATCAAAATAAAATTAATAGTTATTGAATAGCATTAACACAACCGGTTATATTCCTTGAATTTTTAAGAGACCCATATTCATATCAAAAAAAGTATTCCTCGACTTTGTATTTTGATATTTGCTAAAGGAGTGGCAATAACTTTGTGTTTTGCATTGGAGTAAGAGGTTTTATTTCTACATCAAATTGTATTTTGGAGTAGATCAAATTGGAGTGAGAGGTAATTTTATTGAATTGTATCAAGTTGCATTTTGGGTCATATTTAAAGGTAAGTATAAAGCTAAGCTAGTAAAGAATAGTACTATAGACAATACTTACTAGGTGTCCTTTTTCCAAATGTATAAAATAAGAAATGGACTATTAGGAACTTTTTTCTTTGATATCTTAAAGCATGATCACATTTAGTAAAGTCATCATTCTTAGAAATATATCATGTATTTTCAAAAATTTCCATCCATTATTGAGAAAAAGAGGACACTTATAGATCTATGTGCATTGCAACAAATTTATTTTTGGAGTAGATAAGATCATCATTTTGGGGAAAATCAAATAGTTATTTGTGGTTTTTTAAAATCTTAATATTATTCTAAACCAACATAATTAAGTGTTTTTGACCTATGTAAATAGATCATAAAAAATTTTCCATGTCACTTGCAATTGTTATTATCATTTTAAATAGAGAATGAGTTTTAGTTCAAAATCTAATGTGATCAGTCTATAAGATTCATTCCTTTCCATTTGTGTTGACACTTGGAAACGCTTCCATATATCTATATCCATGTACTTTTATGAAGAGATATCATTGGGTCTAGTAATAGACCTTAATTTATTGTATGCACTACTTTGTTAGGTTCCCTAAAATATTTGAGCTTCAAGATAATTTTAGGGTGAAACAGACAAGGATTAACATAAGGGTTCATGAAATAATTACGAGCTTAATGTTTTCATAGAACCTAATATTTCCTTTTCTATTGTACTTTTTAACTGTTTAAGTACTTAAAGATGTATTTTTTTTCTTTTTGAAACCTTAGTTTGGTTTAAAGTTACTTTTGTTGACTTTAAAGTAGATCCAATATTAGAGTTTTTGAATAATTTTCAACAAAATATGTTATATATAAATAATAAATAGCTACAAACCTATCATTTTTAGTTTTGTTTCTTTCATGATTTAGATTTTTATTCAACATAATTAATTAGTAGTTCTCTTAACTTTATATAATATGTATATTAATAAGGTACATTCACTATGGATAATAACTTAAGAATAACATGCAAGTATGGTCATAAAAAAGATCCTATAAAACATATGAAATGAAAAAAAAATGGTTGAAGAAGAAGAAGCTAAAAAAACCAAATAAAATTGGATCTACCATCAACATTGAAGGTGATGAACCTTATGTTGGTCACGAATCTGCCTAAGTACAAAATATTATTTGTGCACCCTAGACCCGACCAACATTGAAAGGTCGAAGGAGAGAAATGTCCTTCGGGCCAATCTCCAGAGAGGGTTGGTTCCCGTACTAAAACTAATGATCGGTTTAAAGCTTAGGGTAATAGGAAAGAAATGGGAAATAATAGAAAGAAATGGGAAATATGGCTATAAGCCAGATATGAAAAGTGGGGATAAACTAACAACAAAAATTCACAACAAGCATGGATTAGCATATAACAGAAATCCAGGCATAGAAACCACTCACAGTTTTGTAGAGATAACTTCCAAGAAGCATTCCAGTATTCACTCCCTCACAAGCAGTAATTAAATCCAGATGCAGAATTTAAAATCAGCAAATAAAGGACATGAACTTAATCAAAAATGACAAGCAAAAAGAAATCAAACACAATACTACTCAAGGAACCAGAAGCCGAATGTCTTTCTATTTATGCAAAAAACTTAAAGTGTTTTTTTGCAGAGTGTCTATCCTCCTTCATTACATTGAAATGCTTAGTATTTATAGAGGATTTCACCTCTTTCATTAAATGCACAACACAACAAAATATCGGCTGGTCAAAAATCAACAACAATTCTCTTCCTTGGTAATGGTGATGCTCGAATCAAATTATTCTTCAGGGGACAATGATCCGGTTTTCATGGAGTGCGCTTGGAAAATCAACAAAAATGGATGATGGAAAGAACATCCCAAGCATCGGTGCATCGAGACTCAACAATGTCACACGGTAATCAAGAGCTTGAATATTAAATTTTGGGCGCCATTACATTCTCTTATGCCTTGGAATCTTACCCTTGCTAGTTGAAATCAACGAAATTTAATTCTGCTTTGAAAAGGAATGAAATCCATAGAGGGCACCTCGAAAATCATCGGGATCACATCGGATTTGAGGACGTAGCATTTAATCCTGGCAACTTTTTAGCAAAAATTTTGGATCATCGCTCTTACTACCCCAAGCATTAAATTTTATCAATCTCCATCCTTTCCCAAAAAATCTGTTGTTATAGCACTTTAGATAGTAACCTTGGTTGATGATTGCCTTCACAACTAGAATTTTACCTTTTATTTTAATTGATTTTACCCCTGACGTCTTCTTGTTCGAATGATAGGTAAAAAATGGGAGTTTCACCCCTCAATGTACTTTCACCCCTTTCTTGGGTGATTTCACCTCGAAAATGATAAAAAATGTCTTCTGGAAGGAAGGAGGCAAAAATAATTGATTTCACCCCTAAGAGGGGTGACAATGATTTTCACCCACCCTAGGGGCGACATTGACTTTGATCGGCAAGAAAATCTACTATTTTCGAGACTTTCACCTCAAGATGTCTTCATTTGGAATTTCACCCTAAAGAGGGGCGAAAATGATTTTTGCCCCTCTTGAGGGGTGACTTTGACTTTGACTTTTCTATCTTTGCCTGGATGATATCATCTTTATGTTTGCTCTTTAAAACTACTTTTTCTATGATTTCATCCCTAAGAGGGGTGAAAATGATTTTCTCCTCTATTGAGGGGTGACTTTGACTTTGACTATGCCAAGCAATTTCTTCCTTCTATTTTCACCTTGAAGAAGCTTTTAACTAGATTTTTACCCCTAAGAGGGGTGAAAATGATTTTTACCCCTTTCTAAGGGTGCTTTTGACTTTGACCCTTCACTTGTAAATTTTTCTCTTCCCCTTCGTTTGGATAAAATCATTCAAGGTAATTTCACCCCAAAGGAGGGGCGCAAAGGATTTTCGCCCCTCCATGGGGTGAAAATGTCTTTAATTTTTTTGGCACTTTCATCTTCAATGAAAAATACCAAAGTCGTATTAACCCTTCATTCCTAAAATGTCCATTGCTATCGAATTTTCCCTTCTACGTTTTTCTCATGACTTCCATTAATTTCTTACTAGAAAAATTATTATGCATCTCTAGAAATAAAATCAACTTTTATTTAATGGAATTGCTTACAAGGAAGGAAAATATTAAAATAGTAAAAATAACACAACTGCATCATTTATCTTCTTTTCAAAATTTTACAAGCAAAATTTAGTGTGGCAAAATTGCCAACACTTTTGGTGGCTCTCGGGGTATTCAGTTCTTCTGAATGCAATCGACCCTAGGCCTTTATCCATTGGGCTCATTTGTCAGCGTCGTCGGCTGCATCAGATGGTACATTTGATTTTGTAACCTCCTTCCTTCTTTCCTCTTGTGCCTACTTCTCCTGCTCTTTATTTGCTTGTTGCTCTACTTCCGCTCATGCTTGGGCTTCTTGCTTGGTGAGGCTTTCATTTGTAGTTTCATACACAACAACTACTTCATCCCAAGCATCACTATGAATGTTGAGAATGTACTTAGTGAATCTATGATAAAGCGTAGCATCTCAACTTGATCCATGCTAATAGGGATGATTCGATGCGGGTGAGCCTCTCCATGTATGGTAATGCTTGTTCCTCTATTATTGGCTCCTCCTAACTATCAATTTCTGAAGTATCTTCTATAAAAATTTCTAGGTCATCTTCAATTATTTTGTTGGCAACAACTCACCCTGCTCATCAATGAAGCTCAAAAACCTAACATCGGCTAGAACCTCAAAATATATGAGTGAAATGCAATGCTCCTATTCAAACATAGTTATCAGCTTTTGGGCTTCTCTTGCTAGCTCCAACTGAGAAAAATAGTTATGCAATATCATTCTAGCCTTGGACCAACTATGATCCATCCCGCTCATCGGCTTAACCTGGAAATCAGAGTTCGCCAATGCCTGAATCTTTAGTACCATTTCTATTTTTGGTTCTATCCTCTCTTCAGCATATTCCAAAGTTCTCTCTCCAAGAAAAATCACTATCCGAGCCTCATGAATGTACAATAGAACCTTGAGGGCATCCATCACCAAAGTCACACAATATTTCAATAAATGGTGATGAGTCTCTTTGATTTTTCCTTGGAGAAGCCTACTGATTGCATGGCTTTCTCAACTATTTTTTATACAGCCTCAAGCTAGGCTGTTAATGCTTGCACTTGTTTCTCTGCTCCTACCCAAGCTGTCTGGTAGCCCTTGGCTTCTTTCTCCCATTCCTCTGCCTTCTTCCAACGCTCTACCTCTAATTTTATTATTTCTAGTTGATCTCTACTTTTGGCTAGAGCATCATTCAACTCAATAATATTTGCCTCAGCCTCAAAGAAGCTTTTCTTGTAATGCTCACCATGCAAGTAAAGAGAGCTCATGTCCACCTGCATATTCCCCAACTTCTCCATGGTGTCAATCTTCGTCAGGTCCTCTGTAATGACTTCATAAGTGTAATCACTTGGAGTCATTTCTCCTTGAGGCTTCTGGACCTAGGGAATCATTTTTACAGTATGAGACTCCATAGTTTTAGGGTCAAAAGTGACCTTCTTCAATACCTTTACTTGGAGCCTGAGCTTCTTTTCTCTTACGACTCTTCAACCATTGTGATGCACTTAATCGAGCTCGACTCATCTTCACTGCAATAGGATGCTCTAGTACAATCTCTATCTCTAGCTCTGATAGCACCTACAACTCAAGAAAAGGAGCAAGGGGAAAATGAGCCTATTGAAGTTTTGGCTCAGGAAGGGAAGTGGAAATGGGAATGGTTGATGTAATGAAAGTGGTTAAGGGGACAAAAGTGAGGGTTTCGGCTACAGTTACACTCACTCGAGGAGGAGCTTGTGTACTTATAGCCATGGTAGAAATTACTAGAATGGAGGATGAAGGGAGCAAAAATGGGTTGGGACCAGATGCAAAAGAACTGAAAGAAAGGGAAATAGTAGAAGTGGGAATAGAAGAAGAGGGAGCATCGGTGACTAGGGATTGGGAAATAGGAAGTGAAATGGAGGTGGTAGGTATACCGAATGGAGGGGATACGAAAGCAACAACTACAGAATGGGGTGCAATAGTCACCGAATGCTCAAGAGAAAGGGAAGAAGGTATAGAAAATGTACCTTCAGGCTCGGACACCTTCTGAGCCGATGATGAGGGTGACTGTGGTACTGGTTCACCCTTGTTTTGCTCCTCCTCCACCTCCTTCTCTAGATCTATGACTTCCATGTGTTGGACAAGCTATTCTACCTAAACCAAAGGAGGATCTTCTAAAATGTTAGCCTGTGTGGCTTCATCTGTAGGAGGAGGGTTCACCATGGATGAAGGAACTGCACCTGTTCTAGGATTTTTGGATATCTTTGGGAAAGGGAGTACCTCATGCTTATTCTTCTTCTTCCACTAGAGTTGAACTTCTAGTGATGACTATCTTTCTTCTTCCACAAGTGGTACTTCTTCAACCACATGTTGCTCATGTTCAACCATGATCTCTTCACTGTCAAATCTTTGAAAAGTTTGAGGCACAATATTGGTGAAAGATATTGGCTGATAGCCATCATAGTACTCATCATAGACATCCAAAAATACCTCATCCATTACTAGACCATAAGCTGACCTGGTTTTCCCTCTATGGGCCCTCATAACCCACCAGTTGGTAATTTTTTCATTAGACCAAGTTGGTAATTGTTCTTTCATCCTTTCAAATAAACTCGAGGGAGGAATTTGATGCCTGTAAACTATGAGGTTGTACTCAACCTCCATCTCATAAAAATCATGCCATGGTGGAAGTGGTATCATCTTCTCAACATGCCATTTGAGATCATGCCCTTCTAGATTATTTCTATGTCATTGAATATCAGGTCTAGGAAACAATGAAATTTTTTGGCGTTAATAAAATCTATGAACCGACCCAAAGGGTCATACTTCCACCATTGAGGTAACTCCACCATACCCATATCCGAGAGTGCTTCATTAAGCAATTTATTCTAGCCAACTTGGTCAACTTCGATGCCACCAAAGCGAAATGGCATGGTGCACGTAGTCTTCTTGCCTCATCCTACCCCATAGATTTCATTGATGAAGTCGGTCTACTAGATGACTTCCATTGCAAAGAGGCACTCGATAGTAAAATAAGGAAGGAGAAATGACTTGCTAGTGAAGCCAAAAATTTGCACCATGATGCCCTACATCAACAAGAAAATATCTCCTTTCTCCTTAGTGATAATTTCTTCCCTCATTGCCCTCGACACTCTCTCACTTGTGCAGAAAATAAGTTCGAGGGTGGGACCCAAGAACATGCGGTTAAAATTATAGAATGACTCCCCTCTTGACAAGCTTGAAGTCCATAAATATACTGGTAGCTTATTATCTACCTCATCAGCTTGCTTTACTGCAATAAAAGAAAACTGTTGGTGCATATGAAAGAAGAAGTACTAGGCCAAAAATGAAGCATGCCTGAATAAAACTGCTTCTTCACTCTGTATTCTCTCCAACTGGGTGTGCATTGCTCGAGCCACATAATCTACCCAATCAAAGAATATGGGATTTGTGCTTGCTTGCATAGTTGTAGGGGCATAAAATTCTACTTGCGAAATGCATTACACCATCATTACTTGCCATTTATACATTGTGGTATCGGTAGGAAGACTAGATACCCAAGCCAACATAGAATACATATCTAAGATTTTAAATTCTATCAAGGGTTTTGGTAAAGTTGGAAACTCTCTGAACTAGGGTGCCTTTATCAGTTGGTTCTCCATGAATTGGTGCAATGTTATGGTTGATTGGTACCTTTCCTCTTGCTCCTTGAGATTCATCTTCTTGAACATGACATCCGAGGAAGGCTTCAACCTACAAGCAAATGCCTCTCTGATTGCATCAGGTGAAATGGTGAACAATTTATCTCCCTTCATGTTGTGGATGGCCCTTGTTGTAGGTTGATAAAATTTTGCAATTGCCATTATTAGCTCAGGGTAAGGATGCATAGGTGTACACAAGTACTAGGAAAGTTATGCATGATAAGCAATTATTAATGGGATTTCTAGTGTCAAACCTTGCTTGACTATATTCTCCACATCTAGGCATAATTTTTCTATGCCTTTGTTTGAAATTGAACAATCTCCAATCTTAGCCAGTGTATCTGAATATGGATCGAGCTCAGTATTTTCATGCCTCCTAGATTTTTTGGCTTTTTTACCACCTTATGCTTTTTTTGGCTCTGAAGATTTCTTCGGATCAATTATCTTCTTCCCCATATTTGCACCATAGCTCCCACTAGAATAGTCTAGTGAATCTGCAAAAAGCAACAACTCAAGCGAACTCAAAAAATAAAAAGCTTCAACTTTCTTATTCCACAAGCTTCTGACTTGCTCCTTTTATAACTTTCACCCTCCAACTACCGGATTAAATGTAGGTGTTGCACCTAAGGAATTCGGGTGAATGTGCTCCTTGATTCTCTTACCCAACACATTTTTTAATGAAAACTTAACTACCCTTTAACTGCCAATAATGCCCTTGCATTGTGAATCTTCTTTGGATGTCGAACTCAACCACTTTTTTACCTTGGAGGATGCAATATGGATATTTAATAGCTCATCTCGGGAAAAGCAAGCGCCACGTGTGAGAGATGGGGTAAAAATAATTAATTTCGTATAGTGTAAAAATGTTAAAATGTCTTCTAGAACTTTTGAGGGTGAAATCAACCCAATATCATGGATTAATTTCAAAATTTTTCTTGAAATTAAGGCCTTTCAGTAAAAAAAATTGAGGGAGCGTGCCTACTCAGCTTAAAATATCTCGAGGTAAAAATATTCTCATCACCTACGCTCCAAAATTGCTTCTTCTACCTGCTTTGGAGTTACATGCCTCTCAATCCTTTTTAAAATAATTCTTCTCTAATTTCACCTTAAAAAGTAAGCTTTTACTGAGAGTGCTTTGCATGAAAAAGTAGGGCAAAATTAATTTTTCCTTCTTCCTTGCCGGATTTAGCACCATCAACTGGAGTTTGGAAAAAGCATGCATTTATTTTTAATTCTTCTCTGGCAGTTTCGCTCTGAAAACGTCTTCGGGGAAATAAATGAGGGTTTCACCTCGAAAATAGAAAAAGCATGGTAAATCCTCCTTGTGGGGTGAAAATAAAATTTTAAAATCCTTCTTGCTTTTGTCTTTTTCTTTTCTTGGCAACTTTAAAACAAGTGGGGCGAAATTAATAAAAACGGGGCGCTCCATTTTTTCAAAATTTTAATTTTGCTTTTATTTTCTTCTCCTCCTTTTTTCCTTCTTTTAATATTTTATTTTTTTTGGCAAAATAGGAGCGCTTTTTAATGAAAAAGCAAAATCCATGGCGCTTTCATAATTTCTAAAAGAAATCTGCTTTCTTTTTCCCCTTTTCACTCGAAAATAATATAAAAGCCTTTTAAAACGTTTTCGGGTGAAAATGATTTTTTGCTGGTGGCAAGGTGCTTTTGGGGTGAAATCACCTGCCTTGGGGGTGAAAATGATTTCTCAATGAAATCAACTCTTTTTTTTATATTTTTTTATCATATCACTTTAAACATATTTAACTGAAACAAAACAACATAATAATTTATGTACATATATACATACTCGATCAAACTTCTATCACTGATGGTAGGCCTTCAAATGAAGACCATTTATGGGAATCGGTAGCTCACGACCATCCATATCCTACAAATAAAATGAATTGATTTGATTGACACCCAAAATCTGGAATGGGCCCTCCCATATTACTTCAAACTTGTGGTGCTTGTCGGGCTTAGCCTTGTTTTCATTCCATTTTAGCACTAGATCACCTATCTCAAATGACCTCTTAGACGTTTTCTTGCCAAACCATTTCTGCATCATCCGAGCATGCTCCATGAAGACATTGTAAGATTTCTCCCTCTCCTCTTCCAACTATAAAAGTTGTGCCAACCTCATGCTCATGGGATCAGATTCATCATCATCTTCACCATACAACAAGTGCCATGACTACAGAGCCGATAATTCAATATGAATGGGCAACACTACTTCTTTACCATATACCAGGGAGTAAGGAGATATTTTAATGGATTTCTTCATGGAGATACGGTCGGCCCATAATGCTTGGTTTAATAGTAAGTGCCAACTACGCTTATTGTCACCCAGGGTCCTCTTCAGAATTCTCAGCAAATTCTTATTTGTGGACTCAGCCAAGTCATTCCCCTATGGATAATAGTTAGATGATGTCTTCAAATAAATTCTATACTTACCCATGAATTCGTTGATCCTAGCATCGATGAAGGGAGTCCCATTGTCTATTATGATTGCATCTGGTATGCCAAAATGAGTGATTAAACCCTCAAGGAAAGCAATAATTGTTGCTTGATCCACCTTCTTGGTTGGAATTGCTTCTGACCATCGGGTAAAATAGTCGGTTGTAATCAGGATATATTTGTGTTCGATAGAGGAATTGGGATCAATGACCCCAATAAATTCTAACCCCCATTGCTGAAATGGTGCTTCTACTTGTATCGGATGAAGGGGCAATGATGGATTCTTGCTTCTACCGATATATCTCTGGCACTTATCACAATTCTGACTGACTTTGAAAGTATCTACGAAAAGAGTAGGCCAAAAATATCCTACTTTGATGATATTTAATGCCATTGGCCTCCCTGCATAATGGCCTCCTGATAGACCAGAGTGAAACTCCTCTAGGATACCTTGTTTTTTAGATTCTCGAACACACCTGAGAAGTACTCCATCAATATTTTTATGGAACAACCCATTTGGTAGCATCACGTACCTAAGGGCTTAGAGTCTGAATCTCCTTCTCTGTGAGGCATTAAGGTGTGAAGGACATCTTCCTGATTGGAAATATTCGACAAGGTCCTCTATCCAATCATCCTATAGAGCGATTAGCAAAATTACTTTCACTTGCTGAATTTTCAAGTTGGCAAACCATGGATTCAGATGCAACACTTTTTGCAAGCTCTTGACATAGTGCTCGACCTCGAACCAGCTTGGTTGGATGGATTTCAATATCATATTCCTAGATTTTGGAGACCCATCCAACTCTCTTATCTCCAAGCTCTCCTTGAATGATGAAACTCTGAACATCTGGGTGGACCACATAAACTATTGTCTTGCTTTGAGAAACAAAATATCAAAACTTCTTCAAGGATTTCATCACCGCATATACTTGCTTTTCAATGAAGTTATATTTCTCTTCATGTGGTTGGATGACTTGACTCAAGAAAGCAATTGGTCACTCATCTCCATCATCTCCCTTTTGCATAAGCACCATTGCATAGCTCTCTTGTTCACCAATGGCATATAGGATAAAATACTTTGAGTAATCTAGGTTCACTAGAATTGGAGCTTGAGCAATTCTCTCTTTTATCTCCTTGAATGCCTACCTCCTCTGCTCGATCCATTTGAATTCCATATTCTTCTTTAATAGCTCTGTCATTGGCTTCACTACTTGGGTGAAATCTACAATAAACTTTTAAACAAAGTTAATTTACCCAAAGAATGATTGTAAATCCTTCTTGCTGGCTGGTAATGGAAGCTTCAGGAGGGCTTCAGCTCTAGCTGGATCAATCACCAAACCTTCTTCTGAAATAATATGTCCTAGGAGCTTTCCTTCTTTTATCATGAATATGGACTTCTTCGGGTTGATTGATATTCCGAACTCCCGACACTTTTCGAACACTTGTCTCAGATGTAGACTATGTTCCTCCCTATTGTGAGAAAAAATAGTCATGTCATCCAGATAAATAACAATAATACGATTCAACAACTCATCGAAGGCTACGTCCATTGCTCTCTAAAAATTTGCACCAACATTTGAAAGACCAAATGACATCCGCTGATAAGCAAAAGTTCCCCATTTTGTGGTGAACATCATTTTGTATTGGTCTTCATCCTTGACCCAAATTTGATTATAGCCAGAAAATCCATCTAATAAAGAGAATCTTTGAGCGCCAACAACCACATGAAGAATCTGATCAATTTGTGGTAGTGGATAGTGATCCTTCAGAGATGCCTGGTTTAAATTTCAAAAATCCATGCATAGGCGGATATCTCCATTCTTCTTTCTTATAGGGACCAGATTTGCTACCCAGGTAGAGTGCTTAATCGGGTAGATGATTTTGGCTTCAAGCATCTTTAGTAGTTCTACTTTCATCAAAGTCTCAATCTTGGGATTGATTGATCTCTACTTTTGTCTGAAGGGTTTCACTCCTTCCTGCAACTCGATGGTATGTTGGATTACATCTTTGTTGTAGCCTTTCAGATCTTGGTAACTCCAAGCAATAATGTCTGGGTACTCATGACACAATTCTTTAATCTACTCCAGCTCTTCTTGAGTGCAATCAGTGCCGACTTTAATCAACTTCTCAGGTCCCAAATGCAGTTTAGTATACTCCTTTTCATCCACCTTGATCCTATGCTTTTCTGCTCTATCATTTTGATCAAAGAGGCTCTCAAGTGTAATCAACCCCTTTGGGATATGATTATTCTACAGCTGGATCAAACCCTCGACTTCTTCCTCATCAAGTGTTCTCTCTTCCACATCACTAGCTTCTCTTATCAAGAAATTAACAATCTGCTCATCACTTTCGAACACTTGCTAGTGGATATTTTTGTTAGGGACTGAAGGTCTATAAATTAACCTCACAGTCTTGGGCTTCCTCACCACATGCTCCACTAGGGAAAAATTAGCACCAAGGGATGCCAAGAGATCGACATGCTTGTTTTTCTCCCATGAGATTGCTTGGATATTCAATGTTGTATAAGCTTCAAAAAGATCCCATACCTTATTTTGGTATGCTTTCAAGTAGTGCTGCTTGGAAACACACTTACTAGTTACCTAGTTGATGATTAGCTCAAAATCTCCAAAGATCTGTAGTTGCTTGATCTCGAGATTTTCTACCTTTTTTAGACCCAAGCAGAGTGCTTCGTATTCGATGGCATTGTTCATGCAACTCCAAGTCAATCGGTAAGAGTACATCTTTTGTATACTAGAAGGAGAAATGAGAATAATTCTAACTCCTACACCATTCTTACACCTTGCACCATCAAAGTACAACTTCCATAATTGATCCAGAGTAGGATCTTCATCATCAGGCACTTTCACTTCAACTTTTTTAGGCTTAGTGATGGTGTAGCATCCGATTTCGATCTCCATCATGGCATTAAAATCGAGCATTGAAAACTCATCTTCTATTCGAAGCTCATCCATAACTTCTTCCATCAAGTCTAACTCCTCCAATTATAAGTTGATAGAATTCATGGGTTTATCTTCTTCTTCAATCTTCTCTATGTGATAAGTTGAAGGCTTCTCATTATAAATTTGGATTCTCCTCCCCTTGATAGGAATTTCCAAATGAGAATAGTCAAGAGAAAGGTAGCCTCCCAACTTGGCAGTAAACTCCTATGATAGGCACATGTTGAAGTAAGGCTCTAGATCAACCATGACCACTTCTTGGATCATAGTTATCTAAGGCATTTTATGCAATACGATGGGGATGTCTTTGATGACTCCCACTATCCTGATAGGGGTTCCATCTAACTACAAGATGCTAGGGCTACTCCTTGTATATTCCATACCCATAACATCACACACTACCTTTGGCATGATAGTCATTGCAACACCTGAGTCGATCATGCAATTATGCACAATCCAACCTTCCATCTTGAGGGATAGGTAGAAAGGGGGTGGTCTATTCTTTCTAGTGGTAGAAGTTGTCAGTGTTTGAGCTAACATTATTTGAGTCAGATTCTTCCCCTTATCTTTCACAAATTTTAGTGATTCTTGCAATAAGTCCACTTGTCCAGGCAATTATAGTGCATCATAGAGACTCACCTTGG
Source organism: Wollemia nobilis (assembly GCA_028583015.1). Taxonomy (NCBI): domain Eukaryota; kingdom Viridiplantae; phylum Streptophyta; class Pinopsida; order Araucariales; family Araucariaceae; genus Wollemia; species Wollemia nobilis. Next base: position 2,641,613 of record JAQPPZ010016892.1, on the reverse strand, counting down.
TTGGAATCCTCTTTAATTCTTCAATGATGTTATATGTGGATGCACATGACCCCTTGGCTTCATTGGTAGTCTCATATCTACTCTGATACTATTGTGTGGCTTCTACCCTCTGATGTTTTTTCAAATATGGGTACTTAAGCTTTTCCCTGGCTTGCTCCTCTATTTTAGCTCTTGCCTATGAAGTCGAAGCCTTTTCTTGCACTTTCTCTTTTGCTCATGGAGGTAAAATATCTTTCAATAGGATAGGTGCATCTAGCTTGGGTGCTAGAATAGCTACCTTTGCTTGCACTTGTTTCTTCTCATTTTGCACCTTTGAGTTAGTAGGTACCTTCAGGGGCTCCAACTCAATTGGGTCCATAGTAATAGGCTTCCTTCCAGTTCTCATGAGAACTAAAACTTGCTCTTTAGAAGGGACCATGAAATTATGATCAACTTCTATGATCATGTTGATTTGACTAGTGGAGGAACTTTCTACCAATGTCTGCACGTAGTTCAGGTGAACCATGCAAGTTTCCTCACCATGTGGATCATTGCACGTAGAGCACCAGTATGCTTTGTCTGATGTGCCAACTTCTTCATTTGTCAATACCATCAGATTTCTCTTAGGCACCTTGCTGGTCGATGCTCCTTGCTCCTTGGTGATCGACGATGGTTGAAATATCCTAGGCTAGAAATATTTTTCGGCCTACTTCCTTTTGATCACCATGATTTCATTACCCATCGCTCTTATGGCCAAGTTCATGGACTATAACTCTTTCAATACCTTTTCTTGTGGATCAAGGTTTGAGGGTGTTGGAGGAGTTGGTAATGGTAGTGGGATAGGTAGATATGGTAGTGTTGGGAATGGAACTGGAGTGGGTAACTATGGAATGGTTGGAGCAGGGAGTTGAGGGATAGAAACTATCATCATGGTCTGAGATGTACTCAGATTCCATGAAGGGATTGGATACATGGGTGACATGGGCAAAGGTTGAGAAGATGCATTAGCATACAAATACTATGGAAGATCGAGGAAAATAGGCATGGCCATTTTTGGTGGAAGCTTACCAATAGCAATCAGATCAGCTTTAACCTTTTGTGTAGTAGAATACAAATCAGGGAATGTATTAACATTAGATTATCGGATGGCCATACTGATATCGAAGTTGAAAGCTCAGAGGTAGTAAAATATCGCTTGCTCAGGAGTCGATCGGAGACCATCAGGAACTCTATGCCAAGTTTGGGTGAACCTGACATTGAAGTCCATGATTTCCTCCTGCGGATACCTCTGAATGGTAGTAAACTGATGCAGTAGAGAGAATGGGTCCACTTGTTCATTGAAACCTTTGATCAACAATTCAGCCAACTGGTCCCAGGTAGTAATGGTGGCAGGTTGTAATGATCGGTACCAGTAAAGCAACTTACCTCTAAGAGAGAGAACGAGCAATATTACCATTATATCCTCATCTATGATGCTATGGATTATCGCCAAGGCAGCTACATCTTGGACATGCTCATAAGTCATCTTCCCCGTACCATCGTAAGTAGGCAAAGCCTTCATTGCTACTTGTAGAATCAAGTTCTGAGCTTGCATATTTAGAGGTCCAGAGTGGTTCCATGCTGGGAACTACCTTGGTGGCTATGGTGGTGGATTTTGAGCCATGTGGACTGGTGTGTGTGGTTGGGGAGGTGGAAAACTAGTGGTTGTGCTAGCAGGACTCGAAGGAATAGAGAACACACCAACTAACTATGAAGATGTAACACTTGATGGGACAGCTGGAGTAACTAACCTAGGATGTTCTCCTAGCACTTGGGTGTCAAGCTCATAAAACTCAATGGGGTCTTCTAGATTTTTGGCCTTCGATCTTGTGATCATGAAGAAAGCTTTCGCTCACTTCACGTTTGAAGGCTTCTAGGTAGAGTTGAGTCACTATATGTTCTAATCATATAGTACAAAGGTGAACATCAAACCTCAATACTATTGAAAGTGGAAATTTTTAGAGTCCCATCGAGCGTGCCAAAAACTATTGGTCACGAATCTGCCTAAGTATAAAATATTATTTGTGCACCCTAGACCCGACCAACATTGAAAGGCCGAAGGAGAGAAATGTCCTTCGGGCCAATCTCCAGAGAGGGTTGGTTCTCGTACTAAAACTAATGATCGGTTTAAAGATTAGGGTAATAGGAAAGAAATGGGAAATAATAGAAAGAAATGGGAAATATGGCTATAAGCTAGATATGAAAGGTGGGGATAAACTAACAATAAAAATTCACAATAAGCATGGATTAGCATATAACATAAAGCCAGGCATAGAAACCACTCACAGTTTTGCAGAGATAACTTCCAAGAAGCATTCTAGTATTCACTCCCTCACAAGCAGTAATTAAATCCAGATGCAGAATTTAAAATCAGTAAATAAAGGACATGAACTTAATCAGAAATGACAAGCAGAAAGAGATCAAACACAATACTACTCAAGGAACCAGAAGCCGAATGTCTTTCTATTTATGCAGAAAATTTAAAGTGTTTTTCTACAAGTGTCTATCCTCCTTCATTACATTGAAATGCTTAGTATTTATAGAGGATTTCACCTCTTTCATTAAATGCACAATACAACAAAATATCGACTGGTCAAAAATCAGCAACAATAATTCTCTCCTTGGTAATGATGATGCTCGAATCAAATCATTCTTCAGGGAGCAATGATCCAGTTTTCATGGAGTGCACTTGGAAAATCGACAAAAATGGATGATGGAAAGAATGTCCCAAGCATCGGTGCATCGGGACTTAGCAATGTCACATGAAAAATAGTAGCTTGAATATTAAATTTTGGGTACCATTACATTCTCTTATACCTTGGAATCTTACCCTTGCTAGTTGAAATCAATGAAATTTAATTCTACTTTGAAAAGGAATGAAATCCATAGAGGGTGCCTCAAAAATCATCGAGATCACACCGGATTTGAGGACGTAGCATTTAATCCTGACAACTTTTTAGTAGAAATTTTGGATCATCGCTCTTACTACCCCAAACATTAAATTTTATCAATCTTCATCCTTTCTCAAAAAAATTGTAGTTATGGCACTTCAGATAGTAACCTTGGTTGATGATTGCCTTCACAACTAGAATTTCACCTTTCATTTTAATTGATTTCACCCCATGACATCTTCTTGTTCGAATGATAGGCAAAAAATGGGAGTTTCACCCCTCAACATACTTTCACCCCTTTCCTGGGTGATTTCACCCTAAAAATGATAAAAAATATCTTCTAGAAGGAAGGAGGCAAAAATAATTGATTTCACCCTTGAGAGGGGCGACAATGACTTTCGCCCCACCCCAGGGGCGACGTTGACTTTGATCGGCAAGAAAAGCTGCTTTTCCGAGACTTTCACCTCAAGACGCCTTCATTTGGAATTTCACCCCGAAGGAGGGCAAAAATGATTTTCGCCCCTCTTGAGGGGTGACTTTGACTTTGACTTTCCTATCATTGCCTGGATGACGTCATCTTCATGTTTGCGCTCCGAAACTACTTTTTATTGGGATTTCACCCCTAAGAGGGGCGAAAATGATTTTCACCCCTGTTGAGGGGCGACTTTGACTTTGACCGTGCCAAGCAAGTTCTTCCTTCTATTTTTGGCCCAAAGAAGCTTTTAACTGGATTTTCACCCTTGAGAGGGGCGAAAATGATTTTCACCCCTTTCTAGGGGCGCTTTTGACTTTGACCCATTACTTGCAAATTTTTCTCTTCCCCTTCGTTCGGATAAAATCGTTCAAGGTAATTTCACCCCAAAGGAGGGGCACAAAGGATTTTCGCCCCTCCATGGGGTGAAAACGTCTTTTAATTTTGTTGGCGCCTTCATCTTCAAAAAAATTGCCAAAGTCGTATTAACCCTTCAATCCCGAAACATCCATTGCTATCGAATTTTCCCTTCTACATTTTCCATTAATTTCTTACCAGCAAAACTATTGTGCATCTCCAGAAACAAAATCAGCCTTTTATTTAATGGAATTGCTTACAAGGAAGGAAAATATTAAAACAATAAAAATAACACAACTGCATCATTTATCTTCTTTTCAAAAATTTTACAAGCAAAATTTTAGTGTGGCAAAATTGCCAACACCTTCACATGATTTAGTTGGGGATCAACCTAAATATTAGGTTCCTTCTAGTGATTTACATGAAGATGAAATTGGTGGCATTACAAATGTTCTAGGACCATTACATACTCAAATCAAGCCCAAAGACCTAGCCATAAATTTTTGACATTCCTTCCCAACATGGAGCATCTACTTCATCTTGATCCTTTGACTCTACAAAAGAAGAAAATGTAAAATTATCATTGAAGATAATATTTTAATATTATGAATAGATAGAAGAGTTATTTTTGACCAAAATCCATTATTGGTCAAGCCTAGATATTGGCTAAAATTTTAGATTAACCAAGCTTTAAGGAGACTTCGTGTTTATTAGGCATTTATTCAAAGATATAAACACAATTAAATGTTGAAGAAATTATTAAAAGTGTTTTTGATGACATTAATAAGATTGAAAGGAAGACTTACAAGTAAGATCATAGTAAATCTAGTAGTTGTTAACAAGAATTATTAGTAAATATATAGTAAAAAAAAAGTTATTAGAAATAGCCTATGCATTGGTTCTTTTAAGGAAGATAATTGAAAGGTAATCGAAGAGGGGGAAGAAGAATATCTTAAATTTAATTGGGAATTTATTTATAAGGACCCTTATCATGATAGAATATATAAGGCTATACAAATTTTTATCACTATAATTTGGTAGGAGAAGACTCACTTTACATCATGGGAGGCAAGTGATAATATGATATCTTGTTTAGAAATAGAGGGAAATACATCCAAAGCTATTTTTAGATGTGACACAAAAAATATCTTTGCAATCATTTGCAAAATATATCCTAATATAAAAACCAGGTAAAGATCATTTGAAAATCTCAAACCTTTGTGTGTTAGAGCTAATAAACTAAGGGAGACAAGTTTTTGTAGATACCATGTCAAAATTGAGTTCCACCTTTAAAGTTTTGGAAAACTCAAACAAAAGGGAAGACCCATGTTACTTTTCCCCTGTGTGACCAAGCCCATTTATTCAATAATTGCTTTGTGAAAGGGAGGATGAGAAATTGGATAAAAGAATTATATTGATTCTAATTGTTCCTCATGTGGGAATCTTTCAAAATTTCCATCAATTGATAGTGAATATTTATAAACTTTGCAATTTAAATAGAAAATGTATGTGATTGAAATTTAATATTTTATGCTTATATGCACATTGATGGCATGATATTTTAACATATTTATAAAACAAATATTAAATTTATTAGATTTTTTTACATATAAATATATTTTTATTATATGTTTAAATATAACTTACAAAAACAATCAAGGGAATGAGTCGAAGAAGATAGAGTTTGTAGAGTTTAATGTGAGTGCTAAAGAATTCATGGGTAAATTTCTTAACTTTGGTTTATATTTTCATCAAGTATATACATGGTATTCATTAAAAAGACAATGAATATTGATTGTCCAAGACGATATTCACACCTAGAAAAAATATTGTCCATTGTTAAATTTGGAAAATGCTATACATTTGTATCTCAAAATGAGATCTAAAGTCAGTATTATCACTCTAGTCAAGTCTTGATCATGGTGTGTGTTAGTTTCAAACATGTAGAAGCATTAGTTGATGGTGTAAGTCCAATACAAGTTAGAGTTGTATCATCAAGAAAAAGATACTTTAAAATAAGTGATGACCATGTTCATGACAATATTTTTTGAGCAATACTTTGTAAATTTTCACATCAATATCTAAACAAAGTATCTGTTATAATAAACATTCTATGTGATTTAATGGATCTATAGGATAATTTAGGTCTAAATGACCTTTCCTTTGGTTGTGTAGACTACAAAAAAAACTCAACATTAAAAAATTATGGATGTTTTTTAAGAGTGGCCATGGAAATGGAGAATATGATGGTGTTAGTGTTATCATTAGGACCATTCTTAAAAGATATCAACTAAATACTGAGTCTATAATATTTAATAGTGATAAATATATTGTACAATGGTGTTGTAAGCATTTTGATGGATGGGAGAATTATAAAAGAGTATTTTCCTTAATCAAAGGTATGTTATACAAAGCTAACTATTAATTTATTTTTATTTTAATCTAGTAAGTGATAATATAGAATATTTTAATTGATTAATTTATGTTCAAATTATTCTAATTAATTGTTAATTTGTTTGAAATAATTTGTAGATATTGGTCATTAATGTCCCCAATCATAAAATTATTCTCAAAACAAGGGATCTACATTACGTAAGAAGAACCAATCATCAAAGTGGATAATTCAAGTTAAAAACTATTCTTGTAAATACCATTATGGTATTGAAGATCACCTCCCTATTGATTAAATTAGCTATAATAATATACATGATGGACACTTGATGCTTGGAGATAAATCACCTTTAACACAAAAATTGTAGTGTAATATAATTGTTGGGCAAAAACATTGGTTAGTTTTCTACGTTCAAATTCATTGCCTCATTTAATTTGTCAACCCGGGGTAGCTCGTAGACTTGTGAGCAACCTTGCACAATATATGCTTGTAATTCCCTCCAATGAGATGAGTCCCTCAGATTTATGGTTTGGGGGGTGTTGGTGTTTCATTGGAGTTCTGATTTAGTTTCCAAACCACTAATCTATCCTACACTATCAAAGACATGACTAAATTATATTCAAAAACTGAAACTGCACATTTGCTAGAAATTACAGAAAATAGGGGAAATAACAAAAATTAAAATTAAGCTACAGGAAATAAAATAGAATTGAAAAATATAGAAAATAGGGAAAAGGTAAGGGAAGAACACTGTTGAGAGTGGGCCCACGCTTCCAGTAGGTTCTTCCCGCATTAATCATTCACCGGATGCAAGTTGATTTAATCAAAAATGACTCAAAATATTTTATTGAAATTGCAGTAGGATAGGTACAAGAAAAATTTGGGATCACATTTTTAGGGGTGGCCTGCATATTTATAAGATATGCGGCCATCCCTATTACAGATTGGAAATAAATCAAATGTTTGATTCTATTTTACAATAGTATGCATGAATAAAGGGAATCGAGTAAAATATCAAGCTTTTTAGACTATTTCAGCGTATTCTATTTTATCAAAATACGTCTGATATTTGCTTTACTTGATTTACATAGATTTTTACATAACAACTAAAAAATAGATAGCTGATCATCTTTGACATTGTCCCTGGTCCGGATCCAACGCTGAGACTCCATCCGCATCCTTTGTTGAAATCGCATTCTGTTTTGCCGACAACAAAGTCGTGCTGGAATTTGGCTTCAATGGGAATCAGGCGCCTTATCTGTAGAAGTCGGGAAGTAGGTACCAAAATGGGAGTCAGGCACCTAATGGGAATCAGGTGCTTGATAGTCAAGCACCAAATGGGAATCGGGCACCCATCAGTCAAGCACCAAATGGGAATCGGGCACTTCAAAGGGAATCGGGCACCTGACTTAGCGCTTCACACCGGTGTACTGCAGACATTTTGCCTTTACTTTTGCCATCATGAAATTGAAAGTGCCAGGTCCGAGTGGGACCTCGACGTAAACATGCTAATACACAACAAATTCTATGAAATCTACACAAAAATACACTCAAAAAAATATTAAATATCATGCAAAATAAACTGTTAAACATATATAAAATTCTCATAAAACATATATATCTATAGAAATAAGTGTCGCAGTTCATAGGGAAAGTAGTACAAAAAATGAGCATATTCAGGGCTCATCATTCCCCCATGCTTAAGGGTTGGCACGTCCTTGTGCCACTTTATACTGGTAATTACCAGTTTCATTTACAACCTTCCAATAAGCCCTGACTATTTCTTTCCTCTTCTTTGTAGTGGCCTTAGCTTTTTTCTTATCTTTGGGCTTTCACCCCTTTGGTGCTTTGGGAGTGGCTGCCTCCTGTTCCTACTATCTCTGGTACTTGCTGCGCCAAACTGGCTGACTTGGACCTACTCTTTTACCTGGTTGTTCCCTTGTCCAGGCTACCTTTCCTTTCTCAATTTTTAAGTAGTAACCAGTAAAAATGGGGGCATCCTTCTGGAATGCGGGCTCAACCATCTTCCAGTATTCATGGTGAAGGGGTAAACATTCTCCCACTGGTACTACAGATTCATCTCCAAATGGGATGTTGGACTTCTCAGCAACCTTGGTTGTGGGCAGATTGGCCCCTGTTGGGTCGAGTTTAGCATTATCCTTAAACTTTGTTTCTTCCATCGAAGGGGTTTTGCTACTTGTTGCTTGATCTATAGGTGGTACAAGACCTAAAAATCCCATCTTCATGAAATATACCTTCATATTTGAAGGTTGATTACCTATTGACCCATACAAGTCCCAGAACTATGCTGGTTGGGCAACTTCAATTTTTGGCCGAGGAGTTTTGGATGCCTCTCTGGCCTCTTTTCTGGTTTCCTTGGCCACTCTCTTAGAGGCTTTCTTATACTCATTTTTATCTGCTTTGATATCCACCTTGAGATGTTCAAACTTCTATCTCTACTTATCAAATAACTTCAAGGTCTCTACCCATTCCTCATCAAAATTCATGCTTGATTCCTTTAATTGTGCAGTTCTTGCTCTAGTTCTGGGTCTTCATTGAGATTCCCTTACAACCTTTCTCTTCGATCTCAAATTTTTGGGCTATCTTTCAGGGTATGTTGGTGTTGTTGTTGCTTCCTATTTTTTAGCAGATATAGGTTGTTGAGTCTCCTCTACCTGTCCTGAAGGTATGGGCTCAGGTGACTTCTCAGTTTCTTTTTGTGTAGTAGATTGTTGCTCTGCTAGAATTACCTTTTCCTCCTGAGGCTATTCAGCCCCTACATCCACTTGAGAATGTTTTGGCTCAACCCTTGTATCTTGGTTAGGTTTCTGATCTATCGAATGGGTAGACTCTTGAGGCTTTTCAACCTCCAAATTCCCTTCTTCACCCTTGTCTGAAATCTAAGGCTCTTCAACCTCCACTTCATCCTTCTTTTCATCTTCTTTTTCTATAGATTTTTCTGAATTCTAAGGTTCTTCAACCTCAACTTCATCTTCCTGAGTTACCTATTCTGTAGAGTAAGATGATGAATATGGTTGCTCCACTTCCATTGCAACATCCATCCCTTGCTCATTTTTTGTGTGAGAGTGTAGGGAAGTACTTTCAATTATAATTGTGGGGGATCTTCTAAGATTGAGGGCTCCCCTGTACAAATATTTTTAGCAAAAGCCATAGAGTGGTCTCCTACCTCAGCCTCTTGGTTGGAATTTTTAGCATTTGACCTAAAAGAGCCAAAGCAAAATATTTTCTTTGTAGAATATGTAGAGGTAGTGGGCACATCCATTGCCCAATTAGTTTATACTTTTGCTTCTGCCCTGGCTTGCCATCTAGCCCTAGTTTTTTGGACCTACAATTGTAATTTTGATATTGTACCCTATAGATGGTGGATAGTTTGATATAATTCATACATTTTTAGTGTAGCTACTTTCCTTGACTCTTGAAATAGAGTCTGTTCTTCCTTAAATTTGGCCTCCCAAGTGGAAACCTATTCTTTCAATATTTGCAACTCATCCTTCTAGGTCCTCCTGTTGTGAATTTTCTACCTAGAGTTTGACCCCTGGAAATATCTTATAAAATTTGGGCTAGATACTCTTCCTTGTTCAACTCATCAATTGTTATCCTCATCATCTGATGAGCTAGAAACCACCATAGACACCTTCGTCCTTCTACTTCTGGTTCTGGTGGAAATTGGCATGAAAGTAGGGCTTGGTGGATCATGCCCTACCTCATCATCAAATTGAGGGCTAGTAGGGGACAAAGCCTATCCTGCTTCCTCATCAAATTGGGGAAAAATAGGGGATGAGGCTTGTCCTACTTCCCATGTATTTTCCTCAGGTGGGGATGCAGGCATCATCTCTTCTTGCTCTATCACCTTATCAATTGACTGTTCATTCTATTCTAGCACCTCCACTTCTTCTTGTACTCCTAGAATTGCATTATTACCCTCAACTTCCTCAATCGTCACATTTCTGTGTGACTCTGCATATCGCACCAAGGCCAAAATTAGGCCATGGTGAGCCAAGGTAGATGTTGTACCTACTTGGTACCATCTGGCCTCATATTTGAGTGCACATGTAAGGTAATGGGGGACATTGATCTTGTCCCCATGCAGTATATGGTTTAGAAATAAAAAATGATTCGAATTCAGCTTGGAGTACCTACCAGAATAGGTGAAGAACCATGCGATCTGCTCAAAAACCACCCTCTAGAGCTTGGGGATGTGCTGCTTGGGCAAACCAATGTGCATCATGTGCTCTGTCAGAATTTTGAAGAATCTCTATGCATAGAGAGTTGGGTTATCTTCTTTGTATGTGTGCTCCCCTATTAGGGGAAGGCCCATCACCATGGCAATATATTCTTCGATGACTGGAATCTCTAGTCCTCGCATATGAACAACCCCATCCCTCATGGATGCTACAAACTCATTAGCTACCTCTGCATCTTGGCCCTGGCTGACCAGTCGATAGTACTCCATCCAACCTACAACATCAAATTGTGTTTGGACATCCGTAGAAATACCTGAGCAGTCAGTAGGTTCACTTTTATTTAAATCATGGTTCTTAGACTTTCCCCCATAGCTTTGAGCACAAATTTCCCCTCGGCTCAAGATTCACTCTACAATTGTTTCACACTCTGGTTCTTCTGGGTTACGACACTCTGTAATTTCCCTCCTTACATGGTAATTGTTTGGTAAGTAGTTTCTAAAACCGGTTGCTTCCTTGGATGCAGGTGGTTAACTACTGTAATCAGAAGTAATTACATTTATCCATGTAAAATTTCCTTAGAACATGTGTCGGATCTTGCGTAGGTGATAACCATAAGCATTTTACCAATCAGAGCTATGACACGTGGAAAAGTGCCAAGTGGAACAATACGGGTGGCTAGGACTACAATGGGGGTTGTGCTGGCACTTTTTCATAGACACACATGCGTATGAAAATAATATATACAAAAAATAAAAAATTTAATCATGTACCTAAATTTATTCCGTGGGTGTACCATGCACAGATATCCATGGTGCATTGTTATTGGCTGGTAGATGATGACTAGGCAAACCACAATGAAAAATGATGGTCATATTTCCCATGCGGTGAATTTCTCTCCATGTGACTGGTTCTTGATAACTACAATATGATACATTTGAGACATCCTACAAGGTTTCAAAACAAAGGTTAGAAAAAACATATCTTCGTGGGATGACAAACATCCCCTCCTCGAAAGTTGTTTGCTGATAACTTTTAATTTCATCCATGATAGATTTGACTTTGCACGTGAGTGGGGTGCTGACGTGGCTCGGACCACTTCCCAATGCTGAAGTTTATTTTTATGAGGCACAAACGCCCATGAAAATAGAAAGCAGGTGCATTTTTCTATGTGGAAATCAGGCACCTTCTTTCGAATCAAGGTACGTAGGTGCCTGGAAAATAGAAAGCAGGCACCTTAGCAATCGGGTGCCGTGCTTAACATGGAAAGCAGGCACCTTTTGCTAGCAATCGGGCACCGTACTTAAAGCAAACTTTATACAAAACTCAAACTTTATATACAACCTTTTTATTTTTTGATATGTTCAGGAGATTAGGTGTCGCTTTCCCAAAAAATGGGAGTCGGGCGCCATCTCCTTGGAAAAACCAGGAATCAGGCATCGGTCTGCCAGAAAATGGGATGCAAGCACCATCTCCTTGACATACTGGGAGTCAGGTGCCTTGTACCGTACAAATAGGAATCGGGCATCACCTTCCCGAAATATAGGAATCAGGTGCCTTCTTTTGTAAAATGGGAATCGAGTGCCATTTTCTCTAAAAACTGGGAATCAGATGCCTTTCTCATCAAAAAATGGAAAGCAGGTGCTCCTCCTTTATTTCAATGTCTGCTTGATATGCCCACTTATATACGCTTAAGGTTGATCAGGCCTTTAGCGCTCTAGTTGAAGAACAGGGACAAAATCAGCATCCGCTACCTGAACCAACAGTTGAGTGTTTTATTATCCATAAAGACCAATCCAAACACTCTTGTACATATTCAGGTATAGTATTCCCCTTTCTAAGTGGGGATAAACTACTACTACAAATAATTCTTCTAGAAAGCTGGGAAGGTACAGGTTCATGGATCCTATGCTTGTTAGGCCTAGGTTTCCTAGGCTACCTAACAACTGCACTTAGGGCATCATTCCTGCAAAATAAAAATACAACTAAAAAAGAAAATTTTGAAAGAATAATTGTTTTTGGGACTATGTGGACTACGTCCACATATTACTGACTCAATTTGAAATTAGAATCAACTAGGGTCTCCCCCATGCCTAATCTAGACTTCATCATGTATGTTTCAGACACATGATATGGATGCAAGTGGTGACCATTGACTATTAATGTAATGTTGCTATCATCAATTGTTCTGATCCTAATAACTCCATTGTTGATGACTTCAATCACTTCATATGGCCCCATCCAACGCTGCATGAGCTTACCTTTCCTTTCTTGGAATTGGGAGTCATACAGTAATGCCCATTCTCCCACTTTGAGCTGCTTTGGCTTGGTGTGGTGGTCATGCCACTTGGCCCTTTATTTTTGGATGACCTCTGTTCTTTGTAGAGCATCAAGGTGGTATTCATCCATCTGGTTAAGCTACTGAATCCATTCCTTCTGTGCATCATCCAAGTTTATATTCAACTCTAGTTCTAAGTGTTTTCACTTCAAACTCTATAGGCATCATAGCATTCTTCCCATATACTAGCTGGAATGGTGTGAAACTAGTAGTAGTCTTCCAGGTGGTCCTGTAGGCCCACACTGCTTCTGGTAATCTAGTGGTCCAGTCCTTCCTATGTTGTTGTACTATATTTGTCAGGATATTCTCCAACTCTCTGTTGGTTACCTCAACTTGCCCATTTTCCTGTGGGTGGTAGGGAGTGGTTTTGTTATGCCTGATTTTATATTGTTGCATGAGTTCTTGAATCATATTTGAAGTAAATTGAGGTCCTTGATCAGTTGTGATCTCCCTTGGAACCCCAAACCTTGTGAAAATAGATGAGTACAAGAAGTCTGCTATAGTATTCTCTTTTGAATCATGCAAAGCCTGCACTTCAACCCACTTGGTCACATAGTCAGTACAAACTAAGATATACCTCTTACCTGCTGACTATGGATTAATGGGTCCTACAAAGTCCATCCCCCATTTATCAAATGGCTCTATGTGAACATGTGGTTGGAGTGGCATTTCATCTCTGAGAGTAGGTCTGCCCATCCTTTGACATTGATCACATTGGCTCACATGCTTGGCTACATCTTTGAATAGTGTAGGCCAATAATAACTAACCTACAACACTTTGTATGCAATCCTTTTTCCTACAAAATGGCCACCACAAGGTTCATCATGGCAAGCCTTCAATATTTCTATTATCTCATTCTCAGCAACACACCTTCTCATGATCTGATCAGGCCCTATTTTAAATAAGCACCCATCAATCCATGAGAAGTCTACACTTTTCTCAATTAAAGTTTATTTTTCACGTGGTGAAAGTGTAGGGGATACTTTACTAGTGGCTAAATAATTAGCCATATCTACGTACCATGGTATCTGTTCATTTAGAGCAAACAAATGCTCATCTATAGTTGCATGATCTGGAGGTGTCAACCTGGACAAGAAATCAGCTACCACATTGTCTTTACCTGGATTGTCTACTATTGTCACATCAAACTCCTGTAGAAGCAACAACCATCTAATAATTCTACCACTAATCCCAGGTTTGTTTGTCAGGTATCTGATAGTTGAGTGATCAGTATGTACAAAAACCTGATATCCTATGATATAATGATGAAATTTGTTAAGAGCATGTATAACTACAAGAAATTCCTTTTCTGTGATAGTATAATTGAATTCAACACTTATGAGGTGTTTACTGACATAATAGATGGCATAGAAATCATCACCATCCTTCTGTCCCAACATTGACCCTATTGCATTGTTAGATGCATCAACATATATGTGAAAAGGTATGGTCCAATTTGGACCTCTCAGTATTGGGGTAGTAATCAGTTTTTCCTTTAAGGTGTTAAATGCTTGTTCATGTTCCTCTGTCCAGACAAACTCTATGTCCTTTGATAACAATGTGCTCAGGGGTTTAGCAGTTTTGCTAAAATCTGCTATAAACCTCCTATAGTAACTAACTGATCCCAGGAAACTATGAATATCCTTCTGTGTTTTGGGAGTAGGTAGGTTTTGGATAACTTCTATCTTCTTCCTATCTACTTTGATCCCATCTATAGAAATATGATGTCCTAAAACTATCCCTTCCTGCATTAGCATATAACATTTCTCATTGCTTAGGGATAGGTTAGTTTCCTCACACCTCTTAAGTGTTTTCTCCAAATTTTTTATGGTTGTTTCAAAAGTTTCACCATATATAGTGAAATCATCCATGTATACCTCCACAGTTTCTCCAATCATGTCAGAGAAGATGCTCAAAACTACCCTCTAAAATGTGGTAGGTGCATTGCATAGACCAAAAGGTAAAACTCGGTAAGCAAAAGTCCCCCAAGGGCAAGTAAATGTGGTCTTGTCTTGATCTTCTTCCCCTATTTGAATCTGATTATATCCACTGAACCCATCCAGGAAAGAAAAATACTTCTTACCTGATAAGGTGTCAAGGACCTGATCTATGAAGGGTAAGGGGAAGTGGTCTTTCTTAGTTGCTTTGTTCAACAACCTATAATCCACACAAATTCACCACTTGCCATTTTTCTTGGGCACCACCACCAAAGGTGATACCCATTCACTATCTGAAATGGGGTAAATGAACCCAACTGTGAGGAGTTTCTGCAATTCAATCTTGACAATTTCCTTCATTGCTAGATTCATTCTTCTCTGTGGTTGTCTTACTGGTTTAACCTGGTCTTCCAGATATATCCTATGAGTACAGGTTTCAGGAGCTATTCCTCTCATGTCCGAATACTCCCAAGCAAAGGCATCTTGATGTTTTACCAATGTTTCTTTCAGTTTGATTTGTTGTTCAACTGTCAACTTGTCATCTATGTTCAACACTCTACCAGGTGCAACCTCTATTTGTTGAATATGGTGGTCTTTTCCTCCCACTAATGGCAACTCAGGAGGAGGACAAGAGGGTTCTCCTTGGAAAAATATTTGATATTACCCTATCCTCATCACTCTCATCTTCCAATTCATCAAGTGTCATGATAGATTGGATCATTGATAGACCACCAATGTTCTGATTTTCATTTTCAGGTTCTCCCAATAATTCTGCAGATTGTGCAGGTGGATGGATGATCAATTTTTTTATGTTCTGACCATCAAAAATGGTCATTTGGCCATCTCTACAGCTTATGTAAGCATCAACTGTTGCCATCCAAGGTCTACCTAAGATTAATGGATATCCACCCAACCCAGACTTGGATTGTAACACTAAGAAATCTATTGGATACTCCCATGCATCCACTATAATAGTGATATCCTCCAGCATTCCCTCTGGGAGCACTGTAGACCTATCTGCCAACTACAAAATAGTCTTGGTTGGCTTCAGGTTAGATAGTTTAAGCTTTTACATGGTTTATTTGGGCATGACATTAATGGCAGCCCCCAAATCTACTAATGTATTGGGTAAAACACAACCCTCTATTTGTACAGTTAGGACAGGGCTTCCTGGATCTGAGTATTTTTGGCTGTAGGTGTTCCCTAACATAAGATCAGCTAACTGACCCACCAAATTGATTGACTTTGTAGGTTTTCTTCCTAGTTTCTTCAAGCACAATTCTCTTATGGCCTTGCCATAGATAGGAATATCTCTGATGGCTTGAAAGAGAGGGATTGTGACTATCAAGTTCTTTAGACTAGAGAGAATATCAAATTCTGATTGTACTAGCTTTTTGGGTTCCTACAACCTTTGTGGAAAAGGTGGAACCTCTTCTCTATTATTTACAGGTGTTGATTCTTCTTCTACTTCTACTATAAGAGGTGATTCCTCTTTTCCTAATTCTATGTTTTCCTCCTCTTCTACCAGAGGAGTGACTTCTACACCTACTTGTTTTCCTAACCTTAATTGTATTGGACTACAATCTACTTTAATATTGTACATGGGGTACATCTCATTCTCCATTTGATAAGTTGGTTGTTGTTTGTTATTTGGATTGGTTGTAGGTTGTGTTGGTAGTTGAGCAGGCCTAAAAGTAGGAGCTGGTAGGGTTGGCTGTAGTGGAACTGGAGCAGCCTATTGTGGGTTTTGATTCCAAGAATTTTGGTTCCTCCACTACTGCCCAAGCTGTTGGTATTGCATCCATGGATAGGGGTTGTAAGGATTTGCTCCTTGGGGATATTGATTCCAAGGTTGTTGTCCCCACCAACCCATGTTGGGTGGCTGAGCTTGACCTTGGTTCTGAAAATTGCTGCCCCCATAATATGGCATTCCTACTGGCATGTTGTTTCCCATAGGAGACTACTACCAGTTTCTCCTATTACCCATGAAGTATGCTTCTGCTACCTCAGGTTCCTCTCTAGGTTTTGATAACTATGGACACAACTTTATTTTGTGATCCTTTGAACATACAACACACACTCAAACTTTGTTTTTAGGACATTCATTTCTAGGGTGTTTTCCCCTGCATTTAGGACAAAAGTAGGCCAATGCTGCCTCATTCTCCTGCTTCTTTTTCTGAAGCAGAAGGGTGTCCATTTGAAGAGCCAGATATGATAACATCTCGCTCTTGAGGTCTTCAAGCATATTGCCTATTTCTATTTTAGTGATAGTGGCTGATTGTTTGATATTTCTAGGGGTCAACTTACCTTTCCTTCTTGAAAATTTTTGACACAAACATCGAATATCATCCATATGATGTTGATAAATATCCCCTCCAAAAATCATGTTTAAGGCTTCCAGAGATTCATTTGTAAGTCCCTTTAATAAAATACTTCTTAAGGACCTGTCTCCTAGTTTCGAATGGGGTGATCTTTGTAAATTAAAGTTGAACCTATCCCAATATTCCTCCATAGATTCCCCTTCCCTTTGTGTCATGTCTAGGACTTCTTCCCTTGCATCACGTGCTCTACCAAAATCTTGGTACTGATCTAGGAAAAGTTTCTTCAATTCTTCCCAGGTAGTTATCTGTTTATCCCCCAAACTGATGAACCAACGTAAAGCTGAATCATCAAGAGTGGAAGGGAACAATTTTAGTTTTTGGGCATCAGCTGTATAATCCACTGATCTGCATAGGACATCAAATTTAAACAAAAATAGATCTGGATCTTCTATTGGTAGTCCTCTAAATATTGGAAGGTGGGTAGGGGAGATATGTTTCATCTTGTGGTCTCCTCCTACCTCTCCTATGGGAAAATTAAAACTAGTGGATGCTTCCTCTACATCAACCATCTTGTCTGTGAATAGGGTATCTACACCAGCTACGTTCAAAGCAACTTTCAAGGCTTCTAGTTCATTTCTCTTATCCTACAAAGGATTACTAAATCTGTGTTTGATATAGTTCCTTCTCTAACTACTTGCCAACATTGAAAGTTCAATAAGTCTTCCTCAGACTGAACTCTACTTATCTCAGATCCTTCTCTAAGATTTTGCTAATTTGTTTTAGAAGGATCCTGTGCAAATACTGGATGTTCAAGCCAATGCATAGGTGGAGATTGTGGAGAAGAGGTTTCAGTCTCAGGATCAGGTACAATTGAAGCAAAATACTTTTGAGAAACATCTTTGTTTTTAACAAAATGACCGTTTGGTCCTCTATTCTTAGGTGGACTCATACAAAGCTAAAAATGGAGGTTCTGTAGGTAGCAACCTAAACTACTACTAACATGCTTCCTTCAGAACAAGAAATTACAATAGGCTACTCCCCGGCAACAACACCAAAATATTGGGCAAAAACATTGGTTAGTTTTCTACATTCAGATTCATTGCCTCATTTAATTTGTCAACCCGGGGTAGCTCGTAGACTTGTGAGCAACCTTGCACAATATATGCTTGTAATTCCCTCCAATGAGATGAGTCCCTCAGATTTATGGTTTGGGGGGTGTTGGTGTTTTGTTGGAGTTCTGATTTAGTTTCCAAACCACTAATCTATCCTACACTATCAAAGACATGACTAAATTATATTCAGAAACTGAAACTACACACTTGCTGGAAATTACAGCAAAATAGGGGAAATAACAAAAATTAAAATTAAGCTACAGGAAATAAAATAGAATTGAAAAAGATAGAAAATAGGAAAAATGTAAGGGAAGAACACTGTTGAGAGTGGGCCCACACTTCCAACAGGTTCTACCCGCATTAAATCATTCACTCGGATGCAAGTTGATTTAATCAAAAATGACTCAAAAATATTTTATTGAAATTGCAGCAGGATAGGTACAAGAGAAATCTGGGATCACTTTTTAGGGGTGGCCTGCATATTTATAAGATATGCGGCCATGCCCTATTACAAATTGGAAATAAATCAAATGTTTGATTCTATTTTACAATAGTATGCATGAATAAAGGGAATCGAGTAAAATATCAAGCTTTTTAGACTATTTCAACGTATTCTATTTTATCAGAATACGTCTGATATTTGCTTTACTCGATTTACATAGATTTTTTACATAATAGCTAAAAAATAGATAGCTAATCATCTTTGACATTGTCCCTGGTCCGGATCCAACGTTGAGACTCCATCCGCATCCTTTGCTGAAATCACATTCTGTTTTACCGACAACAGGGTCATGCTAGAATTTGGCTTCAATGGGAATCAGGCGCCTTATCTATAGAAGTTGGGAAGCAGGCGCCAAAACGGGAGTCAGGTGCCTAACGGGAATCAGGCGCCCGATAGTCAAGCACCAAATGGGAATCGGGCGCCCATCAGTCAAGCACCAAATGGGAATCGGGCGCTTCAAAGGGAATCAGGCGCCTAACTTAGCGCTTCACATCGGTGTACTATAAATATTTTACCTTTAATTTTGCCATCATGAAATTGAAAGTGCCAGGTCCGAGTGGGACCTCGATGTAAACATGCTAACACACAACAAATTCTATGAAATCTACACAAAAATGCACTCAGAAAAAAATATTAAATATCATGCAAAATAAATTGTTAAACATATATAAAATTCTCATAAAACATACATATCTATAGAAATAAGTGCCGTAGTTCATAGGGAAAGTAGTACAAAATATGAGCATTTTCAGGGCTCATCAATAATGGAAGAGAAAGTTCAAAAGAAAGAGCTTGTTTCACTTGATTATGAATAGATTTTAAACTTGATTAATGTTGAAAAATTAATATTATTCTTGGTCAAGGCTGAAATTGTATAACACAATCTTGGATAAACCTAAGGGCATTCATTGTATAATATATTGAATTTATTATAATATTTTATTATGTAAGTCCTATGGGTTGCGGTTAACCTTGTTATGGTTAAACCCATCTTATAAACTTGTAATTAACCTTAAAGCCTTCTTGTTATGCCAAATTAAGGTTAAGTTCATTTATGTATTTGGGATTTTGGTATTGGTATCAATACACACCACCGCTCCATCATTTAATCATTAGATTATTGAGATTATTATATAGAGATAATATAGTGATTATTTATTGTGCCTATGGGTTTCCACTATATATTTCTCTCTTTAGACATTTTTTATTATTTATGTATGATATTTGAGTGGATGGATTGCTTCTATTAGTTTATAAAAAATATTGTGAATTTCAACACGGTATTAGAGCGAGTATGGAGCTACCTCACTTGATCACACAAAAATACTTTTAGGAGCCTCCAATTGTTCTTTAAAATAAAAATTTTATTCTCTTCTAAAAGTATCATTAGTTATTTCTACATATGGGGTAACGATGATGTTTTACATTTTTCTTTATTATTCGCTTTCTTAAAACTTTTAGAGAAAATTGACGTTGTTTTTTTCTAGAAAAATATTTTAGAATTTGAAAGCAAAAAGGTTATAATCAGTTGCTCCTATAAGGCTTTGAAGATCTTGGTTCAAAGTAGCTAGTCGTCTCAATTTAAGGTTTTGCACATATTTTTTAAATTTACATATAGGGATTTTCACATGCCTTAGCCTTGGCTTGGTGCCCTTGTGTTAGGAAACACAATGCCTTCCTTTACAAAGGAAGGGTGTGCTCCAACGTATTAAGCGAGGTTGGCATTTTAGCTAGAACAACACACTAAAGGAAATTTTAGCTTGAAGAGCCTAGGTTTGAATCACGACAAATTTCACTTTTGCTAAAGAAATGGTGTATTAACTTGGCTAGGGAAATTGATAAATCCTTTAAGTTTTTTGAAATTGGCTTTTCTGTCCTAACTGTGAGCATGGCATGGTGGTTTAAAATTTGTATTAGATAAATTAGGGCATAGAATAAAGTCATGTCAACTTGCTTTTTTTCACTAAGTAGACAATACATCATCTTCTATAGAAGAATGATCCACTCAATTACCATTGCTAGCATTGGTAGATTATATAGCAAGAAGATTATAGGGGATAATGGATGCATGTTTGAATCATGCACTAGTCTTTTTCAATGGTAATAGTAGGGTGGTGAACAACTAAGTATAAGGTATTTCTTTCTACTTGCATTCATGCAATTGCTATGTTGACTAGCATCTTGTGCTTAGGACAAGGAAGACCAAGGTTCAGTCCTTTCCAAGTCTCTTTAGATGTTTTAATAATTTAAGTGGATCTAAGGCCAACATGATGGCCAACATGGCTATATTTTATGCCATGTCAAGATTTTATGTATTTATATTATCCCAACTAATCAAAGCAACAAACTATCAAAGTGACATAGGTCTAAATGCATTTAAGTGATGAATGATAAGTGGCTGACACTAGCAAATCATGGATTTCCTAGTGGTAGTAAGCAATTTTATATCACTTCTCTAAGGTTTGGAGTATTAATTATTTTGGGGGGGCTCCATTAGGGGATTTTTTTGGGGGCCCATAATTTTTGTATACAAAAGTGTTTTAAGCTCATTTTTTTCAAATTGTATGATTTTTTTAAGCTTTATGCATTGGTTGTATCTTATTAAGGATTTGCTATAATGTTAGGGGTCAAATTGTATAAGGTGGTTCACCAAGCCCTAGTTATTTGCCTCAATGGATGAAAATATAGTATTTGGTCAACTCAAATGATTGTATAATTATAAAATAAGCACCTTTGGTGCATATATCATGGAAATAAAGTAGTAGTCATTGATTTAAAAAGTATCACCAAAAGGAAGAAGAAGCTCTTGGCCTATTTTACTTGTTGTTTAAACCAAATTTGCTTTTCCACATCAAGAGAAAAGTGCACATATTAATATATGGTCAAAATTGCATGATTTATTTAGATAAGTTAATACTACTAAAGTAAGCCACTTGGAATTAGAGTTTTCTTCCCTCAAATTGGCTGATTTTGATAATGTTGAGGACTATATTGCAAGATTTAAGGTATTGAGAGCAAATGTTGCATCTTGTAGAGGCAAAAAGAAATATTATGCATAATATGTGGATATTATTCTTGCTAATATCTACCCTTATTTTTAGATGAACCTTGTGGTTCAAATGATTCCTATGTTCTTGGAATCTTAAAAAACTCTTAATCTCAGTCAATTTTTTCTCTCCTAGTTCATTTTTAAGTTGTAATGAGGAATGGTGATGGAGCTTCATAAATACAGGTTCATGCAAAAGAATTCAAACCTAAGGAGGCTAAGCCTTAGGGCCCCAAGATCTACGATAAGTCTTCAAATATTTGAACACCATTTGTGGCTGTTGCAAGAGAGAAGGGCATCCAATGAATAATTGCTTGATAAAATTGTAAAGGATTAGAGTTGAGTTTTTGAAGATGGGTGGAAGTCTTCTATGATTAAAGGGATTTAGACAAATCTACCTCAAGTTTAGATTCCCACTAGAGCATCCATTGTGGGGGGAAGATATTATTTTTATTAATGTCTTATCTCCTTGGACCCTCAATTTAGATTATGAGGGAGTGTTGAAAGTGTAATTTTATTCCTAGATAAGGCTGATATTGTATGTTGTAATATTAGATATGTCTGAGGGTATTTATTGTATAATGTATTAAATTTATTATAATATTTTATTATGTAAGCCCTATGAGCCATGGTTAACCTTGTTATGGCTAAACCCACCTTATAAACTTGTAATTAACCTTAAAGCCTTTCTTGTTATTTTGACTTAAGGTTAAGTTCATATATGTATTTGAGATTTGGTATTGGTATAAATTCCCCTCAACACTCCATTATTTAATCATCAAAGTGTTGTGATTCTCATATATAGATAATATAGTGATTATTTATAGTGCCTATGGATACCCAATATATATTTCTCTCTTTCATCCTTTTCTATACTTTTTATAAAAAAAATTAGTGGATGGACTACTTCTATTCATTTATGAAAAAAACTATGAATTTCAATAGGTAAAAAAGGTAAATTTAAATAGATATTATACATGTAACTATTTTGGTCTGTTAATTTTAGTCAAGTATTGTAAACTTAAATATGGTTTCTCTTAACATTATTAAATTATAATTATGTCCAAGTGATGTTTTTACAATCAATAAAAAAAGTAAATAAAAAATATAGTACTATTTATTGAGATGTTTAATGGAGAAGTTAAAGCCACTTGAAAAACATAAAAATGAAAAAAATGTGTTCAAAACCATATGCTTCAAAGCACATCCTTTAAATAAGTAAAAAAATATCTAAATTCTAAATAGAGAGATTCAATTTCAAGAATACTCATGTAAATTGAATGTTATACACCATAATGATCGTATAGTAGCAACTTGTATTAAATTGAAACATAGTGGTAAGAGTAAACATCCTACCTACTACTCGAACATTGAGGACCATTAGAGGATTTTCATGATGTATAGATAACTCGTATAAAAGAAAGAATATCTTGGTTCAATTTTATCCAATGCATCTATCTTTGAGATCTCAAGTTATGGTTTTCTTATTCATGCATAACATTATTTTGTTCTAACATGCTTCAAGTTACATCAAGTTTTTTAGGAGAGAAAATTGTATGATAAGTTGATAAAATATTAGCCTTGAAATAAAAGTCTAATTTTCACTATAATGAACACATAATTTGTGAGAATCCATTAGTAAGTATGGGGTACCAAAAAGGTGCACGAGGATGCTAGCCCTAGGTGTGTTCCCTCGATGATCATCCACACTTAGAAAGGAGTGCGTTGTTGCAAACTCGTTATTTTTTGAATTGTGTTTTGTGTGAAATGTTTATATTTGGTGGGGAGATATTTGGTTTCACCAAGGGTTTATAGATTTCCTAATCTAATTTGTTGTGTTCAATTTGATGATATACCTAGATTTTGATCTATCATAGAAACTAATGCAAGATATGACAATGCAATATAATATGAATACAAGTGCAAAATACAAGATACTATCCTATATGTGATTTTGCTTTCGATGAGTGCTATCTATGCTATGGAAATAAACTTTTATTTTCTTCTCTTTTGGAGAGAAGGGTGCAAGGAGGATGCAAGAATATTATTTATCCTAATGTAAAATATATGTAATTTAGATTTAATGCCTAAGAGAATGGGATGAGATACTATGATACGATTCTTTTTATTTTAACATTTTTAAATAATTTTGCAAGATGAGTTAAAAATATTTAAGCAAAACAACCTATTTTTGTTTTTAATTATCCCAATAGAAACAATTGCACCTCACTAGGAGCGACACAATAGGGTTGTAGTCAATAGCATAGGGTTTGACTCAATCGATTTCCTTTGGGAGTTTTTACAAGGTCAGATCCTTGTTAAGATGTGATATTTGTGGTGCACTTGGACTCAAAAGGGGAAAAGAGATTCGAGATGTAAAAAGCAAAAAAATCAACTACCAAAATTCTCTATATTTGATATCTTAAATGCCAAATAGTTTGGAGTCTTTAGATCAACAAATGCCACCATTATTTCCTCCTACTTCTTTTGGGAATTCTTGTAATCTTAGATTCAAAGTATTTTTGCTTTTAATGCTCCAGATTTGGGAGTGGCCTCATAATTGGATTTCTAGCTACTATTGTCCTTTATGAGAGATATACACCATTCCTTTTTAAATAAAGGAAAATACTTTCTAAAATATTATGCACCTCAGTAAATCTCTTTTTGATATGTGGCACCTTTCTTCGAAATTTTCCTCACCATATAACCTTAGAACTTTTCTTGCCTTAGGAATTTTGACCGTTGGACCTCCAATGTGAGGACTTTTCCTTTCCCCTTTTTTATTGGACCTAATAAATATCCAATATTCAGATTTTTTCTTGACTAACCCTTCAATCCTTAAAACTTTTGATTGGAGGTTTTTCTTTAGCGCTAGTCTGCTTCTTGCATTCTGTCTTTATTTTCAAAAAATATAGTGAGAAATAACTACACAACCAACAATAACTCTATGCAAATGATTGGAACTAGAGGATTTTGGATACCTACTCGTTCCAATGTCTTATGCGAATATGCCATCTAGATAATAGATCACTTGGAAATTTTATAACTAGCAAATTTGTTAAAACCTGCAAAACAGATAGGAAAAAGAAAGATAATAATTTGGGGGCCTTCTAAACAACAAGAAGGTTGAAACTTCCTTATTGGCATAGTTAGGCCCTCTCTTTATGAACAAAACTGAAATAATGTGCCTTGGGTGTGGATGTTAAAAAATTTGTAGCAAATATGCTAGTTATAAGTCTTATAGCTATTAAATTCATTAATATGAAAGAATTACTTTGGCATACATGTACAATAGAGGATGAGAGTTAGATAAACTATCAAAATAATGCATTTGAGTGGGGTTAGCTAGACTAGATGCTAAAGTGACTAGAAAATTAAAGATTTTGGATGTGTCACGAATACGTTGTCTGTAATAGTCACAACTAACATATTTTCTCCTAGAGTTGGAAAATATAAGATAATATTAATCCTATAAAAATAAGGATGCAATTATCCATAGTGAATACGTTGCCTAAACTAGATATAGATGATGAATTTGTTTAAACCGAAAATAAAACAAGTCAGGTTATGGAGTGGTTATGAATATCTTATGTTGGTGTTGTAGGGATCCTAATAGCAATTCTCTATCTTATAGACCTCTCGAGATACCTATAAAATCAAAATGAAGAGCTTTTGACAATACAATAGTAGTTAGATCTAAATGCAAGGAATATTAAAATGCATGTAATGAAGCTATATCATGAAAAATATTTTTAATAGTAATTAAGAAAAATAAAAATACATTATATAAAGATTCACCAAATTCTAAATACAAGATACCCCCTTTCCTTCCTACAAAGTCTAAATTACTTGTTGACTCCATGGGAGGATTTTGGTAGCACTTTGTTATGCTTGAATTAGTTTTGATTTTGGTAGATTTTTGCTATGAGTATGCATTGTTTCTAATGCTAACCCAATGAATTAATTTATAGAAATTGGCCCTCTAAGGACTTCTCAAATGGGAGGGGTGATGTGGATAGCATGCGGGTTGGATTATCTACTGATAGGGTTGATTAGCTAGTAATCACAACATGCAATCAATTATTCCCTTGATTTGGGATCATTTCAGGCAAGTGGGAGAGAGTGTAAAGAAATCAACCACTTTCCTCCCTACCTATCGATTGAATGTGGTGGTAGAAGGATAGGCATGTAGGATTTATGCCATGAATGGCTACTATAGGCATAATTAAAGCTTTCATTTTTCAAACACAAATATGTCACTTGCACAAATATGCCATCAAGTGTATTTGCAACTTAGCATATTCATGAATTTAATTGTTAGAGATAAAATTCGATGAAGGGTTGGGGATTTTAAACCGGCTGTGCATAAGTCAAATAGAAAGTGTATTCATTTTCTCGTGAATTTGCTCCTAGGCGATGGATTCACCACTATTGGGTTTTGTCTACAAATTCTAAGGTTGAGTCCATTTTTATGGTTAATTTATTCCTTTTGTGGGTTTGCATCAAGAGGTGGTCTAATTTTAGGTATCTACATGTTAGATTTTGAAGCTTTAAACTTAAAGTAAATACAACCACACGTATAGAAATAAGCATGCAATGTTATAACTATGATAATGGCTAACTAATATGCATGAAAATATGATAGAAAACTTGATTCAATGCTCAAGAAATGATCATATAATAAAGCTCATGAAAATATACAATGATCATTAATGGAGGTCACAACCTCCCCATTTTGCAAAAATGGATCTACATTATATCTACTACTTCTCTACCTATGCACTCCAAAATTATCCCTCTTTTCTACTCTATGAAGACCTATTTATAATGAGATGCAACTCTTTATCTTCAATATTCCTATGACATATCACTACTCTATTCTAAGGACTTATGTACATGTTGACTACATGCACATTTACATCATTGCACATTCTAACACGTGTGCATTTATTACATTGCTTTAATAAAGTACTTAAGTTCTAATCTAAATATGTACCCATGATGGTAAATTAGTAAGGTACCAAATAATATAATATATTCCAACACCTCCCTGTATTACATTATTTGTGATATTAAAAACTTTAGTCTTCAATATGGATCTTCATCTTTTGGATATTCTTTATCTTGATCAGGTCCGTCTTCTTCTTCTTTAGTTTGTAGATGGCCAAGTAATGCATAGTTTTATCGACCTCTCATACTCTTGATTTTGAATCTTCTAGTTCTTTTTCTGTCTTTATGATATGTTGGTTCTTCATTTTCTGCAATTTGTTTCTCAAAAAAGATATTAGCATTATTTTGGAATACAACATCTTGTGAGGTTCCAATTGTATCTAGTGCATATATGTTTCTGTGGATTGATCCAATGGCTTCTATCTCATCTTGATTCATGATGAGACACCTATTGATTCCATTTGTGTGTCTAAAATTAATTATCCTTTTGCTCTCTACTAGCTTTGCTACTGAAATAATATTAGATGATAATCCAGGAACATACATTACATTATGTAGAAAATTTGGAAATTATTTACTAGGAGTTACACATCCATATCCATGTATATGATAGAATTTTCCATCTACAATTTTCAATCTATAATTGTTAGTGACTTCAAGGCAATCAAACCATTGTAAGTTTCCTATCATATGATGACTTGCACCAAAATCAATATACCAAATATCCTTTTCATTTGACCTATGAAATTGCTTTGGTTTGAAGTTATTTTGCATATTTGATATGGTATATTGGATGGATTCTGATCTTGAGTGCTTTTGTAGTGAGTATTGTGATTAAATGACCATTTTTCCAATCTATCCATACTCTCAAAAATTGTAGGATTTCTTTTATCAATATGACCAAACTTTGATCAGAATTTCTTTTGTCTTTGAAGAATATTAAAGTTTATAACCTTGGAAGTTGCCAACCTTATGACTCCCTAGTGGTTGACTAATTAATATCTTTCAATTTTTAGAGTCAATATTGAAAATGTTTTTAATTTTGTAAAATATCCTTTAATATTACAACTAATTTGAGTGGACAAGAAATTTGATAGTATGCTTAGCTTTCTAGTTTTGAGTTGAATTCCTTTTGTCTCCCTAGTAATGTGATGACAAGATCAATATAATGTTCAACAATTGTTTTTCCTTGTAGAAAGCTCAATGATGCAATAGAAATTCTCAATATCTTCAAGATAGTTAAGTTGGATTCTCTATGTCTCTTCAATTTGAGTATGAGACTAATAAAACAACCTTCCAAATTTTAAATAATGCTACAATTTGACTTCCTTCAAACTTGTTATAATGTAGCTTCTAAATTTCTATGATTTTAATTTGGAGAAGGATTCCTTGTATCTCCCAAGATAGAAAGACTAAAATATTTGCAAATTAAGTTTCAGTATCCTTATAACTCCTTGAATTTGTTAGAAAACTAGAATACTTCATTTTATCGATTAAAAGGAGCCTTGCTTAAATAGCAAAGGCATACAATCTAATCCATTGGATCATAACTAACTGAGCTAATCTCAGCCACATAAATTATCCTAGTAACAACTTAGGATATAATATTTATTCTAACACCCCCCCTTAAGTGGTACTAGGATATATTAACACCCCCTCTTAAGTGATACTAGGAGGTAGTGAAAAATAAAAACCAAATACAAGTGGCATACCCACAA
The DNA here is from genome assembly GCA_028583015.1 of Wollemia nobilis. Classification (NCBI taxonomy): domain Eukaryota; kingdom Viridiplantae; phylum Streptophyta; class Pinopsida; order Araucariales; family Araucariaceae; genus Wollemia; species Wollemia nobilis. Next base: position 2,613,356 of record JAQPPZ010016892.1, on the reverse strand, counting down.
ATATGAGTCCCGATAACAAGGCCTAATAAGTTACTCATGTACAATATGTGAATAAGAAAACTTTGCTAGAGAGATGAAAAAACCACAAGGGAGAAAACCACCTACTAGAATAGAAGAATAAGAAGAAGGAATATGTGCATGGAGTATGGAGAGGAATAAATATGTCCTCTTCAACCCCCTAGGACAACTTCCATCAAGAAGTCTGCAAAGGATCCATCAAATGTCCCAAAAAAGTAGAGACTCATCGAAATGAATGAAATTATACTCCCAAACCAATGCTTATGACACAGATCAAGGTTGTGAACCATGAAAAAAGGTCACTAAAGAAAACCCCTTGAAACCAAAGTGTCTCACAAAAAAAAGTGTGAAAATAGTGTGGAAAGAACCACAAGGATCGCAAGGGATGTCCAAATTGACTCCACAAGAATAATTAGTGGTTTCCACCTATATGAACACAATGGGCTGATAATAAGGTCCAAAACTAGTGGACAAACAATAAAACAAGGGCACAAATGTAGCTGTCAAACGTGTCCTTATGGTGACCTCCTCATCCTACCGAAATGCATGGGTAACTAGCCACTACAACCGCTAGGTGATATAAAGGAGATGACTAGATACTAGGATCACTTAAGCAAATGTCTAGGAGTGTCGGGTTCAACCGAGAATGCACTCCATGATACAATAATTTGAGATAAAAAAAACATAAGTTAAATAATCTCACAATAGAAAATGGACACCACCAATATGTCCATCTTGGAAAAACGTTTTCTATGACTACAAATACCCCTATATGTGGGTGACATAGTGGCCTTCATTTACAAGAAAAAATAGCCTTCTTCTCTTTCCCTCACAAGGAAATATTCCAAAATAATGGAATAAAACAAGGTGCCTAATTTTTTTTTAATGAAACTTACATGGGCCCATCCTCTTTAAAATCATTGTTTAGTGGGATAAAAATAACTACCTTTTAAACAATGGAATATATGGCCATATAAAAGAAATTACCCCACTATGATTAAAGTTAAGAAAACTTTATTGAAACCATAAAACATATTATTGTAGGTCCTCCACTAAAAATAAATATTTGTGGGCCATATTATGGCATGCACTCCCCTTCCACCTTAACACTTAAAACATGGCGTCAATTTAAAGATTATTTTGAAATTGTAAGGGACGAAGCATAGAGGACAACGATCAATTTTCCCTTTGGCCATGGACTATCTTGGCATTGTCCTTCTCACTGGGTTCCCACGAATTCGAATCTATCCATTGTCACCAAAAAAAGTAAACTCCCTCAAGCAGTATCCACGGTGGCCTAATATCCATCAATCTTCAATCTGATGAAATGCGCCTCTTCTTCTTCCCCTAGGAAACAAAAAACCATAATCACCCAAAAAATAATCTCCCACATAAACATTAAAAAACATTTGGTACGGATGATGGTAATGCCACCTGCACACTATAACTTGGTTTCATTTACTTGTTAGAGTAAATCACTATATAAAATATAGAAAAGCAATTATAGTGTTTCAAACTTTAACAATAGAATTAACAAAGTAATACAAACACACAGTAGAAGAGAATGATTTTAACATGGTTCACCCAATGTGGGTTACATCCACCAAGAATTTTTAGTCCTTTATTTCTCAATCCAAGCGATAGAGGGTTACAACCTACAACAAACATCTGCTATAATTTCCTCTCTATATTTACAAGGAATCAACACAATAATTTTCATTGTATACTCTGTTTTTCCTCACAACTATATATAAGAAAAAAACAGAAAAAAAAATTGCTTTTCTTAATACATTCCAAGATTAACACTGAGTTCCCAACATCTAATTTTGGGATAAAAACAAAAAAACTTTCCTTGGTTGTCCTATTGTAAATCCGAAAACTTTCTCTGGTAGACTAATAGACTATAAATCTGGAAACTTTCCCTACCCGTCCTGCAGTAAATCCAGAAACTTTCTCTGTTTAGCCTCCTCATAATTAGGCTCCATTCCTAACAATCTCCCACTTGGAGACTAATTCCATTGCACCATACTGCAACCAAGGACTAAAAAATTCTCATCATGGCCTCTTATTCCTTAAGGCCAATTGAAGTTGAGCAAAAGCTCAACTTTTCTCTTGACACCACTTTTGTAAGCATGTCAGCAGGATTTTGTGATGTGTGAACTTTCCCTAATTTCAAAGATCCATCTTCCACTACTGATCTAATGAAATGATACCTGAGTTTTATGTGTTTAGCTTTTGAATGGAATACCAAATTCTTCGCAAGGTGTATATCACTTTGGCTATCACTCAACCTATTATCCTCTTGCTTCTTCCCTAGTTCTTCCATTAGTCTTTGCAACCAAACCATCTCTTTGCTTGCTTCTGCAGCAACAACATATTCAGCTTCAATGGTTGAAAGGGCAACTACGTGTTGGAGTTTAAAAATCCAACTAACCGCTCCTCCTCCTATAGTAAAGATGTAGCCAGTAGTGCTCCTTCCACCATCAAGATCACCTGCCATATCAAAATCTACAAAACCTTTCAATGATATATTAGAGCCTTCAAAATTCAAAGAATAATTTGAAGTTCCTCTCAAGTACCTGAGTATCCATTTTATCACTTGCTAATGTCCTTTTCCTGGATTACTCATAAATCTACTCACTACTCCCATTGCGTGGGAAATATCCGGTCTTGTACAAACCATTGCATACATCAAGATTCCAACCATTGATGCATAGGGAACCTTAGCTATATGCTCTTGTTCCTTTTGTGTCTTAGGACACAAATATTTTGTGAGTTTGAAATGCTTTGCCAATGGAGTAGCAACAGACTTTGCATTGTTCATGTTGAATCTCTTAAGCACTTTTTCAATGTATTCTGCTTGTGACAATTTTAGAGTGTGACTCTCCTTATCTCTTGTTATCCTCATACCAAGGATTTGTTTGGCTTCTCCCAAATCCTTCATGGCAAAGGATTTAGCCAACTTCTTCCTGAGCATGTTTATATCTTGCATATTTATTCCTGCAACCAACATGTCATCCACATACAATAGCAAAATAACATAGTTACTATTTCCAACTTGCTTAAAATATACACAGTGATCACTTTGACATATTTCAAACCTTTGATTAGCCATGAACTTATCAAATTTTAAATACCACTATCTAGGAGCTTGTTTTAACCCATACAAGCTCTTTTTCAGTTTACATACCCAATCCTCTTTACCTTTCACCTGAAATCCTTCTAGTTGGTGCATATAAATTTCCTCCTCCAAATCACCATGAAGAAATGTTGTCTTCACATCCAATTGCTCCAGATACAAATTTTCTATAGCTATAAGACTCAAAATAGCTCTAATAGAGGTCATTTTTACAACTGGAGAAAAAATCTCATCAAAATCAATACCTTTTTTTTGAGTGAATCCCTTGACCACTAGTATTTCTTTGTATCTCTTATGCCCTTCATTCTCCTCTTTAATCTTGTACACCCATTTATTGGTCAAAGCTCTTTTACCTTTGGGTAGCTCAACCAAATCCCAAGTTTGGTTGTGGAATAAAGAGTCCATTTCTTCATTCATTGCAAGCTCCCACTTATTCCTGGTATCCATCTATAATGCTTCCTAAAAATATTCTGGCTCACCAGCATCAGTATACAAAACATAATCAGAGAAACGTTGAGGAATTCTACTTATCTTGGTAGATTGTCTAACAACACTTTATGGAGATTGAGGTGCTTGTTGCTGTTGTTGTACATTTTGATCTTCTACCACTTTTGGAGTTACCTTTTCTATGTGTCCATCAAGGTCTATGTATGCAGTATTTTCCTCTTTCTATTTCTTTCCCTGCAACCGATCTTTATACAAGTTTTTTTCATTAAATATGACATCCCTACTTCTAATGACTTTTTGGTTATCACAATCCCATAATCTGTAACCCAAGCCATCAATACCGTAACCAATAAAATAGCACTTTTGGGCCTTAGCATCTAACTTATTTATATTCTCTTTGTTTATATGCATAAAAGCCTCACATCCAAATGCCTTAAGGAAAGAATAATTTACTAGTTTACCTGTCCAAAGCTCTTCCGGAATTCCTCCATCCAAGGCACTAGATGGTCCTCTATTAATCAGATATACTGTAGTATCAACAACATGAGCCCATAAAAATAATGGTAAGCCTACATGTATTCTCATGCTCCTAGCACACTCCATGATGGTTCTATTCATTCTTTCTGCAACCCCATTTTCTTGAGGTGTTCTTGGAACTACCTTGATTATTCTAATTCCATTTTTAGAACAAAACACATCAAATTCTCTACTACAATATTCTCCACCATTATTCGACTTTAGACACTTTAACCATTTTCCTGTTTCATTTTCAACTAATGCTTTCCAATTCTTGAAGGTATTAAAAACATCACTTTTTATTCTTAATGCAATATATCCATGTTTTCCTTGTTGCATCATCAATAAAAAAGTACATATTAAGAGGAACCTCCAAGAGAAGTTACCTGAGCTGGGCCCAAACATCTGAGTGCACAAGCTCCAATTTCTCTTTCTTCCTTTCCTTGCCATCCTTGAGAAATCTAACTCTCTTTGCTTTACCATAAGCACAATCCTCATAAAATTCCAAATCAATCTCTTTTAACTTAGGCAATAACTTTCTTGAATGTAAAATTTCCATACCTTTTCCACTCATATGGCCAAGTCTTTGGTGCCACAAAGATGCACTCTCACCTGTAGAAACTAAATTCATGGAGCAAGTGAGAAAAATCGGTAAGTAAATAAAGAGTACCCACCAATTTACCTCTAGCTACTATCAATGAACCTTTAGTAACTTTCCAAGCATTTTCTCCGAATGCAACCATGTATCCTTCACCATCAAGCTTACTTGCCGATATAAAATTTATCTTTAAATCTGGTATGTGTCTCACCTCTTTAAGAGCCCATTGACATCCATTTGGGGATTTAATAAAAATCTTTCCAATACCCACGATTTTACATGGTTGGTCATTTCTCAACAGAACCTGTCCATAATCTCCAGAAACATAATCTATGAAGTATTCCTTATGTGAGGTAGCATGAAATGAAGCACTACTATCAATTACCCAATAATCACTATTTCTATAAGAGATAAGATTAAAGCATCTTGTAGAATTTGTCCAGTAATATTGGCTTCTAAAGTGTTACCATTATTATCATTACCTTCATTTCCATCACCATTTCTTTGCCAACAGTCCTTCTTGAGATGACCCTTTTTGCCACAGTGCCAACACTGTAGCTTTCCTTTGCCACGTGATTTGGATCTGCCTTTGGATTTGCCACGATGTGAACTCTTGCCTCTTTCTCTTCCTCTTCCTCTATTATCAATAGTTAAGGCGGTGCTAGATGATTCTCCTGTGGTTTTTCTTCTCATGTCCTCACTGAGTATCACACCAACCACATCATCAAATTCTAATTTATTTGAACTCAAAGCAGAGTTACTTACCACCATTACCAAACTATTCCAACTTTTCGAAAGAGAGCATAAGATTAATAAGGCCCTAATCTCATCATAAAAATCCAATCTTACTAAATGCAATTGATTAGTGACAGTATTAAATTCATTTAAATGATCCTGCATAGATCCTCTTTCACTCATTTTTATGTTAAATAACCTTTTCATTAAGAATACCTTATTTGATGTTGATGGTTTCTCATACATCTTGGCCAACTTATCCATGACTCCCTTGGTAGTCTTTTCATTGGAGATGTTGAAGGCTACGGTGGCTCCCAAGCACAGCCTCACAGTACCCAATGTATTTCTATCAAGGAGACTCCACTCCTCATCATACATAGTTGAAGGTCTCTCTGTTTCCCCCTCAAGAGGTAAGTAAAGATCCTTCTAGTACAAGTAATCATCCATCTACATATTTCAGAATTGAAAGTTCTGGCCATTGAATTTTTCAACTCTAAACCTCCCTTCTTCCGCCATTGCTCCCACTTGATCCAGAAATTCTCCTTCTGTAAGTGCATCCAACAAAACAAATGCTCTGATACCACTTGTTAGATGAAATCACTATATAAAATATAGAAAAACAATTATAGTGTTTCAAACTTTAACAACAGAATTAACAAAATAAGACAAACACATAGTAGAAGAGACAATGATTTTAATGTGGTTCACCCAATGTGGGTTACATCCACCAAGAATTTTCAGTCCTTTATTTCTCAATCCAAGCAATAGAGGGTTACAACCTACAGTAAACATCTGCTGTAATTTCCTCTCTATATTTACAAGGAATCAACACAGTAATTTTCATTGTATACTCTGTTTTTCCTCACAACTATATATAAGAAAAAACAGAAAGAAAAAAAAAAAAAAAAAAAAAACTGTTTTTCTTAATACATTTCAAGATTAACACTGAGTTCCCAACATCTAATTTTGGAATAAAAACAAAAAAAATTTCTCTGGCTGTCCTGTTGTAAATCCGGAAACTTTCTCTGGTAGACTAACAGATTGTAAATCTGAAAACTTTCCCTGCCCATCCTGCAATAAATCCAGAAACTTTCTCTGTTTAGCCTCCTCGTAATTAGGCTCCATTTCTAACATTTACCGCCAAATAGGAATGGTAATCCTCACACCTGCAATTGTTCTCTGCATAGGTCCTCGTACTTTGATACCAGCAATACAACAACTTTGATGCCAATAATACCACGGTAGCTCAATACTTTTCGAAACCGGCCTAGAATTTAGAATATATAGCGAGGAGAACACTCAGTGGAACACCTGGCACTCCCCTAGAGGCCATCAAAGTTTGAACTCCATCATCGCCGCTATGCAGATGTGTTCTCTTGAATGCTCTCCTTCGGTTGGACAACCGTGCTCTTCCAAACTCGGCAATGAAAAACTAAACCAGCAATGAACTATATCAGAGAAGAACGTCACACTGCCAGTTCCTCCTCACTCTATGCCTTCGGTATTGGAGGTCCTAGATCAAAGCATGTAAAAAATGTCGCATGTCCCCTCCGCATCAGAAAAAATAACAACTGCTAAACAAAACTTTACCACCATCGGATCAACGATTTCCTTTCCGCAACAACAATAAAAATCTGGAAAATGCTGCCACCAATGCTGTTGCAACATGACGAGCCATATTCGGATCAAATCCCACGTCAACCAGCTGATAAAATCTTGAAAAAGCTGAATCAGCCATTGTGACTTTGAAAAAATTTGTTGTCATTTGCAATATTAGGGATGGCACATCCTTCCTTCGAAAGGGGAGCACATCAATAAAAAAAACACAGTCGGTTCACAAAAAATCATGTGCTTGTTACGGAAACTCCAGCACGCCAATAATACGCACTCCCCAATGGCTACATCTCATGATTATCACATTTCATCATGGCTCTCCTCACCCCTTGAATCTACATTGAATTTTGGTTTTTAGATTTTATTACACCATGTTTCCACTGCACCACATCCTCTACTAGACATCAACAACGACGACCATTACACCTAATTCAAAATTAGTGGTAGCCAAATAATTTTGCATGTGTTCAAAATATTCTCGTTTTAATAGGCTGATCAACAATAGCATCCACAAAAAATAAATTTGATCTCCCTGCATAGATATTGCGTCCACCAACAAACTTGTAACGGCAATCGGTTCTTCATTGAACCACACACAGAAACACCTTAATTTGAGGGTTTTTGTTCTTCGTATTCTATCGGCTTCTCCAGAAGCGGTACTACCAATATCTGGGAACAAAAAAATTATAGCTCTAGGATTTGACCGTCTACACAACAGAAAAAATATAAAAAATGGGCTTCTACCAGATGGCACAAAATTAAAAAAAAATTTGCCACCCGATGAGTTTCCAAAGGAATCCTGCAGGTTAGAAAAAAAATCATTCGGAGCTGGGATCGACTTCGTGGTGCAAATATCAGCAGCTGGGATCTTGGATATGCCATCAAAATACTCCTTAAATATTTTTCGGCTCTGCATAACACCAAATCTGGAACCGCATAGGGATATTGTTATTAATAATATAGATGTGTAAATCAAGCACCAACAGTCCTTCGATGTAAAACAAAATCATGCAGGCTAGTTACATCTCCACCAGTTCAGCTCTCTCACAGCATAGTATCTTCCTAAAATAAGGATAGACAAAAAGCGTTGAAGAGAAAAATTATTTTAGCGAACCTTCAAGGGCCTACCAAACATCACAGGAGCTCCATTAGTTTCAGAAAACATAAACATGACCTTCAGCAATGATGGCATCGATCTGAAAAGAATAATTTTGTAATTCTTGAAGACTAAAAAACTAGAAAATCTTCTCAAACTAAAATTTTAACAATCGGTTTCTTATCCATCAAAATATGGAGAGCATACTCCCTCGGTTAAAAAAAATTAGGGGAAAAAAAATAGAGGGAGAATTTCCATGAGGGAAATCCCCCCATGAGGAAAAGCTCCTCAGGCTCACAAGGCAGGGAAATCCCGCTCTGATACCATGTTAGAAAAGTAGAATACTTCATGTTATTGATTGAAATGAGCCTTGCTTAAATAACAAAGACATATAATCTGATCCAATGGATCATAACTAACTGAGCTAATCTCAGCCACACAAATTATCTTAGTAACAAGTTAGGATATAATATTTATTCTAAAATAATTAAAGTTTGCAAATAATTGAAGCAATTATAATAAAAAATTTAATGCTTCAAATTTTGACTTCCTTCTCAAGATAATAAAAATATTCTAGATATTTAACACCTTATTACTTCTATCATTCAATTTCTCTAGATTATAAGGTTTAGCTAATTTCAACCTTAATAAACTTGAAATATAACTCTTACCTTTCCAATACTTAGCTCGGTCTTGCAAGTTCTTTGTAATCGACTCAAACTCCTACAAATTGATGATAATTGAATCCTTTCCAACTTCAAGACGCTACATAAAATTTTCACTCCTTCTTGGTTATCAAATTGTGTGCCTTTTATAATGTTCACTTACAAACCTGTGCTCTCTCTTCTTCAATCGATGAGCATTCTTCTCATTTATGTCTTAATGCCAATTTGTGCACTCCAAGTCAACTAGCGAGCTTGTCTTTCGACATCAATGTTATTACCTACGCACTTCTTCTTCTACAGGTAAACTAAAAATACTTTATAACTCTTTGATCTCTGTGTGCTATAGACTCTTTAATGTTGCCTTAGTTTCACTCTATTATATTTGAATTGATGTCCTCCTTTGAGTGTTGCACAATAACTTCTTTTAAAGTGTGTTCCTACAATATTAGAACATGGTGTAGGAAGAATGGTGCTAAGTGGCACTTGCTTTTCCTAACTCGTTTCAAACGCTTATACTACACGTTCCCAATGTCGAATAACAAGTGAAATTAAATGGGTTATCCATTACCTTCAACACCTCTGACCTAAAACTTCTACAAGAGAATTATACGAATGATACTTTATCCAGGTATACTTCTAATTTTGAGCGCTTGAGGTATGTTTGATATAGTGGTGACTTTATACTATGTGCATGAGACACCTTCTTCCACGTGGTACAATTCCTTCACCACTTTACCCTAACTCTCTTAGGCTATATGAATATTTTTGCCTTGCAAGCTTAATGCTCATTCACTATAGACCTTGTTGTTATTCTAACACTTCAAAAATAAATATTCTCCAAGCACTTCACTTGAGGAGAAATGATGAACACTTCTTTGGCAAATATGGTTATCTTCCAACACTCCTAAAGAATGCCAACCAAATATAGGAGGTGGCTTCAGCTATGGGTAACTCCTCAAATCTAAGTCACACTTGAAGGATATGCGTTGTAACTTTGATGTGTCTCCTTCTTGCAAATCCTTGAGTTTGTTTTTCCAACTATAATTACTTCCATGATGTATGTTTTAGTCGAATTCTTTGGTACAAGTGTATGGGTAAAATGATTCTTACTCTTGGTGCCAACAATGCTACTTCCAACGCATGGACAAAACCCTACAATGCTTGAGTTTAACCTAGGATGCCTTCACCAAATGATTCCAACTATCAAGTGTTCCTCATTTTGAAGAACACAAGCTTATACTGAGAGGGGGGGTGAACAGTATAAGACCTCTTTTTACTTTTTCCTTTATACTTCAAAATAGTAAAGCAATATACCCAAAGCAATATCAAAACAATGCACAATATCATCCACAAAGTGACACCAATTTTAACGTGGTTCACCCAAAATGCCTAGGCTACGTCCACAAAACTTTTCTCTAAAAGTTATCTCAAAGTTCTTTGGGAAACCTTCCCAATTACAATGTTTATGAGCCTCGGCCCAAAGGAGACACCTTCCCCCAATCTGAATTTATGAGCCTCTGCTCAAAGGAGATACCTTCCCTCTCGCTCTGGAAATGATCCCTCAGAAGATCAACTGCCTCTACCTCTTGCCAGCACGTGGAACTCCTTTCCACCGAAGACCTCCTGTCCTCAATGCTTAGCCTAAGAGACCTCTGCCTTCTATGATCACGTCCACAGTAGCTCAGCTACCTGTACCAAACACAGTCAATCGGTCTAGTACAAGTCTTCCTCTATCTATCAGATCTGTCCAACTCTTTGAACAAATCAATCCTCTACACACAAGCCTTCTCAAAGACTTGCCAAATCTGTCCTCAGGTTCTTCTCAAAGAACCAATGCACCTCTGTCCTCAAGTTCTCTGATAGAACTCTCAAAAACTCAGCTCACAAGTCCTCTGCTAGGACCTGTCCAAATCTGCTCACAAGTCCCCACCGAAACCTGTCCAAAACCTGCTCACAAGTCCCCACCGAAACCTGTCCAAAACCTCAGCAAGCTCACCAAGAAAAACTTGCTTAGCATGAACCCACAAAGAGAATTGTTAGAGACCCAATGTGATTCATAAACCTCATAGAAGCATAAAGAGAATTGTTAGAGACTCAATATGTTCTATACTTAACTCCCAATCTCAATCTCAAATCTCATAGAAACATAAAGAGAATTGTTAGAGACCCAATATGTTCTATACTTAACTCCCAATCTCAATCTCAACTCAATCTCAATCTCAAAAGAATAAGATAGATGTAGTATGCTTTTCTCAAGAATATGAAACACAACCCAACAATTGCCAACCATGCAATATCTCATATAACAATGATACTCATATTCTTTTTACCAACAATTAGGATTTCAACAACAATGCTCATCAAACAAGGTTTAGACAACCAACACCATTCAACTCAACATCAACCTTGAAGCATTCAACCAATCATCACAAGAAAAGGAAACAAGTAGAAATCCTTTTCCCTCCAAGGATATTTGAACAAAACAGCCACCAACACAATATCACCAAATGCAAAGAATAACTTGTTCAAATCAACTCAATGGAGTAAGCCCAATATCATGTATCAAGTAAAGCACTAACTTGATCAAAAACAACCTCTATGGAAGCAACTCAACCATCAATATCAAAACAGCCAACTAAAGGTTTTCATCATCTCAATGCAAGTAGCAAGACTTACTAACATAAACCCTAGTGCAAAAATGCTTCCTCTTCCTCAACCAGAATTATGCATTCACCCAAAAACTCATCAATGATTTTAATGCATAAACAATCTTCAATATCCAGAAAATAAGATTTACACCAAAAATACCTAGTAGACAACCTTTTCACTCCAAACTCAATTTCAGAAAATATACCATCAACAACATACATGGAAGAAGTTGCCCATACCTTTACTTTGATGAAGAAGGAGAACTCAAAATCTGTCACAACACTAACTCTCAATTTGCCACCAATTAGAGTTAGCAACTATACAATAATACACAATAATAAAGATCCAAATTAACACCTTATTTCTCCAACTTAGTAAAAACCACCAGAAGTATAATATACATACAAAGTAAAACCTCTTTACACCTTATTACTCCACATAAACATTAAACATCAATAAAACAATGTCAAAGCAAATATGATACCTTAACCTTATACCTCCCGCGCATTCACAGCCACTATCCTTTGCACACCGCGACCAAAAGAAAATTACCAATGAAGAGAATCGAACTCGGCACCTCTGCCTTCTAGCACTTTCGCTTAAACGCCACCGTCGTTGGGTCACAAGTGCCCAACGAAGAAATACAGAGCTGCCCTCTCTTTTATCTTCCTTTGACGCCAAGAATCTGGAAAACGTAAATGTCTTCCACAAGCCACATGCAAACTGGTGAGCGCTGTCCAAAACGTAAGTCACTGAATGCTTGCATTAATCATCTCACAGCACAGTCTAGAAAAATGCAGTTCAGGTGCAATTGCCAATCCACTACCGTCAAGCATAAAGGTAAGGATGCAGCCCAAGCTCAAATCCGAATATGCCAAGCACGGTTTCCAAGACACAGAACAAGCACGATTTCAAAGACGTCAATCGAAGATTCGAAGACACAGAGCAAGCTCAAATCGAAGACACCAAGCGCTATTCGAAAGATATAGAGCAAACGCAAAATCGTAGATGCCAAGCGCTATTCGAAAGATACAGAGCAAATGCAAATCGCAGACATCAATTAATCGGAGGTGCTCACTTTAGAAAATCATCCCCACTTATATAGCCATTTCTCCTTAATTGTTTGACGTCGGCGCTCCTCCAACGATGGCAACATATCGGCGAAAGAATTCTTTTTTCTTCCGTCGCTTAAGGGTTGAAAGACCCTTTAATAATAATTAAAATAATAATAATTATTATTTTATTAATAATAAATTAAACTTGGACCTTTGACAAAGGTTTGAGTTAATTTAATTATTAATAATAAACATGGACCTTTGCATTAAGTTAAGCTTGGTTTTAATAAAAACCCTTAATGAGTCCAAATGGTTTTAAGAAAAACCTTTAACCTTGTCACCATGGTTTTAATAAAAACCCTTTAACATAATGAAGCTTCTCAAGATATTCTTGACATCACACTCTTTTGATATCAACACAAAAATGCCTTTTGACATCAATGACAACTTATACATTTGAGCAAAGGCAATGTACCCAAAGTACCCAAAATTGCCAACAATCTCCCCCTTTGTCATTGATGGCAAACCTTTACTGAAAACACTTCTCAAGAGCCAAAACTGAAACCAACTGTGCTAACAACTGAGAATCTTCCTTTGAAGTTTTGCTCCCCCGACTTGAAGCTTTCCTCTTCACTTTGAAGCTCTCCCCCTTACTCATATCTCTCCCCCTTTGTCATCAATGGCAAAGGGCCACCTTTGGGGCTCGGGACTAAGAATTAGCCTCTTAGCTTAGTCCCTCCCCCACCTCCTGATGAGGTGATTAATTCTGGGGTGGGAGTAAAACTCCCATTAGGCACTGATCATCATCAGCGTCTATAACTTCCTTGTCGGGCCTTCTCTTGAACTCTTTGTCCATATTCTTGTTCTTGTCACTGTTCTTGTTCTTGTTCTCATCCCTGTTCTTATCCATGCCTTGATCCTTGGACCTGATCATGCCACTGTTCCTGTTCCTGTATTCTAGAATTTCAGCTCTACACTGTCTGACTGTGTGACCTTCATTGTTGCACTTATAACAAGTAACAATGTTATTTCTTTTAGGCATACCTGTTCTTTGAATCCACCAATTTTGACCAAACCTGTTCTGACCAAACTTGTTTTGACCAAACCTGTTCTGACCAAACATGTTCTGACCAAACCTATTCTGATCAAACTTGTTCCTGATATTTGCCTTGCAATAAACTGCCTTGTGCCCAAACTGTTGACAAGAGTAGCAATACCCTTGAAAGAAATTACCACCTCTGAAACTGTCATTTACCTTCTTCACTTGAGTCATGCAATGTGAAGCTATGTGACCAAACCTGTGACAAGCAAAACATCTGCCTTGAAACTTTCCTTTATTTGACCTCTTAGGCTCGAAAACTTCTTCTTCTCATTCTGAATTCTGTTTTCTATTTCTGTGCATCTATCATTCAAGGACTCATGATCTGAAATACTTTCCCCATCAGAACTCTCTTCCTTTTGGAGTCTCTTACTAGACTCTCCAACTTGTTCCTTGTGAGGCTTAACAAAACCAAGGCCTGTTTTATCTGTTGTCTTTCTTTGACCTTTGATGAGTGACTTAACCTTTTTGGAGCTATCTTGAAACCTGTGAAGCTTATCCTTGTACTCTTTAGTTTCCTCTTTCAAAGAAGCCATTTTCTGTTCTAACTCACTATACTCAAGAACCTTAGACTCTAACTCATCCTTGAGTTCTTGTGTCTTAGCTATAGAGAAGTCAAGACTTTCTATAAGATCATCTCTCTCCATACAACATTCATCTAACTTATCCTTGAGTCTAGCATTCTTCTTTCTTTCCTTTTTCAAAGCACTAAGAGCACTAATAAGTTCACCTTTAAGATCTACTTCACCTTCCTCTATATGTTTGCTTTTTGAATCATCAAAGCCTTTTTCAGATTTCTTATCACTAGAGGTGCTACCCTTTTCAAAAACCATACATGCATCTTCCTTATAGTTTTCTGAAGCATCCTCATACATACTAGAAACCAAATCATTATTTGTGCAATCATCCTCAAGGTGACCAAAATTTCCACATCTAAGACATTTCATGATAATGAATCTATGTTTTGGTTCTTCCTCTTTTTCTGATATGAACAACATCTCATTTTCATTATCACTTGAAGAACTTTCACTATCACTACTAGAACACTTACTTGCTTTGTCTAGGTAGAAACTCTTCTTGTGTTTGTGAGAATACCTCTTTCCTTGATTGCTGTGCTCATCTTTGTTTTTCCTATGATGCTTGTGCTTTTCAGAATCCTTGCTCTTACAGTCTTGTTTATCTTCATCACTTTCATCCTTGGCAACAGTACAGTCAGTAGCATAATGACCAAACTTTCCACAATTGAAACATCTTACATTTTTCATATTTTTGTGCTTTCTAGAGAACTTGCCTTTCTTGTTGTAATATGCCTCTTCATCACTAGAAGACTCATCACTCTCTTGAAGTTGTTTACCCTTGGATTTCTTGGTAGCCTTGAAAGTTGCCTCTTTCTTGACATCAACCTTCACTTGAGTTCTCAACTCAAATGCTGCAAGTATACTATGGAGCTCATCCTTTTTCAACTTATCCAAATCTTTAGCTTCCTCAATAGCAGAAATATTTTCACTAAATCTATTAGGAAGAGATCTTAAAATCTTATCACAAACATCATTTTCAGCAAGCTCAAGACCTAAGTCTTTCATGGAGTTAACAACCTCATCCATACGAAGCATGTAGTCACTAATATTTTCATCATCATTCATCTTGAGTTGTTCAAACATACCTTTGAAGTGTCTCAACTTGGCCTTTCCGACATTTGTATCACCTGTATGAACCACCTTCAATTGATTCCACATTTCACTAGTCTGTCTTGCAGTGAATCACTTTGGTGAGATCTGCTTTCTGTAAGCCTTTCAGGATTGCATTCATTGCTTTTGAATTGTTGTGATGTAGGAGTCTTTCTTCTTTAGTATTAGGACCATGTTCAGGAATAGTGTACTCATCTTCAATCACTTCCCAAACCTCATTCCCAAGTGCCATTAGATGAACCTTCATCCTTGCACTCCAAAGACCAAAATCTGACCCATCAAGAATAGGTGTTGCATTGCCACTTGAATGATCCATTGTGTTCTTTACTAGCTTTTCCTTCAAGCTGTTAAACTTTTCGAAGGCACCCGCTCTGATACCAATTGAAGAACACAAGCTTATACTGAGAGGGGGGTGAACAGTATAAGACCTCTTTTTACTTTTTCCTTTATACTTCAAAATAGTAAAGCAATATACCCAAAGCAATATCAAAACAATGCACAATATCATCCACAAAGTGACACCAATTTTAACGTGGTTCACCCAGGAAGCCTTGGCTACGTCCACAAAACTTTTCTCTAAAAGTTATCTCAAAGTTCTTTGGGAAACCTTCCCAATTACAATGTTTATGAGCCTCGGCCCAAAGGAGACACCTTCCCCCAATCTGAATTTATGAGCCTCTGCTCAAAGGAGATACCTTCCCTCTTGCTCTGGAAATGATCCCTCAGAAGATCAACTGCCTCTACCTCTTGCCAGCACGTGGAACTCCTTTCCATCGAAGACCTCCTGTCCTCAATGCTTAGCCTAAGAGACCTCTGCCTTCTATGATCACGTCCACAGTAGCTCAGCTACCTGTACCAAACACAGTCAGTCGGTCTAGTACAAGTCTTCCTCTGTCTGTCAAATCTGTCCAACTCTTTGAACAAATCAATCCTCTGCACACAAGCCTTCTCAAAGACTTGCCAAATCTGTCCTCAGGTTCTTCTCAAAGAACCAATGCACCTCTATCCTCAAGTTCTCTGATAGAACTCTCAAAAACTCAGCTCACAAGTCCTCTGCTAGGACCTGTCCAAATCTGCTCACAAGTCCCCATCGAAACCTGTCCAAAACCTGCTCACAAGTCCCCACCGGAACCTGTCCAAAACCTCAGCAAGCTCACCAAGAAAAACTTGCTTAGCATGAACCCACAAAGAGAATTGTTAGAGACCCAATGTGATTCATAAACCTCATAGAAGCATAAAGAGAATTGTTAGAGACTCAATATGTTCTATACTTAACTCCCAATCTCAATCTCAAATCTCATAGAAACATAAAGAGAATTGTTAGAGACCCAATATGTTCTATACTTAACTCCCAATCTCAATCTCAACTCAATCTCAATCTCAAAAGAATAAGATAGATGTAGTATGCTTTTCTCAAGAATATGAAACACAACCCAACAATTGCCAACCATGCAATATCTCATATAACAATGATACTCATATTCTTTTTACCAACAATTAGGATTTCAACAACAATGCTCATCAAACAAGGTTTAGTCAACCAACACCATTCAACTCAACATCAACCTTGAAGCATTCAACCAATCATCACAAGAAAAGGAAACAAGTAGAAATCCTTTTCCCTCCAAGGATATTTGAACAAAACAACCACCAACACAATATCACCAAATGCAAAGAATAACTTGTTCAAATCAACTCAATGGAGTAAGCCCAATATCATGTATCAAGTAAAGCACTAACTTGATCAAAAACAACCTCTATGGAAGCAACTCAACCATCAATATCAAAACAGCCAACTAAGGGTTTCATCATCTCAATGCAAGTAGCAAGACTTACTAACATAAACCCTAGTGCAAAAATGCTTCCTCTTCCTCAACCAGAATTATGCATTCACCCAAAAACTCATCAATGATTTTAATGCATAAACAATCTTCAATATCCAGAAAATAAGATTTACACCAAAAATACCTAGTAGACAACCTTTTCACTCCAAACTCAATTTCAGAAAATATACCATCAACAACATACATGGAAGAAGTTGCCCATACCTTTACTTTGATGAAGAAGGAGAACTCAAAATCTGTCACAACACTAACTCTCAATTTGCCACCAATTAGAGTTAGCAACTATACAATAATACACAATAAAGATCCAAATTAACACCTTATTTCTCCAACTTAGTAAAAACCACTAGAAGTATAATATACATACAAAGTAAAACCTCTTTACACCTTATTACTCCACATAAACATTAAACATCAATAAAACAATGTCAAAGCAAATATGATACCTTAACCTTATACCTCCCGCGCATTCACAGCCACTATCCTTTGCACACCGCGACCAAAAGAAAATTACCAATGAAGAGAATCGAACTCGGCACCTCTGCCTTCTAGCACTTTCGCTTAAACGCCACCGTCGTTGGGTCACAAGTGCCCAACGAAGAAATACAGAGCTGCCCTCTCTTTTATCTTCCTTTGACGCCAAGAATCTGGAAAACGTAAATGTCTTCCACAAGCCACATGCAAACTGGTGAGCGCTGTCCAAAACGTAAGTCACTGAATGCTTGCATTAATCATCTCACAGCACAATCTGAAAAACGCAGTTCGGTGCAATTGCCAATCCACTACCGTCAAGCATAAAGGTAAGGATGCAGCCCAAGCTCAAATCCGAATATGCCAAGCATGGTTTCCAAGACACAGAACAAGCACGATTTCAAAGACGTCAATCGAAGATTCGAAGACACAGAGCAAGCTCAAATCGAAGACACCAAGCGCTATTCGAATGATATAGAGCAAACACAAATCATAGACGCCAAGCGCTATTCGAAAGATACAGAGCAAACGCAAATCGCAGATTCCAATTAATCGGTGGTGCTCACTTTAGAAAATCATCCCCACTTATATAGCCATTTCTCCTTAACTGTTTGACGTCGGCGCTCCTCCAACGATGGCAACATATCGGCGAAAGAATTCTTTTTTCTTCCGTCGCTTAAGGGTTGAAAGACCCTTTAATAATAATTAAAATAATAATTATTATTATTTTATTAATAATAAATTAAACTTGGACCTTTGACAAAGGTTTGAGTTAATTTAATTATTAATAATAAACATGGACCTTTGCATTAAGTTAAGCTTGGTTTTAATAAAAACCCTTAATGAGTCCAAATGGTTTTAAGAAAAACCTTTAACCTTGTCACCATGGTTTTAATAAAAACCCTTTAACATAATGAAGCTTCTCAAGATATTCTTGACATCACACTCTTTTGATATCAACACAAAAATGCCTTTTGACATCAATGACAACTTATACATTTGAGCAAAGGCAATGTACCCAAAGTACCCAAAATTGCCAACACATTTTGCCTTCACCAAAGGCTACCGTGTGTACCTTATTTTGCCTTCTCCAATGGCTGCTTTGATGCTAGATGTATTCAACTTGACATCCTTGCTATACCTATACCTTCTACCTATTTATTTTACCTTTATTGATGTCTTTTATCTGAGAATAAAATATGCTAATGCTTGGGTTATTGATGCATGTTGATGCTACTAAAACTATCTCCCTTTCCTTGGAGATACTTCACTTTTAGATATATTTTGAATGGCTCTAAGGAGATGCTTGCAAACGTAAAATATAGTGGTGTAGACATTTTCCCCCCTATAATATCCAACTGACTCTCTTGGCTTCTCAAATTGATGGTTAATACTCCTTTTTTAGGTTGAGATGAGCTAGAGTTAATATTACCTTCTAACCCTTGGCAATTCTTACCTTGCTTGGTTACTTTCACACTTACTAATCCAAGCTTTCCAATAATCATTTTTCACTATAGAATATACAAATGTTTAGAGTATTCTCTTGCTTAGAGAAGTCAATATAATGTTGATATTTTTCTTCTCTCAAAATATATCTAACTTCTATTTTTATGTGCAAGTTTGAACCTTGTAGACAATAAATTTTGCACTCCCTTTAATACTTTAAATAGAAATCTATTTATGCAACCTTTAATATTGAAATTGGTGCTCAATAAACTTTAATAAGACACCAAATAGAATTTCAACTAATGAACCTTTTGCACCTTTGTTGCATACCTTTTCACCTCTGTAGATGATGATGATGATGATTTAAATCACCTAAATTGTTGCCTTTTGTAGATGATATTGCAGCTCTTCTAGGCTATCTAAAAATAGCTCTCTGGCTTATCTCTTTTCAGCTTTAACACTCCACTAATCTACTGCTCGAAACTATGATTTGGTGGCTCCACTACTCCTTTAGAATGTAGTTTTAAATTTTGAACCTTAGCAGCTATTTATGCTGCCCAAATTGTTGCTTTCTTGCTGTCCTCAAATCTGAAAAATTTTAGATTGTAAAGCATTCAAAACCTTCACCGACATGTTGTCCTTGAATATCAAAAATTCAGTATGAAACTCCTCCAAATCATAGTTGAGATATTTATCAGGAAACCTTCAATAGCAATCCTCAAATCTCTCAAATTTGGTGGTTTCTCTATCTATTTTCTCTTGTCAAAATATGAATTCAATATTGGTCTATCTAGTGGCCTTCTTCTCAAGATTCTAAAATTTTTAACATCTCCAAAATACTTTAAAATTTGACAAACTTCTTTCCAAATATTTCTCCTTTGGGCTTGTTATCGGAATGTGACAATTGTCCCAATTATTTATTATTAGGAGATTCTACTTAATAGTAAATTTCTTCTAGGAACTCCGTCAATTAGGCTCACTAAGCCTTGTCCTTGTTTCTACTTTAGACCTCTCCAAGATCTTCAATCTTGCAGCTTCAAAAACCTTCAATGAGACCTTCCTTGATCTCTTCAATCTTCAACTATGGAAGTTTCATAGTGAGATCTCCTTCTTGGATCTCCTAAATCTACTACTACTAAAATATTGTAATAGAAAATTTTGGTAGTCCTCTATCCTCAATCTTCCACTATGGAAGTTCTTCAATAGGGCCTTCTATGGACCTCTTCTTCAATGTTAAGTTTTCAATATTTAATGGAGACCACCAATATCCAATATTCACGAGCACTCTTCTCCTTGAATCTCCTATTCCTTCAATGAGATCTTCTTTCTAGGAACTCCTTCCTAGATTTGCAATATCAAATGTGGCTTCCTTTACCACTATATATCTCCTCAATATTCAACTAGGAGTCTTCAATCCACAGATATTTCAATGGAACCTTCTCCCTAGGCTTCCAAATATTTAATCTACAACTTGTTACTTCAAGTATTGGATTGATTCAAATATGATGTTATTCCTAGCTCTTGTAGGAATATTATCAACTCTATTTAAATTTTCTTTCTTCTACAATAAATTATTAGGCAATGATAATATAAATTTCTATAAATCTATAGAAAATAATCTTCACTAATTGGATTGACAATCTAGTGGATGCAATGTTGATTTCTAGTCTTCACAAGTTTTCCTGCATCTCCGTGGAAAAACTCTAGCCAAATATAATTTCAAAAATCTAAAAATGATATTTACAATCTCCTCTCAATCGCTCTTTTGGCTCTCAGTATTTACTATTGATCTACCTAGTGCTCTGATACCACTATTAGCTTTTGAAGCTTTAAACTTAAAGGAAATGCAACCATAAGTATGGAAATAAGCACACAATATTATAACTACGATAATGGCTAACTAGTATGCATAAAAATATGATAGAAAACTTGATTCAATGCTTAAGAAATGATCATATAATAAAGCTCACAAAAATATACAATGCTCATCAATGGAGGTCACAACCTCTTCATTTTGCAAAAATGGATCTACATTGTATCTACTACTACTCTACCTATGCACTCCAAATCCTCCCTCTTTTCTACTCTATGAAAGTCTAATTATAATGATATGCAACTCTTTGCCTTAAATATTCCTGACATCTCACTATTCTATTCTAAGGACTTATGTACATGTGGACTACATGCACATTTACATCATTGCACATTCTAACACTTGTGCATTTATTACATTGCTTTAATAAAGTACTTTAGTCCTAATAAACTCCTAATCTAAATATGTACCCATGATGGTACATTGGTAAGGTACCAAATAATGTAATATATTCCAACACTACATATACCCCCTTTTTGATACATTTAAAATTTTAATAAATGCATAAAAAACAATTGTAGATGCCTTTGATTTTAAGAGAGAAGCGATGACCAAAATTTGATTAATCAATATAGGGTGAAACATATCGAGAAATCATTTTTAAGAGAAGCAAAATTTTGAGATTTTATTGGATAATTTTCTTGTTAAGATTTATGGAAGGTTTAAATTGAATCTTACCCCTAGCCTGGTTGCCTCCTCGAGTTTATGAGGGACAAACTAAGGTCCCAAAGGAGCTTGAATGAGTTGGATAAGAAGTAAGTGGAGAAAAATTTACCCAATTCGAGGTAAAATAGGCCAAAGGGCATGGGTAGAAGTCATTTTCACTGCATGTAAGAGATAAAAATGGCTTTAAAGAAAAATCTAGGATTTTGCAAATGCGTAGTAGGGATGTCCAATTCATATACTAGACTTAGTACATGGTGGAGTAGTCCCAGGTGGGGCCCAAGGACAAGTATGGATATTTTCCATCCATTAGTATTTTTGTTTTTTAGATTTTTAAGTTTGTGATATCACAGTCAGCATGTTCTCTCTACATAGCATGATTACGTTGTCTCATATGCATTGAGAGAGTGGCGTATTCTTGATTTTTGTGGATTAATAAATTTATCTTTTGTTGAAGAATTCTTATTTAGCCAATGAATTTGCTAAGGGTTTGAAAATTTGATTAATTATTTTAGAGAAATCTAACTCTGTTGTTGATTTTATTGGATGCAAGTATTAGATGTTTTAGAGTGTTAACAATGATACCCATGCAGTTTGTGGTTGATGGTGGTAGCAATGACACTAACAAAATATGATATCCTAGATATGGTGGGTATAGAATATTTAGTGATGATGCCATTCATCGAGTTGTATCATGCACTTTTGACTGCTCTTGCAGAGAGGTGGCACTTAGAGTATGTCATTTTTATTTTATTGAATCAGGAGATGACAGTGACATTAGAGGATATCTAGAGGATACTCCAGGTACCTATCTGAGGTTCCCAATTATGAATGAGTTGTAATTAGGCTAAAGCCATATTAGGATTGAACTATGGTTGTTAGTTTGATATGGCATGGTATTGACATCAATGCCATGTATCATATAATACTGCTAGATCAGATTACAATACTATTATTTTTTGGGTTCAAGTTTGCTAATTAGGGATACCAACAAGGGGCTACAACACTAAGGATTATTTGATATTACTGCTCATATGAGAGACAAGCTGGTATAGTTTGCATGGGGTATATTTATCCTATATAGGCTATACAATATTGTTCATATTGTAGCCTACAAGGATGTAAAGAGTCTAGTTTGTTGTATGCTCTTGCATATTTGGGCATAGGAGCATATAACAATTAGACAATTGATTGGGCTACCCATAGACCTAGTTGACCCATAGATATTATTTGGTTTTAGATGGTATCATGCCCATGATATTGGTAGGAGGGATTTCAAAGGGGTGGCATATCGATGGATCAATGATGACTTACAACTAGATCAAATAGTACGGAGACCCTAGAGAGAGCACATACGATGTTGAGGATGGTGTCAAATTAGCCAGGGTATGGAGGATTAGATGGCTATGAGGACCATATGGAGAGTTTGAGATTTATCACCTAGATTGATTTTTTAGGTAGTTTGGCCTTATTCAATGGATCCTAGTGATGGTATAGTTTTAGATCCAACAAGTTACTCGAGAGACAAAAAAGATTTGATGACATTTTGAATCCTGAGAGCTTTGTAGATGAGGATATAGACAATCCTCCTATTGTATATCCTAGGATCAATGATGCAAGGGTTGCTCTAGGCTATCTCTAGTGGTACCATCAAATTTGTCCTGCATGGGTTACACCAGTGATGAGGCAGCCATGAATGGAACCTAGGTTGAGTAGGATGGTTTGTCATCATGTCTAGATAGCACAAGAGAGGTTATAACAAAGACTGAGATATGGATCTACACCATCACATGCATTGATTATCCCAGGGTTATGCACAATGGCAAAAATTCATAATTTGGGCAAATATTAGGATTTACAAAATTAGAAATTTACGAATATGAGGACCCTCGACGTTAGCCCATTAACCTAAAATTTTTGGGATCAATTATTTCTTAGGGTGAATTCACCACAACATATATCCAAACATAGGCATATTTGTACTTGTTGGAAAGCTCTTTTCAAGCCTGGTATAATGGTTGTGTTTTTATGAAGTTATAAGGTGATTTAATAGGTCAATATTTATCCCAAATATGACCTAATATTTAGAGCTTAAAATACCCCCAAATTTTGGTGTGAAGATGATTAATTTGATTTGCTTAGGATTCACCTTGATTTTGATTAGGATTCACCATTTTTTTACAAGTATATTTTGGGTCCAATCCCTTATGCATAACCTTGGATTGTACCTTTGCTAGCTATGACTCATGATATTGGGCCAGGATCAATAGGGCAATAGAGGATGCATCCCAACAAGATAGGGATGCCATGATGAGAAATATGGAGCTACTGTTGGGTTAGCAAAACCAAGCATTGGTAGAATGAGATATAACTTTCATGGAGAGGAACCAAGCCATGTTAGAGAGAGATCAAACCTTGATGTAGAAGTATCAGTTGAGGACTAAGCATGATAATTCCATAGCCATAGTGGTTGTAGTTGGGGCTAGGATTAGTGATGTAACTATTAAGGGTTTATTCAACTAGATAACTACTCTTCAATCTTTGTACATTGTAAAGGTGGTGAGGAGCATGCACTATATATTAAAGGTATCATTATCCTTTAAGGTTTAAATATCGTTCTTGCTCTAGGTTGAGATTAGTGACATGGCCTTCATAGCAATTTGTTTAGTTTCCTCCTCAACCAATCAAGGGTGGGTCAAATATCTAAGGTCTATTGCATAGAATTTTAATTTTTTTGAATGGCATGAGAGCATCAATTTTTTTATGAGACATATCATATAGATGATAGGATCTAAGTGTACCAATTTTGATAGGTTGTGGTACACTAGGTTGACATGTTATTTAGATATGTATAGACATGTATTGATTATTCACTACTTCATGATTATGTCAGTTGCCATAAATCTGTAGCAACTTTTTGGTAAGGCTTCCTCTTATAAGCATATTTTATATCTTTGTAGAATAAGTTGCCTAAAATATCAATGGGACATTAGTACCTCTCATATTGTTAAGCTCTACATAACAATTAAGCTCTAAGTTTCCCCTTTAGGATAGTTTTATCTAATGTAATGAACCTCACTACACTTTCTTATTTCATGACTATACGAAGACATCCTTAAGAGAGCATCATAGAATTCACTATCTGATTTAGTAGGACATAAAATAAAATTCCTTAGGAGGTGATATCTTCCCAAAATCAAGCATATATCCACTGCCTTCATGCTTTTTGTTTCAGACTTGAGCTTGCAGATTTGATAATCAAACGAGATGAAATTCCCTTAGATTTTTAAAGTTGCTATAGTGATAGAAAATATTCTTATTTTAATTGGTAAGATACCTCAAAATAAGGTGATCCTATACCTCCTAGATATCCCTCAACAATATCTACAAGCTTTGTTTCCAATTGCTACAACACCTCCACCAACCTCATTTCTAGCTCTTTCATCACCTTCACTAGCTACTTTGCTTATGTACCCATATCAATAGTCAACCCTTCCAATTGCCTCAATGTAGTATTAGCATATTTTAAAGCCAAAAGGAACCCACAAATATGTAGGAGCTTAAGGCAATAGTCAAGAATCTAAAATATAAGGTCATTGTCATTGAAATGTAGAGAGTTGAAAGGATATTTAAATGTTATCAACAAAGAAGATACCTCTATTTCACAAAATACCAAGGAGCTTCAACCAATAATGCTATCAAAAAGTAATTTGTTATTGTCTGAAGATAATAAGAAGGAACATCCACTATTTGGGAAGAGTACTAGTGTCTAGCTTGCAATGATCCACATAATGGTAATACCTATATGGTCTATCATCATCAACGTCATATAGTTACAACCTATAAAGTGGAAAGACAATCAAAAGGGTTGGTCAGCATGTTCACAAGTCCTAATCACAAACTCTTAGCAAAAGAGTCTTCATCTTTCAACATTTCTCATATACTTACTAGACTTAGAAAAATATCCTTTCTATTATAACCCTAGAGGGTTGATGCTATCTATCAGCCTCAAGAAGAGCAAAGAAAGAATAAATATAAAGAGCAAACCAAGTTGAAAGAACCTAAATCCATCCAAGAAAAAATAAAGGAAAAATATCGAAAAAGCTTCAATTATCCTCCATCACTAGAAAGCAAAGGCAAGAGGACACACAACAATACCAAAAAATATTTAAAGAATCAGTCCAAAAAGAAGAAAATATTTCAAATCCCCTGGATACGATATCGTTGAATAACTAAGGAGAACTCCCTCAAGGGGAAAAAATGGATGCTTTACTAATCCTTGGATAAATTGATCTACTTAGAGAATATTTGAAAACCACATATACAAGTGATTTTAGCCATTCAAGCTAGAATCCAATTCAAGATTAAAAAACTTATGGGAAGGGCAAGAGTAATCCTCCACAATTTTATATATCCCTATGTATGGAAGGTTATATTATGCACAACTACATGGTAGGTTTTGGAGTTGTAATAATAGTCATACCAAAGGTTGTATATGATGCAATGGGTATAGAATACAATTAGAGTAGTTATGATGTGCTTCAGCTATATGGGACTCCAATGCAGATGTTCAAGATGATTAAGAATATTCCAATGGTGTTACATAAAATCTTAGAACTAATTATGATCAAGAAGTAATGGTGGTCAATATTTTTTTTTTTTTTGGGTTATGCCTATCTAGAGAGTTTAAAACTAAGATTGGAGGGTACCTATCCTTGAACTATATCCATATGGTGATCACTTATAAAGAAATGAAGGTTATGATCTATGTGGAGAATCGTAAGATCTATCACATAGAAAATATGAAGGAAAACATAAATTTTATAGAAAAATGATCTATAAACCCTTGAAGGACTGGTGGAAAAATTACAAGCAAGGGATGAGTTCTCTCTGAATATTTTTAATGTAGTGACAAAAATTGAATTGGGAACCTATTATATGATGGATCTAGATAGTCATCATTCTCTAGTCATTACAAATTAGAAGCTTTAGAGAACATAGATGTGGAAGTTATTCTTTGATGGATCAAGACGTAAGAATGGATTTGGATCTATATTAGTCCTTAAGTCTCCTTCTAAAGGGGTGAAAAGGTTCTCCTATAGGCTAATTTAGAACTATAAAAATAATTTTGTTGAATACAAATCCCTATGTTTAGGATTTTTAAAAGCAAATAAGAATGGTATAAATAACCTTTTAATCTATGGATATTCAAAACAAACATTATATCAAGTTACTAAGAAATGTAACAACAAGCACCATTATATTAAGGCTTATCAGAGTAAAGTTTAGGACATGTTATAAATCTTTAATGCAATCAATGTATAGATCATTACAAGAGATAATAATGCATTGGTAAATGAGCTAGCTTTAACGGGAGTATACTTTTATAGTTTATATCATTTCTAAGAATTGAAGAGCACCAAGAGGAGTAAAGTTGATCTTTTGGCCATCCATCCCAGATAAGGAAACTTTTTGGAAAGTATTTGACAATGATCAAAAAATAGTAGATTTTATAATAGAATAAGCTATATATGCAAATGATCCAAGGGGGTGGAAAATATTGTTGATAGTGATGATATTATAAAGTTGAAGAATAATCATATCCCTAAAGGATTGATTACCTTAGAATTCTTATTTGATAACAATGATTGGATGAAAAGCCAAAGGATGAAGAAAGATAATAAATAATTCAAGGAGGTCCAAATGAAGTCTAGAAAAATGATCAAGATTGAAACAAGTTGTACTAAAAAGGAAATAAAAGACCTTACTGCACTCTACAAATAATTGAGATATGTAATAGCTTGGGGTTATGATGATCTCAAATTATATGATAAGCAAGTCATCCAACATACCATTGAGGTGCTTCTTGATGCCAAATATTTTTGATAAAATCAAATATCGATGAATCATAAGATTTAATCCCTAGTGAAGCATAAACTACTAAATATTTTAAATACAAATATCATATACTCAATCAAGCATTCCAAATTGGTGTATAATCTAGTCCTAATCTAAAATAAAATGGTGAGATATGACTATGAATTTATTTCCATAATTTAAATAAAGCTTTGTTAAAATATCATCACCCTCTACCACAAAGACCAGTAGAAAACAACATTCACCACAAAGTGGGGGATATTTGCTTACTAGAGAATATCATTTGGTTCATCTAATGTTGGGGCTACATTCAATAGAGTTATGAACATTTCTTTTGGAGATATGGTTAATAAAATAATCCTCATCTATCTAGATGTATATGGTATCATTCTCTCATGATAGAAATCAACATATAGGCTAGTTAATATTGGTCTTCAAAACTATCAAGAGTTTGGGATTTCTCTAAATCCCAAGAAATCTACTTTTGCAATCAATGAGGGAAAATTGCTCGGATATGTTGTCTCAAAACAAGGGTTATCTATTGATTTGGATTGGGTAAAATAACTATTATCACTTCCTCTACCATTGAAAAAAAGTCTTTGCAATATTTCTCTGGGAAATTTATCTTTTTTTGAAAATTCATATCAAACTTTGCTTAGATCGTCAAACCCATGACTATGTTATTGAATAAGGAGGTGCCTTTTGATTGGACCGAGGAGAGAAAATAAGCTTTCAAGAATATAAAACAAGAAATAGTTAAAGCCCTAATTTTGGTAAATATGAATTATGAACAGGGCTTCATCTTGTATGTGTATGATGTGGAAGATAGTATAGATGTAGTACTTACACACAAAAAAATATCAAGAAGAACACCCAATAGCTTTCATCAGTCAGACTCTATAAATTATCGAAAGTGAAACAACTTCAATGAGAAATAATTATTTTCTCTTATTATATATCATAGCATAAAATCATTGTATATGTTGTAATTTCGAATGTCCAAAAATTTATCTTACAAGAAAAATTGGTGAGAAGAGAGCAGGTTGGATCACTAAGATTTAGGAATATGATATAAAAATCAAGTTAAACAAACTAGTCAAAGGAAGAGTTTTATGCTAATATATTGTTAACTCTATAGTTGAGTAGAATATATTTTTAGAATATTTCCATGAGCCTAAATTAGAATAATTCCTTGATGAGCAGAGTGATTGGGTGACAGACCTTATGAGATATTTGAAGACTGGTAAATGTCCAAAAAGATCAAAAGTAGTGCTATATGAATTTTATTTAGGCTTCTCTCGAGGACACTAATTTGGTCGAACAACTACAAAAAATATCCTAATATTTGGGTACTATTAGCCTACTCTTTTTTAGGATACCTTCAAAAATGTAAAATCCTGTGAAGTTTGCCAAAGGTTTGTAGTAAGAAGAAAAATACAATGCTCCCTCTTAGGCTAATTATAGTAGATGAGCTCTTTTAGCAATGGAGGCTTGATTTTATTGGGTTCATCACTCCTAAATATTCCATTGGATATAAATTTATTCTTACCACAACAAATTATTTTACTAGATGGTCTAAAGTAGTGGCCACGAAGAAGACAAACTAGGTAGTTTTGATAAATTCTTTTGAAGAAGTTGATCACCAGGTTTAGAATCCTAGAGACAATTATAATAGAAAATGGACCCATATTTATAGGTGTCAAGCTCCTCAAATTTACTTCAAAATATGGTATCTATTTAAATATCTCATCTAACTACTATCCACAAAGTAATGGTTTATATGAGTTAACAAACAAGAAAATATTACATATAATCTAGAGAACAGTTGGAGAAAACTAGAAAAAGTGGCATTTAATGTTGGACTAAGCATTATAGGTATATTGAATCACATCAAAAGGTGCCTTGAAAACATTTTTGTACTCTCTAGTCTATGGAAAATGGGTTATATTGCCATTATACCTAGAGCTCCTAACTATGAGGCTCTTAAGCACTCATGATTTCCTAGATCTAGAACCTGTGGAAGCAAGGTGAGTTGAATTAATGTTCTTAGAGGAACAAAGAAAAAAGGTGTATAACATTTCTTGAAAATATTAGAGCTGAGTCAAACAATGGTTTGACAAAAAGACCTCTCCTTAGGGCTTTAAAATTAGAGATCTAGTGCTAAAATAGGATGAGGACATAGCTAAGCCTAGAAGCACCAAAAGTTTCATTGGCTTTGGTCAGATCCATATCAAATCACTAGAATTAGGGAATGCAATTCTTTTGAGTTGACTATAGCTAGAGGTTTAAAATTATCAATTCTAATAAATGGACTATTTTTTAAATGTTTAGTTTAGGAAAGCACATTGAGTCATGTAACATAATTTAAATAATAATATTTATAATAAAATAAAGCATTTTAATAAAGGTAGGGTTGTCAAAAAGCTATTGGTTGAAATGGGCAATGTCTTGTAAGGGAGAATCAAATCAATATATTCATATGAATCACAACCTTGGGAAAAGCACTTTAGTTATGACACAAAATATATGTGCATTAATGCATCTTTAATGCTAAACACTGGCATATATCAATAAAAACTACTCATTTATTTTGTATAGTATACTAAAAGCATCCTAGCACTTAGTTATTCCTGAGCAAAGGCTAAGAGAAAGTGTAAGATCCCCCTAGCTAAGAAATATTTTCTAGATTTGCTATGGAATCCAAGAAGTCGATTATAGTTGACTACTTGGAAGATGTTTTCAATACAATTCTTACCCTCAAGTAAAAACATCTGAGGGATACAACATAACAAAAGGCCACCATATTTTTAATGGATCACCAATCTAGACATGCTTAGGACTCCTTGGTATGGTTTAGGTTCATAAGAGTACACGCTTGCCCAAATTTTGTTGAAGCAGTAGCTCAGTATTATGATGAGAATCATGGACTGTAAGGGATGAAAGTGGCCAAGTACATTTTCTATTTTGCCTAACTATTTTACAGATGCCTTTATTGGAATTGTTCCTTCTTTTATACCTAAATCATTTGACTAGGAAATCCAATTCATTTTTTATTCTGATAATTTAGAATCATGGCTAGAGAAACAATTTGCAAAAAATATAAATAGTTCTCCTAGAATTCTAGCTTGTATAACTAATTTTCAGCCCTATTTATAGGATATTTTTGCTATGCTAGCTATTATTATTTATTTGAAAATAGATACGATAGTGAATAAATATTAAGTAGCCATGGCCTATGCCATCAATAAATCCAAAACCCCATTTAATTTGATTGGGAAAATTCCTTAGTGACCAAATGTATGAACAACTTATAGGATTTAGTAAGGTAGGAGTTTTCCCATATCAATCCCACCTGGCCTAGAATTTTTTTTTTTATTTCAAAGGAGATATATTCCTAGACCTTCAAATTAAAAAATAATACGATGATGGAGGGGTTTTGTTTGTAGTATATTGGAAATCATTGCTTCGATCCTCCAATTCTTTCTATGATTTCAATAGATTTTTCCTTAGTCTAGCATTGTCATGCATAAGGGGATGGATTCCTAGGTTGACAAAAGAAGAAAAAGAATACATGTATGAAAATTGGAGGTTGGTATTTTATACCATAAGGTACAATAATAAGAGTGTATGGCTTCACTAGAGAACCAATCCTGCTACCACTTTCTTCCCCTATATGTTCTCCTCTTTGCTCTCCCTCTCACTCTTCTCTACCACCATCTTCTCCATATCATTCATCTCCACCACCAATGGAACTTTTTATCATGATCCTCCTTGGTGGACTTTTGGCACAAAGAAACAATATATTAATCTATGATATTTTAATACCTAACTTGAGAAATTAAACCAACTATACAACGTTTATTTGTTTTGAAAAAACATGGTACTGTTGACAAATTACCAAGATGTGCAAGATCATGTACACTTGTAGGTGTAAAAAGAAGAATCATCCACCAGAAGTGAAGGTACTTGAGGTTTGGGAAATGATTATTAAGGTAGCTTGAGGGTAACATGGATAGATACCTTCATATAGGTATGCATTATCGATAGGAATAATCATCAATACGCTAACCACCTTGAGCCTCGGTTGATAGCCTAGTAGCTATCATAAATCCTCCGGTTGAGAAGGGTGATTGGGTTGATGGAAAGAATCCCTTCTTGTCTGTTGCATATGTTTGATTGTCTTTTATTTCTTCACTATCTGCATTGGTGGTTTGGAAAATTAAAACATGCATGATTTAGTTGTCTTTGAAAGCTCTTTATTTTGCTTAAAAACCTATACTCTCTATTTTATAAATAATAGAGGTTTTACTTTAAAATGATAATGGAATTTCATTTTAATAGAAGCATTATTTAAAATGATAATAAAATTTCATTTTATAAATAATAGAGGTTTTACTTTAAAATGATAATGGAATTTCATTTTAATAGAGGCATTATTAAAAATTATAATAGAATTTCATTTTTATAAATAATATAAGCTTCATTTTAAAATGTTAATGGAATTTCATTTTGAAGATTTAGTTGTCTTTGAAAGCTCTTTATTTTGCTTAAAAACCTATGCTCTCTATTTTATAAAAAATAGAGGTTTTACTTTAAAATGATAATGGAATTTCATTTTAATAGAAGCATTATTTAAAATGATAATAGAAGTTCATTTTATAAATAATAGAGGTTTTACTTTAAAATGATAATGGAATTTCATTTTAATGGAAGCATTATTAAAAATGATAATAGAATTTCATTTTTATAAATAATATAAGCTTTATTTTAAAATGTTAATGGAATTTCATTTTGAAGATTTTTTTCAAACCTTGATAGAGTTCATTTTTAAGTAATGGTTGCTTATGATAAAACTTCATTTGAGACATTAAACATGTATTTTTGTTAAATAAAGGCCTTTCATTTAAGAGGTATGGTGGACTTCTTCTGGCTATGATCGTACATTCAAAGGAATGAAGGCTTTGCTAGCCTCGAATAGAGAGAAGCTTCCCTCCCTCACAACAAATATTGTAAATTAGATTTAAAAGGTGGAAAAATGGTCGGTTGTCACCTCCAAGTGGGTGGTGAATTAAAGGTAGTTTTCAAATAATGAAAACAATGTGTTTTAAATATATAATATCTCCCTGGATGATAGAGAAATTAATTCTAGTAGGTAAGAAGAATGGCAAAATTTGAACAAGTCGTGGAGCATGACAACAAAACTTTGTTCTTGTTAAGAAAGAAGGGAAGGTTTTTTTTTTTAGGGAGTGGAAGGAGAAGTTGGATAAAGAAGGTAAATTTATAGAAGCAAAACCATAGGGTGAAGCACCAATAGTTGATAGCATTCAAGAAGGAAAAACACTCCCTTTGTGAAGAGATATCCAAGTTGGTATTGTAGCTAACCTGCTAATCAGTTAAGATATAAGGAACAATTTTATTTATATATGTTTTTGATATCTTCTCAAGCACCTGTGTTGTCTTTGTATCTACCTTGGTTATGTGGTTGTTGGTATCATCTTTAAGTCGAGTTTATCTCTTTTGTGTGGTAAACTATTAACTCTAAGACCCCCCTAGAAAGATAAAATTCAATCCTTGCCATGTGTGATAGCAACACCTTATATGGTTAATCCAATATAGTTTCATGGCTAGCACTCTACCCTTAGGTGTTACGTCTATCTCTCTCCTAGTTTCACCAGCGTTGCTTTGTGGGTACCAGTCATTGATTGGATTGGTAGTAGCCTTCCATGATTGTAGAACCTCCCTTCTCCTAGTCATAGGGTTGATGTGGTGGCACTTTTGGCTATCCTAAGACAATAGAGTAACACAATCACCATAAATTGAACCTCCCTTTCATCTTCTTATTGTGTTATCACCATAGCACATAGGGATTATTGGAGTGCATCCATAGGATGTGGTTGTGGTTTCTTGAGCACGCATTGTCTGAAGCGCTACTATGTATGTGTGTGACAAGGTTAGTAGACTCCAAGAGGTCATTCCTTATCTGTTATTGACTGGTTTTCATCTTCTTGGAACACATATTTTATCGACTCCTCTCTTAGGGTTGTGGGTGAGCGCATGCTATCGACGTCCTTGGCTGTGTTGAAGGCAGAATCGAATGTTCTTTTGGAGCATCTATGTTTTCTCATGTATGAAAATAAATATATGTTTTATTTTAATTAAATAAGAAGTTATTTGATTAAGATAAAAGGAAATAAATTTATGTTTTATTTTGATTAAATAAGAAGTTATTTGATTAAGATAAAATAAAAGAAATATATGTTTTATTTTGATTAAATAAGAAGTTATTTGATTAAGATAAAAGGAAAGAAATATATGTTTTATTTTGATTAAATAAGAAGTTATTTGATTAAGATAAAAGGAAAGAAATATATGTTTTATTTTGATTAAATAATAAGTTATTTTTTTTTGGTAAGTAGTGTTTGTATTTACAACGGGTTTTAACAAGGATCCCAAAACCTGATTACATAAGCAATGGGCCTAGGGCATCAATCCCTTGAAACTGAACACCAAAACAAAAATCCCGCCCAACGGTAACAGTAAGCATGAAACAATCCCTCTTAGCAGGAAACAAACAAATAAGAAAGAAAGTAGTTTTAGAGATCCCGCCAAGCGAGGAGTAGCCAAAAACCACCATCGAGAAGATCTCGCCCAGCAGGAAGCAAAGAAAAACTGTTACAATAAAATCCCGCCTCGCGGGAAGCAGTCAAAACCACCACAAACAGTCCCGCATAGCAGGAAGCAACAGGGAAATCCTACCATCCGAGAAACCAGCAGAAAAGAAAGGATGCCGCCTCGTGGGAAAATCGACGGATTTGGCGGATCCCACCCTATGGAGAAACCATCCCGCCTACCGGGAAAACATTTCGTTCAGCAAGAGCCATCCGACAGGAAGCCGACAGCCAGCACAGAGAGGATCCAGCCCATCAGAAAGTGACCAGAGAGTTGCACCATAAGGAACCCACCTCGGGAAAACAGAAGAGGATCCCAACAGCAGGGACCAAGAATCCCATCCAAGCACAGAGCCCGTCGAGGATTCACAAGAAAAAGGGGGAAGCTGTCCAAACCCTAAACCGTCACCTCCACCACACCGAGAAACGCAGGGGACCAGATCCACGCGAATAACCTGCAAAAAACCCCAAGGGGAAGCCTGAGGGAAAAATGGAAGGGATCCCCAACCAAACAGGGATCCCTGGGAAGCACCAGTCCAAAAAAACAACCAAGGAAACCCTAGCCGGTCGGGAGGGGCGCAGATAGTGGAGAAGGATCTCCCCCCAGGAGATCATCTGCAAACAACCACTCCCAGGGAGGGATGACCTGGGTTGAGCCAGGGACTGGGCAGGAACCAGGAGCCATGGGAGGGGGATCAGGGGAGGGACCAGAGCCCTCCCCTCTCTACTTTCTCAAAAACTTTTTTTTTTTTTTTAAATAATAAGTTATTTGATTCAGATAAAAGGAAGGAAATATATGTTTTTTTTTATTAAATAAAAAGTTATTTGATTAAGATAAAAGGAAAGAAATATATGTTTTATTTTGATTAAATAAGAAGTTATTTGATTAAGATAAAGGAAAGAAAAATATGTTTTATTTTGATTAAATAAGAAGTTATTTGATTAAGATAAATGAAAGAGAA
Source organism: Wollemia nobilis (assembly GCA_028583015.1). Lineage (NCBI taxonomy): Eukaryota > Viridiplantae > Streptophyta > Pinopsida > Araucariales > Araucariaceae > Wollemia > Wollemia nobilis. The sequence continues at coordinate 2,578,233 of JAQPPZ010016892.1, read as the reverse complement.
TTGGGTTATTTGTAAACTGAAGTAGTAAAGCTTTAGTTTATCAAGTAAACATAATGATTGTTTTACATATTAAAGTAATGGGACTTTGATGTATGAGATAAAGGAAAAGTAGTTTACTTTATGAATTGAATTAAAACTTTGATTCATGGAAAATAAAGGAACCCCGTATATTTAATGATAAGGGTATGGAACTTTAATTGATTATAAAGGAAAGGGTTTGATTTACGTGAAAACCATGTTCTAAGTGGTGTATGTTGAATAAATTTCTAAAGGTATTTGAGAGATAAAAATAAAGGAAGGATTCTTTATGATGTCAACTATGCATTAGATGCTTAAAAACTTGCTTAAATTTGTATAGTTGCAATTTGGCAAGTAAATATTAGATGCATTTAGTGGCATGCTTATCCTAAAGTAACCCTGAGTATTTAATAATTAAGGATATGGGGCTTTAATTCAATGAAAATTTAAGGGTTTGAATTAAGTGAAAACCATTTTCTAAGTGGTTTATGTTGAATAACTCTCTAAAGGCATTTGAGATATGAAAATAAAGGAAGGATTCTTTATGATGTCAACTATGCATTAGATGGTTAAATACTTGATTAAATTTGTATAGTTGCAATTTTGTAAAGTAAATATTAGATGCATTTAGAGACATTCCTATCCTGAACCATGAGTGCCTTGATCCCCTATCATCCTCAAAAAATCGATGAATAAAGAAGGAGATCCGAAGAGGCGGATGGGACTAATGCACCAATTTTTTCTCTACTTACCATTTATTTACTTATGCTCAAATAGACTAGATATGTGGGGAGATTTCTCTAATGAAATTGATGTTATGTATTATTCTTTGAGAGTATGTAAGGATTACCATACTTATATTTGTGTAGTAATTGTTTAATGGTTTGGAGAAGGTACTTTTACTCTATTACTATGCATTGGCTATATTTTATATTTAATATATTTCAATTAATAATATTCTCTTTTTATATTTATTTTTCCTAGTTTATTTTGTATGCTTTTAAGGTTATATCTTTTGTTAGACTTAGTATCTAGAATTAGTCTTGTTTTCTTGCTATTCAATCAAACCTAAGCGATAATTTTTAGGATGAACTTAGAGAGTGACATAAGAGATTGATACTCCCTTAGGGTGAACATAAAAAGACCTAAGTTACGAAGACCCCTTAGGGAGAAGGGAAACTAAGTTTGGGAAAAGCCTACATCCCAGTTAAGATAGCTCACTATGGAGACGAGATGGATAGCTTAACTCACAATACTCATAGCATACCTACACATATTGGCTTGTGTATGGTATGGGGATGCATGTATACATTTTATTGGTTGAAGGTGGTAAGTCTAGCTCATCAATAATGATGAGATAGATAGACTTATTTGTGGTAACACATGGTACACCTACACAGATGGGACTTGTGTGAGGGTATCTCATGAGATGTAGCTCTTCTGGAAAACTTAGGGGAATTAAATAATTAGGTAAAACTTAGATGGGTTAGGGGTTTATGAATCCCTCTCCTTTGTTAAAAAAAATATTTTCTTTTGTGTGTTTTCTATTTTCTTTTTTTAGGTCGTTACACTTTCCAAGTCACCTCCTAAAACCACATCTTCTCCACCTTTGCCTGCTTTAAAAATTCTATATGCCTCTCAAATTCCATCATTCTTTATATTTTTTCAAGCTATATCTCTTGCATCCACAACACCTTCTAGATATACTCACCCTCTTTTGTAGTCCTCTTTCACTAATCTCCTAGTCTCTACAATAAAAAAAATTGTTCTAGAAAGTACAAGCCAATGTGTAAGCTTAGTTTACTAAAATAAAGTAGAGGATAGAAGATTTGAACACGACATCAACAAGAGTTTTGAATATGTTGGATCCTAAGCAAAGATAGTGTATTTTGACAACCATGACCCATACTATGCCTAATCTTGCTTCCTAGTTGATTGAAACTAACTATCAAAATTCTATGCATATCATAGACACAAAAAAAGTTCCAATAGGGTATATGGCTCAATTGGCACACACATTAGTTGACATGTTGTACATATATGGAATTCAAGCAATGTCTAAAAAACACAAATAAAAGAAACAAAAAAGTGGTTGGCAATGGCTCTTGAAATTGAGAAAGCATAGATAAAAGCACTAAAAAAATCAAATCCAACAACTACAATAGAGTCTTGATGAAGCACCAACATCAACATAGCTACAAGAAAAAGAAGTTGGGAATAAGATTGCAAAAAAACTGTAGGACCTACAATAAGAGCTTGTTGTTTCAAATAAATAGATTCAAGCCTCCCAAGTCTCTATGGATGCATGTCAGAGGATAATAAAGAGATTCTAGGATTAAAATTTTAAAGCTATCGAGACCCTATCTCTAGTTATAAATTTTATTCATTATTATTAGCAAACCACCAGAGAGGTGCAAAATAACTTCAGTGTCATGCAAATTGTTATAGGTGATAAAGGTCAATAAGCTCAAGCTATTATTTATTCTTTAAATAAGGCCTATGTCCAACAAATTTATTTAGTTAGAGATAAGGTAACAATATACAAGATGGCATCATAAATGATTGAATGGGACAAAATAATAAACAAAGGATATGAAGTGCTTCGTTCACTCGCTACCATTGGAAATAAAGTTCTAAGAAGAATGAATGAAATCATCATGAATGGACTCCTATCGTTTTGGTGATAAAATTAGTAGATTTATTCTCTAAATGAACTAAAAGGTATTTGTGATAAAATAATTGAAGATTTGGATGAGTTTTCTGAAGGTCTAGATGATTTTGATGAAGAACAATTCTTCACTTTGCTAATAAGCTCATTGCAATGCATACTAGGGTTGTAGAATTGGGAAAGCATTTAAAAAGAATCCCATTCAAGGAATTTTGTAACTAAACCCCAACACAATAGGAATGAGAGGTAGCCAAGTAGGCTTTAGACCTACAAGTTCAAGGGATTGCAACTAACACAAAGAAGGATAAAGGTCCTATAATAGAAGAAGAGGATGTTAGATTCATAGGAGACTCCACAATCCAAGGATAATACCATCTAGTTTTAAAAATTTTGAAAAATATAATCCCCCAAGAGGTGTCAATAATATAGCCAAATTCTTTGAATTTTTTGTAAAATTATTTATCTACATTTACAAGTCTAAATATGCAATACCAAAATTGTAAAAATTCAAGTTGGAGGTTACAATCTACACTAAGTTTTTCTAAACTCATAAAATCTAAGTATGCCAAACAAATTATGCTAATGTTAGCAACACTTTTCAAAAAATTTGGCAAGATAAAGAGCTGGTGAAGAAGAATAAAGCTTGAGATTGGAAGATAACAAGTTAGACATTTTTTGTGGTGATGTTAGCATAATATTAAAGAGTCCAAACTAATCATAAAGTCAAAATCTCAAAGTCTAATAAAAATCATTCTACCTTTGCAAACCCAAAAGTCATGAAAAGCTAGAAATAAATAGTGCAAGAATGTTTCTTGCTACGGTCAGCAAGGCCCATCCAAACCTCTAGCATAATACAAAGTCGATAAAATAAGTGATATTTTTCAAGAAAGGAAGTAAGCTAAATATTCCTAAATGATGATGTTAGCCTAGGCCTCAGAAAGTTCCAACATAATGAAAGGCGTACAAGGAGCATGATAGAAAACCAAGCAAGTCAAATTGGTAACCTGAGATAGAGATTCACCAATGAAGATAATGATATCAACATCAAAGAGGTTTGGTGTGCTTATGAATAAGCATTTCTTTAGGAAATAAGGGCCAATATCCACTGAATAAAACCATTAGACCCCATGATTGTAGTGTCAAAACCTAAAATTAACCACCACCTTAGCAAATCACAACTGCTTGAAGTCTAACATGATAAGTGTTGAAGATGTCAAATGGCACTAGCTAATCCCTGATCATGTAGAGTTATTTTTATTTATTTTTGTACATAGTAGTTAGATCTAATTTAGATCTAATTCTATCGATGATTCAATGTTTGATTGTGGGAAGTTGTATGTTTATGCTACTTAGAAATGTAATAAAGAGTTGTTTGACTTACCCTAATTAATGTTTGCAGATCTCTTAACATAATATTTACACTTTGGCATTTATTGTTTGCTTTAATCAAAGTTTTTATTTTAGGTTTAATGTTGTTTGGTATTCCTTTGGTCTATCTATTAGGATTAAAAATTTTGGAATTCATTGGTTAGAGTGCTTGCAAATCTAAAAGTTGTAATGTCTGAGTTGAATGTATTTTTTTCATAGCATTAATTGTATAGTTTGTTAGGCTTTGCTTGTATCAAATAGCCAATTCTCATCCATTTTCCTTTTCTCTCTTTAGTCTCACAATAATAGTTTCACAAGGAACCAACCTTCTATAGAGGTTGGTTAGAATCAATTATGACCCATACAATCTTGACTTTGGTCTAGGGCATAAATTCATACCTAGGCAGTTTGAAGTATCAAGAGGAATGTATAAATATGAGTTTGCCCAGTCATATTTTTCCAACTCATAAAAATTGACAAATAGTTGATACAGTCAATAGTAGAGTTGATAACACAAATTTTAGACTAGATCAAGACACAATAAGTTGTGTAGTGTGGTTCATAGATCAATTAGTAAATTAGATCATGAAAAGTGGCATCATGTAATTTTTGATATATTGTATAGTCAACACATGCTTGGAACCCCCTCAACCACTCACACAATGGTACATGCTAGCCTCTCATTTTCTATAGGTAATAAAAAATATTTTTCAAGGTTTTAAAGGTATATTTTATGATTTTAAGGATAACTGTTTGGAGGCCATAACGTTTGCATACATAAGTGTTTTGATAGTATTTTTTAAATCACATATTTTTTTTATATCTCTCCATTGATGGAATTTATTTTGGTCACAATTACATAGAGAATTTTCTATTTGATAGAATAGCTATGGATCACCATACATTCTTATTGAGTGGTCATAACTATTCTACCTAGAAGATCAATATTGAATCTCGACTCTGAAGTAAGAGGTTAATCAAGTATGTGAATGAGAAGCCTTGTGATAGAGATTCTAAAGTAGTGAAGTGGCTTTACAAGGACAAGAAGGATAAGGCTCATGGTGTCATTGCTCTTCATGTTAACAACATATATGACACTAATGGTAGCAACACCATACATGCTAAAGTGTTTCCTAAGAAAATTTGGGGGCTATGTGATCAAATTGAAATCACACAAATCAATATATTGGAGGCTAAACTTGTAAACTTATCCCTAGAATCAATTGATTGTATTGATGAGTATGTAAGTTGGTTTAATAAATTGCAAGAGGAATACCCAAATAGAGAAAAGAAGAATTGGAAGCATTGGAGGATAGGAATATTGAATAGCTCAACATTATATTTAATAACATATCTAAAATATATAAGATAGTTGGTATTGTCTTTGGGATAATTTGTGTGTACTTCGTAAATTCTCTTGCACCACCTATTGATGGGATATTTAAATACTTTTTGCATTATCAGGCTAGAAAACATATGCATAGGGAAAAATCTATTTTCAATCAAGATCACCCAAAGGATGTTGTTGCTAACATCTAAAATGACAAGAAGCAAAAATAGAATGAGAAAATCCCAAGAAGTCTTTCAAAAATCCTACTTGTGAGTTTTGTAAGAAGAAATGATACAATGTAGAATTCTACTGGATTTGTATCAATAAACTTGAGCAAACAACATGAAAGAGGGCATTTATGTTGCTCTCTTCTATGCATAAGATGAGGATAGTTTTTGTGGAGAAAACTCATAAGCATATGTATTGGTTCATTTTATATATTGGACATCCCCTTTTATAAATGAGTGGATAGAAAATTTAGGGGCAACTAGGTACATGACAAAGCACAAACATATCCTAAATGGCTACAAGAAAACACATGTAAGGTAACATTTTGTTACTATAGATTATTCTTCATTGTAGGTTATAAGGTGTGGAGACATTAGCAATGGATATTTTTATTTTGACTAGGCACTTCATGTTCCCAATGTTGGTTGTAACCTTTTATCTATTTATTATATTACTCAAACAAATAAGAACGTAGAGTTTTGACCCGATAGAAAGGTCATCCAAGATATAGACAATGGGTTCAAAATTGTTGCTTCTAGCTATTGTGATGAGACTAACCACATGTATAATTTGGCAAAAGGACCTACCTCTTTTGTCCCTCCTTATAGGAATAGAAAATTTATTGTTATGGTTACACATGTAGATAATGAAATTTAGAAGTGGTATCATAGGCTTGGGTATCATAGCTATGGATATTTGAGATACATGAGCTAGCATCAGAGGGCCATTGGTATTCCATGTATATACCCTCCAAGTGATGCATGTGAGGGGTCTATTATAAGAAATAATCATAGGTGACCTTTACAAAATGGGTTGTAAGGCTAGTATCTCATCCCTTGGAGATTATACATAGTGATATTTATGGGCCTATGGGCACACCATCTCTCTAAGAAAATAATTACTTTTTTATTTTTATTTATGATTTCTCTATATGTATGGTTTTACACCATTCACATTAAGGATGAGGTTTTTGAGAGGTTTAATACCTTCAAGGTATTTGTTTAAAATTACTTGTATTGGAGAATCAAATGTCTAAGGACAAATTGGGGTGATGAACATGATAACTATGATTTTCATAATTTTTTGGCTTTTTATGAGATTGCATATCAGAGGACTATTCACAATACTCTTGAATAAAATGGTGTGGCTAAGAGGAAAAATAGGATGATAATGGAAATGTAACAATGTATGATTCATGCCAAGGGAATAGATCAAAAATTTTGGGATGAATTTGTCACTTGTGCAATTTACATTATCAATAGAGTTCTGACTAAGGCAGTCCAGAGCATGATACCTCTTCAATGATTGATAGGGGATAAGCTTTATGTGTCATGGTTCCATATATTTGGGTCTTCAACATGGGATCATATACCTAAGGATATTTACAAGAAGAAGAAACTAAAGATTCATAAGTTTATTTTTATGGGGTATTCAAACACCTCGAAGACATATCATATTTACGATCCTTAGAGGTGTGAGATTTTGATATGAAGAGATGTCATCTTTGACGGGGTTCTTCCATGAACTCCTTCGACCCACCACCAACTTTTGGTAACTAATTCTTCTAACCCTTTGAACATTTTTTATTCAAATATTTCTTCCCAGATCTTTGTTGGATCTATTCCTATTAGAGTATCTTCTTCTTCATAATCTTATTTTCCTTCATCTTCAAGTAGTAGTCCCTTGCCTATTGATTTGACCTCTTCATGGGTAGCATCAAAGGCAAAAATATTTTATCTAGGATCATAATATGATGAATAGGACACATCATTTTAGATTTTTTACTCTTGCATGATAAGGTATGTGGTGATTATCTAGATTATTTAGTTTTAGTTTTTAATGTTGAGTTATCATTGGATACACATTATTCTTCTTTGGTTTGTCCAACACTCAAGTGGGTTAAGATGCTTATTAAATATTCTTATTCTATTCTACCTCTTGAACAACATTAGATAGATCCATCTTATGCATTACTTTTGAAGGTAGCACATTCTTAGGATCCTTTCACATATTCTCAAGATAAGGGAATGCTAGAATGGAAAGATGTTACGTTGGCAAAGTATGAAGCCCTAATGAAGAACAAGACTTGGGAGTTGGTTCCTCTTCCAAAAGAGAAGAATATTGTGGGTTGAAAATGGGTTTATAGGACCAAATACACTTTATATGATTAGGTAGAGAAGCAAAAGGTATGTCTTCTTGCTAAGGGATTCTCTTAATAGGAGGTAATGGACTATTCTGGGATATTTGTACTAGTGAGCAAGGCCTTAGTTAGGATGATTCTCTCTATTATTGATTCATATGGATGGAAAGTACACTGGATGGATTTGAAGAGTGGCTTTCTATATTGGGAACTTTAGGAATAAATCTGCATCTAGCATCCACCTAGTTTTGAGCTTGAGGGACTCACTTCATTGGTTTATTATTTGACTAGGTCATTGCATAGACTTAAGTAGACTCCTTGTGCATGGTATAAGAAGATCCATTTCTTTTTCCTCAACTATGAGTTTCAACAATGTGACGTTGAACATGATGTTTACATCAAATATTACAATGGGAAAACCTTGGTGATTATGATGTTTTTTTATGATCTTCTCTTCACTAGAAGCTCCACTACTTTGATTTAGGACATGAAATAATGGCTTCATTCCACTTTTAAAATGATAGATTTAGGGATTCTGCATTATTTTTTTAAATTCAATTGATTACATAGATTTTGGTATCATTATTTCTTAGCCCAAGGATGCTTTAGATCTTCTTTAGCACTTCAGGATGGAATATAAGTCCACTAGACTCCTTTTACCTTGGGCTTGAAACTTCAAGTTGATTGCACCACACCTTTGGTAAATGCTATATTATATCAGTCTCTTATGGGTTGACTTCTCTATCTTACTCACATGAGACCTAATATAGCCTTTGCTATCAACGATTGTTCCATATATATAGGCACCTTGAAAAATTCATTGGATAACAACTAAGAGGATTATTAGATACATTAAAGAGACCTATTAGATGGGTGTAGCACCCTAAAATTGACACAGTTAAACCGTCAATAAAAAGTAAAAATTTAAATTTTAACCTCGAAATCGCCTGTTAATCGCTTACCTCGTTTTTTGCACCATTTTTACAAGTTGTTGTGACCGTTGGATGATATCGTCGTTGATATGACAATATCATCATCGATCTGACAATATCATCCCAAATCGAATGAGTTTATCTGGAATAGAACATCCAGATGATTTCGCCCCAAAACTAAATTTTTGCAATTAGTTTATGTTCCAACTACATCTCCAACTTGGGTAGAAGTGTGTCTGTGTAGTTGGAGATTCCCACATTGGGGATCTCCTAGATTGGGATGATCCCCAACCTCCTAACCTCCCCCTAATCCTATATAAACTGGGATTTTCCCAGTTTATCCCCCTGACTCCCTACCTGGCTGCCTGGTTGATTATTTCCTTGTAATTTTAGTTTTTGCTGTGATATTCCATCATTTGCACTTGTGTTTTCAAGTTTTGTTGTAGGATTTCACTGTGTTTCAGTCAGAGGTAGCTCAGATCGTCGTAGGGGATTCAACTATAATTTTAGATGATCCTGTCAAGATCGACGATGATCTTGTATGATTACAAATGATTTGGTCTACAATTCAGCTTAGGGGCAATTAGAGCCTTGAGTTTGCATTCTCTATCTCATTTTCCTTATTTATTGGTGCATTAGATTAATTTACTTTTGTTTTACATCTTGGAGTTCACCTCATTTAGCATAATTGCATGATAAAATTCAAAATAAGTTTCCAAAATAGTGCATCTCATTTAATTTGATATCTGGATTTATTATTCAAACATCTATACTCTTATTTCTATCATTTTGCATCATTCTTGCAATTGTATTTTTGGTTTTTGGTGTATGTTTTCTTGATTGCAGGTTTCTGACGAATTCGTCAGGTCACTGATGATCTTGGGTGATCTCGGACGATCTCCTATGATTTGGGATGATTTTGTACAATTACAGACGATCATGTCATATATGAGATGATCTGGACTTCTAAAAGCTTTAGAATCTTCATCAGACATTAGAAATCAGGTGTACTCTTCTCCATTTTATATATTCTTTGTATTCAATCACATTAGGATTCATTTTTGTCTGTTGTCTTCATATAAATCAAAATCTTCATATAGAATAGCTTAGATTTATTTTGGACAACCTAGGAATCTAAATGATTGAACATAAAACGAACAAATCAAACCCATTCTCAACCTAGGTGTGGAAATTTCCACTCAAAGTTTCTTGGTGAACCCCACCATCCATAAAAAATTCACCTTTATACCCCTCCCCCGAGAGGCGCAACCTTCAAAGGGCCTCTCTTTCCAAGGTATTGTTCCATCCTTTTCTCACCCCCATTTCGGGTATAGATCCTTTAGCCTAAAGGTAAAGGTGCAAAAAATTTGGGCATTACATTTTGGTGAACCCGAGGTGAAACTAAAAACACCTTTTGAAAACAATCCAAAAAAAAAAACACATTATTAAGAACATCTAGAATCATTAGAAAATTGTTAAATTTGCATATCATACTTAGATGGTAGATTATAATAGAAGATGAGTTGTATCCATAAATGTTGAAAATCAATTAATGGCCATAGAGATTACTTTTGTTCTTAGAGTACCTCAAACATATAGAGCCCAACCTTTGTGGGACGAACTTGATAGGAGATTGGGTATTATTGAATCTAGATCTGTAGAACTTAGGCAAATTAAGGGGTTTGTCCTAGATAGAATCTTGGATCCTAATCAGGTGACTTTGTATCATGAACTTCAGAGAGCTTGCCATAGGTGGTTAGCTGATAAAAAAGTTTCTTTTGAATTATACACCTTTGAGGAATACCTTGAGAACGCAGTTATAGTACATAAATTTCTATCTCGTGTAGAGGATCAAGAAGTCGTTCTTATAGATAGAAAGAGATGGAATAGAGTTCCTAGAGCTGTGTTGTATCGAGAGTATTGCCATGAACTTTATTTTTACATGTCAGAGTCTGAAATACATCATATTACCATAGCACACTTTGTCAAGTTCTTGAAAAACAACTTCCAATTTGAAGAGGAGCATTTCATGACTCTTGATGAACTTGACCTTATCAATGATATCCATAAACTATTCATAGAAAGCTAAGTGATTCTTTCTACTATTTTTTCTTACAACTAGCATGTTGTTTGTTATTTTTATTCTTGCAAAATAATAATATAATAAAATCACAAAAAAAAAACAACAAAACATTTCCTTTTAAAGTATTATAGTAGGTATATAGTTAAAATATATACCTCTCAACCCTATCACATATATATAAGTATATATATTTGCTAAAACCTAAGTTTAGCACAATTCCTAGACTTAGGAATGGAAAAAAAACTGAAGAAGATGAAGATTGGTCAGGAAGACCATTAACTGACCAAAATGTCCCTCCTGAGGACCAAGTTCAGGAAGAAGAAACCCTAGACCAGCAAGAAGAAGAGCTTGTTGTAGGAAATGAACAAGAAGAAACTTTTAGAGAGGAAGAATCCTCATCCCCTAAAATGTCTCCGGGAGGAGCTATCACTTTTGAGAACATGGAACAATTCTAGAAGTTCATTAACACTAATATTGGTGTTTTTAATAGAGCAGCCCATATGGACAAGGATCGAATTAGTGACACTCAAGAAACTCTAGAAGAAGTATTTCAAACATGCACTAATCCCTTGTCCTTTATTGAACAAGAGAGTGATCAAGTTGGACCATCCAATTTGGATATAGTAGCTGCGATCTAGAGCATGCAACAACAACAGGTTATCCAACAACCTAAAGTGCCTATTAACAATCCTAGGGTCATTCCCGCATAAAAGAAACCATTATTTACTGCTCTATTTTTCCAAGCTCTTGATAAACATACCTCAAATCAACAAAAATCCAAAACAAAACCGAACACCAATTACCAACAATCTAAGGTACAACATAATACTATTACAAATCCCCTTCATAATACTCTTCCTACCAACACTTTGCATAATAGCAATGTAACATCTAATCCTTATGTCACACCATCATACACTCATAGATCCCATACCTATGTGCCACCGAACCAATATGGTGGACAAACTAGCAATCTTGAAGTCGTGGTGAAACAGTTAGTTTCTCACATAGACCAGATAGATCCCTATCGTCCCTCGTATAATTATCGAGAGATGTGTAGTCAGCCTTTAGATCCTATAGTCATAGCATAGCCATAGCCTAAACATTTTCCTATGCTTGTTCTTCCCATATATAAAGGAACAGAAGATCCCATAGAGCATCTTCGTATGTTTAGGATAGCATGTCATGATATATCACATGATGACTTGTTATTACTAAAAATGTTCTCGAAAAGCTTGGGAGGAATGGCATTAGAGTGGTATTATCAATTACCCACTAATTCTTTGAGGAATTTCAAAGAAACTGTCAAGTCTTTTGTTCATAAATTTAGTGCCTACATCGAAAGATATGTGACCATTAAAGATTTGTATAACTTAAAACAGGGCAAAGATGAATGCTTTACTGATTTCCTAGCTAGGTGGAGACAGTTGATAGGAAAATTGCACTTTGTGTTACCTTATAGGGAGATGTTGGACATCTTTATTAATAATTTGCAAGAGCAACTATCTTACGAATTATCAATCGCTACCTTGACCACCTTCAATCAGGCTATAGACTTAGCCCGAAGAGTGGAAGATGCTCTCATTAGGAGAGGCCAGCTTAAAAAGAGAGACGATGAGAAAACATCCAAAAATAAATATAAGAATAAATAAGTTGTGGGTGATGGAGTCACCGATAGCAAAAATACTGCTAATGTTAATGTTGCGAAGATAGTGAAGAAGTTTGTACTGAAACCTCCTGATAGACCTCGAGAATTTACTAGGTTAAATCAACCTTTATCAACTATTCTATTGCAATTATTAGAACAAGGTTTGATTCAATTACCAAATATTCGAGAACCTGATCCAACTATACCCGGATACAGAGTAGATTTACACTGTGACTTCCATAGAGGACCTGGAAACACTACCAACTCTTGTAAAAGATTAAAACATAAAATACAGGACTTGATTGATAACAATGAGATGGAGGTGCAAGCCTTTCAACCTAAGCAAAATCCTCCTAATAATGTTCAAAAGAACACCCCACAAAACCAGAATCAGAATGCCAATCAGTCATTGGACATATTTCAACACCCCTTACCAAAGCACGGTAAGGAGGTGGCTAATCAAGTTGAACATCATAATGTCCCTCCTCTTGCATGATATTTAGGAACTATTAGTGGGCATTTACCTGTTCATGATCTGGAAATCTTTGACACAACTTTATCTGTGGTTACAACCAGGCCTCTATATAATATTCAGATAGCTGATATTAGTGATACATAATACGATACTGAGAGTGATATATAAATCACATAAAATCAATCGAATAGTTCTAAATATGAATCGGATCCTATTCACCCTATCACAAGTTATATGGTTCTAGAAGAGCCATTTCCAAGAAGAGTCACTACTAGACCATCATCTCACCGATTACTTTCTAATGAGCTAGCTATAAATGCTAGACCAAGACCCATTCATCATCCGTAGAATAATATTATGGGTACCATTGGAGCTGTTACTAGACAACAGGCTCAAAATTCTCAACAAGATCAAATTCAGAATGGTAGATTAGCTCCATTTGTTTTGAAGGTTCATAATAAATGGAATCATTCACGTAATGTTCAACCTAAACCTCCTTGTAATATTAATGAACAATTATCAAATATTACAGCTAGAATTTCTCTCTTGGACCTTTTAAGATCTTCTCCTACACATATATGAATTAATGCTCACATTAAGTCAGATGATGGTATCACAAGACATTCAACCTGAAGCCATGGTTGATACTATAATAACTCATGAAGTTGATTGTATTGACTTTCGGGATAGAGACATACCACAACATAGTTTACATAAAGATAACCCCTTGTATATTACTACCTTAATTGGAGATGTAGTAGTCAAACGAGTTTTGATTGATAATGGTTCATCTTTAAATATCTGCACTTTTGACTTCTACCAAAGATTTGGGTTTAGAAGTGATGAAATGAAAAGAACTGATATGATCATAAAAGATTTCAATGATGAAACACAAGAAACATGTGGAGTTATTACCATTCCATTGTAAGTTTGTCCAAGAACCTTGGATACGACTGTGTTTATTGTACATTGCCCTGCATCATACAATATACTCTTGGGTCGTCCTTGGATCAACGCGATGCAAGTTTTTCCCTCAACTTTACATCAATGCGTTAAGTTCAAATTTAATAATCAGTTGGTTACCATTCATGGTGATCCAAGACCCTTTGATATGTGTGCTTTGGGAGAACCTATTGGAGTTCAATTTTGCCCTGCTCTGTCATCCACACATCCTAATTCTCATTATCCATCTAAATGTGTGAAACTCACACCCACAACGTCATCTACTTCTTCTCCATTAGTTGCACCTCCACATATAGCTCAACCATATTCTGAACAAACTACATTAGGACCTAAGAAAGATCCTAATCCCACAACCAATGTCTCTTGTTCTACTCCTATAACTTCCATACCTGTAATAGACCCATCTATCAACACCTCTACACCGTCTACATCCACCAAATTCATATTTTTTGCATCGAAAGACGTAGGGAATTTTCCTTCTACCTCTTATGCTCTTGTTGATGAGATCTTACCCGATTTATCTAAAATACTTATATCAAAAGAAACGAATGCTTCTATGCAAGATTCCCTTTTTTTAAATAATTTGCCACCATCTCCTCGTACCTTAGGCCTCCCACAGCCTATGGGAAGTATTTACCAAGTCGGGAGCTATGCCTTTATTTATAATGGATATGACTGGGGTAGAATACCTAGAAACATCAGAACTCATTTTGATGGATATGCTCGATGTTATTTTACTAATGAGTATATTAAAACCAAACCTATAATGCTTAAATTGGGATATAAAGGGAAAGGTTTGGGACCTTTCCAGAATGGTATGAAAGAACCTTTTGAGATAGAAGTGTGGCCCGCATGATGTGGTGTGGGCCTATTTTCTAGTAAGGGTCGGCCATTCCCATTTGAGGATGAGGACCATCTTATATGTTACCAAGATTATTTAGATGAACGCGATGCTTTGTGTTTAATGAATAAGACATTCACATGTAATATGTTATCTATAGCTTATCTGGAGATGATCACTAAATTCGACGATCAGTTGGAGGGAGATATCTTTCACGATGTCTTCGTTGAGGAATTATTACATAATGGATTTTATTTTGATGGCTCTATACCTAGTATAGCCCAACTTGAGGCCACGACCCCTCAAGATGAATTATCCAAGCTAACCTTGGAAGAATTACAAGAATTGGGCGTTTCACCCGCCCCACCTAATTTTGAGAGAGATCTACACATGGAAGTAGAAAATGTCATAAAAATTAACATTGGAACCAACGATAACCCTCACATAATCAACATTGGATCAGAATTGAGTCAAGAAAAATAGGATAAATACATTGCATTTCTTAAATAATATGAAGATGTTTTTGCTTGGACATATGAAGATATGCCAGGTTTAGACCCTTCGTAGTTATGCATCACCTAGTAGTGCATCCGGATGCTAAACTTGTTAAGCGTAAGCTTAGAAAAATGCATCCTAAAGTGGCATTACTAGTCAAAGGGGAGTTAGAAAAACTCCTAAATGTTATTTTTATACAAGCCATTGATTATGTTGAATGGATCTCGAATGTAGTTCCAGTAACTAAGAAAGAAGCTACTAAGATTAGGGTTTGTACATACTTTAGAGATATTAATGTTGCATGCCCTAAAGATGATTTTCCCCTTACCAATATGGATCAGATCATTGATTTTACTACTGGTAGTGGAATGATATCCTTAATGGATGGATTTTTTGTTTATAATCATATCAGGATAGCTCCTGAATATCAAGCTAAAACAGCCTTTATTACCCCTTGGGGGACTTTCTGTTGCAAAGTGATGCCATTCTATTTGAAGAATGCAGGTGCAACCTATCAACGAGCCATGAATTATTTTTTTCATGATATGATGCATGATATACTACATGATTATGTATATGACATTATAGCTCATTCTACTGAAGAAGATGACCATTTAGATGACTTGAGAAAAGTATTTGATCGATTAAGAGAATATCTTATCCGATTGAATCCAGCCAAATGTATATTCGGAGTTAAGTCAGGTAAATTATTGGGGGTTATAGTTTCTTTACGTGGCATCAAAATTGACCCTCTCAAGATTATGGCTATCACTGATATGCCCGCACCTAAAAATATATCTGAATTACGGAGTCTACAAGGTAAGCTTCAAGCTATCCATTGCTTCATCGATAAGCTGGCGGATAAAACTTGACCCTTTCTTAAGCTTCTTAAGAAGGATGTCCCTTTCCATTGGGATGACGAATGTAAGGAAGCATTTGAACTCCTCAAAAAATATCTTCTTAACCCACCTATAATTTCACCACCTAAACCTGATCGCCCATTTATCTTGTATAATTTTGCTTTAGATTTTGCTTTAGGAGCCATGTTAGTCCAACTTGATGATGAGAAAAGAGAGCGTGCTAATTATTACATTAGTAGAAAATTAATTGGTTATGAAAACCACTACACAGCATTAGAGAAGTTATGTCTAGCAGTCATATTTTCTACACAAAAACTATGCCATTATATTCTCAGTCAGAAAACATACGTTATTGCTAAATCTAATCCCTTGCGGTATCTCATGAGTCGACCTTATTTATCTGGTCGCGCAACGAAGTGGGTTCTTGCTCTAAGCAATTTTGAACTCATGTTTATAGGACAGAAGTTTTTTAAGGGTCAAATCATAGCAGATCAATTAGCTGCTACACCCTTAGAGTCCACCCATCCCCTCGTCATTGAGTTTCCTGATGAATGCCTTAACCTAGAGGTGGATCATTCAGAGCAATGGTCCCTATACTTTGATGGAGCCCGATGCATGAGTGGGGCTGGTGCAGTTTTGATATCTCCACAGAAACATCTCATACCTCTATCCTTTAAATTAATATTTGCTTGTACTAATAACACTGCTAAATATGAGGCTCTAATCTTGGGATTACGAGCTACCCTGGCACTAAAAATTAAAAATCTATTAGTTTTCGGTGATTCTCAACTTGTTATAAATCAAATTAACAATGTTTATCAGACTAGAGATGATAATTTGTGCCCATATAAAGCATATGTATTAAAATTAATATCTTTATTTGATCAAGTTACTTTGGAAGTTATTCCTAGAACTAGCAATCGTGCGACTGACGCTAGGGCCACAACTACACATCTTTTATCATTGGAGTTAGATGACGAATATGCTACCATCATTATTTGTCGACTTCAGGAACTTGCTTCAACTAAATCATTATTGGAACCTTTGGACGTGTTTCTAATCAACAAAACTATTCCTAAACTTTGGTACACTAACATCCTCAATTTTCTTCAAAATGGGACCTTCCCTAAAGGTTTTAATAGAAACCAGTGTCGGTTATTACGTAGATGAGCAAGTCGCTTCGTAATAATTGGCAATAAGTTATATAGGAGATCTTTTGAAGGTATCCTATTGATATGTTTGAATCTAGAAGAGTCTAGATCAGCTTTGAGTGAAGCCCACGATGGATCTTGTGGGGGACACTTTAGTGGTAGCGCCATTGCTAAGAATCTCCTTAGGATAGGATATTTTTGGCCTACCATGGAGAATGATGCACATGATTACATGCGCCATTGCGACAAGTGCCATAAACACGCTGACCTTGTCCATGCACCTGCACAAGAATTACAGGCTATTTCATCTTCTTGGCCCTTTTCAAAATGGGGCTTAGACATCATCGAAAAAATCAATCATGTGTTATCTGATGGAAACAAATTCATCATAACCACCACCGAGTATTTTACGAAGTGGGTCGAAGCTATGCCCTTAGATTCTTGCACTAGAACGCAAGTTTCCAAGTTTATTCTTAATCAAATTATTTGTAGGTTTGAAATTCTTGCAAATCTCATCTCGGATAATGGAACTTGTTTCAAAAACAAAGATGTAAAGAAACTATGTCAAAAATATAAAATTCAACATCGTTGGTCCACTCCCTATTATCCTCAAGGTAATGGTCAAGCAGAAGCATCTAATAAAACATTAATTAAAATCCTCAAGAGACTGGTCAATAAATCTGGTCGTGATTGGCACATTCAATTATATCCTGCTTTATGGGCTTATCGAACTAGCATTCGTACTCCCATGGGCACTTCACCTTTTGTTTTAGTTTATGGTGCTGAAGTTGTTTTTCCCTTTGAACTAGAAGTTCCTTCTTTGGCTCTGCTACTTCAAGATACTGAAGTAGGAGATGAAAATCATGCTGGCAGATTTAGTCAGTTGGAACTCCTAGATGAGAAGCGCATTAATTCTTTGGAGCATCTTCGTGCCTACCAGAACAAGCTCAAACGAGCATATCTCAAGAAAGTTCATAATAGATCCTTTGAGATCGACGACCTCATCTTAAAAGAAAATAAAAAAAATACTAATGCAACTAAAGACCTTAAAGGCAAATTCGAGCCTAACTGGCTTGGGCCATATATTATCACCTGCTAAATTTGGATCGAGAGCATACAGATTAGCTACCTTAGATGGTAAATATCTTAAAGAACCTATGAACATTATGCATCTTAAGCGCTATTATGCATAAATCTGGTAATTTCGTCATTGTATATATTATACATATTATCTCATATTAGTAATTCATATAAAAATTTCAAAAAAAGTAATATTATGTATTCTCTCAATTCATAAATTAAAATCAAAATATAAAAAATCAAAATCATCAAAATCCTCAAAAAACATCTTCTATTTTGCACCTGTCAATTCTATTGAAGTATTGCAGTTATATTTTCAGTTATTTTGGATAAATTAGCATTTATCTGGAATACCTCACTTTCACACTCACATAAATAAATATCTTGATCTTATTTGGTATGATTATTAATCTCTCTTATATCGAAGTCCACAGTTGAATTAAATAAAGTTTTGAGCATAGAGAACTGATCTTGTTATTTACTTGAACCAAGTACACCTTTTCACATTAAAATGATTTCATTACAAATTCAAAACAATGCTACATAGAAGAAGTGGTCTCTTGAGCGAAAATTTTCCCCTGTTATCCTATCATGCACATGGTCTAGAATCTTTGAGAATTGACAAAAGGACAAGCTCACTCCTACCTATAATAAAAATCCCTTGCTCTACAGCTAATCCGAGCAAGTATCCCTAGTATAGGAAGAAAAAAAAATAGAAAAAGAAAAGAAAAGAAAAAGCAAAAAGCAATAAAACCCTTCCCCCCCCTTTTGAAAGAAGGAAGTGTGAAGCTTGAATCCCTGGAATTCTCAATTATTCAAAAACTGTGAGGTAAACCCCATAACAGATGATTTGTGCCCAACTTGCTTGACATTGGGTAACTCCTGGCATGGTGATATGTCTATCATAATAGCGACCTTCTTTTGTACAGACCTATGTCTGCTTATGGATCAACTAGCTCTTGATGACCCGAATTACATAGTAGTCTGGTACGGTTACATGCATATAAATCAATGGTCAACGAACACTCATTTGGTTAATTCAAATTACTTGTATCAAATTATACGAACACTCATTTGGTTAATTCAAATTACTTGTATCAAATTATCTTGTTCAAAATTGGTAAATGAACATTACAATTGCACACACATTTGTGTTTGAGAGATTTTGTATCATTATGATAGATCAAGATCGGCAATGAACTCACGTATGCACACGGGGTTCCTTATAAATCTAAATTTTGTCTTTGAGATAATTTTAAATATTTATTCAAATATTCTGGAATAATTTGACTTTCTTACTTGAGAATATTTGCTTAGCGTAAAATCAATTAAATACATTTTTTTCAAAAATCCAAAATTTTCTTGCAAAACATGTTCAAAAATCTAGCAATAAAGTCACATTTATATATTTTTTACTTTCACGATGATGGTATAGTTCCTAAACCTAAATTGGAATTTTATGCCTAGTGCAAGTCCTCATTTTTATATTTTATGTTTATCTCAAAATCAAAAATCAACTATGCAATAAAACTATTATATCAATTTCTTCTTTGGATTTCACGATGATGGTATAAGTCTATACCTAAAATTCTATGCCTAGCGCAAACCATCATTCTAATTTTATTTCCCATTTATTTAATCCATAAAAGCATATGGCTTAAATCGTTATGTTACACAATTGTGCTTTAAAAAGAACGAAACCCGTTCCTATTTCATTTCATTATGTCAACATTCATTTTTTTTTGTGACAATGGTATAATTCCTAGGGAATTGTTCAAATTTTTATCATACTTAGAAATTTTATGCCTAGCAAAAATCATATTTTTAATATTTCATGCATAATATTTTTCATGGAAATCTGAAAACAAATCATCACTATCATCATTTTTCATCATCACAACACAAAGTCTTAAGAAAGTCTCTTAAGCACCCTTTTACTTTTAGCAATATTTCTCTCATACCGGGATTAGCTTGATGACCTAGCGAGCGGCGACTCCATGAAATGGTCATGTAACAGCAACAATGTCCTTTGAAATTATTGTTAGAAGTCACTTTATTTTCATCAAAACACACCACAACCATTTTGTTTACATCAGATTATTTCATTTAATTTTATAGCATGACATAAAATTATAATATTTTCAACGACATAATTACATGAATAGTCAATCAACAATTAAAATATTAAAGCATCATAAAACATATGCACAAGTCATATCACAAAAAGAACATCATATATATATCAAGAAGTATATACATCATATCAAAATGAATTGGTATGCCACAATCTATACCCTGGCATACTCAATCATCTCAAAAATAGTCTATGTACAATGTGCATCTAGTCTCGAGAAGACCTCGAGCTCTCAGCCTCATCTCCTCTCCCACCCCGAGGTGGAGGAGGTGGTCCCATCGAAGTCTGTCCGATATCATGGGTCCTCGATGTCAATCGTGATGATGTCCTCGATGACCCCATCCTGATCGACTTCGCAATGTCAGTTGGAAACTGTATTCTCTGGCCCTATGGAACTAGCTGGTAGTACACTCCCTGATAGAATGTGATCTAAGCAATCGACCACACCAGCTCAAGAATGCTCACCCCTCTGCTTTGAGCCCTGAGCCATGTAGCCTCATCCTATAGAGTCTACAACTAACCTCATAGGCAGGCATTCTTCACCTAAGAGCTGCCATCTCGTTTCTCTCCCCCACCTCGACACCCTTGCCCCTATCGGGTGATGGTGGCCTATCCCTCTACTAAGGAGGGTGTCTTTCTCTACTCTCCTATCTCCTCTCCTCCCTCCTCTTCGATTGTTGTTGTCTCTCTGGAGCCTGTGGTACTATTCGATGTCTCTCCTGAGGAGGTCATCGTTGATCCCTCCCTTTGCGACCCCTCGTTGCATCAATGGTATCCTAGTGTCGCCTCTCCATCTGTTGCACTACAACGTGCATAGAATCTTGTGCCCTCATCATTCGATGAGGGCATATGCCTGCATACCAGGCATCATATCTATCTGTTATCCCCGTGTCATCCCCATACACTAGTTGAATGGGGGCATCATCAACATCCTAACTCCAAAAATGTTGCATGTCTGGAGCCCCGCTCAGTGTGGTACTATCCCACATAATCTGGGAGTACTCATAATCCCTAAGAGTATGGACCCTCTATTGTAGATTGAACTACCTCAAAACTCGATCGTAGCGGTGGAGCTCTACCTCTCCCTGCTTTGTCCTCAACTATATGACTCGCCTGATGTGAGCCAACTCTTGTTCGTCCTCTACCCACCCTGGATGCTCTCTCCATGGTCTCCAGGTGATCCGATCTAGGGTGAGGTCATCCAGCAACCTCCGGGATGTCGATAGATCTATTCGTCGTTGTGATCCTCTCTGGAGCCACCAATAGAAAACTTGGGGTCTCTCCTGGTCAACTCCTATCAGCGAAAGCCCTACCGGCCTCTGCATCACAATGTGCTTCCAGCACCAAACCTGTAGAAGCGATGTCAGCACCAGACATCAAACCCCCTTGTATACGACCCCGTAAAGGATCCTATACAAGCAGCATAGTATAAAGCTACCCCAAGAAAACATGTATTTGTGGTCTCTCATGTCATAGACCACATATGAAAGTAGCCACGATAATCTGCATCCGCTTTGGTGGCATAGAAGAAGGCCACCCACCACCCCTGCCAAAACCCGGGTCAATCGAGACACCCTAGGCATCCGCCTCAAAGCCTCGATGTTCACTTTGCCCTTCTCCAAGATGAAGCTTGGGTCCTCACACAATCTCATCATAACGTGGCCTTGATTTGTCGAAGGGGTCATGAATCGACCGTGTATGGGGATCCTCAAGATCCTTCATACATCCTCTAGAGTGGGATTCATCTCCCTTATCGATAGTCAGAAGTAGGACGACTCCGGATACCATCTCTCTGCTAGGGCTGTCAGTAGCCCCATGTTTGTAGGAATTTATGGCATCTCTGCCACATGTTGCAGTCCTACCTCTACCAATCTATCTCGCTCGGCCTGATCGAGCATGGCCAAATCATCTCTTAGACCTCCGTATTTCCACTCTCGACTCTTTAGCAATCCCCTCTGCAAAATAAGCAATAAAACAACAAAAATCATTAGTACATAATCATTAAAAAAAAAAATCAATTAAAATCAAATCATCCCATAAAAGTTGATATCACCCATTATTGGACGATATCGTACCAAATTTAGATAAAATCATCCTTAATAGGATGAAATCATCTTTTTCTTCAATTTGGGGATTGCCCCTTATTGGATGGGATCACCCCTATTTCTCCGATTTCATCCCTAGATGAAATCGGCAATATAGAGACGATTTCGTCGATGGCCTAAAAACGGCCACGACGCCCAAAAACACTTAAAATTCAAGTCAAAAATCAAGTAAATCAAGTTAAAAACACAGTAAACTAGGTTTAGATCCTTACCCGCAACCCGCACCAGATCTCTGTCGATCTGTGCACTGTTTCCACCATTTCGCTTGCAGATCTCTGAAACAGTGAAAGTAAACAGTAAAAATGAATTAGGGTTTTACCCTATTTTTCTTATTTTTATTCAAAACAACATTTTTTTAATTTTTTATTTTTCATGCTTTTACCTCAAACGTTCGATTTGGGTAAAAACTCGGAGGGGGCACCATAGCAAATAGTCATACGATTTGACCTAGAATCGTCGTCTAAAAAATGGAATAAATTTTTGCTTTCTTGTAAAGCATGAAGAACTCGTCTTTAGCACATTTTTTTTTGGAAAATTCGCTAGAGAGGGGGCAAAATGTAGCACCCTAAAATTGGCGCAGTTAAACCATCAGTAAAAAGTAGAAATTTGAATTTTAACCCTGAAATCGCCCGTAAACCGCTTACCTCATTTTTTGTGCCATTTTTAGAAGTTGTTGTGACCGTTGGACGATATTGTCGTCAATATAACGATATCGTCCCAAATCGAACGAATTCGTCTGGAACAGAATTTCCAGACGATTTCGTCCTAAAACCAAATTTTTGCAATTAGTATATGTTCCAACGACCTCTCCAACTTTGGCAGAAGCATGTTTGCGCGGTTGGATATTCCCATGTTGGGGATCTCCCAGATTGGGATGATCCCCAACCTCCTAACCTCCCCCTAATCCTATATAAATTGGGATTTTCCCAGTTTATCCCCCTGACTCCCTACCTGGCTGCCTGGTTGATTATTTCCCTGTAATTTTAGTTTTTGTTGTGATCTTCCATCATTTGCACTTGTGTTTTCAAGTTTTGTTGTAGGATTTCACTGTGTTTCAGTCGGAGGTAGCTCGAATCGTCGCAAGTGATTCAACTACAATTTTAGATGATCCTGTCAATATCGACGATGATCTTGTATTATTACAGACAATTTGGTCTGCAATTCAGCTTGGGGGCAATCAGAGCCCTGAGTTTGCATTCTCTATCTCATTTTCCTTATTTATTGGTGCATTAGATTAATTTAATTTTGTTTTGTATCTTGGAGTTCACCTCATTTAGCATAATTGCATGATAAAATTCAAAATAAGTTTCCAAAATAGTGCATCTCATTTAATTTGATATCTGGATTTATTATTCAAACATCTATACTCTTATTTCTATCATTTTGCATCATTCTTGCAATTGTATTTTTGGTTTTTGGTGCCTATTTTCTTGACTGCAGGTTTATGACGAATTCGTTAGGTTGTTGACGATCTTGGGTGATATCGAACGATCTCTTGTGATTTGGGATGATTCTATATAATTACAAACGATCCTATCATATCCAGGACGATCTGGACTCCTACAAGCTTCAGAATCTTCATCAGACATCAGAAATCAGGTGTACTATTCTCCATTTTATATATTCTATGTATTCAATCACATTAGGATTCATTTATTTCTTTTGTCTTCATATAAATCAGAATCTTCAGATAGAATAGCTTAGCTTCATTTTGGCCAACCTAGGAATCTGAATGATTGAACATAAAACGAACAAATCAAACTCATTCTCAACCTAGGCGTGGAAACTGCCACTCAAAGTTTCCTGGTGAACCCCACCATCCATTGAAAATTCACCTTTATACCCCTCCCCCGAGAGGCGCGACCTTCAAAGGGCCTCTCCGTCCGAGGTATTTTTCCATCATTTTCTCACCCCCTTCTCGGGTACGGATCCTTTAGCCTGAAGGTAAGGATGCGAAAAATTTGGGCGATACAATGGGTATTCACTAGTTCATTGGCTTCCCTTTGATTTTGACAGTTATTTCAAATGTTGATTGGGAAGGTGACTTAGATGAATGATAGTCCACCATAGACCTTGTGTTTTATTTACAATTTGATCTAACTTCTTGGTGTTCTAGATGCTAATCCACTATTTCTTAGTCCTCCATAAAGGTTGAATATTGTGCTTCCAATGAGGTAGCTAAGCATCTTAGGTGGATGCTCATGATTTTGGAGGAGATTGACATTCCTTAGAGATTCATAGTCATCAATAATATTACAATAAGATTACCATTTAGCTTGTCTACAATCTAGTGTTCCATCAATGAATAAAGCACATAGAGATTTGAATGCAGTTTGTAATGTGGATTCATGCACATAGGATGCTTAATTCAACATTTGTATCTTTATTTTAGTAGGCAATGGATATTTAACCAAGGTAATGCTTGAGGTAACTTTTGTACACATGTAGGAGCTTCTTGAAGTTGGAGAGTGTCCCTTAATAGGGAATGATAAGTAAGGGTGTCTCTCTATGTCCCACATTCGACTTAAGGAGGAATGTTGGAATATGTGGTGGTTAAGCTTCTCTTCAAGTCATGACCAAATTTTATACTTGTAT
The DNA here is from genome assembly GCA_028583015.1 of Wollemia nobilis. Lineage (NCBI taxonomy): Eukaryota > Viridiplantae > Streptophyta > Pinopsida > Araucariales > Araucariaceae > Wollemia > Wollemia nobilis. The sequence continues at coordinate 2,553,119 of JAQPPZ010016892.1, read as the reverse complement.
TAATCATATTTATTGTTTGGGCACATGTAAACTTTGAAAAAGTGCTTTTATATTTTTTTGTAATATTTTATTCTTAAAGGTTGGTCTTCCAACCTTGACCTAAAGGTAACTTGTATTTGGGTATAGTTGGAAGGTAATTTCATTTCCATTTAGTGAGATTATTTGGTGTCCACAAACACTCCATCATATTTTACATTTTTTTTTCTATATATTCTTTTGTTAAACAATACAAAGTAATATTTGATTCCATTTATTTCTAAAAATTAATATAAAATCTAACAAAATTTTGATTAAAAAATACACTAAAAATATAAAACTTTTAAATTTTAAATATACAAATTTAAGTAATTTTTATATAAATACAAATATATTGACAATTTAAAATTCGTTTGCTAATTAAATTTAGTACCAAAATTGATGTTCTACTAGTAGTACTTAACTTAAACTCTATGTAAAAATTCATTCTTCGGTTTCTTTGGTTTACGGGCAAAAACGCCACTTGCATTATCGATGATGTGACTCGAGTTCAATATATATATATATATATATACACGAAATATTTAAAAAAAATAAAATAAAATAATTCCTTGGTTAAAATGGTATTAACAAAACTAATAATTGTCATCCTAGATTCCACACTTCATTACATCTATTCAAATAAACCATAGTAACATGGTTGCTAGGTTTCAAATCATATCTAATTAAATTATTATCAATTTAAATTTTTAAAATAATCTTCACTGCATAGTTTTAGTTTTTAGGTCTAATTTTTTAATCTACGATTTGACATGTTAGTTTTTTAATCTACGATTTGACATGTTAGGGTTCACTTCTTACACATTTAACATATGGATTTGAATTTTTTTTGTATTGTGAAGTTTTTAATAAATCTTAGTTTATTAAGTAAAAATAAAGTTAATAGAGTGTCAATTGTTTAAGGAATTAAATTAAGATAATTTATTATAAACATTCATTTTTTTATATATATATATAGAAGTAATGGTTACAATCACGATTTTTAGTAATTATCAGCACAGCTGGTAGGGTTCAAACTATCTACGAAGGCTCCCAGGACTTCCACCGTCTTGGTACATGGTAATTCGGCGTGAGATGGGGACCGTCGGACGCACAGGGGTTGCACCGTCGTCATCAATCTGGCACACCACTCAGAGGAATCGGATCTGGGCTACTGTCTGTGCATGGGCAAGCCCGTGGGATTGGAACCTAATAAACATTCAATTATTACCAACAAACTTATTTTTTGGAGTGATATTTTTTTAATTAATACATGTAATCAAATTAAATTTTGGTACTTTACCCTAATAAAATTAAAATTTTAAAAATTAATTTTTAATTTGTGTACAGGATGCTCATATGCTAAGGTTTGGTGCCATCATGCCAATGTTTTTCAATCTCTATGTTTTTTTGTTACATAGGAGCGCTGGTCACAACCACAATTCAAACTACATGGGTTGCTCCCACCAAACTTATTTCATCTTGTTATTGTTGACCCGTCATAAAGGGGCCACCGGTCACTCGACCCGACGTAAAGGGGCCACCAGTCGATCAAAATTTGTACTGTCATTGTCGATCTGACGCACACTCAAAGGATTCAAATTAGACTACTACCTTTGCAAACAGGTTGACCCTGATGTCTTCTTAGTAAATACCTAACCAAATAAATACTTACCAATCCATCTAACCCTAATCTTCAAGAATTCTTTTCAACCTCTATATTATGCATAGCGGTTACTTCTCGTTAAATTGACTAAAAATTAGGATTTTCAAAATTTGTAATTGGCTAATATTTGGGACCCTTGACCAGGGTCCATTAACCAAAAAAAATTGGTGCAAATTTTTTTTGGGTCGATTTGCCTCAATTTTATAATAAAAAAGACCATTTTAAATTTAAATTTCCAACATTACCCCTAATAATAGTAAACCTTCTACGTGTATTTAAACATTATTCCCTTGAATTTCAAAACTATTCACCAATTTTTTATAAATAAAATTTGAAACTGACAAATTAGCCAACATAGGTGTTGATGTTGGTAGTTTGGTGACATTGACACAAAGTGTGTCACGTGAAGTGGAAAACATTATTAGTCATGAAAAGAAACCTACCCGTTAAGGAGAAAGATGATTGGGTGTTCTTTCCCCATGGAGCTGGTAATAACTATGGGGTTTCCTCTAAATCATACCAAATTGGAAATGAAGGTAACAGGGTGTAAGCCTTGGAGGATTCCGACAGAGAATAGGAAATGGGCAAGCAACCAGTTTCACAAGTGCAAAGTTCCAAACTTCAATTTCCTGTCAATGTAAGTAATGTTTACAGTTATGTTTAGGCATGGGTGTGCCTTGTTAGTAAAGTGTTGTAGGGGATTCAACACAAGTTCTGGTAAGAAAGTTTCAAGGATGACTAGAATCTACAATCTTAACAGAAAGCTGAATATTGTAATAGGTTTTGGGTTAACCTGCAAAACCCGGTAATTAATAAAGACTTTTATTTACCAAAAAAAAAAAAAACTATAACAAACAAAATCCACTTCAATAAAAATTACCCAAAACACCTACCAAAACCTACCTTCAATAGAAGGTACCCAAAATACCCACCAAAAAGAAACTCTATGTCAACCTCGGGTCAAACCTTCGATATCATAGGACAAACTATACTACTTACCATTGCGTCATGCATTATGCATCAATTGTAAGAGCAAGTCAAAGTATACTACTTACCATTGCGTCATGCATTATTAAGTCAAAGGTTAAAAGTTTATCCATTTTGTTGGGAATTTTTATAATTTATAGTTTAGTGACCAGAAATAAAGTTAATAGAAATTTGGATGTTTTTTAAGGAATTGAGGTGGAACAAACAGTTTATTCATAAGTATTGGGTTGTTATTAATCGATCTATCTTTTTAAAATAAAGTATTGGGGATTTTGAGTCATTTTAAGTTTTTTTAATAAAAATCTAAGATGCACCAACATGAATTTTTAAAAGAGTGTGAATTCTTTGTATCAAAATTTAAATTTAAATCTCATAAATAAAACCCAAAAAACATACTATTCCAATATTAAAAAAAAAAAACTTATATAATTGCATTTTTATGCATTAAGAATTTGGGTAATTTTCAAGGAGGAAAGAGGGCACTAAGCATGATGAAGCCATGACGGATCCGTTGGTGTGTGCATGGGTCATTTAGCACGTGACGCCCTCCATTGGAATGAGTACATGTGGGTTCCATGTCACCCAGCACCTGATTGGTTGGGTGACCACACAAGGGATCAGTCTGTGGATGGGTCAACATAAAACTTTTTACTATTTTTTATTTTATTTTTACATTTATATACTAGCGTAACCTTTTTTAATATTTTTTATTTTATTTGTTTATTTCAATATTTTTTCTTTTAACTTATTCATTTATTTATTTAAACTACTTTAATTTTTTTACAAGATATTAATTTGAGTTTCTTGAGGTACTTGAAGAATTAATGTGTTTAGATTATTTGAGATTATTATTTGTATGAGAGTCAAACTGGTGTAGTTTGCATGGGGTCTATTTATTTTATATAGACTTTATTATATTGATCATCTTATAGCTTACAAGGATGAAAAGAGTCTAGTTTGTTGTACTCTCTTGTAGATTTGAGCATGGAAAAATATAACAATCAAACAATTGATTGGGCCACCCATAGACCTAGTTGACCCATAGGTGTTGGCTGGTTTCAGATGGGATTATGCCCATGATATTGGTAGGAGGGCTTTTAGAGGGGTTATAATGGCAGCTCAATGGATCATTAATGACCTACAACTAGACCAAATAGTATGGAGACCTTAGAGAGCATATAGGATAGATTGAGGATGGTGTCTAGTTAGTCAAGGTATGGAGGATTAGATGGCTATGAGGACCATATGGGGAGTTTGAGCTTTATCACCTAGATAGATTTTTAAAGCAATTTGGCCTTGTTCAAGGGATCCAAGCGATGGATAGTTTTGGTTCCAACGAGTTACTCAAGAGAGACAAAGAGGATTTGATGACATTTTGAATCCTGAGAGCTTTGTAGAGGAGGATATAGACAATCCTCCCATTGTAGATCCTAGGATTGATGATGCAAGAGTTGCTTCAGGCTATCTCCAGTGGTACCAGTAAATTTGTCCTGCATGGGTTACACCAGTGATGAGGTAACCATAAATGGGACCTAGGTTGAGTAGGATGGCTTGTCGTCACATCCAAATAGCACAAGAGAGATTATAACACAGACAAAGATGGGTCTACACCATCACAGGCATTGATTGTGTCATTGCTAGCTATGACTCATGACACTGGAGCAAGGATCGATAGGACAATAGAGGAGGCATCCCAACAAGAGAGGGATGCTATGATGAGGAAGATGGAGCTACTATAGGGTTAGCTAAACTAAGCATTGGCAGCATGGGATACAACTATCATGGGCAAGGACCAAGCCATGTCAGAGAGAGATCAGGCCTTGATGGAGAGGGATCAGTTGAGGATTGAGCATGACAAAGCCATAGCTAGAGTGGTTGTAGCTGGAGCTAGGAGTAATTATGCAACTATTATGGGTTTATTTGACTGGATAGCTACTCTTCAAGCTTAGTACATTATAAATATGGTGAGGAGCATGCACTATAGATCAGAGGTATCATTCTCCTTCAAGGACTCAAACTCATTCTTGCTCTAGGATGATATTAGTGACATGACCTTCATAGTAGTCTATTTAGTTCCCTCCCTGATTAGTCAAGGGCATGTCAAAGACATAAGGTCTATTGCATAGGATTATGGTTTTTGTAAGTGGCATGAGAGCATCAATTTTTTTATGAGACTCCTCAACTAGTTGATAGGATCTTAGTGTACCAGTTTTGATAGGTTGTGGTACACTAGGTTGACATGTGATTTAGAGATGTATAGACATGCATTGATTATTCATTATTTCATGATTATGTCATGTTATGTTGGTTTTATGTGATGTGAAAAAATGTGTAAATTATATTGATGAATAAATAGATAGCATGATGTATTGATGATGTATATAATTGGTATTGTGTGTCTAGATGAGTAGATATTTGATTTCAAAGTTAACTTGGAATTCTTACCAAATTAATTTTTTTTTGGAAAATTCCACATATTAAAGGTTTGATGGAAACTTGTCATATGTTCATATACGATATATTGTCAAATGATGATGTGAAATATATGTATGATAGGGTGAATGTTAGTTGATGAAGAGGTGTAAAAATTTATTTAAAGGATAATGTATATGTGAAACGTAATTTGAAAAACTTCGAGTAACTGCATTGATGTCATGATCAAAGTTCAAAATAAATTCAGTAAAATTGAAAGATGAATTTATTTTTGAGTTTCAAGAGGAGAGTTATGTTAAATGATATTAACAAATACTCTAGGTATGACTTGTCATAAATTGGAAAAGGAAGAAGTAGTTTCCACAAACTTATTTTGTTTGTGAAAAAAGGGTTAGTACCAACATCCAACCATGAGTTAAAAATGAAAACTTCTTTAAACTATTATACATTATGCATATCAATTTGAAAGACTAATATAATAGTGCTTGAAAATTTGATTTATTTATGTTGTTAAATAGACCCTAAGTAGTGGCCTCATAGCTTGATAAACAGACTAATAGCATTTTTAGGCAGTCCATTCCATGGGACAGTTTATGTCCTTCAAAATATTTTTGTTTGATGCTAAGCGGTGGCTCTTCTTACCTTATTAATAGGTAACCTATTAATTTTGTAGTCAGTTGATACCTTTTTGATGTTTGGAAAAACAATATCCACATGTAATACAGATATTTTGGATAGTTTATATCCATATTATATAGTGCTTTGGATAGTCTATGTCCATATTATGCAGAGATTTTGGATAGTCTATGTACATATGATATAGTGCTTTGGATAGTCTATGTCCATATGATACAATGCTTTTGGACTATTTATTTCCATATGACATAGTGTTTTGAATAGTCTATGTCCATTTTGTAGAATTTGGATAATTTATGTCCTTATTGTTGGATTCTAAGAGTTTGTCCTTATTCCTAGATTAGACGATTTATGTCCTTATTACTGGATTCAGACAATTTATGTTCTTATTGCTTATGTTTTTTTTTTAACATGGTGGAATCGTTAGCCGCCACAAATCTGGGCAGGTTGTCCAACTTTTATGGTCGCCACAATATTTTGCGTTGTCCGCCTAGAAAGCTGCCACACAGATCTTTGCGCAGTCCGCCCCTATAACCGCCATGCCATAATCATTTTAAACATTTTACGCTACTGAAAGCACCAGGAAAGGGACAAGCGTTCAGTCCGGCGAGGCCCGAGATTTGAACCTTGGACCTTCGCCCCCCTTATGGGGTTTGGATGAACCAATTGGTCTACACCTCGGACCTTTCTTATTGCTTATGTTAATACCCCCTATTTCAAGGCTTATTTATATGGTAGTGTTATGATAAAATTTTAATATGAGACATTACCATCAATAGTGTTGATATCACAAAATTTTGGTCATTTGACTTATTTTTATGAGTTATATTGATTCTTTAAGAAGTGATTTTAACTTGTCAATCCTTCTGTAAACTGATAAGATATAAATGTCTTAGATTTTAGTGTTTTAGGTCTTTTCTTGAGCTCATGAGGAAATGAGTATGCTCCATAATCACCTAGCAGGAGCTAATAAGAGGTCTCATATTAGGTATTTTTATAATTTTTCATAGTTTTAGAGGAATGTAAAAATCATCCATTCCTGCAACTTAGGGATTGACATCATTTGGAAAATAGGAGATAGTTTTTTTTATATTAAGAAGATTGATTAATTATTTTAGGAGATTAAAAATATGTCGTTTTATCACTTGAGAACTATGGAGTGATATTGACCAATGATAGGCATATGTGCCTCATATGCTAATCAATGGTTAGGACCATTCCTAGTTCTCTATAATGTTTGATGCATACACAAAATAATTTCATAGAGAAAATAATTAATGCAAGCATGCAATATAAAAATCAATATGTATTTCATTTGTTTGTCGCTATTATTTAGGATCCAAAGTCCATAATTGTATGTATAGCATGAAGTCTTTATTGCATCTTGATGACTGTCTATCCAATATTCAACCATGGCATCTCTTTTTGTGAATATAACAAGAGTGTGTTGATTTAGGAAACATGTTATTATCACAAAAAGGGAGCTTGAAGAAGATCAAATAGAATAGGGGTGATTTATTCCATGATTTTTTTTTCCTATAATAGCCTAACAAATAACACCATATATGTGTTAAATCTTAGTTAAATCTATTGTAAGGGACAAAGCCAATGGAATAAATTGATATGTAATGCTAAAGTATGCTAAAATGCAATATGGAAGATGTAAAATATATACAAGATCTTAGAAGCAAGGATTTTGCTAGTATTAAAGACCTAGTGTGAATGCAATTCAAGTGTATCGTATCTTAACTAGTGGTCATCATCACCTCATTGCAAAATTCTCTTATTTCTATATGCACACATAATCAATGCATAAATGCAGGCATACAATCATGAAATCAATGATGATGTGATAGATAATATATGAGAAATGTTTCAATGCTCCTAAGTAAAAAGTGGTGCTAGAAATTCATGAGAAAATAGAAAGAGATATTGTTAGAAATTTTCCTGTTGAGATCAATAAGGCCCATCAAAACCTTTGACATAGTGCAAAGCTAGTAAAATAAGCAATATTTGTTTGAAAAAAGAAGTAAGTCAGATCTTCTTGAATGGTGATATTAGCCCAAGACTGAAAAAGTTTTGGCATAATGAAAGGTATAAAAGGAGCATGATAGAAAGCCAAGCAAGGTAGGTTGGTAACCCAGGACGAAGATTCACCAATAAAGACAATAACGTCAATATCAAAAGGGTCTCATGTGCTTAAAAATTAGCATTGGTATAAGAAAGAAGCACCAATCTCCACTGAATAAAGTTGTTAGGACCCATGATCGCAAGTGTCAAAACCTGAAAATATGAGCCACCTTGAAAAATCACAACTACTTGAATTTTTATGTGAGAAGTGCTAAAGATGCCAAATAGCACTAGCTCATCCCTGATCATGCAGATTCATTTTTGTTTATTATTGTACATCATAGTTAGATTTATTTTAGCCTAGAAAAAATTACAAATAGAGGAATACTCATTGTAAAGGATCAAATGATTTAGTGTTTGCTTGTGGTAGGCTATATGTTTATGTTACTCAGGAATACAATCAAGAGTTTTTTGACTTACCCCAATTAATATTTACAAATCTCTTAATGTAATACTTACACTTTTATAATCTCTTTATTGATTTAATTGAAATTTTTATGTTAGGTTTAATATCGTTTGGTATTCCTTTGGTCTATTTTTTAGGCTTAAACTATTTGGAATGCTTTAGTTAGAGTGCTTATAATGCTAAAAATTATAACATCGAATTTGAATGTATATTTTGCATGGCATTAATTGTATAGTCTGTTAGGTTTTTCTTGTATTAAATAGATATTGCTCATGCAACTTAAAATAATATTATTAGATAAGCTCTAGATGTGCTCAAATCTATCTCTTACCCTTTTCTCTCTCATTCCTTTCTCTTTTCTCTCTTTAGTCTTTCACAACAATAGTTTCAAAAGGAACCAAACTTCTCTAAAGGTTGACTTAGAAGCAATTTTAAGCCATCCAATCTTAAATTCATCCTAGGGCACAAATTCATACTTAGGTGGATCATAGCATCAAGAGTTTCTAGCATGCCTAGTGGGACCAAATTTCATCTATTTGTCTCATAAAAAATTCCATCAAGATATAAAGTAGAAGAATCATATATGGGAGGGAAGAACAACAATTACCTAATCAAAATCTAAAGCCATCGTGTACACAAGAGCATTTGGTATGCTTTCATCTCTAGATGATCAAGGTTATAGTGAAGATCTTGGTATCATAAGTAGATAAAGCATTCATTCAATTGACTAGATATTGACAACTTTGCTAAAGGATGCAACCCTAGAATCACATGATTACAAGATCAAAATTCAACAAGGAAAGGAACCCCTATAATTTGTTAAGCTATCAACCTTAAAAAAATCTAGGAAAGATAAATCCCTTTCACCTATCTAGACTTATTTTTTCCAAAGCCCCACTCCTTTGTAGGTCATATCTTTGCATTCAAATACCAGATCATTGTCTATAAATATGGTGGTATGCATATACCCTAGTTGGAACGATGATAGACCCCTTGATCTCTTGGATATCCCTAATATTTCTCAAGTCACACTAAAAGCTTTGCCCTCCTATGATGTTAGTGAAAATATGACCTATGAATATTTTTAATATATAGCCATTTTAGCTACTATGCATAGTATTATCCATGAAGATGTAATGGTGAGGTTATTAGCTTTATCTTTTAGAGGTAAGGTGTTGACCTGGTACCACTCTTTAGAAGAAATAATCATCAATACTTGGGATGAATTAGCTAAGCCTTTTACCTTAGAATTTTATGATCAAGGGGATTCATTCTATATCCTTACTCTTGGTCTATGATCTACCTAGTGGTGTCACAGCCTAGACCATGACAAAAATTGGATGGCTTGAAATTTCTTTTGATTCAACCTCTAGAGAAGGTTAGTTCCTTACTTGTGCAAATATAAAGAAGTGGTAAAAAGACTAAAGATAAAAATGTAAGGGTTGGAGAAGGGAAAAATGGAAAGAGAATCATCAAATGGTGGCTAGAATTTGGTTAAAAACAATGGTCCTCACCATGCAAATTTCTTGAAACTTAGCTAAGTATAGAGCCTAACAGACTAACTACCAAATGAAAGCATTATAAAATATTCATCCAACTGAAATCCTACATTCTACCACTCCAACTACTTTGCAAGGAAAATCTAAATAATAATTTAATCCTAACATAATACTTTCCATACAAAGCAATTATAGATTGAATAGATATGCAAATATTACATGTTATGCATTCTCTAACACTTCAATAGCTTGAAGTGATAATTCAAATAGTAGAATTACCTAAGAAAATACACCACTCATAAAGCTTTAACATAAATGTTTAGAGATACCAAACATGCATACACATTTAAATCTATAACACATCACTAGTAGAGGCCAAACAACATCTGGTTCATTAAATAAAAGAGCAAAATTGCATAGTTTACATTGTCGACCCTCATTCTAAGGTAACTTAAGCTATTTATATCTTTTCTAATGAATTGAATGTAGTTTAATTATTACATGGATGACCTATATTAGGTCTAACATGAGTAGGCATAGCCTGGATCCATTCATGGCTTATATGCAATCATCATGCTTGAGAAGATTGGTGGTCGCTTTCTAGACCTGTCATAGAACTACAAAATTTAGCATTACTATTTTTATTGGCCAATCACAATCCCAAAAAACATGTGTTTTCAGTAGGCTTGGGTATATTTAGCATGCTTAACTACCCATCACTATGTTTTAGTATTATATCAACTATTTAAATTTATAGACACCTCTATTCATGATCATCAGGGGCTACTACCATCTTTTGTATTTTCTAATAGATCAACTTTCACTTTCTCACCTAACTAATTTGATCTAGGTGACTGAGGGGTGTCTAGGTTGTCCAAGATTTTGATATGCATTATTTCTATTGAAAGGGACTTGTCCTAAAGTTCTTTTCTCTTTTTTATTTTAGCTTATTGGTGGGGCCTTGGAGCCTAGCCAAAGATTTTAAGAGGCTTTGTTGACATCATCATTCCAAACTTTTGGTCACTTTCACTTTCTAGGTTCTTGATTGGCTAGAACTTTTGAGGACTCATGTTGATATCGCTCATGGAAAATGCTTGACCACCCTTGTCTTTCAGCCACTATTGCTCTGTAGCCACTATTTCTCTTTGACCATAATTACTCTAGCCACTTGCTTGTCCAAAACTTTGAAGCACTTTGGATGATGTCATCTTTGTGAATCCTCAACTACTCTCTCTCAAATGCCTAACTAGACATAACTTTAGTGGATTTATATCGATGTCATCATGGAAATTACTCAACCACCCTTATGTTTAGGCCACTATTGCTTTATATGTGACTATATATTTGAAGCACTCTTGTTTATATTAGTGAGATAAAGTTTTTGATAGTAGGCTAATCTAGTAAAGAGATTTTGGATTGAGGAGTGGCTGCTCTTTAATCTAGTAATCCCTATGATGTTTTGTTACTGATATTCAAATATTATTCAAAAGAATTTATTCCCTAAGCAATTATTTTAAGCATGAATATTTTTTATTATCTTTTTTTGATGGATGCTCTTTTTTTTATCTTCCCCTTGATGCTTTTGAAATTACCACAAATTTAAGGGAGACCTTAGTTCAGTCTAGCAAGCTCATCCAAGCTTATCGACCTCTCATACTATCCCTCTTATTTTCTTCTTCTCTTGTTATTGGGCTTTCCTTCCCTAGGATGTTGTTGGTGCTCCTTTGTAATTGCACCAAAGTATATGGTGTTCTATAAGCCCAAATTACAAAAGAGGGTGGTTGTATCTATTGGCCCACATCTCAAATTTAAGGATGTGCCTGTAGTTGTTGAGTGCATGCAAACCTTACCAATCACAAATCTCTTTTAGCTATCACCAAAGAGGCTCTAGGGTTTCTACCTATGGAAAGGTTTGCCTTATCTTTCACCAAAAAGGCTACAAATATAAACCATTATTCTTCCAATCTAGTGGGTCTATGCAACCTTGTGGTATAGGAAATTTAAATAAATGTAGCAACTTGTTGATAAGGATTCCTCTTATAAGCATCTTTGATATCTTTGAAAAATCATAAACCTAAAATATTTATGGAGCCTCAGGACCTCTCATCTTGTTAAGCTCTAGGTAACAATTAATCTCTAAGTTTCCCCTTTAGGATGGCTTTATCTAATGTGATGAACCTCACTACACTTGCCTAGTTCATGACTATACAAAGACATCCCCAAGAGAGCATCATAGACTTCACTATCTGATTCAGTAAGACATGGAAGAGAGTCCCTCAAGAGATGAGATCTTTCCAAAATCAAACATATATCTACTACCTTCATGCTTTTGTTTTAGACTTGAGCTTGCAGATTTGACAATCAAACGAGATGAAATTTTCTTATATTTTTAAAGTTTCTATAGTGATAGAAAATTTTCTTATTTTAATTGGTAAGCTATCCCCAAATAATGTGATGCCATATCTCCTAGAGATCCCTCAATATTTTCTACAAACTTTATTTCTAGTCTCTACAACACCTCCACCAGCCTCATTTCTAGCTCTTTCATTGCCTTCACTAGCCACTTTTCTTATGTCAAACCCATATCAATAGTCGACCTTTCTAGATGCATCAATGTAGTATCTACATGTTTTGAAGCCAAAAAGAACCCATGAATATGCAAGAGCTTAATAAAATAGTCAAGAATCTAAAAATAAGATCACTATCATTGAAAGGTAGAGTGTTGAAAGGATATTTAAAGGTTATCAATAAATAATATACCCCTATATCACAAATGACCAAGAGGCTTCAACGAATAATACTTCCAGAAAGTAATTTATCGTCAGAAGACAAGAAGAAGGAACATTCACTACTTGGGAAGAGTACTAGTGTCTAGCTTGCAATGATCCACATAATACTAACAACCACATGATCTATCAACATCAATGCTAGATAGTTGCAACCTACAAAGTGGAAATACAATCAAAAGGGTTAGTCAATATGTTCACAAGTCCTAATCACAGCCTCTTAGCAGAAGAGTCTTCATATTCCAACATTGCTCATATACTAACTAGACCCAAAAAAGGATCATTTTTATTAGATCCCTAGATTGTTGATGTTATCTCTCAGCCTCAAGAGGATTAGAGAAATAAGAAATCTAAACTGAAAGAACCTAAATCTATCCAAGAAGAATCAAAGAAAAAATATTGAAAAAGCTTCAATTCCCCTCCATCACTAGAAATCAAAGACAAGAGGACATACAACAATACCAAAAAATATTCAAAGAATCACTCTATAAAGAAGAAAAACTTTTAAATCCCCCTAGATACAATGTTATTTAATTACTAAGGAGAACTCCCTCAAGGAAAAAATAATTGATGCTTTGCTAATCCTTGGACAAATTGATCTACTTAGAGTAGCTTTGAAAACCACATCTACAAGTGAGTTTAACCATTCAAGTTAGAATCTAGTTCTAGATCAACAAACTTTTAGGAAGGGCAAGAGTAATCCTCTACCATTTTATACGTCCTTATGTATAGAAGATTTGATCATGCACGACTACATGTTAGGTTTTGGAGTTGCAATAATAGTCATAAATACCAAAGGTTGCATGTGATGAAATGGGTATAGAATACACCTAGACTATTCATGATATGCTTCAGCTATATGGGACTCCAGTCTAGATGGTAAATATTATTAAGTATATTCTAATTGTGTTACATAGAATCTTGGAACTCATGATGAATCAAGAAGTAATAGTAGTCAATATTTCTTCTTTCTTTGGATTATATATGTCTAGAGAGTTTACAACTAAGCTTGGAGGGTACCTATCCTTGGACTATATGCATATGATGATCCCTTACAAAGGAAGGAAGGTTAGAATCTATGTGGAGAAGCGTAAGACCTATCACATAGAAAATATAAAGGAGGAAAAAATCAATTTGATATAAAATGATCTAGGAACCCTTGATGTACTGGTGGAAAACTTACAAGCAAGGGATGAGTTCTCTCTGAATATTTTTAATGCAGTGACAAAAACTGGATTGGGAACTTATTATATGATGGATCTAGATAGTCATCATTTTCTAGTCATTACAAATTAGAAGCTTTAGAGAACATAGATGTGGAAGTTATTCTTTGATGGATCGATATGTAAGAATGGATTTGGAGCTATATTAGTCCTTTAGTCTCCTTCTAAAGGGGTAAAAAGGTTCTCCTATAGGCTAGCTTGGAACTATACAAATAATGTTGTTGAATACAAATCCCTATCTTTAGGACTGTTAAAATAGAGAATAAGGGTATAAAGAACCTTTTAATCTATGGAGATTCAAAGCTAACGTTAAATCAAGTTACTAAGAAATGTAACAAAAAGCACCATTATATTAAGGTTTATAAGAATAGAGTTTGGGACATATTGCAAAGCTTTAATGCAATTAATGTATAGGTCATTCTTTTAGATAAAAATGCATTGGTAAATAAACTAGCTTTAAGGGGAGTATACTTTAATCTCATTTCTAGGAATTGAAGAGCATCAAGAGGAGTAAATTTGATCTTTTGGCCATCCATCCCAGATAAGAAAATGTCTGGGAAGTATTTGACAATGATAAAAAAATAGTAAATTTTCTAATAGAAGAAGATATATATGCAAATGATCCAAAGGGGTGGAAAATATTGTTGATAGTGAGGATATTATAAAGTTGAAGAATAATCATATCCCTAAAGGATTGATTTCCATAGAAATCTTATTTGATAACAATGACTAGATGACAAGTCGAAGGATGAAGATAGATGATAAAGAATTCAAGGAGGTGCAAATGAAGTCTAGAAAAATGATCAAGATTAGAACAAGTTGTACTAAAAAATAAATAAAAGACCTTATTGCACTCTACAAGGAATTGAGAGATGTAATAGCTTGGGGTTATGATGATCTCAAAGTATATGATAAGCAAGTCATCCAACATACCATTAAGTCACTTCCTAATGCCAAACCTTTTCTAACAAAATCAAAGACTGATGAATCATAAGATTAAATCCCTAGTGAAGCATGAACTACTGAAGCTTCTAAATACAAATATCATATACCCAATCAAGCATTCCATATCAGTGGATAATCTAGTCCCAATCCAAAATAAAAATTGTGAGATCCCACTCTGAATTTATTTCCATGATTTAAATAAAGTTTTGTTAAAATATCATCACCTTCTACCACAAAGAGGGGGACATTTTCTTACTAGAGAATATCGTTTGGTCTATCTAATGTTGGGGCTACTTTCTAGAGAGCTATGGACCTTACTTTTGTAGAACTGATCAATAAAATAGTCCTCATATATCTAGATGATATGCTATTATTCTCTCATGATAGGAATCAACATCTAGGCTAGTTAAGATTGGTCTTCAAAAAATATCAAGAGTTTGGGATTTCTCTAAATACCAAGAAGTTTATTTTTGCAATCAATGAGGGAAAAATGCTTAGAAAAAACAAGGGTTTTCTATTTATTTGGATTTGGTAAAATCAATATTATCACTTCCTTTACCATTGAAAAAAAATTCTTTGCAATATTTATTTGGGCAAATTATATTTTTTTGAAAATTTATCTCAAAATTTGCTTAGATCGTCAAACCCATGACCATGCTATTGAAGAAGGAGGTACCTTTTGATTGGACCAAGGAGATAAAATAAGATTTCAAGAGTATCAATCAAGCAATAGTTAAAGACCCAATTTTGGTGAATCTGAATTATGAACAACGCTTCATCTTGTATGTGTATGGTGTGGAAAATAGTACAGATGTAGTACTTACACAAAAGAATAAGATCAAGAAGAACACCCAATAACTTTCATCAGTTAATCTCTATAAAAATATCAAGAGTGAAACAACTTCAATGAGAAATACATATTTTACCTTAAACTAAGGCATTATACATCATAGATTAATATCATTGTCTATGTTGTACATCTGAATATCCAAAACTTTGTCTTACAAGGAAAATTGATGAGAAGAGAGTAGGTTGTATCACTAAGATTTAGGAATATGATATAGAAATCAAGCCAACCAAACTAGTCAAAGGAAGAGTTTTATGTGAATAGCTTGCCAACTCCATTGTTGAGTAGAATATATTTTTAGAACATTTCCATAAGCCTAAACTAGAAGAATTCCTTGATAAGCATAGTGACTAGGTGACATACCTTATGAGATATTTCAAGACTGATAAATGTCCAAAAAAATCAAAAGTAGTGCTAGATGAATTTCATTTAGTCTTCTATGGAGGATATTATTTTGGCCAAACAACCACAATAAATATCCTAAAAATTGGGTACTATTGGACTACTCTTTTTAGGATACCTTCAAAATTGTAAAATCCTATGATGTTTGCCAAAGGTTTGTAGTAAGAAGAAAAACATAATAAATCCGCTTAGGCTAGTGATAGTAGATGAGCCCTTTTAGCAATGGGGGATTGATTTTATTGGGTTCATCACTACTAACTCTTCCATTTGGCATAAATTCATTCTTACCAAAACAAATTATTCTACTATATGGTCTAAAGTAGTGGCCATGAAGAAGAGGAAGTTGTGATAAATTCTTTTGGATAAGTTGATCACTAGGTTTAGAATCCTAGAGACAATTATAATAGACAATGGGCCTGTATTTCTAGGTTTCAAGCTCCTCAAATTTACTTCAAAATATGGTATCAATTTAAAGGCATCATCTAACTACTATCCACAAGGCAATGGTTTAGATGAGTTAACAAACAAGAATCTATTACATATAATCTAGATAACAGTTGGAGAAAACTAGAGAAAGTGGCATTTAATGTTGGACTAGGTACTATAGGTAGATTTAATCACATCAAAATGTGCCTTGAAAACATCTTTGTACTCTTTGGTCTATGGAAAAAGGGTTATACTGCCATTAAACCTAGAGCTCCCGACTATGAGGCTCTTAAGCACTCATGATTTCCTAGATCTAGAACCTATGGAAGCAAGGTGGGTTGAATTAATGTTCTTAGAGAAACAAAGAAAAAAGGTATATGATATTTCTTGGAAACATTAGAGCATAGTCAAATAATGGTTTGACAAAAATACCTCTCCTTAGGGTTTTAAAATTAGAGATCTAGTGCTGAAATAGGATGAGGACATAGTTAAGCCTGGAAGCACCAAAATTTTGATTGGCTTTGGTCAGATCCATATCAAATCACTATAATTAGGGAATGCAATTATTTTGATTTTACTATAGCTAGAGGTTAAAAATTATCAATTCTAATAAATGGACTATTTTTTAAACGTTTAATGTAGGAAAGCACGTTGAGTCGTGTAACATAATTTAAATAATAAGATTTATAATAAAAGAAAACATTTGAATAAATGTAGGGTTGTCAAAAAGCTATTGGTTGAAATGAGAAATTTCTTTTAAGGGAGAATCAAATCAAGATATTCATATGAATCACAACCTTGGAAAAAACACTTGAGTTATGACACAAAATATATGTGCATTAATGCATCTTTCATGCTAAACACTGGCATATATCAATGAAAACTACTCATTTGTTTTGTATAGTATACTAAAAGCATCCTAGCACTTAGTTATTCCTGAGCAAAGGCTAAGAGCAAGTGCAATATCCCCCTAACTAAGAAATATTTGCCATAATTTCTATGGAATCCAAAAAGTCGATTATAGTTGACTGCTTGGAAGATGTTTTCAATACAATCCTTACCCTCAAGTAAAAACATCTCAGGGACACAACATAAAAAAAGGCCACCATATTTTCAATGGATCACCAATATAGACATGCTTAGGACTCATTGGTATGGTTTATATTCATAAGAGTACACGCTTGCCCGGAGTTGGTTGAAGTAATAGCTTAGTATTATGATGCAAAGTCATGGACTATAAGAGATGAAAGTGGCCAAGTACTTTTTTCTATTTTGCCTAAACGTTTTATAGATTCCTTTATTGGAAATATTCCCCTTTTATACCTAAATCATTTGACTAGGAAATCCAATTCACTTTTTATTCTGATAAATTAGAATCATGGCTAGAGAAACAATTAGCCAAAAATATAAATAGTTTTCCTAGAATTCTAGCTCGTATAAATAATTTTCACCCGTATTTATAGGATATTTTTGCTATGCTAGCTATTATTTTGGGTTTGAAAATAGATAATATAGTGAATAATTATCAAGTAGCCATGGCCTATGCCATCAATAAACCCCAAAATCCCATTTAATTTGATTGAGTAAAATTCCTAAGTGACCAAATGCATGAACAACTTATAGGATTTATTAAGGTAGGAGTTTTCCAATATCTATCCTACCTAGCCTATATATATATATATATATTTTTCAAAGGAGATATCTTCCCAGGCCTTCAAATTAAAAAATAATATGATGATGGAAGGGTTTTATTTGTAGTAGATTGGACATCACCTTCGATCCTCCAATTCTTTCTATGATTTCAATAGATTTTTCCTTAGTCCAACATTGTTATGCATAAGGGGATGGATTCTTAGGTTGACAAAAGAAGCAAAAGAATGCATGTATAAAAATTGGAGGTTGGTATTTTATACTGGAAGGCGCAATAATAAGAGTGTATGGCTTTGCTAGAGAACCAATCCTGCTACTCCAATTTGTCATAGATTGGTTTTTTGATCAATAATTATGATGCCACATGGACTATGTAGATGCAAAACTTGGTGCCATAATAAATAAAGTTTATTTGTATTATTTACCTTTTAGTTTTAGACAAATTACTCTCAAGTTCCAAATATTGACTGAGATGCTAAAGTAGAAGCTCCTACATATAAATCTTAAAACAATACCAGATAGATGGAATTACTCTCAAGTCCTAAATATTGGGATTATAAAAGATCAACTTGCTAATTTGAATAAAAAACCTCCTGCATTTGAGCACAGTTTGAGACCAAGTATAGAAAAGGCTAGAAATCTAATATAAGAATAGATAGTTATGAAAGAAATAAATCCAAAAGAAGAAGAAGATAATCATCCTTTATGGAGGTAAATTTGTAAAAGGATATGCAATTATGACCTTGAGAACAACCCAGGCCATGTATTCAAAGAAAAAATAAGGAAGAAATTGGTAGAAAAAAAATATACTGATAAAAAATATCATAGAATAGTGGATGTTCCACTATGAATCAGGCATGCAAAGCATCGGATTTGGCACTATGAATGATAAAAATTTTGAAGAAAAAATTGATGAGTTGAATCTAGATGAAGTAAGAATTTATTTTGAAGAGATGGATGTTTTAGAAGAATATTATGAGGAAGAAGTTAATATTTTAGAATAGATAGAGCAAGATCCAAAAGTTGTAACTACAAATAGAAAATAAGCTCTAGACGTGGACATTTCAAAATGGAAATAAACTCTACCATCACCCACACCTAAAGAGCAACTACAAAAAATAAATATTGTGAGCATTAGAATCATGGAGAAAATGAGTTACATAGGTGGTGACTTAGGTCTAACAAAATCTAGGTCAATAAACTCCCATTAAGCACATTTCAATAGAGACAGATCTAGATTAGATATGGATGTTATCCCAATTAAGTGTCTAGTCCTAAAAGTAACTAAACTTTGTGAAAAATAACATGAATGGAGTAGCAAAGAAAAAATGCTAGGGTCCCCCTTGAAACAAAATATCTAAGACATAAAAAAGAACTAAGGTGATGATGCCTCCATGGGATGGACAATAGCTAAAATCCACAACACAAGGATCAAGTATGTTGTCTCTACCATTTTCTTCTCCTCTATGTTCTCCTCTTCACTCTCCCCCTTACTCTTATCTACCACCATATTCTCCATCTCATTCATCTCCACCACCAATGGCACTTTCTAGGTCACCTCCTAAAACCATAACCTCTTCTCCACCTCTACCTGCTTTACAAATTCTAGATGTCTCTCAAACTCTCTCATTCTTCAAATTTGTTCAAGCCATAACTCTTGCATCCACAATACCTTCTAGATCTCCTCACCCTCTTTTACATTCTTCTTTCAATAATCTTCTAGTCTCTACAATTAAAAAATTGTTCTATTAAGTACAAGCCAATGTGCAGTTTTAGTTTACTAAAAGAAAGCAGAGGTAGAAGAGTTGAACACAACATCAACAAAAGTTTTGAATATGTTGGATCCTAAGAAAATATAGTGTATTTTGAAAACCATGACCCGTACTATACCTAAGCTTGCTTCCTAGTTGATTGAAGCCAACTCTAAAATTTCTATGCATATCATAGACACAAAAAAATTCCAATAGAGGATAAGGCTCAATTGGAACACACATTAGCAGACATGTTATACATAGATGGAATTCAAAAAAATTCCAAATAGCACAAAGAAAAGAAACAACAGAGTGGTTGGCAATGGCTCTTGAAATGGAGAAATCATGGATAAAAGCACTAAAAAAATCAAATCCAACAACTATAATAGAGTCTTGATGAAGCATCAACATCAACATAGTTACAAGAGAAAGAAGTTGAGAATAAGATTTCAAAAAAAGTGTAGGACCTGCAATAATAGCTCCTCATTTCAAATAAATGGATTCAAGCCTCCCACATCTCTATGGATGCATATTAGAGGATAAAAAATAGATTCTATGATTAACATTTTAAAGCTTCCAAGACCCTATCTATGGTTATAAAATTTATTGATTATTGTTAGCAAACCGCTAGAAAGGTGCAAAACAATTTCAATGTCATGCAGATTGTTATAGGTGATAAAGTTTTATAAGCTCAAGCTATTATTGATGCTTTAAATAAGGCCTATGGCAACAACTTTATTTAGCTAGGGATAAGGTAACAATATACAGGATGACATCATAAATTATTGAATGAGACCAAACAATAAACAAAGTATATGAAGCCCTTCATTCACTCGCTACCATTGGAAATAAAGTTCTAAGAAGAATGAATGAAATCATCATGGATGGACTCCTATATTTTTGGTGATCAAATTATTAGATTTATTCTCTAAATGAACTAAAAGGTACTTGCGACAAAATAGCTAAATATTTAGATGAGTTTTTTGAAGATCTAGATGATTTTGATGAATAATTCTTCACTTTGCTAATAAGCTCATTGCAATGCATACTAGAGTTGTAGAATTGGAAAAGCATTTAAAAAAAAACCCATACAAGGAATTTTGTGATTTAGAATTGATTCATGAGAAAGCTAAGAGGCTCCAAACCCCAACACAATAGGAATGAGAGGCAGTCATGTAGGCTTTAGGCCTACAAGTTCAAGGGCTTGCAACTAACACAAAGAAGGATAAAGGCCCTACAATAGAAGAAGAGGGTGTTGGATTCATAGGAGACTCCACAACCCAAGGATAATACCATCTAGTTTCAAAATTTTGATAAAAAAAATTTCCCAAGAGGTGCCAATAATGTAGCCAAATTCTTTGAATTTTTTGTAAAATTATTTTTCTACATTTACAAGTCTAAATATGCAATATCGAACTTGTATAATTTCAAGTTGAAGGCTACAATCTACACTAAGATTTGCTAAAATAGAAAAATCTAAGTATGCCAAAAAAAATCTACTAATATTAGAAATATTTTTTAAAACTTTTGGCAAGGTAAAGAGATTTTGAAGAAGAATAGCACTTGAGCTTGGAAGGTAACAAGCTAGACCTTTTTGTGGTGATGTTAGCATAAGCTTAAAAGATTCCAAACTAATAATAAAGTGAAAATATCAAATTCTAATCAAAATCCTACTACGTTTGCAAACCCACAAGTCATGAGAAAGCTAAAAAGAAAGAGTGCAAGAACCTTTATTACTAAGGTCAGCAAGGCCCATTCAAACCTCTAGCACAATGCAAAGTCAATAAAATAAGTGGTATTTTTTCAATAAATGAAGTAAGCTAAATCTTCCTAAATTATGATGTTACCCCAAGCCTTAGAAAGTTCCAACATAATGAAAGGTGTACAAGGAGCATGATAGAAAGTCAGGCAAGTCAGATTGGTGACCTGAGACAGAGATTCACCAATGAATATAATAACATCAACATCAAAGAGGTCTAGTGTGTTTATGAATAAGAATTGATTTTAGAAATAAGTGCCAATATCCACTGAATAAATTCATTAGGCCCATGACTGTAGTGTCAAAATCTAGAAGTAAGCATCGCATTATAAAATCACAACTGCTTGAAGTCTAACACAAGTGGTGTTGAAGATGTCAACTGGCACTAGCTAATCCCTGATCATGTAGAGTCATTTTTACTTATTATTGTACATAGTAGTTAGATTTATTTTAGCTTATCAAAAACTATAAATAAGGGAATACCCCCCATTATAAAGGGTTAGATGATTCAATGTTTTCTTGTGGCAAGTTGTATGTTTATGCTACTTAAAAATGTAATAAAAAGTTGTTTGACTTACCCAAATTAATATTTGCATCTCTTAACATAATATTTACACTTTGGCATTTATTGTTTGCTTTAATAAAAGTTTTTCTTTTAGGTTTAATGTTGTTTGGTATTCCTCTGGTCTATCTATTAGGCTTAAAATTTTTGGAATTCATTGGTTAGAGTGCTTGCAAAGCTTAAAGTTATAACATCTGATTTGATTGTATTTTTTCATAGCATTAATTGTATAGTTTGTTAGGCTTTTCTTGTATCAAGCAACCAATGCTCATGCAACTTAAAACAATATTGTTAGCTAGAATCCAGCCACACATAGATCAATTTTTCATCCCTTTTCCTTTTCTCTCTTTAGTCTTTCACAACAATAGTCTCACATGAAACCAGCCTTCTCTAGAGGTTGGTTAGAATCAATTATGAGCCATCCAATCTCGACTTTGGTCTAGGGCATAAATTCATACCCAGGAATATCAAAGCATCAAGAACAATGTATAAATATGAGTTTGGCCAGTCATATTTTTCCAATTCATCAAACTTAAAAAATAGTTCAAACAAAATAGTAGAGTTGACAACACAAATTTTAGAATGAATCAAGACACAATAAGTTGTGTAGTGTGGTTCATAGATCAATTAGCAAATTAGATCATGAAAAGTGGCATCATGAAATTTTTGATACATTGTACAGTCAATACATGCTTGGAATCCCCTTAACCACTCACATAATCCTACATGCTAGCCTCTTATTTTCTATAGGTAATAAAAAATATTTTTCAAAGGTTTTAAAGGTATATTTTATGATTTTAGAGATAAATTTTTGGGGGCCATAAATTTTGCATACATAAGTGTTTTGACAATATTTTTTCAAATCACATAATTTTGTTATATCTCTCCATTGATGGCATTGCTTTTGGTCACAATAACATAGAGATTTTTCTATTTTGATAGAATAGTTAGGGATCACCATGTATCCTTATTGATTGGTCCTAACTATTCTACCTAGAAGATCAAGATTGAATATCTACTCTGAAGTAAGAGGTTACTCAAGTATGTGAATGAGAAGCCTTGTGATAGATATTCTAGAGTAGTGAAGTGGCTCTATAGGGATAATTCATTCCTCTTCATGTTAATAACATATATGACACTAATGCTAGTGACACCATAGATGCTAAAGTTTTGCCTAAGAAACTTTGGGGACTATGTGATCAAATTGAAACCACACAAATCAATAAATTGGAGGTTGAACTTGCAATCTTATCCATGTACTCAATTGATACTATTGTTGATGAGTATGTTGGTTTAATAAATTGCAAGAGGAATATGCAAAGAGAGAAAAGAAGAATAGGAAGCATTGGAGGAGAGGAATATTGAATATCTCAACATTATCTTTAATAACATATCTAAAATATACAAGATAGTTGGTATTGTCTTTGGGATAATTTGTGTGTACTTCCTAAATTCTCTTGCACTACCTATTGATGGGGTATTTAAATACTTTTTGCATTATCAGGTTAGAATAAATATGCATAAGGGAATATCTATTTTCAGTCAAGATCACCCAAAGGATGTTGTTGCTAAAGTCTAAAATGACAAGAAGAAAAAATAAAATGAGAAAATCCCAAGAAGTATTTCAAAAATCCTACTTGTGATTTTTGCAAGAAGAAAGGGTACAATGTAGAATTCTATTGGATTTGGATCAATAAACTTGAGAA
Source organism: Wollemia nobilis (assembly GCA_028583015.1). Classification (NCBI taxonomy): domain Eukaryota; kingdom Viridiplantae; phylum Streptophyta; class Pinopsida; order Araucariales; family Araucariaceae; genus Wollemia; species Wollemia nobilis. Next base: position 2,529,290 of record JAQPPZ010016892.1, on the reverse strand, counting down.
AACAACCAGAAATAGGGTGTTGATGTTGCTCTCTTCTATGCATAATATGAGGATAGTTTTGATGGAGAAAACTCATAATCATATGTATTGGTTCATTTTATATATTGGACATCCACTTTTCTAAATGAATGGATAGGAAATTTTGGGGCAACTAGGCACATGAAAAAGCATAAACATATCCTAAATAGCTACAAGAAAACACATGCAAGATAATGTTTTATTATTGGAGATTATTCTTCATTATAGGTTGCAGGGTGTGGAGACATTGGCAATGGATATTTTTATTTTCACTAGGCACTTCATGTTCTCAATGTTGGCTTTAACCTTTTGTTTATTTATTATATTACTTAAACAAACAAGAAGGTAGATTTTTGGCTTGATAGATAGGTAATCCAAGATATAGACAATGGGTTCATAATTGTTTCTTCTAGATAGTGATGAGACTAACCACATATATAAGTTGGAATAAGGACCTACCTCTTTTGTCCCTCCTTATAGGAATAGAAAATTTATTGCTATGGTTACATATGTAGATAATGAATTCAGAAGGGGTATCATAGGCTTGGATATCATAGCTATGGATCTTTGAGATACATGAGCTAGCATCAGAAGGCCATTGGTATTCCATGCATATACCCTCCAAGTGATGCATGTGAGGGGTCTATTATAGAAAATAATCATAGGTGACCTTTTCAAAATGGGTTGTAATGCTAGCATCTCATCCCTTGGATATTATACATAGTGTTATTTATGGGCCTATAGGCACACCATCTCTCTAAGAAAATAAGTATTTTCTTCTTTTTATTGATGATTTCTATAGATGTATGGTTTTACACCATTCACATTAAGAATGACGTTTTTGAGAGGTTTAATACCTTCAAGGCCTTTGTTTAAAATTACTTGGATTGGTGAATCAAATATCTAAGGACAATTGGGGGTGGTGAACATGATAACTATGCTTTACATGTTTTTTTGACTTTTTATGAGATTTTATCTTACAGGACTAATCACAATGCTCTTGAATAGAATGGTGTGGCTAAGAGAAAAAATAGGATGATAATGGAAATGGAAAAATGTATGATTCATTCCAAGGGAATAGATCAAAAGTTTTAGGATGATTTTATCACTTGTGCAATTTACATTATCAATAGAGTTCTAACTAGATCAGTCTAGAGAATGATACCTCTTCAATGATTGATAGGGGATAAGCTTGATGTGTCCTGGTTCCATATATTTGGGTCTTCAGCATGGGATCATATACCCAAGGATATTTACAAGAAGAAGAAACTAAAGAGTCATAAGTTTATTTTTATGGGGTATTCAAACACCTCAAAGACATATCATCTTTATGATCCTTAGAGGTGTGATATTTTGATTTGAAGCGATGTCATCTTTGATGAGGCTCTTTCATGAACTCCTTCGACCCACCACCAACTTTTGGTAACTAATTCTTCTAACCCTTTGACCACTTTTTATTAAGATATATCTTCTAAGATATTTATTGGATCTATTCCTATTGGAGTATCTTCTTCTTCATCATATTTTTTTTCTTCATCTTCAAGTAGTAGTCCCTTACCTATTGATTTAACCCCTTCATGGGTAGCATCAAAGGCAACACTCTCTTATCTAGCATCATAGCATGATGAGTAGGACACGTAAATTTAGATTTTTTAGTCTTGCATGATAAGGTATGTGGTTATTAACTAGATTCTTTAATTTTAGTTTTTAATGTTGAGTTATCATTGGATACACATGATTCTTCTTTAGCTTATCCAACACTCAAGTGGGTTAAGATGCTTCTTAAATATGCTTAGCCTATTATACCTCTTAAGGAACATTGGATGGATCCATCCTAAGAATTACTTTTGAAGGTAGCACATTCTTAGGATCCTTTCACATATTATCAAGATAAGGGTATGCTAGAATGGAAAGATGTTATGTTGGCATAGTGTGAGGCCCTAATAAAGAACAAGACTTGGGAGTTTGTTCCTCTTCCAAAAGGGAAAATTGTTGTTGGTTGCAAATGGGTCTATAGGACCAAATACACTTTAGATGATTAGGTAGAGAAGCACAAGGCATGTCTTCTTGCTAAGGGATTCTCTCAATAGAAGGAAATGGACTATTCTAGGACATTTGCACTAGTGGACAAGATGGACTTAGTTAGGATGATTTTTCATTATTGCTTCATATGGATGGAAATTACACCGGATGGATGTGAAGAGTGCCTTTCTATATTAGGAACTTTAGGAGGAAATCTACATCTAGCATCCACCTTATCTTGAGCTTGAGGGACTCACTCCATTGGTTTATTTTTTTACTAGGTCATTGCATGGACTTAAGTTGACTCCTTGTGCATGGTATGACAAGATCCATTTCTTTTTCCTCAACTATGAGTTTCGACAATGTGAGATTAAACATGATGTTTACATCAAATATTATGATGGAAAAACCTTGGTGATTGTGTTGTATGTTGATGATCTTCTCTTCACTAGAAGCTCCACTACTTTGATCTAGGATATGAAATGATGGCTTTATTCCACTTTTAAAATGGTAGATTCAGGAATTCTGCATTATTTTTTGAAATTCAATTGATTATATATTTTTTGGTATCATCATTTCTTAGCCCAAGGATGCTTTAGATCTTCTTTAGCACTTCAGGATGGAGGACTATAAGTCCACTTAGACTCCTTTTGCCTTGGGCCTGAAACTTCAAGTTGATTACACCACACCTTTGGTAGATGTTATATTATATCAGTCTCTTATGGGTGGACTTCTCTATCTTACTCACATGAGATTTAATATAGCCTTTGCTATCAACTATTATTCCATATATATAGGCACCTTGAAAAATTCATTGGATAGCAACTAAGAGGATTCTTAGATACATTAAAGGGACCAATTAGATGGGTATTCACTACTTCATTGGCTTCCCTTTAATTTTGATGATTTTTTCAAATGTTGATTGGGAAGGTGACTTAGAGGAATCATTGTCCACCATAGGCTTTGTGTTTTATTTACAATTTGACCTAACTTCTTAGTGTTCTAGATGCTAATCCACTATTTCTTAGTCCTCCATAAAGGTTGAATATTGTGCTTCCAATGACATAACTAAGCATCTTAGATGGATGCTCATGATTTTGGAGGAGATTGACATTCCTTAAAGATTCATAGTCATCATTTAACATTACAATAAGATTACCATTTAGCTTGTCTACAATCTAGTGTTCCATCAATGAATAAAGCACATAGATATTTGTATGCAGTTTGTAATGTGGATGCATGCACATAGGATGCTTGATCCAACATTTGTATCTTTATTAAAGTAGGCAATGGATATTTTAACCAAGGTCATGCTTGAGGTAACTTTTGTACACATGCAAGAGCTTCTTGGAGTTGGAGAGTGTCCCTTAATAGGGAATGACAAGCAAGGGTGTCTCTCTATGTCCTACATTCAACTTAAGGGGGGATGTTGGAATATGTGGTGGTTAAGCTTCTCTTCAGGTCATGACCAATTTTTATACTTGTATTAATCATATTTGTTGTTAGGGCATATGTAAACCTTGAAAAAGGTGCATTTATAATTTTTTGTAATATTTTATTCCTAAAGGTAACTTGTATTTGGATATAAATACATCTTCATACCAACCAGTTTGCTCATAGTTAAAGGGTAATTTCATTTTCATTTAATGAAATTATTTAATATCTACAAATATCCCATCATATTTTACATTTTTCTTTTTGTTCTATATATTTTTGTTAAACAATATATAATAATGTTTGATTTCATTCATTTCTAAAAATTAATTTAAAATCCAACAAAACTTTAATTTAAAAAAACATAAAAATTTAAATATTTTTATATAAATACAAATAAAATTTAGTACCAAAGTTGATGTTCCCCTAGCAATACTAAACTTAAACTCTATGTAATGGTTCATTCTTTAGTTAAAATTGTCTTAGCAAAACTAATAATTGCCATCTAAATTTCACACACGATTTGATCTACGTCATTACATCTATTCAAAGAGACCATAATAACATGACAAAGCCTAGTTTCAAACCATATCTAATTAAATTATTATCAATTTAAATTTTAAAATAATCGCAGTTCACTCCATAGTTTTAGTTTTTAGGCCCTGGGTAATTTTTTAATTTACAATTAGATTCACTTCTTCTCAAAAAATTTAATTTTTTATTTTATAATTTTTTTTTTTAAATCTTAGTTTATTAGGTAAATATGAAGATAATAGAATGTCAACTGTTTAAGAAATCAAATTAAGACAATTCATTACAAACATTTAACTAATACCAACAAAATTAAATTAAAACAATCCACTACAAACATTTAACTAATACCAACAAACTTATCTTTTAGAATAATATTTTTTTAATTAATACATGCAATCAAATTAAATTTTGGCACTGTGCCCTTATAAAATTAAAATTTTAAAATTTAATTTTTAATTTTCTGTAGGCAACCTCTAAGTGCTAAGTTTTGATGCCATCATCTAAAATATAGATTTTTGAAAGGGATCTTGAATCCTTTATATCAAGTTTGAATTTAAATCTCTGGAATTTAAGTCTTTGGAATAAAATTTTAAAGACTGAAATTTAAGTCTTTCCAATAAAAATCTAAAGAAGTACCATTATAACGTACGGGTCTAGAATCCTTTGTACCAAATTTAAATTTAAATCTCTTAAATAAAAAAAAAGAAACATACCATTACAATATCCACAAAACTTTTCTGGTTGCATTTTTTTGCATTAAGAATTTGGGTACTTTTTAAGAAGGAAAGAGGGCAGTAAGCTTCTTGAAGCCATGACAGATCCCTTGGATCCCTTGGTGTGTGCATGGTTCATTTAGCACCTGCCGCCCTCCATTGGAATGAATGCATGTGGGTTCCATGTCACCCAGCGCCTGATTGGTTGGGTGACCACATAATGGATAAGTCTCTCAATGGGTCGATATAAAACTTTTTTATATTTTATTTTTAAATTTATATATTTTAGCGTAATTTTTTTTTAAATATTTTTTCACCTTATTTAAAATCTATTTCAATGTTTTTTTTTTTACTTTTTTCATTCATTTATTTAACCCATTCTAAAAAATTTACAAGATATTAATTCGGGTTTCTTGAGGTACTTGAAGAACTAATGTATTTGAAAATTTAAATTTTATTTATAATTTGATTCTAAAAATATTTGGTTTTAAGTATTTTTTAGGTAGTTATAAACAATAATTATATATATTATTTCTATTAAAATATTAATAGTCCAATTAATTAGATTTTTTTAATTTTTAAAGAGAAGACCTACATTCGAGCCATACAATACATGCATAATAGTCAAGTTATTGTAATACTATTATTAGGTGATGATGTAATATGGATGAAACTCATTTCAATCCCATATAACAAATAGAAAAAAACTACAAATTATTTTCAATTTCCATGCATAAAGTAATATGACTTTTGTTTTAATCTATTTAGCCATGAAAATAATAAGGCATAAGATAATAAAAAAAAAATTTACAACTTTGTCAAGTGGATTGAAGGTCTTTGCTAAGCATAAAAGCCTACCATGAATTCTCTGGTACTAAGGGTATATCTAAAAATATTTAGCCTCTTTTTTTCTTCTTTCATGGTGGCTAAGTAGTCTACCCTTTCATTTGTACTACTATTGGATAGAAAAAGATGAAAGAGAAAAGGAAATGGATTTTTTAGAAAATTATATAAAGACAAATGAAGTTTTTGAAAAACTTCAAAAACCCAATCTTGAAACTAGGGCATCCATCTAGTCAACTTTATTTTGAGAAACAAGATTGAGTTCCAATGAGAGGCGAACATATCATTGAATGTTCCTCTTAGAACAAATATGCTAATCCTAGTGAGATCCTTGTGATCCAAGTCCACCTAGGTTTTTATTAGAAATCCTTTATCTGAATGCATTTTTAGCTTTCAAAAGAAAAATCTTCTTAGCTTACTCCAATAAAAAATTGTCCTTACAAAAAGCTAGAAAGGAATCCTAATGGCAAGAGCAATCAATTAATGGAGATTCACCTTTGCTCTAATACCATGTTAGATTTCATAGCATTTTTCAAAAATAAATGGAATCAAACATTATCTAGTATTCCTTATGTAGAGGGGGAAAACTGTACACCGCTTGTGGTTCTCGATTGGATCTGCTAGGAACTAAGGTGACCGCAGTGGCCTTATAGACTCTACACTTTGATGGGCTAAAAGAAGGGTTTACTAGGAATGGTTTAAGGACTCGTTCTAAGTCCGAGGCGAGAATGTTGAATGTGGTATTTAAACAAACACCTATGTTTGGCCTTTCTAAGATCTAAGTTGAAATAAATTAAAGGACAATGCAAAACAAACAAAGATGCAAGAAAATAAGAGCTAAACCTAGAATGATTCTTGGATTCAATGGTCTCTAACCTAACTTGCAATAAGACCTTTTTGTATTTTAGAAAAAAGGACAAGAGAACGCACAAACAACTTAACCTAGATGCAAACTATATGACTTTCACTTTTGAATTCCTAAGAATTGAACGAAATGCTTTTACTTCTTTTTGTTTATTATTTGAATATGAACATGGAAATGTGTAGAAAGCAAAAAATAAATAGCCTAAGAGTCTATCTAGGGCACTTACTTGTTTTAGTGATTGATCCCAACTTTAACTTGCATCCAAGATATCCAAATAGCTTCAAAACATATAGGCTAGCTTCACAAAACCCTTCAAAAATTGATTAGCATTTGGCGGCCTGCTTAGGCCGCTATATGACTAAGCTTGGAGGTGCAACAGTCAAGCCCCCTTGGTCCTTTTAGCTGATCGTTCAAAAATAAAGTAAATTATTGACCTTTGGGAAGCGAAACAAAAACAACAATGTAACAACACGAAACAATGCAAAAACATAATGTGAATAGATGAATTATAGTCTAAATGCAGTAGGTATAGACGAACTAGATTTTTAGAGATGAAACCTTACCCCTAGACCCTAGCAAAGCAAATTTGCACCCCAAAATGAGCGACTGTAAAACCGCCCGAAAACTAATTCACGCTCTGTAATAACAGAGCATGAATTTACAACAAAGAATTTAAATACTCAAATCATGCAAAGGCGATATGCAAAATATAAATTTTAATGATCTAGTAAATTAAAAAAACACAACCAAACTTGGCGAAAGTGATGAAGTAGCAAAAGGATGGGAAAAATTATTGAAATTGTAATCCTCTTCACAAATCTCCAACATTCATCCACCAAGAACAACAAACACAAAAGCAGCACTAGAGTAGTTCACAGTAACAACATACTTTGAATCACTTAGATGCACTTGTTAGATCACTTGTTTCACTTTCATCTTCACTTGTTTCCAAAATCACTTAAGAAAACTTAGGAGAACTTCCTTGGTTTATAAAAAAAGGGAATCCAAACCTCTTTTTATAAGAGATTTGGAGGTCAAAAAGAGCGAGAAAATAAAAAACAAACTTGGTCAAGGGCTGACTAAGAGGGCGTCGACCAAAAAAATAGGATTTTCTAAGAAAAGCCCTAATTTTTGCAAATTCACACCACATATTGAGATATCATGAATTCACAAAATCCAAGAAAACAACAAGAAGAGGGGGGAGGAAAGGGGTCCAAACTTGTACTTGATGCTTTTGGAGAACTTTAAGAGAACTAAGAAAAATGACACATTTGGGTGGGTCAATTTTAGGGTGTCCAAACTTGCACTTGATGCTTTTGGAGACCTTCAAGAGAATTAAGGAAAATAACATATTTGGGACCAACATGTCAAGAGAGTTATTTTGAAAAATATCTTCATGATTAAAATCACAAAGGGTGTCCTCTTTAGTAGACTCTCTTGGGGCAACAACCGACTTGGGATGCCCAAGAGTTATCATATTGCAAAGCGAAGAGGGAGGAGGTCCCTCATCCTCATTTCTCCCCTTCAAACTTTTATTGTCCAAATATTTAGCATAAGTTATAAGGTGATCATCACCATCAAGAGGTAAAGGCTGGTTTTTATTGGGTATGTAGCCTATGCCACATCTCCCAAGCAAAATATGAACTCCTAAAGGATCTTAAATACCTTTATGTTGTGGGTCCAAACCTTTACCTACCTATCCCATACTAGATAGGATCTGTTTAAGAAGTGGGTAATCATTGGACATATATCAATGGGTAAAATAATGCTCTATAAACAAAGGATTTCTACCATGGATCCTTTCTTAAAGAGATGTACTTGCAAAGATAAAGGTACATGTGCCAACATGGACTTCACCCTTCTTATAGGGAAAGCCCATAGTCCAAGGTGAAGGTGGTAGCTTGGCTAAATCTAGAAGAGGTTCCTGAAGAAAAGAATTGAATTGATCTTGAGATGAAACATTGGTTGATAGTTATTTGATTATTTTTAAAATTTTGAGCTTTTGAATGAAATTAGATGAAGAAGAATCAAAAGAATATTTAAGAGAAATGGATGGACAAAAATTGAGACTGGATTGAGCTTGTTCAACCATTGAACAATGTTAGAATGGATGAGGGTCACCTAGAATGGTGATAAGTTGATTCTTAAATTCAAACTTCAAGCATTGGTGAAGAGTAGAAGGGACAAGTAAAGTAACATGATGATTTTTCAAATCACAAAAAATAAAATTGCAAAGTGCGAAGGATTAGGGTTTTTCCTAAAAAAATCTCATCTTTTAGGAGCCATATCTTCATGAAGAGTTATCCGATTCAGCTGATTCTTGGACCAACTTGTGCAGAATTTGAATAGCTTTAAAATGAGTGGTCATATGCAAAAATTCAAGCAATATTGAGGGAGATACGACCCTGTGAAGTCAACCATTCGGAACAAGGGCAGTGACAATTTTTCAAATCATGAAAAATAAAATTGCAAAGTGCGAAGGATTAGGGTTTTTCCTGAAAAATATCTCATCTTTTAGGAGCCATATCTTCATGAAGAGTTATCCGATTCAGCTGATTCTTGGACCAACTTGTGCAGAATTTGAATAGCTTTAAAATGAGTGGTCATATGCAAAAATCCAAGCAATATTGAGGGAGATACGACCCTGTGAAGTCAACCATTCGGAACAAGGGCAGTGATGATTTTTCAAATCACGAAAAATAAAATTGCAAAGTGCGAAGGATTAGGGTTTTTCTTGAAAAATATCTCATATTTTAGGAGCCATATCTTCGTGAAGAGTTATCTGATTCAGTTGATTCTTGGACCAACTTGTGCAGAATTTGAATAGCTTTAAAATGAGTGGTCATATGCAAAAATCCAAGCAATATTGAGGGAGATACAACCCTATGAAGTCAACCATTCGGAACAAGGGCAATGACGATTTTTCAAGTCATGAAAAATGAAATTGCAAATATTTGCCAACTAGGGTTCGAACGATGGGAAGAGCAATGAAGGGCTAGGACTTCAGCGAGGCAAGACATTCTATCTGGACAAAGAATTTTTCAGCTAAGTTCTTTTTCCCTTTCTTTATCTTAGAAATTGTGCATGAAAATTTTATAAAGTTTTTATCAAATATTATATTTGTTATAGAACTTTCAGATAAATTTCATTAGATTTTGAGTTTTAGTTTCCTTTCCATGGATCGATTTATAGTTAAATCCTTAGAATCATCCCTAGTGGTAGAGGTTAGTGAGCGCACCTCAGAGAGATCCTCATTGCTCCAAGATAGGGCAGTTTTTGGTAAATTTAATGGGTATTGGCCAGGGGCTTCAGCCTTGAGAAAATGGATTGATAGGAGTTGGAAGTCTCCAGGAGTGATTCTATCATTTCTTCCCAAAGGTTTCTTCCTAGCCATTTTTTGTTCTAGGGAAGAAAGAGAAAGAATCCTAAAAGGGGGTCCTTGGTTTATGGGAAGAGCAGGGCTCTTCCTTACCCATTGGTATGAAGGCTTTTCACCTAAAAATGTAAATCTATCCCTAGTACCAGTCTGGGTTAGGATGTTTGGATTACCCATTGAATTTTGGGAAATAGATACCTTCAAGGCAATAGGCAACACTCTAGGAGAATTCCTTGAGATTTCAGATACAACAAAAGATGGATTTTTGGCTATTTATGCTCGAATATTGGTCATGATTGATATAAGTAAAGCTTTACCATAATCAATCATTCTTAAGTATGGGGATAAGATGTGGACCCAAACTATAGATTATGAAAACATATCTTTTAGATGTAGAAGATGTCATGAGGTGGGGCATATTGAGAGATCATGCCCTAAGAAGAGCCCAACATAATCATTTGTAGAAAATCGTAAGAGAAATTTACAAATGGTTATGGATAAAGATGGTTTTCAACTTCCAAAAAATAGATCTAGAAAAATAAAAGAAAATGAACAATGGAGACCAATAAGAAAGGATATTGGAAGAAATTCCAATTCTTTTGAGGCTTTAGCCTATGAAGAAAAAGTAGATCAAAACTTAGAGGACACAGGACAACAATTTCAACATATTAGCAAGGAACCGTCTATTCAATATGATCCTAATTTAAGGAAGAACATTCTCGATGAACCCAAGGAATGTGTTTCATCATATTTTGAAGACTCTCTTGAAGTACCATGCACCATTCAGGAGAAAATAATTGGTAAAGAAAATGCAGTTTTAGAAGGTAATACCTCTGCCATTAATAAGGAAATACCATAAAATGAGCAGGATAAGTCAAAAGCTTCTATAATAGAGCCAGGAGAGGATAAATATGTTGAAAAACAAAATGGTGAAAGAATATTGAGGAATAGAATAATAAGACCTACTCCTGATATAGGCAAGGCAAAAAGAGGAAAACCCTCAAATTATCAAGCAAGATCCAGGGAAGCAAGAGCTAACATAGAGAAAGGAACACAAACTAAGTTGGTTGAACTTCTCTTTACCAAACAACAAAATGATATTGGTAATATGCAAGAGGGGCCAAAAGCCCCTAATGAGACATGATTATCATCTCATGGAATATAAGGGGTGCTAATGCCCCCTCAAAGCATAGGTGTATTAGGGACCTATGTTTAAGTAATAAACCTGATATTCTCTGTATCCAGGAAACTAAAATGACAAAAGAAGAAGTTTCAAAAACTATGAAAGCAATTTGGGCAAGATGTGAATGGGATGCTATGGATTCTGAAGGAGCAATAGGGGAATTCTAACTTGTTGGAATCCTTCTAGAACCTCTTGTGTAACCATTCATAAAACTAGGCATTGGATAGCCTCTTTAGTCACTTGCTACTTTGTTGATATTCACTTCATCCTTATCAATGTGTATGGTCCTACAACTCAGTCAGGTAGATTAGAAGTTTGGAGTGGGATTGAGGCCTTTATGAGAAGTAAAGACCAAGAAACTCATTTCATGATCATTGGAGATTTTAATGCCATTACCAAGCTGAATGAAAAATTTGGGGGAATTAGGAAATTGACCCAAAGTATGAAATATTTCTCAGCTTTTATTCAAAACAACAATCTATGGGAAGTTGAGTTTGAAGAAGACAACTATACTTGGACCAACAACAGGAGAGGCCAGAACCTAATAGCAAAAAAATTAGATAGATGCATTCTCTCAGATCATTGGCTAGATGAAGGAACTTGTGCTAAAATTAATACCTTAACAAGGATTGGTTCAGATCACTAGCCAATAAGAGTTAAAATGGTGGTTAGTGAATTCAAAAAAATATCATATTTTAAATATGAGCAGATGTGGGAAGACCATCCTCAATTTGTTGATATGATAGCTCAAACATGGAATTCTTTAGGTAATGGTGGGTTGTATGCTCTTCCAAACCAAATTAAAGCTATGACATCTAGATTAAAAGAATGGAACAAGAACACCTTTGGAAATATTTTTGAGAAGAAAGAAGAACTAAAAGATAAACTTTCAAAATTCCAAAAAGGTGATGAAAATAATACAAGCTCAGAGGAAAGGGAGTTGCTTAGTGAATATCATAATATTTTGAGTAAGGAAGAGAAATTTTGGAGATTAAAATCAAGACAGACTTGGTTAAAAGAAGGAGATAAAAATACAAAGTTTTTTCATAGGATGGCTATAGTACAAAGATCTTCTTCTAGAATTGGTAGAATTAAATCAATAGAAGGGGTTTGGATTGAAGATCAGAGTGAAATTAGAAAAGAGGCTAAGTCATTTTATCAAAATATTCTAGGTTCAGAGGAGACCGAAGTTCTTAATGATAAACTTCTTCAAGATGTTCCTTCAGTTATAACAAATGAAGACAATAGGAAATTGATGGAGCCTATTACTCTAGAAGAAGTTCATTTAGCTCTTTTCTCTTTTAATAAGGATAAATCCCCTGGTCCAGATGGGCTCTCTACAGCTTTTTACCAACATAATTGGGATATAGTGAAGGATTCTTTATTGGTGGCAGTGGAACAGTCTAGGGTAAAACAATACATTCCTTATAAAATAAATGCAACTTATCTTACCCTAATTCCAAAAAAGAAGGATGTTGAATTGTTTGATTCTTTTAGACCCATAAGCCTATGTAATATGGCTTATAATATTATTTCCAAAGTGATGGCGAATAGATTAAGGCCATTGTTAGACAAAATCATTTCAGAAGAGCAAGGAGGTTTTGTGAAAGGGAGACAAATTTTGGATGGGATCATAGTAGCTCATGAAGTTATACATTCAACAACTTCAAGAAAAGAGAAAGCTATGATCTTAAAACTTGATATGAGTAAAGCCTATGATAGGGTTAAATGGAATTTTCTTTTTGCAGTTTTAGATAAGTTTGGTTTTGGGAAGAAATGGGTTAGATGGATTAAAGCTTGTGTCTCTACAGTTTCTTATTCAGTGTTGGTCAATGGGTTAGTGATAGAATATTTTAAAGCCAAGAGAGGCCTTAGACAAGGAGATCCTCTATCTCCTTATTTGTTCATTATTATGGTAGAAGTTTTGAGTAGGAACTTAAAGAAGGCTTACAAATATGGGTTTATAAGTGGACTTAAGGTTAGTAATAACATCGATAACATCACCCATCAATAGTTTGTAGATGATACAACCCTTTTTGGAAGGGCAAGGATAAATGAGGCCAGAGCTTTGAATAACTTTTTAAAAGAGTACGAAAGAGCTTCAGGGCAAAAAATTAATAGGACTAAATCCAAAATTTACTTTCTTAACACTCCTGCTAATATCAAAGCAAGAATTTGTAGGTTGCTTCAAATGGAGGAGGCAAATTTACCAACAACTTATCTAGGGATGCCTTTATTTGAGGGGAGAATGAGGATAGATTTATGGAATCCAGTTATTAGTAAAGTTCAAAATAAACTTCCAGCTTGGAAAGGTAGATGGTTATCATTAGCAGGAAGAGTGCAGTTAATTAAGTCAGTCTTACAAGCCATTCCAACATATTATATGTCTTTGTATTCTATGCCAAAATCAGTTGAAAAAAGTTTAATCTTTATTATGCGATCCTTTTTATGGTCAGGTTTACATGATAAAAGGAAATTTTCTTTGGTGAAATGGAGCAAGTTGTGTGATGACAAAACTAGGGGAGGTCTTGGTTTAAGAGCTCTTACAGATGCAAACTTAGCTCTTAGGGGAAAATTTATCTGGAGATTGTACAAAGAGAGTCAAAGACAATGGGCAAGAATTCTTCTAAGTATGTTGATCCCAATGACCCAAGTTTAATATTTATTGCATTCTCTCTTCCAAATGGTTCTGCTCTTTGGAATGGTTTAAAAAATCTATTGATCTTATGATTAAAGGTTTAAGATGGGTGGTGGGAACTAGAGAAAAAATTTCTATTTGGATGGATACTTGGTGTGATAAAAAACCACTCAATTTAGATCCAGTTTTGAAACCTTGGATGAGATTGCTTCAAGACAAATACGGTGATAGGGTTTCAAACATTTTGTACAAGGATCGAGAAGGAAGATACAAATGGAAAGAAGATTTTTTTACAAGTATACAAGACATTGATGCTAGGAGGCAATTGAGTAGAAAGATAACAACTGTAATTATTTCGAGGGGTGCCAAGGATAAATTGATTTGGGAGTTGAATAGCTCAGGAGAATACACAACAAGAAGTGGATATAATGTTCAACACCAACATAATAATAATATCACTAGAATTTGGAGAGATATTTGGGATAGCCCAAGCATTCCTAAAGTCAAAATGTTTGTTTGGCTAGTAGGTCATAGAAGAATTTTATCCTGGGATAACCTTATGAAAAGGGGTTTTCATGGCCCCTCTAAATGTGTTTTTTGTAATAAGGAGGAGGAGAGTATTGACCATCTCTTGGGACATTGCTCAATAGTCTAGAATCTATGGCAATGGATTCTTAATATGTTTGGTAAATGCATGGTGATGAATAGCAGAATTGAAGATTGGTTAAAGCAATGGCAAAGCACTTATAAAAGTGAGGCTTTATAGACAATATGGGATATATGAAGAACACAAGCTTATACTGAGAGGGGATGAACAGTATAAGACCGATTTTTACTTTTCTTTCCTAATCAATATTATGCAATGTATAGATAGAAATATCAAGAGCAATAATAAAAAAAATGCATAAATCACCACACATAATAGAGACACCAATTTAACGTGGTTCACCCAATGTGGGCTACTCCATGGAGAAAATATTTCACTAAATTTTTCTCAATCAATCTCTTAGGAATCCTTTCCCTATTACAATATTTATGGACCTCTATCCAAAGGAGACACCAATCCTCTATTCAAGTTCATGGATTTCTATCCATAGGAAAACTCTTTCTCCTTAGCTCTATATGGTGATCTTCTATAAGAATTTTTACCCCCACTGCTCTGGCTAATGGATCTCTATCCACTAAAGACATCTATCCTCACTACCCTAGATAATGGATCTCTATCCAGTAGAGACTATTGTCCTCTATAATCTGTCACATTTAAAGCTTGCTCGTAGCTCTATCTCAAATTTGTACTAAAAATAGTCCTTCGATCTAGCACAAATCTATTTAATATTTATCTTTGGTCTGGCACAAACCTATCCTTAAATTTGTACCAAAATTTGTCCTCAAATATGCACTAAACACAATCCTTCGATCTAGCACAAATCTATCCTCAATATCTATCCTCTGATATTCACTAAACACAGTCATTCACTCTAGCACAAATATTTCCTCAATATTTGTCCTCAAGCCTTAACACAAAGCTTGACTTAATCTCAAATCAACTCTACTAGATTTATCCTAAACCTTAACCCAAGTTTTGAACAAATCAATCAATCAACTCTACTCTCAAGTTTTCTCAAATACTTATCTTAAATCTACCTTGTAAGATTTAAAAGCTCACACTAATCTATATACAAGTCCTCTTTAGAACTTGTCCAAATTTACTCAACAAATCCTCACTAGAACTTATCCAAATCTGCTCAATAAGTCCTCACTAGAACTTATACAAACATGATCTCAATCTCTATTCTCAAACTATATTGTAATATTCCACAAAAGCTCACATAAATTTATCCACAAGTCTTCTTTAATACTTACCTCAAATCTACTCAACAAATCCACACTAGAACTTGTCCAATCTCATAGAAACATAAAGAGAATTGTTACAAACTCAATATGCTTCACATTCATCACAATGCTCAATCACTTTCAATCACTCTTTTTACCATAGAAACATATAGAAATTTGTTAGAGACTCAATATGCTTCACACTCACAAACTCTTAATCACTTTCAATCTCTATTTTATCATAGAAGTATATAGAGAATTGTTAGACTCAATATGTTTCACATTCATCAACACTCAATCTCTTTCTCAACTCAATTCAGAATATAGAATAATTGTTTCATAGAACATCAACACATCCACTTGACTAGGCTAAACCAACTCTACTCAACCAATCACTCAATTAATTAATCCTTACTTACAAACCCTAGTCCAAGAATAATAACACTCACTCAAATGTTTCCAACAATGTTTATCAATCAATCTCATATAACAATGATACTCATGATCTTTACAAACCCTAGTTCAAGTTTCTCACTCAACCAATTGCTTCAACAATAATGCTTATCAAATAATGATACTCGTAATCTTTGCAAACCTTAGTTCAAGTCCACTCAACTTACTTCAACAATAATGCTTATCAAACAAGGTTTTATCAACAACTCTTTATTCCAAAAAATATTGAAGCATTAATTCAAAACACACTCAAAAATTCTTACCAAACAATCCTTTTCACTCCAACTTTGCATTCACAACATTCAACAATCACTCACTAGGAATATGTGCCCATACCTTTTTTTTTATGTAGAAGTGCCCTTGGAAAACCTATCTCAATCACATTTTCTTATTTCCAATTTCAATGGTTAGATGACAAAATATCACTCTAACCCTTTTCCCAAATATTCCTTAAACACAAAAATAATCAAATCTCAAATACACCTTATTGCTCCTTCTTGGAATTAACATCCATCAAATCATACATAAAAATAATTATTTGGATACACCTTATAATCTCCAACTTAAAATAATATCCAATACCGCAAAACCTCAAACAATCTTCCTAAAACACCTTATTACCCTTTTCAAGCACTAAAGCAAATAACACCAAAATTTTATTTTGCGTCAACCATATAACTCCCCTTAAAACATTACAAGACAAATAAAATATGCAAAAACTAATATTTAATAGCTCAACTAATTCCTCCAAAAATTTGGGTGCTCAACTAATGAATACCTTTGTCTTCTCCCCAAAAGGGTTTCGATATGATTCGAATCGTCATCTCCCCAAGCTCTAAGCACCTTAGCACTTTGGTGCCCACCGCATGGGCTATAGGCACCCACGTGAAGGAAGGAAGGCTTCCTTCCTCTTGGTGCCTTCAATCACCATCGATGCCTTTAAAAACAAAAGGCCACACCTATGGATTCGAACCTCCACCTCACATTGCCACAACATGTTGCCTTCACCGAAGTTGCCAACTATGCTACTAGTGCTTAGTGACCAAGGTTCCTTGAAAAATGGGTAATCAATACTCGTCTTCTTCTTGGTTCTTTAAACACAAATTAACCTTTCTCTTTCTCACCAAATGATTCACACAATTCGTAATAGCATGGAGATTAAAATCGAATCATTAATTATCTTTTTCTAAGGTGGAGGAGTCCCCTCTATATATACTTTGATTAATTTTCTCCCACGTCGGCGCTCGAATTCGAATTTGAAATTAAAATTAATAACCCACCTTAGGGTTATTTAAAATTAACATAAATTAATATATAATTAATATTATATTAATTAATAATTAATTTAAATAACATAAAGTTAAGTAATTAATTAATAAATTAATTTAATAAAATTATATTACTTAATTTATAATTAATTTAATCTTCCTTGTATAATATTATAAATAATTATTATAATATTATTCCCTTGGGCTTTTTATTTTCAACTTGGACTTTATCTTGAGCTCCTGGAACGGATTTGATCAACTGAAATCGGACTATCGTTTTGCACTGATTGGAGTACCTAAAACTGTTGTTACCCATTGAAACTTCCACTCAATGGTGCTGAAAGCTTAAAATAAATGACCACTCACTCTTGACATCAATGACAACTTATCTACTCAAAATGTTCAACAATCACCCCCTTTGTCATTGATGGCAGCCCAAATTCTTTTTACCAAAACTTGACCTTTTTCCTGTACTGCTCCCCCTGGGAAATTGCTCCCCCTAACTCAATGCTCTCTCTTTAAATCAAATATCTCCCCCTTACTCAAATCTCTCCCCCTTTGACATCAATGGCAAAGGGTCGCCTTTGGGGCTCAGGGCTAAGAATGAGTCTCTGAGCTTAGCCCCTCCACCACCTCCTCTTGAGGTTGTTAATTATGGGGTGGGAGTATTTCTACTCCCAGCAAGTACTAATATTTACCTTTGTCATTTTTCCTTCTCATATGATCCTTCTAATTTCTTTGAATTTTCCTATTCATGTCCATGTTCTTTTTTCTATCCATATTCCTATTTATGTTCATTTTCATATTCTTGTTCCTGTTCCTGTTCCTGTTCCTGTTCCTGTTCCTGTTCCTGTTCCTGTTCCTGTTCCTATTCTTGTTCATGTTCCTGTACCTATTCATGTTCTTGTTCCTGTTCTTGTTCCTGTTCTTGTTCTTGTTCCTATTCATGGTTGATTCTGAAATGTCTGGTCTACACCAATTTACTGTATGTCCATAATTATTGCACTTATAACACAATGTTATTATTCCTTTGAGATGAAAATGTCTTGGGATTTCTCCTAGTGAAGCCATATTTGTTCTTATTATGAACCCTGCAATTCATTGCCTTGTGACCAAACTGATTACATGAGTAGAAATACCCATGGAAAAGCTACTTGTTCTTGAAGTTCCAATACTCATGTCTTTCATGTGTCTTGAACTGTGAAGCCATGTGCCCAAATCTATGACATGAGAAACATCGTCCATTGATATTTCCTTGCCTTGACCTCATTGGTCTCTAAGTTTGTTTTTCTTTGTACTGATTCTTGTTCCATCTATTTCTTCTTTGTGCATTGTTCCTTTCTTTGTTGAAATTTCTAGTATCCAACTCTTTATTAGAAGTCTCACTTTCTCTCACATTGTCTTCTTCTGCAGTTTCTTCTTCTTCATAACTTGAGGTTGAATCTTCTTCTTGTTTCTTTTGAGCATGTTCAAAACCAAGACCTATCTTTCTTGATGTAGGCTTTTGTGCCTTGATGATCTTATCCAAATTATTTGAGCTTATTCTAAACTTATGTAGCTTATCCTTAGAATTATCTACTTCTTCCCTTAGTAGGGCTACTTCTTGTTCTAACTTTTCACATTCTAGGACTTTTGCTTCTAACTAATCCTTGAACTTCTTTGTCTTAGCTATTGACTTGTTTAGATCCTCTATAAGCTTTCCTCTTTCTTCATCACATTATTGAAACTGAAACTCAAGTTGGGAATTTTGCTTTATTACCTTCTTTAAATCTTTAAGAGCATAAATAAGCTCTCCCTCAATATCAACTCTTTTTTCTGATCTATTTGTTTGTCTTTGAGAACGTCTTCATTGTTTTTGACTTGTCTTTTGTAGGATCACCTCCTTCTTCTTCTAGTGCCATTAGAATATTTTCTTATGGTCCTTCAAGTGTATCTTCATATTCATCATCACTGAAACTAAAACCATTCCTTGTACAATTATCTTCAAGATGTCCAAAATTACCACATCTAAAACACTTGAGAATTATTGGTGACCTTTTATTAAATTCTTCTTTTTCTTCTATCAAAAATAAAGACTTAATCTTTATCATTGTTTGAGAAACTATTATCACTATCACTTGAGTACTTACTTGCCTTGTCTACATAGTAGCTCCTCTTTTGTCTTTGAAAGAACTTATTCTCTTGATCTGGATGACTCATTGCTTGAATCTGAATTTTTACCCTTTATCTTCTTAGTAGCTTTAAATGTTTCTTCCTTCCGGATATTAGGTTCCTCTTTTGTTCTTAACTCAAAAGTTGTAAGAATACCAAGTAACATATCTCTTGTCAAATAATCACCATCTTTTGATTCTTCTATAGCAAAAATATTTTCACTAAACCTTTTTGGAATAGATCTTAATATCTTATTACAAATATCAAATTCTTCAATTTCAAGTCCAAGATCTTGCATGGCATTAACAACTTCATCTACTCAAATTAGATAAGTACTAATGTTATCCTTATCCTTCATTCTTAATTCTTTAAATTGTCCTTTGAGATTTTGTATCTTTAACTTTTTGACACTTTTATCTGCTTCATATATACTTTGCAACTTATCCCAAATTCCTTTTGCATCTTTACAATGCATAACTTTTATGAATTCTATTTTATGCAAACCTCTCAAAATTGTATTCATTTCTTTTGAATTATAAAGTTGTAGAAGCTTACCTTCCTTATCTATAGGTGGATCAACTAGTGGTATGCTTCCCAAATTTTATTGCCAAGTGCCATCAAGTGAATCTTCATTATCATACTCCAAAATATATAATCGCTTCCATCAAATACTGGTGTTGAATTATCTGAGAATCAATTCTTAGAATCTATTGTGTTCTTGAAATATTTTCCTTCAGGTTGTTAAACTCTTCTGAAGGAACCTGCTCTTATACCAGTTAAAGAACACAATCTTATACTAAGAGGGAGGGTGAACAGTATAATATCACTTTTTACTTTTCTTTCCCAATCAATATTATGCAATGTATAGATAGAAATATCAAAAAAATTAATCAAAATAATGCATAAATCACCACACATAATAGAGATACCAATTTAATGTGGTTCACCCAATGTGGGCTACTCCACGGAGAAAATATTTCACTAAAATTTTCTTAATAAATCTCTTGGGAATCCTTTCCCTATTACAATTTTTATGGATCTATATCAAAAGGAGACACCAATCCTCTATTCAAGTTCATGGATTTCTATCCATAGGAAAACTCTTTCTCCTTAGCTCTATATGGTGATCTTCTATAAGAATTTTTACCCCCACTGCTCTGGCTAATGGATCTCTATCCACTAAAGACATCTATCCTCACTACCCTGGATAATGGATCTCTATCTAGTAGAGATTGCCGTCCTCTATACTCTGTCACATCCAAAGCTTTCTCTTAGCTCTATCTCAAATCAGTATTAAATACAGTCCTTCATTCTAGAAAAAATATGCTCAATCTCTATCTTTGGTCTGGCATAAACCTTTCCTCAAATATGCACCAAAATCTATCCTCAAATCTACACTAAACACATTCCTTCAGTCTAGCACAAATCTGCCCTTAATATCTATCCTCTGATCTACACTAAACACAGTCCTTCGGTCTAGCACAAATTTATCCTCAATATTTGTCCTCAATCCTTAACACAAAGCTTGACTTAATCTCAAATCAACTTTGCTATATCTGATCCAAACCTTAACCCAAAATTTGAACAATCAATCAATCAACTTTTCTCTCAATTCTCAAAGACTTATCTTAAATCTACCTTGTAATATTCCACAAAATCTCACACTAATCTATCTAGAAGTCCTCTCTAGAACTTGTCCAAATCTGCTCAACAAGTCCTCACTAGAACTTATCCAAATCTTCTCAATAAGTCCACACTAGAACTTATACAAATCTACTCTCAATCTCTGTTCTAAAACTATATTGTAAGCTTCCACAAAAGCTCACACAAATATACCCACAAGTCTTCTCTAAGACTTACCTCAAATATACTCAACAAGTCCATGCTAGAACTTGTCCAATATCATAGAAACATAAAGAGAATTGTTAGAGACTCAATATGCTTCACATTCATCACAATGCTCAATCACTTTCAATCACTCTTTTTACCATAAAAACATATAGAGAATTGTTAGAGACTCAATATGTTTCACACTCACAAACTCTCAATCACTTTCAATATCTCTTTTATCACAGAAACATATAGAGAATTGTTAGATACTCAATATGTTTCACATTCATCAACACTCAATCTCTTTCTCAACTCAATTCAGAATATAAAAAAATTTATTTCATAGAAAATCAACACATCCACTTGACTAGGCTCAACCAATCAATCAATTAATTAATCCTTACTTACAAACACTAGTCCAAGCATAAGAACACTCACTCAAATATTTCCAACAATGCTTATCAATCAATCTCACATAACAATGATACTCATGATCTTTGCAAACCCTAGTTCAAGTTTCTCACTCAACCAATTGCTTCAACAACAATGCTTATCAAATAATGATACTCATGATCTTTGCAAACCCTAGTTCAAGTCCACTCAACTTACTTACTTCAACAACAATGCTTATCAAACAAGGTTTTATCAATAACTCTTTATTCCAAAAAACCTTGAAGCATTAATTCAAAACACACTCAAAAATGCTTACCAAACAATCCTTTTCACTCCAACTTTATATTCACATCATTCAACAATCACTTACTAGGAAGATGTGCCCATACCTTTTTGTTTGATGTAGAAGTGCCCTTGGAAAACCTGTCTCAATCACACTTTTCTTATTTCCAATTTCAATGGTTATATGATAAAATATCACTCTAACCCTTTTTTCCAAATATTCCTTAAACACAAAAATAATCAAAACTCAAATACACCTTATTACTCCTTCTTGGAATTAACATACATCAAATCATACATAAAAATAATTATTTGGATACACCTTATAATCTCCAACTTAAAATAAATATCCAACACCACAAAAACTCAAACAATCTTCCTAAAATACCTTATTACCTTTTTCAAGCACTAAAGAAAATAACACCAAAATTTTATTTTGCATCAACCTTATAACTCCCCTTAAAAACTTACAAGACAAATAAAATATGCAAAAATTAATTTTTTAATAGCTCAACTAATTCCTCCTAAAATTTTGGTGCTCAACTAATGCATACCTATGTCTTCTCCCCAAAAGGGTTTCGACGTGATTCGAACCACCGTCTCCCCAAGTGCCAAGCACCTTTGCGCTTTGATGCCCATCGCATGGGCTATAGGCACCCACATGAAGGAAGGCTTCCTTCCTCTTGCCTTCAATAACCATCAATGCCTTTAAAAACAAAAGGCCACACCTGTGGATTCGAACCTCTGCCTCATACTGCCACAGTGTCTCTCCTTCACCGAAGTTTCCAACTACTCTACCAGCGCTTGGTGACCAAGGTGCCTTGAACAATGAGAAATCAATACTCACATGTCACTTGATCCTTTAAACACCAATTTATCTTTCTCTTTCTCACCGAATGATTCACACAATTCACAATAGCATGGAGATTAAAATCGAATCATTAATTATTTTTTGCTAAGGTGGAGTCCCCTTTATATATACTTTGATTAATTTGCTCCCATGTCGGCGCTCGAATTCAAATTCAAAATTCGAATTAATAACCCACCTTAGGGTTATTTAAAATTAACATAAATTAATATATTAATATTAAAATTAATTAATAATTAATTTAAATAACATAATGTTAAGTAAATTAATTTATTAAAATTATATTAATTAATTTATAATTAATTTAATATTCCTTGTATAATATTATAAAGAATTATTATAATATTATTCACTTGGGCTTTTTATTTTCACCTTGGACCTTATCTTGACCTCCTGGAATGGATTTGATCAACTGAAACCGGACTATCTTTTTGCACTGATTGGAGAACCTGAAACTATTGTTGCCCATTGAAACTGCCACTCAATGGTGATGAAAGCTTGACATCAATGACCACTCACTATTGAAATCAATGACAACTTATCTACTCAAATTTCCAACAATATCCCCCTTTGTCATTGATGGCAACCCAAATTATTTTTACCAAAACTTGAACTTTTCCCTGTACTGCTCCCCTTGGGAAATTGCTCCCCCTGACTAAATGCTCTCTCCTTAAATCAAATATCTCTCCTTTACTCAAATATCTCTCCCTTTGACATCAATGTCAAAGGGTCACCTTTGGGGCTCGAGGGTAAGAATGAGTCTCTTAGCTTAGCCCCTCCTTCACCTCCTCTTGAGGTGGTTAATTATGGGGTGGGAGTTAACTATGGGGTGGGAGTATTTCTACTCCCAACAAGCACTGATCTTTCTTTGTCCTCTTTCCTTCTCATTTGATCCTTCTAATTTATTTGAATTTTCCTATTCATGTCCATGTTCCTATTTCTATCCATATTCTTGTTTTTTTTCATGTTCATATTCCTATTCCTGTTCTTGTTCCTGTTCCTGTTCCTGTTCCTGTTCCTGTTCCTGTTCCTGTTCTTATTCCTATTCCTGTTCATGCTTGATTCTATAATGTCTACTCTACACCACTTTATTGTATGTCCATCATTATTGCACTTATAACACTTAATATTATTATTCCTTTGAGGTGCAAATGTCTTGGGATTTCTCTTGGTGAAGACATATGTGTTCCTATTATAAACCCTACAATTCATTGCCTTGTGACCAAATTGATTACATGAGTAGCAATACCCATGGAAAAGTTATATGTTCCTGAAGTTCCCATACTCTTGTATTTTATGTATCTTACACTGTGAAGCCATGTGCCCAAATTTGTGACATGAGAAACATCGTCCATTGAAATTTCCTTGCCTTGACCTCATTGGTCTCTTAGTTTGTTTTTCTTTGTACTAGTTCTTGTTCCATCTGTTTCTTCTTTGTGCATTGTTCCTTTCTTTGTTGAAATTTCTATTATCCAAATCTTCCTTAGAAGTCTCACTTTCTCTCACACTATCTTCTGAAGTTTCTTCTTCTTGTTTCTTTTGAACCTGTTCAAAACCAATATCTATCTTGCTTGATGTAGGATTTTTTGCCTTGATGATCTTATCCAAATTCTTTGAGCTTCTTCTAAACTTATGTAGCTTATCCTTATAATTCTCTACTTCTCCCCTTAGTAGGGCTACTTCTTGTTCTAACTTTTTACATTCTAAGACCTTTGCTTCTAACTTATCATTGAACTTATTTCTCTTAGTTATTGACTTGTTTAGATCCTCTATAAGCTTTCCTCTCTCTTCATCACATTCTTGAAACTGAAACTCAAGTTGGAAATTTTGCTTTCTTACCTTCTTTAAATTTTTAAGAGCATAAATAAGCTCTCCCTCAATATCAACTCCTTTTTATGATTTTTCCTCTATTTTTTTGTCTTTGAGAACATCTTCATTATTTTTTGACTTGTCTTCTATAGGATCACCTCCTTATTCTTCTAGTGCCATTATAATATTCTCTTATGGTCATTCAAGTGTATCTTCATATTCATCATCACTAAAACTAAAACCATTCCTTGTACAACTATCTTCAAGATGTCAAAAATTACCACATTTAAAACACTTGAGAATCATTGGTAACTTTTTCTTAACTTCTTCTTTTTCTTCTATTAGAAATAGGACTTCATATTTATCATTGTCTGAGAAACTATTATCACTATCACTTGAGTACTTACTTGCCTTGTCTGCATAGTAGCTCCTCTTTTGTCTTTGAAAGAACTTCTTTTCTTGTTTGCTTTGTCCATCCTTGCCTTTATTTTGGTACCTATATTTTTATGATTCCCTATTCTTATGATTTTGTTTTTCTTCATTGTTTTCATTTCTAGCTTCTTGAAAATCAGTTGCATAGTGACCATACTTTCCAGAATTGAAACATCTAATAGATTTTGCATCTTTAAATATTCTTAAATCCTTATTCTTTTTGCCATACTTTCTTAAATAATGCACCTTTCCAGAGCCATAACTTGTGAACAGTACGTCTGTCTGATCCTCTTGACCCTCCAAAAATCATGTTTTCGGGACCTAACTCCGACATCTAGTGCCCCAAAATTAGCTTTTAGAATAGGTTCTCGGGTTTTTTGGGTTTTTTTGGCTGTTAGAAGTTTATTATATTTTGTTATACCTTAAGTTGAGACCTAATATTTTAAATTAAGGTTCATTATTGTAATAGGGATGTGTGCACCGAATTTGGGCGCAATCCGACTCATTTCTATTTTTAGCAATTTTTAGGAAAAAGATCTATTTTTAGCAATTTTTAGAAAAAATATATTTTTAGGGTTTCTTTGGTTTTCGGTTGCTATATGATGGATTGTAATATTTTGTAGAAGGGGTGTGAATTCAGGAATGAGAAGAATATCAATTGGCAGTTTTCTTCCATTATTGCATTTGTGTTATGTGATTGGAGTCCATTTTGTTGGTCTCTTGTAGCTGAGTTTACACCATTTGGTATCAAAGTGGGTGTGATCTCGCTAGTGAAGGGAAGATGCCACCTAGAAGATATGCCCAGATGAATAGGTAGATCAAGGATCTAAATGCAAAAATAGCATGGCTGATTGGTGTGATTGATCGCATGGGAGAGAGACATCCCAGGGCACGTGCAGATCAAGGATCTGATGATGAAAATATACCTGAGGAACATGGATCTAAGGTCCACACAGAAGTAGAACTAGAGGGCCTAGAGGAAGAAGGGCACGGTTTTGAAAATTGATTGATACGAGCTCTAGAGGGGCTTAAGGGGAATCGAGATGGGATCAAGATCGAGGTTCCCGAGTATGTTGGTGGGTTGAAACCAGAGGAGTTGATCGATTGGATCAATAGCCTAGAAAAATATTTTGAATGGAGTAACCTTGCTTGAAGAGAAGAAGGTTAAGCTCGCATGCACAAAGTTGAAGGGACATGCATTGATTTGGTGGGATCATTTACAGACTACACGACAGAGGAATGGAAAGGAAAAGATCAGGGATTGGACAAAGATGAAGAAGAAGTTACAGGAAAAATTTATACTGTAGACTACTCCCAAACCCTATTTCGTAGATTTCAGAATCTTTGATAGAAGGATCAAAGCATTGAGGACTATACTAATGAATTCTACAAGCTATCCATTAGAGTGGAGCACAATGAGACGGAGGACCAAAAGGCTACCAGGTATGTAAATGGCCTAAGTTTTGTTGTTCAAGATGAGATGAGCATGCATCACACTCTTACAGTGGAGGATGCGTATCAAATGGCCCTCAAGGTGGAGGAGAAATTGAAAAGGATTAATAGAAGAGGTAAGAAGGGATTCACACCCTCTTCAGGTTGGGGTCGAAGTGGATCTAATTTTCTCAAGGGAGAATCCTCAATACCTGCTAAACAAGAAGAAGATGGGCAGAATCTGAGAGGAAGAGGATACCAACAAGGTAGAGGTTACGATGGTGGACGAAATGGGAATGATCCAAGGAGGTCGTATACCTATTATGGATGTGGTGAGGAGGGGCACAGAGCATTTGAGTGTCCCCAATGTGATGTCCAAGAAAGGGGTCAAGGAGGACAAGGAAGGGTCAATCTGGTTGAGATGGAAGAGCAGGATGAGGATGAAGTTGTTGCTGACATGGGGGAAGCACTTATGATAAGGAGGACGTTGATTGCTCCTAAGAAAGAGATGGTGCAGAGCAAAGCAAAGGGGCAGACCATAGATGGTGAAGATTCTTGGCTATGAATGAACATATTTTGAACAAGGTGTACATCAGGAGGGAAGGTATGTAACATTGTCATTGATGGTGGTAGCTGTGAGAATATGGTGTCAAATGTCATGGTTGATAAAATGCACCTGAAATGTGAAAAACATCCTTATCCATATCGCATATCATGGGTTAAGAAGGGGAATGAGGTAACAGTAGATCAGAGGTGTTTAATTAAATTTTCAATTGGGAGCACTTACAAGGATGAAGTGTGGTGTGATGTGATCTCGATGGATGCATGTCACATTCTATTGGGAAGACCTTGGTAGTACGACAGGGATACTAACCATAATGGGAGAAAGAATACTTACACATTATGGAAGGATGGTGTAAAGGTAGTTCTTGTACCTCTGAAGGAGGATGGGCCAAGTGAGAGCTTGTTGATGATGAAGGAGTTTCTTGTAGAGATCAGGGATGCTAGCTTTTGTTATGCCTTAACAGCTAGGAAGCTAGAAATAGAGGAAGTGGTTATGCCTACAACAGTAGCTAAGTTGCTAAGTGAATATAAATATATCACACCAGAGGAGTTACCAGATGGGCTACCACCAAAAAGGGATATCCAACATCACATGGATTTGATTCCGGGATCAGCGCTCCCAAATCAGGCAGCTTATCGGTTGAACCCAACACAGAATGCGAGTTGAGTAGGCAAGTGACAGAGTTGATAAAGAAGGGATTAGTTAGGGAGAGTATGAGTCCATGTGCGACTCTAGCATTGCTAACCCCAAAGAAATATGGTGATTGGTGAATGTGTGTAGATAGTAGAGCCATAAACAAAATCATAATAAAGTATCGGTATCCTATGCCAAGAGTGGATGACATGATGGATGGATTAGTTGGAGCTAAATACTTCAGTAAAATTGATCTATGGAGTGGCTACTACCAGATCAAAATTAGAGAAGGGGATGAATGGAAGACAACTTTTAAGATAAAATATGGATTGTACGAGTGGATGGTGATGCCATTTGGGTTGTCTAATGCACCCAGTACATTTATGCGGTTGATGAACAGAGTACTACGGGAATATAATGGTAAGTTTGTGGTTGTGTATTTTGATGATATTTTGATTTATAGTAAAAGTGAAGAAGACCATTTGTTACACCTGAAATTAGTGTTAGACGTGCTCAGGAAGGAGAAATTGTATGTCAACTTGAAGAAATGTAGATTTCTTCAAGATAGTTTAGTGTTTTTGGGATTTGTAATCTCGAGAGATGGCATGAGGATGGATGATGAGAAAGTGAAGGTGATTCTGGAATGGCCTCTTCCATGATCTATAACAGAAGTAAGGAGCTTTCATGGACTAGCTACCTTTTACAGGAAGTTCATCGGGAACTTCAGTAGTATAGCTGCCCCTATAACTGAGTGCACGAAGGGGAAAGAGTTTGTATGGACTACGACAGCAACAAAGAGTTTTGAACTCTTGAAGAAGAAGGTGTCGAAAGCCCCTGTTCTAGTGTTACCAGATTTTAGTAAGGTGTTTGAGGTTGATTGTGATGCCTCATTTGTTGGAATTGGTGGTGTCTTAAGTCAAGAGGGCCGACCTATAGCATTTTTAGTGAGAAGATGAATGATGCAAGGAAGAATTATTCTACATATGATGTGGAATTTTATGCAATTGTGCAAGCATTGCAACATTGGAGGCACTACTTAATCTCAAAGGAGTTTGTGTTGTTTACTGATCATGAAGCATTGAGGTATGTCAATTCTCAGAAAAAGTTAAATAGTAGGCATGCCAAATGGGTTTCATTTTTGCAACAGTATACATTTGTCCTGAAACACAAGTCAGGAAAATAGAATAAGGTTGTTGATGCATTGAGTAGGAGAGTCTTGTTGTTGACCACTATGGAGAATGAAGTGGTAGGATTTGAGGGGATTAAAGATATGTATGAATCTGATGCGGATTTTGGGAATATTGTGCAACAGTGCAAAAGTGCGGTAGGGGGCGAGTCCCGTACTATTTTTGAAGAGTATTTTTTACATAATGGTTACTTGTTTAAGGGTAATCGATTATGCATTCCCAATGGCTCTATGAGAGAGAACATCTTGAGGGAATTACATAGTGGGGGTTTGGATGGTCATTTTGGAGTAGCCAAAACTACCACTCTTGTAGAGGAGAAGTACTATTGGCCAAAAATGAAGAGAGATATAATCAAGTTTGTCTCTAGATGCAGAGTATGTCAAATGGCTAAGGGCCATGCACAAAATACAGGGTTGTATATGCCACTTGCCAGTTCCTACGGGACCATGGACCGATCGAGTATGGATTTCATGTTGGGGTTGCCCAAGACACGGAGGGGTAAGGATTCAATTTTTGTTGTGGTAGACAGATTTTCAAAAATGGTGCATTTCATTTCTTGTCAAAAAACTAATGATGCAACTAGGACTGCAGTCTTATTCTTTGATGAGATTGTGCGGTTGCATGGTGTTCCAAAGACTATTACTTCTGATCGGGATACTAAGTTCTTGAGTCACTTTTGGAGGACGTTGTGGAAAAATTTGAATACCAGGTTGCAGTTCAGTAGTGCTTACCACCCACAGACCGATGGGAAAACAGAGGTAGTGAACAAAATCTTGGGAAACCTCTTACGATGCATAGTTGGAGAAAAACCAAAACAATGGGATTTAGCCTTGTCACAAGCCGAATTTGCATACAACAGTTTAGTGAACAGGTCAATGGGTAAATCTCCTTTTCAAATTATTTATGGTCAAAATCCTAGAGGTGTATTAGATTTGGTTGAGTTACCAATTGGGGAACAAGTTAGTGATGATGCGAAAGCATTTGCTGAGCATATCCAGAAAGTGCAAGAGTTAGTGAGGGAAAAATTGCAGAGTAGTAATGCTCACTACAAAGAGTCTGCTGATGCACACGAGAAGGGTGAAAGTGTTTGAAGAGGGTGATATGGTCATGGTTCATCTTAGGAAAGAAATATTTCCTAAGGGGACGTATAACAAACTGAAACTTAAGAAAATTGGGCCATGCAGGATTTTGAAGAAGATCAATGATAATGCCTATAAAGTGGAGTTGCCCGATGAATTTGATATTTCACCCATTTTTAATGTTTTTGATTTATTTCAGTATCTTGGTACTACCGAGGATGGTGAATTACAGGAGACAATAAATTGGGCATGACAGATGCCTAAGAAGAAAAAATATAGAGTTGCACAGGTGCTCGATAAGAAGGTGATCACCACCAGACATGGGAGCTACAACAAATTCCTGGTTCAGTGGGAAGGATTACCACAGTCGGATAACACTTGGGTTTCAGATTCAGAGCTAAAGAAAATTGATAACCAGAAGCTACAGGATTTCAATTCAGATGAACTCGCAGGAGCTGAGTTCTTTTTCACCAGAGGAGAATGATGCACCTTGTCGGAGCCATAACTTGTGAACCGTATGCCCGTTTGCCTTGAAATTTAATAGGTGGTTCCATGTGCATGTTCTACATTAGGATGATCTTTGATCCTCCTGACCCTCCAAAAATCATGTTTTTGGGACCTAACTCCGACATCTAGTGCCCCAAAATTAGCTTTTAGAATAGGTTCCTAGGTTTTTTGGTTTTTTGGTTGTTAGAAGTTTATTATCTTTTGTTATACCTTAATTTGAGACCTAATATTTTAAATTAAGGTTCATTATTGTAAGAGGGATGTGTGCACCGAATTTGGGCGCAATCCGACTCATTTCTATTTTTAGCAGTTTTTAGGAAAAATATCTATTTTTAGCAGTTTTTAGAAAAAATACATTTTTAGGGTTTCTTTAGGGTTTCTTTGGTTTTCGGTTGCTATATGATGGATTGTAATATTTTGTAGAAGGGGTGTGAATTCAGGAATGAGAAGAATATCAATTGGCAGTTTTCTTCCATTATTGCATTTGTGTTATGTGATTGGAGTCCATTTTGTTGGTCTCTTGTAGCTGAGTTTACACAATAGCTTCTTGACAATCAGTTGCATAGTTACCATACTTTCCAGAATTGAAACATCTAATAAATTTTGTATCTTTAAATATTCTTAAATCCTTATTATTTCTGCCATAATTTACTTCTTCATACTAGATGACTCATTGCTTGAATATGAATTTTACCCTTTGTCTTCTTAGTAGTTTTAAATGTTGCTTCCTTCTAGAGATTAGGTTCCTCTTTTTTTCTTAACTCAAAAGTTGTAAGAATACCAAGTAACATATCTCTTGTCAAAGAATCACCATATATTGATTCTTCTATAGTAGAAATATTTTCACTAAACCTTTTTGGAATGGATATTAAGATCTTATCACAAATATTAGATTCTTCAATCTCAAGTCCAAGATATTGCATGACATTAACAACTTCATCTACTTGAAGTAGATAAGTACTAATGTTTTCCTCATTCTTCATTCTTAATTCTTTAAATTTTCCTTTGAGATTTCATATCTTTACCTTTTTGACACTTTTATCTCCTTCATATATGCTTTGCAACTTATCCCAAATTCCTTTTGCATATTTACAATGCATAACTTTTATAAATTTTGTTCTATGCAAACCTCTCAAAATTGCATTAATTTCTTTTGAATTATAATTTTGTAGAAGCTTACCTTCCTTTTTTTAGGTGGATCAACTGGTAGTATGTATCCATTTTCAACTTCTTCCCAAATTTCATTGCCAAGTGCCATCAAGTGAATCTTCATTCTCATACTTCAAAATATATAATCGCTTCCATAAAATATTGGTGTTGAATTATTGAGGATCCATTCTTAAAATCCATTGTATTCTTGAAAGCTTTTCCTTAAACTGTTAAACTCTTCCAAAGGAACCTGCTCTAATACCAATTAAAGAACACAAGATTATACTGAGAGGGAGGGTGAACAGTACAAGACCACTTTTACTTTTCTTTCCCAATCAATATTATACAATGTATAGATAGCAATATCAATAGTAGTAATAAAAACAATGCACAAATCACCACACACAATAGAGACACCAATTTAACGTGGTTCACCCAATGTGGGTTGCTCCATGGAGAAAATATTTCACCAATTTTTTTCCAATCAATCTCTTGGGAATCCTTTCCCTATTACAATGTTTATGGACCTATGTCCAAAGGAGACACCAATATCCTAATAAATTTCATGGATCTCTATCCATAGGAGAACTCTTTCTTCTTAGCTTTGGTTGGTGATCTTCTAGAATAACTATTACCCCCACTACTCTGGCTAATGGATCTCTATCCACTGAAGACACATGTCCTCACTGCCCTGGCTAATGGATCTCTATCCACTAGATACTATCATCCTCTATACTCTATCACCTCCAAATCTTGCTCTTAGCTCTATCTCAAATTTGTATTAAACATAGTCATTCAGTCTAGTACAAATTTTCTCAGTCTCTATCTCTATTTTGGCATAAACATGTCCTCAAATCTACACCAAACTCTATCCTCAAATTTTCACTAAACACAGTCCTTCGATCTAGCACAAATATACCCTTAATGTCTATCCTTTGATCTGCACTAAACACAGTCCTTTAGTCTAGCACAAATATATCCTCAATATTTGTCCTCAAGCCTTAACACAAAGCTTGACTTAATCTCAAATCAACTCTACTAGATCTACCCCAAACCTTAACCCAAGATTTGAACAAATAAATCAATCAACTCTGCTCTCAAGTTTTCTCAAAGACTTATCTTAAATCTACCTTGTAAGCTTCCACAAAATCTCATACTTATCTATCTACAAGTCCTCTATAGAACTTGTCCAAATATGCTCAACAAGTCCTAGCTATAACTTATCCAAATCTGCTCAATAAGTCCTCACTAGAACTTATACAAATATGCTCTCAATCTCTGTTCTCAAACTTTTCATTCACAACATTCAACAACCACTCACTAGGAATATGTGCCCATACCTTTTTATTTTATGTAGAATTTCCCTTGGAAAACCTATCTCAATCACACTTTTCTTATTTCCAATTTCAATGGTTAGATGACAAAATATCACTCTAACTCTTTTCCCAAATATTTCTTAAACACAAAAATAATCAAAGCTCAAATACATCTTATTGCTCCTTCCTGGAATTAACATCCATCAAATCATACATAAAAATAATTATTTGGATACACCTTATATTCTCCAACTTAAAATAATATCCAACACCACAAAACCTCAAACATTCTTCCTAAAACATCATATTACCCTTTTCAAGCACTAAAGCAAATAACACCAAAATTTTATTTTGCATCAACCTTATAACTACCAAAACCTTACAAGACAAATAAAATATGCAAAAATTAATTTTTTAATAGCTCAACTAATTCCTCCAAAAATTTCGGCTCTCAACTAATGCATACCTTTGTCTTCTCCCCAAAAGGGTTTTTGCATGATTTCTAAATGTCATCTCCCCAAGCGCCAAGTGCCTTAGCGCTTTTATGCCCACTGCGTGGGCTATAGGCACCCACATTAAGGAAGGAAGGTTTCCTTCCTCTTGGTGCCTTCAATTGCCATCGATGCTTTTAAAAATAAAAGGCCACACCTACGAATTCGAACCTCCACCTCATGCTGCCACAACGTCTTGCCTTCGTCGAAGTTGCCAACTGCACTACTAGTGCTTGGTGACCAAGGTGCCTTAAAAATTGGGTAATCAATACTCGCCTACCACTTGGTTCTTTAAACACCAATTAACCTTTCTCTTTATCACCGAACGATTCGCACAATTCGCAATAGCATGGAGATTAAAATCGAATCATTAATTATCTTTTGCTAAGGTGGAGGAGTCCCCTTTATATATACTTTTATTAATTTTCTCCCACGTCGGCACTCGAATTCGAATTTGAAATTCGAATTAATAACCCACCTTAGGGTTATTTAAAATTAACATAAATTAATATATAATTAATATTAAAATTAATTAATAATTAATTTAAATAACATAAAGTTAAATAAATTAATTAATAAGTTAATTTAATAAAATTATATTAATTAATCTAATATTATTTTTATAATATTATAAATAATTATTATAATATTATTCACTTGGTCTTTTTTTTTCACCTTGGACCTTATCTTGACCTCCTAGAATGGATTTGATCAACTGAAACCGGACTATATTTTTGCACTGATTGGAGAACCTAAAACTATTGTTGCCCACTGAAACTCACACTCAATGGTGCTGAAAGTTTGACATCAATGAGCACTCACTCTTGACATAAATGACAACTTATATACTCAAAATGTCCAACAATATCCTCCTTTGTCATTGATGGAAACCCAAATTATTTTTACCAAAACTTGACATTTTTCCTTTACTACTCCCCCTGGGAAATTACTCCCTCTGACTCAATGCCCTCTCCTTAAATAAAATCTCTCCCCCTTAATCAAATCTCTCCCCTTTGAAATTAGTGGCAAAGGTTCACCTTTGGGGATCGAGGCTAAGAATGAGTCTCTTAGCTTAGTCCTTCCCCCACCTCCTCTTGAGGTGGTTAATATGGGATGGGAGTATTTCTACTCCCAGCAAGCACTGATTTTTACCTTTGTCCTCTTTCCTTCTCATCAGATCCTTCTAATTTCTTTAAATTTTCTTATTCATATCCATGATCCTTTTTATATCCATATTCATGTTCCTATTCATGTTCATATTCATGTTCCTTTTCCTATTCCTGTTCCTATTCCTGTTCCTGTTCATGTTCCTATTCATGTTCATGCTTAATTCTAGAATATCTGGTCTACACCACTTTAAGTATTTCCATCATTATTGCACTTATAACACTTAATTTTATTATTCCTTTGAGGTGTAAATATCTTGGGGTTTCTCCTGGTGAAGCCATATTTGTTCATGTTATGAACCCTATAATTCATTATCTTGTGACCAAACTAATTACATGAGTAGCAATACCCATGAAAAAGTTACATGTTCCTGAAGTTATCATACTCATGTCTTTCATGTGTCTTGCACTGTGAAGCAATGTGCCCAAATTTGTGACATAAAAAACATCGTCCATTGAAATTTCCTTGCCTTGACCTCATTGGTCTCTCAGTTTCTTTTTCTTTGTACTAATTATTGTTCCATATATTTCTTCTTTGTGCATTGTTCCTTATTTTGTTGAAATTTCTATTATCCAACTCTTCCTTAGAAGTCTCACTTTCTCTCACACTGTCTTCTTCTAAAATTTCTTCTTCTTCAGAATGTGAGGTTGAATCTTCTTCTTGTTTCTTTTGAGCCTGTTCAAAACCAAGACCTGTCTTGCTTGATGTAGGCTTTTGTGCCTTTATGATCTTATCCAAATTCTTTGAGCTTCTTTTAAACTTATGTAGCTTGTCCTTAGAATTCTATACTTCTTCCCTTAGTAGGGCTACTTCTTGTTCTAACTTTTCACATTCTAAGACCTTTGATTCTAACTTATTCTTGTACTTCTTTGTCTTAGCTATTGACTTTTTTAGATCCTCTATAAGCTTTCCTCTATCTTCATCACATTCTTGAAACTGAAACTCAAGTTGGAAATTTTGCTTTCTTACCTTCTTTAAAGTTTTAAGAGCATAAATAAGCTCTCCCTCAATATCAACTCTTTTTTCTGATTCTTCCTCTATTTGTTTGTCTTTGACAACGTCTTCATTATTTTTTTACTTGTCTTTTGTAGGATCACGTCCTTCTTCTTGTAGTGCTATTATAATATTCTCTTCTGGTCCTTCAAGTGTATCTTCATATTCATCATCATTGAAACTGAAACCATTCCTTGTACAACTATCTTCAAGATATCCAATATTACCACATCTAAAACACTTGAGAATTATTGGTGACCATTTCTTAACTTCTTTTTATTCTATTAGAAATAGGACTTCATCTTTATCATTGTCTGAGAAACTATTATCACTATCACTTGAGTACTTACTTGCCTTTTCTGCATAGTAGCTCCTCTTTTGTCTTTGAAAGAACTTCTTTCCTTGTTTGCTTTGTCCATCCTTGCATTTATTTTGGTACTTGTATTTTTATGATTCCCTATTCTTATGATCCTATTTTTCTTCATCATTGTCATTTCTAGCTTCTTGAAAATCAGTTGCATAGTGACCATACTTTCCAGAATTGAAACATCTAACAAATTTTGCATCTTTAAATCTTCTTAAATCATTATTCTTTCTGCCATAATTTACTTCATCACTGGATGACTCGTTGCTTGAATCTGACTTTTTACTCTTTCTCTTCTTAGTAGCTTTAAATGTTGCTTCCTTCTAGAGATTAGGTTCCTTTTTTGTTCTTAACTCAAAAGTTGTAAGAATACCAAGTAAAATATCTCTTGTCAAAGAATCACCATCTTTTGATTCTTCTATAGCAGAAATATTTTCACTAAACCTTTTTGGAATAGATATTAAGATCTTATCACAATATCATATTCTTCAATCTCAAGTCTAAGACCTTGCATGGCATTAACAACTTCATCTACTCAAAGTAGATAAGTACTAATGTTTTCCTCATCCTTCATTATTAATTCTTTAAATTGTCCTTTGATATTTTGTATCTTTACCTTTTTGACACTTTTATCTCCTTCACATATGCTTTGCAACTTATCTCAAATTTCTTTTGCATATTTACAATGCATAACTTTTATGAATTTTGTTCTATGTAAACCTCTCAAAATTTCATTTATTGCTTTTGAATTTTAATTTTGTAGAAGCTTACCTTCCTTATCTATAGGTGGATCAACTAGTGGTATGTATCCATTTTCAATTGCTTCCCAAATTTCATTGCCAAGTACCATCAAGTGAATCTTCATTCTCATACTCCAAAATATATAATCGCTTCCATAAAATACTGGTGTTGAATTATCTGAGTACCCATTATTAGAATCTATTGTGTTCTTGAAAGCTTTTCCTTCAAGCTGTTAAAATATTTCTGAGGAACCGGCTCTGATACCAATTGAAGAACACAAGCTTATACTGAGAGGGGGATGAACAGTATAAGATCACTTTTTACTTTTATTTCTTTATCAATATTATGCAATGTATAGATAGCAATATCAACAACAGTAATCAAAACAATGCATAAATCACCACACAAAATAGAGACATCAATCTAACATGGTTCACCCAATGTGGGCTACTCCACGAAAAAAATATTTCACTAATTTTTTCTCAATCAATCTCGTGGTAATCCTTTCCCTATTACAATGTTTATGGATCTATATCTAAAGGAGACATCAATCCCCTAATCAAGTTTGTGGATATCTATCCACAGGAGAACTCTTTCTCCTTAGCTCTAGCTAGTGATCTTCTAGAAGAACTAATGCCCCCACTACTCTAGCTAATGGATATCTGTCCACTGAAGACACATGTCCTCACTGCCCTGGCTAATGGATCTCTATCCACTAGAGACTGTCATCCTCTATACTTTGTCACCTCCAAAGCTTACTCTTAGCTCTATCTCAAATTTGTATTAAACACAGTCCTTCAATCTAACACAAATTTGTTCAATATCTACCTATGGTCTGGCATAAACCTATCCTCAAATATGTTAGGGTAAAATAGGTAGTATATTACATTATACTACATAGGTTATTACATTTACTTTTTTTTACTGCATTACCATTTAGATATTTACTATTCCATAATATCTACTGGTTAACCTAGGTTAGATACCTACAATATCCTAGGTTAGATATTTTAGGTTAGTGATTAATTCATGATTCGCTATCCTAGGTTAGTTGTTAGCATCACGCATCTTCAACTATTGTTAGCGTGATTTGTTATCATCATTAGCGTACATTGTTTAATATCCTATTTTGTAATCTATTTAAGACTTACATATCCTAAGGTAAGGCTAATGCTTGATTGGAAATTATTGGCTAATCATTTGCTCTCCATTTTCTTGCATCATTGGTATCCGAGCCATACTTTTTTGCCACCATACTTGGCATATGGCGACAAGATATTCTCGCTTCACCTTGGCTAGTTCAATCTAACCCACCAGGGCCTAAGAGGCGAGTCGACTAGCTAGGCTAGATCAAAATTGGCCTATGTGGATAGGCAGATCACTTTTACATGATTTCCATCCTAGCATTCGCTGTTGCAGCCTAAAATTGAAAAAAACACTATTGAATGGATCTACGGGCCTACGTAGACCACTACAGCCATGCGGTGGTAGCTAGAGGCTTCCTACCTCGACTCTCATAGATCCATGTGGGCCTAGGAGCCACATGGTGGTCGCTTTGGAAAGTTGCAAGGGCATACATACCCTCTCTTTCCTAGCACGCCACATGGGTTAATCCCCATTGAGATCTATGAGGATAGGATGCCCTCTGATCCCTGACCTCTACATGAATTTTGAGGCAAACCCCAAGCCGACACGTGGATCAAGCGATAGGCGGCCCTCATTAGCACATATCTCGAGGCATCCATTCTAGCCCTCATGATGTAACATGTGGTACTCTGGGCCATGTGCCACCCGAACTCCACCTTGACATGTGGTAGACTGCCACTAGACAGACGCGATGACTGGACAAACTCTTTGGCACCATGTGGCAGTGACTAAAAAGGGTGGACGTTCTAACGTGGATTACCCGCAGGAAATCGACCACTTAAGGGAGGGTTTAGGCTTATAAAGCCTTTACATCCCACAATGGGTTGCATGTGGGATTAATCCCAAGAACCTTCCACTACAACGGGCGGCTTCAATAACACCTAGCACTGCGACTTAGCTTCCAAGCTAGGTGGCAGCTTGGTTGGCCAAGGTGGCCGCCTTGCGCCCACCAGGTCATGAGATCGACCCCGAGCGCGTCCCATAAGCAAGGTTTTGCTTATTTTACAAGGTTTTATTTATTTTTTTTAATTTTTCATGTTTTCTAAATGTTTTTATGGTTAAAATTATATGTTTTTTATAATTAAGCATTTTTTTTGGATTTGAAATTCAATCTATTTTTTTTCCAAAAATTGCTTTATTATAGAATTAATTTTACTATTAAATATATTTTTTAGCATTTTAAACTAGGAAATTTTAGAAATAATAAAAATCAAAACCTTCCTTTTTTTTTGCAACTATAGACCAAATTTTCATTTTTTTTCTTCACATGTGGAGATAAAGAGACAAAGAAACAATTTTTAGGTTGCAAAACAAAAGGATTTCTTCAACACATTTTTTTTGCAATATAATCCTCAAAAATTTCTATAGTTTTCTTCACCTATTTTGGAGATAAATAGACATAGAAACTCACAAATTCTATTGCAAAACAAAGAGCAAGCCATCATTGAGGGAGCTTAAAAGGAAGTCTCATTTTTTCCAAAACAACAAATTTTGCTTTTTGTTCTCTCCTTCACGAAAGGAGACATAAAAACATTAAATAACACATTTTTTTTGTTGTAAAATTTGAGCTCCATCAAACCAATTTTTGCTCCTCATGCTAACCTGTTGAAGACAAAACCAAAGTCGTGTGTCGACTGGTCTGGAAGCCTTTCAAACACGGGTCGTGTGTCGACTTGTCTTGAAAGGAGTGCTCTAATTTTTCAATTTTGTAAAAATTAAAGGGGGGATAGAAGTCATATCTTGTGATTCTATTTTTTTTGCAAAATTGTAAAGAGAAAGGGGGGATATTTCAAAGCAAGAAAGGTGCATTCTCGATTGTACTCAACACCTTTTAAAAAAAATATGACTATTCTAGGTGCATTTTTGGTTGCATCCGACACCTAGAGTGATAAAAATTTGGGTTGCTCTCTTGTTTTTTTATTATTGCACTAACAAATCATGTTTTTCATGTGCAATTAAATAATCATATAGAACATTGAAGAAGCATTTCACAAAACCCAAACTTCACTCCAAATCATGCTACACCTTGCACAGGTTAAAAATAAGTCAATTTTATTCCCCATTAAAAGGTCAAAATTCAAAACACCTTGATTATCTCTTTGTTTGGATTAATTTCCTCAAAATTTCCATCCTTCTTGAAGGGTGTTAAGGTAGGTGCCATTAAATATCCTAGAGAGCATAATCAGAAGTCTTTCAAAACCTACCCCTTTAATTTGCTCTATTTTGGCTTAAAAACCTCAAACTTCCCAACCCTTGTTAAGGGTGTTAAGGCAGGTGCCATTGAATATCTTCTAGAAGCAAATTAAAACATCTTCCATATACTCTTTTGAGGGTATAGTGCAAGATACAACCATCTTAGTCCTATCAAATTTGAAACCTTCACCATGGCCATGATGCACAAGTATCTCACTGAGAGCCAACTGCTCAAAGGTTCAAATTATTTTGCATGGAAGACTAAGATGAAAGCTATCTTAACTGTAGAGGATCTTTGGTCTATAGTGGATGGAAGTGAAACTAGACCTCAATCAATAGGAGCAGATCAAACAACATTTGATAAAAAGGATAGAAAACTATCCTTAATGATCTTGCTAGCTATTACTGATGATATCCAACCTCATATCAGTGAAGCTAAGA
Organism: Wollemia nobilis; assembly: GCA_028583015.1. Taxonomy (NCBI): domain Eukaryota; kingdom Viridiplantae; phylum Streptophyta; class Pinopsida; order Araucariales; family Araucariaceae; genus Wollemia; species Wollemia nobilis. Next base: position 2,488,942 of record JAQPPZ010016892.1, on the reverse strand, counting down.
ATGGTAAGGAGGCATGGGATGCCTTAACCACCATATTTGTGGGGAAGAATCAATCAACCATTCTTCACCTCCAAACACAACTTCATACTCTTCATATGAAATTAGGAGAAATAGTAGAGCTATTCCTCTGTAGAGTGGCAGAATTGAAAACAAAACTGCAATCCTTAGGAGAAAAAGTGGAAGACCAAGTCTTGACCTCTATCATTTTGAGGGCTCTTCCCGACTCCTATAGAATGTTGATAACTTCATTACAAGTCTCTGGAAGGATAGTGACTTTTGTCGAGTTGGTAAATATGCTTCAAATAGAAGAAGATAATCAACTCCAAAGAGATGAGGCATCCAACAATGCTCTTTTCTCAAACAGACAAGGTGGTAAGAAAAAGTGGAATCAAAAGAAAGGTTCTTCTTCTAATAAATACAAGGGTAAATGCAAAGAGACTCATAAGAAGAAGAAATATTGTAATATTTGTGACAAGGACACTCTTGAAACCAAAAGATGTTGGTTTAAGAAAAAACCACCCAATGAAAAAGGAAACAAAAAGGGCAAATGCAAACCAAAGAACAAGAATAAACAACAACATGGACACATTGCAGCTGAAGATTCTAGTTTAGACTTTGAATGAGCACACAAAGTGCTCATGACACATACAAATTCCCCTCACAAGGACACTGTGTGGTACATAGATTCAGGCGCTAGTAAGCATATGACTGGCGATAAGTCCTGGTTTGAGACATTTGAGGCTCGAGAAGGTAGACCGGTCACCATTGCTGATGATCAAACCTATCGAGTTCAGGGAGAAGGAAGTGTTTTTGTCTCCCTTCCAGATGGTGAATGTAAAATTCAAAAATTTCTTTATGTACCAAGATTGAAAAATAATCTCTTTTCAGTTCCACAAATCCTCGACAATCACATGAATGTCAATTTCAAGGTGGACAAAGAAAAGAAACGTTGCTTTATCACCAAGAAAGGAAAACAAATAGCAATAGGTTCATACAAACATGGTTTGTTTGTCTTAGATGCAATTACCTCAACCCATACTGCAATGGTAGTAACCACAAAAGAGGCCACATCTCTATGGCATAAGATATTTGGGCATTTAAGTTCAGGATATTTACTTGAGCTCAAAATATATCAAATGGTGAAAGGATTGCCTACTCTTACATTTACTTTGCCAGTGTGCTCAGATTGCTTGTCAGGTAAGCAACACATAGTGCCCTTTGAACCTAGTTCCTTTCGAGCTAAGGGACCTTTGGAGTTGGTTCACACAGATTTGTGTGGTCCCATGTCTACTAGTTGTGGAGGAAAAAGGTATTTTCAATTGTTTGTTGACGATCACTCACGCAAGATGTGGGTCTTCTTCTTACAATTGAATTCTAAAGCATTTACCTATTTTCAACAATTCAAAATGCTTGTTGAGAAATAATCCGGATGCTTCATCAAGACCCTCCATTCAGATCGAGGGGGAATACACATCAAAGGAATTTTCCTCATTTTTACAGACTCATGGGATAAAAATATAGTTAACCACAACCTATTCTCCTCAGTCAAATGGAGTTGTTGAGAGAAGAAATCGATCCATTATGGAAATGGTTCGATGTATGCTTAAGGGAGCGAATCTTGAGCAAATATACTGGGCTGAAGTTATTCAAACTGTAGTATATCTTCTAAATAGAGCACCCACAAGGGCTCTTGAAGGTATGACTCCTCAGGAAGCATGGAGTGGAAGGAAACCCTCCATATCTCATCTACGAGTATTTGGGTGTAAGGCTTTTATGCATATACCTAAGGAGAAAAGAAATAAATTAGATGAGAAGTCCCTACCATGTGTTTTTCTTGGATATGATGAATTCTCAAAAGGCTATCAATTGATAGACCCATTTACCAAGAAAATACATATCAGTAGAGATGTAGTGTTTGATGAAGCTTTCACACCTAGCACTACATCAGTATACCTAGATGATGAGGAGCAACAACCACTTCCTTATCCACAACAGAAAAATCCTCCCAAATGGTATACAAGCACAATGAAAGATTCCAAACTCACTTCCCCACCTAATCTTACTCTCAATCGTCCAAAGACATGAAGCATGACTCAACAAGAAAATATTGAAGCATCCACTTCAGTTGATGATCTTTGTGCAAATTTTCAAGACCTTTCTATTGATAGAGAGCTAGCAAGGGAAGATGATATGGAAATAGATGAGGAGAGGGTTTAATTGTCATCATTTTATGAAAATGAACCTTCTATAGTTGATGAAGCACTTAGACTGCCTCAGTGGAAGGCAGTTATGGATGCAAAACATAACTCCCTCATCAAGAATAAAACATGGAAGCTAGTAGATTTGCCTAAAGGAAAGAAACCCATAGGCTGCAAATGGGTTTACAAAATCAAATATAAGGCAGATGGTACCATAGAAAAGCATAAATCCTATCTTGTGGCAAAGGGCTATGCTCAAAAGGAAGGCCTTGATTATGAGGAAACCTTTGCACCCACTGCAAGGATGACCACCATTCAAGTTCTTTGTGCTATGGCAGCACAATTCGGATGGAAATTACATCAAATGGATGTAAAAAGTGCCTTTCTAAATGGTGACTTAAAATAAGAGGTATACATGACTCAACCTCCAGGATTTGTTGAGGAAGGCCATGAGCAACAGGTTTGAAAATTGGTCAAATCATTATATGGGCTTAAACAATCCCCAAGAGCATGGTACATTAAAATGGATAGTCACCTATTGTAGCATGGATTCAAGAGAAGTCCATATGATGCAAATCTCTATATCAAGAACACAGGTTATGAAATAGTGATTCTTGTATTATATGTAGATGATCTGATCATCACTAGAAATTCAAAGAAATTGATTAAAGCCATGAAATATGACTTGAAAGAGTCATTTGATATGACAGATCTAGGAATTCTCCACTACTGTCTTGGTCTTGAGATAGAACAAAAAAATAATCATCTTAGGGTGACTCAAAAAAAATATGCCAAGACTTTAGTAGAAAAATATCGTATGATTGAATGCAAGCCCAAGGCAACATCGATAGAATCAAGGCTTCAATTATCATGGTATGATGACTCACCACATGTAGATGGTATGCTATACAGATAGATGATTGGAAGCCTTATCTATCTGACCAATACTAGACCAGACATTACTTATGTTGTAAACTATCTTTCTCGGTTCATATAGGAACCAAAATTTCCTCACTAGAAAGTAGCTAAGAGGGTTCTTCACTACATTCAGGGTAGTGTAGATTATGGTCTAGAGTATAAGAAGAATAACTCATTCTTCTTATAGATTTATATTGACTCTGACTATGTTGGATCCCTAGATGATAGAAAATCAACATCAGGATATGTATTTCATCTTGGATCTGGTCCTGTCTCATGGCATAGTAAAAAGAAATAGGTGGTTGCTTTATCTTCAATAGAGGCAGAGTATCACGTTGCACATGGAGCTATGTGTGAAGCGATATGGTTAAGTCGCATCTTGGCTACAATGGGCCTACCAAAGAAACTTCCTATTCACATGTTTTGTGACAACTCAAGTGTTTTGAACTTGGTCAAAAATCCAGTCCATCATGAACGCACAAAGCATATTGACATAGATTGTCATTTCATTCGTGATGAGGTTCCTAAACACAACATCAAGCTCCAATACATTCCCACTGACGAACAGGTTGCTGAAATAAACTTTGTATATCAAAGTAATGTAATAAAGGGGGGATGTTAGGGTAAAATAGGTAGTATATTGCATTATACTACATAGGTTATTACATTTACTTTTTTTTACTACATTACCATTTAGATATTTACTATTCCATAATATCTACTGGTTAACCTAGGTTAGATACCTACAATATCCTAGGTTAGATATTTTAGGTTAGTGATTAATTCATGATTTGCTATCCTAGGTTAGTTGTTAGCATCACGCATCTTCAGCTATTGTTAGCATGATTTGTTAGCATCATTAGCATAGGTTGTTTAATATCCTATTTTGTAATCTATTTAAGACCTACATATCCTAAGGTAAGGCTAATGCTTGATTGGAAATTATTGGCTAATCATTTGCTCTCCATTTTCTTGCATCAAAATATGCACCAAACTCTGTCCTCAAATCTACACTAAACACAATCCTTCGGTCTAGCACAAATCTACCCTCAATATATATCCTATGATCTGCACTAAACACAGTCCTTCGGTCTAGCACAAATCTATCCTCAATATCTATCCTCAAGCCTTAACACAAAGCTTTAATTAATCTCAAATCAACTTTGCTAGATCTATCCCAAACCTTAACCCAATATTTGAATAAATCAATAAATCAACTCTGCTCTCAAGATTTCTCAAAGACTTATCTTAAATCTGCCTTGCAAGCTTCCACAAAATCTCACACTAATCTGTCTACAAGTCCTCTCTAGAACTTATCCAATCTGCTCAACAAGTCCTCACTAGAACTTGTCCAAATCTACTCAATAAGTCCACACTAGAACTTATACAAATATGCTCTCAATCTCTGTTATCAAACTATATTGTAAGCTTCCACAAAAGTTCACACAAATCTATCCACAAGTCTTCTCTAAGACTTGCCTCAAATCTACCCAACAAGTCCATGCTAGAACTTTTCCAATCTCATAGAAACATAAAGAGAATTGTTAGAGACTCAATATGCTTCACATTCATCACAATGCTCAATCACTTTCAATCACTCTTTTTACCATAGAAACATATAGAGAATTGTTAGAGACTCAATATGCTTCACACTCGCAAACTCTTAATCATTTTCATTCTCTCTTTTATCACAGAAACATATAGAGAATTGTTAGAGACTCAATATGTTTCACATTCATCAACACTCAATCTCTTTCTCAACTCAATTCAGAATATAGAACAATTTGTTTCATAGAACATCAACACATCCACTTGACTAGGCTCAACCAACTCTACTCAACCAATTACTCAATTAATTAATCCTTCCTTACAAACCCTAGTCCAAGCATAAGAACACTCACTCAAATATTTCCAACAATGCTTATCAATCAATCTCACATAAGAATGATACTCATTATTTTTGCAAACCCTAGTTCAAGTTTCTCACTCAACCAATTGCTTCAACAATAATGCTTATCAAATAATGATACTCATGATCTTTACAAACCTTAGTTCAAGTCCACTCAACTTACTTACTTCAACAACAATGCTTATCAAACAAGGTTTTAGCAATAACTCTTTATTGCAAAAAACCTTGAAGCATTAATTCAAAACACACTCAACAATGCTTACCAAACAATACTTTTCACTCCAACTTTGCATTCACAACATTCAAAAATCACTCACTAGGAAGATGTGCCCATACATTTTTGTTTGATGTAGAAGTGCCCTTGGAAAACCTGTCTCAATCACACTTTTCTTATTTCCAATTTCAATGGTTAGATGATAAAATATCACTCTAATCCTTTTCCCAAATATTACTTATATGCAAAAATAATCAAATCTCAAATACACCTTATTGCTCCTTCTTGGAATTAACATCCATAAAATCATACATAAAAAATATTTTTTTAGATACACCTTCTAATCTCCAACTTAAAATAATATCCAACACCACAAAACCTCAAACAATCTTTCTAAAACACCTTATTACCCTTTTCAAGCACTAAAGCAAATAACACCAAAAATTTATTTTGCATCAACCTTATAACTCCCCTTAAAACCTTACAAGCCAAATAAAATATGCAAAAATTAAATTTTTAATAGCTCAACTAATTCCTCCAAAAATTTTGATGCTTAACTAATGCATACCTTTGTCTTTTTTCCAAAAGGGTTTCATCATGATTCAAACCGTCGTCTCCCCAAGCTATAAACACCTTAGTGCTTTGGTGCCCATCGCATGGGCTATAGGCACCCATGTGAAGGAATAAAGGCTTCCTTCCTCTTGGTGCATTCCATCGCCGTCAATGCCTTTAAAAAAAAAAGGCCACACCTGTGGATTCAAACCTTTGCCTCGTGTTGCCACAACATCTTGCCTTCATCGAAGTTGCCAACTACGCTACCAGCGCTTGGTGACCAAGGTGCCTTGAATAGTGGGTAATCAATACTCGCCTATCGCTTGGTCCTTTAAACACCAATTAACCTTTCTCTTTCTCACCGAATGATTCACACAATTCACAATAGCATGGAGATTAAAATCAAATAATTAATTGTATTTTTCTAAGGTGGAGTCCCCTTTATATATACTTTGATTAATTTGCTCCCATGTCGGTGCTCAAATTTGAATTCGAAATTTGAATTAATAACCCACCTTAGGGTTATTTAAAATTAACATAAATTAATATATAATTAATATTAAAATTAATTAATAATTAATTTAAATAACATAAAGTTAAGTAAATTAATTAATAAATTAATTTAATAAAATTATATTAATTAATTTAATATTCCTTGTATAATATTATAAATAATTATTATAATATCATTATCTTGACCTTATCTTGGACCTTATTTTCACTTTGGACCTTATCTTGACCTCCTGGAACGGATTTGATCAACTGAAACCGGACTATCTTTTTACACTGATTGGAGAACCTGAAACTGTTGCTGCCCACTGAAACTGCCATTCAATGGTGTTGAAATCTTAACATCAATGACCACTCACTGTTGACATCAATGACAACTTATCTACTCAAAATATCCAACAATATATCAAAATATACAATACTTTGGACTATATAGCTAGAAAGGAATAGAAGAATATTTAAAGTAAAGGAAAGCAGTTTAGAGGTAATGAAAAAGAAGATATGTTTAGCCATAGAGGAGTCTAAACCAACCTTATCAACTCATCCAAACCCTAATTTAGAAGCGGAGAGTCTTGATAGATGAAGTCAAGTCATAAAATGGAATTATAATATTGGGTACAAGATAAGCAAAAATAAGGTAAATAATATAAAGTGGAAACCACCAGATGTGGAGTGGGTTAAGTTAAATTTTTATGGAGCATCTAAAGGAAACCCAAGACTAGTAGGAGGAATAATTAGAAATAATAGAGGAGATATTTGTCTCATTATGCTTTCAATTGTGGATTTAAGACAAATAATGAAGTTGAAGCTTGGGCAGCTTTAGAAAGGTTAAAAATATGTAAACAAATGAAATGGAATAGATTTTGGATGAAAGGTGATTCTCTCATAGTAATAAATGTAATTTTAAGAAAAGCAAAGGCTCCATAAAACATACAAGAGATAATTGTGGAAATTCAAGATCTTGCTAAAGAGTTTGAAGAAATCAGGTTTACACATATATTAAGGGAAGGAAACAAATGTGTAGATAAGCTAACCAATAGATGGGTTTTGGTTGAGGATCGTGAAGTTAACATCTCTTTTCCACGGTTAGAGGAAGTAGAAAGTTTAGTTGAAGCTGACAAAAATTATTGATTGCCTAAATAAATTAATGATTAAGATTTCATTTAATATTTTCCATTGGTAATATCTATTTTATTTTATAACAATAATGTATGTTCATTTATACTATTTATTATAATTTTTGTGGTTGCACTTATGTTTCAAGAAGGAAACTAGTAATCCATAATTGGTAAAGTGGACTATGTTAATGCGATATTTTGCAAATATTACTCTACTAAAATTCAAGACATAGATAGTAGAGGTGAATTTTTGGCATTGTGAAGGTTGCTATAGGAAAATTTCAAGAAATATGCTAAATTTTGGTTAACTATATTCATACAAAGATTTGAAAATATCTAGAAAATGAAAATCAAGAATTCAGACATTTTATGTAAAATGATGTAGGTTTCTAACTATAGCATCTCAATTGAGATGATAAGTATTTCTATTTATAAAATCTCAACATCTAAATAAGAGAGATATAATTTATTAAGGGTGGGGGACCCAATTAAAACCCCTTTTTGTCCAGCAAAAAAAAAAAGAGTAGAAGGGACAACCCTCATTGCATGAATACAAGGGCATCCAAGAAGAAGATTAAAATATGTGGGATAAGACACCACATAAAAATAAGGTATCTAAAATATTGGGACCTATCCTAAGGGGAAGGACTATAGTGCCACATGCTTCTTGGGACTTGTTGTTGAAAAATTTTATGATACCATCATATTTGGTGAGATCTTCCTTCTTTGATCCAATTGTTTTGAAAGAATTGATAAGTACATAGATTAAGGGAAGAACCATTATCTATCAAGATTCTCTTGATAAATATTTTTCCAATATATCTTGTGATTTAAATAGAAGAATCTCCTTGTAATTTTGAAGGAGGAATCTCATCATCATAGAATGAAATATGATTAATCCCAAGAGAACTTACAACACTAGCTATATCCCTAGGAGGAATGTATTGAGGAATAAATTATTGACTTAGAATTTTCAACAAAGATTCCCTATGAATAGGGAAAGTTTGCAAAAGCTCTAAGAGGGATATATTGGTGGGGGTACTAGCTAAATGTGATTGAATGTCAAAGGAGACTTTAGGTTGTGGTTTTAACACTAAGGGTTGGTTTTCTATACTTGTGCTCCTTTTTTGGATACTCTTCAAGACTAGGGGAGATCTTGATGATTGGTTGGATGAAAAACTCGTATCTTGCTGAGTCGATTGAACTTAAGATTGCTTTCTTGTAGTCACTACTATCATACCAATCATACTGTTGTGATAAGGCATATTCTAATATGACACTTTATTAGCTTCCCATCATTGATGATTAGGTAGAGGATATTCAAATATCCCCATGTCTTGATTAGTTGTGGGTGCTTGTTGAGTAGGAGGTTGATTTTTCATTGGAGGATTGTGATTAGGATTAGGTTGAGAGGCCTTTATAACAATCTAAAATGTATCAATGAAGTCCTAAACCATATGTTTCAACCTTTTACATGAATGTGTCATGTGCTCATCCACTCTATGATACTCGTAATGTTGACCAGGCTTACACCAATTGGATATGGTAGCAAGTTATCTTATGGTAGGTAACTCAATCATATTAGCTTCCAATAATTGCTTTAAGATCGACGAATAAGATTGATTGAGTCTTACAAAATTTTGTTGTGGGGGTTTGTTGAGTACCATCTTCTGCAAGGTATTAACACTATTATTAGGTCTACTATCAGTGACCCCATCACCCACTACATGCTTATTCTTAAACTAATTTTTATGGTCCTATCTTCTTCTTTATTTAATTTTAGTTGACATCTTTGAATAAGGGCTTGCTCTACCCTTCTGGGGATAGATATATTGCTTGTTAGAAAGAGGTAATAGTTGAAGTTTCCAATGCATAATTTATTTTCTCTTGTAAATTCCCAATGAATATTTCTAATATATCTCGAGGAGGTAAGGTGTATCTTAAGCGTCCAACTAAACTTCTCCAATGAGATATAAATTTTGAAAAAATTTCATATTTTTCTTGTTTCATATTATAAACATATTTCATAGACACATTCTTTTCAATGCAAGCTCCAAATTGTTGCACAAATAATTTAACTATTTCCTCAAAATTCCTCAAAGAGTGTCTAGGCAACTGATAGTACCATTCCAATGCCATACCACCAAGGCTCTTAGGGAATGTTTTTAGAAGCAACATGTCATCATATATAATATCATGACATGCAATTCTACACATCCTTAAATTTTCAATTGGATCCTCTGTTCCCTTATAAATAGGTAAATTTGGCATTAGTAAATGCTTGGGATAGGACCTAGAGGCGATGATAGGGTACAAGGGTTTATTACACATTAGATTCTAAATATAATCCATTTTTAAAGCCAATTGTTTCACCATGCCTGTTAAGCTTTGCATTTTAGGATTTTTACTGTGCAATGGTCCCAAATTCTCTAGGGGAGAACTATAGATAAGATGTTGAAGGGAACTTGGCCAATATTGGAGGTATTGATATTGTTATGATATGGGTTATGGAAGGGAATTTTTTGCATGGTTTCTTGTTGTGAGACACAATTCATATTTGGTTGAACAAAATAATGAATTTCATAAGAAGAAATAGAAATAAAATGAGGAGGAAATTGAAAATTGGTTTGAAGAGTACTCCTGGTTGAAGGAGCTTGTGAAATTCCTCCAATGTTGGTGGTTATAGTAGTAGCATATGTTGATTTATGAGATAGGTTGACATGATGAGAATATTCCAAAAAATATTATTATGGACCCTTTGTGCAAAGGTTATTTGAGTATGATGAGGTTTAACCTCTCTAGGAGAGTGTTCTCCCTCCTCCCAGTTCTCTTTCAAATCCTTTTGTAATGCTTTATGAAACTATGAATATGCTCAAAAGAATTAAAAATGAGTTACCCATTGGGAATCTCAAGAGGATCAAACTCATTTATAGTTTCCTCATTTTCCTCCTCTTCATGATTAGGATTCTCTCTATCAATTTGATCATCTTATTGAAGATTATGATAAAATTCATAAAGCCTTCATCCACTCCTAATGTTGGGAGCCATTAGAAGAAAGAAGAAAGTATAGGAGATAAAAGAAGGACCTAAAACAACAAAAGAGAAGGCACACAAAATATTTTTAAGATGTTTTTAATTTTTTATGTTTAAAAAAATAAAATTTAATGATATTGCTTATGTTTTAAAAGAAAAAAAAAAGGAAATATGTGTCTTCATGTTGGGTTCACCAAAGATGTAGAGAGGGAAAATGGTGCATTGTGTACGGTTCTTGACTAAATTTTCTGGGAGCCGAGGTGATTACGGTGGTCATTATAGAGTACTCTACACTTGATCGAGCTAAAATAAGGGTTCACCAGGAATGGTTTAAGGACTCACTCCAAGTTTGGGGTGGGAATTTTGAATATGGTATTTAAGCAAACACCTATGTTTGACATTTCTAAGATCTAAGCTAAGAGCAATGATAGGATAATGCAAGACAAAAAAAGATGCAAGAAAATAAGAGTTAAACCTAGAATGATTCTTGGATTTAATGATTTATAACCTAGCTTACAATAAGAAAAAAAAATTGTATTTTAGCAAAAGGGACAAGAGAATGCACAAACAACTTAACCTAGATGCAAACTATATACCTTTCACTTTTGAGTGCCTAAGAATTGAACGAATTATTTTTCTTCTTTTTGTTTATGATCTGAATATGAAAATGAAAATAGGAAGAAAGCAAATAGCAAACAGCCTAAGAGTCTATCTAAGGCACTTACTTATTTCAGTGATTTATACCAGCTTTAACTTGAATCTAGGATATCCAAATAGCTTCAAAACCTACATGATAACTTCATAAATACCTAGAAATTTTGATTATCATATAGGGGCCTACTTAGGATGCTATATGATTGAGCTTGGAAATGTAGCAGTCAAGCCCCCTTATTTATTTTAGCTAACCATTTGAAAATGGAAAATTGGACAAAAACAACAATGCAATAACATGAAATAGTGTGAACAAAATGTGAATAGATGAATTATTGTCTAAATGCAACAAGCACAAATGAACTAGGGTTTTAGGAATACAACCTTACCCTAGATCCTAGTGAAGCGAATTTGTGTCCCAAAATGGGAGAACATGAATCCACTTGAAAGCTAATTTGTGCTCTGTAGGAACGGAGCACAAATTCACAATAGAGAATTTAAATACTCAAATCATGTAGAGGTGATATACAAAACAAAAAATTTAATGATCTATTGAATTCAAACAACACATCCAAACCTGGAGGAAGAAACAAAGTAGCAAAATGATAGAGAAAGCTATATAAATGGAAATACTCTTCATACATCTCTAACATTCATCCAACAAGAACAACAAATACAAAAGCAGCAACACAACACTCTTGGCATCACTTAGATGCATTTGTTAGATCACTTGTTTCACTTTCATTATCACTTATTTCCAAAATCACTTAAGAAAATTTAGAACTTCCTTGGCTTCTAGAAAATGGAAATCCAAACCTCTTTTTATCAGACATTTGGAGAGCCAAAAGAGAAGAAAAATAAAAAACAACCTTGGTCAAGGGTCGACTAAGAAGGTGTTGGTCCAAAAATTAGGGTTTTCTAAGAAAATCTCTAATTTTTGTGAATTTGCACCCCATATTGAGAGACCGTGAAATCACAGAACCTAAGAAAACAACAATAATAGGGGGGAGGAAAGGGATCTAAACTTACACTTGATGCTTTTGGAGACCTTTAAGAGAACTAAAGAAAATAACATATTTGGGTGGGTCAATTTTCCATGTCTACACCTTAACAAAAAAATACACAAAACAAAAAAGGAACACAAAATATAATGGGGTGTTGGTGGACACAAAATAATCTCACTAAACAGAAAATGATATTCCACTCATGCTGAATAATAAAATGGTTGGTATGAAGGGGTATTTATACCTAATCAAAAGATGCCTTTAGGTCAAGGTTCTTAGAACAATCTTCAAGAATAAAATATTATAAAAAATTTACAAAAGCACTTTTTTCAGATTTTACATGAGATCAAAGGATAAATATGATCAATACAAGTATAAAACTTGGTTGTGGCCTCAAGAGAAGCTTAATAATCACATTTTCCAATTGTAATGGGTGGCATAAGACTTTTCCCATAGTGATTTACTTGCATGAGTATATTTGTTGTCATAGGAAGCCATGCAAAGGGAACTGAGTATCATAAGACCAAACTAATTCTTTAAACAATTCAATTATAAATGCTAATGGTTAGAAAATATCTAGAATAGATATTATAAATATTCTAGCAATTATAATTGCATATTACAATATGATATTATTATGTAATTTAAGTTGATATAAAGAGGAAATAAGATTTATTTATGAAAAAAATTCTCTATGACAATCATCCTTTCAATGGAAAAGAGGATATGATTTTCTCAAAGTTGATTTACCTTGTTCCTATGTAGAATAGAATGAAGATGTTTTCTTTTATCTTATTTGGTAATCCAGATCATTCTTTTATTGAGTATATGCATTTTTAGGGAATGTGCCTCTATGGAAATCACCCTTTCAATGGAAAAGATGATATGAGTTTCTCAAAGTTGATGTACCTTGTTCCTATGTAGAATAGAATGAAGAAGCTATGTTTTATTTTATCTTATTTCATAATCCAAGTCATTCTTTTATTGATTATATGCATTTATGGAAATGTGCCTCTATGGAAATCACCCTTTCAATGGACAAGAGGATATGAGTTTCTCAAAGTTGATGTACCTTGTTCCTATGTAGAATAGAATGAAGAAGTTATGTTTTCTTTTATCTTGTTTTGTAATCCAAGTCATTTTTTTATTGAGTATATGCAGAAATGGTAATGTGTCTCTATGGAAATCACCCTTTCAATGGAAAAGATGATATGAGTTTCTCAAAGTTGATGTACCTTATTCCTATGTAGAATAGAATGAAGAATTTATGTTTTATTTTATATTTTTTGGTAATCCAAGTCATTCTTTTATTGAGTATATGCATTTATAGGAATGTGCCTCTATGGCAATCACCCTTTCAATGGAAAATATTATGAGTTTCTCAAAGTTGATGTACCTTATTTCTATGTAGAATAGAATGAAGAAGCTATGTTTTCTTTTATATTATTTGGTAATCCAAGTCATTCTTTTATTGAGTATATGCATTTATGGGAATGTTCCTCTATGGCAATCACCCTTTCAATGGAAAGGAGGAGATGGGTTTCTCAAATTTGATGTACCTTGTTCCTATGTAGAATAGAATGAAGAAGTTATATTTTATTTTATGTTATTTGGTAATACAAGTCATTCTTTTATTAAGTATATGCATTTATGAGAATGTGCCTCTATGGCAATCACCCTTTCAATGGAAAATAGGATCTAAGTTTATCAAATTTGATGTACTTTGTTCCTATGTAGAATAGAATGAAGAAGTTATGTTTTCTTTTATCTTATTTGGTAATCCAATTCATTATTTTATTAAGTATATGCATTTATGGGAATGTGCCTCTATACTTTCAATTAAACCTAAAAGTTTTAAGTTATAAATGAAAAGAGATAAAGAATATACAATTTTTCTTATGTCATTATCTTGTACTTGTCCATTCAAAGGATCATTTTCATAGAGGAATTTTTTCATAAATAAATTATATTTCCTCTTTATATCAACTTAAATTACATAACAATATCATATTTTATTATACAATATCTATTCTAGACATTTTCTAAGCATTAGAATTTATAATTGGATTGTTTATAGAATTGGTTTGGGCTTATGATACTCAGTTCCCTTTGCATGGCTTCCTAAAATAATAAATATACTCATGCAGGTAAACCACTATGGTAAAAGGCTTATTCCACCCATCACAATTGGAATATATGATGATTAATCTTCTCTTGAGGCCACAACCAAGTTTTATACTTCTATTGATCATATTTGACCTTTGGTCTCATGTAAAACCTGAAAAAAAAGGTGCTTTGTAAATTTTTATAATATTTTATTCTTGAAGATTGTTCTAACAACCTTGACCTAAATGCAACTTTTGATTTGGTATAAATACCCCTTCATACCAATCATTTGATTATTCGGTGTAAGTGGAATATCATTATCCATTTAGTGAGATTATTTGGCATCCACCAACACCCCATTATATTTTGTGTATTCTTTTATTAAGGAATACTAGATAGTGTTTGATTCCATTTATTTTTGGAAAATACTATGAAATATAACATGGTATTAGAGCAAAGGAGAATCTCCATTAATTGATTGCTCTTGCCAATAGGATTTTTTTTCTAGATTTTCCTAAGGATAATTTTTTATTGGAGCAAGCTAAGAAGTTTTTATTCTTTTGGAGGCTCAAATGCATTCAAACAAATTATTTATAATAAAACCTAGGTGGACTTGGATCACAAAGATATTACCAAGATTAGCATATTTGATCTAAGAGGAACATTCAATGATAGATTCTCCTCTCATTGGAACTCAATCTTGTTTTTCAAAATAAATTTAACTAGATGGATGCCCTAGTTTCAAAATTTGGGTTTTTGAAATTTTTCAAAAATCTCATTTATTTTTATTGACTTTTCCAAAAAATCCATTTCCTTTTCTCTTTCATATTTTTCTATCCAATAGTAGTACAAATGAGAGGGTAGAAGTACAAATTATTAGGTGTAAGTCCCTATCACTTAACTAGAAGTACGACTAATATTTTCCCTATTACTCATTATAAGTACCCCAACAACCCTAAAGTAACTAGTTTGAATATTCCACCAAAAAAAAAGGGTCAATGACTTGACACCCTGTTAGTAGTATTTTTACCCTAAGAGTATACAAAGAGCTATTTTTTAGAGGTAAACCCATGGTTGGTTTCTCAATAATTATTCCTTAATGAGAATATTGTTAGTAATCATAGAATGGTACTCACTTATACAACCTTTATCGCAAATTAGATCTACCTAAATCCACTAGGAAGTCATAATCTAGGGCCTAATTCATTGTTAGTATTTCCATAATAGTGTCATAAAACCATCAATAATAGTTTTTGTATAATTTCCATAGTCTACAACAATTTCAAAACTTCAACAAAGCAGACAATTGCAAGTGAGTGCAAAAAATAACTAGTTTCTAGTTGGTAGTAGTTTTCCAAACCAAAAAATAGAAGTATGTAGTTTAGTAGTAGTTCATTAAAAAAATTTGTGTAGTAATGATCCAAAAATACTTTTCAGTTTGATAGTAGTCTAGAAAAGAAAAAAAGAAGTCCATTTTTTTGTAGCAATTTTGAAATACCCAATCCACAATAGTAGTACCTAGTATTTTTAAAGTAGCACTTGTAGTTTGTTAGCAATATCGAAATATCTCATTCATAGTATCTAGTTTGAAAAAGAGGTTTGTATAGTAGCAGTCCAAAAAAAGAGTCCATAGAGTAAGCTATTATCAATTAATGAAAGTACACAATTTTTAAGTTAATAATTGTTAAGTTGAATGCCAAAAACTAAAGCAAATAAAGAAGTCCTTAAAGCAGGCCATTATCAGTTGCTAAAAGTACAAAATCCATAGGTTGTTAACATTTGCTAGTTTGAGTACAAATTTAATTATTTATTAAAAGGAATATAACAACTAAAAAAAAATGAAGCAAAATTTAAAAATTTTAAATTTTAAGGGGAAGGACCCAGATGGTTGGTTGTGTTAGGTGGAGTAGTATTTCAAGCTTCAAAATTTTCCTCAACATGTATGGATCTCAATGGAATCTATTAATAATGAATTTAAAACCCATCTATGGTATCGATGGACAAAATTTATGAATCCATATCTTTCTTGGGAAGAATTTGAGAAATAGTTGCTCACTAAATTTGGCCCTAGTGAGTATGAGGACTTCACAAGAGCACTCACTAAATTGAAATAGACCTTTGTTATTTGTAAATATTAGACTTAGTTTAAAAATCAGCCAACAAGACAAAGGGTTTGAATGAATACCTTTTCCAAAATTGTTTCATTAGTACATTGAAGGATGACAATGTACATACTAAGGGAAGCACTCTTAGTGCTAGAGAAGAGGCTAGATATTTTTAGACATACCCTTAGTGCCATAAAATTCATGGTAGGCTTCTATGCTTAGGAAAGACCTTCAATCCACTTGACAAAGCTATAAAATTCTTTTATTAACTTTTCTACTATGTAGGTGTGAGAGAATGTCCTAATTTATTATGTTAAACAAAATGGTCATTAAGTGAAATCACAATAGATATCAATAAAGCATAAATATTTTGGGATTATTTGAAAAAAATTATCGGTGGTCCCAGTTCAACAATTTCACTTGTTTTGCCATTGAGTACTCCAATTTTATATTTGAAAAAATGTATAGTTTCCCTCCTATTTTTTAATTTTTGAAATTTGAAAAGGAAATTTCCAGTGAATAATTTGAATAATCTTCTATATAAAGGTATTAAAAATAAAAAGGCATGTAAGGGTGCACTTACACCTATGGGGATCAAAAGGTAGGGAAACTTGGTGTATCTTCTTAACACATTTGATTTTTGTGGCTTATCTCCTAAGTGTCATTCTTTGGGAGATGTCTAGCAAATAAGATGTAAGTATTTTACCCATAGGAGGTCTCAATTTCAATTCTTCTCCCCCTTAATATTTTATTGATAGTGATGACATCATCATTCATGTGGTAACATATGATGACATGGCAACCTCTGATGACATGGAAACCTATGATGATATGGCACTTAATGATATCATCCTTTTGGGTAGTTGTGATGATGTGGTAAAGTTGTATAGATGACATGTTTTAGTCCATATAGCTAACTTGGTGATCAATGCATGAATCTCATGGCAACAAATGGTAGATAATGTGGAAATCCATATAGGTCACATGGCATGACATGTGTCAGCTAGTGGAGGTAATTAGTTGATGATGTGGCATAAATATCAAGGTGACATGTGGTAGATGATGTAAGGGCTAAATAAGTTCTAACATAGTAATATCTAATTGGGATAACACAATAGGTTGTATAGTGGCTAACATGGGAGGCCATATACCATAGGGCACATATAAACATGGGTTTGGCCAATCACAAATTTTTCCAACTCATCAAACTCAACAAACAACTTATACATTTTGGTGATACATGAATTTTGGAGTGAGAAAGGACATGATAAGTGACATAGTATGGTTTGAAAAACACAAGCTTATACTGAGAGGGAGAGTGAACAGTATAAGACCACTTTTTACTTTTCTTTCCAAACTAGTATATGCAATGTATAGATAGCAATATCAATAGTAGTAATCAAAGAAATGCACAAATCACCACACACAATAGAGACACCATAATTTACGTGGTTCACCCAATGTGGGCTACTCCATGCAGAAAATATTTCACTAAAATTTTCTCAATCAATCTCTTGGGAATCATTTCCCTATTACAATTTTTATGGACCTCTGTCCAAAGGAGATACCAATCCCCTAAATCAAGTTCATGGATATCTATCCATAGGAGAACTCATTCTCCTCTGCTCTAGTTGGTGATCCTCTAGAATACTATTGCCTCCACTACACTGGCTTTTGGATCTCTCTCCACTGAAGACTCTTATCCCCACTCATAAGATCTATTATCACTACCCTAGTTGATGGATCTTTATCCATTGGAGACTACTATGCTCTCTGCTATGTCACCTCCAAATCTCTATCTCAAATATACACTAAACATAGTCCTTTGGTCTAGCACAAATTTGGTCAATATCTATCTTTGGTCTGGCACAAATCTACCCTCAAATATACATCAAACTCTGTCCTTAAATCTGATCAACAAGTCCATAGAGAACTTGCTTAAATTTGCTCAGTAATTCCACACAAAACTTGCTCAAATCTGCTCAACAAGTCCACATAGAACTTGCTTAACTCTGCTCAACAAGTCCACACAGAACTTGCTCAAATCTACTCAATAAGTCCACACAGAACTTTCTTAACTCTGCTCAACAAGTCCATATAGAACTTGCTCAAATCTGCTCAACAAGTCCACACATAACTTGCTCAAATCTGCTCAACAAGTCCATACAAAACTTGTTCAAATCTACTCAACAATTCCATACATAACTTGCTCAAATTTGTTCAACAAGTACATACAAAACTTGCTTAACTCTACTCAACAAGTCCACAATGAAATTGCTCAAATATGCTCAACAAGTCCACACAAAACTTTCTCAAATCTGCTCAACAAGTCCACATAGAACTTGATCAAATATGCTCAACAAGTCCACACAAAACTTGCTCAAATATACTCAACAAGCCCACATAGAACTTGCTCAAATCTACTCAACAAGTCCACACAAAACTTACTCAAATATGCTCAACAAGTCCACACAGAACTTGCTCAAATATGCTCAACAAGTCCACACAGAACTTGCTCAAATTTACTCAACAAGTCCACACAAAACTTGCTCAAATCTGCTCAACAAGTCCACAAAAAACTTGCTCAAATCTCATAGAAACATAAAGAGAATTGTTAGAGACTCAATATGTTCTATACTAATCACAATGCTCAATTACTTTCAATCACTCTATTAGAAACATAAGGAGAATTGTTAGAGACTCAATATGTTTCAATTTCAACTCAATTCTCAACCACTTTCTCAACTTAATTCATAATATAGAATAGTTTGTTTTATGGAACTTGAACAATCACTTCACACATCCGCTTGACTAGGCTCAACCAACTCTACTCAACCAATCACTTAATGAAAAACTCCTTTCTCACAAACCCTAGTCCAATCATATAAATACCAACTCAATTTTTTCCAAAAATTCTCAATCACAAATCTCACATAACAATGATACTCATATTCTTTTCAAACCCTAGTTCAAGTTCTTTGCTCAAAAACTCACTTCAACAATAATGCTTATAAAAAAACTCTCACATAACAATGATACTCAAACCCTAGTTCAAGTTCTTCACTCAACCAATGGCTTCAACAACAATGCTTATAAAACAACTCCCACATAACAATGATACTCAAACCCTAGTTCAAGTTCTTCACTAAACCAATGGCTTCAACAACAATGCTTATAAAACAAGGTTTTAACAACTCATTATTCTAGAAAACCTTGAAGCATTAACTCAACACATTCAATAGGAAACCCTAATCAAGTCCTTTTCACTCCAAATTTATTTTCCAATAAACTAATCAATCAACTCAAATATGGAAGAATGTGCTCATACCTTTTTCTTTATGATTAAGGGATCTCATAAATCTTCCACAATAAAAAAAAATTCTATGTCAAACTCAAAGAGGTTAGAAGATAAATCTTTCCCACAATATAATGCAAAAACTCAATCACACCTTATCACTCCATCTTTAAAAACAAACATCAACATACATAAAATATTTTCCAAATAACACCTTATAATCTCCCAATTAAAATAAATTTAACATCCACCAAACTTTAACTCAAAAACCTCATTAATTAAATTTTTATAGCAATAAGAACTTTGGAAAAAATCAAATCCACTTTCCTTATAACTCCTATAGCATAAATCAATTTCCAAACAAACAACTTTTAATTCTACCCTTATAACTCCCTTTTACCGTAGGAAAGACTTTAGGCAAATAAAACTTTATTTAACAAAAATTACCTTTGCCACTTATGAGATTCGAACCCTCAATCTGCCTCCTCATGCACCCTAACCATGGGCTAGACCACCGCATGTGCTAGACATACACTTGGAACCCAAAGAGCACCTCGAGCTCTTTCTTCCAACCTTGGCACTCAAAACGTGCACATTCAAAATGTTTTCCTCCGTAGCGCTCAAGACCAACACGTAAACAACCTCCATGCGAATCGATCGTGGATACTTCCACTCCCAACACCCTCACAAAACGTGCACTGCCAATGGACCACCACATCCAATGGGAGTGAGGTTTAAGTCCTCCCTTTTCATCTTTTCCCTGGTGCTAAAAGACAACTCGAATTTGTCTTCTTCCTCAATGATTACACAAATTATTCTCACTTGGTTGCATGAAATTTTAATCGATGAAGGTTAAGTTTAATGCCCCTTTGGAATTGATTTTATATATGAATTTCACCTTTTTGTCATGGACATCGTCGCTCCATTAAATCGATGATGTCGGTGCCTTCTTAAGATCTTTATAATTTATAAATTATTTAAATTCTAAAAGAATTTAAATTTTATAAATTATTTTATAAACCTTTGACTTTAATAAAAATTAAAACCTTCTTGAGATAAACTTTAAACCTTTATTTGTACTCCATGGGTTTGATGTAAATTATTCTGCCACCATGGTTTTAATAAAAACCTTAATTCTGCCATCACAATTTTTAAGGAAGCCTTTATATCCTCATAATGATTTTAATAAAACCATTTAATTTTCCACCATGGTTTTATCAAAAACCCTTATAAAACCGTATTTTGACACCTTTTATTCAACTCTTCGCATTGTTCCTGGTGGCAGTAATGATGTACTCCATGGTGTTAATGATAGCTTCATGTGTTCACCTTGGCATCAATGACAACTTCTCATATTGACATCAATGACAACTATATGAGCTCAAAATGTCCAACAATATCCCCCTTTATCATTGATGGCAACCCAAATTCTTTTTACTAAAAACTTGATCTTTCCTTTGTTCTGCTCCCCCTGGGACATTGCTCCCCCTGGATCATTGCTCTCTTAAGTACCAAATCTCTCCCCCTTTGACATCAATGGCAAAGGGTCACCTTTGGGACTCGGGGCTAAGAATGATTCTCTTAGATTAGCCCCTCCCCCAACTCCTCTAAAGGTGGTTAATTCAAAGGTGGGAGTATTTCTACTCCCATAAATCACTATTATTTACCTTTATCCTCTCTTCTTCTTATCTAATCCTTCTGATTCCTCTGACTATTTCTTTCAATGTTCCTATACATTTCTACATTCCTGTCCATGTTCCTATTCCTATTCTTATTCCTATTCATATCCATGTTTCTATCCTTGTTCATGTTCCTGTTCATGTCTACATTCCTATCCATATTCCTGTTCCTTTCCCTGATCCTATTTCTGTTCATACTTGTTTTTGGAATGTCTGCTCTACACCACTTTGTTGTGTGACCATAATTATTGCACTTATAGCACTTTATGTTATTATCCCTTGGAGGTGCAAATATCTTAGGATGACTCCTAGTGAAGCCATATCCTCTTTTGTCATGAACCCTGCAATTAATTGCCTTGTGACCAAACTGATTACATGAGTAGCAATACCCATGGAAAATCTATTTGTTCCCATATTCTTGTCTTTCATGTGTCCTACACTATGAAGACATATTCCCAAACCTATGACATGAAAATCATTTCCCATTGAAGTTTCCTTGTCTTAACCTCATTGGTCTCTTAGTCTCTCTTGACCTATTTTGATTGTTGTTCCATTTGTATCTTCTTTGTGCATTATTCCTGTTCTTCTTGAACTCTCTATTGTCCAACTCATCCTCAGATGTCTCACTCTCTTTTACACTGTCTTATTCTAAAATATATCTATCTAAAGTTTCTTCTCCTCCAAAACTTGAGGTTGACTCTCCTTCCCATTTCTTTTGAACTTGTTCAAATCTAAGACTTGTTTTGCTTGATGTAGGATTTTGTGTCTTGATGAACTTATCCAAGTTCTTTGAGTTGTTTTTTAACCCTTTCAACTTGACCTTGGAGTCTTCTAAATCTTCTCTTAGTAGTGCCACTTCTTGTGCTAACTTTTCACATTCTAAGATCTTTGCTTCTAACTTATCCTTGAACCTTTTTGCCTTAGCCTTTAATTTTTCTAAATCCTCTATAAGCATATTTCTCTCTTCATCACATTATTGAAACTAAAACTCAAGTTTAGAGTTATTTTTCTTACCTTATTTACTATTTCAAGAGCATATATAAGTTCTCCCTTGAGATCATATCCATAATTCTTAATTCTTCAAATTGTCCTTTGATATTTCGCATCTTTGCTTTCTTGACACTTTTATCTCCATAAATATTTTGTAATTTATCCCACATTTCTTTCACAATTTTACAATGCATAAACTTCATAGACTTTGTTCTATGCAAACCTCTCAAAAGTTCATTTATTGATTTTGAATTGTAGTGTTGTAGAAGCTTACCTTCCTTGTCTGTAGGAGGATTAATTAATGGATCGTATCCAAATTCAACTACTTCCCAAATTTCATTGGCAAGTTTCATCAGGTAAATCTTCATCATCATAATTAAATATATAGTCACTTCCATCAAATATTGGTAATGAATTATCTAAGGACACATTTTTATAATCCTTTGTATTATTTTTAGCTTTTCCTTTATGTTTTTAAACTCTTCTTAAGGAACCCACTATGATACCAATTGAAGAACACAAGCTTATCTTGAGAGGGGGGTGAATAGTATAAGACCACTTTTTACTTTTCTTTCTAAATTAGTATATGCAATGTATAGATAGCAATATAAATAGCAGTAATCAAAGGAATGCACAAATCATCACATACAATAGAGACACCATAATTTACGTGGTTCACCCAATGTAGGCTACTCCACGGAGAAAATATTTCACTAAAATTTTCTCAATCAATCTCTTGGAAACATTACCCTAGTATAATTTTTATGGACCTCTGTCTAAAGGAGATACCAATCCCCTAAATCAAGTTAATGGATCTCTATCCACAGGAGAACTCCTCCTCTACTTTGGTTGGTGATCCTCTAGAAGACTACTGCCTCCACTACACTGGATTGTGGATCTCTCCATTGAAGACTCTTGTACCCACTTAGAATACTTGTCCTCACTACCCTAGCTGATGGATCTCTATCCACTGGAGACTACTATTTTCTCTGTTCTATCACCTCCAAAGCTCTATCTCAAATTTACACTAAAAATAGTCCTTCGTTATAGCACAAATTTTCTCAATATCTATCTCTAGTCTAGCACAAATTTGTCCTCAAATATGCACCAAACTTTGTCCCAAATATGCTCAACAAGTCCACATAGAAATTGCTTAAATCTACTCAATAAGTCCACATAGAACTGGCTCAAATCTTCTCAACAAGTCCACACAGAACTTGCTTAACTTTTCTTAACAAATCCACACATAACTTGCTCAAATATACTCAACAAGTCCACACAGAACTTGCTTAACTTTGCTCAACAAGTCCACACATAACTTGCTCAAATCTGCTCAACAAGTCCATACAGAACTTGCTCAAATATGCTCAACAAATCCACATAGAACTTGCTCAAATATTCTCAAAAATTCCACATAGAACTTGCTTAACTCTACTCAAGAAGTCCACATAGAACTTTCTCAAAATTGCTCAACAAGTCCACACAGAACTTGCTCAAATCTGCTTAACAAGTCCACAAGAAACTTGCTCAAATTTTCTCAATAAGTCACATAGAACTTTCTCAAATCTACTCAATAAGTCCACACAGAACTTGCTCAAACCTGCTCAACAAGTCCACATAGAACTTCCTCGATTATGCTCAACAAGTCCACATAGAACTTTCTCAAATTTTCTCAACAAGTCAACACAAAACTTGCTCAAATCTTCTTAACAAGTCCACACAGAACTTGTTCAAATCTGCTCAACAAGTCCACACAAAACTTGCTCAAATCTTCTTAACAAGTCCACATAGAACTTGTTCAAATCTGCTCAACAAGTCCACACAGAACTTGCTCAAATCTCATAGAAACATAAAGAGAATTTTTAGAGACTCAATATGTTCTATACTAATCACAATGCCCAATTACTTTCAATCACTCTCTTAGAAACATAAGGAGAATTGTTAGAGACTCAATATGCTTCAATTTCAAATCAATGCTCAATCACTTTCTCAACTCAATTTAGAATATAGAATAGTTTGTTTTATGGAACTTGAACAATTTCTTCACACATCCGCTTGACTAGGCTCAACCAACTCTACTCAACCAATCACTTAATGAAACACTCCTTTCTCACAAACCCTAGTCCAAGCATATAAACACCAACTCAAAATATTTCCAACAATGCTCAATCATAAATCTCACATAACAATGATACTCATGTTCTTTTCAAACCCTTGTTCAAGTTCTTTTCTCAACAACTCACTTCAACAACAATTCTTATAAAACAACTCTCACATAACAATGATACTCAAACCCTAGTTCAAGTTCTTCACTCAACCAATGGCTTCAACAAAAATGCTTATAAAACAACTCCCACATAACAATGATACTCAAACCCTAGTTCAAGTTCTTCACTAAACCAATGGCTTCAACAACAATGCTTATAAAACACGGTTTTAACTACAACTCATTATTATAGAAAACCTTGAAGCATTAACTCAACACATTCAATAGGAAACCCTAATCAAGTCCTTTTCACTTCAAACATATTTTTCAAAAAACCAATCAATCAACTCAAATATGGAAGAATGTGCTCATACCTTTTTCTTGATGATTAAGGGATCTCATAAATCTGCCACAATCAAAATAATTTCTATGCCAAACTCAAAGAGGTTAGAAGATAAATCTTTCCCACAATATAATGCAAAAACTCAATCACACCTTATCACTCCATCTTTAAAAATAGCCATCAACATACATAAAATATTTTCCAAATAACACCTTATAATATCCCAATTAAAATAAATTTAACATCCACTAAAATTTAACTCAAAAACCTCTTTAATTAGATTTTAATAGCAATAAGAACTTTGGCAAAAATCAAATCCACTTTCCTTATAACTCCTATAGCATAAATCAATTTCCAAACAAACAACTTTTCATTCTACCCTTATAACTCCCTTTTACCTTAGGAAAGAATTTAGGCAAATAAAAATTTATTTAACAAAAATTACCTTTGCTACTTATGAGATTTGAACCCTCAATCTCTGCCTCCTCGTGCACCCTATCCATAGGCTAGACCACCGCGTGTGCTAGACATATGCTTGGAACCCAAAGAGCACCTTGTGCTCTTTATTCCTGTAGATTAAAAATACACGCCAAACAAAAAGAAATAAAACCACGATAATGGAATACAGGAAAGTTGCACAAAACAAACAATTTTTATTAATCAGTGGAGTTTAAAAACTCCTTTTGAGTACAACAGGGCCTGTAACCCTTTTTGTGATACACAAATTACAGTTTGTGCTAGGGTTCTCTGAAACCCTAGCTGGCATAAAGTGGTGGGATTTTCGAAGACGTATCCTTAATCCCAACAAAGTGAGTGGGTTTTGTTGTATCCTTTGACTCGGACCACTCCAGCTTAAACAGCTGCTATCAACACACCAGATCTGCCATTAAAATCCTGCACACATTAAAACTATCAAGGAGTTAGAAATTAATAAGAGGGCTCCACTATGTGAGCCCTCAGAAACAATTTAAAACCCTAGAAAAATAGAATGCAGGAGTTCAACAACAGATTAATAAAAAGAAAAGAAGTTACTTGCTTTAAACTGATTTATACTGTTCTCTGTTAATGCGGCTAGACCAG
The DNA here is from genome assembly GCA_028583015.1 of Wollemia nobilis. Taxonomy (NCBI): domain Eukaryota; kingdom Viridiplantae; phylum Streptophyta; class Pinopsida; order Araucariales; family Araucariaceae; genus Wollemia; species Wollemia nobilis. The sequence continues at coordinate 2,463,031 of JAQPPZ010016892.1, read as the reverse complement.
GCGGCATCTGGAAGTAATGTGGCTATCAAATCGGCTGCAGAAGGTGCCCTGGTGCACTCGCTGAACGCCCGCGTGCTTCTGGATCAAGGTTTCAGATGCCGGTCTGAGTCTATGGCTGCGGGTAAACGCCCGTGGGCACTTGTGACAAGGGGTAAACGTCGTCCAAGCAATACATTGTATGCCATGGTCCCTTCCAATATGTGAAACAAGGTATGCAAATTTCGGGCCCCTACCTCAATGGGCAAGATAACTGTGCCAACAGTGGAAGATAAAGCATCATTGAATGCTTTAAGAGTAAAGGTCAACTTGGTGATAAGGGATGGCGACAGCTTTAGATGACTCAACGCCGATGTTGTAATGATATTGATTGAGGAACCGGTGTTAATTAAGACTCTCTTGAATGGCTTGTTATCGATCTTGGCCATGATATGCAATGGAGGATCTATACTTTTTGTTGACATAGGTTTGATTTCAAAATCATAGAAAGTGATGGAGGGCTCCATGCATGTTTGAATACTCCCCACAAAGTTGTTGAAGGCATTAGTATCTTGAGTTTGAAGCTCGATTGATTTTAAGATTTCCATTAATGCCTCTCTATGCGGAGGAGATTGTTGAATGAGGTCATAGATCGATAACTTGGTAGAAGCCATTTTTAAACTGGTAGTTAACCGGCTACTCAATGACATGATGGGTCGTTGGCGTTGAGTAGAATGATTTAGCGGTTGTTGAGAAGTACTAGCACGTCGTTGGGTCACTGTTACCTGAGGTGGACTAGGGTTTTGTACAGGTGGCTGTGGTTCAGCCTGATTTAGTTGGTTCGCCCTTTGACCCCGAGTTACTATGTTAATAGTACCCACAAAACCTTGGTATTGTTGTACATGGTTGACTTGATTAGGAGGAGTTACCTGAGTTACTCCCCCTGAAGTTGTTGGAGCTTCCTCCCGATGTGGAAGGGGTGTTTGAAATATACCAAGATTTTGATTTTTTTGGGCTAAGGGGCTATCCAATTTAATGGCTCCAATCTCAATAAGATCTTGGATCACATGTTTGAAAGTTGTACAATTATTGATATCGTGCCCGTTTTGCCTATGATAAGGACAAAATAGGTACTCCTTGTAATACTTCCCCCTTCTAGATGGTTCTAAAGGTTTAAAATCAGGTAAAGTTAACCGATTTGTGCTATATAACTTGTTGAATATGACCGCATATGGTTCATCTAAAGGTGTGAATTGTCGCTTGGGATGATTGTTTTGCCAAGGTCGAGTTTCCATGGTTGGCCCAGTATTGGGAGCTGGTTGAGTAGGGGCGGGTACCGCATGATAAGTGATTGGTTGCGGTTGACTTTGCATTATTTGTTGTTGTTGAGCCATTACGGGCTGGCTCGCCACCACTTGATTAACTTGGTTAACATTTGAGGCTATACTAGCCTGTGTTTGCTTATTTTGGCCATAATTATTATTTCGTTGTTGGCCCTTTTGTTGCCATTCTTTTCTACGGGGTTTTAAAACACCCTCTTGGACTTTAATGTCTTCTATGATACTTGCTTGGGCCAAAGCCTCTTCAAAAGTCCTGTATTGTTGTAATTGGAGTAACCAAGAGATAGGTTTCAGACAACTCTGGGTGAACATTTTGGTTAGCTCCTCCATTGGTAGGGAGAATGGCAGTTTATTAATGATAGCCCTCCAACGGTTTCCAAAGTCATAAAGAGTCTCATCGTCATGTTGCTTGAGCTTGTATAAGTCGAACAATGAAACTCTCTTTTGTACATTCAGGGAGAATCGTTCTAAAAACAGATTAATCAATTGCTCGTAAGCATAAATGCTATGGTGAGCTAAATGATTATACCACTGTACAACATCTCCTAATGTCTGAGGAAAATTTTTGAGCATAAGAGCATCATTATTTTGGATTCTAAAGCAAGCATGCATGAATGAGCTCACATGTTCATAAGGATCCTCAGTTCCTCAAAATTTGTCAAACTTCGGTAATGTTAAATCAGTCAGATATGGCGATGAAGGTACCGAAGGATGAATTGGTTGATTGATCAATGACCTCAGCGTAGGTTTCTGACTAGATGAGCCGGGCATGTTGAGCATAAGGTTGTCAATCTGTTGTTGCATAGCATGGAGTCGTGGATCTTCATTAAAATTTTGACTCGTTTGATGATTATGATGATGTAATGGAAGAGTGGAAAATTGATGAGATGGGATGAAATTGCCTGAATTAGGCGGTGTGGAATGGACAGGTTGTTGGTATGGATGATACCGAAAAGAAGGTGATTGGGGGCCACCATTGGTGGCTGGTGGATGATGAATTGGACTAGGTTGGGAGAAAGGTGGGGTAGGAATGGACACCACCGAAGATTGGGGTACCCAGGTGGGGCCTAAGCTAATAAAATTTGGCTGGGTAGAAATTGGTTGGGGTGTAGGATTTACTACGACAGGTGGTTGAGCATTTTGTTGCTGTTGTTGCTGAAGCAACTTGTCGAGGTACTCCCTAACCTGATTAATCTCTAACCCAAGGGAGGTGGGATGATTGGATGAAGGTTGAGGGCAGGCTGCCATGGTAGTCACAGGGGACTGCATAGCAGGGGCAATGAAGGTGGCTGAAGTAGATGATACCTGGAAAGAAATAGTAGATTGTGCCCTAGGTAGGGTGAAACCATAAATGGTTTGGGAAGAAGAGGATTGAAATTGTTCATGGCTAGAGGAGGTTCCACCAGCCTCATAGAGAGAATTGGTGTACACCTGGGTAAATGGAGGAGAAAGTGGTCAGGAAGACACTACATTTGTCTCCAAAGGAGGACAATTGAGCATCTGGGAAGATGTTGGAAATGAATTCGGCTAAGCAGATACAACATTAGCCTCAAAGAAAAGGTTAGTGTAGACCTGAGTGAAACCAGCGGGTATGGTTGATGCAATATCCTGCTGAGAAATAGAATCTTGCATAGGGGAATCTTGGATTGGCTCAAGGACATAGCCAGTGCCATCTCTTAAGTGAGTTTGCACTTGGGCCATATCAATGTGGGTAATATGACAGGAATTGTCTTCCTCCATGGGCATGGCCATGCGATAGACGGTAGAAGAGCGTGAAAGACCTGCAGGTGAACCTGCCTGAAATTCACTAGGATAAGTGGCCATGTTGGTGGTGGGGATGTTCTATGAATTTCCCATTTGATTATTTAGATTTAACATTTTAGATTGATTCCTTGTTAAGACCATAGAGCAATAAATCTAAACAAATTTAGAAAAGAAGAATGCAAAACTAGAATGATAAATTTACACTACAAAAATTATCAGAAAACAATCACAACCTAGGTTTCCACCAATGTGTCTTACCTTGCGGTTAATTAATTATTTTCTGATCTTAATCTGTAGTAAATTTTAAGTGTCCGGTTTATGAGTTTTGCATGTGATCTAATCTTGAATTATTCACAAAAAAAAGGTAAAAACTATGGCTAGGAAAGGACAACGAGATTCTTACTGGTGATGAAATCCAGCAAGTTTGCTCGAGGGTGACCTATGGTGTCTAAGGCAAAATTTTAATGGATGGAGATGAATTCCACCGTCACTAAACTTCAAGCAATACCTGGTGATGAAATCCAGATATCACTGTTTTAAATGCAATATGAAAATACAATGAATTTTTTTTTTTTTTAAATGTTTTAGTTATCTAATGTGTACATACAAGGCTATAAATCAAAAGTTCTAATGATCTAAGCAAGAGGCTACTGAAAACATGTCATTTCCTCTGAAGAAGTGGAGTACACCGTTTAAAACCCCCTTCCTACCAATGATATCAGATATCAAAGGAGCAACCGGAAGGTTCGTCCACTTCTCTGCCTGGAATCACCCAATGGCAGGAGTACTATTGACATCCAATCAATAGTCCTACTTAGATAATTAAAACAAATAATTCGTAGCTATTCTAATATGCAGCTAGGTATGCAAAAAAAAAAAATTAATGCAAGCAACAATCAATAATGCAATGCAAAGAAAAATGTAATTAAAAATAACTGTTCTTTTCCAGATTACTTAGTTTTTGTTCATTTTAAAGTAATGATCTGAAAAAGAAACAAAATATGGCGAGAAAAACCAAAAACATAAAAAGTACAGCACTTACTTGGAATCCTACGCTTTTCTGTAAAACTGACTTCAAACGCCCACGGGAGTCTGCACAGGCTGAAACGCACCTCTTCGTTTCGTATTGGACTTCCAAATGCCCCTCTGCGTCTGCTGCGTTTTCTGCAAACTCAGAAACCCTAGTTCGCTGGAACAACGAATTTTGCGATTTCCCGGAACCTGCAAAATAAAACAGAAAATAGGAACAGATTAGTAAAGCAAGTATTAAAAATATGAAACCCTAGGGGGTCCCACCGTGATCGCCATTTGTAGATTAAAAATACAACGCCAAACAAAAATAAAACCACAATAATGGAATACAGGAAAGTTGCACAAAACAAACAATTTTTATTAATCAGTGGAGTTTAAAAACTCCTTTTGAGTACAACAGGGCCTGTAACCCTTTTTGTGATACACAAATTATAGTTTGTGCTAGGGTTCTCCGAAACCCTAGGCGGCATAAAGTGGTGGCATTTTCGAAGACGTATCCTTAATCCCAACAAAGTGAGTGGGTTTTGTTGTATCCTTTGACTCGGACCACTCCGAGCCTAAACAATTGCTATCAACACACCAGATCTGCCATTAAAATCCTGCACACATTAACACTATCAAGGAGTTAGAAATTAATAAGAGGGCTCCACTGTGTGAGCCCTCAGAAACAATTTAAAACCCTAGAAAAATAGAATGCAGGAGTTCAACAACAAATTAATAAAAAGAAAAGAAGTTACTTGCTTTAAACTGATTTATACCTATTCTCTGTTAACCCGGCTAGACCAGGCGGCATCTGGAAGTAATGTGGCTGTCAAATCGGCTGCAGAAGGCGCCCTGGTGCACTCGCTGAACGCCCGCGTGCTTCTGGATCAAGGTTTCAGATGCCGGTATGAGTCTGTGGCTGCAGGTAAACGCCCGTGGGCACTTGTGACAAGGGGTAAACGCCCGCGGGCACTTGCGACAGGAATGGGAGATTCTGCAGAATGCTGCAGAAGGAATGGCGGTGAAAGCGGTGATGAAAGCGGTGAAAAAGGACGGCAATAGATGTGATGAAAGGGTAGCAGAAGAATTAGAATCCGAGATAGCAGAGATAGATGAAGGGATAGAAGAAGTTAAGAAGATAGAAAAGATCTAGGATAGAAGTAGGTAGAAGTAGCTTTTGAGCCATCAAGGTGGCTCTATTTATAATCCACTCTTAGGGCACACTTTAGGGTTTTAACGACACTTTGAACGTGTGGCTAAGATTAAAGTGGATCTAAGGGTAGAGAATAAATCTAGGTTGTGAAATGGATTAAGATGGATGGACGGATGAGATTAAATCACTTAAACTATTATTTAAATATATATATTAAAATATTAAAATATTTAAATATATATATATATATAAATATTAATTTAAATAAATTTGGGGATGAAAAATGGTGGGAAAGGTGAAATTGGGCCAAATAATGGCGGGAAAGTGTGGATTTGGGCCAAATAATGGTGGGAAGGTGGATGACCGACACGTGGCTGACAGGAAGGTATAGATGACTTGCAAGTGGCTGGATTTTGGTGTCTACAATTCCAACCTTGGTGCTCAAAACGAGTGCATTCAAAATGTTTTCCTCCGTAGTTCTCAAGACCAACATGCAAACAACCTCCATGTGAATCGATCATGGATACTTCCTGTAGACACCAAAACAGCACCAATCCGATTATGTGACTACAAACACTGATCACATTAACACACATAGCCCCCAGGGTAGCCCCCAGAGGTTAAACAGTGGTTCTAACCACTTACACAGCAGTTTTACAAGTCAAAAATCAGTTTGGCACCTTTTAGACACTTTATTTCTTATTCGTCCCACCCAGGGACGAGTGCGAATTTGTACTCGTCCTACCCAAGGACGAGTATGGATTTGTACTCGTTTCACCCAGGGACGATTATTAGCGCTCGCTCCGGGGTGGGACGAATGCCAGGTTTGACCAGCAAAAAGTCAGACCTCAGCGCATGACAACTCGGAACTACCACTCAGCTTTTCATGCATGACATAGGAGTGCAAGTGAGTTTTCTAAAACACACAAAGACATGCACAGAGGCGATTAAGAAGCCCTTGATCAAGAAGAAGTCTTCTCTTCACAAACAAAAGCATTCATGCAAAGAAACACTTTTGCATGTTAATTCAAAGAGACCCCTTGGGTCTATAAAATGGTGAGTTTCCTCACCCAAAAGGATACCGAGCAGGAGCATTATGAGCAACGAAGTGCTGTTAATTCACTTACTTGCGATTTGCGCCCAAACCCCAATCTTTTGACCACAATATTCTATCAATTTGACGACAACACATCACATCGGGTTTCGGACCCATCTCAAGCGGATTGGTGTCGAAGCAAGGTTTTATCCGCGGGTGGTTTGCCTTCGGGCACCTCCCCGCTTTACTTCATTTATAGTATTTTAGCTAGTTTCATGTTTATGCATTTATCAAGTTTTTAGTGCATTTAGATTCATTTCAGCTATAGTTAAGATTTATCTTTTATTTTTCATACATAGGTGCTACTGATTCTTTGTTTGTTTCTTTGAACGTAGATTTCAGGTCTATTGAAGGAGCAGCGAGGAATCGACCTTTGTCAATGCAAGCGGCGACAACGTTTTGGTTCGCCCATTTTATATGTGGGCACGCGGAAGAGGAATTCTGAAGCAAATTGTAGAGATCAATATCTAACGCTCCTATCCCCTAAAAAGGAAGGAGACGTATTGTAACACGAATTGAAAAGAATATCAATAAAAAGGGCTATAGTTTATATTGCTTTTATATCTTGTGTTCATTCATTTGTGTTCTTTCCTTTTAATGCAATTTTGTTTAGTTTTTCCTTTTTGTTTCCGGAATCTCGTGTTTTCAATGGCGATCACGGTGGGACGACTGTCCTCTATTTTTTTTAGGTTAATTTACTGATCTAAAATTGCTTGTTTTTTTACAGGTACCTATTTTTTTAACCTCGAATCGTTATTCGTCTCTGCACGTGACGATTACAGAATTGGTACTCGTCTCACCCCGGGACGAATAAACTATTCGTTCCACCCTGGGACGATTACGGTCTGTTATTCGCTCCACCCAGGGACGATTATAATTTTGTGCAATTTTCAGAGCAAATCAGAGACATCCTGTTAGGCAGAGAAGAGGTAGGGGTTTTTACAGCTTCTGTCAAATTTCTGTTTTTCTGTTTTTTGGTTTTCAGTTTGTATGGCTTAGGGAAAGATTTCTTTTCGTTTTGCTTGTTTCAATTTTGCACAATTAAAACGAACCCCACACATCACGAGGCATTTTAAACCAAGGCGTTGGTCGTAAAACCCCAACCCTTGAACAAGACCAAAGGTGGATTCCATTATCACTTTGGCTTGATATATTGCATCCATTACCTCGATCGCGACTGTTGCTAGACGTAAATCCCGATGAAAGCTGACCGAGTGTAGCTTGGGGTGATTCCCGACACGCGAGGATAAGTCTTCTATGGTAGGTGTCATAAACAGAGCGATTCCCCTTCCGTACCGCCTATGTTCCACGTATCATCTGCTCTCACGTACCTATAGTCTCCCTCACGTAAGGGCGGGTATATAGAGAGGTTGGTATATCGGTCCGGCAATGGTATATTGAAGGGGCGACCATATTGGGAGTCATAAGAGCCTTCATACTTGCATTTAAACGTTTCACAAAAATCTTCAAAAACAAAACAAACAACAAAAACACACTAAACCAGATTTAGGGCACACTATTAATCTTTAAAAGAGATAATCATTGCTTGTGTGTGTATGCTATTTTCTGTTTAGACAAAAAAAATCAAAAATCAAAAAAAAAAATCATAAACAAAGATAAAAATCTATGCATTTTGTCACTCGCTCCAAAAAGCTCCAAGGATTCCCGCAATCGCTTGGTCACCCCAAAATGCCCCAAAGGTGTCCATGAACCCTTTGGTCAACCCAAAAGCGCCCTAAGGTTCCCATAAGTGATGCAGGACCATCCAACAAAATATGGGAAATTTTATATTTTTCTCTAAATTTTAGTGCATCTTGCGGGGCCATAACTTCTCAACCGTAGCTCCGATTGACTTGAAATTTTACAGGGAGTTAGTTGGGATAATTTTAAACAAATATAATTCCCTAGAATTCTATTTGCCCAAAAAAGTCAGTTTTCGGGGCCAAATTCCATCATCTAGTGCCCCAAAATTAGGTTTTAAAATTGGGCACGCATTTTTTTGCACTTTTTGAGTTGTTCGGATGTCAATATCTCCTAATGTATTTAGAGTTAGGACTTGAGACTTCATTTTTGTCTTATCTACTATAAGAGGGATGCGCACACCAATTTTGGGCCCCATATGAATCATTTCAATTTTTAGGGTTTTTAGAGAGACATCGCCATGGTATTCACCCGTAGTCAAGCCCACTCATGGGCAGACGCTGTGACGAATGTCCAAAGAAACATGAGTCGCATCCGTTATAGTCCCCAAGATTTGGTCATACCACCTTGGCGACCTAACACACAAGGCAGTCCCCTACACACCTTAACGGAAAGGGACTATAGGGGCACCTCTTCTAGGGGCACTCCTGTTCAGCATAGCACCCAGCACGCATCCTCCCATGAGGGGTACATCCGTAGGAGAGCTCCCTTAGATGCTCGCTATGAGTGGTCACCATGCAATGAAGCACTAGGTCAACATAGGGTTCGACGGGAGGAACCACATGATTACACTATCCCTCCTTCACCCCCTCTAGTTGTCAGGACTACAAGGACAAATACAGAGCACAAGGCTCCTCAGGCGGGGCGAGCCAACTCTTCCCATTCCTCTTTCACTTACAAAAGAGAGCACGAGGAAAACCCTTACCTTCCTCAAGAACAATATACATCGCAGGAGCAACACGCCTCCGCAATTGCTAGCTTTCAGGATTACCTATTGAGGCCAAAGCCTCAAGGGAATGCCGCTACCCCCAACAGAGGGAGGCGACCTATAGAGATCTCGGATCACCATGACCGAGATAGATATCTAGGAGAGGCATCTAGGCCTTCTAGACATGAGACGACAGGACCAACTATCTTAGAATCTGGCAAGCATATTGCACGTCGGATGCAACTCACGATACTTGAGCTGGAACAACAACAGTTAGAGCAACAATATCTTTTAAATCAAGAGTGCCTTCAGTTCCAGGAGGATGAGTTGTTACAACACACTATGCAGGTGAAGACTCCAACCCCTCGCATGCATAAGACAAAACATTATGAGAAACACAACTGGGTGCAAGACAGGTCTCTACGACCTTATCAAACGTTGCCCTCGACGCCTCCTAGACTTGAGCGGGAGGCCAATCCTAAGACCAATGACGGGTGCCTTCTTCAGGCGCCCACCCAGGTTCATGGACCACCCCCAAAAATTCTTCAAGAAGCCTCTAAGGAACCTGAGCTAGAAAAAGAGTGGACTAAAATGAAATACCAAAGCATGGGGGGTGCTATTCAGCCATCCCTCCCAAGGCATCAAGTTTCCCATAACTTGCAACGGGAACAAATCAAACAGGAGGAGCTCAAATCCCTCGATACAAGCAATGCACTGCCCAAGCACTTAGAGTCGGTAGAGACCAAGATTTTGGGGCCCCAAAAGCCCAACTCACGTGAAACTCCTCTCAAAGAGGATCAACCCCTAGTTGTAGAGCTACCTGATGATGAGGTCTTCCATATCTTAGAATCACCAAAATTTGATGAGCCTGACTCTCTCGCCAAAGACGAGTCAGCATATGCAATAGTGCCATGGGACCCATTCGAGTCTGACAACACTAATTCACAGGTGGTCCCCATGGATGAGCATCACAAAATTCTCCTAACATTATTCCCTTTGGAGGCTCCCATCGAGCCCGTGCCATTGCCAGAAAATTAGGTCCCCCTGCAAAGCGCGAAACAACCCCATCAGGACCATGTCAATCTGCTCGAGCCGGACGAGCTTAGCATGTCGCAGATAGCTATCGAGGCCAACGAGGGCCTTTGGATCATCGACAATGATTACGAAGATGAAACTGAGATGGCATATCTCAATCATGCACGACGACACAATCACCCTGTCACCCATGACGAACTAATGGCCCAACTAGGCATAAGACTAGGGCATGAGTGGCGCATAGACCCGACCCATCGGCATCACATGTTGATCCCACTCCTTTGGGAAGATCGTGAGCACCTTCCACCCAGAGATATCATAGCACCATCAGTGCCGAAGGCAGACCTTGCCCTCCTATCCGTGCATAAGGCCGATCCATTCGTGCCAATTCCTACAGAGCCAGATCCGATGCACAAAGATCATCACGCTAGGGGTACCTCTATTCCCTGAAGAGCCAGTGGGTTACACCAAACGCTCCAAAGGTGTCCATAAACCCTTTGGTCAAACCAAACGCTCCAAAGATGTCCATAAACCCTTTGGTCAAACCAAAAGCTCCAAGGATTATCGCAATCTCTTGGTCATCCCAAAAGCTCCAAGGATTATCACAATCACTTGGTCACCCCAAAAGCTCCAAGGATTATCGCAATCGCTTGGTCATCCCAAAAAGCTCCAAGGATTATCGCAATCTCTTGGTCATCCCAAAAAGCTCCAAGGATTACCACAATCGCTTGGTCAACCCAAAAGCTCCAAGAGTTACCATAACTGCTTGGTCAACATAAGTATTCAAAAATCAACAAAAACAACACAAAAATCAAAATCACAAAAACATTTGCATTTCAATTCCATGCATTACAATAAAATCATCAAAAATTACAAAAATAATTGCATTTCTATTCCATGCATAACCATAAAATCATCAAAAATACAAAAACAATTGCATTTCTATTCCATGCATAACAATAAAAAATCAAAATCACAAAAACAATTGCATTTCAATTCCATGCATACTCATAAAAAAAATCAAAATCACAAAAACAATTGCATTTCAATTACATGCATTCTCATAAAAAAACAAAATCACAAAAACATTTGCATTTTCCATACATTCTCATAAAAAAAAAAAAACGAAATCACCAAAACATTTGCATGCATTTTCATAAAAATCAAAATACAAAAATATAGGTTGCATTAAACATTGCATCCATCCCTTGCATACTTCGATAGGTCATACAAGTCAAAAGCACCATAGGCTGTCATTACTTGGCAATTCCATCATTTCCACCTCAAATCCATTTCCATAAACGCATACATCCCACATATCACCCTTTTATTTTAGCATTGTCAGTTGTCTCCTAATGTATATAGGGTTTTCGTCATTGAGATGTCTTTAAATTTCTAGCCAAAAACTGTACACAGTTAAACAGATTTTACACGGGAAAGTTTTACTTGGATCACACCTTGTTACGTAACATCCCAACACAAATTAACACACATAAAATAATTCCTAAGTTGTGTGAACGAAAGATGAAACACTGCACCGTAATCCAGGTCACCATAAGCGAAACGGCTATCTTGCTTATCCCCTTGTGCGAATGACCCTAGGAATGCTGAGAGTTGGCAAAAGGACAAGCATCCTCCCTACCCAATTCCCCATGAATCCCAAGTTCTCAAAAGTTGCAAAACATCAAAAATTTGCAAAACGTCAAAACATTCAAAATTGACATCCTACAGTGCACACATCAAAAGGCACGTACAATAGTGATTCTCGTCACTCCCTATCCCTTGCTCAAAAAAAAAAAAAAAAACATCAATAAAACAAAAATAAACAGTGATCTTATCACTATAAAGAGCAAGTATCCCAATACAATTGAAGAAAAGAAGGGAGTCGAACTTGAATCCCTGGAACTCTCAGCATTTCGACAGGTCATGAGGCAAGCTTCAGTATCGGTTTGGTTGATAGCCTATCAGTCACTGATAGTAAACCTCCCGCATGACGATATATCTGTCACATTAACTTGTGTATAGATCAATGTTTGCATGTGGATGAGCTAGCTTATGGTATCCTAGATAGCATCGCAGATTAATCTGACTAAATACAATAAAGGAGTTAGTGGAGCTAATTAGGTGATCCTCAATACGAGGTTCGGTTGAAAGCCCATCTGCATCGGCGGTATCCCGATGAATAACACATAAACGAACTCAATTGCACACACAGGGATGTGAAATAACTTGGTTAAATTCAAGTCGAATTTAGACCTTGTTTAAAAGTCTTGCGAGATAAATGTACAGTCTTGGCTAGTTAGTTAAAATATCTGAATCTAAGAAAAGCTTAACTACATTTTAAAAAAAAGCTGTCACATTTTATTTCGTACATCACCATCAAAATATATGCAAAATACAAAAACAAAGTTTTCACATGCAAAGTCATTTCACAAAGTCATCCCATTAGTATAGCAAGTCAGTCAAATCTTGTACAATCTATGGTGCATCGACACATCATCAACAACTCATTTCATTCATTCCATATCCATACATCATACAAATTAGAAACATCACATTCATAATCGCCTCTGCATACATCAAACACATACATAAAAACACGCAAAACAACAAAAAAAAAAAACAAACAAACACAACAAAACAACCAAAATATAAAAATGACAAATGCCAACAAAAACACTAAAAATTGCCGGACAAAAGTGCTCTTGCACTTAACCTCTTGGCATAAGAAAACTGATGTCGGGGTCTACCTTGTCGTTATCCTACTCCCCAAGAAGGCTACCATAGCCGGACCGCTCCACGGGAAGACGGATTTTCGCCAATGTTACCCCCAAATGGCATCCCAAAATGGGTTCACACCCACCAAAAATAGGTCCACAAAAATCGAGAAACTGCTCGAGCATTCAACGGACAACATCTAAAGGCACCCTCACTTAAGTCATCTTGGGTCAAGCGACTCGTCGCTTTTCTCATGTCAGTCATTCCTTCATCGATTCGTCGCTTGAGGGGGTAGTCACACTTAAGTCACCAATCAACAAACACACACCCAATCACGGCAATAGCATGCATTCAAAGAATCATTGACAAAGACAATCACGCTCCTGCTTGGGGCAGCAAACAAGCAATAATCACAAAATTGATCAAACACTTGGCATTCCCGAAGCATGAACACAAGGTTCCCCCGTGGATAAAAGGTTGCGCCCTTTGCCTATTCATGACTGATCAATGTCCAAGCTCAAGTCACACCTCACCAAAATAGGTTAATACTTGAAATCAAATTCCTTAGCTCGTCAGAAGCAAGGATTCAAGAATGCATGCCCTTTCCATGCTTGGGGCATCAAGAGTTGGTTAGGTTACTGAGAAACCCTAATCATTAGTGCTTTGGTTATCTATTTTTGCTCGACGCTGTGCCATGCACAACGCTTCCCAAAAAGGGGCATCTGTAGACACCAAAACAGCACCAATCCGATTATGTGACTACAAACACTGATCACATTAACACACACAGCCCCCAGGGTAGCCCCCAGAGGTTAAACAGTGGTTCTAACCACTTACACAACAGTTTTACAAGTCAAAAATCAGTTTGGCACCTTTTAGACACTTTATTTCTTATTCGTCCCACCCAGGGACGAGTGCGAATTTGTACTCGTCCTACCCAAGGACGAGTATGGATTTGTACTCGTTTCACCCGGGGACGATTATTAGCGCTCGCTCCGGGGTGGGACGAATGCCAGGTTTGACCAGCAAAAAGTCAGACCTCAGCGCATGACAACTCGGAACTACCACTCGGCTTTTCATGCATGACATAGGAGTGCAAGTGAGTTTTCTAAAACACACAAAGACATGCACGAGAGGCAGTTAAGAAGCCCTTGATCAAGAAGAAGTCTTCTCTTCACAAACAAAAGCATTCATGCAAAGAAACACTTTTGCATGTTAATTCAAAGAGACCCCTTGGGTCTATAAAATGGTGAGTTTCCTCACCCAAAAGATACCGAGCAGGAGCATTCTGAGCAACGAAGTGCTGTTAATTCACTTACTTGCGATTTGTGCCCAAACCCCAATATTTTGACCACAATATTCTATCAATTTGACGACAACACATCACATCAGGTTTCGGACCCATCTCAAGCGGATTGGTGTCGAAGCAAGGTTTTATCCGCGGGTGGTTTGCCTTCGGGCACCTCCCCGCTTTACTTCATTTATAGTATTTTAGCTAGTTTCATGTTTATGCATTTATCAAGTTTTTAGTGCATTTAGATTCATTTCAGCTATAGTTAGATTTATCTTTTATTTTTCATACACAGGTGCTATTGATTCTTTGTTTGTTTCTTTGAACGCAGATTTCATGTCTATTGAAGGAGCAGCGAGGAATCGACCTTTGTCAATGCAAGCGGCGACAACGTTTTGGTTCGCCCATTTTATATGTGGGCATGCGGAAGAGGAATTCTGAAGCAAATTGTAGAGATCAATATCTAACGCTCCTATCCCCTAAAAAGGAAGGAGACGTATTGTAACACGAATTGAAAAGAATATCAATAAAAAGGGCTATAGTTTATATTGCTTTTATATCTTGTGTTCATTCATTTGTGTTCTTTCCTTTTAATGCAATTTTGTTTAGTTTTTCCTTTTTGTTTCCGGAATCTCGTGTTTTCACTTGCGCTCCCAATATCTTCGTAAAACATGTGCTACCAATGGACCACTATGTCCAATGGGAGTGAGGCTTAAGCCCTCTCTTTTTTGTCTTTTCCCTGGCGCTAAAAGATAACTCGAATTTATATTCTTCCTCAACGATTGCATGAATTATTCTCACTTGGTCGCATGAAATTTTATTCGATGAAGGGTAATTTTAATGCCCCTTTGGCATTGCTTTTATATATGAATTTCACCTTTTGTCATGGACATCGACGCTTCATTAAATTGATGACATCGACACCTTCTTAAGACCTTTATAATTTATAAATTATTTAAATTCTAAAAGAATTTAAATTTTATAAATTATTTTATGAACCTTTGACTTTAATAAAAATTAAAGCCTTCCTGAGATAAACTTTAAACCTTTCTTTGTACTCCAAGGGTTTGATGTAAATTATTCCGCCACCATGGTTTTAATAAAAACCTTAATTCTGCCATCAGAATGTTTAAGGAAACCTTTATATCCTCATAATGATTTTAATAAAACCATTTAATTTTCCACCATGGTTTTATCACAAACCCTTAAAAAACCATATTTTGACACATTTTCTTCAACTCTTCGCATTGTTCCTGGTGGTAGTAATGATGTACTCCATGGTGTTAATGACAACTTCATGTGTTCACCTTGGCATCAATGCCAACTTCTCATCTTGACATCAATGACAACTAAATGAGCTTAAAATATCCAACATGGTTTATGGATAAGATAATAAAATATTGTAGTGAAATTTCACTACATTAAGAAAACCTCACTAGAGGAGAATTCTAAGCAATATTTTCACTCGAAGCTAATATTGAAGAAATCAAGATAATAGGACCTAAAGCCCCTCTGATCTATCAAGTACTTGATGCTATAAAAATACCAAATATGCTGACAAGAGAAGGCCTTTGTCAAAAGCTACTAGTACATTCTAAACTCCTGACATCATGAGGTTATGTTGATCAACCATATTAAATAGATAATGGTTCATAGCCTTTTCAATGGTAACTAAGCTAGACCTCACTATTAGTAATCATCTTGGAGCCTTTTTGGTGATAGCTAAAATGGCTCTACATTTGGCAAAGTTTCATCTTGTATAGTGGTTTTGGACTCACTCACCATCCAAATGGGTGGGTTAAAAAACCAAACTTCACTACGAATTGGCCAAAACTAGACAAAAAGACATAGAATAGCTTAGGCACAATAAGAAGTCTAGTAATTCCTATTTTAAATAAACTTTGAAGTATACAAAATAAATAAGAAATGGGCCAACAACAAAAAGGGTGTTCATTAGACCATAAGATGCTCAATAAGGTGGTAACTAGAATTCTAGCTAGCATTCTTAAAGCACATTTCCAAATTCATAATTCTTTCAAGTATTTTGTTCTAAAATTTTGGGCTTAAAGTTGCTTAAGGTTTGCATATTATTTTTAGTTGGAATATTTTATCCAAACTAGCTTAATCTTACACATGTAAAGGAGGAAACCCGAAACTTTTGAATGGTGACGTTAACAAAGTGCTTAAAAATATCAAGCTTAGTGCAAATCTTGTGAAGTAAGAAGTTTTTTATTCTAGAAGAATACAGACTAGAGCTTTCAAGTAATGATGTCATCTTGACCTAAAAATTTTTTGGTCTAATAAAAGTTTAAAAATAGATGCTTGGAGCATGAGTCAAAGGGAACAACATCCCAAATTGGAGCTTCTTAATGAAAATATGATGTCATCACTCAATTTGTCTTGTATGCTTATATTAAAGAAAGGAAGATAGTCCTAAAGGCAATAAAGGTAGTAGTAGCATCCCAAATTGGAATACCTCAATATGAAAGTCACTTGACACCCCTAAAAAGAGCAATTAGGACACATGGCAATTATTAGAGCCAAAAAGTGAATCACTCTAGTTGAGCATTATTGAAGTTCTCGCACTCATAACCATTCAAGGCCTAATATAGGATGTGCTAAAAATGCTAAAGTAGTTTCAAATCATCCTAATATTGTTCACGATCAATTCTACTCATAAATGTACATAGTAGTTTGTTTAATTTTAGTTGAATAAAAGATATAAATAGGGGAATACCCCTCATTGTAAAGGGTTAAATATTTTAGAGTTGTCTTGTCATAGGTTGTATATTTATGTTATTCTAATGCAATAAAGAGTTGTTTGAATTACCTCAATTGAATTATAAAGGGTTGTTAATTTCTATGATATTTTAAGCTTTTAATATTTAAGTTTATGCTTTAATAAAACTATTTTGTTAGGGTCAAAGTTGTTTGGTATGCTCCAGTAGTTAGAGTGTTATCTGTTAAGCTCAAAAGTTTAGATTTATTTGATTGGAGTGCTTAATGTTGAATGTTGTAATACTTGTGGTTATTGCATTTCCCCATAGGTCTAATTGAATAGTCTATTAGTCTATGTCTTTATTTTATAGTTGATACTCATACAACTAAAAGCAATGATATTAGCTAAAGTTCCAACCTTATTTAAATCAATCTCTCCAACCCTGCATCCTTCTCTCAAATCTTTCTTTTTTGTCTTTAGTATTTTTAAATAGTAGGATTTAGAAAATGAATTATCCTTCTTCAAAGGTTTATTCAACAATAATTATGAGTCATCAAATATTAACTTTAGTCGATGATGCACATTTTATACCTAGGCAAACCAAAGCATCAAGATTTTTGTCATGCCTAATGGGACAAAATAAATCTAGTTTTCTCTATAGAGAAACACCAATGGGATTGAGCATAGGAATCATCTGATTAGAAGTTAAAATTTTAAAGACATCATGTGCTCAAAAGCTTTGGTATTACTGCATTTTTGGATGATAGAGACTACGATGAAGATATTGGTATCATTAGTAGATAAGAAATATATTTGCCTAGCAAATCCACTTTCAAGAACCTAAGAGAAAATTTACAATTTCATTGGAAGGTATAGACCTATAGTCATATGATTACAAGATCAAAATCCAATAATCTAAAAGGGCCCCTATATTTTTTGAGATATCATCCTTCAAAATGTTAGACCTTTATAAAATGAACACAATGAGATAATTTTACAAATGAAACACGGTTACCATATATAGGCATAAGCCTATATGAAATGCATGACACTTGTCAAGTGAAACTGACAAGTGTCAAGGAAGGCATAGTGCACATTACATTAATTCTAACATTCCCCCTTAATGTGCACTATCCTAACTAAAGAAAGAAACAAGTCAACATTAGGTAACATTCCCCCTTAATGTTGACTTCTCTAAAAAACAACCTATCATCCTCTCTTATTGCTGATTTGGTCTAGGCTCGTGCTCTTTGTGCTTGGCTCTCCAACTGTGAATAATGCTAGATTCACTATGTATACATCTTGATCTGTTGCCTCAGGGTCAGCCACTTCCATGGGTCTATTGCCACTAGGTCAGCCGTCTAAGTGCCTTAGGGTCATCATGGGTGCCTCAGGGTCAGCCACTTCTGGGTCTATTACCTCTACAGGTCATCCTCAGAGGATGTTGCCTCTCGTAGGTCACTGACTAGATCCACCATGAATATCAAGTCCTCTCATGGTGAACTCAATCTAGAAGGTGTCGGTCTCTGCCGAAAATGCACCTTAATACAAAAGAAATACGAGCCATGAAATACAATAAAATTGAGCCTTAGAATCTAGTGTGGAGGAGAAGAAAGAAGAAGAGAAGAGAATCTTCTGAAGTGTCTTCGTCTGTAGTCTTCAAAAGTAGATCTAGAAAAACCTCAGATAGAGTCTAGGGTTTCTATGTCTGTAGTCCCTAGACTAAGTGTCCTTATGGTGACCATGTCATCCCACCGAAATGCATGGGTAACCAGCCGCTACATTCGCCAAGTGTATAGAAAAGATCACTAGGTACAAGGATCACATATAAAATTACCTTGGGAGTTTTGGGTTCAATTGAGAGTGCACTCCAAGGTAGAAAAACTTTGAGGCTAAAAAATTGAATTGAAACAGCCTCAAAATTACAATATGACACCACCATTGTGTCCGTCGTGGAAAACCGTTTCCAATGACTATAAATACCCCTATACTTGTGTCTAAATGGGGCCTTCAACTTGCTGGGAAAACAACAACATGCCTATCTAGGCAGCAATTAAACCTCAGAAATAGAAGATTCCTGGCATCGCACTGTTGCAGACTTAAAAAAATAGACTACAATTTTCAAGTTTCCCACGCAGGGAAATTTCAAATGAAAGATTACAATAAGAAGCCATGTGGGCCTTCCACTTCCACTTCCACTCTCCATATGAAAAAGCATTAAAATTTTGCCAAGAAGGCCATGTTGTCGGCCATTATGACACGAGAACTCCCAACTCCTCACAAAATAATAAAGTGGCCACTCCACTTTAAAAATTTCAATTCCTCATTTAGATAAATTCAAGTGATCCTCTCCACTTTAAAATATAGTTTGTTAGAAATAATTTCATATTTACCATCCTTTTGGTTATGAAAAAAAATGCCCTCATGCTTTTAATAAAATAGTGGTCCACCTCCTATTTTAAACTTATAGAAATGATTTCTATTTAGAAAATAATAATTTACCACAACTTCCATTACTTTCAGTTTGCGTGGACTTCCATTGACTGTTGCTCAGGGTCCCCGTCTCCATTATCTCCATCAAGCTCAGTCCAGCAGATCATTTCTAAGGGCAGCAGTCAATAATACTAGACTTTGAACTTTAGTTACTACGACCAAAAATATTATTAAAACTAAAACCTTCAATCTTCGGCCGAATATTGTGGATCTAGTGCGGTATATTGCTTTAATGAGCGGTATATTGCACGATTTCATCGTAATGTCTCTAGAAACCATGTTCGAAGGGGGACGGTAGGTCCAAGGATCGATCCTCGATGGGCAGTTTCATCGATGCAGCTTCAAAATTCATAGAGATGGCCGTGTGGGCGCCGCCCCTGTTCGCTACGCATGAACACCGTACATACTGCTGTGAAATCAATAAGTTGATGGAGGTCATAGTAGTTGAGGATATGTGCCTGATCCTAATCAGATCTGATCTCCCAAGACGCAACCCTTACCTTACTTTGGATCTATCACTGAACTGCTCGTCTTATCAGTAATACCTATTTTTCAATCACTTCGGCCACTGATTTTCTCCTCAAGCAATGGTTTATATGTATCAAGTTGTACGATTCCTAGATTTGCATCAATTTTGCTTACTTCACGGAGATGAATCAAGATCAAAAAATCTAGGGCACCCTGCATGAGGTAAAAAAGAAATGGAAAGGAAGCACAGGAGATCCGATGATGCCGACGTTGATAATGTTAGACCTTTATAAAATGAACACAATGAGATAATTTTACAAATGAAACACGATTACAATATATAGGCATAAGCCTATATGAAATGCATGACACTTGTCAAGTGAAACTGACAAGTGTCAAGGAAGGTATAGTGCACATTACATTAATTCTAACATTCCCCCTTAATTTGCACTATCCTAACTAAAGAAAGAAACAAGTCAATATTAGGTAACATTCCCCCTTAATGTTGACTTCTCTAAAAAACAACCTATCATCCTCTCTTATTGCTGATTTGGTCTAGGCTCGTGCTCTTTGTGCTTGGCTCTCCAACTGTGAATAATGCTAGATTCACTGTGTATACATCTCGGTCTATTACCTCAGGGTCAGCCACTTCCATGGGTTTGTTGCCATTGGGTCAGCCGTCTAAGTGCCTTAGGGTCATCATGGGTGCCTCAAGGTTAGCCACTTTTGGGTCTATTGCCTCTGCAGGTCATCCTCAGAGGATGTTGCCTCTCGTAGGTCACTGACTAGATCCACCATGAATATCAAGTCCTCTCATGGTGAACTCAATCTAGAAGGTGTCGGTCTCTACCAAAAATGCACCTTAATACAAAAGAAATACGAGCCATGAAATACAATAAAATTGAGCCTTAGAATCCAAGTGTGGAGGAGAAGAAAGAAGAAGAGAAGAGAATCTTCTGAAGTGTCTTCATCTATAGTCTTCAGAAGTAGATCTGGAAAAACCTCGGATAGATTCTAGGGTGTCTATGTTTGTAGTCCCTAGATTAAGTGTCCTTATGGTGACCATGTCATCCCACCAAAATGCATGGGTAACCAGCCGCTGCATTCGCCAAGTGTATAGAAAATATCACTAGGTACAAGGATCACATATAAAATTACCTTGGGAGTGTTGGGTTCAACCGAGAGTGCACTCCAAGGTAGAAAAAATTTGAGGCTAAAAAATTGAATTGAAATAGTCTCAAAATTACAATATGAGACCACCATTGTGTCCGTCATATAAAACCGTTTCCAACGACTATAAATACCCCTATACTTGTGTCTAAATGGGGCCTTCAACTTGTTGGGAAAACAACAGGATGCCTATCTAGGCAGCAATTAAACCTCAGAAATAGAAGATTCCTGGCATCGCACTGTGGCGGACTTAAAAAAAAATAGACTACAATTTTCAAGTTTCCCACGCAAGGGAATTTTCAAATGAAAGATTACAATAAGAAGCCATGTGGGCCTTCCACTTCCACTTCCACTCTCCATATGAAAAAGCATTAAAATTTTGCCAAGAAGGCCATGTTGTCGGCCATTATGACATGAGAACTCCCAACTCCTCACAAAATAATAAAGTGGCCACTCCACTTTAAAAATTTCAATTCCTCATTTAGATAAATTCAAGTGATCCTCTCCACTTTAAAAGATAGTTTGTTAGAAATAATTTCATATTTACCATCCTTTTGGTTATGAAAAAAAATGCCCTCGTGCTTTTAATAAAATAGTGGTCCACCTCCTATTTTAAACTTATAGAAATGATTTCTATTTAGAAAATAATAATTTACCATGACTTCCATTACTTTTAGTTTGCGCAGACTTCCATTGACTGTTTCTCAGGGTCCCCGTCTCCATTATCTCCATCAAGCTCAGTCCAGCAGATCATTTCTAAGGGCAACAGTCAATAATACTAGACTTTGAACTTTAGTTACTGTGACCAAAAATAGTATTAAAACTAAAACCTTCAATCTTCGGCCGAGTATTGTGGATCTAGTGCAGTATATTGCTTTAATGAGCAGTTTATTGCATGATTTCATCGCAATGTCTCTAGAAACCATGTTTGGTGGGGGACAACAGGTCCAAGGATCGATCCTTGATGGGCAGTTTCACCGATGTAGCTTCGGAAGTCATAGAGATGGCCGCGTGGGCGTCGCCCCTGTTCGCTACGCACAAACACCGTACAGACTGCTGTGAAATCGATAAGTCGATGGAGGTCACAGCGGTTGAGGAGATGTGCCTGATCCTGATTGGGAAACGAACCCATTATCCACCTATGAAAATAGCGATGATTCAGGAGCTATTGACACCGAAATCTCATGCTCGGGGTAATGAGGAAAAACTCCATCTTCCACTGTAGGTTTCTTCATTATCCACGAAGGCCATGAACCATGCCCTCCACGAGCACCAAAAATTCATTTTCTTCATCCTTTAAATGAGGAATTTGCGTCGGTTGAGACACACTGCCTGCTTTCAAATTCTGAAACATCATCGATGCACAACGATAGAATAGATGTTTTTGGCGAGCAGTTAAAATTTTGGTGAGGAGACTATGGGATGATTGCTTGGTATTTTAAACAACCACGCTTTCGCTGTAAAAAATTCCATAGTGCTGCTCTGACTGGTGCACTGGTCGTCGAGAAAAATTTATCTTTGCCTTGGGGTCCCGCAGAGCTTGCACCGCGTTAGCGTAAGCGCGGGCCGCATCCTCGGCCGTAACGAACATCCCGAGCCAAACCCTCATCTTTTTCCATGGATCTCTGATCTAGACAGCAAATATTCCCCATGGCCGCATGCGCACGCCTCGAAAATGAACCTCTTTGGTCATCGAACCGCCTTTCATCGCCTCCACACTATGCCAGGCATTTTTGGTCTACTGCGTGACATCGGCTTCGAAGTAGTCTCCACTCGAGCACCATGGCTTGCCACGGCCATCGTATTCCTTCAGATCAAAGGTGTTAATAATCCTCACCCGCAGCACCGCCGGATCGCCATCGGGTAGCCCTGCGAGCTTAACCCTGGGGGTTTCTTGACTGTGGTAGGGGTGGCTACCGTTCTTTGCCATCCTGCATAAGAGCATCTCGGTTTCTTTCTCTTGCACAGCTGCACCGAGTGAAGCTTCGAAAATATAATAATTGTAGACGTGCTTTGGCTCTTCCAAGAACACCAGACCAAAACTTTAAAAAAAAAAAAAAATTCTCCATTAAAATGCAAGGATCCTTTCTGATAAACCAGATCGGTTTACACCGGCAAGTTTAGAGCATACTCAGATTTTGCATCGAAAAAGAAAAATATAATCAGAAAAAAAATGAGGTGGGGAAATCCCCTTTTGAGGAAAAAGCTCCTCAAGGGGAAGGATGAGGGGGGGATTTCCATGAGGGAAACCCCCCTCAAGAGATTACACAGGCAGGAGAGCGAACCTGCTCTAATACCAAATGTTAGACCTTTATAAAATGAACACAATGAGATAATTTTACAAATGAAACACGGTTACAATATATAGGCATAAGCCTATATGAAATGCATGACACTTGTCAAGTGAAACTGACAAGTGTCAAGAAAGGCATAGTGCACATTACATTAATTCTAACACAAAAATCCAAAAAATATAAATAAATTTCATCTACCTAGACTTCCTCTTTACAAAACCCAGCTCTTCTATAGGCCATATCTCCAAAACCACCTACTACATCCCCACCTATAACCATGGCTGAATGAATCTACCTTAGCTATAACAATGTCAAAGCCCTCAATATTCTAAATCTTCATGATATTCCATAAGCTACATTAAAATATTTACCCTCCTATGACTGTAGTGGGAAAATTGCCCATGAACATTACTAAGATATACTCTCCTTAGCTATCATACATAACATCATCCATGAAGTTGTATTGGTGAGTATATTATCCTTATCTTTTAGAGAGAAGGTAATAACATCATATTGGTCTTTGGAAGAAGATATCATCAACACATGGGATGAATTGGTTGAGCCTTTTAACCTATAATTTAATGATCTAGAGGATTCCTTTTTACTTCTCATATAGTTTACTTCCATACAAAAGCATCCTCAAGAAAATGTCAATATTTCAATATTTAGTTCAAAAATACATGGAGAATAATTCCTTAGGAGGTGAGACCTTCCCAAAAACAAGCCTACATATACTATCTTTGGGATTTTATTCTATACTTAAGCTTATAGATCCAACAATTCAACAATATGGAATTTCCTTTTATCTTCCAATTTTTTTTTGCAATAGAGAAAGCTCTCATTTCAATTGGTAAGCTATCCCCAAAGGTTATTTCATATTTTCTAGAGATTCCCTAACACAACAAGTAAGATTTACTTTTGGATCACTCAATTCCTATGCTACCTACTCCACCTGCACCTAAATAATCCCCTCAACCTATTATCCTTGCTATCACAATGCAATATTTACCTACTTTAAAATTAAAAGAATCAATGGAGATGTAGGAGCTAAATGCAGCGATCAAGAATTTGATAAACAAAATGACTGTGATGGAGAACTAGAGTTTTAAAAGAAGATTTGATGGGTACTAGCAAATAAGATACCCCTACAACACAAGGGATCAAGGGTAGTCAACTAGCAATGCTATCAAAAAAAATAATTTAATGGCTAGAATACAAGAGGGAGAGACATCTATAAACTGAGAAGACTATTGGTGTCTGGCTTGTAATAATCCATATAATGTTGATACATACATAGTTTATCAACATCAATGCTAACTAGCCATAGCTAAAAAAATTTAAAGAGAGTCTAAATGGATGGTAGGCATTCTAATATTTTCATATCAGAACCTCCTAGCTAAAAAATATATAGGTACTAAAACATGTCACAAGTTGACCAAATCCATGAAGAGACCTCTCATGGTGGATCTCTAAAAGGTTGATAATATGAAGGCTTCAACTCAACCACAGAAGGAACTACCTATGGATCAACCTAAAGAGAAACCAAAGTTAGAAATACCTAATTCTTATCAGGAAGATACTAGAGAACAGACCCTAAGTAAGTTGTGTTTCCCTTTGATCATAAGGAAACAAAGGTAAGAAGCAATAAAATAATTTCATAAAATTTGAGGATTCGTCTGGATGGAGGAAATATAGTCAAAGACCTCTAAATGCAGTATTGTAGAAGATTTGAAGAGAAATCCCTCAAGAGCTAGTATGTATGATGCTTTGTTGATTCCAAGGCAAATTGATTTACACAAGATGACCCTAAAGAACACATTGTAGAGGGGAGGAAATCAGGAGCCAAGGTGACCATGGGGGTATGTTTCTTCCTCTACACTTGGGAGCTCAAGGATTGAAGGGTTCACCAGGATTGGATTTAGGGCTTGCTCCAAGTATGATATGGAATTTTTAATGTGTTTATTTGAACAAGCACTTATATTTGGCCTTACTAAGATCTAAACTAGAAAGAATTAAAGAACAATGCAGGGCAAACAATAATGCAAAAAAACAAAGGACTATTCCTAGAATGATTCTTTATTTGAATGAAGACTAACCCTAGATTTGCAAGGAAGTAAACCTTTTTTTCAAGCAAGGGTTCAAGAGAATGCATAAATAAAATTAACCTAAGATGCAAAACTATATGTTTTTCTTTGTTGATGCCTAGAAATAAAATCAAATAACTTTCTTTTTATTATGATCTAAATATGGAACAAAAATGAACAAAGAAACTTAAAAAATAACCTAAAATATCTATTAGAGAACTTACTTGATCCGATGGTTGATCCTAGCCAAATTTGTATTCCATATTGCCCAACAACTTCAAAACCTACAAAACAACTTTAAAACCTTGGAAAAATTGGTTAGTGTTTAGGGGCTTGCTTAGGCCACTATGTGACTAAGCTTGGAGGCGCAACAGTCAATCCCCCTTGGTCTTTTAGTTATACATTCAAGAAAAAAGTAATTATTGACCTTTGGAACAAGGAAATAAGATATAACAAACATGAAACAATAGAAAACATAGCACAAACAAGAAGAATACAAGAAGTAAAACATACAAGGAGATGAATTAGGGTTTTAGGAAAAAAACTTTCCTTAAGCCTTAGTAACCAAATTTGCATCCCGTAAGGGATAGGCGTAAATTTTACTAGCCAAATTTACACCTTGCACACATCAAATATGAATTTGATTTAGACCCTTTTTTTAGTCTACAAAAATGCCAAAATGTGATGTAAAACGGATAATTAATGTTCTACAGAGACTAATAATGCAAGGAAAACCTAATTTATTGATGGAGAAAGCAAGGAGCAATGAGAAAGTGAATTAAATGACTAAAATTTTAGACCTCTCCCATCATCAAGGCTCCTCCACTTGTTCACCAAGGGAAACTAATCACAATAAGTACAGAAGCAAAATAACACAACAAATTCAAAAGTGAAGATTTCACTTAGAACTTAGGAACTTTGAGTAGGGCACTTAGATATTCTTAGATTGGTATCAAAAAGGGAGTCTAACCCCTCTATTTAAAATATGGTTTGTATTGAGGAAAAGGCAAGAAAATAAAACTTAAACTTGGGCAAGGGCTAACATCACAAAGATTCGATCCAAGACTAGGATTTCTGAGAAAAAATCCAAGATTGCCAAATTCATGCCTTGTACTTAATGGGTGTAAATTTGGCATGCCAAAATTATGCCCCATAAATAACGTGTGTGAATTTGGAAAATTTAAAGAAAAACAAGCTAAAAAAAGGGGAAAAGGAAGCTCAAACGTACACTTTAGCAATTTTGAGGGTAATCCTAGGGATATAAGGAAAATGACTCATCTT
Source organism: Wollemia nobilis (assembly GCA_028583015.1). Taxonomy (NCBI): domain Eukaryota; kingdom Viridiplantae; phylum Streptophyta; class Pinopsida; order Araucariales; family Araucariaceae; genus Wollemia; species Wollemia nobilis. The sequence continues at coordinate 2,436,506 of JAQPPZ010016892.1, read as the reverse complement.
GATGGGTCAATTTTCCATGTCTACACATATCTCTAAGTGTGTTTGGTTGTCTATACTTGAACCTAGCTCAAGATCAACAAACTCCTAGTATGGGAAAAAATAAGCCCTTGCCCTTCTATATGTCCTTGTGTATGGAGGGTTAGGTTGGGCACAGCTACGTGGTGGTTTTTGGAGCAGCCATAATAGTCATGCCTAAGGTTGTTTGTGACACAATGGGCATGGAATATAACTAATTTTGACATGCTTTAGCGAGATAGAGCTATTAATGTAACAACCCTCCTTGGTATAACTCTTTATGAACAATGAACTATGTATTGGTGTGAATGTTTAATGGCATAGTTTCTTTTATGATGTCTATATGATGGAATGATTGCATTCTTTTGAGCATGGAATATGGTATTGTTGATGTATTTGTGGGTGCAGGACCAAGTACTCTTTATCTGGTGGGAACATATGGGTGAACCATCTACAATAAGAGATATTTTAGGAAATTATGGTGATGACTTGTTCATCGACAACTCAAGGTAACAAACACCCTTCATGTATATGAATTTGCATTTTACTTGTTTTCATGTTCATACCATTGGGCCAGGAATTTGCTTATGCAATGATTCTCCTTAATGGGTTGGAAATAGCATTAGACTATTTTAAAGGTGACCTCCTACTTTAGATAAAACAATGGTGTGAAATATTGTTGGTGTGAATCTATGTTTGTTCATGGTAGGCATAGATTTTGTTGATTGTTTTATTAATTGGTAACATTATTACCTTGGAATCATTAAGTATTAATTAGTTGATAATATTAATACTTCTAAATTAATAAGTTAATTAAATGTTGGCTTTAATACTTTATACTAGAAAAGTATTAATGCCAACACTAAAATCCAACCTTGCTATTTGATAATTATTAGGTGAAATTCTTAGGTATGCTTTAGTTATTGTATTTCATTCCTAATGTTGGAATGAATCTTTAATGGTTTGAAAACTTAAGAATTAATCCCTTAATATTTCCATACTTGGATGGCACTTGTTAGGATCCTTCATCCTAACATTATTAGTTAGTATTAGTTAGTACTATTAATCATTTAATTATTATATTATTAACTCATAAAGTGAACCATCACATCTCTTAATAATGTGAACCATCACATCTCTTCACCAACATAGCTTTAGGGTAGATATATATATTAGGTTGGCCATTCACACAAATCATCCAAAGAAGAAGAATAAAAGTAGTATTAAATATTTAAAGGAGGGAGCCCCCTATAGTGGCAAAGCGATTACAAGGGAGCCCCCTTTTGAGTGGCCTGCGATTACATTTATATTAAATTATTTATTAATTTTATAGTAAGACCTTGGGGTCTTACCATTTGGTATCAGATCCATGTGGGACCCATTCATGTGGGGATTGCTCAAAGATCTTCGTTAGAACACTATCGTGCGTGAGTATGAAATTCGATTTAAGGATATCACCAAAAAATACACAGGTTTGGATGAAAAAAAATCATATATTATTTCATTAGTGGATTAAAGAAAGAGATTCGGCTAGAGGTACAAATTTTCAACCCTAGTACCATGATGCAGACTATTGGATTGGAAAAATTAGCTGAAGATAAAATCAATGCACAACATCAATTAGGGAAACCACCTATGGGGAAATCTCAAACCACTTACATTGCCCCCAAATATATGCATAATGAAAAGGTAAAAAGTACTTACACAACCCCCAAACTTAACCCAACCCTACCAATTAAACATATCAGTTTTGAAGAAATGAAAGAACGACAAGCAAAAGGTCTCTACTATCATTGTGATGAGAAATTTATTTGCAATCATCAATGTATTACACCTGCACTATATATTTTAGATGCAACTATTCCTTGTAGTTCTTCCAATGATGAAAATGCAATTGAGGTAGACATAGTGACAGATACACCTGAAGAGTACTAAATATGGAAATTATGAGGAAGGTAAGGAAGATGAGGAAGCCATAGAAGATAAGAAAGAGGAGGAAGATGTGGAAAACAAGGACAATGAGCAAGAAATATCCCAAACACCTGATCACAATGATAAAGGCAATACAATTGATATACCATAAGTGATTGATGCATCAGGTAAGGATGAGGTAGACATTCCTGAAATGATCCATTATGGCTAAACTTACACTCTACAAGAACTACACTCAAATTTCCCCCCAATTGTGATTTCTTGCCATATAACCAAACCTATTCGAAAACAACACAGAAAGGTGATTACACACTCATTCACTATTGGCTCTCCTAGGGAACAACAAAAGGATATGGAAGTGTTACCACCACTTTTGATGCATCCTTCTAAAGTGTTTGAGGAACCCCAAGGGTTTCCCTCCCATCATCATCACGATTCTCCTAAGGAATATTCTACTATTTTTCTTGGCAACCCATCACTAACACTTTGACCTTCAAGATATTCATGCTTTCAAAAAAGTGACATTAAAAGAGTCCAAGAACTTACACAAATTCTTCTTGGAAAACAAAGGACAAAGCTCCTCACTTTGATTTTTGAGGACAAAGCTCTTTTTAAGTAGGGTGGCATGTTAGGATCCTTCATCATTAGTATTAGGTAGTATTATTAATCATTTAATTATTATATTATTAACTTATAAAGTGAACCATCACATCTCTTCATAACGTGAACCATCACGTCTCTTCATAACGTGAACCATCACATCTCTTCACCAACATAGCTTTAGGGTAGATATATATATTAGGTTGGCCATTCACACAAATCATCTAAAGAAGAAGAATAAAATTATATCAAATATTTAAAGGAGGGAGTCCCCTATAGTGGCAAAGTGATTACAAGGGAGCCCCCTTTTGAGTGGCCTACGATTACATTTATATTAAATTATTTATTAATTTTATAGTAAGACATTGGGGTCTTACCAGCACTATTATTAGCAATAAAGTGGTGCTAGTAAGTAACGTCTTCTTGCTTGGGAATGTTACCTTCTCCATGCAAGCGCACCCAAGATTATTTGAATCAAAGTAGAAGCCTTGGGAAAGGAAATTTTGTTGGGAAAAGGAAGGTGTGGAAAGCTTGCAGTAGATCATTGAGGAAGAGGACATCAATCCAGGAGAAGGTTGATCACAAAGTTCTTTATAATATCTTAGTTATACTCTCTAATCGATATAACATTGTTATGCATGCTTGTTTTATTCTCTTTAGCATTATTCAATACTTGTTTTTATGTTGCTCTTTGTTGGTTGTATTATCCTTTCTCTAGAATCTTGTAATTGTATATTATTAATGATCTTGGAATTGAGGAATAGCATTGGTGGTTGACCAAGTAACCACTAGGCATGTGTGCTTTGAGATTTTTATTCCTTTGATTTTTAATATCATCTGTATGCTTGGAAAAATTGGTTGATGTGTTCTTGGACTGGCACTCTTTCAGTTAGTAGAAGTCTATACCCAATCGTAGCTCTCCTCTATCTTTAAATCATTTTGTATGTTAGAGGTTTGCTTTTGTTTCTTGTTGTTTTTTGGGGAGGACATATTATTTGGTGTTGGTTGCTTTCTTTCCTCTTTATTTTTTTGGTGAAAATTTCTAATATATTTTAGTCAGAGTCATCTTATTAATAGTTTGCCAAATGATAGCTCTTTTTATTTATATGGTTTTGAATGGAAAAGCCTTTTTTATTAAAATTTTAGCTTGGTGTTGTAAGTATTAAGGTAGAAGTGAAACCCCTTGCCTTTCATTTCTTTGTGGGTTATGTGTAATGTTCCTACTATAGGTTGAAAAATTAAAGTTAGAGATAAGAGCCTTCTTTCTTTGGTAGTTTCTTTGCTATTGGAAATTTTGTTGTTACTTACCAATGCTCTAGTCTTCTTTTTGATGTCACAAAAGACTTTTAAAGAGTAGTTTCAATGATTTTAAAGGTTTTGAAATAATTATAGAAAAATATTTTAGATTATAAGAGTCTCCTTTTGTTTTAAAAATAGTTAATGTCATCTTCTTATTTATAAGTGATGCTTTTAAAGAAAGATCTTTCATTGGTTTTTGAAATAAGTGTATAACATATTTGGAAAATGCATGAATCAATAAATGCTTTAAGTTTCTTTATCTATTGTATTATTTTTCATAAAAGTGAAATGGGGTGTAGGCTCTTTGCTTTTAAAGAATAATTTTTAGAAAATGGATTATGAAATTTCGGTTTTGAAAGAGAAACTAATATGGTAATTCCTAAGACCCTTATGGGTTAAAGGATCACTAAAAAGAGAATTATTAGATGGACTTTTGTATGTGAGTTTTGAAAGAGAAACTAATATAGTGATTCTTGAGACCCTCATGGATTAAGGGATCACTATAAAGAGAAGTATGGGATTCTATTTTGATTGGCATGTTTACTTATTTAATACATGGTTATTGCATTATGGAAATAGCATGCATTTAGTTGCATTTCATGAGAAGAAAATTATAATGGTTTCCTGAGACTTGAGTAGGTATGGAAACCCTTATAGAGAGAAGTATGGTATTCTCTCATTGGTTGTTTTGTTATTTTTTTGTGTGTGCTTGATTGCTTGCAAATACATAGCATGCATATAGTTGCATTTCTTGATGAGTTGTCATGATCCCTAAGTGTTCCTCAAGATCGTGGAAAGGTTCCCTCATGAGGAAGGTAGTGAGAAGGAAGTGTAGCAAGGGCCATTTGGGAGGAATGGATTTAATGTACCTTGGATTGGAAAGTGGTTATGTAAAAGAAAACCTTACTCTATAGGGTTAAAATGGAACCTACAATGTTGTTAGTAAAAGATAATTTTTTCAAAGAAATAGTATGGTAAATATTGTGATAGGATAGTAAGCTTGCTAAAGCATTGTACTATCTACTAGATAATAAAATGATAAGATGATATTTTATTTCAATGCTTTATGGTTACATGGCATTATTATTTAAATTTGTTCTTAAGATGATATCATTATCTTATAAATTTGATGATGTAATGCTATGCGTTAATTTCTTCATTTAAGATTATGCAACTATTTATTGAAATGGGTTATTGCATATTGAAACTTCATGATAATCTTCTTATAGAAGAATTATTTTAAAATAAGTTGAGGATTGTGAAAGCTTGTGGTATTTTTGAGTTGTAGTTATAACACCTTGAGAACCTAAGTATATGGAAATTACCAAATTCTTGATTTGTTATAACCAGGTAGAAGTGATACCTAGAAGGAGTTATAGGGATGCAAGCTGGGCACTCACAAATTTGAAAGGATTTGCAAGGAGGCAATATCTATATTTCTTGTGAATTGATGCATCTTGAACGAAAAGTATTGGATGTTTAGTAACCATAGAGTTAGCATTCTTTCACAATATAGTAGTGGTGGTACCTAGATAGTGTAGGTTTGGGTGACCATGCTAGTTGCTCTTTGATATGGCAATGGCCTTAGTTAGCCCATAGAGGTGTGGTAACTAAGAACCAAAGTCTTATGCCATAGTAATTGACCTATATTAACTTAGGTTGAGGTTAGGGATTAGGCATACCTCTTTAAGTGGTGTGCATCTTAAAATATAATCTCAATGCTATGGTCAAATTATCCTATGTCATGTAGGGTCTGGGAAAGGTGGGGGGACCATTTTAACATCCACTAAGTGTCACTCCTAATTGAAGAGGTTTAGTAAGGTGAATTCTAGAACACATGAGATTTGGTCACTCCTATCCACTAAGTGTCATATGCAGTGACTTAGAACTCAAATGTGGTGAATCCTTGTAGGCTAAGATTAAAAAAAGGATTTCTCCCTTGCAAACCTTTACTTGTATTAATTATTTTAGAAAAAATTGGGTTGGTAGTTTTAAGTTGTTATAGTTAGCATCATAGCTCTAGGTCATCGGGCTAGAAGATTCTATGGAGTGTGACTAGGTTGAACCTTGACTTGATATGTAACTTTGGATTTAGCACCTTGAAAGAAGGTATGTGAGACCCTACACATTATCAATTGAATTATAATATTTATGTTAGTTAATTATGAGAATGAAGTTAACATATTGTAAGTACAATTGCATAAGAATTGTAACTTACCTAACTCCCTTTATTTTGGATAAGGATGGCACCTGTTCAAAAAGGAAGTTTGCCAAAGAAAACCAAAATGGTTGCACAAGGAGGAAGTGTAGTGCAAAAGTCTAGATAAACTAGGTATCCTATTAAGAAAAGTGGGAGAACATTAACTCCTAGTAAGAGGCCTGATATGGTAGTAAACCTCAAAAGTAAAATCTAATAAATAATAATATCTAATGAGAGAATGAAATATATCTTCTCCATAGTGAATTTTCTTCAAGAGCGACTAGAGCAACAACAAAAAAATGATAGAAACCCTGATCAATAAAGAAGCTAGTACTATAAATATAGAGAGTAGGCAGAAAGATAACCCTATCAAAAGAAGCCAAGAAGACAAATCCCAAATAGAGGTTGAGTTAGCAAGATATCTCAAGAATGTTAAAGTAACCAAATTTAATAGGAAAGGAGGAGATGCGATTGAGTCATGGCTAAAAGAGTTAGAAACTTTTTTTCCATGAAATGTTACTCATCTAAGACTAAGACTATGTGGGCTACCCTTCATCTCTTGGATGCAACCCTATAATGGTGGGACACATTTAGTATAGGCATAAATATCCAAGCAATAGAACTTAAGTGGGATGATTTCGTTGGGGTATTTAAGAAAAGGTTTCTTTCAGAGTAGTTTTATGTAGAGAAATATGAGGAATTCTCTACACTTCAAAAAGGATCGCTACCAATAGAGGTGTATTTCTAGATATATGTAAAACTTTTGAAGTATATTCCAGAGTATGATAATAAAAAACACCTTAAGATTCACAAGTTCATTCTAGAGATAGACCCCAAGATAAGGACAGTGATTAATCTACTTAAACCTAAAACTTTGTAAGAGGCATATGACCTGGCTAGGCAAGAAGAAACTAATATTTAAACTAAAATGTATTTCTTAAACTATTCAAGCTTGATAAAATAAAATAAATAAGGGCAACCAAAAATTCAGTAACAAGAACAATGAAAATCAAGGAAAAAATAAGAAGAAATTTGAAAAGGGCAATTCCAATACTCATCCCCCTAAGCAAATTGAATCAACACAAAAATTAGAAACATTGGAGAAGATACAAGAGAGACCATAGGTGCCTATGGCAGGTTTCTACATATTTTGGGGTCCTCGCTATGCTAAGAAATATCCCCAAAGATCAAAGTTGAGTCACAAGGTAGAGGAGCAATCACACCGAATATATATATCGCTACTAGGAGTCAGAACCTAGATGGGCAATCAACCCTAATGTTACTATGTTGTAAGTTGTGTTAAGTTACATATAGTTTTATTTCCACTAGTACTATCAAGATATGTCAAAAAGACCTAGATTTTTTGGACAAAGGTGGAAATTCGAGCATGGTTCTATTCAAACTTACTCAGTGGATCAATGTTTTTCTACAACAGAGATAACTCTACCCAATGGATCCACTATATGGAACTTATATGTGGCACCCCTTCATGATTTTGATATTATCCTAGCAATGTATTGGTTGAAGGCTCATGGAGCCTTAATCAACTTCCAAGATAAGTGTATGGGTTACACTAACAAGGATAAGAAAAGAGTGGGAGTACAAAGTGGGCAAGGTTCTTTTCAACCTCACTTTCTTTCAACTATGTAGTTAAATAAAGCCATTAAAAGAGGTAGTATGCCATATGTAGTAAAGATCAATGGGAATACTAGAGAAAAGGGAGATGAAGTATTCAAAAAACATCCAATTCTCCATGAGTTTTGATATGTATTTCCTAAATATCTTCAATTTCAACCCCTTCGATGGGAATTTGACTTCACTATTGATTAATACCAAGGGTTGAACCCATTTCAAGGACACCTTACAAGATGACCTTAATTGAGTTGCAAGAGCTGAAGGTGCAACTGTAAGACTTGTTAAAAAAGGTTTTGATAAAACCTAGTGTCTCCTTGGGTGTTCTGGTATTGTTTATGGAAAAGAATGATGGTTCCTTGAGGCTATGCATAGATTATAGAATATTGAATAAGGCAATCATTAAGAATACATATCTTTTACCATATATAAATGACCTCTTTGATCAGCTAAAGGATGCTACCATATTCTCAAATATAGATCTAATATCAAGGTATTATCATCTAAGGATTTTACAAGAGGATATCCCTAAGATAGCTTTTAAGACCAAATATGGGAACTATGATTTCACAATGTTACCATTTGGATTGACAAATGCGTCAACAACTTTTATGAATCTGATGAATAGTGTGCTAAAAAAATATCTACACAGGTTTGTCTTGGTATTCTTGGATGATATTATAATCTATTCTCTTACTAAAGAGTAACATGACCACCATATTTTGTTAGTGTTGGAATTTTTGAGGAAGAACCAACTATATGTAAATGTGTCCAAGTGTGATTTTTATACCTCACAAGTGTAGTATTTGGGACACATCATCTCAACAGAGGAAATTATCATGGATCCAAAGAATATTGAGGCTACATAAAAGTTACCTTCACCAAAAATGTGATAGAAGTCAATATTTTCATGGGAATCACTAGCTATTATCGGCATTTTGTGGGATATTATTCTAAGGTTAACAATTCAATCACTAATCTTCAAAAAAAAGGAAAAAGAGTTCAAATGGATGGAAAAGTGTGAGGCCACATTTGAGGCTCTAAAAAATAAGTTAACAATGACATCAATTCTCAAGATACTATATCCTCTTAGGAATTTTATCATGTGTATATATGATTTCCTAGAAGTTTTGGGTGGGTTATTGTCATAAGAGTAGGCTATAATGGCCTATGAGTCCAAAAAACTTAAGAATCATGAGGTAAATTATGCTATGCATGATCTATAATTGGTAGTAGTGGTGCATGCCCTAAAGGTCTAGAGACATTATTTTTTGGGTAAATCATTTGAGCTAAGGATAGACCATCAAAATTTGAGTTATATCTTTACCCAACCTATGTTGAACACAAGACAGAGAAGATGGGTAGAGTTCTTAGTTGAATATGACTTTGGTATTGAGTATATCAAAGGGAAGGATAATAAGGTTTTAGATTCCTTGAGTAGGAGAGGGCACATAACAACATTGACCTAGAGCCATATATATTTGATGGACAGGGTTAAGGAAATGCAACTACAAAACTTATATTGCATAGAAATATAGGATAAAACCAAGGAACACCTTGAAGAGAATAAGGATTTCAACCTAAAATATGGATTTTTATGCTTTAAAGTAGGGTACCCAAAACTAGTGATCTAAGGAGATTTATTATGCAAGAGGCACTTAATTCTCCCTATTTAACTCATTTGCGATGGTCAAAAATGAGGTAAAACATGAAAAAGACCTTCAATTGGGTCAAAATGAAGTAAGATATCACTAGTTTCATTGAAAGATGTTTAGAGTGCTAGAAGGTGAAGTCAAAACATCAACACCCAATAGGGAAATTATACCTACATGATGTACCTATACAAAAATGGAAAGTAATCTCTATGAATTTTATTGTGGGTTTACCTAAGACTAGGTACCAACATGATGCAATCTTGGTAGTGGTTGACAAGTTGATCAAGGTTGCACGCTTCATATCGAGGAACATCAAGGATGATGCATCGATGGTGGAAAACAAGTTTTTCAAAGAAATATTTAGGCTACATGGGTTTCCCAAAGTTATCACATCAAACAAGGGTTCTAGATTCACATCAAAATATTGGCAAGATCTACATCGTGTTGTGGGCACTAAGCTAACTATTAGTTTTGCATATCATCCTAAAATAGATGGGAAAATCAAGAGGTTAAACCAAGTTTTAGAAGATAATCTTTGAACTTATGTGGATTGGACTCAAAAATCTACCTTAAGTGCTTCCACCCATGGTAGATGCACATATGAGAGTAGATTTGAGTTTCTTGGGTTGTTTTTGAAGATTTATCTATGGAAAATTTAATTTTTCAAAGCTTGAGTTAGAGTCACCATCCACAAAGTACACGTAAGATATATGTACAAAATTTTAAAAAGTGAAATTTTAAGCAAAATTGGGTTCAGACCTAAAAAATTAGGCGAGTTTCTTGATTTTTAGACATTTTGGAAGTGCATGTAGAAATAAGTTATTTTAGCGCTAGGTTGAGCAACTCACTCACTTTGTTGAGTGAAACACTTACTTCTATAAATCTAAACTTTGGTTAGAATTTAAGTGAATTGCTTGATGAGTTTGACTTAGTGAAAAATTTACCTGATTTTGAGCCAATCACTCCATCTATGATGGATGCATTTTTTGGTGCAAAATTTGAGAAAAATGCATAAAAATGGGGTTGGTCCCACTAGGCATGCCAAAAACGATGCTTCACCCAACCTTTATATTAAGACTGGTTTCTTGTTGTCCTTGTTTTAGATTTGATCTAAACTAACTATGAAATTAAGTGCACGCATGAAATTATATACAAAAATTAAAATGTGAAAAGTGAAGTATAGGAAGTAAATGCGTGAAGTTTAGAGTGAGAGACATGAAAGCAAATATGGTTGTTACACCATAGTGAGGATACCATACAATCAATCAACACATGAGAGCTTGAATTGATAATTTCTTACACCTTATGAGTATAAAGTACAATGTGGGTTTCATAGAGTGTAGCTTTGAATTCTTATGGTCAAAATATGTTTACAATGAGGGACCTAGGCCCTTATTTATACTACGATTTTACCTCTAAGTTACCTAGGGTGAGAAACAATTACTACTAGTAAAAGTGAATTTAAGGGAAACTTTAGAAAAATGTTGCACCACCAAATCTTACATGCCTCTAAATATACCTCTAACAGGTTTAGAAGGCTCAAAAATGCTTTGTGTGACACAAAATGATAAAATCATCACTTTTTGGAATATTTTCATGGATATTTACTTTGGTACCCTAATTAAGTGATATCATTTGCTTTTTTGAGTTAATTACTTGCATAGTGAGTGAAGTGAATCACTTCTTGAGTGGATTAGTGCCTTCATTAAGCAAATTGCTCTTTTGATTCAATCGGTAGGTTTTTTGAGCAAATCGCATATCTTCCAAAAATTAGAAAAAAATTAAGATTTTGAAGGATTCCTCATTGGCGAGTCCTCTATTGTTGCTTGCTTCAAAAGTGTAAAAAAATTTGGGAAGGTAGTTCCAAGGTACTGCTTGTTTGTATAAAGATTGGATAAATATATGTCATTTGAAAAAATAGTATTCAATAGTAGTAAGACAAGATAATCTTACTAGATTTTGATGAAAATTTCCAGTCACCAAAATGCATCCCTATTCTAAAAGGATTCTATAGAATCAAAATAAAAAATTATGATCAAAACATACTTTAAAATATATTCACAATAAAAACCTTAAACTATTTAGAAATTCATAATATGAAATCTATATACTTTGTTCCTAGAACATAAACATGAGTATGATTTGTAAAGGTATGCTTTAATTTCATAAAATATGTCTTTGGTCATGATAAATATGATTAAAATTATTCAATGTAGTTACTACATCTTAATTGACATCATTAAATATAGTCAAGTGTTAGAAAAGTGAAACAAGCAATTTTAACGTATACATCAAAAAAATTAAAAAAAATTAATGGGACTATGGTTACTATATGTGGAAATATAAAAAAATTATGATGGATAAGAAGACAATGGAAGGTGATAAAAAATTCCATGGTTACATTACTATATTTATAAAAAATAATTATGAAAGAGATTGTTCAACACAATGAAAGTGTTTCATAAGTTCAAATATGTATTAGTTGCCTTTGAAGGAACTTCAACATTAATACTTTTATATGTCCATGACTTCTTTAACTTCATCATAATGCTAAATTTTATACATTGTAGAGCCGCATGAATGTGAGTAGTGGACAAAAGCAACCATGTAGTTTGAGGTTAAATTTTTTAGATTTATGCATAGAAATATTTGAATTTCAATCAAATAAATATTTAGTATTCTATTGCTACAAAGTTGTATTTTACTCTTCTTCAACCTATAATGAAAAATAGAAAATCTTCATATGTGACACTAGAAAATCCATGACAACAATTAATAAACTTGTTGGAAAATGTTAATAAGTCCAACCATATTAATGGGCATCAAGAGTGTATTAGCATAGATTCATATCATTATTAGAGGAAAATCATAACCCATCAAATATCTAAAGGGAGGCATCAACTCATTTTTAGTAATAGTTCACACCATTTCCATGTCAATCATAAATCTTTGCATAGCACATGGTAATTTACTTTAAAATGTATATAACTTTTTATTTTCTTTATGTTATGTTATTTTTAGAAATTTATTTGTATTTATTATTGATCTATCCTTATATTTTGGCTTTCAATTTTAGCATGTATGCATTAAAATAACGTATAGTGAAATATAAAGTTTAGCATAATGCAAATGATGATAATTTCTAACAATGTTATATTTTCATGGTGCTTAAAATATTAAATTATGTAGCGACTCTATTGTTAAGAAATTTTAGTATCAATATAAGATATTTATACCTTTTTCATTTATTTTATCTAAAATATTTGACTTTCATTTCCTCAACATAAAAAACTAGATATGTCCATGCCCTTAAGATGTATTTCAAGCCATATATTTAATCTTCTTGAAAAAATTGGTATGCACATGAATAAAGGCTTTAGCATCAAGAATACAGTATATTTGCATTTATCACTTTTTTTGTATGTATCACTAATTTTGCATATTTTCTCTATGAAATTCCATTTATGTTGTGCATCATGAGATTATAATTTGCTAAATAATCTAGCTATATTTGTAGAAATATATGAAATTATATTCAAATGCTATATTTGTAGAAATATATGAAATTATAGTCAAATAAATATCGATGTTGTCATTTCTACAAGACAATATTGGTGTTTAGGAAAAAATATGTTCCTACATAACAATAAGTAATTATTATCTATGGCACTAAATGAAATGGTTTTAATTATATCCATAAGACCAAAACAATTTATGGTACCAAGAGCTTTAAAACAAGATGGGGTATGGTGTACAACCCTACTCACTTTTGAATTCAAATCTTGGACCTCCTATTCAAATTTCTAAAGTTTAATAACATCCAAGAAAGAAAATTGTTCAACAAAGTCAAAAATCTCAACATCCTCTTATCATCATTTGGAGTGTGTTTATTTTGTTGTTGATTTTAATGAGAAGTTTTCCTTTTTTTATTCTCAATTCTTCAAAAAATTCCAATAGTGAGTTTGCTTTTGGAGTGTCCTCATATGTAATCTCGGTGTCCCTATAGGCTTTATATTCCATGACAAAATGTTTTTTGGTCTCCACTACTCCTACTATGTAAAAGATACATCCATTATAACCATACCTCTTAAAGAATTTTCCATCTCGCAGTTTCGCATATAAGATGGTGCGAACTAGATCTTAGTTGGGCTATAAGATTTTTTTCTTCCCTTTGATCTTTGCATCTATGTACTTATTTTGGTTGTATTCACAATTTGGGTTGAACTCATTGATATATGATTGTGTTCTCCTTTCTAAATTTCCAATCCATATGACAAGTCTAATTTTTCCTCACATATTGTTTAATTTTTTTGTTGAAATTTGGGACCTCATAAAATTTAATTATCCATTTGGTGTTTTATTTCATCCATATATTTTTCTTCTATTCAGTGTTTCTTTTATTACCTATTTGACAACTTGCTATCTTCCATTGTTTGTATTTTCTTTAGACACCCCAATAGCCTTATTATAGCTTCTACTTCTATTGGAAATGTCCCTATTTTAGCAAGTAGAGGCTTGATTATTTAATTCTAAAATTATTTATAATTTGTAGCTTTTGAATTCTTTCTATTTGTCTCCATTTTAAATTTGATGTATTACTAACCCACACCTCACACTCATATAGCACCACTAGAATAATTAATAATCCAAAAAGGACCCTAATGGTTTTCCAATTCCAAAACTCTACTTTTTTCCCTATTTAGCAATGATTAGAGTGCCCTCCATCCTACTTGTATTTGTTTCATCCTACATATTCTCCAAATAAGTTACTTTGAAATGTTAACCTCCAAGGCATGTACTTGCAAGTGTTTACTTGCACCCCAACTTCTTTACAAAAATGATTTGAAGCATTTAGATATTGTAGACACCAAAATATAGCCACTTGTCATACATCTATAACTTCCCACCACATTTATCCATTATTTATATATATTTATATATGTTTTTAATATATATTTAAATAATAATATTTTATATATTATATTTATATATATTTAATAAATATATGTATAAATTAATCCCAGCCATCCATAATGTTCTAATCTTAGCCATCCATCTGCCTTAATCCATGTCATTTTCCCAGATTTAATCTCCATCCTTCGTCATGTTTTAATCTTGGCCACACAAAATTGTGTCGTCTAAACTCTAACATGCCTAAGGGAAGATTATAAAGAGGATTCATTTTGATGACTCAATCTAAGAAGACTCCCTAAGTTCCAAGCCTTAAGTTTCCAAAGTTTTTCAATGCCCTAAGTCCTCTAAGTTCTTGAGGTCCTAAGCATTCTCAAGCATCCTCACCACTTTCATCCTCCATCGCTCCCTCTCGAATCCTCTGCATCCACCACCATATATCTCGTGAACTAGATCGGGTTCTACAACATTTCACTTAGCCTCTAAACGCCCCCCAAAGCTTCCTAAGTACCCGTCAAAGTCTACAGAGCATCCACCAGAGCCTACCAGGAACCTCTAGGCATTTCTAGTCAACACCAAGTGCCCGTGGAAATTCCCCATTCATATCTGTAGCCCTAATACCCTCAAGCGATTGTTAGGGCTTCTAAGTAATCATTCCTTGCATCAATAATGAAGACAAAAATAGCTTTATTTAACAAGTTAATATCTCATTGCTCTCATTTCATATTCTCATATTTTTTTACAGCTTTAGTTATGCAACTATGATTTAATGATTTCATTTTTTGAGGGTCTCACATAGTGGAGCCCTCATGGATGTTACTAACTCTACACAATAAAAAAAAAAAAATCAAGTTCATCTTTGCATTCCAACAAGAGAAAGTTTCTTCATCATTAGGCCAAACTAGGTGTCTTATTTTTTTGCACCACATTGTGTTTCACGTAACACGATACAAAAGGGGTATTTGTAGACACAAAATCTAGCCACTTGTCATCCATTCATAACTTCCTACCACATTTATCTATTATTTATATATATTTGTTTAATATATTTAAATAATAATATTTTATATATTATATTTATATATATTTAATAAATATATGTATATATGTATGAATTAATCCCATTCATCCATCATGTTCTAATTGTAGCCATCCATTCACCTTAATCCATACCATTTATCTAGATTTAATCTTCATCCTTCGTCATGTTTTAATCTTGACCACACAAAATTGTGTTGTCAAAACCCTAATATGCCTAAGAGAAGATTATAAAGAGGAGTCATTTTGATGACTCAACCCGGGATCACTCCCTAAGTTACAGGCCCTGAATCCTTAAATTTTTTGAATGCCCTAAGTCCTCTAATTTCTTTAGGTCCTAAGCATTCTCAAGCATCCTCGTCACTTTCATCCTCCATCGCTCCCTATCGCATCCTCCACATCCACCATCATCCATATTGTAAATCGGATCTAGTTTTACAACCTTCCCCTCAATAACTAAATGCCCCCCAAAGCTTTTTGAGTGCTCATCAAAATTTGCAAAGTGCCCACCAGAGCCTACCAAGTACCTCTGGGCATTTTTGGTCAACACCAAGTACCCGCAGTTGTTTCCCATCCCAGTTCTACATCCTTACAACCCTCGAGTGCTGCTAGGGCACATCTGCGTAATCATCCTTTGCAACAACAATGAATACAAAAACAACAAGTTAGCGAATACAAGGTAAATATTTTTGTGCATATTATTTTATGTTCTTATCATTTGTTTACATCTATTATGCAATAGAGTTAGTGATTTCATTTTTAAGGTTCTCACGTAGTGGAGCCCTCACAAGTATTATTAAGTTTTATCATTATTTATTTTGTGCAGGTGTGAGAGCAGTATTCATTGAAGGTTGTTGAAGCTCGGGTGGCCTTGTCAAGGATATCCAAAGCCCATCCATAATCTATTGGGATCAAATTAGGCATGAAGACACCACAATTATTTGTTAACTAGGGTTTTGAAGAACCCTAGTGCATTGTAATAATTGTATCAAATAACAAGCTTTGTAAATCCCACATTTTGGGTATTCTTGATTGTAATACTGAATATCCACAAGAATTAATGAAAGAATATATTTCCTGGTGCAATCATTAGTATATTTATATTACTTGTTTATTTTAATGTTTTATATTTTTGGTGTTGCTTGATTTTGCATTCACAAATATTTTTTTTAACTTTCAAGTTCCTTTCCAATCAAGATGAGGTCATCAACATAGAGAAGTAGTCTCACTGCATAAATAGCCAAGTATATTCCTTCCTCCCATACCTTCTACCCATTCCTCCAGTTTTTCAATGTAAAGTCCAAATAAATTATGTGACAATGGAAAACCTTATTTCACCCTGATATCACTCCCAAAACTCTCTAATTGTCCTTTTGGAGTTTTAATATTTGCCACCACCTACTCATAAATATTGGGTATAGTTGCTTTATAGTTGGTTGGTACGCTAATTTCTTCCATTCTTTTTCATAATTTACTTCTAGTTACTATGTCAAAATCCTTTTTAAAGAACATAAAACAACAATAAACCTATTTTTTTTCATTCCACATCCTCTCTCTTGTGTGCCTTAAAGTACTCCCTCTCATTGAATACTTTGGTCTAAGCATTGCTTGCCCTATTACCCTCTTGATTTTTTTCTCATTGATTGACTTTACTTTATACTATGTTGTAAAACAATATTGCAAAAAGATTATTAATCTCAATGGTGTGGTAATTTGAAGGCTTATTAATATCTCCATTTTTATGCAATTGTATGACTAGGTTCATTATCCATTTGAGAGGAAAGTCTCCTTTAATAATGCCATTAAAAATATTTTGGATGTGTGGTGCTAAGATGCCAACCCCACACTTGATATGTTTAGCTTGCAAACCATCTATATCTTAAGCTTTACCTATTGCTATTTTTTTAATGCCATCCTTCACATCTTTCAAAGAAAAATTTCTTGAGTTGTGTCAATTATAGGAGAAGTATTACTTTTTTGGTTTCTAAAATATAATTGCTTAGCATACTATAATCATTTATTTCTTATGATATTACCTGGTGTGTACCTTTTTATTTTTTGTAGCTCTTTCCAAAATTGGTTTAGGTTATGCTTAATAAGATATATCAACTATTTTACCTTGCTCTTATGTATTCTTCCTTTTTGTTTTCAATAGCTATTTTTATATATTGCTATTTATTTTCTCTTTGTCTGCTTATTTCAAGATACTCCTTATTGCTTTGCATTCTTCATCATACCATGGATTTACAAGGAAACTTTCATATTTTTCTCTTGGGTTTTAAATTTTTTCATGATTCCAAGTCTTCTCTGATTATATCCATCAATTTACTACTATCAAAAGTATAAGTTTAAAAAATATCTATCCTCTTTATTTCCTCTTTTTGCATAATTTGCTTGAGTTTTAAAAATTTTGTAATTTTCATTGTCATAGGGATGTTTTATGTTGTATTTATTTTAGTTACTTGAAGATGTTATTATTTCCCACTTTCTTACATTAAGACCTTTATATACATTAGATTTTTATCATATTTTAGCTTCATGGGAACTACTTCAATTTCTTGATCTTTTATCGTTGAAATAGAATTTGGTTAGAAAATAGCATAATCAACTGCACTATGTCCATTATGTGTTTAGCAAGTATATTTTCTAGATTTTTGCCACATGTTTATGTCATTGCAAATGATCAATCTCTCTATGCCACATATTTTAAGTTCTTCTTAATGTTAGTAGAGTCCTTAATTGTCATCTAAGGACCTTAACCAATGGTGATCCACCTCTTATCTATCCATAGTGGATTATCATCTATGCCTTCATTGATCTTTAAAGATATTGTTTATCTATTCATTGTCCTAGCAATAGAATCACCCACTAAAACCACCTATCCAAGCTTATTATATTTTATGACGTCTTTTTCCAATGCCATATATGGATCCTCATGATCTAATTTGTGTTTCTTATAAAACTTTGATTGCTATGGATAAAAATAAAAAGTTATAATTCTAATAAACTTATCATTATCTATGATTATAATGTGTATATACTATTTATTTAGGTATTATTTATCAACCTGTATGAGTCTACCCCAAGGGTCTTTTATTAGTATAAAACTCCTCCATGACCTTTTTCATTTTTTGTTGCTTAATTCCATACTAACATATTTTTGTATCCTTTGCAATATGTAATATTGCATCCATCATATTCATGTGTTTCTATTAGTAAAATTGCATCATTTGCTTTAGTTATGAATACTAGAGTGGGACCTCTTCTCCATGAATATCCATGACAATTTTAATTCACCAATATTAAGTGTTCTTAGCAGGTCCTAATTTCCTATTTATTTTAGTATATTCTATTTAAAATGTATGCTTTCCCATTTTTCAACCATGACTTTTTACCCTCACTTCTTGGTGTCATTACCTTTTCCCATTCTACCCTCTTCTCTTCTTGTTGTATAGGAGTAAGACCCTCCTCCACGTAAAAATGTGACCCTCATAGCAATCCTCTATTTTGAAAAACCTACCTTTTATCCCCTATGTTGAATACTGTGACTTGGATTGGTCTAGATCTTATGTCTTCCCTTACTTTTCCTATTCTACATGCTTGATAAATTTATTTGCTCTTTATCAAAATGAAAATTCCTTGTTAATTTGGTTATATTTTCTCGTTATCCATGCTCTTTTATTCCCTTAATGATGATGTTTAGTGATCCATTTTGTCTTTCATTTTATTTTAATAGTTGCATTCTGATTTATTTCTCTCTTAAATATATTTTTTCCTTTGGCTTGATTATTGGATATCTTACCACATGTGTTGATGATCTAGTCCCCTATAATTTTTTTTACAATTCTTGGTTTTTTTTCATCATGTTTGCAATTGTTTCCTAAATTTCTTTTATTTCTAATAAATTATCTTCATTTTCTTTTTATTTTTTTATCTACAACTTATTTTGAATATGACATACATTTATAGAATTGTTACTAGTACACAAGCCCATGGTAGTGGAGGATTTTAGTTCTACAAGTGTTGTCTCCAATAGATTGATTTGAATAGTTTATTCTAAAATTATTTTTTATTCCGCAATGAGGCTTTGTTGTTCCTTCGTGACTGTGATCAACTCTAACATCTCATGTTTCAAGGAATTTATGTGTTGTACAACTATTAATTTATCATTATATGGGCTAGCTATGGTATCAACTATTGTATTCAAGTTGATATCACCTATTTTACCTTTGTCTCATTTGTGTTATGGGTCTACCATTACCTGATTCAACCTTTCCTAACAAACATGCACTAGAATATTTGGGATATTAGTTTTTCAAACCCTAGCCTTGGTCCCACCAAATGTATTAATCATCTTTCAAACTTTTGGACCATAAAATGAAAAGAAAAAAGAAAAAAATAAGGTATTTGGGTTTGAATGCTTTTGTGTGTCTTTTCTATACACTTGCCTTTTTTGGTATTATGGTCTTGTTAGAAATAACCTTTGTACATACACCCAGATCTATCAACTACACCTATGCCTATTAGCTATACTAGAATTTACCTCCACCATTTGATTCTACTTCCACCTCGTTACTTATGCCTCTACCTTTACCTTTTGAAATCTACCTCCATGACTTGGATATGCATTTGCCTCCCTACCTTTGCCTTTGCCTTTCAAATTCATGCAAATATACTTTTACACAAACATTAGTGTTTCAATCAATCAAGAAGAAAAAATTGTCTTTAAATCGTTTGAAGAGAAGTTCAATTTTTCATATGATCACTTCCAAACATTAAGAACCACTTATGTTAATGAGCTTAAAGTTATTCATGCAATTGAATCAATAATCTAGGTAGTAGGTAATAAAATAATAATTTATTAGCATTCATATATTATTTTAAAAATTATACTTCACTTATATAAATTAATATAACTTGACTCGATAATATTAGTTTTTCTTCTAGCATATAATATTGAACTCAATAAAGGAGAATGGAGCAGCAAGGAGGAGGAGTGGGAGGTATAGGGGCGGTAACACCTAGGTGTGGGGCTTCGAATGGCAGAGCAATAGGCATGGTAGGTGGGGGCTCTTGTGAGATAGCAGGGCCCTAGGTGAAGGATGTGGATAAGAAAATTCCATTGGAACCAGACCCAGGGCATTGGGTGGATGCGATCGAAGCTATCTCTGATGGCAACCAAGAATCTGTGCGTCAGGATCAAGGGAATACCCAGGAAGGAGACAAAGAAAAACCTGACAATTGAAGACCATCTTATATTAATGTTCTTCATGGTAAGAAAAAAAAAATTGATTCTTTTTTTAACCTAAAACTCATCAATGGTAGGCTAGACATCCCGGATACCCTAGCTCAACATGTGGCTATGGAGGGCAGAACATCTTTGGTGGCAAAATTTTATGGGGGTTCAGCAAAATTTGGAAGTCATAAGGAGATGGGTCATCTAGAAATGGCGACCAAGGTCCGGTATGATGATTAAGGCTTTACCCAAGAGTTTACTTTTGGTAACATTTCAATTTTACCAAGACATGGAAAGGATTATTCAATAAGTTCCTTGGTTTTTTGGAAAAGGGGGTTTGTATCTGAAGCGTTGGACCCCCGATCTCAACCCCCAAATCCAGATGTTGGATGTGGCTCCTATTTGGGTTAAGATGTCAGGATTACCTTTATTTTTTAGAATGAGAAAATCTTAGCTGGGATAGCTACAAATATTGGGGAACTGGTAGCTATCGATCCTGCAACCTTGAGCAGAACAAGACTTCTTTCTGCTTGCATGTGTGTGTTGGTGAACCTAAGTAAAGAACACCCTAAATATATTATATTAGTTTCTATGTATGGCCTTCATACTCATGAATTTGAATATGAAAATATGTCTATTAAGTGTAGTGTTTACGAGAAGCTAGGGCACCAGGGTATCCACTGCCTTTCCAAGAACCATCCCCCATCCCAAAAAATTGTTCTACAAACCCAAAATAATATCCCTCCCCTACAGAACTTCATTTCTACCCAACATGGGCCTCAAGGATATGGGGCTCAAAATCTGAATATCAGAGACCCCATTCAGCCTAATATCAGAAAGAGGTAACATTATAACCCTCCTCCCAGAAATACCTATGCCCCAAAATCCTCTCATAGGGGAGTCGGTCCCTCTATTGGGAATCCTCAAGTACAACCTACTCCAAAGGTGATGCAATAGGTCCTAGAACCAAATCACAAAGGAAAGAACCACATAGTGATGAGGGTCATTGATCATTCATCATTTAGTAATTATATGTCAGTCTAGGGCGGTGTCCAAAGGTTGTATACGATAGGAGGTGTCATAATTATAGGTTCAGTTTGTCCAAGAATAGGATTTTATTGGTAGGTCTGTTAGCAATGCTAGGGGTTGTTGTAACTTCCTAATTTCTAACAAAGGAAATCAAATTGCACAATCTAAAGTTGAATTTAAATTACAGGAAAATGAAACTGCAGAATCTGAAATTGACAAGAAATAAAATGCTACTGAATTGACCAAAAAGCAAATTGCAGGAAAGTAAACTGTAGACTGGAAATTCACACACACGCTTGTAGAAATTAAACCAATGATAAAACTCATAATTTTTTGAACATAAGTTGAATCTAAGAAACCAAATTAATGTTTATTGCAGTAAAACTAAAAATGATATAATTCTGGAAATTGCAAAAAATGTTGAAAATGATGCCATTACAGGTCAAATGCTAAAATACTGTTCTAACACGTGATTAAACCTGTTCTAGATGCTATGGTGCAATTTTGAAATGAAACTAATTTTGCAAATAAATGTTGACAGAATTTTGCTAATCTACTGCAACAAGAAATCAGCGAGAGTTTTCTGTCACTGTGCTGCCCTTCCTCTAATCCTGCAAGTGGCCTTTGCTTTTATAACCAGAAGAGGGTGAATAATTATACTAGATAAATTAAATGTGCATTATCAACCATCAAATGCTAATAAAATCTGAAGAATGCACCTTTTATTCCATCTGAAACTGCATTACAGTACTGTAAGAAAAATCTGCAATTTACTGTAATGCTACAAAGACTTTATCTTCTGCTAATAACTATCTCCTATTCCTCTATCCCTATTTCTCCATATATCTATCCTCTTATGCTCAATCATGCTAGGAGATTTATTTATAAGATAAATTTGATATATCTGTTTGCTAGGTTTCAAGGATTTCCAACTATTTACAAAATAGTTTCCTAGAATGCAGGGTTATAATTTGTCAACCTTTATCCCTTTATCCTAGTTGGTCTGCCTATGGTGAAGGAACAAATTCCAAATAGGGTGGACTAATCGCTTGGTCAATTTTCAATCATGCTTTCCATGGTTTTGGGGCGTTTTGACAATTTTCGGTTGTTCCTACGCTATTCCCTATTCCTGTGTCGCTTATTCCTGCGCTACTCTGGAATAACAGGTAGGTGACAATTCATTGCTTATCTGTGCTCCAAACGCATAGGGAGGAATTTTTTGACCATTTGGATTATTTTCCCTTATCTTGTACACCCTTTTGCATTGGTGGCACGTGATGGAGTGACTGATTCCAAGCCCTATTGTATATGTACAGCTGGATGGAACTGTCATAGTCACAGCCTGTTTTCCTGCATAGTCAGCTATAGTGGACAAGTTCTTGGCACCTTTTTCCATTTGAATCATTTTAAATAGAGGAAAACAATATTTTTAAGCACCAGATATTCAACAAGGTCTATATTATGATTCTAAATTACTACAATACTACTGATTAATTAACTGAAAATAGATGAAATTGTAGTAAAAATAGTAAAACAGAGTATATGCACTTTGTCATTTCAAAATATGCAAACACCATTATATAATGCATTTTACCCATAATTAACATAAAAACATAGTAAAAATGGTGAGTCAAATAGTTATAATGTATCAAAAAGTGTCCATGGATGAGGCAATTCCCGACCTCATCATTCCCCCCAACTTATGGTAATGCATGCCCTCATGCATTTTGTGTAGCTACAGAGGCACACAGATCCAGGTCTAGATATCTCTCATGAAATTTTAACCATGCACCACCAATTGCATAGAATCCTCTGATTGCTTTTATGGATTGAAACCACTGTTGGAAGTGCATATCAAGTTGTGGGTCATTATTAAAGAAGTAAGGGATAGGAGTGATAATTATAGGCATCCTGTATCTCAAACCTATCCAAAGCTCCTTGATTTCTAAGATAATTTGGATAATACCTTCTGCCCTTCTCCTTGACCACAGTAAATTAGTGGGAGAAATTGGCTCCTATTTCTGTAGAGAGATAGATAACTCACCCCATCTATTTTTATAGGCTGCCAAAGCATCATCAAAGAAGTCTACATAAAAACTCTAAAACTGAGTTATACATCTTTGAAGGTTCCCTAGATAGAGCTGTTTAATTCTGGTATTTCGCATGAAGGTATAATGATTACTTGTATAATCCCTATGATTCAGGGGAGCAGGCCTGATAAGTAAAATAGCTTATGATTCCAATTCTTTAGTTGACTTCATTTTTGTGTCCCAATAGATATGATTTTGTAGAGTGGACATGAAGGCTTTCAAATGTAAGTCACCTGTATAAATATGAGGCATAAACATACTTTCTATTGGCAAAAATAAATTATGCAAAAATAACTCACATAACAGGTGTTGCTGCTCTGCTGGACTCTGCACAAATGCCTCCACAAACTCTCTAAGAGTTTCCAACTGATGAGGCAGCTCAGAAGCAAGTCTCATGATTTACTAACAAAGGTATCTCTCCTTGAGCAGGAGGCTATAAAACCTAGCTGGTCTTCTGCGTTGTATTGCATATTCTATAATCTGGAATACATCCTGCACCTATGCTTTTAACCTATTAATTTATGTTTCCTTCTCTACTAATTTGGATATTGTAGAGTTCAAAGTTGTAACCTTTCCCTCTAACTAATGACACTGGGTCATCCAATACGCTAGGTCTTCATTGTACCTAGTTAAAGACACTATGTCTGGGAGCCTCACAATGGGTTGCATTTGTGCCACTATATTTACTTGTACACCAACTTCCATAGTTGGTGTTGCAAATGGCAAATCTATTTGTTTTCCTTGTTTAGTTGTAACTATAATAATTGGATTTAATTTAGTAGAAACAAGAGGAGAGAGTGTGGATACCTGGACTTGAGCTGTAACCTCTTGCTCCTCCACAAAAAGTGTTTGTGTTTCCTGTTTAATGGCAGTGTCATTTTTCATCAAAATTCCTGATGGATTTTCATGTTGAATCATACTATCAGATATTTCTATTCTTGCTTCTTCTCCAATATGTGATCTTTGTGTAGGTACTGTGTTAATCTCTGGTTGTTTAGCTAAATCCAAGAGGATCTATGCCCATTCATCAGGTGATGCCTCTGCTAACCCTGTAGATTGATGTTCCAAATGAAACAATTTGTTTTGCAAATCTTGAATTTGCTGTTGAAGCAGAGAAATTTGTTGATCTTTATGTTTTATGTCTTCTTCAGCCTATTCAATACAATGGGTCTAGGTTTTAATGACACTCTTTGCAGCATGCAATTGAGTGTGGATATCAATATCTTTTGTGGACTCAGACTCAGAATATTTCTCAGACTCAGCATGCACTGGAGTGTGCACATCAACCTCAGCTGGTTCAGAATCAGAATTCAAATGCTCCTCAGGATCAGAGTCAGCATAATCAACTAGTGGATGTATAGGGCTTATTGGAGTTTCTTCCATAGTTGTGTCTAGTTCCATTGGCTATATCCCTTTGTCTATAATTTTTGTTTCAATGTCTTTTTCCTATGCATCTTTTGTTCTAACTTCTCCTTCACTTGATAGACTGATTGGGTCTATGATATTTATTGGTGTTTCTAGCAGGGTTTTAACTTTTTGAAGTCTAAAAGACCTTCTTAACCCTGTAGAACCTAGATATTCCATAGCAGGTGTGGTTTCTGGATGTTCTGGAGCAACTACAGATTTTGTTGTTGATTCAGGGGTAGATATAGGTTTCGTTGTTGATTTCGGAGCAGATGCATGTTCACTTGAACTTCCAATTTCTCTGTTGGGTTGTACAATTTCTGCAAATATTACCTTCCTTCTTTTTAACTGGGAACCAGATGTGGATGCTTGTTGTTTTCTAGTTCATGAATATGGGGGACCATCAAGAGAAGGAGAAATTTTGCTCTTAGAGGGCTCTGGATTAGGGTTTTCTTTATATTCTTCCTATGTTTCCTCTTCCTATGCAGAGTTACAATCATTTGTTTCTACCCAAGGATAGAAGAAGCGATTAAAATTCATAGGGTTTCCCCTAAAGTGATACCTGCAAATGATTTTGATGAGCCCATGGTGTTTAGGTATTCCTTTCCCTACTAGGTATTTTAGGGCCATAAATTTTAGCTCCTGATAAAGATATAAGGGAATATTGACCCTATATTATGGTTTGATTGATCCATGGCACATATGGTTGAGAATACAAAGGTGTGGGCCAGATACAACAGGAAATTTGCCATCATAAGTAATGTATCTCATAACCCATATTGTAACTTTGTCCCAAGGGGATGGTAAACTAGGTCTTTTTACCCCCTTACAAACATTCTGATGCATCAAGAATTCAATTTGTCCATCCCCTTCTTTCTTAAACTGATTAACTAGGTCAACTAAAATATTCCTCCCAGTTTTCATAATCTGCAAACCCTGAAGGGGCAATTCAGTTATTTGGCTGAGTATCTCGGGAGTTACCTGGATGTTCATCCCGCTAATGTGTACTCGGTTGTTGCGGAAGGTGTGTGCAAACTTTGCCACCAATCTCTCTGAATAACCATCAAATTTTTGTAGGAACGACAGAAATCCCCCATCAGTAAAGATTTGCAGAGATGCAGGATTGCTCTCCAAGTAGCTGATATTTTTGGGTTCGACTCTGATTTTCTTTCCACCCATGGTGTAGTTTTCTACCTTCTGTTCTGTGGTGTTTGTGAATTTTTGGACAGTACGAGATTGCATCTATTTTTAGGTTTTTAATCATTTTAGCAGGAATAATTATAACAGCGCATGAACTGCTTCGAAACATGCAGAGTAATCATGATAGGTGATGTGGCAACGTATGTGAAGTTGTCAACCCTTAATTTTGCTCGTTCTTGTTATGGATGCCAGCTATCACATGCCACCTTGAATCTGAGACCTATCCTTTTTCAAAACCAATTAAATCACTACAGGCCACGTGTCGTAGAATTTATTGCACAAAACTTTATGCTTGCACTTAGTGATTTATTTTGGAGCATAGAGTAAACTGTTCTATTCCTGCACTTAATAATTTATTCTGGCACTTATACACAGCTCTTTCCTACACCTAAAACATAAACAGCTTATTCATGTGCTTGATGAATCATTCTTGTGCTTCCCTTATTGATTTCGGTGCACTTTTGTTTTTTTCATTCTAGAGCAAAACTAGGTAGAGGCATTTTTGAAACATTGACAAGAAATTTCCATTTTTGATTCCCCTTTTATATGCTTTATACTAATCAAGGATATATACACTATATACTAATGATTTACATTATTCAAAAAATGAAAAAGACACATACCTGTTATAACCATCTTTATCTACATTTCGGGGTGCTCCTGCTGAGATTTCTAGCTAATCAATCTTTGAACTAAGGTAGGTGCAATCTGAAAATAGATGAAACAACGGTCATGAGACAAGACCAAACAATTATGGTGAAACCAACTAGGTAAACATACCGAAACACCGATTTTCATGTAAACCCAACTCAGGAGTGCCTCAAAGAGGTTTTTACTTTCTAAATTTTTATTGTTTTTTCTTTTTTGAAGAATGTCAATCTGTTGAATTCGGCATGGAAGAAGTGTTTTCTTCCCAAATGTGTACATCCAAATTTTCCACTTTCTTGAGAAATTCGTCCCTTTTGTGTGGTTTATGGTACATACAAAGGCGATGTCCATTCACCAACAACTTGCGTCGTGAGTCATCAATAGGTGTAAGGTGAACAGCTCCATTATCAAACACTTCCTCAATTTGGTACGGTCCAAGCAATCTGGTCTACAAATTTCCAGGGAAATCCTTGTATTGTGAATTAAAAAACAAGGCCCAGTCACCTTGCTAAAATTTCTATTGTTGTATGTGACTATCATGCCACATCTTTCATTGTGCTTGGATTATCTCTATCTGATGTAGTACATCCATGCATAGTTCATCCAATACATTAAGCTACAGAATGTGATCTTCGTGTGCCTGTGATAGATCAATACCTACTTCCAAAGCAGTTCGAAGAGTTAGTAATTCAAACTCAATAGGAAAAAGAGGTTTTTTTCCATAAACTAATTCATATGGCATAAATCTAGTGGTAGATTTCCAAGTGGTATTATAAGCCCAAATAGCTTCTGGTAACTTGTCCAGCCAATTTCTTCTATGGACTGCTATGGTTTTGGTCAGAATTCATTCTAATTCTCTATTAGTCGCTTCAACTTGGCCATTGGCTTGTGGATGATAAGGTGAGGACTTTCTGTGTTTGACTTGATAGAGTTGAGTGAAGGCTTCAATAACTTTTAAAGTAAACTGGGGTCCTTGATCTGTAGTGATGGATTGTGGGACTCCAAAATGCAAAAAAATCTATGAATACAAAAAATTAGCAACTTTTTCTTCTCGAGCATGCTTAAAGGCACGAGCCTCTACCCATTTGGTAACATAATCAGTACATACCAAGATATGCACTTTGCCTTGGGAAGGAGGATTAATGGGTCCTACAAAATCTAAACCCCATCTTTCAAATGGTTTCGTTCCTATTTGAGGTTGTAATGGCATTTCATTAGTAAAGGTAGATTTTCCCATTCACTAGCAGGAATCACAATGTCTAATGTACCTTTTTACATCTTTGTGCAAAGATGGCCAATAGTATCTAGTACCCAAAATTTTGTGAATAGTTCTTTTGACTCAATAATGCCCTCCTGATGGTTCATCATGGCATGCTCGTAGGATATCATATACTTCATCCTGGCGGATACACCTGCATAAAACATGATCAGGACTGCATTTAAACAGTAATCTTTCTATCCATTTAAAATAAGAGCTTTTCTTGATTAACTATTTCTTTTGTTTAGGGGTAAAGTGAAGAGGAATCTTCCCTGTAGCTAAGTAATTAGCTATGTCTACAAACCATGGATATTGTACAGAGACAGCAAACAACTTTCATCTGGAAAGGTATCTTCCACCACTTCTCTTGTATCTACATTTGGTATTCTTGACAATAAATCTGTGACTACATTAGATTTCCCAGGTTTGTTCACTATTGTAACATCAAATTCCCGTAAAGTTTTTACTGATATAATAAATAGCATAATATTCCCCATTTTCAATCTATCCTAACATAGCTCCAATAGCAGTATTGGAAGCATCAATTTGAATATGAAATGGTAACTCCCAATTAGGACCTCTTAGTACAAGTGGAGTGATTAACTTCTTCTTTAAGTCTTCAAAGGAATTTTGACATTCAAAAGACCAAACAAATTCAAAATATTTCATGAGTAATGCAAACATGGGATTCGCTATGGTACTAAAATTAGCAATGAATCTATGATAAAAACCAATGTGTCCTAAGAAACTGCATACATCAGTCTGAGTTTGTGGAGGAGGGAGGTTTTTGATGACTTCAACCTTCTTAGGATCAACCTTGATTCCATAAGAAGAGATATGATGTCCAAGAACAATTCCTTCCTCCATCATTAAGAAGCATTTCTCAGGATTAAGAGAGAGGTGGTATGTTTCATAGCAAATCAGCACTTTTTCAAGTTGTTCTAATGCATATTCAAAACTATCTCCAAATACTGTGAAGTCATCCATATAAATTTCAACACTTTCATTTGTTAAATCAAACAAAATTGCTAAAACAGCTCTTTGAAATATTGCTAGAGCATTACATAACCCAAAGGGTAAAACCCTGTAAGCAAAGGTTCCCCAAGGACATGTAAAGGTAGTCTTTTCCTAATCTTCTGGCGCAACTTGTATCTGGTTATACTCGCTGAAACCATCAAGAAAACAAAAAAATTTCTTTCCATAAAAGGTATCCAATACTTGGTCTATGAATGGTAATGGGAAATTATCCTTATGTGTGACCTTATTTAACTCCCTATAGTCCACACATACTATCATTTTACCATTTTTCTTTGGAACAATGACCAATGGTGAAACCCACTTACTGTCTAAAATTGGATAAATGAATCCAACATCTAAGAGTTTTTCAATTTCCTCTTTCACAATCTCCTTCAGAGTAGGATTTAAGCATCTCTGAGGTTGCCTTACTGGTTTTACATCTTCTGTGTATATCCTATGTGTACATACCTCAGTATGAATGTTTTTCATGTCCTTATAGTTCCATGCAAAAGCTTGAACATATTTTTGTAATACTACAAACAATTTGGTTTCTTGGTCCTCAGTTAGCTAGATATTAATGTTCAAAAATTTACTTGGTTGTATTTCAATTTGTTTGATCCCTAGATGGACAGAACTAGCTGCTTCATAGTTACTGATTAATGCATTTAATGGACAATGATGTGGCTGTAGAGTATGAAATACTGTAGAATCTATCTCAAAGATGATACCTGATGGAATCAGAGGACATTTGAAGGTGTTAAGAAGATGATGATGTCATCCATGTGGTAGTATGAATGATCTTTCCTGACTAGGCATGGATGATAGAGGTTCTAAAATTTGTTCCTCCTCTTTCCACAACAACCGATGAACAAGAATTTGATCATCAGTTAGTCCTTCTGATTGTAATGTTTCAATTAGGACAGTTTCATTCTCAAATATTTCTCTTTTTGGTGTAGTGATTTCCTCAATATGTTCATTCACTACAATTGTAGCCAAAGTGGCAATGGTTTCTTGTTCTTCATCAGATTCAGGATACCAAATTTGTCCAAAAAATTTAGTTGAAAGTTGAGCTGGTGGATACAAAGAAATTTTCTTCAGGTCAACACCATTAGAAATGGTCATTTCCCCTTACCTACAGTCTATAAAAGCAGCTGCAGTAGCTAGCCAAGGTCGTCCTAGAATGATAGGGTATCCATTGATTGAATTTCTAGGCTACAACACTAAGAATTCTACAAGATATTCCCAAGAAGAGACTTCAATGGCTACATCTTCTAGGATACCTTTTGGTTTAGCAACTGACCTATTTGCCATTTCCAAAACTATGGTGGTAGGACTAAGAATTTTGAGCTACAATTTTTGCATTGTGTCCTTAGACATTACATTAATTGCAGCTCTAAGATCAATTAGCACATTAGGAATTTGCATAAACCCAATAGTAATTGTAACTATTGGACTACCTGGGTCACTATACCTGGGAGGAACTAGTTTCCCAGACAATAAATCAGCTAATTTTCCTTCTACCTGAACAGTTTTAGAAAAGGCCTTTTTTTTACCAGGTTTCTTGATACATAACTCCTGAATAGTCTTTTTGATTAAAGGCACATCCCTTATTGCTTGCAACAAAGGGAGAGAAATTGACATATTTTTAAGTTCTGTCACTAATTCTGATTTAGGGGCAGTATCAATATGATCAAATATTTCATGGTATGGTAATTCTACTAGAGAAGATTCCTACATTCTTTTTGTTATTTCTTCTTTTTGTTTTTGTTGCACTGTCTCTTGATTTGGAGTTTCTTGTTTCTCACTAGTTTATTCAATGGTGGGTGGAATAGGTTCAGGTAAAACCTTCCCTGAACACAACTGGATGTTACTATAGTCAAGTACATGAACTGCAACAGAGTCTTTAGACTCAGCCTCATAAACAGGGGATGTTTGTCTGGTATTATTTGGGTTAGTCACAGTCTGAGCTGGGAGTGGAGGTTGTTTCACTGGTTGTGTTTGTTGATGTTGTGCTCTTCCCTAAAAATTTGGATTAGGAGCGGGCAGCAAGTTTTGAGCTTGCCCTTGATACCTTTGATGTCCTTGATATGGTGGATATTTTTGTCCCCATCTTTGTCCTTGTTGTGTCCATTGTGGATGAATTGTATGCCAATATGGGTTCATCCACCCAGAATGTGACCAATCTAGAGGAGTTGTCCAAGGTTGGTTCCAAGGTTGTGCAGAGACTTTCGCATGTCCCCATGGCATATTCATATTCCAAGGAGATTGTCCCCAATTTGGAAACCGAGGAGCATTGGGATATTATCCATAGCCACCACCAGATCTCTGCCCAATAGCATTAAGTTATTCTGTTTGGGTACCCAAAATAGATTTTAGATGAGGCAACAAAAGACATTTATCTGTTGAGTGTTCCTTGGAACAATTCCACAAATAGAAGTTTTGTTTAAAGGGTAATCCTGCAAGGCATGCTTATTTCTACATCTCGAGAAATGAATTGCCAAAGGTGGTGTAGAATTGGGTTTTATGTTTTTCTCACCTAATGCAGAATTAAGTTGAACAAGGATATCAGTTTTTAAATTATCCATTTCCTCCATCAACTCCTTTATGTCACTATTGCCAGAATTTCACTTTTTTCTTCGTTGGTGAGTGCAGGAACAATTTTTGCATAACTCCACAATATCTTCAATGTCAAGTTGATCTGTCTCCTCTTCCCATTAAATCTAACACTTCTCTATATTCATCCTGCAATCCTCTTAAGAAGATAGGCTTTCAGAAATCTGGTTCTATAGGACCACATATCTTTTGGACAAAGGCAAAGAGATCAAGATAATCCTCTAAACTCTCATCTTCTTCTTGCTTGATATTTCTTGTTTTGTACTCTACAATAATCTTGATATTTATGTAAGAATGCAGTCTCCATGTCATCCCAAGTATGGATTGAATTAGGTTCAAGATTACTCATAAACCATCGGAGAGCAAAGATCCTTAAGCGTGGAAGGAAATAATTTCAATTTCTGATTATCATTTATGTAGTCATAATTTTGACATAACACTTTGAATTCAAATAGAAATTGATTAGGATCTAAAATAGTGCCCCTAAAAATTGGCAATATGGATGGAGAAATGGTTTTCATGGGAGCATCTAGATCTGGATCCAACTGTATGGTGTATTCAAAAGTCCTAGGAGAATCATCAACATTATTATGCCCACCTGGCGGTGGTGGTGCTGCTACCATAGTTGTTTTCTTTCTTGAGTCTGATGTGGATTGTTCAGGCTTATGGGTATGTCTAGCAGCAAGTGCTTCAAAAAATTATTTTTCTAATATTTCTAAAGCTTCAATTGATGAAGAAGGTATTTCTTGCTTAAGTCTCTCAGGGATTTCATACACAGGAAATTCTTCACCTGATCGTGAAGAACGCCTTGGTGGTACAGAACTGGTTCTGATAAAACTCCCTCTTTCGTCTCTTGGCCTATGCATTCATGCCTATTCACTAAATAAATTGAAATGCAGTATTTCAAAAATTTTAACACAATTCTTGACCCGTTTCACTTTTCCTAACACCGTGTGTTCGTTGGCAACGACGCCAAAAATGATGAGGGTCGTTGATCATTCATCATTTAGTAATTATATGTCAGTCCAGGGCGGTGTCCAAAGGTTGTATACGATATGAAGTGTCACAGTTGCAGGTTCAGTTCATCCAAGAACAGGATTTTATTGGTAGGTATGTTAGCAATGTTGGGGGTTGTTGTAATTTCCTAATTTCTAACAAAGGAAATCAAATTGCACAATCTAAAGCTGAATTTAAATTACAGCAAAATGAAACTGCAGAGTCTAAAATTGACAAGAAATAAAATGTTGCTGAATTGACCAAAAAGCAAATTGCAGGAAAGTAAATTGCAGAATGGAAATTCACACACACGCTTGCAAAAATTAAACCAATGATAAAACTCACAATTGTCTGAACATAAGTTGAATTTAAGAAACCAAATTAACGTTTATTATAGTAAAACTAAAAATGATATAATTCTGGAAATTACAGAAAATGCTAAAAATGATGCCATTACAGGTTAAATGCTAAAATATTGTTCTAACACATGATTAAACCTATTCTAGATGCTATGGTGCAATTTTGAAATGAAACTAATTCTGCAAATAAATATTGATAGAATTCTGCTGATCTACTACAACAAGAAATCAGCAAGAATTTTTTGTCACTGTGTTGTCCTTCCTCTGATCCTGCAAGTGGTCCTTGCTTCCAGAACTATAAGAGGGTGAAGAATTATACCAGGTAAATTAAATGTGCACTATCAACCATCAAATGCTAATAAAATTTGAAGAATGCACCTTTTATTCCATCTGAAACTGCATTACAATACTACAAGAAAAATTTGCAATTTATTGTAATGCTACAAAGACTTTATCTTCTGCTAATAACTATATCCTATTCCTCTATCCCTATTTCTCCATATATCTATCCTCTTATGCTCAACCATGCTGGGAGATTTATTTATAAGACAATTTTGATATATCTGTTTGCTAGGTTTCAAGGATTTCCAACTGTTTACAAAACAGTTTCCTGGAATGCAAGGTTATAATTTTTCAACCTTTATCCCTTTATCCCAGCTGGTCTGCCTATGGTGAAGGAAAGGATTACAAATAGGGTGGACTAATATGGTCAATTTAAAATCATGCTTTCCACGGTTTTGGGGCATTTTGACCATTTTTTATTGTTCTTGTGCTATTCCTTATTCTTGCACCACTTATTCCTGCGCTACTCTAGAATAATAGGCAGGTGACAATTTGTTGCTTATCTGTGCTCCAAACGCATAGGGATGAAGTTATTGACCATTTGGATTGTTTTTCCTTATCTTGTACACCCTTTTGCATTGGTGGCACGTGATGGAGTGACTAATTTCAAGCCCTGCTGTATATGTATAGCTGGCTGGAACTGTCACAGTCACAGCCTATTTTCCTGCACAGTCAACTACAGTGGACAAGTTCTTGGTGCCTTTTTCCATTTGAATTAGTTTAAATAGAGGAACACAATATTTTTAAGCACCAAATATTCAACAAGGTCTATATTATGATTCTGAATTACTACAATACTACTGATTAATTAACTGAAAACAGGTGAAATTACAGTAAAAATAGTAAAACAGAGTATATGCACTTTGTCATTTCAGAATATGCAAACACCATTATATAATACATTTTACCCATAATTAACATAAAAACATGGTAAAAAGGGTGAGTCAAATAGTTATAATGTATCAAAAAGTGTCCATGGATGAGGCAATTCCTGGCCTCATCACATAGATCAATGCCCTGGAGCAAGTAAGTTTGATTGGGTAATATAGGAGACCTATGGAGGCTCGACGAAAGTGATCCCCTATACTACAGAGGAATTTATAGGAAGAAATTCCAAGGAGATCAAAATACTAGTGGAGAATATTTTTGATGCATTAAATCATCTGAAGGGAGATCATATGGATAGGCAAGAAGTGGAATCTGAGGTAGAGGAGACCCAAGAGAAGGACTTAGAGGAGAAAAATTAGAGGAAGGAGTAGGAAACTGATAAGATAGGCAAAGATACCTAGGAGGTAGAGGTGAACCACCAAGATCAGTGTACCCCCAAACTAGAAAAAAAGAACCTACTAATCAAGAATCTAAGAGTTTGGAATCATCTCCATTGTCAAAAGACCAATTAACCTGGAGATCCAGGTTGTTACCCCAAATGCTAAGACTGACCCATCCAATATGGTTACAAGAATCCAAGTGAAACCCAAGGAAACCTCACCTAAAGTAGATGTATGGGGATATGGTTTGGTAGGAAGAGGTAAACCTAGCAATGTTGCCTTGAGGCAGAAAGAAGCAAAGTGAGGAGTGGTTGATGGTACTCAAGCAGTATTACACTTTGGGGTGAAGGCTCAAGGATCCAAAGCCCATAAATGAAGATTCTATTATGGAATATACATGGGAGTAATCCTATAAAAATGAGAGCTCTGTATGCTCTTAGACAATAACACAAACCAAATATGATATTACTACAAGAAACTAAAATGGAGGAGAGTAGAGTGATCCTTTTAAGAATACGACTTGGAGAGAAGTTAAAGTAGTAGCCCAGGAGACCACTGGAACATCAAGAGGGCTGATGATTATGTAGAAAAATAATTTGATTGATAGTAGAGTGATTCTAATGTCTAGTTGGTTTATTTATCTCCTATGTTTGGATAAAACCATGCAAGGAGAGTGGATCTTAACGAATGTATATGCTCCA
Organism: Wollemia nobilis; assembly: GCA_028583015.1. NCBI lineage: Eukaryota > Viridiplantae > Streptophyta > Pinopsida > Araucariales > Araucariaceae > Wollemia > Wollemia nobilis. The sequence goes on along the minus strand of JAQPPZ010016892.1, from coordinate 2,401,063 downwards.
GTTAGACAGATACTAAAAAGAGTTCTCTAGGGTTATCTAGCTAAACTGAGAGATATGATCCCCAAATACCCTTGGATTGTGGTAGGGGATTTCAATTGCTACCTTAATCCTGCAGATAAATTTAGGGGATCTCAAAGAATAATTGTTGATATCTATGAGTTTAGAGATTTTGTTGATCAACATGAGCTGATGGATGTGGACATGCGTAGATTCTCCTATACATGGTCTAAAAAAAGATTTAAGGAAAACCAAATTCATATCATATTAGATAGGTTTCTTATTTCTCAAGAATGCCTAGAGAGGTTTGGGTACTCTTCATTAATGAAACTACCAAGAACCGGGTCTAACCACAACCAAATTTTGTGGGAAATTGGGGAGGACTCTAAGAAAAATACATCAGACCCTTTCGATTCGAACTTATGTGGCTCTAACACTATGATATCAAGGATCTAGTTGCCTAATGGTAGGACAAAAAGTATAATGGTTCGAAACTGGCCCAAGTGGTGTGTAAACTGAGGATTATGAAGGCTAACATTAGAGAGTGGAACAAAACTTTCTTTGGTAATATTTTCACAAAAAATGCAGAACTAAAAGATAATATCAATGAACTGTAGAATAAGCCAAAGTCAGATCAGCTTATAGAAGATCTGAGAAACCAGAATAAGGAGTTGTTAGTCGAATACCACACGGTGCTGGGATTTGAAGAAACCTTTTGGAGGCAAAAATCTAGACTGCATTGGTTGGAGGGTGACAAAAATACAAAGTTCTTCCATTTCTCTACTCTTTGCCATAGGAGTACTAAAAAAATTAAGGAGATCAAGATGGTTGATGGGTCTAACACCAAATATATGGAAGACATAAGGAGGGAAGCGACCAAGTTCTTTAAATCATTTTCTAGAAGATGTAAATCCTACTATTGAAGAAGAGGACTCTCTGTTGGTGGTCATTCCACCCTTTGCCACTGAGAATCTTAATGGATTCTTACTCAACCCTTTTATAGAGGAAATTAGAAAGGCAGTTTTTGACATGGATGGTAACAGCTCCCCAGGACCGGATGGCTTCCTTGCTGCTTCCTTTTAGAATTTTTGGGATATCCTAGGCATTGATGTAGTAGAAGCTATAATTGAGGCTCAAAAGGACATGGAAATCCCAAAAGGAGTTACTGCTACATTTTTAGTCCTCATCCCTAAACTAGTGGGAGCAATGGAATTTTCAAGTTTCTGCCCTATCAGTTTATGTAACACTATGATGAAAATTATCACGAAAATAATCACCAATAGGTTGAAGGTTATCCTTCCATTCATCATTGATATGAACCAAGGATTTTTTGTGAAATGGCGGCAAATACTAGATGGTATCATCATAATTCACAAAGTTATTCATTCAATGGTGGCTAGTAAGGAAGCAGGTATGTTACTAAATCTAGATATGAATAAAGCCTACGACTGGGTCTCATGGCGTTTTCTCACCAAGATTTTGGGTAAGTTTGGTTTCTGTCCCCAGTGGATTAAGTTGATTTTTAGTTGTATCTCTACCACAATATTTTTTTTCATGGTGAATGGATCACCATCCGGTTACTTTAAGAGTGAAAGGGGGTTGTGACAAGGAGATCCTTTGTCTCCATACTTATTTATTATTTTAGTGAAAGCATTGGGTAGTAATATTTCAAAATTTATGGTAGAATGTCGATTGGGAGGTTTCAAACTAGCCTCAATAGCAGAGCCAGTGTCTCACCAATATTTCATGGATGATACGATCATTGTTTCCAAAGGCTTGGTGCCTTAGGCTAGGAAGCTGAAGAGAATTCTAACCAAGAATGAGATGGAAGCAGGACAGTACATAAACTATAAGAAGAGTAGCATCTATTTCTTTAACACGCCTGGTGGGAGGGAGGAAATAATAGCTAACCTCTTTAGATGTGGAAATGAGCTTTTACTGATAACTTTTCTAGGTATGCCTATGTTTGAAGGAATAATGAAGGCTACTTTGTGGAACTCAGTCATTGACAGGATCTCCAAAAAGTTAGCATGGTGGAAGGGCAGCCTTCTCAGCTCCGTAGGGAAAGCCTTACTAGTTCAAACTACTTTACAAATCATTCTAGTCTACTGCATGTCTGTATTTAGAATGCCTACAAAGGTCTGAGCTACACTAGAGTAAATTTAGTGCAACTTCTTGTGGTCAGGTTTGGAGGAGAGAAAGAGAATTTTGTTGGTAGCATGGAATCAGGTGTGTGCAAGAAAATATCAAGGGGGCCTAGGGCTAAAGAGAATGAAAGAAATGAACCAAGCTCTTATTGGAAAACATGTTTGGATATTTTTCAATAATGATCAATTGGGATGGGTAAAACTTCTTAAGGCAAAATATATCAAAAATAATCAGGACTTCCTGAAAGCTAATAATCTCCCTAGAGGATCCTATTTATGGAATTGTTTGCTTGAATGTCATGAGGTAGTCAATAAAGGCATCAGATGGAGAATTGGTAATGGGAGACAAGTGAACTTTTGGCAAGATCCATGGTTGGAATAATCCCCTCTGTAAGATAACTTAAACCTTTGGATCCTCAACACAAACTTTTCGAGGAAATGGGAGGAAAAGTAGAGGATTTTCTTGTTGTAGCACAAGAAACTTCCTCTTGGAAGAAAATCACAGTTTAAAATACTTCAGAGCAATAGAATGTGGCCCTGACCAAACTCAATGATTCTTTAAGGGTGTTCCTGATCATTCCAGGGGGAGGAAGAGACAAGGTGATTTGGGGTAAAACTACAAGTGGGATCTATTCAGTGAAAACTGCCTATAAATTAATCCACTCAGGATTCAATGGTTGGACTCTGACTTCTATTATTTGTTTAAAGAATTTAATACCAAAAATAGCTTTCTTCTTTTGGTTGGCAGTTCAAAATAAGATTCTGACAACAAATAATCTGCAAAGGAGAGGTTTCCAATTCATAAATCGATGTATCATGTGTGAGAAAGCAACAGAATCTGTAAGTCATATCTTTCTAACTTGTGAATTTTCTTGTGCAGTTTTCCAAATGATTCTATCCAAATTTCATATAGATTGGGTCCGCCCAAATAGCATGTCTGACTTCTGCATACAGTGGGATTCCCCCTTCTGGGTGAAACTTTTGAATTGGCTCTGGAAGCTCAGCTTACCCCATTTTTTATGGGGGATATGGATAGAGAGAAATAAGAGAGTATTTAAAGGATGAAAGAAATATCCCATGTTATGTGGTAATAAAATAATCAAAGCTCTGAAATAAAATTGGAAAACCTTTTACTTAAAAAATGAGACCTTGTCTCCTAGGGAAAGGAGGATTTTGTGGAACTAGGGAGAGGAACCTCCAGATCCAGTCATTGCAACCAACCCACGGGATGGTGTCAAGTGGATACCCCCCATAAAAAAGTGGATTAAGTTCAATTTTGATGGGGCAGCCAAAGTAAATCTAGGGGTTGTAGGAGCAGGAGGAGTTCTGAGAAATGAGGAAGGAAAAGTGGTCCTTACCTTTGCAAAGCCTTTCGGAACTCAAACAAATCATTTTGTAGAAGCCCAAGCCTGCATGCAGGCAATGAGAATTGTCATACTAGAGGGTTATAAGGAAGTAATATTTTAAGGGGATTCACTTAATATAATCAAGGAAATTAAGGAGGATAAATACCCTAGCTAGACCATCTCGGAGCTTATTTTAGAAGGAAATATTCATAAATCCCATTTGGTTAGTGACCGAATCCAACACACACGTTCAGATAAGGGAACTAGACAGCATATCTAATGGTAAATATTATAGTTTCTATTGGGGAGATGCAAATTTAGAAGGATAACTTCCCTCAATAATTATTGGTGTTGGCTTCTAAAGAAGATCTAAGATCAAACCTTTTAGAGCAATAGGAGATTAGAGTGGTTGATGATGAGTAATCTGGCAGATGAAATTAGGCATAGGGACAAAAGGTAACCCATTTTATGGTGCCTGGGAAGTGATAAGTGTACGGTACAATAGCCTAGTGTTATGTTTAGTAAGTGCTAGGTGTTGTCTAATTTTTGGTTTATCCTGAATAGTCCAGCAAGAAGTATAGGACTATGGACTCTAAGTATGGCTTAATGTGGGTCTTGGGAAGATCCATTTTGTATTTTTATTATACGGGATTGGAGCTAGAACCAGCCCATTTTGACTATGTAAAAGGTTTGTGGACCTTATAACCACCTCTACCTAATACCAAAAATATATATATAAATTTACTCAACATAGTTCTTATTAAAAAAAATTCAAGTAACATTTTAAGTAGATGAGGACAAAACTTTGGAGTTAATTAAAAATGAAAAATCTACATGAACAGATGAATCAGGGTTGCACTGAGTTGTGGACAGGCGGGAGAGCGGAGGATGTCGATGGGCGGGAAGTCTGCAGGGGAGATCGGGAGCGGCGGTGGTTCGGTTCTTGGACGCAGCGGAGCAATCGGAGGGCATCAAGAATCCGGTGGAGCGGAAATGCCCGGGCCCATTGAAGATGACCGGGCTGGCAACGGTATTGGTCGAGGTAAGGACCCACCAGACAAAGGGGGTGGTGGGGCTCAAAAGTCTTATGCCCAGGCAGTGGCCTCAGAAACCCTAAACGGGTTTTTTACCAAAGAGTTGTTTTCGGTTGGGGATGAGCTGGACATCCCGACGAAAGTTCTTTCAAGCTTCATGGAGTTTGAGAAATTTACCCTAATAGGTAAATTCATTGGAGGCCATCCCGACATGGAAACTATCCAAAAATGGGCAGCAAGCAAATGGAGGACTTCTGGCCATTTGGAGCTGGCGGCCCTATCCCGGGGTTTTTTTGCCATTAGATTGAACAATAAGGAGGATTACTGTAAAATTCTGGCTGGCGGGCCATGGTTTTTGGGCCGCAGAAGTTTATTTCTCAGGAAGTGGGACATGGATTTCAGTCCGGAGACCCAAAACATCAACATTGCCCCAATATGGGTTAGGCTCCCGAATCTTCCCCTCTTTGGCTGGCATGAAAATGTCATAAGAGGTATTGCACGTTCCATTGGGGAGTTGGTCACCATTGACCCTCCCACCCGAGCTCGAACAAGGTTCGTCCAGGCCCGATTTTGCGTTCTGGCAGATTTGGAGGCAGAACTCCCAACTTCCATCACTCTTCGGTCTGGAGGTACCATTCTTCATAAACAAGCAATTGTCTATGAAAATAGACCAGCTTTCTGCACCCAGTGTCGGTCCCAAGGGCACCTCCAGTCCCAGTGTCCTCTTCAAAAATCGAGAAAATAGAAACGTGAAAATGACAACCCCCTGGAGCACAAGGAAGATCAGGCAAAGCAACCACATCTCCCAGACGTGAAGGGCCATGGATCCCCAGGCCCCTCTAGAGATTGTGGCGGACTCTCTCAGCCTGAAGAGAATCCCTCTCTCCAATCGGACCCCGAGCATCTTGAGGCTGACAACCAACAAGGAGCAGACTCCCACTTGGAAAGTGAACCGCAGGAAGAGATGGAATGGACACCTTCCCAAGTTTTGACTCAGGCTGTTCCTCTGCTCCAAGATACGGGTCATCCCGATTTTAGTCAGTCACAGACGCTGCTAGAAGATTACCTCTTAGGAAGGAGGGGTGAACAGTCCGATCACATTAGCCCCCGAAATACGAGGAGCCAAAAGCAAAGTGTGGATTTTGGTAGTGAGAGGAAGCAGGGCCATCCTCCTAACAAGGAAAGGCGAGACAAAGAGACTGCAACTGACGTTGCAAATGGAACCCAACGTTTGTTGGTTCTGGATGACTGTGACACACAGTCGGACGAAGCACATGCATCAAAACCTCCCCCTCAACAAGGAAGGGGAGGCAAGAAAAACTTCAAACTGTCCAGATGAAAGTCCTCTCATGGAATGTGAGAGGACTGAATGGTGCAGCCAAGCGAAGGTTAGTGGCTGATCTCCGTAGGAGGATTAACCCTTCTATCCTTATTTTGCAAGAGACCAAGCTTGATGCTATCTCCTCTGACAAAGTGGCGAAGGCCATTTGGGCCAAGGCAAATTGTCTGTCCAGCCCTGCAGTGGGAACAGCGGGAGGACTCATGGTTCTATGGGACCCTTCGAGGTTTGAGGGCAGCTTGCTGTCAACTTCCAACAGAATCATCAATGTACTGTTCCAGTCCAAAACCTCCAATTTTTCCTGGATTCTGTCCAACGTTTATGCTTCAAATTCTGCCACAGAGAGAGCAAAAATGTGGAAAGCTATCTCTCTGATGAGGGAGAATTTTAGCAACTTTCCTTGGGTTTTAGGGGGTGACTTCAATTGTCCCCTTCATCCTTCGGAGAAAAAAGGAGGGTCTGACCACTCTAGCCGCAGCTTGGAAGATTTCAGAGATTTTGTCTCTGCTAATGGACTGCTTGACATCGAACTCAAAGGGGCTTCCTTCACTTGGAGTAACAGAAGGATTGGGGGTGGTTTGATTCAAGTCAAACTTGACAGATTCTTCATTTCCCCAGAAGCCATTCCCATCCTTGGTGGGGCTATCCTTTCGGCTCTTCCAAGGATTGGGTCTGACCATAACCCTATTTTCTTGGAGGCGAACGATGGGCCTATTTTTATGACCCCTTTCAGATTCGAATCCATGTGGATTTCCCACAAAGACTTCAAAGGATTGGTTTCAGCGTGGTGGCAATCGAAGGTGGAAGGAAGCGCTCCTAAGAGAGTGGCTTTAAAGCTCAAAATGGTCAAAGAAAAACTGAAGATTTGGAACAAAGAGGTTTTTGGCAACATTTTTGAGTCCAAAAAATCCATCGCTGAGAACCTGAAGGTTGTGGAGGAAAGGATGGCTATCGAAGGTTACACTGAGGGTCTCAGGGAGGAAGAGCGGAGCCTTTTGGTGGACTTTCATTCTATTCTCGCTAGGGAGGAAACGTTTTGGCACCAGAAATCTCGTGACCTGTGGTTGAAGAATGGAGATTCCAACACGAGATTTTTTCATGCGTCTACTATGAGGCACAGGGGGGCCAACAAGATCAGAGAAGTGACTTGTAAGGATGGGCACATTACCAGGGAGATTGAGGAAATCAGGAGCGAAGCGGTTAATTTCTTTCAGGATTTGCTTGGCTCTCCTCCGGATAGCAACCTCCAGGTCCAGAAATCTATGCTCGCCAATTTTTTGACTAAAGTTCCCCATGAGGTAAGCATGAAACTTCTGGAACCTTTTTCCTCGTCTGAGATTAAGGAAGCTTTGTTCTCCATGCAACCAGATAAGGCCCCTGGGCCCGATGGTTTCCCCCTCGATTCTTCCAAGTCATGTGGGAGGTCGTGGGCCCGGATGTGTGTGATGCTATTCGGGTAATCCAAGCGTCCAGATCTATCCACCCGAAACTCAATTCCACCTTTCTTGCCCTCATTCCTAAGTCTCCTTCCTACAAAATTTTCTCTGACTATCGGCCCATTAGCCTGTGCAATGTTTTTTACAAGATCCTTACCAAGTCTATAGCCAATAGACTCAAAACAATCCTCCCCCTCCTGATTGATCCTTGTCAGGGAAGCACTGTCAAAGGCAGAAACATTCTTGATGGTGTTATCACTATCCATGAGACCCTTCATTCCGCTTACCGCTCTAAGAATGCTGCTCTTTTTCTTAAGCTCGACATGAACAAAGCCTTCGACCGTGTCGACCAAAATTTTTTGTGTGCAGTCCTCCTCAAGTTCGGCTTTCATCCCCACTGGATTGACCTTGTCTACAACTGTATATCCACTCCCTTTTTTTTTGTCTTGGTCAATGGGTCCCCAGCTGGGTATTTCCAAAGCTCCAGAGGCCTCAGACAGGGCGATCCTCTTTCTCCCATCCTGTTCATTCTTCTGGCGGAGGTTCTGAGTTGGTCCATGAAAGAGGCTCTTCGACAGAACAAGATTTTTGGCATCTTGCCGACTTCTAGAATTAATCCTGTCACTCATCAACAATTTGTGGATGACACCCTCATCTCCACTGGGGCGTCCGTTGCTCAAGCCAAGTCGCTCAAGAGGATCCTGTCTCGTTATGAGCAAGCTACAGGGCAAAAGGTCAATTACATCAAGAGCAAAATTTACTTTATTAACACTCCTCTACGCAGACAAATTTGGATTGCTAGAATTCTTGAATGCACTATTGATTCCCTCGCCTACGTCCTATCTGGGGTTGCCTCTATCTTATAGCGGACGGGCCAGTGGGGACATGTGGAACATGATTCTTGAGCGCCTACACAGGAAACTCGGCACTTGGAAGGGCAAACTCCTATCGCAAGCTGGGAAAGCCACCCTTACCAAAGCCTGTCTTCAGGGGATCCCGACCTACTTCATGTCGGTGTTCATGCTTTCGAGTGCAGTCCACTCCAAGATTGAGAAGATTCAGAGGACCTTTCTTTGGTCTGGTAACGAAGAGAAATCTAGACTTCCCCTTGTAGCCTGGGACAAGGTGTGTTCGAGGATAGATCAAGGCGGCCTGGGGTTGAGAAGATCCAGACTTATGAATTTGGCTCTGATCGTGAAGCACGCTTGGAGGATTATGTCTAGCGACCCGATGGAGTGGGTTACGCTGGTTAAAATGAAGTATCTTGGCCCCACTCCCTTCTTGGATGTTGAAACATCCTCCGTGGCATCGATCTTTTGGAAATCTGTGCTCCAAACCCGGCATTTGATCAGTCTGGGAGCCCGCTAGATTTTGGGTGATGGCAACTGCATTTCCTTTTGGAAGGACAGGTGGGCGACTGAAGAAGCCCTTGGGTCGAGGGCGGACCTCGCTGGGCTGAGAAGCTTGACCGACCCTAACGCCCAGCTCAGGGTGGCAGGTTTCATAGATCGGAGCACCTGTTTCCCTCGGTGGAAGCTTCCTATTGTGGAGGGGTTTAATAATGAGGTTACCTTCCTTGATAATATCCTTCAGTCGGTTTTAATTCCTTCTGCCAGAAGGAATGACAGTATCATCTGGAGTGGTACAGAGGATGGGCGTTTCTCTGTTAAATCAGCTTATGAGCTTCTCACCACCAAGACTGCTCTGGACTACAGGTGGAATACTGTTTGGAGGAAAGGAGTTGTTCCTAAAATCAACTTCTTCATGTGGATTGCTTTCCACAATAAAGCCTTAACTATTGACAACCTTCACAAGAGAGGTTTTGCCTTCCCCAACAGGTGTTACTTGTGTTTAGCAGATTGTGAGACGAGGGATCATTTATTCTTGCATTGCCCATTTTCCCACTCTATTTCAAGCATTGTCCTATCCTCCTTCCAGATCCTTTGGTGCTCTCCCCGATCCCTTAGAGATGCTTTTCATCAATGGCCTAATCCTTTCAAGAATCCCAAGCTCCGCTTCCTCCTCGAGGCCTCCTTCCACCATTTAATTTGGCAAATTTGGTTAGAGAGGAATGCCAGAATCTTTGGCAGAGCTCCTAGAGGGCCCCCTTCTGTTGCTCAAAGGGCGTTATCTTACGCCATTGAGAATTCTATTGTTGTTCCCAGTCCCCGTCCCCATCTTTCGAGCGAAGAAGCTATTCTCAAAATGATGAATCTCTGGCCATTTCTGGAGGTTGTTAAAGGGCCCTGTCGAAGGAATGTTGTGTGGACCAAACCCCCCGCGGGGTGGATTAAATTAAACTTTGATGGAGCGGCTAAGGGGAATCCTGGGCCCGCTGGCGCTGGTGGGGTTGTCCGTGATCATGACGGGAATATTGTGATGGCCTATTGTGAAGATTTGGGCTCCCAGACGAATCACTATGCTGAAGCCCGAGGCGCTCTGAATGGTATATCCCCGACCTCTTATCATTGAGGGTGACTCGCTCAACATCGTGAATTACCTTCTTGGCACCAAAAATCCATCTTGGAAAGTCTACAACATCATCCTCGAGGCTAGATCTCTTCTCTCCTATCGCGGTAGATGGAAAGCAAATCATATTTTGAGAGAAGGAAATCGCGTGGCTGACCACATGGCCAATAAAGGGCTCGCGACCACGTGCCCGGTTGTGTGGCGGTCTCGCTTCCCATCCGAGGTGGAAAGGTTGGCCAGGGCAGACATCCCTTCCTGATGTTTTCCTTACGTAGTTTTTGGAAGGCCCATTCCGACGTGTTTTGGGGATCGTGATTAGCTGTCCTTGGTGTCTGTCTCTTTGTTTTTGGCTTCTTTTTGGGTTTCTCTCGGGTCTGTCCTATTTTCTTTTTGTTGTTGGGTCTCCAGGCCTAAAAGCCCTTTTTGTTGTTTTCAAGTCTGCAACATTAGGATGGTTTTATTTTCATTTAGGTTTATTGTTACAGCCAAGAGGTATGATGCATCATTAGAAAGTTGGCTAATTTTGTACATAAGGTTTTGGGATCCTCTATAAAAACCCACTGTTAATATATTATAATAATTACCAAAAAAAAAAAAATCTACATGAACAATTCCTATTAATGTTAAAGGTACAAAGTTTCAAAATTATATCAATGTCAGCAACAAATCTAACTTATGGATTTCTATTATGAACTTAGTTGAAAGAGAGGACCTCAAACAAATAGAAAATAAGCTTCAAAATATTCTTCAAGAGTTTAATATGGCTATTTTTAAGTGGAAGGATGGGTTGGTTTAGAACCTACCAAAATGTGGTGGATAATAGATTAATTTGGGATATAAGGATTTAGATAAATCAAAATCTCTTATGCTAAATATTTCCTTGAAATAATTTTTGGTAACTTGAGGCCCTCCCTAAGACCTCAAAATTCCTTTGGTTAGTAGTAAAGCAATATTATTACAAGCAAGAGTCTACCAAGAAGAGAATATCATGGATGTTTTAGGTGTTCCTCTTGTAATATGATCTAGAAATATCAAATTATTTACTTCTTCATTTTCCTTTTTCTTGCACCATTTAGGGATGTCTTTTCATAAATATGATAATATATTGGGTAGCAAACATTGGTTTAATCACTACAAAGCTAAAGCATTATGCATCCTATAGAGGATTGGTCCCATTATTATTTTGTTGGAATTTAAAGCTTGAAATGAATAATAAAAAAAATTAAAAATAAATCTCAAAATCATGCTCAAATTCATAAATATATTATTGTGTTCTTGCACAATGGTTGCATGCATCATGTTGATTATAGAAATTCTTTAGTGTGGAAAAATAGGTGTTAGTATCTTGATAAAAGAATGAATATATATGCAAGGGTCATCTATGACAATGGATTTAACACAAAGGATCTATGATAATCTATGGTAAAATGGAAATATCCACAAGTTGGGTTCATCAAAATTAATTTTGATGATACTTCCAAACGAAATCTAGAAAAATATGAGGGAGGTAGTATTTTAGAAATAATGAAGGAAAATTTACCCTTACTTACTCAAAATCATATGGAACTAAACTAACTACACAAAGGCTATGACACTTCTTATAGGTAATAAAATTATCATTGAAAATGGATGAATATATATTTCAATCGAGGGGGATTCACAAACTAGTATTAATGCTTCAAGAAAAATGGATGTGGGGATTGAAGCAAATTTAGCATTACCAACTATGTTGGAGGCAGTACCTTGGAAATGTCAACATATCTATAGAGAAGGAAATTAGATAGCATTGAATTTATCCAAACATATTAATATTAATATTGGAAAATTCAAAAATCTTATAAGCAAATAGAATGAGTGGGATTTTGTCAAGTATAGAAAATGACATAAAGGAGTTGATTATGGAAACATGGTATTTTGAGGAAGATGAAAAATATCTTTGATAGATAGGCAAATGAAGAATATATTTGATAAAAGGTAAGTTAGGTGTGGTTTAGTTAACCTAAAAATAAACCTTCTCTATTTTAAAAGGTGACTGCAAAGCTTTAAATATAAGGGAGATGTAGTTGTTGGTTGAGCACTCTTAATATATAATCCTGGATGAGGTAAGTGTTATTTCTTCTTTCTTTCTTTCTTTATCTCGATTGGTGAGGTGAGCACCCATATCTCTCCCAATTCCTATGGGCTAAAGGAGAGTGAATAAGTAACATGGACCTCCTGATTATCGATAGGTCGAATACTCTTTTTCAAAATAGAGAGGAAGCTATCTCCCTCAACTATTAGAAAAATAATGTAATATTTTAATATTTTGATGGAAGTAGTCCCAATAGAAGCCACACATAGATTATTAAATAATAATGGACATCAATACATTATAATTAATGTGTTTACATACAACCTAGGTGTTGTAGGTGAGTTGGAGAGGAGAGGGCAATCCTCCAAGGGAGGTCCCAGGTTCAAATCTCCACCCTACCAAAAAGCTAAATTGGGTATCTAAAATCCAATTGATAATGTTGGTGCGGGCAGGGTCGAGTGTGACCCCCGGGTGACTTTGACGGTGTAGAACCCCTTGTTCGTGGTCTCTCAGACCAAGGCGGCTCCGCAAGGGGTTTTTCGCTTAAAAAAAAAAAAAAAAGTGTTTACATACATAAATTTTTATCTATCATTATCCCTATCCTATAATATTATTATTAATCCTCTATGTCTCCTCACCCCATATTCATAAGTTTATAATACCTAACACCTTGTCCACCCTTTATCCTCCCACTAACTTTCTAACAATTAACATGTCATCCTCCTCCACTAACTTCAAACTTTAATATTGAGTCGTTCACTCCTCTTAATTTATTTATTTTGATACATTAGGTTTATGGTATATTTAAACTATGTCAGTGCAAAAAAAAAGTTAACCTAACACTAGTTTTTTAATTGTTATATGGGATTGAGATGGACCCCACCTGTATTACATCCTGGCCACATAATGGTATTACAATAGTTTTGAAACTATATGTATCGCTTGACAAGATTTGAACCTAGGTATCCTCCTTGAAAGTTGAGGAATATAACTGGTTGAGTTAATAACATCTGATAACCTAATATTGCTTTAACATTATAACAATGCTACGTTAATATGAATAATATTAAAATATATTCAAAAGGAACAATAGAAATCAAAAAAGAAAAGAATAAATATTCCCTCTTATTTCATTTTCATTCCTACACTTGTTACACATAATAAGATCAAGACTACATATTAAGCAATAGACGAGTCTTATTATCACCAATATATTTGGCCACCCTATCTAAAAATCAAGTCAGTCATAAATGAATACAATTAAATAATAGGGAAATTCAAAAGTAATAACAACAAAAGAAGATATGGATATACAAATAATAGGAATAGATATGTTAGAAGTGTGAAGTTACAAGATGAGGTAAGTATTTTTCTTCACTAAGATTTAACGAATGATTTAACTTCTTTATATACTTTTATATTACTTGTAAAACAAAGTACAACTCAAACCCTCAGGTTTGAGTTTATTTTTATAAATTTGAAAATTACTTCTAATAAGTTTATGATGGATTTGCAAGATCCTAAATTAGAAATTTATATTGCAAAAAAACATTGGAAAATTGTGAAGATTAGTAAGTAATAAATTATATAATTGAGAATTCTAAAATGTGCAAGGATTTTGAACTTTAATTTTTTAAATAACATGAAACCCTTAAATTTGTAAAAGATATATCAAAAAAAATTAAATTTATCTTTCTAATATTTTTGGCTAATTTAAGGATTTTCCATTGATGATTGGAGCATTTGAATTGCATGTTCTTTTCTTACTATACCTACAAAAATTTCAACAATATTTTTCAAAAAAATATAGATTCTACTTGCCCCATATGTGATCTATTCAACCTATAAATCCATTGGATAATCTCTATATGTACAAATGTCTCAACAATTTCCTTCAATTGTTTTTACAAACTCTATTTGTCAAGATGTGATGTTTTCAAGATCTCATTCTAAAGCCATTGTGATTCCCTCTTTGATTGAATCATGTTGGTATTTTGATTTATTCCATTAAAATTTATACTTGAACAGAATCATTTGAGAGACCTCATCTATGAAAACATTTGTATATACCACCATTCCAAGAGCTTGATACCTAGCTTATATTGCAAATTGCAAGAAACTTTTGGTAAGTCAAGATTGAAATATTTTTATTAATAATATATTTTACACCTAATATTTGATATGCATGTATATGGTACATATCCAAATATTAATAAGACTTTGAACCTATATATAATGTAGGATCTTTGAAAAATAAAGAAATAATTAAGATCAATATACTTATATTTTAGAAATGAGTGTGTGAGTATAAACAATGAACAATTATGAGTGGGAGGATGAGTAGGGAGCAAGTGTAAGTGCAAAAAAGGATCAAGATAAAGTGTGAGTGTGAGTGTGAGTGTGAGTGTGAGTGTGAGTGTGAGTGTGAGTGTGAGTGTGAGTGTGAGTGTGAGTGTGAGTGTGAGTGTGAGTGTGAGTGTGAGTGTGAGTGTGAGTGTGAGTGTGAGTGTGAGTGTGAGTGTGAGTGTGAGTGTGAGTGTGAGTGTGAGTGTGAGTGAGAAAGTATCAAGTGCAAGAAGGGTGTTAGCTTCACCTTTTCTTGTTTCCTACCTTTGGGGAAGATCAAGGAGTGAGTGCAAGCAGGGAGTGAGTGCATGCAAGGAGCAAGTGCAAGTCTTACCTTTTTTTTTAATATTTTGTAAGTTTAAGGTAAAAAATTATTATGAATGAAATATAGGTATCATGGAAGGAAAGTCATTTATGAATTCCCTACCTAAAATTAATGATGTCCTTTCTAAAAATATGGATTTCCTAGTTGGTGACATAGAAGAAGAGTGAATCTATGACAATCCCTATATAAATAGTAGATATTAAATAATGAGTACTTCAAGAATGAGATTATCAAGCATTGATAATGGTTCTTGAATGAAAAGGGTTAATATGATTATATTTTGTGGTTCCAAGAGCCTAATTTCTTTCAAATGGTTATGTTATGGTGAAATGAAATAAGGTCTGGATGATTGTGTATGTACAAATTTACAGGTTTGAATTACCATATATATAGATTTATTCAAAATAAAGGGACAAACGAAGATTTGGAATACCAATTTTTTTTAGTCACATATTTAAAACAAAAGAGAAAATTAAATTTAGCCTCAAAATTTTATAAGAGATAATAGAAATCAATGGAATGGATCAAGATAATTGTGTGCAAGAAAAAAAAATACTTCTTAGTTATCATAATACATTGAAAAATGACTCTTCCCAAAAATTTAGGTAGAGATCAAATGGCATTATCTCAACCATTTAAATTCCTCAACCTTAAAGGAGGAGACCTGTGTTCAAATATTGCCAAGATATATGTGCATAATTACCAAGTGGTTGGTAATACCACTATCTGGTCATGATGTAGTACAGGTGGGGTCAGTTTCAAATCTCATATAATTGATTAAAAAATAGTGAGAGATGCCTTAAGGGGATAGAAATATCAAAAAAAATTATACATATTGGCATTTTTTAAATAATAAATATTTCAAATCAAAATGGTGGAAGTATTTAGAAAGAAGAAGATATTAGGAAGCAAGAAACTAATTATTTCAAATATATTTTGTAATAATTTGGGCAAGATAAGAAGGCTCAAGTTATGGAGCAAGTGAGCACGAGTGACAAACAATTGGTCATGGTCACTTGCTCTTGAATGTTGATTCATGAGTGTTACATTATTAAGTTTCCCTCTCAACTCCATAAATTTATTCTTCTCTAGTAATCTTAATGGGGTTATCACATGTGTCCTCATCAGACTGTACAAAAATATTATTCTTAATTTGTAATTGTGGACATTGATTTTTGTCATACCCTTGCCTCTTACAATAGTTACAAAAATTTTCAGTTTGAACAAGAGGGAATAAAAAAGAAAAGGAAGAAGAAGAAAATGAATTTTTAGAAGTAGGGGATGAGTGAGAAGTGGGAGTAATAGAAGAATAGTAATAAGGTCTCCTGCATCCTTGTTGGTCTGTGTGCAAATCTTCTATCGAACTACCTAAAGAGTAATGAGGCTTCCAATGTTGTGTAACAAACTTCTCCTCAGTGAGCTACACATGATTGAAGGCATCATCCAATGTAGTGCAAGTAGTATATTTCATCTCTCTATAAAAGTGTGCAAGAAGACCACTTTTAAATTTTACAATCAAAACATCATCAGGATCTAAAATACCAAGTAAGACTCGAAGACGATTGAAATGATGAATGAAATATTATATATATTACCTCTTATCTTGATGGAGGTGTAGCCATTGATTTATTAATTCCTCCTCATAATTTTATGGATAAAATGAGGCCTTCAAATTTTTTGCCATCTCCTCCCATGCACGAATTGGATTTTGAGTTCTTTGATGATTGGAAATGAGGACTTTGACGATGTTGCAAATTTTAAGTTTTACAAAGGAAACATTTTCATCATCAGGGGTGCGACTGTATTCAAACCAGATCTTGGGAGCCTTCGTATATTTTGAATTCACATCTTACATGAGGTGGATGGGAGGAAGAGTGAATGTTTTGCAACATGATAGCCATTTCGATAATTTTTTCATTTTGAGTTGCAGTGGTTTCAGCTAATTTTTCAACAATGGTCATGTTGGTGACCATGGGTTTACTACGAGTTGCCAAGGTTTACTAGGTGCTAATTCAAGAAGTAAATTTATAATAGGCAGGAAAAAAATTTGGGTTCAAATATTAAGGGGTCCTCCCCCTCTGATTGGACCAAGGCTTGATTTATGATTTGGTCAATCGACTTGAATGCAAATTTGACTGGTAAACGCTTGTTCACACAATGGACAACCATAAGAACCAATAGATATGAGTAGGCATGGCCCTAGAATAAATACCAATGGATAGTGGTAGGTGCGACCCCCAAATAGAGACCAACTGATAGAATAGATATCAATTGGCAGGTGCGACCCCCGAACATAGACTAACTGGCAGGCACGACCCTTGAAACAAAGCATGAATATCAGTGGTAGGACACTCGAGATAGCGGATAAATATCAAGGAGTCAATGGACACAGTGCACAAAAGTAGCGATGGAGAAAGGCCAATCATAGGGGGAGGTAGCCAATGTAAGACTGGTTACTACAATATTATGGTCGAGCGCTTAAAAATACCTGTAGCAAAATGTATTTATTCCATATTTTCTTCCTCTCGATCGGTGCTTCAAACAGTGATTTTGAGAATGAATAGCCATTGAAAAACTCAGCTCCTTATCAGAATCCCGACCATCGGTAAAAAAAAATTATAACGTTAGGAAACATGCCACTTTTTGCATTGTAATTCTGCATGCTCGGTGAAAAAAATATAGAGACATATCAGATCGATGAAAATATCGTAGAGATGATGACAAACACCTCCTCTACTACAAATGTTTTCCTAAAAGTTTAGATCGATGCTTGGGGGGAGTCAAAAAATCATCGGATACACATTAGAGGAGTTACAAAATGCATAACGATAGCGTTGTGCAGTGGATCATCACCAGAAAACTATGTGGTGTAGCAACGGGTAATGGCGGTGGTATGAGGTATGGTGTGATTTTTGAATGTCGAATGGCTATGAGACGATAGAATATATAGTGTCTAGGTATGATGCTTGTTGAACGTGTAGGGTTAGTGTGGTCAAACACAGTCAAGCCAAACAAATCGATGCTTGTGTAGATTGAATGGTATGCACAAAAAAATATTTTATGGTCATAAATACATGCTAAGGATAATGAACATGTACTCTCTAAACACAAAAAACCAACCATAATTAACAGATCGTGTACACAAAACATCATCGACTATGATAGACCAACAAAACATTAGAAAAATACAAGACTAATTCTCAGATCGAGAGTTGAGTATCAGGAGTCAGAGGTACCCTAGATAGTTGAGGATCAGGAGTCATAGGGGCCCCATTTGAGAGTTTTCTAAATATAAGTGCTCAAAATTTTTCATGGTAGGGAAATAGTGTTCACCCATAAAGATCCAAGGGTTGGATTTCTCATTCCTTTATGAACCAATATGGTCTCAAGAAGAGGATACTGTTCAAAAATCCTTGCACCTTGCTCTAATACCAATGATGTGGGAAGAAATTTCAAGAGGTGAACACGATAATGGCACAACAAAAATCGAGAAGTGTATTCAACCAAAAATATATTTATAGGTATGTTTGTCTTTACAACTCGGTATTTAATATGCATGATATGTGTGGGTATTAAATGCAATACATCATGATATGTGTGAAAGGAATGATATTAGAGAATATAATATTAATTCCTATAAATGGAGGATCTATAAGATGCAGATTTCTCTTTCCACCCTAACAAGGCACCTGACCCTAATGGATTTCCTACAATTTTCCTTCAAAATTATGGGATTTGTCAAAGAGTGATATATTGGTTATGGTTGAAAATATCAATAAAAGGAAGGCTACAATAAGTGAGATCAATGTCACCTTTATTGCTTTAGTTCCTAATAAAGGTGAAACAAAATATTTTGATAGTTTTCATGTAGTAAGCCTTTGTAGTATTATTTATAACATAATTTTAAAATTTATGGAAAATAGATTGACAAGCATTATAGATTTTTTTATCTCAAAGGAATAATATATATTTTTTATGAAAAACAAATTATTGATGGTAAAATAATTACTAAGAGTCATACATTCTCTCCATTCTATGGAAAAAATAGGTATGCTTGTAAACTTAAGTATGGAAAAAGTGTATGATAAGGTTTGTTAGAGTTTTATAAATAATTTTATCAAAAAAATGGTTTTAATCATGATATTCTATTTTGATCAATGGATTCCTCATTGGATACTATGAATTGTCTTGCGCACTTTTAAAATAGAAGAAAAAAACAAAGATATTTAATATGCAATAAATAGTCCTTTTGAATATCATCTTCATTTTGTTGATGATGTTGTTCTTTAGGTCATCCCTCAGTCAAAAAGGCCATAAATTTTAAATAAATATTATTAAGATACAAGAATGCACTAGACAGTTACAAAATCTAATATTTGTTTCAAAAACATTGACCTATATCTACAACTTATCATGGAGATTTTAATGTTTAAATTTAAAAATTGCCACCAACATATGGAAAGGAGGAGCTCTAGGACTCAATTTTGGATGGAATGAAATTTTGTTTGGCAAGTTGGAAAGTATTCTTAACCATAAATGAAAATCTATAACTCATATATATATATATATATATATATATATATAGATAGATGGCAATTTCAAGATTGCCAACAAGTATCACATATGAACAAATAAAATTCTCAAAGATTTTTTTGGAAAGGATGTGAGGAAAAGAATGGATTTCATTTTTGTAGATGGGATAGGGTTTGCAAAGGAAGTAAAATTGGAGGGACAAGCTTATGAAATTATGGACTTATGAATTTGGAATCTGGAGAAAATTTTAGTTGGAGGTTATTCAAAGTTCAAGCAAAGATTTAGGCAAAACAATTGCTTCAAAAGTATATGGGTTCTATTATTGCAATTTAATTTTTCAAGATACAAACCCTACCTAGAGGATCGAAATCATGGAACTTCATGTCAAATATTTTTCAATTGATCAAGAAACGTATTAGATGGTTAGTTCATGAGAATGATTCTCCAAAAAAATTATTTGTTGCTTGGTTGAATAGTTATCCACTTATTTTTAATCTAAAATGGCAATAGTTGGATAGGGCATATTTAGCTTGTAAAGGCTCAAAGGTCAAAAATTACATTAATGCAATAATAAATAAAGATCATGGGTTTTTATTAGTAATCTATTGAATGAGAGGACCTCAAAAATAATGAATAAGCTTTAATAGATTTATTTACCTATTTTTATAAGAATGAGTTGGTTTAGAATCTATCAAAATATGGTAGATACTTGATCAAGTTGAAATATACGAATTTAGAGGAATTAGACCCAATTATTTTTCTTAGAAGAATATTTGGTCACTTCAAAACCTCCTCCCTCAAGCTTCATCTTTCCTTTGGTTATTCCAAAGGAAAATTCTTACATGTGAGAGTATGTAAAGAAAAGCAAACATGGTACTTTAAGTGTGCCTTGTGTAAGACGGATTTAAAAACATCAAATCATTTATTTCTTCATTTTCCCTTTCCTTACACCATTTGTGGTTAGTTTTTTTTAAATATGAGAATATATTGGGTAGATCCATAAACTTTGAAAGAATTTATGAAATGTTAGATTAATTGTTTTAAAGCGAAGCATTATGCAATCTATGGAGGATTGATATTATCATTATTTGTAGGAATTTATGGCTTGAAATGAATAATAGATTTTTTATTAATAAATCTCATAATCATACCCAATTTTGGAATCATATTATTACCTCTCTTATAGAGATTTTATAGCCATTGTGCTCATTATGGAAAGTCTCAAGTGTAGAAAAAAAGATAACCTCTAGGTCATAGGATTTGAATATACATACAAAGGTTTATTTATGATAATGGAGTTAAAGGATTTATGTCAATTATTATAAAATTAAAATGAGTGGAATTTGGGTTGATCAAAATTAATTTTGAAGGTGCTTCCAAAGGAAATCTAAGACAAGATGGCAGAGGTAGTGTTTTTTGAAATAATGAAGGCAAATTCTCCTTCATGATCATATAGAACTTCAACTACCAACTATGTAAAGGATATACCACTTCTTACAAGGACCAAAATTACCATTGGAAGAGGATGAAAATATATTTCAATTGGTGAAATTATTAAATTAGTATTAAGGCTATAAAGAAAATTTTATATCTAGATTGGTTAAAAACAACATTGGTTTTTATGTCCATCAACTATTATTAGAGGTTGTGTCTTCAAAATGTTAACATATCTGTAGATAAGGAAACTAGGCAGTAGATAATCTAACCAACTACAGTGTTGATCTCCATCTTGGTCAATTTTAAAATTTAGAAGGCAATTTCTTGAGTGAGATTCTCTCTTAATAAAATGATGTCAAATTATTGATTGCAAAAATATGGTAATTTAATATGACTATCTTTAAAAGAAACATAGATGAAGAATCACTCTTATAAAGACATGTTGTGGAGTTTTCCTGCTTACCCTCAAAAGATTTGTCACGTCACAGGAAACTCTTAAAATCACAATCAGCACTATAGATTCTGGTTGATCCACCTCATTAACCTGGGAATAGACTACATTAAATAGCTCTAAATTGACCAAGTTGGGTAAGGAAACCCCAAACAGCAAGTTCTTTGACTAATGCTTCACAATGCACATGCCCACTATGCTAGATAAAATATTATTTAGTTGTTTTGATAATTTTAGGTGATCGAACCTATTAATATGAGTGCTCATCAAGCCTAGACTGGTGCCTTATCTATTACAAAGTCGTAGTAGTTTGATATTTTATGACCAAAGCAGAGAAAGAAAGGGAGAACTAGTTCATTTTAATTTATTCGAATAACGTAATGCAAGAAAATAATTAAACTAATGACAGAAAGCATCATCCATAGGTTTTGATTGTAAGAATACATGAATGAGCATTACATAAACCATAAAACGTAGAAGATAAACCAAGAATCAAGTTGCACTTTGTATTAATATAAGGAGATTACATAAAATAGGCCCAGCAAGGTGCTTGGGTCCTGTATGTCAATGATTTATAATAAACCCATGTTCAAATAATGTAACAAAGGAGCTACTCCTCTCTATCCTGATTGCAGTGACGTAAGAGTCTCCAACTCAACACGTTCCACAAGAAATGATCACAGCAAACAATGCTCCCTCCTATATATGGTACAAATAAAGATGGTAAGCAACACAAATAGGAAACACAAGGAGAAAATACAACTCAAACAACAAATAAAGCTATACCTGGATTTTCTCTCTCAGAGGTTCGATGATTAAAATGTTGCTGCAGTGGTCTCCTTTATATAACACTAGTTGCTCGAGCAGGACTATAACCATTTCCTCTAGCTGGACCGATCTCGCTCCCTCTAATAGTAGGATGTAATAAAAAATGGGCACATAGCCCATGTCTTTTTGTTTAAGCAAATGGTGGTTGAGGTTGTGTACTATCTCTCCCACTATCCTGGGCAAGCGGTTGTGTTGCACCCAGCTCGTGTGCTCTCCCTGGTGAGCTAGGTCCCACTCCACCTTTATTTATGTTTTTGTAACTGTCTTGCACTCACATATGCCATTAGCAGTACCATGTTTCTCACATATAGGTAAGCATACATATATAAAAATATATTTGCTTTATTTCAATACTCGGTTGAGGAGGGTTACTACACCTGTCTCTACACGATCGACTGTCCACCTGCTTCTTTATTAAAACATGGGATGCACAACTTAAAATGGGGTGCACAAAATCGTGCGCCCTTGAAGACCTTTGTGCACTCCATAAGAAAATGGGGTGCACGAACTTAAAATGGGTTGCACGAACTCGTGTGCCCCTTAGATTTTTGCATGCTCAATAAATAGGCAAAAATTAAAGTTCTTAGAATTCGAGAAACTTTGCAGGTGTCTAAACATGATAAATGGGTAATCAGATCAGTTGAAATAATTAAAAAAAATTCTCCTCATTCGTGAGATATATCCCTCCAAAGTTTGATGTAAACTACGCACGTGTTAATGGGGCACATAACATTAAAATGGGGCACAAAACTCATGCGCTATTCAATATCCTTGTGCACTCCATAGGAATATGGGGCACACGAACTCATGTGCCCCTCGGGATTTCGTGCGCTCCAAAATTAGGGTAAAATTTAAAGTTCTCAAAATTCGATGAAATTTTGCAGGTGTCTAAACGGGCCAAATGGGTACTCAAATCAGTTGAGATCATCGAAAAATTCCTCCCGGTTCGTGAGATATAGCCCTTCAAAGTTGGACGTAAATGTGCATGCGCGAAAATGGGGCGCACAACTTTAAAATGGGGCGCACGAACTCGTGCGCCCTTCAAGACCTTTGTGCGCTCTTCAAGATATTTGTGCACTCCATATGATATTCTCAAAATTCAGTTCCATTGTGAATATTGGATCAAGCTCTTTCCCCCAGTTTTTGGATTAGCTCAAATGGAGTCTTCTAGCTCAAGTTATGGCCATATCAATTTACATCCAAATGCAGGGAAAAAGTGATGAAATTGGAGCAGTCTTGAAATGAAATTCAATTAATTAAGCCTTTGACAATATTAAAAAATGCTCAATCCAAACCATTGCCACTAGACCCTGGTCTTCAAGATACAAATCTCAACACTTTTGCAAGCCAAAAATTTAGATTAAACCCAAGCCTTAATTTTTTGGAATCATCAAAAATTGGGCCTTGCACCCTAAGCTCACCTAGACATCAATTCAATGAAATTTTTCAAAAACAATGGGGTGAAAACTAAGTTGTGACAATGGGGTACAACACCGGCTCTAACTGGGACAGGTAGTATGAATGGCACATGAATGCTCCTGAGAACTCTAGAATCTTCGGTTGACAATCAAGAGACCACAAAAATTTAGACTAAAAGCCAAAAAGGAAAACAAAGGCAAAAAAAATACTAAAGGATGGACCTTGGTTCTGATCAGTAAAATTTGATGACCTAGTTTAAAAATAGATGAACTTTGACTTATGGGGCAACAGATCTATCAACAATGTCTTAAGATAGAGTTGAGGCAGATTTATTTGGAAGTTGTTGTGTCATCATGCCTAGGCTTGTGTGTGTTTTGTGCATTCATTCTTATCCCTTGATCAGTCAAAAATTCACCATATCGACAGGAGCTGAGCCTATTAAGTATTTCACTCTGATAGATATTCACCTTGACATTGCTCCACTACCAACTAGGCATCTATAGCCCCGATGGAGATGACCTCGATTTCCTCCAGACCTGCTCTACTACCAGCCAAGCGTCTATAGCCCCGATAGAGGTTATCCGGATACCCCAACATATAGCTGCTTTGCATTATTTATATATTTTCTTCTTTTTGAGAAGGATTATGATGAATTACAAAGCTCACATTGGGTTAGAAATCTGTAAGGCTAAGGAAGTAGAGTGTATGTATTTTTAGCTCAAGGCATCCTGTCAATGATGACTTCATTCTTCTTGATCTTGGAATATCCTTAAAATATGTGGGAGATGTGAAGCTTCAGCATAATGCACCACACCTTCCTCCTAATATATTTTAGCTTTGGACTTGTTGGACCATTGCCTAAAACCTAGCCCACCAGATCTCAGTGTCATCTGCCCTCACTCTAGGTCTTCTTTCTTTGACTGATTAGAACAAGTCTATCAAAATTGCAGTGTGCAACAAAAAATTTTAAGGAGACAAAATCATAATCACTGTTGGATACTGATGGTGATCAAACAAAAGGGAAATTATCTCATTGGAATATTTGCAATGGCAATCAACTTTTCTGGGATAATTTCTGTGAAACCTAGAACAAGATGGGGGGTAACGCTTCATTTTGCAAAAATAGCTTAATGACCTCAGGATGTAGAGTGAGTTCAAATTCCTTTCATTTTTGTCTGGATGGCCTAGGATACACTCTCAATTCTTGATGACTCCAAAGAAAAACAAACTGCAGTCGAACTTTATGCATTCTTTTTATCCTTGTCCTTTTCATGATGTATCTTCTGTTAGACTGGCCAATTCTTGTGGGGTTCCTGATGATGGGTTGGGCATTGGGGATTTCACTCTGAAATGAGGTAACAGATGCAATATTACCTAGGACTAGGGCTTTGTCACTGAACATGATGGAGAAGTCAGCAAAGGGACCAACCTCATTTTCCAGACCAATGAGTACTATGAATTTATCGATTTCATCTGATTTGGCCTGTTTTAATCTGACTGATTTCACACTAGAAATAGGGAGATAGTTCTTTGCAGAAGAAAGACTCAACAGATCAACTATGATTTTACATGAAGTTCTATTATCAGGTGGGCGATTGCAGACAGAGTAGTCATTCATTGAATTCAACATATATCTTTGGAAAACATGAAGGGGCCTCGTTTTTGACTGATTAATAAGCTTAGAAGACCTAGAAAATTCATCTTCCTTTTGTACTATGATTCTCTGACCAATATCTTTTCTAGACTTAACCATACTTTTAGGCTTGTGATTAGTTAGTTCTGTTTCAGGGTCTACCTCTGCATTGGGCTTCACAAGGAGAACTACATCTTTGGATAAATCATCCTCAATCATTGGCCTTTCATCTACTTTTTCATCTTCAACCTCCACAGTTTTGTTGGTCAATGCCTCTTCCTCTGAATGTTGTTCTGGTATTTCTAATATGTCGAAATCATCAATTTGAAGGCTTTTTGGAATTTCTACTATTATAGATTGATCTTGTTGGCTTTCATCAAAACTATCATCAGGAGCTTGATGATGATGTTCTTTTCTGGGAAACAAAGTCCTTTGCTCATTACTAATAAGGCAGACGTTGATATCTCCTTCAACCCATGGTTTGTGATCAATCCATTCTATTTTGTGGTTCTCTTCCGCATTGGACTTAAAAGGACCCCCATTTTTAGACTCATCATTATTAATTGTTGCCCCCTTATCAATTTCTTCTTCTTCAGTCTGCACTATTTTTTCTGATAGTGCCTCTGCATCTGAGTGTTGTTCTCTCATCTCACCCATATTAGGAATATTCATCTCATCTATTGTACTCTCAAAGTCCATGGCATGGCTTTCTTGAAAAATATCCACTGCTACAATAAGTGGTTCCCATTTGGCTTCATCAAGTATGACATTAGAGGTTTCAGGATGAAGTTGCTCTCTTTTGGATATTAAAGTTCTCTGTTCTCGATAGACCTCAATATCTCCTTTAGATTTAGTGTGATTATCCTTGCAATCTGAATTGGTCCTGACTGCTTTACTAGGCCGATCCTTGAGGTTCAGGCTAGGGTGTGAAGCTAAATAGATGGCACAACTAGAAGGCTTATGAGGTGAACTACAAGTAGGGCAATAGAAAGGGAATTTACTATCGATCATGTTCCTTTCTACATGAATAGCCTTATTCATGCACTCATCAATAGTGTTTACTTGCTCTTTCCCTAGTTCATGATTAAATTCTGCAGAGAAAGCATTTTTATAAAAGCAAATGGATCGTTGATCATCGAGAGCTAACTTATCAAAAATTTTATCCTTAACCTTGATGAATCTTTTGTTGAAGTCATTAACCGATTCATTTTTCTATTTTTTCATTGTAGCCAATTCAGTTATGAGTGAATGTATATTCCTCTCCTCACCATACCTTTCTAAAAAGGCTTCTTCCATTTCCTGGAAACCCAATATGCAATGTGGGGGAAGACTATTGAACCAATCTAAAGCATCTTTCTCTAGGGTCTACCAAAATAGCCTAAGAGCCACATCTTCTTCTTCGACTTCCAATCTGTCCATGGCATACAAAAAATCTTGAATGTGGTCTTCCCCAGTTATAGTGTTATCCCCCAGGAATTTGGGTATGTATTTGTGGGCCTTAGGGGGTAATGGATTTAAGATCGGGGGTAAGATAAAAGGCCTGTATCTATTTGTATGCCAATTGTTTAAAAGAGGATTGGCCATTTTTGTAACTGGGCCCCTTGGCATAGGAGGTACAATAGACAAAATAGTACTTGATAGATGGAGACTTTTAGAAACAAAACTAGTACTGTTGTTATGATGCTTATCTAAAGGAACAAAGAGTGAAAGTTCCTTTCTATTCTTACATGGATGGAAAAGTACCTGTGGATCTAGAAGTTTGGGGTAGAGTTCCTTTTTGTTGCTTCTTATGGCCACCAGATCAGCTCCTTCTTCTTGATGATGGGTTCTCCAGAGTCGCCAGCACAAAGTGCAAAGTAATGAATATAGGAGTGCACTCTGGCCAAGATTGCTCGACCCAATAACTCTAAATCTCATAGGGAAAACAAAAAGAACCGGGGAGACTTTGCAGATATTTAGTGGAAGGTTAGTCCCCGACAACGGCACCAAAATCTATTGTGGAGTTTTCCTGCTTACCCTTTGAAGATTTGTCACATCATAGGAAACTCTTAAAATCACAATGAGTATTATGGATTCTGGTTGATCCACCTCTTTAACCTAGGAATAGATTACTTAGAAAGCTCTAGATAGACTAGGTTGGGTAAGGAAACCCCAAACGATGGGTTCTTTTACTAATGCTTTATAATGCACATGCCCACTATGCCAGATAAAATGTTATTTAGTTGTTTTGATAATTTTAGTGATCAAACCTATCAATATGAGGCTCATATAAGACCAGATCGGTGCCTTATCCATTGGGTAGTCGTAGCATTTTATTTTATGATAAATAGAAAAGAGAGAGGGGAACTAGTTCATTTTAATTCATTCAAATGATGTAATGCATGAAAACGATTAAAATAGTGACAGAAAGCGTTATTCATATGTTTTGATTACAAGAATACATGAATGAGCATAACACAAACCATAAAACGTAGAAGATTTGCCAGGAATGAGTTGGACTTTGTATTAATATAAAGATATTACATAAAACAGGCCCAACAAAGTGCTTGGGTCATTTATGCCAATGATTTACAATAAACCCCTATTTGAATATTCGTAACAAAGGGGCTACTCCTCTCCGTCTTGATTGTAGTGATGTAAGAGTCTCCAACTCAGTGCATTCCACGAGAAATGATCACAGCGAACAACGCTCATTGGTAATCCCTAGATATGGTACAAAGAAATACGGTAAGCAACACAAACAAGAAGTACAAGGATAAAATACAATTCAAACTCTAGACAAAGCTATACTTGGAAGTTTTCTCTCTTAGAGGTTTGATAAAAATATTGCTACAGTGGTCTCCTTTATATAGCGTTAGTTGCTCGAGTGGGACTATAATCGTTTCCTTTGGTTGGCCCGATCTCACTCCCTCTAATAGTAGGATGTAATAAAAATGGGCATGTAGCCCACATCTTTTTGTTTAAGCATATGGATACTGAGGTTGTGTACTATCTCTCCCGCTATCCTGGGCAGGTGGCTGTGTTGCACTCGGCTCGTGTGCTCTCCCTGGTGAGCTAGGTCCCACTCCACCTTTCTTTATCTTTTCGTAATTGTCTTGCACTCATAGATGCTATTAGTAGTACCATGTTTCTCACATATAGGTAAGTATACATATATAAATATATATTTGCTTTTCAATACTCGTTGAGGATTTTACTACAGTCTCTACACGATCGACCGTCCACCTGCTCCTTTGTTAAAACATGGGATGCACAACTTAAAATGGGGCACACAAAATCATGTGCCCTTTAAGACCTTGGTGTGCTCCATAGTAAAATGGGGTGCATGAAATTAAAATGGGGCGCATGAACTCACGTGCCCCTTAGATTTTTGTGCGCTCCAAAATTAGGGTAAAATTTAAAGTTCTCAAAATTTGATGAAACTTTTTAGGTGTCTAAACGGGCCAAATGGGTACTCAAATCAGTTGAGATCATCAAAAAATTCCTCTTGGTTCATGAGATATACCCCTTCAAAGTTTGATGTAAATTACACGTGCGTTAATGGGGTGCAGAACTCATGCGCTCTTCAAGATCCTTGTGCGCTCTTCAAGACCTTGGTGTGCTCCATAGGAAGATGGGGTGCACAAAATTAACATGGGGCGCACGAACTCGCATGCCCCTCGGGATTTCATGTGCTCCAAAATTAGGGCAAAAATTAAAGTTCTTGGAATTTGATGAAATTTTGTAGGTGTCTAAATGGGCCAAATGGGTACTCAAATCAGTTGAGATAATTGAAAAATTCCTCTCGGTTCGTGAGATATAGCCCTTCAAAGTTTGACGTAAATACATGCGCGCATTAATGGGGCGCACAACTTTAAAATGGGGCGCAGAACTTGTACGCTCTTCAATATCCTTGTGTGCTCTTCAAGATCCTTATGCGCTCCATAGAAAGATGGGGCACACGAACTCGCGTGCCCCTCGAGATTTCGTGCGCTCCAAAATTAGGGTAAAAATTAAAGTTCTCAAAATTTGATGAAATTTTGCAAGGGTCTAAATAGGCCAAATGGGTACTCAAATCAGTTGAGATAATCAAAACATTCCTCCTAGTTCGTGAGATATAGCCCTTCAAAGTTGGACGTAAATGTGCGCGCGTGCGAAAATGGGGCGCACGACTTTAAAATGGGGTGCACGAACTCATGCGCCCTTCAATACCTTTATGTGCTTCTCAAGATCCTTGTGCACTCCATAGGAATATGGGGCGCATGGACTTAATATTCGTGCGCCCCTTGGGATTTCATACGCTCCAAAATTAGGGTAAATTTTAAAGTTATCAGAATTTGATGAAATTTTGTAGGTGTCTAAATGGACAAAATGGGTACTCAAATCAGTTGAAATAATTAAAAAATTCCTCCCCGTTTGTGAGATATAGCCCTCCAAATTTTGACGTAAACTATGTGCGCGTTAATGGGGTGCACAACCTTAAAATGGGACTCAAAACTCGTGTGCTCTTCAATATCCTTGTGCACTCCATAGTAATATGGGGCACATGAGCTCGCATGAGCTCGCATGCCCCTCAGGATTTCATGCGCTCCAAAATTAAGGTAAATTCTAAAGTTCTCAAAATTTGATGAAATTTTACAAGTGTATAAACGGTCCAAATGGGTACCCAAATTAGTTGAGATCATAAAAAAATTACTCCTATTTTGTGAGATATATCCCTTCAAATTTGGACGTAAATGTGCATGTGAAAATGCAGTGCACAACTTTAAAATGTGGCGCACAAACTCGTGCGCCCTTCAAGACCTTTGTGCGCTCTTCAAGATCCTTGTGTGCTCCATATGATATTCTCAAAATTTAGTTCCATTGTGAATATTGGATCAAGCTCTTTCCCCCAATTTTTAGATTAGCTCAAATGGAGTCTTCTAGCTCAAGTTATGGCCATATCAATTTGCATCCAAATGCAGGGCAAAAGTGATGAAATTGGAGCAGTCCTGAAATGAAATTCAATTAATTAAGTCTTTGAAAATATTTAAAAATGCTCAATCCAAACCATTGCCACTAGACCTCGGCCTTCAAGATACAAATCTCAAAACTTTTGCAAGCCAAAAATTTAGATTAAACCCAAGCCTTAATTTTCTGGAATCATCAAAAATTGGGCCTTGCACCCTAAGCTCACCTAGACATCAATTCAATGAAATTTTTCAAAAATAATGGGGTGAAAACTAAGTTGTGACAATGGGGTACAACAAGACAAGTTATATATATTTTAGTTGTTTGACAGCAAACATAATGCTTGTTATTTTGATGGTAGTGTCCTCAATAAAAACCACACATATATTATAAACACACACCAACATTTGTACATGTGTGTGTGACTGCATTTATATCTCAAATATTCACATGTGCTACTATATACATTCTTATACAACCATCTATAAATAGTGTCTTGATTATGCTTAAGGCCTAAATAAATTAACAAACTCAATTTACCAGGAGTTTGCTCATGATACATACACACACACACATTGATCAGACTAACAAATATGAAGTACTATGGTTTTTAACGTCCACAAGGCCTACAACATATGGAATGATCCTCATGAAGGATATTATTTATGAAATGAAGCATGGGATACTACCCCTACCCCATTTTTTATTCAAATATTGAACATACTATTTGGAATTCCAAAGTCTTTATTGTTAGGTCCACTCAAGTGAAAATTTAGTATTGTATATCAAGTGAAAATGGGTATGCAAACCTTGAAATAACAACCAAAAAGGGATGTTCTCAAAGTCTTGCATGAATACAAAATATGACTTTAAATTGTTGCCCGTGGTGTTGAAATCCACAAAGGAAGTGAAATACTTCCCAAGAGGCTCTTGTTGAACTAATATTTATAAAGTGAAAATTAGTAAAAAAAATTGTTATAACCTTATAGGTGTTCTATTGAATTAAAAATTTTGAAATTTTGCATGCAAACCTTGAAAAAACAACCCAAAAAAATAACCCAAAATCTTGCATGAGAGCAAAATATGACTTCAATTTGGCATCCACACTACAACTTCAAAAATTTATACTACACCAACTCATTATTAGGACTTATTACATCATAGTAGGTATTTATAAGTGAGTATCCACTCAAACACATGGTTTGTATGGTCTACTATAGAAAAAGGTGTAACCACCATCATAGTCCATGTGATAGGGTATGTGATCTAACCACCCTTCATAAGGTCCATGCATATGGTATAGGACATAAGGAGTTGCAATTTTATTATGCCTAAAAAAAGGAATATTATGTACTTTAATTATCCATCATGGTATAATGTAAATCAATTTGAAGCTTAAATTCTAGCAGTCATTAGTATTTATGTGCTAATATTGATAGTGATTTTGATAAAATGATAAATCAAAAGAACTTGCTAGAGGGTAGTCAATTTGCACAATGAAAATTTGGTGAAATTTAAGAAGCCGATGAATTTTGTAATTCTAGTTAACTTAATGAAATATGATTTGCACTTGTACTTATCAAGAGGCTAGGTTTTGAGTATTGTAAAAATTAAATAATTATAACCTAAATACCTATCATGGTTTAATGCAAATCAGTTTAAAGCTTAAATTCTAACATGTGATATCAAAGTAGATAGAAGGAAGAAAGAATCCTCTTATTATCCTCCTCTAGCTTTGATATAGAGAAAGCCAAGGTGCACTTTGTTTAAAAAAAAATCAAGTTTGAGAGAAGAAAAGTTTTCAAGGGAAATTTACCCTTCAAAAGTTTGGTTGAAGAAAAGTTTCAAGTAGTTTGAGAAAAGAAGTTTACAAGGGAAAAAGTACCTTGTATGAATTTATAAATCCATGAAGAAAAATTCTACGGGATAATTATTTAAAAGTTATGAAAAACTTCAAGGCAAATTACCCTTATTTATGATAAAGAAGAAAAATTCCATGGGAAAACTATTTAAAGTTATTGAAAAGTTTCAAGGGAAAAGTGCTCTTATTAAAATTGTGACTATGAAGGAGAATTCCAAAGAAAAAGGAAAATTTCATTAAAAGATATTGAAAAATTTTAGGGTTGAAAACCCTTGTAAAAAGTAAATTTAAGAAAGAAAAAGCAAAGATATTGAAAGTTTCACAAAGAATTGAAATAAGATATTGAAAAATATTGTAAGGAAGGAAGTCTTTTTGAAACTCCTTTTGAAATTATACAAATAGATTTAAAAAAGTGTTGAAATAGCCTATTGAAAAGGCATTAAAAGGAATTTGAAATTAAAGGTTGATAGAGACAATTGAAATTGAAAGGTATTTGAAAAGAAGAAGGTTTGAAGCCTTTTTGAAATGCATTTTGAAAGGATTAAAATCCTCGTAGCATTTAAGCTATTTGCACTTTTTTAAAATCAAACTAGTGAAGAAAATTGTATAAGATGTTCCAAAGGAACGTGATAAAATTATAGGAAAAGCACCATTGAAAAGAAATTGAACTAAAGAGAGAAAAATCAAACTCTCCATATTTATTAAATAATGCAAGCGTGATCAAAAGTATTGGACACTATAAAAAGTGAATGTGGATGATAGTCTCATGAAAGCACAAAAGAACAAAGGTTGTGAGAACCATTTTCTAATTCAAAACATATTTCTGGAACATCTCATAAAAGGACAAATCAAAGTTGGAACGACTTCGAGAATGCATGGTACATGCATAAATTAAAATAGCATATCATGGCTAACTCATTGTTTGACCATCTAATACAAGTTAGAGAAGTTAAAATATGTCTCAATATAAAAGCATAACTCCAAAAGACAAGCAAAAATATAATATCATGGATCTATAGTTTGAGTGAAGTACAAAGGGCTAAATCAAGAAGAATTTTTGAGCACAATCCAAAACACTCTAAGCACCTAGGCACTTAGGAGATAAAACAAAGTCATCTAGAAAATTGGAGATGAACCCAAGAACATCTTATTGTGAAGCACTCCCCACATATCGACACATAACAAAAATAGTTCCATACTCAGCACCATCATATGCCTACCTAAACAAGTGTCATGCTTAGTGTTGTCGAATAGTGACATTCTCATAATATCCAAAACATCTTCAGTCTCCATTCGATGGTAGGATTGCAAGAAAAGAGACTTGTTATACCTATTTCTCAAATGCTACCAAACACTCACCCAAAAATTATTTTAAAGGAACAAATATTGGTTGAGAGTGAACATTGGTATAGTGGTCAAGACATCTCTAAGGAGAATATGCATCTATTTCCAAAAAGAAAAATTGTGTTGAAAAGAAAGGAAAAGTAAACTAAGGTGTTAAATATTTCTTTATTACAGGTTAGATTATTCTTTTCAAAAGGAAAATACTATTTTAAAGGTTGAATCTCACATTCATTGGGGGAAGAAAAAGAAACAAGGGAACAAAAGAAAAAGAGTAAAAATATTATTTTTTATTATTTGAATTTTTTAAAGGGAAAGGAATATACCAATGAATATTTCGTAGAGTAAGAAGCATTCCCTCTACCTCATTCAGCAAGACATATTATTTCTCGTATTTTTGAAGCATGATTTGAAAACTAAGTATAAGCATATATATACTCATTGAAGAGGAAATTTTGAGGTGGGTTCAATAAAAGAATAAAAAAAATTAGATTTTATGGAAGTTTGCTATAGCTAGTAGAGCACCAATTCTTGTTACCATATTCCTAGTTGTTGAGAAAAAAAACAATTATGTTGCCTGGAAGACCAAAATCATGACACAACTTGAGTTTGAGGAAGTTTGGAAAACAGTATATGGAAGCATTACCTATCCTACTAAATAAGGAAAAGGTAGAAAAAAGTTTAACAAGCCAAACTAAAAGGAAAAATTCATCATCATGTTTGGAGTTAGCAGATGAGGTCCAAGCATACATTAGAGCTACAACCACATCCAAGGATCCATGAGAGAAGTTGAATATAGTATTTAAAGCCATGAATCAAAGTCAAATTATATTCCTTCACATTCAGCTCCATTGTCTAAAGATGAAGAATGGAGAAATTTTGAAACGATTCATGAGAAGAATAGCAAAATTGAGAACATCATTGAAAGCATTAGAAACATATGTATCTAAAAAAATGTTAGTTCTTGTTATTTTGATATCACTCCCATCTAAGTACAATGTTTCTATGACTACACTAAATGTTACTTAGCAAACACCAAGATTTGAGAAGTTGGTGAACTTACTTCAGAAATTAGAGACCTTGCATACTACAAAAGGAATAGTTACTAGTTACAATTCAAAGAGGGAATCAACCATTCAGGAGAAGCATGAGACCTCCACAGTGCTTCCAACAAATAAATAAGTTTCAAATATTTTAGAATCAAAGGAATGATTCTCAATGAAGTACTTTCTACACGTAAAAGATGTGTGATCATTATGGAAGAAATGGATACATCATGAAGGATTGTTGGCATATTACTTTCAAAAATGTATCCCCTTCATGAGAGATGAACCATAAGCAAAATAGGTCATATTTAGAACAATAGAATCAAATTTTGAGAAAGACACATCAAAGTAATGTAGTCAAAGAGAATCAAGTCAAATAAGAAGAACATGTTTTTCTCACACAAGCAAAAATGAGACAATACAACAATGTTTGGCATAACCCCAAACAAATGATAGGTAGAGAATAGCCCATTTTAGATCTAAAAATGATTTAAAATGGCCCATTGTGAATAAAGGAATAAAAATGTATGGAATAGCAGTTAAATTGGATCTATTTGAAAGAATATTATCTATCTTTGCAACTCAGACAAGGTGCCCCTACATCATCATCAAATATCAGGATCTCATAAGACTTATCAAGAAGTGTACCAATAGTCCAAACTATCAAGATACTAGATAATAAGATGCATGGTTTTTTTTAATTGAAATTTTTATATTAAAACAAGATTATTTACAAGCTGGGATGAGACCCCTCCCAGCCTTAGTTAGAAAGAACACCTATTTATAAAAATAAAAGAAGATCTACATTGGATCCAAATATCCTAAACCATATGTCTATAATGGTTATCCAAATTAGATAAACAATAGATTTGCTCACCAACCTGGCTAATCCTCTCATCCTCAATAACCATGCCATTGAACCTCTACCTCATCTTAGAAACCATATTAGCCAAGAAGTCTGCCACTTTATTCAAAGCTCTACCCACATAAATTAAAATCACAATTTTTAATTCCCTCCACAATTTCTTAATATGGGCAACAAGAATTCTCAAGCAATCCAAATCTCCTACAAAGATTTAAAAATCTAATTCTATGATTATCCTCCTATAACCTTATCTTGCCACCCAAATAGAAGTAGATTTGATATCTAAGGTTGTTCCCAATAGAGAATTGTCCCAACATGATTCCTACAGACCACTCCAATTCCATCTCTACCCAGATTGTCTTTTGTAGCTCCATCAATATTCATTTTAATCTAATATTCTGGGGGTGGTTTCCAACTATATATGTCCTTTCCCTCTTGCACTTCAGATTCCTTCTCCATCGTCCTTATATCATCCTGAGTTTCCTCTTTAGCATACACTACCATAGTTTTTGTGAATTTGCTCCAAATGACCTATCAGATGTCATCCAAAGATGAAAAGGCTTCTCTAAAAAATTTACCTTTTCTCTCCAACCACACTTACCACCAAAAAAATTTAATCCAAGTTTCCACTCGATACAAGGAGATTCATATTTAAATCTACCCCTCTTCCATATTTTCCAAATATTAATTTAATTCAAATCACCATTGGCTCAGATTTTATAAGCCAAAAACCATCACTCCCAGATTTGGCATGTGAACAAGTACTCAAAAATCAAGTGGGTAGATGTTTCTTTGCTTTTGTAGCATAAAACACATTGGTATGGACCAACAATTTCCCTACATCTCAGATTATCAAAAGTAATAATTTCATTATGCATGAACTGCTAGGCAAAGAAGTTTACTTTCAATCAACCCTTTGATTGCCAAATATTTCTCCAATCCTCAACCTAATATGCATGAGGAGGAGGTTCTTGAAGGATCTTATCACATTCATCCTTCATTTTTTAGACTTTAAGGCTCCCATAGCCCCAAGCTAATTCATCCTCCTCATATCTACCTATGAGAAATCTTTCTACCAAGATTTTAGTTATGATGGGTGTCAATTTTAGAGGGATTGGAATTGGCCACTCATCCAAATTTTTAAATTGCTTAAACCTATAATCCCCTAGTTGACTAGTGTTGAAATAACTTTTAATTTGTATCCAACCCTTACTTTTCATGGTTATTTTTACTTATTGTAATTCTGATAATATAGCAATGATAGGTGGATATTGATCCCATGAATCTATACAAAATCATGCCTTCTCCAATGATAGGTAATATACTACCTGATACTCTAACTTTAGAGCTTGCCACACTAAGGACCCATTATCATCCAAAAGGAAGTGACTCAACTCATTCGAGTTCACTTGTCCCAAATATTTACTAGTTAAAAATCTACTGAATAAAGTAGTGGGCTGAGAGATCCACCTGCAATAAATTTTTACAGCCAAAGCTTTATTATTTAACTATGATATCCTCAGTCCCAAACCTCCCTTTACCTTGGGTTAGATTACTTCTTTCCAATCTACTAAGGTCCATTTCCTCTCTCCATTTACTCCTTATAAAAAATTTCTAGACATCTTGTACAACTCTTTCCATATGGTATGTGGGATAGCAAGGATAGAAAACTTATAAATTGACATGGCCTAAATGACTAACTGTAAAAATTACATCTACACCCAAATTTTAATGATTTGTGAGACCAATGGTTAATTCTTTCTTTGATACAATCTAAAATATTCCTCCAGATAGCTATCTTCAGTTTTTTAAAATGCAAAGGGACCCCCAAATATACCACTGGGAGAGAAGTCCTTGTGAATCTCAAGATCTCTAAAACAATTTCTTGAAACCTTCAATCAAGATTGAAGAAGACCACTTTAGATTTCTTATCATTGATGACTTGGTTTATGGCCCTAAGGTAAATATTAAGAGTATCTTTGATCATTTTTTTCTCTAAAGTTGGCCACTCCCACCAATCTTGTGTTATCCACAAATTGTAGGTGAGTCAAAACTTCCTCACCACCTGAATACCTATTAGAAAACCTTGTTGTCTTCTAATCAAGATGAGTCTACCCAAGCCTTCAGCTAATATGAGAAAAATATAAAATGAACAAGGATCTCCCTGATGAAGGCCTTGAGTGGCTCTAAATGGTTGTGAGGGAAG
Organism: Wollemia nobilis; assembly: GCA_028583015.1. Lineage (NCBI taxonomy): Eukaryota > Viridiplantae > Streptophyta > Pinopsida > Araucariales > Araucariaceae > Wollemia > Wollemia nobilis. The sequence continues at coordinate 2,364,004 of JAQPPZ010016892.1, read as the reverse complement.
GACTTTGATTAACATTGAGTATATAAGAGTAGAAACGTAGCTCATGACCCATTCTATCCAATTCTGAGATAAACCAAAGGCTACCATCATCCTTGACAATAAGCTTCGCTCCACCTGATCATAATCCTTTGACATATCCAATTTTATGAGCATTCCTCTATTGCCATATTTTTGCATTGAGTGGATTGCCTTCTGAGCTAGAACCACACCATCCAAGATTTTCCTACCCTCTATAAAATCCTCTTGCTCCAATGATATAATACTATATAGTATAGGTCTTAGCCACTCAACCATTACCTTTATGATTATTTTATATAACATTGCATAATGCAATAGGTCTATAATCTAAAATATGCACCCCCTCCTCCCCTTTAGGAATTAAGGTAATGAATGTATGATTTAATGCTTTAAGCATTCTTTTACTTCCTCTATACTTCCTCTATACTCCTCTATAACATCTATTACATACTCCTAAAAGTTGTCCAAGAAGGTCTGAAAAACTCAATTGGGAAGCCATATGGACCTAGTGTTTTCCCATACTCATTTCAAAGACTACCTACTTTAGTTACTCTCTATCAATGGGTTTAAGCAGGGCTTGATTTTCTTCTTTAAATAAAATACAGGGTATGATAGCAAGAACTTCTTTCTAAGCCTCTTCATCTTGCACCATACTTTTATTTTAAAAAATAGCAAAATAATCCATTGAATGGAAATGCATATCTAGGATTGTATCAAAGGAGTGTCTATTCTCATATTTCATCTTGTTCCTGTATCTCCTAGCATAAGCAACCCGATAGAATATTTTTGTGTTTTTGTCACCTTTCAATAACCAAGTGGTTCTTGCTCTCTATTTTCTGTAGATCTCCTCTTGGTTTTAAATATCCTCAACTACTTTATGCTATGCACCATTCTCTTCATTGAGTTGCTTTGTAATTGTTCCTTTTGTGAAGTGTTTTTGCACCTCATCCCATATGGCCGCCCATGGAAATATTTGGACCTAGAAATCTTGTTAGCTTGCCTCCATTGTTTCATTTGATCCTTAACATAATGAAGTTGCTTATGGAATCAAAGCATTGTTGTCCCATATGTCAAACATCCATCTTCCCACAAATGTGAAATTTTCTTTTGAAGTTCCTCTTTTTGTAACCAAAAGTTTTCAAATATGAATGTTTTGTGATGTTGCCATGTCTTGGTCCTCCTTTCCAACGGAATGGGGAAGTGATCAAGACATCATCAACATTGAAAACATAGTTCATGATAAAGGTGAATTTGTTCGACAATGACAACAACTATTGGGGCCAAATGGCTCAACTCTAAGGATCATAGAGCAATTGACAAGTTGCTACATTTTAGGAAAAATTATGACAATTATGGGATCCTTCAAAGGACTTAAACAAGCAAAAATAATTTTTAGAGATTGCATTTGAAATATGCATCCCATAAATCATATCACAAAACTCATAATATAAGGATATTTTGGAAAGAATCCAATATTTGATTACAATGAGAAGTTGAGAAGAAGAGAGTAGTTAAAGGAGTCATGCACTCCACCAAATGAAACACAAATATTAGCAAACAATCAATTCAATAAGCAATGTTGGATACATGGTCACACATGTTTCACTTGAAGACATTGAAGTAACCATCCTTCAAACATTGAATACTACAATATTTAAGTTTCGAATAAAATATTTTATGTAATTGAAGTGCATTATCGATAAAATTTGATACTCCAAAGTATTATAGTAGGAAGTCTACATTAAAGGGGAAATTTCTCTCCAAAAATTCTACTTTTGAAATTTTCATCAAGTCTAGAGATCTAAAATAGAGTTTTGACTAAGATGTAATAAGGGGGAGAATGTTAGGAATCATTACATCATAGTAGGTATTTATGAGTATCCTCTCAAACACATGGTTTGTATGGTCTATTTAGGAAAAATGTGTAACCACCATCATATTCCATGTAATAGGGTATATGATCCAACCACCCTTCATAAGGTTCATGCATATGGTATAGGAAAAAAATAGTTGCAAGTTTTTTATGCGTAAGGCATCCTATGTACTTTACGTACCTATCATGGTGTAATGAAAATCAATTCAAAGCTTAAATTCTAGAGGTCATTAGTATTTATGTGTCAATATTGATGATGGTTGTGATAAAATGACAAATCAAGAGAACTTGCTAAAGGGGAGTCAATTTGCACAATAAAATTGGGTGACATTTAAGGAGAACGCAATGAATTTGGTAATGCTAGTTAACTCAATGAAATATGATTTGCACCTATACTTATCAAGAGGCTCAGTTTTGAGTATTGTATAAATTAAATAATTATGACCTAAATAAGAAAGCATGCTTTGTTACTTATAAAATAAATGCAATATATCTTACCCTAATTCCAAAAAAGAAGGATGTTGAATTATTGATCTAGTGATTAAAGGTTTAATATGGATGGTGGGAACTAAAGAAAAATATTCTATTTGAATGGATACTTGGTGTGATAAAAAACCACTCAATTTAGATCCAATTTTGAAACCTTGGATGAGGTTGATTCAAGACAAATATGGTGATAGGGTTTCAAAAAATTTGTACAAGGATTAGGAAGGAAGATACAAATGGAAAGAAGATCTTTTTTTTAAGTACAAGACATTGATGCTAGGAGGTAATTGAATAGAAAGATAACAACTATGATTATTCTGAGGGGAGCAAGGATAAATTGATTTGGGAGTTGAATAGCTCAGGAGAATACACAATAAGAAGTGGTTATAATATAAAGCACCAACAAAATAGTAATATCACTAGAATTTGGAGAGATATTTGGGATAGCCCAAGTATTCCTAAATTCAAAATGTTTGTTTGGCTAGTAGGTCATAGAAGTGTTTTATTCTAGGATAACCTTATAAAAAAGGGTTTTGATGGTCCCTCTCAATGTGTTCTTTGTAAAAAGGAGGAAGAGAGTATAGACCATCTCTTGGGACATTGCTCAATAGTCTGGCAACTATGGCAATGTATTCTTAATATGTTTGGAAAATGCATGGTGATGAATAGCAAAATTGAAGAATGGTTAAAGCAATGGCAGAGCACTTATAAAAGTGAGGCTTTACAGACAATATGGAATAATATCAAAATATGCAATACTTTGGACTGTATGGCTAGAAAGGAATAGACGAATATTTAAAGGAAAGAAAAACAGTGTAGAGGTAATGAAGAGGAAAATATGTTTAGCCATAGAGGAGTCTAAACCAACCCTATCAACTCACCCAATCCCTAATCTGGAAGTAGAGAGCCTTGATAGATGGATTCAAGTAATCAAATGGAATTATGGTGTTGGGCACAAGAGAAGCAAAAAGAAGGCAAAGAATATAAAGTGGAATCCTTTAGATGTGGAGTTGGTTAAATTGAATTTTGATGGAGAATCTAAAGAAAATCCAAGACCAACAAGAGGAGGAGAAATAATTAGAAATAATAGAGAGATTTTGTCTCATTATGCTTTAAATAGTGGATTTACAACAAATAATGAAGCTAAAGCTTAAGCAGCTTTAGAAGGGTTAAAAATTTACAAACAAATGAAATGGAGTAAATTATGGATGGAATGTGATTCTCTCATAGTAATAAATACAATTTTGAGAAAAGCAAAGGTTCCATGGAACATACAAGAGATAATTGTGGAAATTCAAGATCTTGTTAAAGAGTTTGAAGAAATTGGGTTTACACATACATTAAGGGAAGGAAACAAATGTGCAGATAGGCTAGCCAATAGAGGGGTTTTGATTGAGGATCGTGAAGTTAATTCTCCTTTTCATGGTTAGAGGAAGTAGTAAGTTTAGTTGAAGCTGACAAGAAAATGTTGGTTGTATGAATCAAACAATGATTAAGATTTACTTTAATGTTTTCCATTGGTAATATCTATTTTAATTTATAACAATAATGTGTTTTCATATAAACTATTTATTATAATTTGTATGGTTGTACTAGTGTTTCAGGAAGAAAACTAGCAATCAAGAGTCAGTAAAGTGGACTATGATAGTGCATTGTTTTGGAAATTTACTCTACTAAGATGCAATGCATAAGTAGTAGAGGTGAAGTTTTGGTACTGTGAAGGTTGCTATAGAAAAATATCAAGAAGGATGTTGAATTTTGGAATATTTATATTCATACAAAAAATTGAAAAGATCCAAAAAAACAAAATGAATAATTCAAACATTTTATGTAAAATGATATAGGTTTCTAGTTGTAGTGTCTCAATTGATATGAGAAGTGTATATATTTGTAAACTATTAAGCTCTAAAGAAGAGAGTTGTAATTTGTCCGAGTACAACCCCTTATTATCCAGGAAAAAAAAACATGCTTTGTTGGGCAAAGAATTTCAACCCAAAGCTTTTGTAGGTTAGCAATTGCATGTTTATGGAAGGGTCAAATCAATGTCTTTGCATTGATAATGTTTTATGCTCAACCCTTTTTTGAATAGTTACATTATTTACATTTGACTAAATGGTGAGTACTATACCATATGATTACATTGGTCAACATTTCTAATAGGTTGTCTTACTTTGATCATAGAAGAGGAAGAACACAAAAATCGTTTTAAAACAATAAACTATTGCTTATTAAACTTTGATCAAAAAATAAGAAAGAAGAAATCCTTGCTAAATAAAACTTTGATCTAAAAAGAAGAAGAATGAGACAACTATTTGACAAGAGGAAAGCCAATCTCTATTGCAATGCATACTTTCATGCTATTACATAGAAAATTATATTTTGTGCATATTGTTTAAAATGGAGTATTATTATGCCATATTTGTAAGTTTAATTATCATTGTTTGTTTACCAGAAAACACAAACCTTTTGCAATTATAAGGACTCACAACAAAAATTATTGGATGATATCAATTGGATTCCAATAAATTGTTTCTAAAAATACAAAGTTGGCATTGAATAAACAATGTAAGCCAATCTTTGCAATTATATTTATGTTTTATCGGCAAATATGAAAAATTACAGGGATGAATATAGTGAAACTATTCTCTTATTTTTTAATATTTATTAATAATTCTTTCCATTGTAAATTTGTTAATTTCATCTATTGTTACATAGTGACTTTGCATCATATTCACAAACTTGCCAACTCAAATGTCCTTTTATCTTGATTGCAATTACACAAGTACCTTAGTCATCTCTTCCTAACATATAGGTTATTCTATAAATCTTAACAAGATGTAACTATTATATGAAGCTCTCGTTGATTCTTAAATTTTTGAACTTATCATCTTATAGAATTTTCTCGTTCTAATGATACCAATGGCACATGATACCAATGGCACACCAATCGACATATTTGTTATTGAATGCTCGAATATGACAAAAATTAAACAATCCAAACATATTATACAATGCTCGAATATGACAAAAATTAAACGATCCAAACATATTATACTTAGACCCCATACACTTCAAATTTTAAAAAAATAACGTGAATGAATATTCAAATTGTCAAGGAAACGCACTTTTCTAAGATGGATCCATTTAATCTAATAAAATAAAAATGGCACATCATATGACATTCATGATAGCATTAAACAAAGTAAAACATTAGCTAATACTATTAATGGGACTCATCTTGAACCCATTTTTGAAGCATTCTATGTGAACTAATATTATCCAACACATTATCAACTAGCTTAGATATAAAGGATATATATTTAAAAATACCGAGAGTTATCAATCCCGAGGAGCCTATTTTGGAAATCACACCCTCAAGAAATGAGATAGGCGCCTCGAGATTGATAACTCTCAACGTTTTTAGATATATATCCTTTATATCTAAGCTAGTAGCATCCGCGGCCGCACAATTATTATATTAAAATATTTTTTAATAACATTTTTAAAAATATATATATAAATGTATTGATAAATATAACATGCCAAAATATTAAAAATAGCTTTGAGTGAGATGAAAATGCTCAAGTGATAACAAATCTGAATCCCAATAGACGGTGTTGATAAACATCTTATTATTTCAAAGATTGATGTTGATAAACACCTTATTATTTCATAGATTGACTAGAGCCAATCATTTAAGCTCCAAAGACTTTAGTCGCTCTTCTTCTTCCTTTCTCTTAGCAACACCATATGTTGGAATTTGTTGTATATTTATTGCTCTACCTTGGATATTTCCTTCTCTTCGAGGTTGCGATGTCCTTTCTTGATGCATCTCCATGTTAATCTCATTGCATCCACTTTGTGTCTGTTGAACGGCAACTATATTTGAAGTATTTCTTCTAAGAAAAGAAGATGCTTCAGATGCATCCATATGTCGTACTACTTCATTGTTTTCAATATTTTCTCCATTACCCTATTGCTTTTGTTTGTCTTGATTAGATCGTCTAATTCTCTCATGTGTTTGATGGAGGATTTGAAGTTCATTATTCACCTCGTTATTTGTGTCTATCATCTGTTGGTGCTCTCTTATGTCTTGTTCCTGTGTCATTTGTGCACGAGACATTCTTTTTCGTTTTGTTTGTTTTTCTCTTTCTTCTTGTATCTTTTCAACTGTTGATTCTACCTTGTGTTTTGCACGATTTTGTCTTTGTTTCTCATTTTCTCTCTCTTTGACTAACTGTCATATGTGCATATCTCTGTCTCTGGTATTCTCTTTGATATGCCAAACGTTGTTGCTTCTTTTCCTCCTCTGATATATTTATTTTTGGTGCATTTCCATTTGTTCCTGTAAAAAAATATTTTAAATATTATTATTTTAAATTAATAAATATTAAAATAGTACAATATATATATATATATATAAAAACTGATATTAGTATTCTATAATAATAATATACATTATCATAATAATATTATAATATATATATTATAATAGTATATTATATAATACTATAATATATATTATAGTATTATAATATTATAATACTATAATATATAATATTAATCTTATATTAATAATACTATAGTCCAACTTATAATACTAATATTAATATTATAATAATACTATAGTTATCATACATTCCGATAAATCAATGAAACCCTAGAAATTAATACTTTATATTAATACTATAATATATATAATACTATAATATATAATATATAATATATAATATATATAATACTATAATATTATTAATACAATAATATATAATACTATAATATATACATTTAGATAAATCAATGAAACCCTAGAAATTAATAATATAGTATTATAATATATATAATCATAATATAATATACTAAGTCAATTCTAGTATAAAATGTTTTGAGTAGTATCAAAGGTTTTTAGTATTTATTGTGTGCATTTTTAATTTCAATGATGTTAAGAATTTCCAATTATGCTACCTGGCACCATCTGCAGGATTACATCTTTGCACCTACCCAACTAAATAACGTTGGTGAATGTAACTTTATATCATTGTTCAAACCTTTACAGAAGCAGTCTCGAATGAATTTCTCGCTATTCGCAATTTACAAAAGCAGTTCAAAATCAATTGCGCTGTGGATTATTTTTGGTATATTGCAATGGATGTTCATGTATTTATACAATATTTTATTAAACAGTTGCAACGGTTAGTTAGTCTGTTGTTTTAGTTTAAATATTTTAGTCGATTGTTTTAGTTTAAATATTTTAAATGTTTTTGTTAATGTCGGATTTTTTAATAAAAAAAAAATGTTTACGATGTGACATGTATGACCTCTTTGCCTCCCACCCCTGTCTGCCATTGTAGGAATGCCTCTCGGCATAATTAATACCAATACATATTTTTACTTGATCCTAATACCATTGTTAATTACTACCAATATATATCATTACTAGATCCTAATAATAATCAATTCATCTATAAAATATTTTCTTTGAAATGCTTGTGTGCTTGTATGTTACACCACTTTCACTACTGCTTTTAACCTAAGGAGATGGTTTGATGAAATATCTTCAAGAGTACCATGGTTGACATAAAGTTTAAATCTAATGATTGGTGGTTGTTGGAGTATTACATTATTTGGCATTTTGTATTTTTGTGATCATTTAATATTTGTAATTATTGGGAGTTTAATAAATATTTCTCCTATGGTTTGCGAGGGTTAGGTGGATTGGTAAGACGTTGGGCACTTACCAGGAGGAGACCTAGGTTCAAACCTTGCGGGCATGCCCACTCTAGGGCAAAGGTAGTAGTCTGACTAGAATCCACTGAGTGTGCGCCAGCTTGATGACGGCGGTACCAACCCCGAGCCACCGGGGTCTCCCTCACTTCGGATCGTGTTTACCAAGGCGAAGTAGGGGTTATAGTGGTAACTCCATGATTTGATGCTACGACCGAAGGCAATGTGATTTGACCCTGCAACCAATTGTTCAAAAAAGTTGTTCAAAAAGGAAAGGCAGTTGTCAATTCCTCTATGTATCAAAATAAAAAATAAATAAATATATATATATATATACCATGGAAATTTAAAGAGATGCATCTCCCTAAATATTGAGACAAGATGAAGAGGTATTTGAAGATAAAGCTAAAAAGACAAGAAAGGTTCCATTATCTATAAAACTATGGTTGGATCGAATAAATGAATTTGTGCGTGAGGAAAATTTGTATTATACGTGACTTTAATGAAAAGTATATTCTTATCCATGTGTTAATGTCTTGTTGGTTTTGTTCTTGATCTTGTTGATGAGTATAACCTAAGTTCTTGTATGAATATTAGATTTGTTGATTGAACCTAAGTATTTGCTAACAATGGTATTAGAGACTTGTTTATGTGAGTGAAGAATTTGTGAGTACTATAAAAAACAATCATTGCCATCAAACGACATGCCTTTCAAAAGCTATCTGAGAGGAGTTGGTGTAAATGTCAAAGATGCTTGAAGACAAGCGGAGGAGTTTTTTTTGCTATGATTGATAAGGAAGAAGTGTCCCCAAGGGCTAGGTGTATTGGTAAGTTTTGGCGCTTACCAAGAAGAGACCTAGGTCCAAACCTTCAGGGCATGCCCGTTTGTGCAAAGATAGTAGTCTGACCTGCGTTTGCTAAGTGCACGCAAGCCTAACAACAACGATACCAATCTTGAACCCCCACACCGGGTTAAATAACAACAAGATGTAATAGGTGTTGTTATGATCAATTCCAAGATTTAAACCCTATTTGATAGTAGAAAGGATTGTGGATGTAACCAACTCTTATATGAATCAAAAAAATTAAAAATAATAATAAAGAAGAAACAAATACTCTCTTTAATTAAAATATAAGAAGTTAAAGAGTCCTCATCGATATTTCATGCAAAGCCTCCATAAAATCATCTAATTTATGTATAAAAAAATTCGCTCATCCCATTAAACATTTCATTTTTCATATTTTAACTAAAATGCTATAAATATTCATTTAAAGGATTTATGTCTAGCGCTTTGTACCCTATTCTATTCACTCTAAGATGGAATATCTTTCATTTATTTTTCCACTCTCACATCATCTTCTGCTATTACCAATTTTTAGTCTTAAGGCATCCATTTGTATTTTTCTCTGCCCGCTATTCATAGATGCGAGGACGTTTCATTTTAACTCATGCAATTCTTCCCTATAACCGTGCATTTTTCAAATAAAAAATAAAAATAAAAAAACTTTACATAACCTGTTACATCCATTATTGGTTGAAGAAGACTTTTAATATAAGAAAGTAAAAATGTCAGATATTTTCAATTAAAAAGAAATTCTGCAACAAGAGTTATGCATGTGGCACTCATTTAATGAGTATCCCAAGGAAGCAAAACCATTTGTAGGTGATTTCAAATCAGTCATCTGAGTGCAATACACAAAAATATTGCTGCAATTTTCTTTATTCCGTCCAATTAATACTTCGTATGAATTTATTTTCGGCATCCATAAATATTTTCTTGTGTAAATACAGTCTACTGTCAAGTTCAACATTCATCGACAATATTTCCTTAGGTCTGCAAATCTGACCGGAGCAATTGGCAAATTCGAGGAGGGAAAAGCATGACACAATAAAAGCAAGCCCACTTAAATTTTTTTTTAAAAAGAGGGAAATTCGAAGATAGAAAAGAAATTGATGCATTTTTTTTACTTTTGTTGATGTGGCAAATATGTTGGACGAAAAGTAATTGTGTAGAACAATTGGACCTACATGTTACATTTTGAAAGTTTGACTGCAATCTATACGCTTGAAATTAAATGCACGCGAATGAGGTATTATTTTTTAATTTCATTGTTTTTATTAATCACAAAAGAAACATGGGGAGCTGGCATATAAAATTTACAATAATATTTTGAATGATGGTCACAGGTTCAATTCCATGGGTCGCCCATTTGAAAAAAGGATTTTATTTTATTTTTTCAAGTGCATTTACTAAGGGTAGAATCGTTCTCAAGTCAAAATATAAGTTGGAGAGTTGGCTTTCAAAGAAAACATAAGGCCTTTTTTTTATTATTATTAATAGGTTGAAGGTTCAATTCTCTTTGGGCATAAAGGAGCAAGAATTTTTTTTTATGATTGAAATATTTTTTCAAAATTAATTTTTTTTTAAAAGACGAGAGTTAAAGAAAAAAGGTTGTATTAACTTAAAAGAAAATTGAAATAACATTTGGGTAGATAAGTATTCTAAACCAATCATTGAATAAATAGTGAGAGAGTTCTTTAAAAAGTTTGAAGTTTAGGAAAAAAAAATTAATATTTTTTTAAATATTATTTTAGGAGTTATAAGAGTACATTTTTGAAAGAAAAAGTTGACATTTGAAAAGAAAGATGGGAATTTGAAAAGTTGAAAGAAAAAATTGTGTTATTTGTAACAAGGTGCATTTTTTATGGTGACACACCTTAATTTTGTCAAAAACAAAAATCAAAAATCTTTTAAAAAACATGAGATAAAGAAAGCAAACAAAGACATCTTAATTTTGTCAAAAATAAAAATCAGAAATCTACGAGATACCATGGGAAAAAGAAAGAAAACAAAGAAGCAATCCAAAATTCAAAAATATCTCACCAAAAGATAGTAAGAGAAGAAAAAAAAAAAAAGGAGAAGCAAGTTGAAGATTATGTCACCAGAATTTAGATGGTACTCAAAAGATCAAGATTTTTCAAAGACTACTTAAATGATATTATTAATGAAGCTAAAGACTCCTCTAAACAAGTTATTATATTATCTATTGATATGGAAAAGAAAATGTACATGGCACTTTATAAGGCGAACCACAAAAGTGGAAAAGATAATGTACATGGCACTTAATAAGGTGAACCACAAAATTCAAGAGGAAATAATCAAAAAGTTGAATGACAAGCCCATAATGAAATATGCAAGTTGTGACAAATGATTTGAGGCCCATGACAACAAGTGTATGTTATGATACTAGTGATCTTGTACTAAAAACCAAATATTGCATGTGCTACCAAGGATTTGAGCATTGTAGACAAGACAAAGAATGTGTTGCTTGTATAGGGAATATTTGTGCAAGCCATGACAGACATAACAGTGACAAAAATAACTCTAGATATGTTGATGGACATCATGTTGATAATGGTTTAAGGTATCTAAATGATGACAAATACACTAATAGTCTAAGTTGTGCTAAAATTGATCAATATGATAATGAAATTGGTCATTTTGAGAGACATACTAAATGGCAACGTTCCAAATAAGATGACCCAAAGACAAAATAACCCAGAGGCAACATCCCAAGCAATATGACCGAGGCAAAATAACCCAGAGGTAACATCCCAAGCAATATGACCCAGAGGCAAAATAACTCAAAGGCAACGACCCAAGGAGGTCAACCCAAAGACGAAGACTACCTAGAGGGAGACTAAGCGGCAGACTGAGAGCCCAAGAATGATCTTTATACTAAAAAAAATGTAATACAATAGGATGTTGGAGAATATTACTTTATTTTTATTTGGCATTTTGTACTTTTGTAGAGATGTTGAAGAATATTACTTTATTTGGCATTTTGTACTTTTGTAATCGTTTGATATTTGTAATTATTTTAAGTTTAATAAATATAACTCCCATGGAAATTTGAAGAAACACTTCTCATGGGATATTGAGAGGAGAAGAAGAGATATTAATTTTTAAAAATTAAGGTGAAAAGACAAGGAGAGGCTCCATTATCTATAAAACTACGGCTGGAAAGTAAGAGTGAATATGTGCATAAAGAAAAATTGTATGCGACTTTAATGAAAAGTATATTATTATCCATGTGTTAGTGTCTTGTTGGTTTTGTTCTTGAATATTATCTATGATCTTGTTTAGGAGTTTAACCTGAGTTCTTGAATAAATACTATTAATCCTGCATTCAGATTTGTTGATTGAACCTGGGCATTTCCTAGCAGTTGTAGATTTGACCCCCAAAATCTAACATATTCAAGAGTGCATTGTAGGCAAATGCCCCACAAGATTGTTTTGTAGGCTACCTCTCCCAGATCTACCATATTCATGGTAGGCTGACTCACCAAGATCTACATTTACAATATTTCTTTTGTTGTGCTCACCTATTTGACTACCACAGCCTAGGATGGCTGGCACAAGTTCATGTCTCAAGATTGTGGAACCCATTTTATAAATACTCATTACAAAACCTTACAATGAAGGTTAAAAAAACAGATTTGATTAAAACGTCACAAGATACACTCGTGAAAAGATTTGCAAATATTGCTTAAAGACTCCTTAAAACGGTCCCTTTTCTTGAATTACCATAATACAAAATCTACTTTTAATTAAAAGCTAAAAATATGTGATTTAGTGCAAATATTTGAACTCGTTTGTTTCAAACATGTGCAAGAATCAACCAAACTGAACTGAAACATCATAAATAGCGTAGACCCAACAGCCAAAGGGACCCAGCTTCTAATAAATATTAGACCAACCACAGCAACATGCTTGTTTATCTCAGACATCTAGATAACGAAGTGCTAAATCCTTACTCTTGGCACTTCAATTAAGAGTAAATATTGAGCTGCCCTAATCTTAGATGATTGTTGATTCACCAAAAATGAAAAACACGCCCATAATAACATTCAGAACTTGTGAAAATTGATGTGCCATCTATCCAGACCAAAAAAACATAAGAACGGAGAAGTGTACTCCCAAATATTGTGGATTATAATCTAAAACTTCACTATAGATCTCTATGCAATTTTCCACTTGAAAAATGCTCTTTCACTAGTCAAAGAAGATGCTCCCCAACTCATCATATGTTTTCATGGTGGATTAAGATCACTCTTTTATTTTTAACCCGCTAAGGTCTTCTGCAGGAACCACCTAAGGAAAACACTACCAAGTTAGTATCCTCAAAAAGCAACAATCCATCTAAAAACCAAACCATTTGTCAAAGTCCAAATATGTTGCTATCAGGTTGCTACTTCATTCACCGTAAAATAAAACACGACATTATAAAAATCCATAGTAATTTAAATAAGATCAGAACTATATCACTGAATGCATGTATGTTAGTATTTCAAAATGTACGAAGACCAAATATTTTCTTGGACAGGCCAGGGCTTGTGCCTAGTTCATTGCTTACTATTACTTGTAAATATACCTGGAAAATATAAGCTTTTATGCAATTGTTTCTAGTGACCTCAAAAATGGATTTAAAATACTGCACAAGCTTCTTGAAGAAAACAGTAAATGGTAGAAAATACAACTACATACCTTGGGCTTTTGCTTTTTAGCTTTTGACTCGTTGGCAGGACCATTTTTAAAAGGCAAGAAATCGATGTCTAACATAAATGGCCTTAAAGCTTTTGGAATCTCTACACCATCTTCTTTCTGATAATTCTCTAGAATGCAGCATATAGTCCTTTCTGTTGCAGTGAGGGTGGAATTCAATAGGTGAACATATTGTTTGGTTTGCTCGTTGCTCTGCACCCAAGAAACTTTAGGAAGTGAGACCAGAAGCATACATTATGTCGTGTTCCTCTCTTAAGGGGAAATGGATCTGGATCTCTATATAAGAAATAGACTTACCTTCTTTTGTCCATATCGAATTTCTAGTTTTCTGGACTGATAATCAGTACAGTTAGAACAGGATACAAGCTCTCTGTATGTCTTTGATGCAGGAAACCATGCTTCCAAATCGTACTTTGCAGCAGCAGCATCATTTAGAGCACCCGAAACAATTGACACAATATGATATGGGATATTTAGCTGTTAAGCAAATATACATTAGTAAAATAAACAGGTATTTTCCTCCATAAGGAAGCAAATCCAGAGAAACGAAAAAGAGACCTTAGTTACGAGAATAATTAACTTTGAGATGATACTTAGATTCCATTTACAGCACCAGAAGCAGTCCACACAATCAGATAACATTCAGCTGCTAAGCAAAATCTGTATTCTTAAAATATTATTATATGTAGATTTAGTGAAGAATGGTGCAAGGTAGTGAAGCAACAGGGAAAATTGTTTGCCAGCAGCAGAGAATCCCATAGCTATCATGGATAATCCAATTCGGCAAAGAAAATCTTCTTTGGAATCTAGTACTCTTATCAGGCGTTTCAATGGAGCCTTGTTAGCTTTTGAGGAAGAGGAGGAGTGGGCAAAGAAGAATTGGGGTTTTGGCCTTGATTGCTAATTTGTTCCTCCAAAAGCTTCCTCAAGGAAATTTGTTCCTCCAAATAGTTTCTATTCAAACTTGTTTGTTTCAATCATGTGCAAACATCAGCTGAACTCAACTGAAACATTATTGGCAGAGCCCCCAGTAGAAGCCCCTTTGAATTAACAAACAAAGGAAAAAAATTGTATTCTTAAAAGAAAGAGGCTTTTTACTCTGCGACGAAGCAAATTCAAGGCAAGGAAAAGAGCACTTCAGATGTGAAATAATCAGCTGCTAGACATAATAGCTAAATTCCATGGTTGCAAAGGAGTTACCTCCTTGTAGAAGTCTTCAGAATTTTTAATCATCTCCTCATGCATCTCCCAAGAATCATTTCCATTTGGGCTTGTTATGCAAAATTGCTCTACTTTTTCAAACTGGTGCACTCTAAAAATCCCAAGTGTATCTCTTCCATGGGAACCTGCTTCTTTCCTAAAACACGAAGAGTATCCAGCGTATCTGCACAAAAAACGTTTTGGCAACTTGTGACAATCTGTATGTTCCACGTTGTGGAATATTTTTCTTCAGCTCATAACTAATTTCATAAAACAAGAGAGCTTGTACAATGTTATCTAAGACGTATCTTATAGTAAAAACTACAACAAAACAGTAAATGGATCCTAGAGAATGCACCTTATAGGTAATGTTGCAGGGGGAATCCAGTCACCCCGATGATATGCACACAATGGCTGCTCAGCTGTTGCAATGAGATATTTATCATCACCTTCACCAGTTACCTGCCTGACACAAGATTATTATATGACTTGTACAATGTTTATCACAACCAAAGAAATAAAAATCTTCAAACATGATTTTTAGGTTACAGTATTTGATGCTTTAAATTGAAACTATTTAGATGTTTACATAAAACCACCACTGTCTAACTGTATTTCTTGTTTCTTTGCAGGCAGCATGGTAAAATAAAATTTCAACTAAAGTTAAAGGAAAAGTTCTGAACATTAATATAAATTAAATCAAGTTCAGAATGAATGGCTCCACTAAAGTAAGGTTTACTCTGGTTAGCCCCAAAGTAATTCAGAAAATAGGTTGCAGAAATTGCATCTTTCTAAGCTGATCCATTCTGAAGCTGTTTATCATCAAGAGGAACTAGGGTGAACAAGGGGCAGTCTTACCTACCACTTGTCGCCTTTGGCATGCTGCAATCAAGAGGAACTAGGGTGAACATGGTGATGTCTAACGTAGAAAAAATGCAGATGGTGTCAAGAAAATCTTCCAATGACTGCCAATAACAAGCTAAGAATGGCCTGTAAATTACTATTAATTCAATGCAATTCATAATCCCATTATGTCATTCAATGGGATTATTCCTTCAAAAAAACTATCAGTCTACGAATTAGGGTTATGAGGTAATTTAGAGACTAGGTTCAGAACTTACGAGTATTTTACATTCCTCTATAAATGTAAAGTACCAGGGTTTCTAGTTGTCATTCATCTAATGATCAAGGCAGCCAATAATTGCAGATCAAGATACCAAAAGGTGGAAAGTGACCTCAAGAATCCATGGATATGCTATTATGCAGTAGTATTTTCCATTAGTTCTATAAGATGAAATATTCCTGATTTTCATCTCAACACAAAGCTAGTAGCAGCTGATTCTTATCTAGCCAAAGGTAATATGCAAGCTATGACATCATTGATGTCGTAAACAGTTCAGCTAAAAAAGTGTTGTTGAAGACCTACAGGAAATGCATAGCAGAGAAAGCCAGCTTGCAGATAAGAGACTACAAAAGCCAGGTCACATTGTCATTCATCTAATGATCAAGGCAACCTCATTCCAGATCAAGATACCAAAAGGTGGAAAATGGCCTCAAGGATCCATGTATATGCTATTATGCAGTAGTATTTTTCATTCATCTTATAATAGATAGGAAACAGGAAGATGAAATATTCCAGATTTTCTACATCTTGAAGGAGACAGAGAAAGCTATCCTGTCATAAGGAAGATCCATCTC
The DNA here is from genome assembly GCA_028583015.1 of Wollemia nobilis. Lineage (NCBI taxonomy): Eukaryota > Viridiplantae > Streptophyta > Pinopsida > Araucariales > Araucariaceae > Wollemia > Wollemia nobilis. The sequence continues at coordinate 2,347,438 of JAQPPZ010016892.1, read as the reverse complement.
AATACAAATCTAGTAGCAACTGATTCTTATCTAGCCAAAGGCAATCTGCAAGCTATGACACCATCAATGTTGCAAATAGTTCAGCTAAAAAAGTGTTGTCGATGCCCTACAGGAAATGCATAGCACAGAAAGGCAGCTTGCAGCTAAGAGGATACAAAAGCCAGATCCATTTGACGTGGACATATTGCCTACAAAAATCCTGTCAAAAAGCTCTAAGGATCACTTCCTTCAAGGAAGAGAGCCAACAAGAGACATCCAGGGAGTAGCTTTAGGAAGGAAGCTGATAAATGGAGATACAAATAGATTGGAAGAATAAACTATCGTCCACATTCCAACAACAGCACTGCCCAAAGTGACCAAATGAAGCAATCCTTTCAGAGGAACAAAATGATTAGTATGGATAACATTTGTTCATCAGAGTCTATTAAGATATGAGGCAAGCCTGGCAATGGTCTCACATCAAAATGACCAAGTGCTGAACTCCACTACCACAACTTTCTGTGGACATATTTGTTTACAATAAATGATTTGCCAAAACATTGGGACTATCAACCCAAGCCCAATCACCATGACCTGAGTTGGGACCCAAAAACTAAAAGCCATAAAAAATAGTTAGCTGAATAACTGTGGCAAAAAGCACATTTTCTACAGAGTATCAGAAAAAAATAGACCAGCCTTGAAGCATTGGTGTTCCAAAATTGAAAGTGATACATAACCTTCACAAAGTCATGCATGAACTGCTTGCCTCAGACCTAAGTTGCTGCATTCAAGTTCGTATTCAAGTTTGACAATGATAAAAATCGAAAAGAAAAAAAATGGCCACCAAAAGTAAGGACAATGATGTTTGCCATTAAATTCAATAAGTTGGTAGTCGTTTATTATGGCACCAAAATTAAATAGGATGAATTAAATCAAATTCGGCAAACTTATTTGGTTTCCCAAAAGTCACCGAAATTTGAACATTTTCTAATTTATTCGGAAAACGCGGCAACATAACTTCAGACCACCCTGAAAATTGATTACCTGTCAACATGCAATCAAGAGTGATTACATGTCGATGGGTAATCAAAGGTATTCAAGTTGCAAAAATGTCCCTTCGAATCTCATCTCCAATTTGTTGATGATAAATTTCTTTTGGGCCATCCCTCAATCAGCGAGGCTATGGAGTTTAAATCAATATTATCATGCTATGAGAAGGCTAGTGGACAGTTACTTAACACTTCTTCATTAACAATGCCCTAGATTTACAACGAATTATTATGGATATTTTAGGGTTTAAAATTGAAAATTTTCCATCAACTTGCTTGAGTATTCCTTTGTTTCATAAAGGAAACAAAAAGGAGCTTTGGGTCCCTTGTTTGGATGGAATGAAAGCTTGTTTGACAGGTTGGAAACGAAGGCTAGCACTCATAAAGACTAAATTGTGATCCATCCCTATTTACATAATGCAATTTTCAAGATTTCCAATGGGTACAGCATCAGAAATTGATAAAACTCAAAGAAACTTTCTTTGAAAAGAATGCAAGGGAAAATTTAAGATTCCTGTTTGTAAGTGGGATAGGGTTTGCAAAGGAAAGAATATTGGAGGAGTAGGCTTGCATAATTGCAAACTTATAAGTTTAGCCTTAGGAACAAAACTTGGGTGGAGATTATTTAGAGATCAAGGAAAGAGTTGGGCAAATTTGTTACTTCAAAATATATAGGTTCTCTTGATGCAATGAAATTATTTAGAAAAATAACCCTATCCAAAGGATCACCAACATAAAACTTCATATCAAATAGTTTGCAATTGATCAAGAAACATATTAGGTAGTCAGTTAATGAGAGGAATTATGCAAATTTTTGGTTTGATGTTTGGTTGAAGCCTTATCCTCTTATCTCTGATTCAAAATGATTGGCTCGGGCATGCCTAGGTTGTAAAGGTCCAAGGGTCAAAGATTTTATTAGTGTGAGCAACAACTCCAGATCATGGATTTCTATTGCTAACTTGGTTGAAGAAGAGGAACTCAAACACATTGCAGAGGAGCTTCAAAGGATGCTTCAAGAGTTTTATTTGCCTATTTTTACATGAAAGAATGAGTTGGTTTGGAATCTATCAAAATATGGTAGATACTCGGTCAAGTTGGGATATGAGGATTTAAAGCAATCAAAATTTCCTACTCCCAGAGATTTCCATTGGAATAATGTTTGCTCACTAGAGGCTCTCCCTAAGGCCTCAACATTCCTTTGGTTAGTAGTTCAAAGTTAGATTCTTACACGAGAGAGTCTACAAAGAAGAGGCTATATCATGGACCCTTCACATGTGTCTTTTGTGAGAAAAATTTAGAAACATCAAACCATTTACTTCTCCATGGTCCCTTTGCTCACCACACCATTTGGGGTTACTTTTTAAAAAATATGAGAATATATTGGGTAGCTTCATCAACATTAAAAGATTTGATGAAATGTTGGATTAAATATTTCAATGCTAAAGCATTATATATTTTGTAAAGGATTGGCCCTGCCATTTTGTGTTGGAATTTATAGCTTGAAAGGGAAATAATAAAAAAAAATTAAATAAATCTCAAAATCATGCCCACGTTTGGAACTGTGTTATTGCCTCTCTTGCAGAATGTTTATAGATACAATGCTCATCGTGGGAAATCTCAAGTGCAAAAAGAGGTTCTAACCACTTGGTCACAAGATTTGAATATACATGGAAGAGTCATCTATAACAATGGCATTAAAACAAAGGATCTGCTTCTATTTATAATAAAATGGAAATGTCTAGAAATTGGGTTTATCAAAAATTAATTTTGATGGTGCTTCCAATGGAAATCCGAGAAAAGCAGATAGAGGTATTGTTTTTCATAAAAAATTGAAGAGAAATTCTCCTCGCGTGCTCAAAATCATATGGAGCTTCAACCAACAACCATCCATAGGCTAGGGCTCTTCTTACAAGGATCAAATATAGCAATTTAAGAATGATGGAAATATACTTCAATTGAAGGGATTTACAAATTATCAATAAACTATCAACAAAAATGGATGTGGGGATTGGATAAAAAATAATACTGTTGCTGATATTCATCATTTATTATTGGAGGCAATCTCTTGAAAATTTGAGCATATCTATAGAGAAGGAAATCAGCTGGCAGATAATTTAACCAATCGCGGTGTTGATCTTCTTCTTGGTGAAATTCAAACTTTTGAAGGCAAATGGCCGAGTGAGATTTATCTATCTCAGTGAAAATGATGTCAAGGAGCTGAATGAGGAAACATAGTAAAGACGAAGAATATATTTGATAGAAAAGGAGATGAAAATATTCTTTGATAAAAAGGCAAGCTGGATATGGTTTAATTGACCTAACAGCAGATGTAATATTTTAATATTTTGATGGACTCGCCCCCAATAGAAAGCACATATAGTTTTAAAAAAAACAAAAAACAAAAAATTTGAAATACGCAAGCTGAAAATTAGAAATCCCAGGTGCTTCAGACTTGATCTGAAACTGAATCCTGCTCATGAAAGTTTTTTGGCTTCAAAAAGACTGCAGAAATAATGCTGCTCCAATTTTGAAAAGCCAACTCCGCTGCAAAAACTTTGTTGTCCAACAACTCAGATATATATATATATATATATATATATAGAGAGAGAGAGAGAGAGAGTGTTCATATTTTAGATGCACAGTATGGTGGGGAGCCTGGAGGAAGAAGAAAAACAACAAGAATATTTTCTGTATTTTAATCATTAATCAAATAATGCCAGTGGATCATTTCCAAGATGTTCAACAGACTACATGAGGGTCAGACATCCCCTGGCAGTCCACAAGCTGTCCCCTACATTTCAGAAAATCATGGAAGTAGGTTTTGCATGCATCCTATTGCCCACAAAACATTGAAAGACAGATAACACAAACTTACCATCAGACACGTACCCAGAGTACAGTGTACTTGAGAATTGAAGGCCTTCAAGCAGAGGTCACAAAACATTTCGGAAAGTACATAAATACTCAACCTCAAAAAAATCATAAATAGACAAGACAGTCAAATGGTTTAATGGTGAGATATAATCAAAGGGTTATTGTATCTTTGCATACGTTTTGAACATCCTACATGAATCTTCTGGAAGCTTCTTCTCTTCCTTCTCCAAGAAACTTCCATGTATAATAACAAGGTTCAAAAATCCAAATTCATTTTGAAAACCAAAAGGAAACAAAAATTCAGAATTTCCAAAAGGAATTCGAAAAACCCGGACGCATTCGAGAATAATACTAACATACATAAAATATGAAGACAATATTTCATGAGCATAAGTTTAAAGAAATATAGTATATATAGTATATAATATGTAATAGATGTTATGCCCATTGGATTGGAGGCAAGTGATGGGGAGCAAGGTGTTTCACATCTTAAACCAAGGTTCCAATCCCATTGGTGAACCTTAAAGATCTTAAGGCATTTTGGAGAAAGGGACAAAAGGGAAGCAATGGTTCGAGCACGACCCGAGTTCAAATCCCTGCATTGTGATGCACACTCCCACGACCATATGGCCCATCATAATATGTTTGTTGTAATATTGCAATACGGTTAGATGAAATACGACATCATGATGTAATATGTTTAAAGCCCATTATATGTGTGTGTGTGCGCATGCATGCTAGACTTTATAAAAGTGCAAAGTTAGAATGTTTATTAAAGCATCATAGTTGATCCTAGTCAAATTTGCACACTGCTATTTGTAGGCGGGCTTTTATGGTGTCAAGAGGATCGATTGAAAATGGTAGCCCTCTCTTCCTGCCTTTCTTTGTCCAAGAAGAATTCAAAAATAACAATCTGCAAAAATAATAAAAGATGAATCCCAGGCAGACTGCAAATCACATATGCCTTATTCCCATGCACAACTTGAATTTTAGGAAGGGGGCTTTTTTTTCTTTTAGTAATATTACAAAATATTTTTTACTTTAAAAAACTCTGAATCTGAACGGACCATTCTAAACAGCCTACAAAATCTGTTCTAATAAGGAATTGGTCAAGATCCAACAGGATTAGGTAACCATGCCTCAATGTATATCTTTCATCTCTTAGAAGATATGTTCAATGATGTTTCTCGAATAGGGATGGTGCAAGACAGCAGCAACCATTTTTGGATTAGTGAAGCAAGCACAGGATGATGCAAAGAGTTTTCAGTAAGGTAAGACACAACTCCGAGATGGCTCCTGAGGCCCAAGACTCATTCCTATGGAAAATAACTTAGAAGATCCGTTTCTCTATGTACATATATTACAGATTTGTGTACAGCATACACAGTCATGCCAATCTCTTTATATTATTGGTGTGCACATATCATAGACAGAAGTTGCAAATACAGTTAGCCACCTAAGTAAGACAGTGTACATGACTGAAAACAAGTAGGAATATCAAATGAGCATAACTAATTATCAATTTTTAGACCAGAGCAATTATCAGGTATGACACATACAAGAAAGTATTGGGTGGCATTTTATCCGATGTAAAAATAGAACCCGATCTCTATTTTAGCATTCAGTCATTAATTACAAAAATGAATTATTCAATAATATTTTGGGATACAAATAACAATGATTGTTTTAGAATCTCATAGATTTTTTAAAACATTTTATATTTGTTCAATATATCAGTTATGCTCCTCTTAGTAATGTCGTGCTAATAAATATAATAGAAGAATATAATATCTAAAACATCATGTCAAATTTCTACCTTGTAGAGCTCCTCATCAAATTGTGCTAGTTGAGCACATTCTGCCATGACTTCTTTCCTCATAAAGAAAGGTGTCTGTAAGGCTACATATCCACGCTTCCTCAGAAAAGCGAGACCAAAATTTATCAATGCTTGATTAAGAAGTACACCATCACCTTTTAAATAATATCCTCTCCCTCCTGCTGTATCAGCACCTGATTTACAAGGAAAATAAAATCAGATACATGAACTTATAGAATGAAGCATCCTCATTATAAAGTATTTCCAATTATAATTTGTGCACAGCTTGGGCCTAACATATTAGTCCATACATGAATCCCCAATACAGGGTTCTTCATCGCACCAACATCTCATCTATTACCCACAAACAATAAACTGAGTTACTGCTTACAAATATGACCACGTAGAGGATACTCTTCTCATGCTTTCCGCCAATAATCCATTCACATCTTTGTTGGGTATATGATATCAACACGTTTTGATTTAACAGACCTTAATTTCTAATATCCATAAACATTTTAAGTATGTGTAAAACATAACATCGCAAATTATCAAATGGCATTAGCACAACCTGTTAGATTCCTCAACATTCAAGGAGACCCAGGTTTAAATCTTGCCAAGCGATACATGGATAATATCCAAGCTGTTGTAATACCACTAAGTGGTGATGATGTAATACAGATGGGGCCTGTTTCAATCCCATATAACCAATTCAAAAAAAAAAACATAAAATCACAAATTAAAATCTTATTGTCAGAAGACCTGTAAGTCAGAACTGTCACTATCATTGGCACAGTTATAATTAAACATGCTAAATATGCCTTCGACATATCATAACTGACTAACAGATACTCTTCCGCGACTAGACCTTGGTGACTATAATCATGTCAGGCACTCATGGACTTGTTCACATAGATGCAACATTGTCCATTTGTTGGTCCTAAGGTAAGTTTGATATTACATATAAAGACTCTTTTACTTGCTTATATTAAACCCTGCTACATAACATCTCTTATATTTCTGCAAAAAGATGCAGGAGGTATACTTAAAAAGTTCAAGAGGAGACCTTGAAATGAGAATAAATCATTACTGTCAATTAAATTTTGTGTCTGGCTCTACCTGAAACATCAAATAAAGACTGAACTTTATGTGGTTAGTTTGCAATGAAATAGAATAAGGACTATCGTCTCTTGTAAGAACTATTGTTTGTAATGTAATAGAACTGAGAATAAGTCAACTCTGAATGAACTACTGTTTTTTTATTACCTGATAATTCAAATTTAGACTCAACTTTATGTGGTTAGTTTGAAATATAACAGCATGAGGACTATTCTTTTCTCATTCGAAATACTATTTTTAATGTAATAGCCTGTGAACTATTGTTTCCTCCTAAAAAGGTAAATAGTAGGGCCTGATTTTTTTAATGCAACACCCTGCAAGTTGACGGTTAAGTTCCATGCAAAAGATTTGAATGAGTATCATTTGCAAATTTCTTTGAAGGCTCTTCAATTGAATTCGGAAAGGTGTTATAGCATTAATTAGACTTGATTTTTATACATATTAAACCTCTTCTTTTCACTGTTTAAGAAAATGATAAGGTCCATATCTTGGAAGTTTACAGAAAAGGTTTTTACTGTAGGAACTTAGATTTAGGCCCTCTTGATTAAGTAACAAAAAGCTGTCTTTCCGTATATTAAAAATAAATTGATAGGATTTTGAGATTTTACAAGATAAAGAAATAAAAAGAATGAACTACCATTGAGAAGATATGAAAAACAGATGTGATTAATTGTATAAGATGATAGATCAAAAATTAAATAGCATTAGCTCAACTGATTATATTCAACTTTTAAGGAGGAGACCCAGGTTTGAATCTTGCCAAGCGATTGTTAGGAACCTTCATATAAAAATAAGCATAACCACAATAGCAATGCAGGAATTAATAGAAATGCATATAAACTAAAATGATCATGAAAATCAAAGCGTTGGCTTAGATGATCGGACGGATGGAGCAGCAAGGAGGAGGAGCGAGAGGTCTAGGGGCATCAAACCCTAGGTGTGGGACTTCAGAGGGCAGATCAGCAGACGCGGCAGGTGGGGGCTCTGGCGAGATAGCAGGCCCCCAGGCGGAGGATGTGGACAAGGAAGTTCTTTTGGAACCGGTCCAAGGGCGTTGGGCGGATGCGGTTGAAGATTTCTATGAGGGGGACCAGGACTCTATGCGTCAGGATCAAAGGAAGAACCAAGAAGGAGACAAAGAGAAACACAGCAGCTGGAGACCTTCATATCTTAATGCTCTTCGCGGTAAGCAAAAATTATCCGACTCTTGTTTTAATCTAAAATCTGTCAATGGTAGGTTGCACGTCCCGGTTCCTTAGCTCGGCATGTGGCTATGGAGGGCGGAACATCTTTGGTGGCTAAATTTATGGGGGTGAGGCCGGACATGGAAGTCATAAGGAGATGGGCCATCCAAAAATGGCAGCCAAGGGCCGGTATGATGATTAAGGCTTTACCCAAGAGTTTTCTTTTGGTGACATTTCAATGTGAACGGGACATGGAAAGGACTCTCCAAGGAGGTCCTTGGTTTTTTGGGAAAAGGGGCTTGTATCCGAGGCGTTGGTCCCCGATTTCCAACCCCGGACTCGGAGTCTTTGGATTTGGCTCCTATTTGGGTTAAGATGCCGGGATTACCTCTGCTTTTCGGAGCGGACAAATATTGGTGGGATAGCTACGGAGATTGGAGAACTAATAGCTATTGATCCTGCAACCTTGAGCAAAACAAGACTCATGTCTGCTCGCATGTGTGTGTTGGCGGACCAGAGTAAAGAGCTCCCTAAATCCATTATTTTGTCGTCTATGTTTGGCCTTCATACTCAGGTATTTGAATATGAAAATATGTCTTTTAAGTGTAGTGTTTGTGGGAAGGTAGGGCACCAGGGTATCCATTGCATTTCCAAGAACCAGCCCCCACTCCAAAATACTGATCCTCAAACCCAGAATAATATCCCTCCCCATGAGATCTCCATTCCTACCCAACCAGGGCCTCAAGGACGTGGAGCTCAAAATCCGAATATCAGAGACCCTGTTAGCCCTATTGTAAGCAAGAGGCAACGTTTTAACCCTCCTCCCAAAAATTCCTATGCCCCAAAACCCTCTCACCGGGGAGCTGGTCCCTTTGATGGGAACCCTCAAGCTCAACTTTGCTCCTAAGATGATACTGACAAGCCTCGGAGCCAAATAACAAAGGAAAGAACCCCATAGATCAACGCCCTAGGGAAAGTAAGTTTGATTGGGTGATACGGGAGGCCTATGGAGGCTCGGTGGAAGTGGTCCCATGTCTTTCGAGAGGAATTTATGGGAAGAAATTCCAAGGAGATCAACATCCCGGTGGAGAACAGTTTTGATGCATTAAATCATTTGAAGGGAGATCGGATGGACAGCCAAGAAGTGGAATTCGAGGTAGAGGAGACTCAAGAGAAGGATTTAGAGGAGAAAAATCGAGAGGAAGGAGCGAGGAAACTAATAATACGAGCAAGGATACTCGGGAGGAAGAGGTGAACCACCAAGATCGGTGTAACCCCAAAGCAGGGAAAAAGAATCTACTAATCAAGAAGCTAAGAGCACGGAATCATCTCCACTGTCAAAAAGACCGGTTAACTTGGAAAGCAGATTATTTACCCCAAATACCAAGGCTGACCTACCCAAGATGGTTACTAGAAGCCAAGTGAATCCTAAGGAACTTCAACCTAGAGCGGATGTATGGGGATATGGTTCGGTAGGAAGAGGGAAACCTAGCAATGCTGCCTTAAGGCGAGAAAGAAGCGAGAGCGAGGAGTGGTGATGGCACTCAAGCGATGTTGCTCTTTGGGGCGAAGGCTCGAGGATCCAAAGCCCATAAATGAAGATTCTTTCATGGAATATTCGTGGGAGTAATCTGCAAAAATAAGAGCTTTGTATGCTCTTAGACAAGAACACAAACCGGATATGATTTTTCTGCAAGAAACTAAAATGGAGGAGAGTAGAGTTATTCCTTTTAAGAATAGGACTTGGCGAGAAGGTGAAGTAGTAGGCCAAGAGGCCATTGGAGCAGCGGGGAGGGTTCTTGGTTATGTGGAACAAAAATGTGATTGATAGTAGAGTGATTCCGATGTCTAGTTGGTTTATTTGTCTCTTATGTGTGGATAAAACCACGCGGGAAGAGTGGATCTTAACGAATGTATATGCTCCGAGTTAGACGAGGGTGAGAAGGGTTCTTTGGAGTCGGCTAGCTGAATTGAGGGAGACGGTCCCCAACTACCCTTGGATTGTGGCGGGGGATTTCAATTGCTACCTTAATCCTGTAGATAAATTGGGGGCTCTCAAAGAATAGCTGCTGATATCTACGAGTTTAGAGATTTTGTTGAGCAACATGGGTGATGGATGTGGACTGCGTAGATTCTCCTATACATGGTCTAACAAAAGATTGAAGGAAAACCAAATTGGGATAAGATTAGATAGGTTTCTTCTTTCTCAAGAATTGCTGGAGAGGTTTGGGGACTCTTCATTAACGGCACTCCCAAGAATCGGGTCCGATCACAGCCCAATTCTATGGGAAGCAGGGGAGGACTCTAAGAAAAGATACATCGGACCCTTTCGATTCGAACTTATGTGGTTCCAACATTGGGATCTCAAGGATCTGGTTGCCCAATGGTGGGACAAAAAGTATAATGGTTCGAAACCGGCCCAAGTGGCATGTAAACTAAGGAATGTGAAGGCTAACATTAGAGAGTGGAACAAAACTTCCTTTGGCAATATTTTTGTTAAAAAGGCGAGAACTAAAAGACAAGATCAATGAACTACGGGAGAAGTTGAAGTCGGAGCGACTTACGGAGGATCGAGAAACCGGGAGAGGGAGGCTGTTGGCCGAATACCACACGATGCTAGGATTTGAAGAAACCTTTTGGAGGCGAGAAATCCAGATTGCGTTGGTTAAAGGAGGGTGACAGAAATACAAAGTTCTTCCATGTCTCTACTCTTCGCCACGGGAGTACTAACAAAATTAAGGAGATCAAGATGGCCGATGGGTCTAACACCAAAGATATGGAAGACATAAGGAGGGAAGCGGTTGAGTACTTTAAATCGTTGCTAGAAGATGTAAATCCGACTATTGAAGAAGAGGACTCTCTGTTGGCAGCCATTCCACCCTCGTAATGCGATAATCTTAATGGATTCTTACTTAGTCCTTTCACAAAGGAGGAAATCAAGAAGGTCGTTTTTGACATGGATGGTAACGACTCCCCGAGGACCGGATGGCTTCCACTGCAGCTTTCTTCCGGAAGTTTTGGGATATCCTAGGCAATGATGTAGTGGAAGCTATAATTGAGGCTCAAAAGGACATGGAAATCCCAGAAGGAGTTAATGCTACTTTTTTAGTCCTCATCCCTAAACTAGTGGGAGCAATGGAATTTTCCGGTTTCGCCCTATCGGTTTATGTAACACTCGATGAAGATTCTCACAAAAACAATCGCCAATAGGTGAAGGTTATCCTTCCTTTCATCATTGATATGAACCAAGGTGGCTTTGTGAAAGGGCGACAAATATTGGATGGTATCATCACAATTCATGAGGTTATTCATTCAATGGTGACTAGTAAGGAAGCCGGTATGTTACTAAAGCTTGATATGAATAAAGCCTACGACCGGGTCTCATGGCGGTTCCTCACCAAGATTTTGGGTAAGTTTGGTTTCTGTCCCCGGTGGATTAAGTTGATTTTTAGTTGTATCTCTACTACATTATTTTTGATCATGGTGAATGGTTCACCCTCCGGTTACTTTAAGAGTGAAAGGGGTTGCGACAAGGAGATCCTTTGTCTCCATACTTGTTTATTATTTTAGCGGAAGCATTGGGTGGGAACATTTCAGCGGCGGTGGCGGATGGTCAATTGGAAGGTTTTAAACCAGCCTCAGCAGCGAGGCCGGTGTCTCACCAACGGTTTGTGGATGATACAATCATTGTGTCCAAAGCCTCGGTGCCTCAAGCTAGGAAGTTGAAGAGAATTCTAACCAAGTATGAGACAGAAGCGAGACGGTACATAAACTATAAGAAGAGTAGCATCTATTTCTTTAACACGCCTTGGTGGGAGGGAGGAAAGAATAGCTAACCTCTTCGGTTGTGGAAAGGAGCTTCTACCGGCAACTTATCTAGGCATGCCTATGTTCGAAGGAAGAATGAAGGCTACTTTGTGGAACTCAGTCATTGACGGGATCTCCAAAAAGTTAGCGAGGGTGGAAGGGCGGCCTTCTCGGCTCCGCGAGAAAAGCCTTATTAGTTCAAACTACTTTACAGAGCATTCCAATTTCTTGCATGTCTCTATTTAGAATGCCTGCAAAGGTCAGAGCTACATTGGAGCTAATTCAACGCAACTTCTTGTGGTCGGGTTCGGAGGAGAGAAAGAGAATTTCATTGGTAGCATGGAATCGGTGTGTGCAAGCAAGGATCGGGGGGCACAGGGGTTAAAGAGAATGAAAGAATTGAATCAAGCTACGATTGGCAAACGAGTATGGAGATTTATCAATAATGATCAATTGGGATGGGTAAAACTTCTTAAGGCAAAATATATCGGAAATAATCGGGACTTCACGAAAGTGATAATCTTCCTAGAGGATCCTATTTTTGGAATTGTTTGCTCGAATGTCGGGAGGTAGTCAGGAAAGGCATCAGATGGAGAATTGGTAATGGAAGACAAGTGGACTTTTGGAAAGACCCGTGGTTGGAAGAGGCCCCTACGAAAGATAACTTAGACCTTCAAGTCCTCCAACATAAACTTTCGAAGGAAATGGGAGGAAAAGTAGGGGATTTTATTGCTGTAGCACAGGAAACTTCTTCTTGGAAGAAAATCACAGTTCATAATCTGTCAGAGCAAGAGAAGGTGGCCCTAACCAAACTCAATGATGCTTTAAGGGTGTTCCCGATCATTCCTGAGGGAGGAAGAGACAAGGTGATTTGGGGCAAAACTACAAGTGGGATCTATTCAGTAAAAACTGCCTATAAGTTAATCCACTCGGGATTCAATGGGTGGACTCCGACTTACATTATTTGGTTAAATAATTTAACCCCAAAAATAGCTTTCTTCTTTTGGTTGGCGAGTTCAAAATAAGATCCCGACAACGAGATAATCTGCAAAGGAGAGGTTTCCAATTCATCAATCGATGTATCTTGTGTGAGAAAGCGATAGAATCCGTAAGTCATATATTTCTAACTTGTGATTTTTCTTGTACGAGTCTTCCAAATGATCTGTCCAAATTTCATATAGATTGGGTCTGTCCAAATAGCATGTCGACTTCGCATACGGTGGGCTTCCCCCTTAGGGCAAAGCTTTTGACTTGGCTCTGGAAGCTCGGCTACCCCATTTTTTATGGGGGATATGGAATGAGAGAAATAAGAGAGTATTTAAAGGACGTAAGAAAGATCCCGGGTTATGTGGCAATAAAATAATCGAGCTTTGAAAGAAAAGCTGGAAAACTTTCTTCTTCAAAAATGAGACCATGTCTCTAAGGGAAAGGAGGATTTTGCGGAGCCGGGAGAGGAACTTCCAGGACCTAGACATTACAACCAACCCACGGGATGGTGTCAAGTGGATACCCCCACACAAAAGTGGGTTAAGTTTAATTTTGACGGGGCAGCTAAAGGAAATCCGGGGCTGCGGGAGGCGAGGAGGAGTTTTGAGAAATGAGGAAGGAAAAGTGGTCCTTGCCTTTGCAGAGCCTTTGGGAACTCAAACAAATCATTTTGCGAAGCCCGAGCACTGCATGCGAGGCAATGAGAATTGCAGGACTTGAGGGTTATAAGGAAGTTATCTTTGAAGGGGATTAACTTAATATAATCAAGGCAATTAAGGAGGATAAAGACCCCAGGTGGACCATATTGGAGCTTATCCTAGAAGCAAGGATTCATAAATCTCATTTGGTTAATGCCCGAATCCAACACACCTTGAGAGAAGGGAACCGAGCGGCGGATCTAATGGCAAATATTGCGGTTTCGTTGGGGAGATGCAAATTTGGAAGGATAACTTCCCTCAAGAACTATTGGTGTTGGCTGCTAGAGAAGAGCTAAGATCAAACCTGTTAGAGCATCGGGGAGATCGGAGGGGCTGATGATGAGTAATCCGAGAGATGGAATTAGGCAGAAAAGGCATCCCATTTGTTGGGGCACAGGGAGGTGACAAGTGTACGAGTCTGACAACCTAGTGTTAGTAAGTGCTAGGTGTTGTTTGGTTTTTGTTTTATCCTGAATAGTCAAGCGACAAGTATAGGACTGTGGACTCTAAGTATGGCTTAATGTGAGTCTTAGAAAGATCCATTTTGTATTTTGATTATACGGGCTTGATGCTAGAACCAGCCCATTTTGACTTTGTAAAAGGTTTGTGGACCTTATAACCACCTCTACCTTATACCAAAAAAAAAATGATCATGAAAATGAAATAACAAAAGTGCTCAAGAAATTAACTGATTGGAACCACAACAAACCTAAATTAACCTCCTTGGAAGTGGAGCTCCAATAGAATTTTAATAATATGTGAGATACGTTCTACTCCAATCCCATGTCCTTATATAGACTCTTATTTACCCTAAACCTAATGCTCAACAATAGGACCACATGAAGGAGAGGACCCAAGTTACTAAATCCTACTTATAATAAAAGTAAAGATCACATCATAATGGGCCCATACACACTAAGCGCCCAAGGTGCAAACATACACCAACACTATACAAATACATAACGATGGTTAGGATAGGGTCCTAACATGCCCTCCCCCTTCAAGAAGCTTTGTCCTCAAAGTTTGAAGTGAAAAAAAAAATTATGGTGGCATCTTCTAGCTACAGTCCACACCACTGTACTAGAACATCGATTAAAGTGTGATTGCAAAGTGTGCATGTAAGCCGGTCCAGATTACTCACAAGTTCTAAGATGACTGAGCCTTCCTCATACAACTAGGGTAGTGTGGATTGGACTTGTATACAGGCCAAAGACAACCTTTAAAGATGAGACATGGAACACTAGATGTATCGTTGAAGAAGGCAGCAATTCCAGCTTGTAGACCACAAGGCCAACCTACTGGAGCACTTTATACAATCCATATAATTTTGGCGCTATCTTTTGACTACAACTGAATTTCAGTGATGACTACTTGTAAAGCTGTAGGCGTAGGAAAACCATGTCCCCGACGTTAATACTGTGCTCAAAACAGTGTTGATCTACTTGGTGTCATATACGGTTCTACGCCATGGCCAAATTATCTTTGAGATGTTGGAGTAGTTGTGCACGCTCCATGAGAGTGGAATCCATTGGTTGAACCTTGGAACTACCCCAATATTTGATGTATTTGTGAATTTTTTGATGTTGTTCATTATGTTGTAGTTGAATCAGGCAGTGGTAGATATAATGAAAGATAAAGCTTGCAATACTATAATGAAAGCATAGATATTACATATTTTTTTAAGTTTATAATATTGACTGTGTCAAAGATAAAGCTTGCAATACATGAGTATCCTGCAACTATCCTGATCAACAACAACAAAAAATATTCCTTTAGTTTTTGCTGGGAAGTAGAGGGAAGTAGAGTGATCCATAACGGTAATAGTAGCCCAGGTCAAAAAATAACAGAACAGTCAGTAGCAAGATCCTTAGTTATGGCATTTGTCCTGCTATCCAAAAGGCCAACATCAGCATCATTGATAATTTTTCTTATTGAATCCAAAAATCCAGCATTACCATCATTGAATATTTTTCTTTTAACTGTTACATGGTAATAACCGTAGCAAGCTCTGCCAAGTTACCAATATCTTGGTTTTGTAACGTCATTGACATAAGAACCAAAAAAATCTTTCTAACAGGAGGATTCATAGCATACTCTGATGAACTACCATGCCACATCATAACAAGACGTCAATATCATATGACACTATGTTACTCATTGTCTCTGCGATTGAGAAGCTATACTAAATATTAGATCTCAAACTTTCAAATATAGGACAATCAATTTTTTTTACCATCATACCTCCCCAGTGTTCAAAACAAAGAATTGAAAACTGCACGTCCTGTGAAGAGAAGCATACCTTTCTCTAGGTCTGCAATGCCAAGAAGCTGAACAAGTTCAACATGATTTTTAAGGTAGGGCTCATCTCTTCGTTCTCCCCAAGTCCGAACAACCGCATTGTTTGCCTGCAAACTCAGCATCAAGGAAAAACTCAGAGCTTTTAAATTTATTTATTACCCAAAGAAAATACTTGAATAAAAACAGGTTGATATCTACCTCATCATCACTGATAGGTACCAAGTCATGTACAAGGTTCCCAATGAGTCCCAAAAGAGAATCTAGAGTAGATTTTGCCTCCTGAACTTCTATTTCCTTCTTAGCTGCGGCTTTTTTGTTCTCTTCCGTTTGCTTTATTATTTCAGAGGCATCCTGCTTGGCCTACCAAGGCAAATATGCATTATAAAGTTTAAGTTTGTGGATATCTCAACAGAAACATGAAACTATTCATCAATTTATCATATCAAAACACACAAATATATATGTATATATGGGAAAAAAATCTAGATCAACCAAGTCCAGGTGATAACCTCCTGGTCACATCTACAGTAGCAAAATTTAACCAAATGAAAAATTATAATGCCTTTTTTTGTACAGGCTTGATTTGATTTTGAAAGAGAATATGCAAGTCATGCCCAAGTCATTATATTGACAAAGAAATTTGTAGGACAGCGATTTCAGCAGATTTAAATATAACACCATCGGATGCAATAGTTTTGTTAGGAAGATGGAGGACACTATGTCTGCATCGATCACAGAGTTGAACAAAGAAAAAGTGAAAAATTGATACCTTCACTTTGATTGATAATCCATTTGATCAATGGAAAGCACAAGTCATTTTTTGAAGGTTGTACTAGAGTCAAACTTGTACCATTGCATATCAATGAAGAAGATGCTTAAAAGGCAACATTCAAGATGCAAAAAGGGCATTCAAAAGTGAAAATTCAATACCCGTCACTTTGATAGATAATCCCTTTAACCACTTGAAGAGTGCATGTCTTTTTTAAGGGTGAATGAGAATCAAGTTTTCCCATTTGCATATCAAAGAAAAGGATGCTTACAAGATAACATTCAGGATACCAAAGGAGCACCATAAATACATAAGTATTCAAATTAGAATAAGTATCCAAATTAGAATAACCCATGCACCTATCATCTTTATAAACTAAACAGTTTATTAAAAATATTTTAGCTGTTTTGCAGCCATGCTTTCAATGATTTTAAAGAGACTTTACCAATGACTAAAGTAGTTGGAGATTGCATAGCTATTTTCCAACATTTTTGCATTGATGGGCACACTAGAGAGTTCAACCATTGAAGATTTTGAAAAAAATTCGAAAATTAGTTAAATGCTCAAGCCACCACAAATTTGGACAACTGGTGCTTTGCAGCAGAAATGTTTATGAACAAAATTGGAAAACCATAACAAACTTTTGGTCATGTTCAAATGTACATTTAAAAATGTTGCTAAACTACCATATTTAAAGGCCATGTTTAATGCTACTGGCTCTAGCAGTCTAGGCTTCAAATCCTTCACATCTAAAGTCATATGAATAATATTTTGAAGAATACTGTTTAAAGAGGTCAATGAGCTTATTGCAGACAATCGGTCTTACTACCCAAAACCTGGTTACACTGTTATGTCCAGTGGATGCAAAGACGGAAGGATCAAAACACCATTGAATGTTCTTTTCTTTTAACTATTTTGATACATTCATTCAAATTTTTTCTTTTTCAATTGGTTATATGTGATTGAAACGGCCCCACTTGTATTACATCAACACCACATAGTGGTATTACAACAGCTTGGATATTACCCATGTATCGCTTGACAAGATTTGAACCTGGGTTTCACCCTTGAATCTTAAAGAATCTAACCAGCTGAGTCATTGCCATTTGATACCATAAATGTTCTTATCTATTGTTTTGAGGCATCAATGTTTCGAAAGTATCAAAAAGTTTATTGTATATGACCAAGTCAAAACCACCCAAATTCTTTTGATCTGTTGGAGTCACTTATGACATAAGAAACAAGATTAATCTGCCGGTTGTTAAGGAGAACGCTCAAATTATCTGGCTTCCAGTATACTTCTGAAAAAGAGTTAAATAAAAAATTAAAACTCCAATGTGCATGATGGCCAATATTGAGAAGGATGAGGTTCTGTGTTCACATCATGTCTCTATGTTAGAGATGATGCAGAAGTTCTATATTCCACAAAGCTTCAGGATGGAGATGGCAGTACTGCCTTTTGTAATGGCGAGAATGCATTTCCAGGATGGCAGGACATGTTTTTGGGATGAGATGCATCTAAGAGATAGCCCCCAAATCCCAATAGAAGTCCCCATGGAACATAATGCAGGACATTAAGCTATAATAGGTTCTGTATATTAGGATATTAAGAAGAATGGCCTGTGGAAAATATGTTTCCTTGTTTGGTGTATCCCAACAGTTGTAATGAAAAGCACAAAAACTCCAACCATAGATGCCTACTCAAATAGAGACAAGAGACTTGTAACCATCACGTCTTGTCATTGATTATCATGTGGGTCTATAATGTTATGAGAATTTATTGTAGTACCCAATATGCTTGATACGAAGTCTTGGTTGCAGAAAAACTTGGACAATTGGAGATTAAAAATTAAGTTCAAGAATTTAAATTTGTTAGCTGATCAAATTATTCAGTTGAAACATTCTTAGGACTTCAGATAAGGTCCACCAAAGGTGTTTTCAGAATAAAAAGGGTCATCCATTAATTAAATGTCAGCATGTTTCCGTCGTGTGGGCTTCTTTTCAAAAGTATCCATAAAAGGGAATATGTGTTCCATATTTATTTTAATGCCCATCTTTCTATTCTCCCCAGCCTAAAAAAAGTTGAATAAGATGACAAAAAGCAAGAACTAAAACAATCACGTCATTGGAAAACAGAAAACCCTGGCCAAACTGTTTCTTCCTCGCGGACATTGAAAAGGTCATTTGAACTTCAACAATTAGTCACGATAACTGTGTTCAGTTCCCAGTCTGAAGGCTCTAAAGTTACCTTCATATTCCTTAACTTTCAGAAGGGAGGCCCAGGTTCAAATATTGCCAAGTAATACATGCATAATTGCCAAACTGTTATAATACCACTATGTGCTACAGGTATGGCAGTTTCAATGCCATATAACCAATTTAAAAAAATATATTATTTAATAATTCCTACAGATATACAGATTCCAAAAGAGGAAGATAAACACTCGCAAGATAAGCCAGAGAAAACATGAAGCTTACCTGAATCCATATTTAAATTTGACTTAAACTAAAACACAGAAAAAGTTTCTTTGAAGTAATGTTTGGTATCTATGGCACAAGGGCATCAGTAAGAACAGAAGCAAGTCAAACATCACAAGGTTGGGTTCCAATGCTTGTGCAACTCGCCATTTTCCTACATTTTTTTGGTCTGTAACTCTAACTCTAACAGACAGGTCGTCTCCTTCACCGCCTGCTGGTCCATCTCGAGCAGACAGGTCGTGACCTCCTTAAGGGATTCCAGCGATAAGCTGTGCAGGTAGGTCGTGACCTCCTAAACCTAAAACACTAATTACAATGCGCCGACACCAGCGAAACTTCAATCTCCAACAAATTCATTGCACACACCAAAATTCATCATTCACAAACCAACTAAAAGCTAAACCTAAAAGGTACTCACAATTTTCAATCTGGCCACCTCTTTATTCATCTTGTTAAACTCTTTCCGCAAATTATCCAGCTCATATTGCCCTGCCACGAATTCACAACAAAATAAACAACTTCTTCGAACCAAAAAAAAAAATCAATCTCTAACACAAATCTAACATAACGCTGAGTAAGATCCTTACGCTGGCGCCAGGCCTTGTCGAGCTCGATGACTTGGTCGACAAGCTCCACTTTAGCGAAACGCCGCCTCTGCGACTCCCGAATGCGTTCGGGGTCATTGCCCTTGTCCTCTCTGAAAAGATTTATGTCCAGCATATTGAAAAACCTGCAACCACGTAAACCGTGGAGTGGGTAATTTATCAGAGGAAATACAGGGCGAGATAATGCGAGCGAGATTTCAACCCTGAACCCTAGCCTCAGCAAACAGGGTCTCAGGGAAGCCGTCTTTGGTTTTTGGCGTCAAATATACGAACGCCGGTGTTCACCTGAAAGGACAGGAAATGCGATAGAGCTACCAGTTACAACAAGGATTTGCGAGTTTAGTTTGTAATATAAATACCTTGGAATATTAGGGTAAAGAAACAGCCAGGATTTGCACGTTTAGTTTGAGATACAAATACCTTGGAATATTATTCCCGCTGTAGTGATTTTAAGGAAGTCGTCCGGTTTCGATCCTGTGACCAACAAATGTCGAGCCAAATTTATACCCCCATCCTAGTTTAATTATGTTTAAAGATTCTTTGATAAGATGTTTGATTCTTAGCTCGTCTTTGAATGGGCAAAAAAAAAAATCATCCATATGCTTGCCGTATGGATAAAGCAACGCTAAGGACGTATATGGACGCTTGACTTTGGCTATTATGGTTCCTTTATGAGTGCTATGCAAGGTAATGTTGTAGAATTGGTAGTAATACATGCAAAGGTAATGTTGTAGAGTTGGTAGTAATACATTTTGGAAGGCGAGTTTGGTTTCATTGAATTGGAGGTTTATGGTTTAAACTTTTATGATGTGAAGGGGGCATTAAAAAAATTTGTGGCTTCTTTTTAGATAGTGGTATACGTGAATGGTATAGTATTGTAGCCACCTAAGAAGAGTGGCTTTTAAGTTTTCTTTCTGACCTAAATAAAAAATTAGTCCCTTAAGATTGGTTAGATTGGTAAGTGTTTGTCTAGCAAAGCACTTACCAAGAATATACTTAGGTTCAAATCTTGGAGGTTGTATGTTTGCAAAGGTAGTAGTGTGATCTAAATCTTCTAAGTGTATACTAGATCGACGATGAATGGTACAAATTCCAAGTAACCGATGGTCCCTTTTACACCGATTAACAATAACAAGTCGGAATAGGTATGGTGGGAGCAACCCTTATTGTTTGAACCCTTATTGTTTGAACCCCTTTGTTTGTCGAGTTACTAAAAATAGTGTGGTTGTGACCAACTCTTCTATGTAACCAAAATAATAATAAGTTCCAGGGGACAATCCAACGATTTAGGCTTTGACTCTTCTTCGAGAGGTTCAAGGTTCAAACCACGGCGTGGGCGAGTGTATGAAGGGGTGAGTGTGTGGTGGTTGTGTGTTAAATTTCCTATTTATAAGCATAGCTCTCGGTTTTACGAGGGGTCATGGTTGGGAGGAGACTACTCAACCCTGTTCGTTAGTCATAGGGGTCCAAATCAAAAAAAATAATAATACATTTTAAAAATAAGTAGGTTGCAAGTTTATTGTAATAGTAAAGTTTGTGGGTTTTCATTTATAAGATCCAAGTTCAAATTTTACTTGGTATGAGAGAGCCAGTTACTTGGTATGAGAGAGCCAAGACTCCTTATAAAATTCGTATTAACTTAAATTTTGGGAAGGTCCAAGGTTCAAACGACAATGCACCTAAAAGGAGATAGATTAGATGGTAGCGGTCAAGTGTTTGTCGATTAGTTGTCCTAGTTTGATGCCTTGGAGAGTCTAGGATCCTGGATTCTACTAACTTTGTCTAACCTAGCGAGCTAGGATGTATAGTGGTAGAATCCAATGGTGTTACGATTCTCCTCTGTATTAATAAAAAATAAAAAATAACATTTTAGAAAGATGTTATGAAGCAGGTTTAAACCACGGCATGGACGAATGTGTGAGGGGGTGGGTGTGTGGTGGCTTTGTGTTAAATTCTCTATTGATAAGCATAGCTCTCGGCTTTACGAGGGGTCATGGTTGGGAGGAGACTGCTCAACCCTCGTAGGGGTTTCTCACACTAACCAAATCAAAAAAATAATAATAATACATTTTAGAAAGAAATAGGTTGAAGTTTATTGTAGTGGTAAATTTTGTGGGTTTTCATTTACAAGATCCAAGTTCAAATTTTACTTGGTATGAGAGAGCGAGGACTCTTATAAAACTCGTGTAAACTTAAATTTTGTTCAACAAGGACAATGCAATGTCTTTGGCCTCTCTTTGGGGAGGTCCAAGGTTCAAACTACAATGTACCTAAAAGGAGATAGATTAGATGGTAGCGGTCAAGTGTTTGTCGTTTAGTTGCCCTAGTTTGATGTCTTAGAGAGTCGAGGGTCCTCCTGGATCCTACTAACTTTGTTTAACCCAGCGAGCTAGGGTTTATAGTGGTAGAATCCAATGGTGTTACCGATTCTCCTATGTATTGATAAAAAATAAAAATAACATTTTAAAAAGATGTTATGAAGCAAGCAATTAATTATTTCAATTAATGTAAAAGCATACAAATTAAGCTTTTGTAAAATATTCCATCGATTTATCACGTAGGGATAAAATGAAAGCTTGTTAAAAATTATATCTAAGGGAGAACTACATGAAGCATTTTTATTTACTCTAACAAGGCAAGGCACTTGGCCTAGATAAATTTTCTACATTTTTCTTACAAAATATATGGGAATTATTGAAAAGTGATATGTTGGTTGTAGTTGAAAAGGTCCATAAAAGGAAGATATTGATGTCACTTTTATTACATTGGTACAAAACATATAAGAATTATTGAAAAGTGAGATGTTGGTTGTAGTTGAAAAGGCCTAGAAAAGGAAGGCTCAATAAGTGAGATCGATGTCACTTTTATTACATTGGTTTCCAATAAACACGACCAAATTTTTTGATAATTTTCGTTCAATAAGGTTATGTAAAAAATAAATAAAAATACACTAAAGAAAAAGAGGTTGTATTTGGATCCCCTACTCTTAACAAATCATAACTCTCCTTTATACCTTGAGAGTTTACAAATAGATTCAATTCTTATCTCAATTGAGTTGCTATAGTTAGATACCTGTATTATTTTTCATAAAAAGTCTTAAATTCTTTATTTTCATTTTCTAGGTCTTCTTCAAGTTTCTTTGTAAATACAAATATTTTAAAATTTAGCATCCTTCTTAACATTTTCTTGCAGCAACCTTCACAAAACCAAAACTCCACCTCTATTCTATGTGCACTACATCTTAGTAGAGTAAAATTTCCAATACTCTATGTTATCCTAGTCTGCTTTACCAAATTTGGATTACTAGTCTCCTTCTTGAAGCATAAGTACAACCACACAAATTATAGTTTATATGAAAACACATTAATGTTATCAAACACAAAAAATAAAACATTAGTAAATCTTAATTATTATGTGATTCAGGCAGTCAACATTTTCTTCTCAACTTCAGCTAAATTTACTACTTCCTATAATAATGAAAAAAATAACTTCAAAATCCTCTATTAAAACCCCTCTATTGGCTAGCCTATCTACACATTTGTCCCCTTCCCTTAACATATGTGTAAACCTTATTTCTTCAAACTCTATAGTAAGGTCTTGTATTTCCACAATGATCTCTTGTTTGTTCCATGGAGCCTTTGCTTTCCTCAAGTTGCATTTATTACTATTATTGAATTGCCTTCCATCCATACTCTATTCGATATTATGTGTCATATTTTTAACTCTTTCAAAGTTGCCCAAGCTTCAGCTTTATTATTTGTTTTAAACCCACTATTAAAAACGTAATGTGACAAAATCTCACCCCTATTAGTTTTAATTATTCATCCTCTTGTCCATCAAAATTCAATTTGACCAACTACACTTCTGATGGTTTTCACTTTATATTCTTTGCCCTCCTTTTGTTTCTCATATATCCAACATCATAATTCTATTTGATGACTTGACTCCATCTATCAAGGCTCTTTGCTTCAAGATTAGGGATTTGGTGAGTTGAAAGGGTTGGTTTAATGTTGGAAATGTGTTGAATATTTTCCATGTTATTTTGGTGGGGTTTTTTGGGTTAATATATTTTAACCCATGTTTTAATATATTTGAGTTAATATATTCAAACCCATGTTTTAATATATTTGAGTTAATATATTTGAACCTATGTTTTAATATATTTGAATCCATGTTTTAATATATTTGGATTAATATATTTGAACCTGGATTTATGCCCATGGTATTGTAAATCCCTTCTTATGTTGTTGGTATATAAAATAGCAGATATATGTCCAATCCAAGAAAGGAACATTGGATTGTTGATTGGTATATAAAATAGCAGTCATATTTCGGAGTGCTTTGATAATCATATTAGTCAAATAGAAAGGGGGATATTTCAAAGGATTTTTCCTCATTTTTGCAGAAACATGGGATAAAAAGACAGTTAACAACAACCTATTCTTCTCTCAGCAACTCCATTTGACTAAGGAGAATAGGTTGTTGTTAACTGTCTTTTTATCCCATGTTTCTGCAAAAATGAGGAAAATTCTTTTGATGTGTATTCCCCCTCGATCTGAACGGAGGGTCTTTATGAAACATCCTGATTCTTTCTCAACAAGCTTCTTGAACTGTTGAAAATAGTCAAATGCTTTAGACTTCAACTGCAAGAAGAAGACCCACATTTTTCGTGAGTGATCATCTACAAAAAATTGAAAATACCTTTTTCCTCCACAACTAGTAGACATAGGACCACACAAATTTATGTGAACTAACTCCAAAGGTACCTTAGCTTGAAAGAAGCTAGGTTCAAAAGGTACTCTATGTTGCTTTCCTGACAAGCAATCTAAGCACACTGGCAAAGTAGATGAAAGAGTAGGCAGTCCTTTCACCATTTGATATTTACTGAGTTCTAGTAAATACCTTGAACTTAGATGCCCAAATCTCTTATGCCATAGAGAAGTGGCCTCTTTTGTGGTTACTGCCATTGCAGTATGTGTAGAGGTAATTGCATCTAAGATAAACAAACCATGTTTGTATGAACCTGTTGCTATATGTTTTCCTTTCTGAGTGATAAAGCAACGTTTCTTTTCTTTGTCCACTTTGAAATTGACATTCATGTTATTGTCCAGGATTTGTGGAACCGACAAGAGATTATTTTTCAATCTTGGTACATAAAGAACTTTTTGAATCTTACATTCTCCATCTGGAAGGGAGACAAAAACACTTCCTTCTCCCTGAACTCGATAGGTCTGATCATCAACAATGGTTACCGGTCTACCTTCTCGAGCCTCAAATGTTTCAAACCAGGACTTATCGCTAGCCATATTTTTACTAACACCTGAATCTATGTACTAAAAAATATCCTTTTGAGAGGAATCTGTATGTGTCTTGAGCACTTTGTGTGCTTGTTCAGAGTCTGAACTAGAATCTTCAACGGAAATATGTCCCTGTTGCTACTTATTCTTGTTCTTTGGTTTACCTTTGCCTTTATTTTGTCATTGTTCATTGGGTGGTTTGTTCTTAAACCAACATATTTTGGTTTCATGAGTGTCTTTATCACAAATTTTACAATACTGCTTCTTCTTCTTAATTTCTCTGCCTTTACCCTTGTCTTTGTTAGAAGAAGATCCTTTTTGTTGAATCCACTTTTTCTTACCACTTTGCATGTTTGAGAAAAGTGCATTTTTGGATGCCTCATCTCTTTGGATTTGATTAGCTTCTTCAGTTTGAAGCAAATTTACCAACTCTACAAAAGTCGCTATCCTTCCAAAGACTTGTAGTGAAGTGATCAATATTCTATAGGAGTCTGGAAGAGCCCTTAAAATGATAGAGGTCGGGACATTGTCTTCCACTTTTTCTTCTAAGGCTTGCAGTTTTGTTTTTATATTTGCGACTCTGCAAAGGAATAGCTCTACTATCTCTCCAGATTTCATATGAAGAGTATGAAGTTGTGTTTGAAGGTTAAGAATTGTTGATTGATTATTTCCTTCAAATATGGTTGTTAAGGCATTTCATGCCTCCTTACCATTTTTAGCTTCACTTATATAAGGCTATATGTCATCAGTAATAGCTAGCAATATCAATAAGGAAAGTCTTTTATCCTTTTTATCATATTTGTTTGATCTGCTCCTATTGATGTGGGTCTAGAATCAGTGCCATCCACTATTCCCCACATCTCCTCTATAGTTAAAATGGCTTTCATCTTAGTTTTCTAGCCAGAATAAATTTGAACCTTTGAGCAGTTGGCTCTCATTGAGATACTTGTTGATCATGGCCATGGTGAAGGTTTCAAATTGATATGACTAATATGACTTTATCTTGCAGTATACCCTCAAAAGTGTATATGGAAAATTTTAATTTGCTTTTTAAGAGATTTAATGGCACCTGCCTTAACACCCTTAACAAGGGATGAAAATTTTGAGGATTTTAAGCCAGACAAATAAAGAAAATTAAAGGGGTAGGTTTTGAAAGACTTATGATTTTGCTCTCTAGGATATTTAGTGGCACCTGCCTTAACACCCTTCAAGAAGGATGGAAAGTTTGAGGAAATTAAGCCAAACAAAGAGAGTGAATCAAGGTGTTTAAATTTTGACCTTTGATGGAGAGTAAAAATTGACTTGTGAAACCTGTGCAAGGTGTAGCACGATTTTAGTGAAATTTGGGTTTCTGAAATGCTCTTCAATGTTCTTATGATTGTTTTTAATTGCACACAAAAAACATGATGGTTAGTGCAATAATAAAAAAAAATGAGAGCAACCCAAATTATTATCACTATAGGTGTCGGATGCAATCGAAAATGCACCTAGTATAGTCAATTTTTAAGAAAAGGTGTCGAGTACAATCAAGAATGCACCTTTCTTGCTTTGAAATATCCCCCCTTTCTCTTTACAATTTTACAAAAAATAGAATCACAAAATATGACTTCTATTCCCCCATTAATTTTTACAAAATTGAAAAAATTCGAGCACTCCTTTTAAGACAAGTTGACACACGACCCGCGTTTAAAAGGATTCCAAACCAGTCGACACACGACTTTGGTTTATTGTCTTCAACACTCAAGCATGAGGATCAAGAAAATAGGTTCAAAATATTTCTCAAGTTTACAACAAAAATTGCAATTTTATGTCTTATGTCTCCTTTGTGAAGGAGAAAATGTTATAATCACAATGACACTGAGAGGGGGGTGAATCAGTGTGTTCTTTAAAAACTTAAAAGCAATTTAGACTTTTAAATAAACTGCAGCAGATTAAAACAGAAATAATAAAAGTACTAAGAGCATCACACATAACACGACATTTTAACGAGGTTCACCGATGTGGCTACTCCTCAAAAAGACTGCTTGGACTACCATCCAAATCCAGTCAAATGCAAAGCTACAACTTTACATAATCATTCACCGAGCACCAAGCTGGTAAGAGGCACCAACCTCTAAATTTTATCTGCTACAACAGAATGGAGCACCAACTCCAATTTTTCCAGCTCCAACTGGAAAGAGGCACCAACCCCTTTTACCAAGCTACAACTTGGAGATAGTAATAAAAATTGCAAAATTAAACTGTCACCTCAATTTGCACGATCTACTATTTTTCTTGCGTTCTGCTACTTTTCGGCATTCGGCTGCTACTGTGAAAAATGATTCGCACTTTTTCAACCACTCCTCTATATCTCTCCGCGTTCTCTGCTGCAACTTCACAGAAATATTACTTCTACAGCCTGACTGCTGTCATTTCATACTCGAAACACGACTTCTGCATACCGCGTTCTTATCTTCTCTTTGCACCACTCACTCTCTTGCACCTTCCATGAAATCTCACTTCTACCATCTGCGTATTTTTGCCTCGGACTTTAAACACGTCGTCTGCATATCGCTCTCTTTGTTCTCGATCAGTCGATACGCACTCACTCACTATCTCATCGTTGCGATCTCTTTTCTTTAACTCCAAAGAACTATCACCGACTTACACTCTGCTGCACACAAACTTCATTCGCATATATCGCATCACGCCCACTCATCAACCTTGCAACAGTCCCGCATTTTTATAGAAGAGAATATCCCATCAAAACATTCTCAAACACGTTGGCTGCAACCCTAATTAGGTCAACATGAAACCCTAGAATTTTTTGGTTTCTTAACCTTGCTTTGTCGACGGGAAACCCTAATTGATCCGTTGCAAAACCCTAGCAACGTCGGCTTTGAAAACAAGCCGGTGAACGACTTTAATTTAATTTTAAAATATTAATTTAAATTTTAAATAAATAAATAAAATTTAAATTGGATATTTAAAATTAAATATCTTCATCATCGAAGCACCTTTTTCAACAAAACGAAGAGCTAACTTGGGTTTTAAGAAAAACCCATTTCAAAACTGTTGACCATGGATTTAAACAAAACCTATAATTTAGTCTGCCTTGGTTTTCACAAAAACCCTTCCGCTCTTTGACATCAATGACAACATCAACACTTGAGCAAGGGCAACGTACCCAAGGTACCCAAAATTGCCAACAATCTCCCCCTTTGTCATTGATGGCAACCCTTTACTAAAAACACATCTTCAAGAGCCAAAACTGAAATCAATCTCTTTGAAGTTTTGATCCCCCTGACTTGAAGCTTTCCTCTTCACTTGAAGCTCTCCCCCTTACTCATATCTCTCCCCCTTTGTCATCAATGGCAAAGGGCCACCTTTGGGGCTCGAAACTAAGAATGAGCCTCTTAGCTTAGTCCCTCCCCCACCTCCTGATGAGGTGATTAATTCTGGGGTGGGAGTAAAACTCCCATTAGGCACTGATCAACATCAACGTCTATAAATTCCTTGTTGGGTCTTCTCTTGAACTCTTTGACCATATTCTTGTTCCTGTCATTGTTCTGATCCTTGGACCTGATCATGCCACTGTTCCTGTTCCTATATCCTAGAATTTCAACTCTGCACTGTCTGACAGTGTGACTTTTATTGTTGCACTTATAACAAGTAATAGTGTTGTTTCTTTTAGGCATACTTGTTCTTTGAATCCACATGTTCTGACTAAGCTAGTTCTGACTAAACCTGTTTTGACCAACCCTGTTAGTGTGATGTTCTTTTGTTTTAAATGAAACTCTGATCTGTTTACCCTTCTGACATGAAGCACACATACTGTTTTCAAGTTCTTTAATGATTGGAATATCTCACTGCTTGTTTAGAGCTGATTCTTACCAGATTATCAAAACTTATGTGTCCAAGCCTCTTATGCCACAACTAGTTCTCTTCTTCTTGTCCCATGAAGCACATACCTTCTAAAAATTTTGATAGTGTGTACAAATTGCCAGAAGTCCTTGAGCCGATTGCTATCACTTTTCTGTTCTTTGTTTTTCTGACTTCACAACCCTGCTTCTTGAACACCACTTCATGTCCTTTGTCACAGATCTGACTCACACTTAATAGGTTATGTTTCAGACCATCCACATATAGAACTTCTTCTGACTTGATTTTCCCTTCACTTATTTTGACCGATCCTTTACCTATTATTTTGGCTCCATCGTTATTGCCGAACTTCACAGAACCATCCTCATACTTTTGTAGATTTTCGAATTTCTGTTTGTCACCTGTCATATGACTTGAGCAACCACTATCAAGAATCCAAGGAACATGTTTATTCTGAGCTCTAAAAGCTGTCTGCACTATTAAAGAATCATGTTCTTTCCTGAGCTGTTCTTTTTGTTTCCATTCTGTTTTAACTGTGGTATTGGGTTCTAGCTGTGACTTCCCCTTTTTAGAATTTTGCACATATCCTTCAGTATAAATTCTATTTTGTTTTGCTTTATATGGTTGAAATCTGCTTTCATGAGGTTGATATGAAACAAACATACTACGACAATTTCTAGCAATATGACCAAAGTTGTGACACTTAAAACACTCTACTGCATAACTCATTAAAGGAGCAAACGCATTTCTACTAGTGAAACTTCTTGGACCTACGTTGTATTTGCAGTCAACAATTTTATGCCCATAAACATTACACTTGAAACAAAAACCATAAAAATAATTATTAAACCTGAAATATGGTCTTGGCCAGGTTGTTGCTGGAGCCTTGGATCTTCTATTCTTTTGATGTGTGACCTTAGTAAAGCCATCATTGTCAGCTGCTATTTCAGGTCTGGCATTATATCTTTCTTTTGCCTGATTCTTGTCTTTGTTCTTTTCACTTTCAACATTGCTTGCTTTTGGTCCAGTTGATGATTCTCCTTCAGAAAATCCGAGACCAAATTTGATACCTGTGGATCTTTGATCGCTCAAAATTTTGTCCAATTTCATCGAGCTTTCTTCACGTTTTACATGATAGTTGATTTTTCGATCCAGCTCTTGTATCTGTATTCGAAGACTCACATTTTCTTCTTCCAATTTGCTACAGTGGTCTATCTTCATGGATACCTGTATTTCCAGATCTTTAGACATTTTCTTGTATTCTTCAGTCTGTATTTTTAAACTGGCAATAATGTTGTTTGCATCCTTAAGTTTCCTTGACAATTTTTCATTCTTCTTTTTCTCCGATTCCCATTCCGTAAGGGCAGACACTAGCTCACCCTCTAAATCAACTTCAACCTCAACTTCTTCAACTTCAGAGTTCATTCCTTCTGCCATTTCTGGTTCAATTTTCTCAACCATAGGAACTAAAACTGGCTGGGATGCCTTTTTGGATGAGGATCTATTCTTCTTAGCCATTGTGTACTAATCCAAGATCAGCCACTGATCGATTTAGCCAAAATTGGGAACCCGGCTCGATACCAATTGTTATAATCATAATGACACCGAGAGGGGGTGAATCGAGTGTGTTCTTTAAAAACTTAAAAGCAATTTAGACTTTTAAATAAACTACAGTAGATTAAAATAGAAATAATAAAAGTACTAAGAGCATCACACATAACACGACATTTTAACAAGGTTCACCGATGTGGCTACTCCTCAAAAGACTGCTTGGACTACCATCCAAATCCAGTCAAATGCAAAGCTATAACTTTACATAATCATTCACCAGCACCAACTGGTAAGAGGCACCAACCTCTAAATTTTATCTGCTACAACAGAATGGAGCACCAACTCCAATTTTTCCAGCTCCAACTGGAAAGAGGCACCAACCCCTTTTACCAAGCTACAACTTGGAGATAGTAATAAAAATTGCAGAATTAAACTGTCACCTCAATTTGCACGATCTGCTATTTTTCTTGCGTTTTGCTGCTTGTCGGCATTCGGTCATCGTCTGTGAAAAATGATTCGCACTTTTTCAACCAATCCTCTATATCTCTCCGCGTTCTCTGCTGCAACTTCACGAAATATTACTTCTACGACCAAGACTACTTGTCATTTCACACTTGAAACATGACTTCTGCATACCGCGTTCTTATCTTCTCTTTACACCACTCACTCTACTGCACCTTCCATGAAATCTCACTTCTACCATCTACGTATTTTTGCCTCGGACTTTAAACACGCCGTCTGCATATCGCTCTCTTTGTTCTCGATTAGTCGATACGCACTCACTCACTATCTCATCGTTGCGATCTCTTTTCTTTAACTCCAAAGAACTATCACCGACTTACACTCTGCTGCACACGAACTTCATTCGCATATATCGCATCATGCCCACTCATCAACCTTGCAACAGTCCCGCATTTTTATAGAAGAGAATATCCCATCAAAACATTCTCAAACACGTCGGTTGCAACCCTAATTAGATCAACATGAAACCCTAGAATTTTTTGGTTGCTTAACCTTGCTTTGTCAGCAGGAAACCCTAATTGATCCGTTGCAAAACCTTAGCAACGTCGGCTTTGAAAACAAGCCGGTGAACAGCTTTAATTTAATTTTAAAATATTAATTTAAATTTTAAATAAATAAATAAAATTTAAACTGGATATTTAAAATTAAATGTCTTCATCATCGGAGCACCTTTTTCAACAAAATGAAGAGCTAACTTGGGTTTTAAGAAAAACCCATTTCAAAACTGCTGACCATGGATTTAAACAAAACCTATAATTTAGTCTGCCTTGGTTTTCACAAAAACCCTTCCGCTCTTTGACATCAATGACAACATCAACACTTGAGCAAGGGCAATGTACCCAAGGTACCCAAAATTGCCAACAGAAAACAAAAGCAATGTGATTTTGTTGTAAAGATAATGACCCATGTTCTTCCTCAATGTTGTAAATATATTTGTTTTGCAATAGAAGTTTGAGGTTCGATGTATTTTTATCTCCAAAAAAGTGTGAAGAAAACTATAGAGCTTTGTGGATTTATTGCAAAAAATGTTGAAGAAGGCCTTTTGATTTTGCAAAAAAAATGTTCCTATGTCTTTTTATCTCCAATTTGGAGAAAACACAAATGTGCTTTGGAAATTTTAGTGCAAAATAATTTGGTTTAATTTTAAAGATTTTTAAGTTCAAAAAAGGCTAAAAAATAGCTTTTTTTTTAGAGATGAAAATCCTTTATAATGAAGCAAAATTGTAAAAAAAAATCAATTAAAATTGTAAAAAATTGACTTTTATGCAACAATTTTTACTAAATTATAAAAAAATATCAAAAAAATATTTAATTAGCTTTTAAAAACTTTAGAAAAATAAAAAATTTGAATAAAAAACCAGATTATTTAAAAAAAACTTTGCTTTTAGGTGGCGCGTGGGCTCGAACACGCGACCCGCCTGGCCCAAGGCATCCGCCTTGGCCAACCAAGCTATAGGCTGGCTTGATCGCCACAGGTTGTTGCTAGATCTTAACTTCACTTGGCTTGAGGCAGAAAAAAAAAACTTTTCAAAACAAATTCACCTGGGATTCAATCGCGTGACCTGTGTCTTGTCACCGTCAAACGTTTGCCAATATACCCCGCCCATCGCGTTGAGATGTGAAACGATACAAGTTCGTTTTGTAAACCTGTAGGATTTTTTTTTTTTTTAACTTTCGGGACATTGTCCCACATGCATCCTAAGCTCGCAAGATGCAGTGTTTAAAAATCCCAACAATGGCCTTTGTTATTCGAATGCCTTCAGGCATTCAACAAAACCAACGTTTTGCTACTCGTAACAACGAATGGAAGGAGATGCCACGTCAGGTTCAGCGGAGGTCCGATTTCCACGTCACACCAGTGGAGGTCCGATCGCCATGTGGCAGGCATAGAGTGGACGAGCAACAGATCCACAAGGCACCTGGTCAGCACAGATGTGGCCTTGAAGACTGTCTGTGTGGTGCATAGTGGATGCAGGCCAGATGGATCGACAACGCTAGATCTGAGTCTGCACCTCAGGATCTATGCCCGAGGCCGCGTGGATCGTCGATCGGCAGCAGTCAACCTGCAACAGTTGACCTGGGAGCCTTCGACTATCGTGAGAATTGATTCTCGTTCATAGTGTAAGGGATTCTTCGACCATCGTGAGGGGAAAAATTGATCAGCCAACACTTCAAAAAACCAGTGTGTCAAAAAAAAATCGATTGACTAGCACCTCGAGAATAGAGACCTTGGGTTCCGTACAGGGGAAACAGTCTCCAGGTTAGGTGGAACGAGCAAAGCTCGCCTTAGCCACCCCGACGAATGATACCAATGTGATTATCAAAGCACTCCGAAATATGCAAAGCCAAAATGATTTGATTAATATCAACTAACTAAGCTTTAGAAAATAAAGCTAGTTTAAATAGATTACATTGAAACTGCTTTAGCATATAATTCTCTAACAATACACGTTAATAGAAACGTGTAGTTAACTACTAACCTAGGCAGAGAGTTCTAACTAAACAACTAACCTAAATATCTGACTTAGGATATTTAGGTATTTACTCTAGGTTAACCAGTAGATATTTAGAACAGTAAATATCTCATGGTATGCAATAAAAAGTAAATGTAATAATCTATGTAGTATAATGCAATATACTACCTATTTTATCCTAACACTTTAGATACTTGCATGAAACTATAGATTATGTTATCTGTTACGAAAAAATCTGGAGACATGTAAATCTACAAGGGTTTTTGGATATTGACTGGGTTGGAGATCTTGACAAGAGAAGATTCACAAGTGCTTATGTTTAGGTTGTTTGGAGGGGCAGTAAGTTGGATGAGTAAAAATCAACTAGTTGTTGCTTTGTCCACTATAGAAGCATAATACATTGCAACTACTCATACCTGTAAAGAAGTAGAGTGGCTATAGAGGTTGTGTTCAATAGTTGACCTTAAGCAAAAAAATGTGAGAATTTACAATGACAGTCAGCGTAATATTTTTGGCAAACAATCCTAGTTTTCATGATAAGTCAAAACATATTGATAACAAGTACCATTTTGTAAGAGATATGGTTGAAGAGAACCAGGTGATGTTGGAGAAAGTTGACACAGAGAATGATATTGTTGATTCATTAACAAAGGTTATACCTACTCAAAAAATTTCTTGGTGTAGAATATTTATGGGTATG
This sequence comes from Wollemia nobilis, assembly GCA_028583015.1. Lineage (NCBI taxonomy): Eukaryota > Viridiplantae > Streptophyta > Pinopsida > Araucariales > Araucariaceae > Wollemia > Wollemia nobilis. Next base: position 2,313,370 of record JAQPPZ010016892.1, on the reverse strand, counting down.
GTTGCCCTTAACAGTTGACAATGGCAGTTTTTGACCCCTATGGAAAGTATTCAACAAATGGGAGGATGTTGGAAATGTGTTGAATATTTTCCATATTATTCTGGCAAGGTTTTGGGTTAATATATTTGAACCCATGTTTTAATATATTTGGGTTAATATATTTGAATCCAAATTTTATGCCCATGGTATTGTAAAACCCATTCTTGTGTTTTTGGTATAAAAAACAACACTTGCATGAGGGTTTGGGAAAAAATAAGAATTGGAAGAATGTAATATGCAAGAAATATAATCGTAAGCAAAAATCTAGCGAGGAAGAAGCAAAAGGATATTATTGTATTGAAGGTGGTCAAGTTTATACAATAAGTAAATATTCTTGCTGGGTTATTTTTTGAAAGGGTTTCCTAGGACAAATATTTGTGTAATGTGTTTCTTCTTCTCTATTTTTCTTTGATTCTACAATTATTGCTTTTCTAGATTTTGTTTTATCAGGGTATTATTTCTCTTCATTTAAAATCCTCTCTGCATAATATTTATTTTTATTACCTCTAAAATGCCTTTCCTTTAAATATTCTTGTGTTCCTTTCCAACCCTACAATATAAAGTATTGTATATTTCAATATATCCTAGATTGTCTATAACGCCTCACTTTTAAAAGTTCTATGTCATTACTTTAACCATTATTCAATTTTACAATTCATCACCATGCATTTACCAATCATATTAAGAACCCATTTCCATAGTTCCCAGACTATTAAAAAGTATCCCAAGAGATGGTCTATACTCTCCTCCTCCTTTCTACATAGAACACCGTATGAAGGGCCATAAAAACCTCTTTTCATTGGGTTATCCCTAGATCAAATTTTCCTATGACCTACTAGCTATACAAACATTTTGATTTTTGGAATGCTTATATTGTCCCAAATGTCTCTCCATATTCTATGTTGTTGGTGCTTTACATTATATCCACTTCTTATGTACTCTCCTTAGCTATTCAACTCCCAAATTAACTTATCCTCGACTCCCCTCACAATTATCACTATTGTTATCTTTCTACTTAACTGCCTCCTAGCAACAATGTCTAGTACACTTATAGAAAAATATTATTTTCGTTTGTATATTCCTTCTTAATCCTTATACATGATGTTTTAAACCCTATCACCATATTTGCTTTGAAGTAATCTCATCCCTGGTATCAAAAATGGGTCTAGATTGAATGGTTTTATGTATTGGGCACTTCAATGCCTATGTATTGCACACTCATGAATAAAAAATGTAGTTGGATTTTGCAACCTTTTCACTGGTATTAGAGCCCTAGTTCTTTTACACTAGGCTTGTGAGTTGAGGAGAAAAGGAAGACAAATTTTTAGAGTAAGTTTGTTATCTTTACAAACTAATTCTCATGAGGGCTAGGTCTTTTTGTCATCTAAGGACCATTCGTTGGAGGAAGTTCCTTCGACATCAAACCCCTCGTTCCAACTACGTTCTTTATTCATGAGTGTGCAATATATAGGTATTGAAGTGCCCAAAATACATAACCACTTCCACCAAATCATCAACAAATGGCTAAAGTGGTGGCAATTGAAAACCTTTAAGAGGAGCAGAACCCAAGATTCAATCAACACACGATCGACTTTTGGGAAGCAACACCAGATCCATTTGACACACAATCAAATTTTGGGAGGCAACACTATATCTAGTCGATACACAATCGACGTTGGTGCCTATACCAATTTACAAACTCCTAATTGGTGGGTGCTCTTGGTTCCCTCAACAAAACCTCACCGTAACTAAAATCCAGTCTTACCAAAGAATTTTTGTAAGATAGAAAATGGGGTTGGCTCTTTATGTGCTACCTAAGCATATGAAGGAAGTTGGAACAAGGGGTTTGATATCGAAGGAACTTCCTGCAATGAATGGTCCTTATATGACGAAAAGGCCTAGCCCTCATGAGAAACAATGTGCAAAGATAACGAACTTACTTTAAAAAAATGTCTTCCTTTTCTCCTCAACTCACAAGCCCAATGCAAAAGAACTAGAGCTATGAAGCCAATGAAAATGTTCCAAATGGAATTCATTTATTTATTAATTTACAAAATATATATACACACTAACATACCCAAAATACCAGATTTCCAATATGTACGATAGGTGCAAATAACAAATCACCTCTAACTATAACTAACTAAAGCTAAATTGAGCATAACAACAAAACATAAGTTGTTAGAATCTCACATGAGATAAATATCATGAATTATTATTAGCAAAAGCTAATAAAATAAGAACATAGGAATAATAAAAATATCCTATGATATCCTTATCACCAAGTATCTATCCAATTTATTTTTTTTACAATTCTCACCACCCATCTTAGACCTTTATTCATTAGATCAATTTATTTTTTAAAATCATTCTATAGTGTAGAACCATCCAGTAATGAGAATGTAATATAGATCAAGCTTAGGTCATTGGGCCTAATGTACTTAGAAGAATTCTTGTCCATTGTCTTTAACTGTCTTTTGTACAATCTCCAAATCAATTCTCCTATTATAACTAAATTTGCATTCGTAAGAACTATTTTTTTTTTTGCTGGAGAACAAGGGGTTGAACTCGGGTCCCCCACCATTGATTTGTAAGAACTCTTATATTGAGACCTCCCCTAGTTTTATCATCAAACGCCTTCCTTCATTTCACCAAAGGAAAATTACTTTTATCATGTAATCTTGACCACAAAAATGATCGAATAATATAGATTATTATTTTTTACCAATTTTGGCATAATATAAGAGGACATATAATATGTTGGAATGGTTGTGAGATTGATTCAATTGTTGCACTCTTACTACTAACCATAATCATCTACCTTTCCATGTTGGTGGTTTATTACAAACTTTACTTATAATTGGATTCTATAATTCTATCCTCATTCTCCCCTTAAATAAGGGCATTTCTAGGTATGTTGCTAACAAATTTACCTCCTCCATTTGAAGTAACTTGTATATCCTTGCTTCAATTCTAACTGTAGTGTTTAAGAAGTAAATTTTAGGTTTTGTCCTATTAACCCTCTACCCTAACACTCTTTCGTATTCCTTTTAAAAGTTATTTAAAGCTTTGGCCTTGTTCTTCCCTACCCTCCTAAAAACGGTTGTGTTATCTACAAATTGTTGATGGGTGGTGTCAATGTTATTACTAGTATTAAGTATGCTTCTTAGCCCATCTTTATATGCCTTATTCAAATTCATTCCCAATACCTTTTCCATAATAATAAACAAATATGGTGATAAAGGATCTCCTTGTCTAAGACCCTATTGGCTTTAAAAGGTTTTGTTATTAGCCCATTAACCAACACTGAATACGATATTGTAGATACACAAACTTTAATCCATGTAACCCATTTCTTCCCAAATTCAAACTTTTCTAATATTGCCAAAAAAAATCCATTTAACCCTATCATAGGCTTTAATCATATCAAGTTTGAAGATCATTGCTCTCTCTTTTTGATAAGTTGTTTAATGCATTACTTCATGAGCAACTATGATCTTGCCCAAAATTTGTCTCCCCTTCACAAATCCTCCTTGCTCTTCTAAAATGTTTTTTTCTAATAGTGGTCTTAAACGATTTACCTTCACTTTGGGGTTTATCTTATATGTCATATTACATAGGCTTATCGACCTAAATGAATCAAATAATTATGCATCCTTATTTTTTGAAATCAAGGTAAGATATGTTGCATTTATTTTATAAGATATGTATTGTTTTACACTAGACTGTTCCATTGCCACCAATAAATAATCCTTCACTATTTCCTAGTTATGTTGATAGAATGTTGTTGAGAGCCCATCCGAACCTGGGGATAAATAAATGGAAGATATTTACTTTGTACCTTATTCTTGGCGCTTATGCTTTATTCTCTATGGCACTTGCAACAATAGATGTTTTGTCCAGACTATACTCCTCAGGTGCAACAAACACTTTCATGAAATGATGCTCAAAACATATCTTCAAGCGCTTTCCAAACAAGCAATCAACCAACAAGTTGATCAACAAGTAAACTTTTTCTTAATTGGGCTTGTCGTTAGATGGTGACAATTGTCCCAATACTTTCATTCAGATTCTTCATGACTTTTCATAGCACTCTGTAGCTTCGATATTATTGTTAGCTTTCTAAGTAGATTAAATCACATAAAGCTTTATCTAGGATCAAGTATAAATCAAATATATGCCACTAATCAAAATAATAATGAATCTCAATATTGGTATAACAACAATATCTCACAAATATATACATATCAAAAGATTACAATAATGATTCAAATTGGTTACATTGCATGAAGCTTTGTCTCCAATATATATTTTTACATGACTTTTCAATACTTCGACTATTGCTCTTCTCAATCATTTGGAATATGCATCCTTACATATTCCTCGTATTGAGACAAAACTCTCATATTTCCACATATCAATATGACTCTTCATTCTCTCTCTTGACACCTCACACTTTCTCTCATATTGACACATAAATTATATAAAATATAAATCATTCTACCAAACTAATATTTACAAGAGGACCAAATAATGTGATACTTCCAACACTTTTGACTTATCTTACTCCTTATTTTAGTATTTTCTTGTTAATGGTAGAGGTATTAACATCTAACAATGCATTTTATCTACCACTTTTCTTCTCCTAAATGGTGCATGGTACTTCAAGAGAGTCTTCAAAATATAATGAGACACATTCCTTAGGTTTAGCAGGAATGTTCATCCCTAAATTGGGATCATACTAAGTAGACAATTCCTTGTTAATATTTTGATCCTATTGTACCATATCCTCTAAGCTTTGATCTACTTTTTCTTCATAGGCTACAATGTAAAAAGAATTGGTATTTCTTCGAACATCCTTATTGGTCTCCATTATTTATTTACCTTCATTTATATAGATTTTTTTTTGTAAATTGAAAACCATCCTTATCCATATTCATTTGTAAGCTTCTCTTGCGATTTTCTACATATATTTTTGTTGGAATTTTCTTAGGGCATGATCTTTCAATATGTCCCACCTCATGACATCTTCTAAATTTGAAAGATATGTTTTTATAATCCATGATCTAGATCCACAACTTACCCCCATACACAAGAATGATTGGTTCTAGTAAATGTTTACTGCTATCAATAATGACCAATATCTAGGCATAAATAACCAAGACTTTGTCTTTTGTAGTTTCTAAAATCTCAAGGAATTCTCCCAAAGTGTTACTTATAGCCTTAAAGGTATCCATTTCTCATAATTCAATGGAAAAACCATACATCCAAACCCTGACCGGTACTAGGAATAGATTTGTGTTTTCAAGTGCAAAGCCTTCATACCAATGGGTAAGGAAGAGTCCTACTCTTCCCTTAAACCAATGACCCTTTTTTAGGATTCTATCTCTTTCCTCCCTAAAACAAAAAAATGACTAGGAAGAAACCTTTGTGAAAAAAAATATAGACTCACTTCTTGATATTTCCATCTCCTAACAATCCATTTTCTCAGAGCAAAAACCATTGGCCAAGACCCTTTAAATTTATCAATGATTACCTTATCTTTGAGAAAAGAGGACCATTGCTCTGTGATATTATCTCTAACCTCTACTACTAGGGATAATTCTAAGGATTTAGCTATAAATCAATCCATGAGAAGGAAACTATAACTCAATATCTACTAAAATTTACCATAATTTAAAAAAAACCTATAATAATTTGCATGCAAAACTTCTAAGATAATGAAAGGATAAATGAAACTTAGCCAAAAAAAATCTATGCCCAAATAGAATGTCCCACCTTGCTAATTCCCTAGTCCTCCATTAGTTATCTCATAATTCAAACCTTGGCTAATAGATATCTACAATTTTGTTACTTATGACTTGAAAAATCGCCATTGTCCTTGTTCCGGATGACTAACTTCATAGGATCATAAGTCCCTCAATATTGCTCGAATTCCTTCATATGACCACTCATTTTAAAGCTCTTCAAATTTTACACAAATTGGTCTAGGAATCATCTAAATTAGACAACCCTTTGCAAATAAATAACTCTTGAAATAATTTTTTTTTGGAAAAAATTACCCTAATGTTATCCTTGTTCTAGATGTCTGTCTTCACATGGTTATATCTCCCTCAATACTGCTTGGATTCTTTCATATGATCACTCATTTCAACTCTTAAAATTCTACACAAAATAGTGTAATGATTATCTTAATCAAACAACTACATTCAATTTTATTTTTGGTAGGTTAAAATTATATTAAAAGCAGGTTTTGAAAGGACCCCAAAACCTTTTTACAATAGGTCAACCGACCAAACCAAAGGTCAAAAACAATAAATTTGAAAAATCTCGCCTAGTGGGAAACAAACAGTTTGGAAAAACCCACCCAGCGAGAACATATAAATTTGAAAAATCTCGTCCAGTGGGAAACCACCAATTTTGAAAAATCCCTCCTAATGGGAAAATATGCAGGATGAAACAAAGAGTTTAAAAATCCCACCCAATGGGAAACCACCAATTTGAAGATCTCATCCAATGGAAAACCAAAAAGAAGACGAATTTGAAAAAACCCACCCAGTGGGGAAACTAGTAGGATGACGAATTTGAAAATCTCGCTCAACGAGAAGCAGTCGAAAACCACCAAATTAAAAATCATGGCCAATGGGAAAACCGTAAGGTTTGGAAAATCTTTCCCAGTGGGAAAACTAGCAAAATAAATGAATATGAAAAATCCCTCCAAGTGGGAGAACCATGAGCTTTGGATAATCTCGCCTAGCGGGAAAACCAGAAGAAAACGGATTTGAAAAATCCTACCCAATGAGAAAACCAACAGGTTTAGAAAATCCTACCCAATGGGAAAACCAATAGAAAAATGGATTTGAAAAATCCTTCCCAGCGGGAAAACCAGCAGGTTTGGAAAATCTCGCCCAACGGGAAAACTAGAAAAAAATGAATTTGAAAAACCACAGTACTGGTATCCCACCAACAGGAGTACGAGGTAGCCAATTTGGGGCAGGGTTTGGAAATGGAACAACATAAATGGGAGATCTCTAAGACCATCGGATCTCTTCATGTAACCAGACTGGGAATGCAATTGCAAAGGAGAAACAGAGAAACTATCACATGAGCATCCGTGACTGGAGAGGATTTCTTGCCCAGGTTGAAAATCATGGTAGTGCCTTTGCAGTAGATGATGAATTATGAGGTCCCATACCAAGATATTTAAACCTACAAAGAAACATACCACATAAACAACCAATAAAAAATCTAACAATCCCACCCTTTCCTGCAAAAGGATGTATCCAGGGAAAGTTGCAGCTGCACAAAGAAGCTCAGGGTCCCCCTCCAAGACCAAAAGGATAGACTGCAGGAAGAAACCAAGGATCCATCCAAAAAACAAGCAACCACTGGATCTACAAGGAGATCCTAAAGGCAGAGAGTTCCTGGAACAACTGAGAAGGAAAGTCATCTACGGGAATGAAGCCCAAGCTCCCCCTTGAAGAAAAAAAAAGAGCGCAAATGAGAATCCCGAATAGTGAACGCAAATGAGAATCCCGAGTAGTGAACAGGAGATCAGAGGCATAACCTCTTACAAAATCCACCCCCAAGCTAGCTAGAAGCCCACCAAACTAGGGTACTCAGGGACAAAAACCACAACAAACACCTTGTAGTAAAATAATCCAGTCAAAAACAAGAAACTTGAGAAACCTAGGAATCCTAAGAACTAGGCCAAAGAGCAGCCTAGGGAGGGGTTAAGGAAATGGAAAAGTGGGACTGGACAGTCCTAGGGAACTTTGGCACTAAAGCCATCCCGCCCTGTCCCCTCTTCCCCACTATATTCAAATATTAGACTCCTAAAAGATGAGTCAATTTTTAAAAAATTTGCTTTCCAATTGATAATTTCTTCACGTTTTTGTTAAATTTATTTTCATGGATTCTTTTTTTGTATATGGACAATCTTTGTAAAAATATGAAAATAGGTTGAAAGGTTTTCTAGATTATGTTATCTCATAGGAACAAGGTGGTTTTGTTCATGGTAAGCAAATTCTTGATGTTGTAATCATTACACAAAAGGCCATACATTCTCTTCATTCCATGAAAAAACCAAGTATGCTTATGGAATTAGATACGAATAAAGCATATGACAGGGTTTGTTTAATTTTTTACATGATATTCTCAAAATTTTAGTTTTGATCACAATTGGTGTGAATAGATTAAATGTAGCACTTAAATATATTATATTTTCATCAATAGTTCTCTTGTTGGTTACTTTAAGTCATATTGTGGAATTCGTCAAGGTGATACGCTATCTCCTTATCTATTCATTATTATTGCTGAGGTATTAGGGAGAGCTTTCTCAAAGGTAAAGATGAAAGAAAAATCCTAGGTATTGAAGTTGTAAAAAGGCTCCATTTGAATCTCATCTCCAATTTTTTTTATGATAGTTTTCTTTTGGGCAATCCCTTAGTCAATAAGGCCATGGATTTTAAAGCAATATCATCATGCTATGAGGTAACTACTAGAATTTTTTTTTTATTAGGGTAAAACAAGATTTTGAAAGGGCCCAAACCCTTTTACAACACAAAGTTAGCCCATTAACTGCACAATTGCCAAGGACAAGTAGCCAAAAATCCCCTAAATGCAAGACAAATAGTATCCATCTTGGACCTCAATTAGCTGCAGTCCTCCATCGTGAACTATTCTAAGTCCTCATGGACCACCCTTAGGGAGATCCATATCCTATCCTCTTAATCGCACCAAAGTTTGTCAGCCAGTCTATTGATTTGTTACCTTCTTTAAAAACATGAACAAAGTCAACTTCTTAAAAATGCTTTACAATCTCTCTAATATCTTGCACAATGTAATAAAATTACCAATTACCTTCTCCCTCCTTTTTCAAAATATTGATAATATTCAAGGAGTCTTCTTCAAAGATAACTTTTTTAGCAACTAAATCCTTAGCTATCTCTGCACCCAGATGTAAAGCATTAAGTTTAGCTTTATGACTAGTAGTAATTTCCAAAAACTTGTAGGTTGCCTCCACTAAATGACTACTAGACAGTTGGTTAATACTACAAAATCTAGTAAGTTGCAAGCTTACTGCAGTGGTAAGGGCTTTAGCTTCTCTTTGGGAGGTCCACGGTTCAAATCCCACTCAGTATGAGGGGACCATGACCCCTCATCAAAACATTTGTAATTCATTGAAAAAATACTACAAAATATAGTATTTTTCATTAACACTACACTATATTTATAATTAATTATTGTGGATATTTTAGGGTTTAAAATTAAAAAAATTCCATCAACCTACTTGGGTATTCCTTTGTCACATGAAAGAAATACAAAAGGATATTTGGGTACCATGTTTGTATAGAATAAAAATATGTTTGGTAGGTTGGAAAGGTAAGTTCTTAACCATGTTGGAAAGGCTACAACTCATAAAGATTACAGTGCAATCAATCCCTATTTATATGATGTCACTTTCAAGATTACTAGTAGATATAACATAAAAATTTGATAAAATTCAAGAAGACTTTCAATGGAAAGGTGTAATAACTCCAATATATCCATGTCGACTATATTTATTTTTGTTAGCTCGGGCCCTAGGTTTAGATAGTTAGCCCTTGAACATTAGGTTTAAGGTTGATGTTGATTTAATCTATAAGTAGGAAGATTTATATAGTAGTTGGAATCGTCTATCATCTTCAAATTTAAGTCATGTCTTTTGTACATATGATATTTTTCCCTCTCTAAGTGGATAAGGATTTGTATTCATTTGAATCGAGATTTGGATTATTGCATATTTGATTTTTTGACAATTGGATTTAAATTGTTTTTTTCTCAATTGGTTATATGGGATTGAAATAGGCCCCACCCATATTACATCATCACCACGTAGTGGTATTACAACAAAGCTTGGATATTATCCATGTATCACTTGGAAATATTTGAACCTTAGTCTTCTCTTTACATATTGAGGAATCTGACCGGTTGAGCTAATGCCACTTGATAATTGGATCTGAATTATTATTACCATTCGGGTATTATTATTTATGCATGATTGGTTTGCTACTGATATTGTTATTATTCTTATAGTTATTTTATAACAAGTGGTATTTCAATCTCAAATCCCTATGTAATGCAAATTTGCAATAGAAGGGCATGCAAACCACTCTAGAACCTCTACCTAACATTATTGCTACTTGTTTCCTTGTAATTTTTAATAATATTTTTGGCCCATCATCTAGTGCAATTATCTTCTAGAATATTGTGAATTTGGTAATGTTTCATCCTTTTCTTAAGCTAGATAAAAGAGAGAGTATTGGGTGTTGCCAAATCCTTTTGAGATATCCATGCTATTGCAATCATCTCTTCAAGATGGTCAAAACAAGAGGTATCTCCAACAAAACTTTTTTGAAAGGCAAGTGTCCCAAGACCCTTGCAAGAAACCTATCTCTTTGCGATCATTTCTTCAGGTTAATCAAAATAAGAGGTTTTCACAACATTTTTTCAATAGCATTCCAAGTATTTTGAGTTTGTCAACTACCCCTAGTGCATGAATGTACCTATTGCCACTACTAGTTGGGTATGAGCTAACACTCGTTTATAGCATATTGTTCATTTAGAGGATGTGTGTATGAGAAAAAAGGACCAACTTAGAAATCCTCGTGAGCATTAGAACATTTCCCAAATATCAATAGTTTTGATTGTCTCCTTTGTTCATTAAATGCCATGGCTTCTCCCCCATATAACCCCTTGGGTTCTTCCTCTCCTCCTTCCAATAACCCTCCCTCGATCACTCCTCTTGCTACCCCTTCAATTGGTATTCTTCTTCCCAACACTATTGAATCTAGTCTTCATGTATATATTTCAAATAAAGAACAAACAACTACTTCCATTTTCAAGTCCCCTAGAGTTCAAGACCAATCCATTACTTCCATGGCCAAGTCCTTAAGTGATCAAAACTAGTCGATTACTTCCATAGCCAACTCCTTGAATAACATTGAAAGAATATTATAAATATCCATTACTATACCTTCTCTTGTCAAAGAGTCACAAAAAACCATTAAGCAACAACCTCTAATCATTCATCAAGCACCAATTACTAGTGTTATTCCAAAACTGTCACCTACTTAGTCCTCCAAATTTTGGTTTTTAAAAACTAGGAGTTGATTATAATTTGGATTCTATGATACGAGGTACTTCTAATTTTCTTTAACAACCTTGTGATGTTCTTGTTCGTTGCATCGACATTCCCACCTTTGGAGGTGTTGATCCTTTATGATGGTTGACCAAAATGAAAAGCCTTGTCCATTTGTACCATGTTCTTAAAACAAGTTATGTCGCATTTGCAACTTCTAAGTTGGGAACCCAAGATCATCAATGGTTGTTATGGAAGCTCCACCAACATGGGGTCCTCTTTTGTGGCTTGATTTCAAAGAGTAATTTCTTTGAATATTTGACAAAGGAACTTCCACATCATATGTGGTTTATCTTATGTAAACAAAGCAAATAGGAATAGTGGAGGAGTATTGCTTCGAACTCACTTTTTTATCAAGGGATCCAAAACCTGATTACAATAATTCATAAGACTTTAAGCAATGCCATAAGACCCAAGGATGGACCTAAGGATAGGCTTAAGGAAAGCCTTCAATACAGGCTTAAGGATATCCTTCAGGATAGGCTTAAGGACAACCTTCAAGAAGGATGTGAAAAATCATGATCGAAGCGAAAAAAAAGAAAGTCTCGCCCAACCACAAACTTGAAAAGCCCACCTAGTGGGAAAAGGAAAAAGTAGGAAAAAACATTGGAACATTACCGCCTAGAAACAAAATTGAATAGCCTATTAGGTAGGAAAAAAGAAACCCTCCAAAATTTGAAATGCATTATCCCGCACAAGGGAAAAACCAGAATTCGGGCAGAGAACATCAAAAAACTAGAAATACAAAACCAAAAACCCATAAACAGTAGGAAGAGACCTGGAAACCAGCAAAAAAAGTAGGGGTACGAAGAACAACATCTCGCACAATCCTAGAAAGAGGTACAACAAACAAGGGAACTCCTCAGACCACAAAGTCCCATTACAGCAAGGAGAGCTACTCAAAAACTAAAAGAAGCAGAGGAAAGTGTAGAACCACAAGCCATGGGAAAGAGATGGGGAGGTCCCAAGGAACCCCAAAATAAGGAGCCATGGAGCACAAGCTATAGAAGATAAGCACAAGTCCCTCTTAAGACCAAAAATATATAGCAAGAACCCCAAAACAACCTCCAAGATCATCGATGAGCAGCTTCAAGGATCCAAGAGAGGAAGACCAACAGGATCACAATAGTAATCAAAATAGAGGCCCATCCTTAAGCCATAAAAATACTAAGAGCCCACCATGAAGTCCAAATTTGAAAACCTAAAGAGCAGCACCACAGGAATAAGCACGAGGTCTCCCATCAAGTCAAAAGATACTGTGAAGAGTTACTCATGAAGCCAAACTCCCAAGCTACAACACACCACTAGAAGAACCTCTGAACCTTAGCTCCAAATAGAACCCTACAAAAAACTAAAATAGAGCTGAAATCTCTAAGGAAAAGTATCCTTGAAACAACACAAAAATCCCAAGGAAGGTCCCAAGGATAAAACCTAGGGATGTCCCATAAAATCCTAGGGATGTCCCAGATCACAGGCATCGAAAAGAACCCCACAAAAAGGTATGGAAATGGGTAAACAAATGGATTAGTGACCTCCCACCCCAAGGAGATCGTATGCAACACAACCAGACAAGGAGGAAGGGCAAAGGAAGTGCCAAGGAACTGGGATAGGACCAGGGATGGGTTGTAGGGAAGTGGAATAGGACTTCCTAGGGAAGTCCCCTGTAGCTCCCTCTAAATTATTTGAACAATGAAGCTTCATTGTCCCTTTGCTCATACCATTTGGGGTTACTTTTAAAAATATATAAAAATATATTGGGTAGCTCAATCAACATTGAAAGAGTTGATGAAATGTTAGATTGATTATTTTAAAGCTATAGCATAATCTATTTTGTGGAGGATTTGTCCTACCATTATTTGTTGGAATTTATACCTTTAAAGGAATAATATAATTGTTTACACGAAATCTCAAAACCATGCCCAAGTTTGAAACCATATTATTGCCTCCCTTGCAAAATATTCATAAATATAGTGCTCATCATAGCAAGTCTCAAGTGCAAAAAATGAGATGGTAACAACTTTGTTACATGATTTGAATATGCATGGAAGAGTCATATACGACAATGACATCAAATTTAATGAATCTACATCAATCTAGGGTAAAATAAAATTGTCTAGAAATTGGGTTTATCATAATTAATTTTGATGGTGCTTTCAATGGAAATCCTATAAAAGTTGGCAGAGATGGTGTTTTTCAAAATAATGAAGCCAAAATTCTCCTCACTTACTCAAAATCATATTGAACTTCAACTAACAACTATGTAGAGGCCAGGGCATTTTTTATAAGGATTAAATTTGCAATTGAAAAGAGATGAAAATATATTTCAATTAAGGGATATTCACAAATTATCATTTATGCTATCAACAAAATGGATGTGAGGTTTGGATAAAAAATAATATTAATGTTGATGTTCATCATCTCTTATTGGAGGTAATCTCTTGGATATGTGAGCATATTTATGTAGAAGGAAATCGGGTAGCATATAATTTAGCCAATTGCAATGTTGATCTTCATTTTGATGAAATTTAAATTTTAGAAGGCAATTGGCTGAGTGAGATTTTATATCTTAATAAAAATAATGTCAAGGATCTCATCATGGAAATATAACACTTAGAGAAAGATGGAAAATATATTTAATAGAAAAAAAATGAAAAATATCTATAATAAAAAGGTGAGTTAGATATGGTTTAATTGACCTAACAATAAATGTAATATTTTGGTATTTTGATGGGAGTGGTCCCCAATAAAACCTACATATATCTCATTAAAATAAGTTTATAAATAAATCATCAAATGAGACTAGTTCAATTGGTTATATTCCTCAACTTTCAAGGAGGAGACCTAGGTTAGAATCTTGCCAAATGATACATGCATAATTACTAAATTGTTGTAATACCACTCTATGATGATGATGTAACATATGTGGAAATTGTTTCAATCCCATATAACCAAGTTAAAAAAAACTTTATAAAGAAATTAATAATATAAAGGTAAAGTAGTTTTATCCTTATAAGATGTTGTTTACCTAATAATTATCCAACCATACTTCGGTTATTGAGGCATGGTGTACAACCCTACTCCTTGCAGTATTCATTATTAGTTTTTTAAATATTGAACTATGCCTAATCTATTTGGGGATAAGCACGGGGCTCAATCCTAGTTTCTCATCCCAACAAGCACTTTGTATTTGCCTATCGACCTAGGCATGTTGGCTACATTATTGGTCTTTACATAGGTGACAATCCATTGTTTAAAGACTTTTAATAAACAAAACAATAGAAAGGTTTATTCATAGGTGTTAATTATATATATTTTTTGCTAAAGAACAAGGGATTGTACTCAAGTCCCCCACCCTTGACAAATCACAACTATCTCCTTTAGAGCTTGAGAGTTTACAAACATATTCAATTCTCATCTCAATTGAGTTGCTATAGCTAGATACCTATATCATTTTTATAAAAAGTCTAAATTCTTGATTTTCAATTTTTGGATCTTCAATTTTCCGTGTGAATACAAATATTTCAGATTTAAGCATCCTTCTTGACATTTTCCTACAACAAACTTCACAATACTTAAACTCCATCTCTATTGTCTATGCATTGCATCTTAGTAGAGTAGTGTTTCCAAAACTTTGTGCTATCATAGTCCACTTTACCAAATTTGGATTGCTAGTTTCATTCATGAAACATTAGTACAACCACAATAATTATAATAAATAGTTTATATGAAAACATATTAATGTTATAAAATAAAACAAATTTTACCAATGGAAATCATTAAAGTAAATCTTAATCATTATTTGATTTAGGGAGTCAACATTTTCTTATCAGTTTCAGCTAAACTTACTACTTTCTATAGCTATAGAAAAAGAGAATTTAACTTCATGATCCTCAATTAAAATCCCTCTAATGTGTAACAACCCTCCTTGGCAAAACTTTTTATAGACAATGAACTATGTATTGGTGTGAATGTTTTAATGGCATAGCTTCATTTCATATCTGATTGCATTTTTTTGAGCATGTAATTTGGCATTATTGATGAAATTATGGGTCTAGGACTAGGTGCTCTCTTTGGTAGGACCATATAGGTGAACCGCTAACAAAGAGGGATATTTAGGGAAGTGATAATGATGACTTGCTCATCGCTAGCTCAAGGTTACACAATATCCTTCATGTAGAAGCATGGTATTTCACTTGTTTTCTTGTTCACACCACTGGACTAGGAAGTTGCTTGTGCAACGAGTCTTCTTAATAGGATGGCAATAGCATTAGACTATCTGAAAGGAGACTTCCTACTTAGGGATAAAACAATGGTATGAAACATTATTGGTGTGAATCTATGTTTGTTCATGGTATGCATAGATTGTTGTTGAATGGTAACATTAATACTTTAGATTCATTAAGTATTAATTAGTGGATAAAATTAATACTTCTAAATTATTAAGTAATGAAATGTGGCTTTAATACTTTAGATAAGTAAAGTATTTAATAGATTGTTGATATTTGAGCTTTAAAGAAAATCAATGTCAAATACTAGAAATAAAGCTAATGTGGGATTTGAATTTGATTAAGCAATTATTTTGGTTAAATGTGTAGACACCAAAATCTAGCCACTTGTCATCCATTCATAACTTCATGCCACATTTTATTTGTGAATGCAAAAATGAAACACCAATATAATGGATAATAAAATTAATACATTATATGTTTGTAGGTCTAAAATTCACACACTCCTTTCCTTCAGGCTAATGGATCTGATATATCTACACCTCAGAGGAGAGGTACTTGATCATACCTTCTTATGGTGATTTTTCGATGAATTGTTTATGGTTCATAGGAAATATTTTATGGCAGTTTCCATGCCTAGGTTTTGGAATTTGTTTTGATGTGTTTCTTTTAGCAAGTTTCACATACACCTAGTTTTTGGTCAATATGCAACTATGCTAATTTATATGTAATTTTGATTCTTATGCAAACAACAAACAACAACAAAAAAGAGCTTAAATGAACAGTGCAATGCCTAAAAAGTGATTTAAAACTTTGACATGTATCCGAAAGTTTGATGAAGATTCTGGTTTTTGTTGTAGGCGAGATCGTACGCAACAGGGTCGATATCGTATTACGATTTGCAAAATCATATTATGATCGCAAGATCGTACCCTGCCTATCAGAGATTTATCGTTTCGATTTTGATAAAAACCTGCAATTTCATGGGTACAGTGCAAAAAATAGAATTCTAGGATGTACTACAAATCTTATTAGTCA
This sequence comes from Wollemia nobilis, assembly GCA_028583015.1. Taxonomy (NCBI): domain Eukaryota; kingdom Viridiplantae; phylum Streptophyta; class Pinopsida; order Araucariales; family Araucariaceae; genus Wollemia; species Wollemia nobilis. Next base: position 2,296,885 of record JAQPPZ010016892.1, on the reverse strand, counting down.
TAAATCAGATTATACCTGGTAAATTGAACATCTAGATAGATAGATCTAACATGTATATGTTTGAAACTATGAAATATGTAAGTAGATGCGATTTGGTGAACTCTAGGGATGCAAATAATTAAATCTTACTTTATATGCAATGGAAAATGATAAATTAAATGATAAATATGCAAATGAGGTGCTAGGAAATGCAAACCAGAGCTTGGGGTTGCCTCCAAGTGACCTGCAAGAAAAATCGTATCACCTAGGGCAAGATCATATGTATACTGAGCAAGATCATATGGATCCAATAGTCGACCGTATCCTCCGATCCTGTAGGTGACAACCAAATAACCATAACTAAAATGCGAAATAATATCAATGCATTAGGAGTGTTAGGAGGAATTCGAGGGGAGGGATGCCTAATTAAATAGGCTGATAAAACTAATGAAAATAGGATACAAACAAATTTGGTTGCAACTCCTTCCAAGTTGGGCTGATCGACGGATCCGATCCCGTAACTGCCACACAGTTGCATAGGTAAAGATAAAATAGGTTACAACTTAATTTGTCGTTTATCTAAATAAGTTTTTATTTTTTGGAAAAGATCGTACGCACGATCGTATTATGATCTAGAAGATCGTAATACAATCTTAGTGATCTCATATATCGTATTACGATCTCAAAGATCGTATTACAATCTCAAGATCGTATTACGATCTCGTAAAGAGGTTAGATATGTGCTTAGTTTTTTGGTAGTTTGAGGGGTCAAACGATGTCAAAATTGGACATATAATATACCGTTGGAAAGATATTTTTGAGACCTATCCAATGGTGTAGGATTTTGAGAAATTTGGAGGAGATTTATTTAGGTAAAATTAAGCTCAAATATGACCTTACTTCTCTAGGAGGAAAACTAAGGAAAATGAGTCAATTTTTCATGTCTAGATTTTGCCCCCTCTTTGGTGAAATTATGAACAATAAATGCATAAAAAAAAAAGTAGATACTTTAGTAGAAATGATTATTATTAACATGGTAAAAAAGGAGTAGATGGTTTAGAATGAATAGTTCATGGGAAACTGATGTTTTAGAAAAATAATTACTAATTTACTAACTAGGATGCCCCCTCAAGTTTTTACATCAAATTCGGTTGTAAAATGATGAAGTAAATGGATTAGCAATATTCCTCGAAGGATGTTGTGTTGTTAAATGACCTTTGGTGGAGATCAGTGCTCGCTAGGTCATGAAGCGAATATTATTGTGAGGAATTTTGTATTGCTAATAATGAGAATGTTTTGTGATGCTCAAGTATAGTCTTGAGGCTTATAATGATAGAAGAAGATATTTGCTTTTGTTTTTTGAGAAAATTTGATTTTTAAGAAATATTTTGATGAGGTTTATTGTTTTTGTGAAAATAATGTGATTTTAAGCATGAAAATTTGGGAAGGATGACTTGTGCTAGGCATAGAATTCTTAGTGTGAAAATTTTGAGGACAATAGTTACTAAGAATTATACCATCATTGCGAAGTCAAAATGCAATGCATGATAATATGAATTTATTTATTCTTTTAAAACCTCAATTAATATGAAGCAAATCATCGTATCACATATTTTAAGAAGATTAATAAATATGGAATATTTTAGACCTAAAAATTGAGAAAGATGACTTGCGCTAGGCATAGAATTCCTAGTGTGAAATTTGAGAAGAATAATTCCTAGGAATTATACCATCATTGCGAAGTCAAAATGCAATGCATGATAAATTATTTTGTACTATGAGTTCTTTTTGAAATAAATTGTTTTTGAATATTTTGAAATTTTTTGAAATATAAATGATGAACTAATGTTGTCTAACAAACTTCAAAGGAATATTTTAACTTATTTCTAAGACAAAGTTAAAATTTTCAAGAACCAATGTGTGATAAGTGAGTTCATTATCCATCTTGATTTGACACAATGATACAAAATCTCTCAAGGATCAAATGTGTGTGCTTGTGAAATTAATTTACCGATTTTGAGTAAGGTAGTGATACAAGCAAACTTTTATGAACCAATGTGTGTGCAAGTGAAATGTTCATTAACCATGATTTTGTGCATGCCATTGTACCGAACTACTATGTAAGTCAAATCACCAAAAGCTAGCTAATCCACAAGCAGACATTGGTCTATACAAAAGAAGGTCGCTAATGTGACATACATGTCGCCACGCGAAAGGGATTACCCAAGGCCAAGCGGGTTGGGCACAAACCACCTGTTATGGGGCTTACCTCATGGATTTCGAATAATTGAGGAATTCCAGGGATTCAAGCTCACTACCCCCTTCTTTTCTTCTAATTTTTGGAATAGGGATTTCTTGTCCATTTTTTGAACAAGGGGATTTTATTGCTTTCATTTTTCTTTGCTTTTTCTTTCTCTTTTTATTTTTCTTTTTATCTGCTTTTTCTTTTTGGGATACTTGCCTAGATTAGACGTAGAGCAAGGGATTTTATTCGGGTAGGGGGGAGCTTGTCCTTTTGCCAATTCTCAACATTCTAGACCATGCGCATAATAGGATAGCAAGGGAAACTTTTCGCTTAAGGAACTAAGACTACTATGTAGTATCATTTTTCAAAATTTGCAACAAATCATTTTTAAGATGTGAGAATGTGTTCTTGGTTCAAGAAGTAGCAAGATCATTTCCCAAAACTCAAAATTTATTTAATGAAGTAATAGTGCTTTTCGATACAAGAGAGATTTATAATCAAAGTGATAAAATCAAAATTATATAAGATGTAAATTAAGTGCATGGTTCAAGATAACTTTTGAATTTATCTGAAATAAAATAAAATATAACTTGAATTTTTGGAAAAACAACACATACTGATGCAAAAACAAAATTTGAAATATTTTTGGAAATTTTTATGTTTTCTTGATTTTTTTGGTTGTTTTTGATGTTTTTGATGATATATACAAAAATGTTGTATATACACTATACAAGGTGATTTATGCATAACATGTCTAAGGTGGATTCAAAATCAAAGGAACTTTTGAAGGATCACTTAGTTGTGGTGAAGGTGATTGAAGTTGATTTGTTGATGTTTGATATTGTTGTGATGAAGGATGATGATCAGATATAGATGAAGAAAGGTGATGAACAAAAAGTGATGAAGAGGAAAAGAATAGAGAACTTGATGTGATAATGATAAAGAAAGAGAGAATGAAGAACAAAAGGTGATGAACAAAAGGTGTCAATGATGATAAAGAGGAAGAGAATAGAGAACTTAATGCAGTGATGATAAAGAAAGAGATAATAGAGAATAAAAATTCCCTATGAATGGGAGAGGTTTGCAAAAGTTTCAAAAAGGATATCTTAGTTGGAATATTATCTGATTGTTGTTGAATGTCAAAGGAGACTTTAGGTTGAGACTTCAACACTAAAGATGGGTTTCCTATGCTTGTATCTTCTTTTGGATTATTCTTCAAAACTAAGAGAGGTCTTGAAGGTTGGTTGGATGAAGAATTTATCTCATGCTTATCAAGATGATTTAGTTGGGAAAGAACTTGCTTTGTTGTAGTCTCTACTACTAAACTAATAATATCATTGTGATGAGGCACATTATGATATGACAATTGATTATTTTCCTGTTGTTGATGATTGGGTAAGGGATTTTGTAAGATCCCTATGTCTTGATTAGTTTTTTGAGTTTGTGATTGAGAATTTTGATTTTGGATTTGTTGTCTAGTGATGGCTCCAATAGTACCTACAACATTATTATTTTGTAAATGACCAAAGTGAGGTCTAGCATATTCTGCTTGTTCATTTGAAAGTGTTTGTTGAGATGAAGGTCGAGTGGTCATTCTTCTAGGGAATGGTTCTTTTAGAACTAATAAATCTGTAATGGGAGTAATTCGATCTGACTCATCTTCAGAACTATTTGAGGCAATATCTAGTTCACTTTCTGTTTCACTTTTTGTGTCACTTTTAGTATCTTCTAAAGATGAATATTGAAAATATTGTATTGGTCTAGTTGTGACTACAGATAAAGTAGGTACATAAGAGGTTTGCAAATCTTGTTGTGGTAAAAAATTGCTAATGGTTCCCACATACTTTGTTGGAGGAGGAACATTATGATGTTCTAATTGGTTTACAACCTCTTTACCATGTTTGGGTAAAGGATGTTGAAAGATGTCTAGATTTTGATTTGCATTTTGAGTTGGTTGTTTTTGGTTATTATTTTGGGTATTATTGTTTGCAGGAAATTGTTGTACTTCCATTTTACCTTTATCAATCAAATCTTGTATCATGTGCTTTAATATTTTACAATAATTTGTAGAATGTCCATCTACTTGGTGAAAATTACAATGTAAATCAGCCCTATATCCAGCTGTAGTGGTATCTGGTTGTCTTACCTCAGGTAACCGTATCAAACCTTGTTCCAATAATTGAGGTAAAATCATAGTTAAGGGTTGATTTAATCTTGTGAATTCTCTTGGTGGATTATCAGGGATTTTCAATACAAATTTCTTTACAGTTTCAACAAGGTTAACATTTGAGGTGTTTCTGCTATCAGTAACTCCATCACCTACTACTTGCTTATTCTTATATTGGTTCTTAGAATTTTTATCCTCATATTTCTTCTTAAATTGTCCTCTTCTAATGAGGGCATATTCTACCCTCCTAGCTAGATCAATGGCTTGATCAAAGGAGGTTATTGTAGCAGTAGAAAGCTCATAAGATAGTTGTTCTTGCAAATTACCAATAAATATGTCCAATATTTCATGATGAGGTAATGAAAAATGTAGTTTGCCTAAGAGTTGTCTCCACTTAGTCAAGAATTCAGCAAAAACTCTCATCTTTACCTTGTTTCAAATTGTATAAATCCTTAATGGTCACATGCCTCTCTATATAGGCACTAAATTGGTGGACAAACATCTTTGTTGTCTCTTCAAAGTTCCTTAAAGAATTTGTAGGTAGTTGATAATACCATTCTAGAGCCATGCCTCCAAGACTTTTAGGGAATATTTTTAGCAACAACAAGTCATCATGAGAGATATCATGACATGTTGTCCTAAACATGCAAAGATGCTCAATAGGATCTTTGGTTCCTTTATATATCGGGAGGACAGGCATAGGGAAATGTTTTGGGTATGGTTGAGCAACCACAATAGGATCCAAGGGTTGGCTACACATCTCTCTATAACTATATGAGGGATGGTAGGGATCTATTTGATCTAGTCTTGAAGCTAATTGTTTAACTATGTCTTCAAGGCCCTGTGGTTGTCCACCAAATTGATTTTGTTGCACCATATTGTTGTATCTTTGATGATAAGTTAGTGTTGTTGTGTAAGGATTTCCAATTGAAATATTGTTGTGTAAAGTGTTGGTAGGAAGAGTATTATGGAGCTTATGTGGGATTGTATTCTATTGATTTTTTTTATTGATAATTGGTATTTTTTACTTGTTTAGTTTTTTTTTGGTTTGACATTTGCTTATTAAGAGCTTGAGAGAAGATGGAAGAGAATGGTTGTTTTTGTTTAGGATTGGTTTTGGTGTTTCTAGCAATAATTTTAGATGATTGTGCCATTGGTTTTTGAACATTTTGATTTAAAGGTATAATGTTTTGATTAGATGGTCCTGCTTGATCATTATCTTGGTCTATTGAATTCATGTATGATAGTGGATTTGTATGCATCCGAAAGCGATTCTAAGGTTGCTTCCATAGCACCATTTCTTGAATTATCCATTTGTACTGCTTGATTGAAATCTTCTATGTTGCTCTTTATAAATTTGGTAAACTGTTCAATAGACTTGAAACTAACATTTCCTTCTTGATCTAATTTAGGCTCTTCTATTTCATCTTCTCTATTATCTTCATCTTGTTCTGAAGATACATCATCTTCAATAATTACCCTATCCTCAAGGTTTTCTTGATCTGGCTCATCATATTCTACTTGTTTTCCACTTCTTAAAATTCTAGGCATTTTGCTTTTAGGATTTTTTATCTTTCAATGATATATGTTGTATATATATATATGCTTTTAATTTTTGGGTAACATCTATGGTTACAGTTCTTCCTATGTTGAAATCTAACATCTATGAAATGGACTTAAAGTGTGCAAATTTTGATCTTTTGTTTTTTGTTTTATGTTTTGTATTTTTTATGTTTTTTTATGTTTTATAAATAAGAAAGATGTCTATGTTTTTCACGTCGAGTTCACCAAAGAATGTAGGTCTAAAATTCTCCCACTCATTTTCTCCGGGCTAATGGATCCATGCCTCGAAGGGGAATGGGAGAATAGTAGGTCTACACCTCATAGGAGAGGTACTTGATCGTACCTTCTTATGGTGATTTTTTGATGAATTGTTTAGGGTTCACCAGGAAACATTTTATGGTAGTTTCCACACCTAGGTTTTGGAACTTGTTTTGATGTGTTTCTTTTAGCAAATCTCACATACACCTAGTTTTTGGCCAATATGCAACTATGATAATTTATATGCAATTTTGATTCATATGCAAACATAAACAACATAAAACAGAGCTTAAATGAATAGTGCAATGCCTAAAAAGTGATTTAAAACTCTGACCTGTATCCAGAAGTTCGATGAAGATTTTAGCTTTTGTTGTAGGCAAGATCATACGGAATAGGGTCAATATCGTATTACGATTTGCAAACTCGTATTACGATCACAAGATCATACTTTGCTGATCAGAGATTGACAGTTTCAATTTTGATAGAAACTTGCAATTTCATGGGTACAGTGCAGAAAATAAAATTTTAGGATGTACTACATATCTTATTAGTCATAAATTGGATTATACCTGGTAAATTAAACATCTAGATAGATAGATCTAACATGTATATGACCTAAAATGTATGAAATATGCAAGTAAATACGATTTGGTGAACTCCAAGGATGCAAATGATTAAATCTAACTTTATATGCAATGGAAAATGATAAATTAAATGATAAATATGCAAATGAGGTGCTAGGAAATGCAAACCAGAGCTTGGGGTTGCCCCTAAGTGACCTGCAAGCAAAATTGTATCACCTAGGGGAAAATCGTATGCAGACTAAGCAAGATCATATCGATCCGATAACCGATCGTATCCTTCGATCCTATAGGTGATAGCCAAATAACCAGAACTAAAATGCACAATTATATCAATGTGTTAGGAGTGCTAGTTTGAATTTGAGGGGAAGGTGCATAATTAAATAGGCTGATCAAAATGATGAAAATAGGCTACAAACAAATTTGGTTGTAACTCCTTCCAAGCTAGGCTGATCGACGAATCCGATCCCATAACTGTCGCACAGTTGCACAGGAAAAGACAAAATAGGTTACAACTTAATTTGTCATTTATGTAAATGAGTTTTTCTATTTTGGGCAAGATCGTACACATGATCGTATTACAATCTCGAATATCGTATTACAATATCAAGATCGTACTTACGATCTCGTCAAGAGGTTAGACATGTACTTCGTTTTTTTGGTAGTTTGAGGGGTCAAACTATGTTGAAATTGGACATATAATATATTGTTGGAAAGCTCTTTTCGAGCCCTATATAATGGTGTAGGTTTTAGGAAATTTGAAGGATATTTGTTAAGGTAAAATTAATCTCAAATATAACCTTATTTCTCTAGGAGGAAAACTAAAGAAAATGAGTCAATTTTTCATGTCTACAATGTTGCACAAAAGAGAATATTTTATTGATATAAAGGGGGGAGCCTTAAATCTCCAATGTTACAACATAATCTGATATTGATACAGATGTTACAACTGTTACAAATCTAGGGTTCTTTGAAACCCTAGGTCAATAAATCATGGTGTCTTCAAACTCATCTTTGATCCCAACAGAGTGAGTGGGCTTTTTGGTATCCTATGCAGGACCACTCCAGCTTAAGCAGCTGCCAATGAATATTCTTCTCACACCTGCACACAATCAAACACAATAGGATTAATAATATTTGTGAGGCTCCACTATGTGAGACCCTCAGAAAGAGAAATTACTAATCCTAGTAACATAAATAAACTGTAAAAAAATCTAAAAATACTAGAATACTTGCGAATGAAATTTTACCTTGTTTATGCTGACTTGTCACTTTTATCTTCATTGTGGTTGTAGAGGATGGGTATGAAAATGTGCCCTAGTGGCACTTGAGGGTCATAGGGTTACAGATCAGAGACAGGAAATACCCACAAGTGCTCAATAATGACCAAAAACATCCAAGGGTGCTCGGGAAACTCTAGTGGGTGCCTTCAAAACTCTAGAGGGTGCTCAACAATGGTCTGAAGTGCCTAAAGATGCTTGCAAGGTTTGGTGGGTATTCGAGGTGTGAAGTAGAAGTTACAGAGCATATTTTATTCACGAGGTGGGCAGTGATGGATATGTAGGATGTAATGAGGAGCGATGATGGTGGATGATAGAGGCAAAGGTATTTGAAACTCCAAATGACTTAGAGAATTCAAAAACTTAGGGCTTGGAACTTAGGGGTTGAGTCATAAAAATGACTCCTTTATAATCTTCCCTTAGGCACATTAGGGTTTTAATGACACAATTTGTGTGGCCAAGATTAAAACATGATGAAATGTGTAGATTAAATTAAGGCAAGTGGCATGGATTAAGGCAGATGGATGGCTACGATTAAAACATGATGGATGGCTGGGATTAATTCATACATATATACATATATTTATTAAATATACATAAATATAATATATAAATTATTATTATTTAAATATATATTAAAAATTTATATATAAATAATGGATAATGTGGTAGGAAACTATGGATGGATGACAAGTGGCTTGATTTTGGTGTCTACAGATGTCCCTTTTTGTACCATGTTGCGTGAAACACAATGCGGTGCAAAAATACAAGACACCTAGTTTGGCCTGATGTAGAAGTAACTTTATCTTGTTGGAATGCAAAGATGAACTTGGAGACAAAATAATTTGATTGTGTAGCTTAACCCCTCAATTGGTGAATGAGTGACGAATGCATCTCACGAGCCAATTGATAAATTTATGCAAATGATTATGTGAAATGCATGGTGCAACTATGGACGATATGAATTATGTAAATGTAATGCCATTTTTACCCCAATGATGGAAGGGGGTTGTTGAAAAAATGCAAACCCTAACAGAGAAATAATTTTGTTGCGAAGTGTAGATGCCATGATCATGTAAGATGTATCCCATTATGACAGATCAAACTCAAATTTTGTCACCTCAAGTTTGGGGTGATTCCATGTTGTTCAAGAAATTACCGTATGGCATCATTGTAATGCAAAGTGATGAATATGTAAAATATTAGGAATCAATCACCCTGAGATCGGATGATTGCTAGGAAGTATATCCTATTTGAATCTACGTAATTATTGATTATTAAGGAGAATGATGTATTGTAATTTATCCATGTTTCAAGCCCCATAGACAAGGCCATCAATGACAACTATTGAGCAAGTTGGTCTTGGCATAGTTTCACTCGAAAGGTGAAGTACTAAAATTGATTCTATTTTTGAACAATGAGATATTGGATGATGAAAATTGGCCAAGTGTTCTTATGGGGATTTATTTATCTTACCGAAATGCATGGATGTAAATCGCTGCAATCACCAAGGAGATAGAATAGACCACTAGATACAAGGTTCACTTGAAATTGTATATGACTTGGCAAAATGTGCAAATGCAATGATTGATGGGTGAAAATGATGTTGAAATGAAGATGTGATGATGAGAAATGCATTGATGATTGGATTGCATAGTTTTGTGAATTTTTGCATTGATTGGGAGCATTTTGAAGCAATTTTGGATAATTTTGCACTTGTTGGGTGTAAACGAAAGTTAACTACCCAAATCAATCCCTGTTATCACAAAAATAAATGCAATGATGGAATTGATGATGAGAATGATGAAAATGGTTTATTTGTGAAAATTTGGATCATTTTGGAACATTTGTAACTTGTAATGTGATTTTACAACTTTTGGTCGCAAGCAAAAATTATGAATCCAAATCGATTTTGGTTTTCACAAAACATGAAATTATGATAAAATTGATGTATGGATGCAATTTGGAATGATGTGGTGGAGGTAAGATACATTTTTGAATCATTTTGTTCTTTTTTTCAATGTTGACACCAAGCACCGGTGGGCGCCTACCGAAGGTACAAAAGCCCACCAAAGTTTGTTGTTCTCCAAATGCAGGGGTGAATTTCAATGTGCCAGGAAGCACCCAAGGGTGTTTGAATGCGCTTGACTATAGAAGGGAAAATAAGTTCATTGTTATGTTTATAAATTTTGAAAGTTGCATTTGAGGGAGTGGAATGGAGTGGAGTGGAAGGAGTGAGTAGTTGGTGTGTTGCAGAAGCTATGGCAACAAAGGGTGCAAATGCAGTGGTAGGAGCATATGTGCATTTTGCCAAGGTAAGTATCATTGAAGCTCTTTGTTTTTGTACAAAATTTTGTTTGTTTATTTTTTTTGCATTTAATGTTTTGTCTTTATGTATTATGCTGCAGTTGAGGATTTTGGAGGCTCGACATCGGCTCTTGCCTCTCATCCTGAGGATGAGGAAGACAATGCAGGAGAACCAATGGAAGCTATTGGAGGCTATGGGGCTAGCTAGGATGGCCTAGGTTGATGTGGTGAGGGCGGATGAGGTGTATCTATTTACCTTAGCAGAGAGATGGTATCTAGATAAGGGGACATTTCTACTCCTTATTGGAGAGATGATTGTGACACTTGAGGATGTATATCGCATCCTCAAGTTGTCAGTGGAGGGATTATGTGTTGAGGTTTAGAATGATAAGAGATGTAAGCTAAGTCAGTTGTTTGAAGATGATTGGTGAGATGTGGAGATGATGGGTGGAGGGATTACATACTTGTCCATGTATACAGATAAGAAGTTGGATGCCCTTACTACTTTGGTGATGTTTTTGTTGGCCAAGATAGTAATCCTGAACAACACTGGTTGTCGATTCTCATGGAACCTTATCGAGTTAGTGTGTGACATGATTGACACACCTCAGGTGTATGCATGGGATCTTGCTTTATTGGTGTAGTTTTACTAGGAGTTATATGAGGTGAGGAGGTGAAGATGGAAGGGATTAGGTTGTAGTTTTCTACTGTAATGTTGGAACTGGGAGCACTTTAGTGTGGCTTGGCCTATGGGCTTGCCTACTATGGGATGGGATAGGGATCGATCCTATGCTATAAGGTGGTCTATGGTAGAGGAGGTGTAGCCGAGTCATCTAGTTCAAATGAGTCACTGGTATAGGTATTTTTGGGTTAGATTGACAACAACTCAGGTGATATGGAGGCCATGTTGAGGTGCCATGTGGATAGGTGATAAGGAGCATCTGTGATGGGTGTGATAGGCTAGGTGGATATTTGGGAGGCACACAAGTGAGGTGGATTTGATTCAGTTCTCGTGGGTGTTGTAGTAGTTTGGACTAATGTAGGGGGTTCTTTAGGCACCAGTGCTCTATAGGCATCATCAGGATGAGATGGGTCTACCTTATATTGAGGTATGGAAGGTGACCTATGAATATGATGGGTATATGGATCGCCCTGATGTGGATGATGCAAGGACCACTATGGAGTACGATGCATGGTTTGCTACATAGCCATCATGGGTACCGAGTCTAGTAGTAGATGGGGGGAATGGGAATGGAGATGAGGTCAAGGATGCGAATGAGGCTCCTAAGCACCGAAGATACCTTTGAGCTAGCAGTCAAAGAATACGATCTAAGGGTACAACAGAGCAGGCTCCAGATTTTGGAGGGAATGGAGGTGGCATGGGGATATGGAGGAGATTCTGTATGGACCTCCTGGTCAAAGTGAGGAGGATTGGTTGATGTTGAAGTAGCTAGTGGCAGAACAGGATGCTATGGTAGTGACTCAAGACATAAAGATAGCTTAGTTACGGGATGTGAAGATAATAGCTCGAGATGCAGAGGTGGATTAACTACAGGCAGAGCTAGGGACACAACCGACTATAGGTGGAGGTGAGGACAGTATCATGAGGCTACAAGTAGAGCTACTAGAGAGGAGTCATCAATAAATACATGATGTATAGTGCCTTTAGGACCAATATGGATACATTTGATTGTTATAGGATTGGCTAATGGAGCACGACATTGGACTTTCAGTATTCTCCTTCCTCATCCATATTCGGGTCTATTAGGCCTAGTGAGTCTAGGCATAGATCTAGGTCTAGGGCTCTTTCAAGGTCGTAGGGATCCTCTTGTAGGCGTTAGCTAGTGCTTAGATGCACTTTTTGTATTTGAGACTTGGTGCTCCATTGTATATAGCCTTTGGGAATTCATTGTACATTTGATATATATATATATATACATGGCTTTTACTTTTTGTGTTATGCTCTTATGTGAATGCTTTTGTGTGGATGCATGTGTATATGGATTATTAATGCAAGTGATAATGTGGATGAATGCAAATGTTCTAATAATAACTCATAGTTTAGAATTTTCTTGGCCATGTTTGGCATTATTTTTTAATCAAGGGCACCAAACTGGTGGTATGTGGGGTGGAAGACTCATGAAATGGCTTGACATGGAAGAAGATATGGATTTTGATATGGAAGAAGATATGAATGTTGATATGGAAAACTGATTGTTTTGCAGAGACTTAGACATACTGGTGTTATCAAACAAACTCACTAAATGCTATCTAATTTCTTTAAGACCAAATTTGTGTGTAGTGAATTTATTTATCGAATCAAGAGCATGGTAATGACTCGAGGCAATCAAGAACCAGTGTGTGCAAGTGATTTCATTGACCCATATTGAGTAAATTGGGTGAGACCTATTATGGATGAGACCAAGAAGCTAGCTTGTCCTTATGTGTAAAGAGGTGTCTTTAAAAGAGATGTGTCACCATGCATGAATGTACTCCACTGCCAGTCAAGCGTCTATAGCTTTGGTGGAGACTAGCTCCATAGTCCAAGAATTTGATCTTTTGGCTTTGGGTATGAATACATAACCGTCTGACTGGAAATGTAGTACTATCCTTACAAATTGAGGATTTGTGGTGTGTGATGAAATATTTAGATCTTTGGAGAATCAGATTCTTAACCTAAGTATGATGAAAATTGTACCCTATCCTTACTGTCTTGTAAATTTGGAAGGAACTGTGATAGTGGTGAAAACCACTATTTTTTGTGGACTATGTTGCATAATGGGACAAGCAAGGATTACCCTTTTCACTTCGAGATTCAACCAAGTACGGTGTTATCCCTCTTTGATACAAGATGCTTTTAAGATGTGAAATTGTATTTGGTTCAAGAATATTTAGAGTCAATTCCCAGAACTCTAGATTTTCTTAGTGAAAATTGTGTCTTGGTCCTAAAGAAAACTCAACATGAATAGGAGGTTGCTTAAAACACTAGGAGTGGTTGAGTGACTGAAAAACCTATAAATTGTAGACATGTGACTTTGTTAATGATAATTTTGGCTTTATGGAATGATGCAATGAAATTAATTTGAAGGTGCCCCTAATTAATGCAACATTACTTTATTGGACCAACTAATATCTGAATTGAATAAATGATCCCTAATATGAAATGTGTTAAAATGATAGTGCTAATGCAGTGAATGAAATGTGATTTTTAAAATGAAATGTATGCAATGAAATGTGTGTAATTCAATGTATGTAATGCAATGTGTAAAATGAAATGTATGAAATGCAATGTTGTTTTTGTGTAATAACCATGTATATATACATATATAACTTTATTGTGATGGTGAGGGAACCACATGATATGCAATTTGTTGCGGTTGTTGTTGCATGAGTTGTTGTTGAGCCATTATTGGATGGATCATGACCACTTGATTGACTTGACTGGCTTGATTGGCCTGATTGGCCTGGTTTGGTTTGGATTGGCAAGAATAATTACTTTTGTATTGGCCTTCATTTTACCATTCTTTCTTTTTTGGCTTAAGTACACCCTATTGGATTTTTATCTCTTCAATTGTGCTAGCCTAGGAAAGAGCTTCTTCAAATGATTTGTACTAATGTAAATATAATAACCAAGAGATGGGTTTTAGGCAACTCTTGGTAAACAATCACGTTAGCTCTTCCATTGGTAGGGTGAATGGAAGTTTTGTGATAACAACCCTCCAATGGTTACCAAAATTGTATACTAACTCATCATAATATTGTTTTAAGCCATATAAATAAGATAATGAGACTTTATTTCTAATACTAAGGAAAAACCTTTCAAGAAATTGGTCAACCAATTGTTCAAAAGTATAGATACTATGATGAGGTAAGTGGTTGTACCACTCTATGGCATCTCCTCCCAATATCTGAGGAAAGGTTTGGAGTATTAGAGCATCATTACTTTTGATTCTAAAACATGAATGGATAAATGTGCTCTCGTGTTCTCTAGGGTCCTTAGTCCCTTTGAATTTGTCAAATATTGGTAGTATGAAGTCTATCGGATATGGTGGTGATGGTACCAAAAAATGGATTGGTTGATTGATAAACTATCTTAGAGTTTGCTTATGGTTTATCATACCAAGAGTATGTTGCATCAGGTTGTCAATATTTTGTTGCATATCTTGGATTCTAGGGTCTTCCCCAAGTATGTGGAAGCCCTAAATTACTTGATCATTTTGTGAAGGTGGAGTGGTGAGATGTTGGGATGTGATGAGATTATGATGATTTGGTGGAGTGAATTGAATTTGATGATGTGGAGGTTGATGAAGAAATTATTGTGAATGTTGAATATGAGATGATGTGTGAGGACTATGAATGTGACAAGTTGTGGGAATGACATGGGTGTGATTTAATGGTGGTTTTGGGATGGAAACCATATAATATTATGGTACCCATGATGGATTTGGAGTGAAAAATATGGGTTGGGTGGAAACAAGCTGGGATTTAAAAATCTGTCGTCTGTACTTATTGTTGGAAACAAGGTTGAGCACCTTGTTGAGCCATAAACAATGCATTGAGATGTTGCTATGTTTTCTGTAGGGCAACCTCTTAGTTAGATGGTGTGGATGTGGATGGAATGGATGAGGTAGGTAGAGGATAAGTTGCAATGGGAATTACAACTAGATGAGAGATATTGGATGAGGTGGGGGCTAGCATTTGTGAAGCAGCATTGACATGTGCTTCATACAATGGATTACCATAGGTGGTGGTGTATGAGGATGGGATGGAGGTTATTAGAGCACATGACTATTGTGGAATGGGCCAATGTTGGGAAGACACAACTGACACCTCAAAAAAAGGGTTGTTATACACCTGGGTGAGGCTAGAAAGCTGTGAAGAGGTATGTTCCTATTGAAAAGAAGGATCCTTCCTAGGTGGGCTATGAACCTGTTCTAGAACATAGTTAGAAGATATTTGAAAAGATTCCACTTTATCCATGTCTATATAGGTTATGTTGTGATCGATGGGTGATGATGGTTCTATTTGTGGAATGGATGTATGGATGGATTTGTGCAAAACATCAACATTTGAAGTATGCACAACGTGTGAGGGACCCGTAGATAAATCTGGATAACTTGTCTATATCACACTAGTGGGGTTAACCACAAAAGTGGTAAGGAAATATGTTGAACACTCCATGGTTTAAGTGAATTAGTTGATGGAAATTTGACTCAAGACTTTTGTTTGATTTCTAGTTAAAACCATAAGCTAATGAATCAAATGTGTGAAATATGCAAGAAAATAATGTAAATGAAAACTTCACAAAATGAAGTGAACAAATCAATCTTATGTTCTTGCAATAGATTTGTCTTACCTCCTTTTTTTATTTCGCTTTTATTTTTATTTTTGTTTTTTGTGAGTTTTGTGTGTTTTGGATGTTCTAATTTGAATTATGTAGGGTGAGATCTATGGTTGGTTGGAAAATAAGTGTAGACACGGAAAATTGACCCACTTTTAGTGGGCAATATTCCTTAGAGCCCCTAAGAGGTCCCTAACCCTTGCCTTAGACAAGGGTAAGCCTCTTTTCCCCCTACCTTGCCTTTCTTTAGCCTTTTAGCGAAATCACACCCGGTTGCGATGGGGCACGACTTCGCGAAAGCGATATCGCACCCCATCGACATGGGGCATGATTTTGCTATTTTAGGGTTTTAATTATTAAAACCCAGGTTTAAACCTTTTCTAGCATGTTTTGCATCGGCCTATGTTGTTTTCCCACTCTTTTCACCTCGATTTTCATCTATAAAAGGAGGGGTTAATCTTTTACATAATATACAATATTTTGGATACACGATTAAGCTCGAAATTCTTATGATTGACTTGTGCTCGCATTTTTACTTTCGCTCTACTTCCTGTTTCTTCTACAAGCTAACCCCAAAGTGCGAATTTTGGATTTGATCTTCTACTGCATTGATTTGGATTGTTGTGTGGTTTGGTGGATTCGTGTTGTGGTTCGAAAGGAAAGAGAGTGCCCGTTTGGATACCTCGATCTCTTCTGTCTGCTTCTACACCATCCATCAGGTTCTACGTACTTTGTTTTCTGCATTTATTTATGTTCTGCATCTATCTTTTATTTTTCGTGTGTCTAAAGCAAAATCATGCCCTATCCTCGATGAGGCACGACTTCGCTAACCCTAATTTAGGGTTTTCTCTCACAGAAGTGAAATCGCGCCCCATTCTGATGGAGCACGACTTCGCTTGTAGCGTTATCGTGCCCACTATCTATGAGGTATGATTTTGCCTAGGACTGAACTAGGGGCATCTGTCAGATTTTGATTGCATGAGTATTTTCTAAATCACATCTAGGGCATGATAGCATAATCTATTTTCTGTTTCTCTGCTATTGCATTGTTGTTTTATGATTAATTCTCCAAAGGTCAATTTTCACTTTTGTTTTCAAAGGTCATCTAAAAGGACCTAGGGGGCTTGATTGTTGCACCTCCAAGCATTGTTGTACAATGGCCTAAGAAGGTCCCCTAATGCTAATCCCATTTTCAAGTGTTTCATAAGTTATCTTGCAAAAATAGGTATTTTTGATATCATTGGACAAGAGGCAGAAAAGGTTAAGATCAACCACCGATCAAGATAAGTGTTCTATTTGTCCTATTGATTATAAATCTGATTTGAATATCCATTATAGGCATCTAAAAAGTGAAAAGCATATAGTGTGCATCTAGGGTTAATATTGTGCATTTACCTTGTGCCCTTGCTTTAAAGGTTTTCTGGATAAAACCCTAGGTTAGCAAGCATTCAAAGGAAGAATCATATTAGGTTAGCTCTTGTATTCTTGCATTCTATTTTATGCATTGTCCTTTATCTTTCATAGCATAGATCTAGAAAGGCCAAACTTAGGTGATTGCTTGAAACTGAATACATCAAACTATCCCAAAATCCTTGAGGACTTGGAGCGAGTCCTTAAACCATTCCTGGTGAACCCATCCCCCTAGCACCGAGTGTAGAGAACAACATAGCCCCCATGGTTCACCCCATAAGGCTTTCTATCTTTGTGGATCCAACCTTTTTGGGAATTGTATGTGGTAGGGCAGTTTTCCCCCTCTACATATTTGGTGAACCCGATGTGAACACCTCCTTTTATTTTGAAAATAATAAGCAAGATCATTAATTTGTGTGCCAAATATTTAAAAATATAATTTCCTTGTGTGAGTGCGTAGGTCTCTTTGGTCTTAGTTCTTCTTCTTGTCTTTTTCCTTTTCCTCAATGGCTTCTGACCTTGGGGAAGGATGAAGACTCCTTAGGTTTGATGAGATTTTTCATGAGAATGATCAAATTGATAGAGAAAATCATAACCTAGAAGAAGAGGTTGATAATCATCTTGATCCTATTCGAGATCCCAATGGGAACCTCATCTTTAAATATTTTGACCATGTATGGACTTTCTATAAATATCATAAACATGCATTGGATCTAGCCTTAGAGGAAGAAGCATTACTTGAAAAGGATGATCCACTTCAAGGAAATCCTTTGAGTGAACCTTTGAATCATGGTAATCAAACCTATCAACCTACTTATGCCACTACTGTGACCACCAACATTGGATGGAATCCACCTGTTCCTCCAACTAGTAATGGCACCCAAAATTATTTTCAATTTCCTCCTTCATCTTCTAATGTCAACACTATTGCCTCTGTTCCACCACAAGTTAATATTCCATTCTCACAAGGCACCACATATAACAATAACCTTCTCATGTCCAACCTAAGTCAAGGGAATATTGGAAACACACATAATCCAAAAATGCAAAACTTGGAAAATATAGTGAATCAGTTGGTTTCAAGGATGGATATGATTTAGCCTTCAGGGTTTACATACAGTTATAAGGAAATGTGTAGTCAACCATTGGATCCTATTGTTGCTGCTAGACCTTATCCCAAGCATTTTCCTATGCCAGTTTTACCAATCTATAAAGGGACAAAAGATCCAATAGAGCATCTAAGAGGATTCAGGATAGCTTACCATGATCTTGTTTATGATGATATGCTTCTATTGAAAACATTTCCAAAGAGTCTTGTTGGAGTTGCATTAGAATGGTATTATCGATTGCCCAACTATTCTTTAAAGAGCTTTGAGAAGACTGCAGAGATGTTTGTCCATCAATTTAGTGCTTACATTGAAAAGGAAGTGACAATGAGAGACCTATATGATCTAAAGCAAAGTAAAGAAGAAATTTTTTTAGAATTCTTAGCTCGTTGGAGAAGTTTAGTTGGTCGATTAAGACAACCTGTGTCTCAGAAATATATGCTTGATATATTCATTAGTAATTTGCAAGAACATATATCTTATGCACTAGAAACTACTACTGTCACATCTCTTGATCAAGCAATTGAGTTAGCAAGAAAAGTGGAACAAGCTCTCATTAGAAGAGGTCAACTTAAGACTAAAGAAGAAAAGCCTACTAAGTCTCAACATAAGAATAAGCATACAGGAGGTGATAATGATAGTAGGCCTATTAATAATGTCACCAATAGCCTACAAAATATTGTACTTCAAAAACCTCCTCAAAGGAATTTTACCAGACTTAATATACCTATGGAAGCAGTTTTGAAGCAACTATTGGAAGCTAAGGCAATTGAACTACCTCCTATAAGACAACCAGATACTACAACTCATTGGTATAAAGTAGATCAACATTGTGCATATCATAGAGTAGAAGGACACTGGACAAATTCTTGTAAAATATTGAAACATGTGGTTCAGGATTTAATTGATGTTGGTCGTATTGACACCAGTAGTTTTCAGTCTTCAAGCAACCAATAGAATCAGGATAGAACTAGATAAACCAACCAAGTGTCCTATAAGAGTGTGCCACATCAGTATGATAACAATATGGTTGGAATGATAACAACTACTCCAGAGAAGTTAGTACAGAGTCAGCAAATTCAACGATCTCAACAGGAGATGAGTGTGTCAACAAATATTTCTCTCTTAGAACTTCTACAAAATTCTCAAGCCCATGAAGAAGCTATGGTAAATGTTTTGAAGCAGCAATCAGTACCTCCAAATATTTCTCCTAGTGATATAGCAAAGGTTGTAAGTTCTCTTGGGATGCTTCGTCTCACATTTTCAGATAATGATATGTCTTTCTTAGAAATACAAGAAGATTCATCTCTATATATCACTGCTTTTATTGGGGATACTCTCATCAAAAGGGTCATGATTGATAATGGTTCTTCACTTAACATATGTACACATCATTTCTTTCAGAAGTTTGGATTGAAAGAGGAAGATTTAATTGTAACTAGTGACATCATTAAAACTTTTAGCAATGAGTCTCAAAAGGCTTGTGGTACTATATCACTCCCTCTTAGAGTTGGACCTAAAATTTTGAATACAATGTTTTACGTGGTGTCTTGTCCTACATATTTTAATATTCTTCTTGGACGACCATGGATTCATGCAATGAAGGTCATCCCTTCTACCTTTCATCAATGTGTGAAATTTGAATTTGAAAACCAAATCATTTCTATCATGGGTGATCCTCATCCATTTGAATTTTTCTCACTAGAGGATTTAGCCCAAATTCATTCCTCACAATCTTCCTCTAAGAAATTCTCTACAAATATTTCATCACAGGATCAAGATGACTCTTCTTGTTTAGATCTTCTCTTTGATGAATCTCATCAAGGTTTAGAGTGGAGTGTTGAGGATGAGGGTCCGCCCTCTCCTGTGGTCTTAACCCCAGAGTCACATGTTATAGATGAGGCTTTACCTCAGAATGACATCTGCTTTGATGGGTTTATCCCTTGCGTAGCATAGGTTGAGTCTTCTAGTTCTCAAGTGGACTTTGGTTCTATGTCTCCCGAGGACCTTGAGCAATTAGGAGTGATTCCTGCCCCACCTCCTCTTGAGGATGATTTTTCTATCCTCATTGAGGAGACCATAGATGTGAACATAGGTTCCGAGGAAGCCCCTAGAATCCTTAAGTTAGGCAAAGCCCTAACCATGGATGAGCGGGAGCAATTGACCAATTTATTGAAATAATATCAAGATATTTTTGCTTGGTCATATGTTGACATGCTAGGGCTTGATCCCTCCCTTGTCATGCATCATTTGGTAGTTAAGCCTAGTGCTAAGCCTGTTAAGCAGAAGCTTCAAAAGATGCATCTGAAGGTCACCCTTTCAGTCAAGGAGGAGCTCCAAAAACTCCTTGATGTCGATTTTATAAAAGCCATCGACTATTCTGATTGGATTTCTAATATCATTCCTATAGCTAAGAAAGAAGGAACAATCAGAGTATGTACCAACTTTTGGGACATTAACTTAGCATGTCCCAAGGATGATTTTCCTTTGCCCAACATAGACCAGATTGTAGATTTCACTACCAAATGTGGAATGCTTTCGCTCATGGATGGTTTCTCAGGTTACAATCAGATTATGATTGCTCCTGAAGATCAGGCCAAGACAACATTCACTACTCCATGGGGTACCTTCTGCTAGAAAGTCATGCCTTTTGGCTTGAAAAATGTGGGAGCTACTTATCAGTGGGCCATGACTTATATTTTCCATGACATGATGCATGATATTCTCCAGGACTATGTGGATGACCTTTTGGCTCGTTCACTAGAATGAAAGGATCATGTCCATGATTTAAGATGAATCTTTGAAAGGCTTCGGCAATACAAAGTTCATCTTAAACCTGCTAAGTGTGTGTTTGGAGTCACATCTGGCAAGTTGCTAGGCTTCATAGTGTCTAGGTGAGGCATTGAAGTGGACCCTTATAAGATAGCAACTATCATTGATATACCTCCTCCCCACACCTTATTCGAATTGCATAGTCTACAAGGTAAGTTGTAGTCTATTCATCGATTCATTGCCCAGTTAGCCGATAAGTGTCAGCCTTTCCTTTGGCTCCTTAAGAAGGATGTAGTTTTTCGATGGGATTTTGAGTGTCAAAAAGCTTTTGATGACCTCAAAAGGTATCTCACCTCCCTACCTATTTTAGTTCCCCCTGTGCTTGGTAGGCATTTGTTGCTTTACATAGCAGCCACTACTCATGCTTTGGGAGCCATGTTGGCTCAACATGATGATGAAAATAAAGAAAGAGCTATCTACTATATTAGTAGAACTTTGGTCAGCTATGAAACTAGGTACACCCCTTTAGAGAAGCTCTATCTTACCATAGTGTTTGCTTCCTATAAGTTAAGACACTACATGCTCAGCCATAAGATATTAGTGGTTGCAAAGTTTGATCCTTTGCACTATTTGATGTCTAAGCCCCACCTGTCAGGTTGAGCTACTAAATGGGTGTTGGCCCTTAGTGAGTTTGACCTGACTTTCATAGGTTAGAAGGCTATCAAGGGTCAGGTGATTGTTGATCAGTTAGCCTCTGCTCCCCTAGAAGCTGCCCATCCTATAGTTGTTGAGTTTCTCGATGAGTGCTTCAATGTTGAAATTGAAGAGTTTGAGTCTTGGACTTTGTTTTTTGATGGAGCCTGATGCATGAAGGGCGTTGGAGCTGGAGTCATTCTAGTTACACCACAAAAATAGCTCATCCCCTTGTCCTTCAAGCTTCATTTTTCTTGCATGAATAACACTATAGAATATGAAGCTTTGATCCTTGGTCTTAGAGCAGCCTTAGCTTTGCAGGTTAGGGTCCTTTCGGTCTTTGGTGACTCTCAACTTGTGGTTAATCAGATCAACGATGTTTATCAGACTCGGGATGATAAACTTAAACCATATAAGGAGATTGTTATCAAGTTGTTGTCTTCCTTTGAGCAGGTAACCATAGAGTCTATCCCTAGATCCTCAAACCGCCATGTGGATGCCATGGCTATTGCTATATCTTTGTTCCCTTTGGAGTTAGAAGATGATCAAGCTTCGATTATCATTCGGTAACTCTGGGAACCTGTATCTTTGAGTTCTTGTTTGGTTCCCCTAGATTGTTTTACCATCGAAGATTCCCCATCTGAACCATGGTATAATGATATCTTTAATTTCCTTAAATATGGATCCATGCCTGATGGTTTAGATCATAATAAGCGTAAGCTATTACGCAAAAGAGTCATACCGATTTGTTATAATTGGCAATACTTTGTATCAACATTCTTTTGAAGGTATCCTCTTGCGATGTCTTAACTTCGATGAAGCCCGACTTGCTCTTAGTGATGCTCATGAAGGTTCATGCGGAGGCCATTTTAGCGATAATGCTATTGCCAAAAAGCTCCTTCGGATGGGGTATTATTGGCCTTCCATGGAGAAATATGCATGCGATTATGTTCGGTACTATGACAAGTGTCAATGCCATGATCACCTTATTCATGCTCCTTCTCAAGACCTTCAAGTTATTTCTTCCCCTTGGCCATTCTCCATGTGGGGATTGGACATTATCAAGAAAGTTAACCCAGTGTCATCTGATGGTCACAAGTTTATCATTACTATGATAGAGTACTTCACTAAATGGGTTGAAGCCATGCCCCTGGCTATGGTGACTGGAACTCAGGTTTCCAAGTTCATCTTCAACTAGATTCTTTGTAGGTTTGGGATTCCTTCGATGATTATTTCTAACAATGACACTCCTTTCAAGAATAAGGATATCCATAATATTTGTGCTAAGTACAAGATTCAACACATATGGTCAACTCCTTATTACCCTCAAGGTAATGGACAAGCCGAAGCATCCAACAAATCCTTGATCAGGATTTTGAAGAAGCTAGTTAGTAAGACCGATCATGACTAGCATACCCAACTTTATCCTACCTTGTGGGCCTATCGTACTAGTGTGCGTACTCCCATAGGGGCCTCACCATATGTCTTGGTATATGGGTCTGAGGTGGTGTTTCCTTTTGAGCTTGAGGTTCCTTCTTTGCACATCTTGTTGCAAGATGCTGAGGTCGGTGATGAGTATCGTGCATACCATTTGCACCAATTGGAGTTGTTGGATGAGAAGCACATTCATGCCTTAGAGCATTTGCGAGCCTATCAGGGTAGGCTCCAATAATCTTACTCTAAGAAAGTTTACAACCATTCTTTTGAGGTTGGGGACCTTGTCCTCAAGGAAAACTAGAAGAACACTAATGCTTGTGTTGATCTTCGAGGTAAGTTTCAGCCCAATTGGTTGGGGCCCTTTGTCATAATGGCTAAGTTTGGCTTAGGTGCTTATAGGTTGGCTTCTATGGATGGTAAAGAGCTTAAAGAACCAATGAATATAATGCATTTAAAAATATATTATGCTTGATTCATTTTTTATGTTGCACTTGCATTTAGCTAGATCATACTGCATGTTTGCTTGACATATTCTGCATGCTTTCCTATCATATTATGCATGATTGCTTGACATTCTATTCTTGCATATTGCTTGTCATATTTGCATTGTTGCTTGCTCATAACTTCTTGTTCATATAGTTTCTGGGGATTCATGACAATGGCATGTGATGATACCTAGTTAGGTCATAGCTCACATGCATTGCACTCTTCACTAGGGTTCTGATGCCTAGCGAAGCCCCAACCTAGGGCCCATGCATTTTTCATCCCTTCTTCTCTTCTCATATTTCTTTGCTCTTTTCTTCTCTTCTCTCTTCTTCTTGTATCCCTTGACTTTGAAAGTTTTTATAATGATCATCACCTCTCTTCAAAGTCAAGGAATACAATTCTCCTTTTGGTATATCCTTATCTTTTGCATGATTCTTATTTCTCCTTTGCTTTCTTTGATTCAGATAAGGATATACATTCTTCTCTTCTTTGTTTGATCACTTCCTCCCTCTTGAATTTTTGCTTGCTGAAACTTCAAGCAGGGGGTACACACGCACAATTCTTTGCTCCTCATTTTCTTCCTCTTATTTCTTCTAGCACATGCACACACTCATGTTGTGTTATGCTCATATTGATTGGTTCATACATACATCCACATACACCCTATCGGGTAGTACTAGCATATACATCATTCACATCAACATACATTATATATCACCCCTATCGGGTTACATCTCTCTTTGACTCAACGGGCTCAACACCCCATTACAGGATCAACTCCTTGGCCATTTCAGTAGGCCTCGATATACATCCTAGCGGGTAATCACCCCATAGTAGTCATTAGTGAGCAATCATCCATAGCGGGTTACACTCCAACCACTTGATCATTTCGAACAATCACCCATAGCAGGTTCTTCACTCCATATATGGACCATATTTTGAGCATAACACCCTCTAGTCAAGGTTCTGATTTAGCCTTCTTCTCACTTTTATATGATTGACCTTTGGAGCTTCTTTTTCTTCTTCTCATTCTTATTTTCTTCCCTTCTTCCTTATTTCCCTTTCTTCTATGCATTTCATGCTAGCTGCATTAGATTCATGTTGTACCCAATAATATTTGCTTTGTTGCTTGCTTGTTTTGTTCTTTGTGTTCTGCTTTTTCTTTCTTTACCTTTTCGAGTTTCTTAAGGAAGTTCCTTTCCTTTCAAAACTCGAGGGGGCACCCTAGCCATAGAGGCATTAATGGTAGTAATGCCTCACCTAGTGTGCAAGAGTCTAGAGTATCCTTCCATGGTACCCCTCTTGCACCACTCCTCTATCCAAACCTGGCCACCCCTTCTTTGTGTTTGTTGTCTTCTTGCCTTTTAGGAGTCTACATATTTCTTTGATGCATTTACTTGGCCTTAAATGCATCAAAGAGGGGGCAAAATGTAGACACAAAAAATTGACCCACTTTCAGTGGGCAATCTTCCTTAGAGCCCCTAAGAGGTCTCTAACCCTTGCCTTAGGCAAGGGTAAGCCTCTTTTCCCCCTACCTTGCCTTTCTTTAGCCTTTTTAGCGAAATCACACCCGGTTACGATGGGGCGCGATTTTGCAAAAGCGATATCGCACCCCATCGACATGGGGCACGATTTTGCTATTTTAGGGTTTTAATTATTAAAACCCAGGTTTAAACCTTTTCTAGCATGCTTTTGCATCGACCTATGTTATTTTCCCACTCTTTTCACCTCAAATTTCATCTATAAAAGGAGGGGTTAATCTCACTCTTTAATAAGAATAAGAATAACAAGAACGAATGATTTTTGGATACACGATTAAGCTCAAAATTCTTATGATTGACTTGTGCTCACATTTTTACTTTCGCTCTGCTTCCTGTTTCTTCTACAAGCTAACCCCGAAGTGCAAATTTTGGATTTGATCTTCTATTGCATTGATTTGGATTATTGTGTGGTTTGGTGGATTCATGTTGTGGTTTAGAAGGAAAGAGAGTGCCCATTTGGATACCTCGATCTCTTCTATCTGCTTCTGCGCCATCCATCAGGTTCTGTGCACTTTATTTTCTACATTTATTTATGTTTTACATCTATCTTTTATTTTTCATGTGTCTGAAGTGAAATCATGCCCTATCCCAATGAGGTATGACTTCTCTAACCCTAATTTAGGGTTTTCGCTCACAGAAGTAAAATCGCACCCCATTTTGATGAAGCATGACTTCGCCTATAGCATTATCGTGCCCTCTATCTACGAGGTACAATTTTACCTAGGATTGAACTGGGGGTATCTATCAAATTTTGATTGCATGAGTATTTTCTAAATTACATCTAGGGCATGATAGCATAATCTATTTTCTGTTTCTCTATTGTTGCATTGTTGTTTTATGATTAATTCTCCAAAGGTCAATTTTCATTTTTGTTTTCAAAGGTCATCTAAAAGGACCTAGGGGGCTTGACTATTGCGCCTCCAAGCATTGTTGTACAATGGCCTAAGTAGACCCCCTAATGCTAATCCCATTTTCAAGTGTTTCATAAGTTATCTTGCAAAAATAGGTATTTTTGGTAGAAAGTGTTAAGATCAACCACCGATCAAGATAAGTGTTCTATTTGTCCTATTGATTATAAATCTGATTTGGATATCCATTATAGGCATCTAAAAAGTGAAAAGCATATAGTGTGCATCTAGGGTTAATATTGTGCATTTACCTTGTGCCCTTGCTTTAAAGGTTTTCTGGATAAAACCCTAGGTTAGCAAGCATTCAAAGGAAGAATCATATTAGGCTAGCTCTTGTATTCTTGCATTCTATTTTTGCATTGTCCTTTATCTTTCATAGCATAGATCTAGAAAGGCCAAACTTAGGTGATTGCTTGAAACTGAATACATCAAACTATCCTAAAATCCTTGAGGACTTGGAGTGAGTCCTTAAACCGTTCTTGGTGAACCCATCCCCCTAGCACCGAGTGTAGAGAACAACATAGCCCCCACGGTTCACCCCATAAGGCTTTCTATCTTTGTGGATCCAACCTTTTTGGGAATTGTACGCGGTAGGGTAGTTTTCCCCCTCTACAATGAGATTCTTTCAGGTGGTGAAATCCAAAAATTTTGCTCATGGGTATCTATGGTGGCTAAGGGCAGAGATTGAAAAATGGAGATGAAGCCCCCCATCACCAAATTTCAAACAATGATTGGAGATGAAATCCAACTCATTACTGTTTATTATGAAATGTGCATTATGTGATTCATTTTAAAATTTCATGTTTTCTACTATGTACATACAATGTCAAAAATAACCTACTTTACAAGTCTAAATTAGAAGCCAAAAATAAAAATACTAAGTTCCTCAAAATAATGTAGGGTACACTACTTAAGATCCACTCTAAACAGTGGAGGGTTTGTCAAATATTCCACCTTGAATCACCAAATGCGAGAGTATACTTATGTATTATGATCTTGTTCCTATTTAGACAAGTAAAAATGAGAATTTTTAACCCTATTATGCAACTATTTTATGCAATTGTCATTTTTTAATAGGTTATATGTGGCTTCTATTGGGGGCCACTCCCATCACAATACCAAAATATTACATTTGTTGTAGCATACATTTTTATCATGACTTTTTCATTTCTTTTTCTCTTAAATATATTCTTCAACTTCCTCAAAGTGTTGTTTCCACAATCAACTCCTTGACATCATTTTGATTAAGACATAAAATCTCACTTGGCCAGTTGCCTTCTAAAATTTGAATTTCATCGAGATGAAGATCAACACCATAATTCGCTAATTTATCTGCTACTTGATTTCCTTCTCTATAAATATGCTCACACTTCCAGGAGATTACCTCTAGTAATAGACAATGAACATCAACAATAATACTATTTTTTATCCAGTCTCCACATCCATTTTTGTTAATAGCATTGATGATAATTTGTGAGTCCCCCTCAATTGAAATATATTTCCATCCTTTTTTTTTTGCAATTTTAATCCCTGTAAGAAGTGCCCTAGCCTCTGCATAGTTGTTAGTTGAAGTTCCATATGATTCTGAATAAGTGAGGAGAATTTTGCCTTCACTATTTCTAAAAACACCACCTCCACCAGCTTTTCCTGGATTTCCTTTAGAAGCACCATCAAAATTAATTTTGATAAACCCAATTTTTGGACATTTCCATTTTACCATAGATCGAAGTAGATCCTTTGTTTTAATTTCGTTATCGCAGATGACTCTTCCATGTATGTGCAAATCCTGTAGCCAAGTTATTAGCACCTCTTTTTCTTTTTCTGCAATTGAGACTTCCCATGATGAGCACCATATTTTTAGACATTCTGCAAGAGAGGCACTAATACGGTTCCAAACTTGGGCATGATTTTGATATTTATTTTTAAAAATTCTATTATTCCTTTCAAGCCATAAATTCCAACAAATAATGGCAGGGCCAATCCTCCAAAGAATACATAATGCTTTAGCTTTATTATAATTTATCCAACATTTTATCAACTCTTTCAATGTTGATGGAGCTACCCAATATAATTTCATATTTTTAAAAAATAACCCCAAATGGTGTGAGCAAACGGACAATGAAGAAGTAAATGGTCTGACGTTTCTAAATCCTTCTCACATAAGGCACATCTGAAGGGTCCATAATATCCTCTTCTTTGTAGACTCTCTCCGGTAAGAATCTTACATTGAACTGCTAACCAAAGAAATGTTGAGGCCTTAGGGAGAGCCTCTAATGACCAAACGTTCTTCCAAGGAAAATCATTGGGAGAAGGAAATTTTGATTGTTCTAAATCCTCATATCCCAACTTGACTGAGTATCCACCATCCTTTGATAAATTCCAAACCAACTCATCCTTTCGTGTAAAAATTGGCAAATAAAACTCTCGAAGCATATTTTGAAGTTCATCTGCAATTTGTTTGAGTTCCTCTCCTTCAACCAGGTTACTAAAAGAAATCCATGTTCTGGAGTTTTTGCTCATAATAATATAATCTTTGACCTTTGGACCTTTACATGCTATGCACGCTTGAGCCAATGGTTTCCATTTTGAGTCAGAGATAAGAGGATAAGGCTTCAACCAAGCATCAGACCAAAAATTTGCATAACTCCCCTCATTGACTGACCATCTAATATGTTTCTTTATCAAATGCAAACTCTCTGATATGAAGTTCCATGTTGACGATCCTTTGGGTAGAGTTCTTTTCCTAAACAATTTCATTGCATCAAGAGAACCTATATATTTTTGAAGTAATATTTTTGCCTAATTCTTTTTTTGATCTCTGAATAGTCTCCACCCAAGCTTTGCTCCTAATGCCAAATTCATAAGTCTGCAATTTTGCAAGCCTGCTCCTCCAATATTCTTTCCTTTGCAAACCCTATCCCACTTACAAAGAGGAAACCTAAATTTTTCCTCACAACCTTTCCATAGAAAGTCTCTTTGAATTTTATCCATTTCTGCTGCAATACCTGTTGGCAGTCTTGAAAGTGACATCATATAAATAGGAATGGATTGTAAAGTAGTCTTTATGAGTTGTAGCCTTCCTGCCATGGTTAAGAACTTACCTTTCCAACCTGCCAAGCAAGCTTTCATTCTATCCAAAAAGAGATCCAAAGCTCCTTTTTATTCCCTTTATCAGACAAAGGAATACCCAAGTAGGTTGATGGAAATTTTTCAATTTTGAACCCTAAAATATTCACAATAATTTGTTGTAAATCTAGGGCAGTATTAATGAAAAAGATCCTGGATTTTGAAGTATTTACCAACTATCCAGTAGCCTTCTCATAACATGATAATATTGATTTGAACTCCATGGCCTCACTGACTGAGGGATGGCCCAAAAGAAAAGTATCATCAACAAATTGGAGATGGGATTCGAAGGGACCATTTTTTGCAACTTGAATACCCTTGATTTTTCCTTCCATTTTTGCCTTTGAAAAGGCTCTCCCTAATGCTTCTGCCAGAATAATGAATAGATAAGGAGAAAGAGGATCACCTTGACGAAGTCCACAAGATGACTTGAAGTACCCAATAGGAGAACCATTGATCAAAATAGAAAATTTTGCAGTGCTATAACAATATTTAATCCACTCACACCAACTATAATCAAAGCCAAACTTTCTGAGAATAGCATGTAGAAAATTCCAGGAAACCCTATCATATGCTTTGTTCATATCTAATTTCAAAAGCATACCTGGTTTTTTCATAGAATGAAGAGAATGTATGGCCTCTTGTGCAATAATTATACCATCAAGAATTTGTTTACCCTGAACAAAGCCACCTTGTTCCTCTGAGATAAGACACCCTAGAATGCCCTTTAACCTGTTTGCCATAATTTTTGAAATGATCTTATAAATCATATTACAAAGGCTTATTGGATGAAAGTTATCAAAATATTTTGTGTCATCTTTCTTGGGAACCAAGGTAATAAAAGTAGCATTGATCTCACTTATTATAGCCTTTCTTTTTCGAGCCTCTTCAATTGCATCTAACATATCACTCTTCAATAAATCCCAAAATTTTTGAAAAAAATTGTAGGAAATCCATCGGGGCCAGGTGCCTTGTTAGGATGGAAAGAGAAAACTGCTTCATGGAGCTCCTCCATAGAAATATTCTTCATCAAGCTTTCATTTTGTCCTTGAGTGATAAGTGATGGAATATTTTGCAGAAGTTTTTCTTGTGCCTCCTTATCTTGCCTAGAATCTGACAAAATATTTTTGAAATAATTTATTGCTTCCTTCCTTATATCTTCTTCATCCTCAATATTTCTTCCATCTGGAGTTATAATATTTTTAATATGACGAACAAAAAATTTGTTTTTGTTGTAGCATGAATTTTTTGTATTTCTATCTCCTTCCTTGAGCCATTTCTCTCTAGATTTTTGGAACCAATATGACTCCTTCTTCAATGCATTATGATAATCAAAAAGTAATTGTTTTTCTTTCACATAAGAATCCTGGTCCATTCCATTAATTTCTACTATCTCTTGTAAATTTTTGAGCTTGGATTCAATTTCTTTTTTTCTTTAAAAATGTTACCAAAAGATTTGACATTCCATATCTTCATTTGCTCCTTTAAATATTTCAACTTTTGAACAAACTTGTACATACATGATCCTTCAAATTTTGACTCATCCCACCATAACATAACCATCTGGAAAAAATTAGGGTCTTGGAGCCACATAGACTGGAAGTGAAATGGCTTTGGATGACCATTGTTAGGTGACTCACAAGTCAAAAGAATGGGTTTGTGATCTGATCCTACTCGCAATAAAATATCTGAAGAGATTGTATATTTTGTTTGCAACCATTTATTGGATAATAAAAATCTATCTAGTCTTTCGGCTATATGATTTTTTCCAATGAGTCTATTATCCCAAGAATCCATAGATCACAATAAATCATCATTGTATTTGACAAAAATATACTAAGGTCCTTCTAACATCTTTCACGAGGAGTAACTATAGTTGGAGCATATACAATTATAACCCCAACTTTTATGTTTTCCTCTTTCCTGCAAAATAATCCAACAACCCAATTACTTTTTGCTTCTAATAGTTTTCCATCCCATTTGTATTTGTCCATTATGATTGCAATACTCTGCCTGAAGCTCCTGTAGAAGAAACTGCTAAATAATCACCTGTCCCCCAAATCTTCTTAGAAGCATCCTTACATTCCTCACTATGTAATTTTGTTTCCTCTATTAAAATAAACTTTGGGCTATAACAACCTATTAATTCCTTAATAACTCTTTTTTTAGGGGTTTTATTCATACCCCTAATATTCCATGATATAATTTTCATCATCAACACTTCTTATTTTTATTAGTGGGCTTAACCCCACTTCTTGTTAGCACTTGTGGTCTTTTTATTTGGCTTCTTAGATCAATATCCTTTTGAGTTTCTTTTTCTCTTTTTTCTTTTTGTGATAGCCTTCCTCTCCTTCTTCCATCCTTGCCACCACTCTCATCTTCATCAATCTCTTCCCTTTTTTCATATTGTTCAAAATGGGACTTATCTTCTAAAGATTTATGTTGCCCTAAAGAGTCAAAAGTGCAAGGAATAGCCTCAATAACAATTTCTTCTTTATGTTGCCCTGAAAACTCTAAACTGCATAGATGATCCTCCAAAGTCATCACTTTCTTATGTTGTATTGAAATACCTAAATTTCCTTGGATATCCTCTATAAGGTGTTCTTTACTATACTACTCTTGAAATCCTAAAGGGCAAGGAATACACTCTGTACTACTTTTATTTTTTTGTAAGGATAATATTTTAAGCTACTTGAGGATAATAAATGTGATTTACCTGGATTAAGCTTGACCTCCTTCACATAATTTGCTGTAAATTTTGTCCCCTCATCTTTCTTTATATTAAAATTTGTCTTTCCCTCTTCCTTCGTACCTTTAGTTCCTTTTATATTTGAACTTGCGCATTGTACTTCCTCATCGCCCATATCATTATTTGCTTCTAATGACTTATTTGAGTGAATTGTAATGGCCTTCACCATTTGATGACGTAGAGGGATTTTTCTAGCCACTTTCTTAGGAGTAGAAAATCCTTTATTTGATCTAGCTTCTCTTGTGATATGGTCTCCTTGTTTCAAATTGAAATGATCCTCATGCCCAAAAAATCCATCTCTTCCTCCATTTTTACTTTGCAGTCTCTTGCCATGTGCCCAGTTTCATGACATTTGTGATATTGGAATGCAATATTTTCATAATCCACTTGTTGATCCCATTCTCTTGATTTAGATTTAATCCTAATTGACTATGGTAAAGGTTTAGAAATATCCATGGCAACACATATTCGAGTGTATACAACATGCCTTATCTCCTTAGTAGTTGGTTCCTCCTAGATGAATTCACCTAGGGTATTGCCAATATTCTTCAAAATCTCCTTATTGATGAGTTGATAAGGAAGTCCAAAAAACCTAATCCATACTAGAAGCCTTTTAATAGTTTCTGTGTCCATAGAAAAATTCTCACTCCAAGGTCTTAAATATAATGTATTTTTGCCCCTAAACCATGGGCCTCCATCCATTATTTTATCCCTTATTTCTAAACTAGATAAAATAATGAGAAAAAATATTGTTGGAAGAAAAGTCTTGGAGTAATTTGAATTCAATCCCCATTTCCACTTAATCCAATTATGAATCTCAGAAAAACCTGGCCAATATCCATGAAACTTACAAATTAACCCTCTAGTTTTAAAAATCATTATATCATGCTCAATCATGTCATCCTTGATAATCACTTCTAGCATAGAATACACAACCTAGACTAGGTTTTCCACAAATTCTTTCTTCTTATTATTGTTAGGTAGGGCATCCAAACTTTCGACTTGGCCATTCATACTTTCAGTAAGAACTTTCAAAAATGACTTTCTTTCCATGTTACCTAAATTTTTTGCACTCACTACTGGCTTCACTCACTCCTGTCTCGTGCTTGCACTCACTACTGATTGCACTTGCTCCTAGCTCGCGTTCGTATTTGCTACAAATTGTGCTCACTCCCAGCTTGCGTTCACCCTTACTATTGACTACTCTGGCTGGCTCGCGTTCGCTATCAACTTTAACTAAGAGGTAATATGCTTTCTCAATGCTCCTTCCTTGCAAAATTTAAACCACATTGATATCGATGCTACTATTTTTGCTCCACTAGTGACTTACTGTATAGGTTTTATGTCGACCACTGAAGATTGTGATATTACAAACTTTTACTTTCACGATATTGAAAAATCCTTCTACGAACTCCTGCTTCGGTGATATTGCAAACTCATTTTATAAAATACTGCTTTGGCAATATTGCAAACTCCTCCTTCGATAAACTTTTGCTTCAGTTATATTGTGAACTTCTTCTTCTATTATGCAATTGTCATTTTACATGAAAATAGTATGCATAATATTGAATAAAACACACCAGAAAACAACATAATTTTAAATCTGAAATATGAACTATGATGAATATGAATGCAAGTCTTCTCTAATGCAAATAAAACATGTATGCTTTTAACATAAATTAATGATTTTCATCTTATTAATGTAACTGTAAAAAGCAAGAAAACAACAATAAAAAAGGGTTAGGGTTTGATGCAGACTTACAAGGAAGCCTACATATCTCTTCCCCACTTTGTGAAACGCATAATAGATCCAATGGAATGCAACAGGATGTTCCCTAAATATTGTATGGCACCCCTCAAGAGCTGCAATACATCCACCCAAATTTTGATCAACTTATACAACTTTCCAGAAACCCTAGCTTTGTGCAAATTACACAATCAAATTTTTGAAAATCTGTAAAACAAAAACATAAAATAGAAGTTAGTGATAAAGTAAATTAATATAGAGAACCCTTTGTGGGTCTCATATTGATCTCCATTTATGAATTAGAAATTAAGCAACACCAATATAAAGTATAAAATGATAATAATCACGGTAATACACAAAGATTTGCGAGCAGATCTCAAATGTTACAATCAATATGCCCCAAATGTGAGATTTTACAATACTTATATTGATACAAAGTTACAGATACTAGGGTTCTTCAAAACCTTAGTTGAAAAGAATGATTGGTGTTTTCACACTTGTCTTCGATTCCAATGAGGTTACAGGTGGGCTTGTGTATCCTGAATGGGCCACCCTAGCTTCAACAACTACCAAATGCATGATTCTTGTACCTGCAATCAGAAAAACAACTAAAGAGATTAGTAATACTTGTGAGGGCTCCATAGTGTGAGGCCCTTAAAAATATAAGATAATTATTGGAATCGATTCTTGCATCCATAGGATTCGATTATCACGCTACAAAAATCCATTTGAAACCAACAAGATATTACAGGCTTTGGTCAACCTACCTCTTTGTTCTGATTAAAACGACTATTGCTAAAGGAAAACTACAGAACGGGTAAGGAAAACCCAACAGTAATTTTATGATAAAAAATTAATTGCACGCTCTAGATTAATGTAACACTATATGTATTAAAATGACCAAGCAATAAAATAACCATTTGTTATGCCTTTTATGGACCGGTGCCTAGATTCATTGGGCTGTTATAGCAATTTAACAATAATTTTGACATGAACAAAGAGAAGGGGGAAAAGAAAATTGGCGCTTTTAGACTTATTCGAATATCATAATAAAACTAAAAGTTGACCAAAGAAAGAAATGTATATAATGCATTCAAATAATGTAATCAATTACACAGTGACACACAGTACCAAGACAAAGATATAACAGGAATAAAACTCAGAATTGTATTGATTTTATAACATTTTACATGCAAAGTGGGCAAGATGCATTTTAACTCTGTTGTTTTCAAAGAAATACATCAATACAATGAAGAAGACACTCTTCAAATGATGTAACATGTCTCTTCTACTCTCCTTGTTCCAATCTGGTAATAGTAGAGTCTTTGAATCTCAAGCTCAATAGAATAGGAAATAATCTCAACTTCTTGAGCACTTTCCTATCAAAATCTTGCATAGTAAAGGGAAGAAAGAAGAATAAATGAGAAAAATAGACACAAAAAGGGGATACAACATCACAAATCTAAAGGGCACTCAAGTATAGATCTTAGCAAAAATGCTATTCTCTAATTGCTTGATGCTAAATCTGAACCTATCTGCTTCCTTTTATAGCTGCTAGTTCTTGATTATGTTATTTTTTGTTTATTTTTGGCCTTACACTTGTTAGCATCAGATTGAACCTATTATGTATGTTTTCTAGTTTGTGTAGCTCTGAAATGATCATCATGGTCTGCTTCTGGGCTAAAGGGAGCTCTTTCACTGAATAATTTGGTCGTTTTGTTCTCTTGTTGGCTCTAGAAACTAAGGATTCATTATTATATTTTTCATTTTTATTTTGTTCGGTCTGGTCACTATAGTATGCTGTTAAGGATTGACCAGGTTTCTATCATGAAATTCAGATGAAGGATGGAGGGGAACCCAACATGATGATTAAGACAAGGGGTGGCGTGCTAGTGGCAATCAGATGGAATGGCACTGATCACGCGATAGAGTGAAGGAAGAAGGGAGGAAAGGTGATGGCTTCACATGATGAATGGAGGTGAGATGGTGTAATGTTGGGAAAAATGTCAGGATAATTAAGGAAGAATGCATAGAAAGAGGGAGGTAGTGATAAGTAGGAGGAAGACGAGAATGGAAAACAAGATTTGGAAGCATCTATAAGTTGCTACCATAACTATATTCAATCAGAGTGCACCCCTTGTAACTATATTTCATCGAAGTGCAGACTGAATGACCTTTTGCAAGTTGAAACCATGTTTATTCTTCACGTGCTTTCTTCATATCGAGTATTTGCAAAATAGAAAATGAATATGTTTATACTCCTTGTACTCCATTGTTTTTCTTGTTGATGCCTTTTAGCTCCATGTTAGTGCCCTTATATATAAGATAAGAGTTTTGGTCATGAGCTTTTGAGTAAGATTATTTTAATATTTCACGTAGTATGTTATCATTTTCAATGAATCTGTATGGCCTGATCACACGCTCGAGCGTCAATGTTTATCTTTTACTCAGTCAACATTACTCCTTTTTGTGTACTGTTTGTGGGATTTATTCTGATTGTTTGAATATTTCCTTCCTTGAGTATTATCTAGACTCACATTGTTGGTGTGTACTAATTACTTGGCTTCATATTAGTTTTTTATCCTCATATCGTCCCTCAGCATACCTTGTTGTGGATGAGTCATTTCCTTGCTCTCTACCTTGGTACTGATTTCAAGAATCTTGTGGAGTGATCACCCCTTTTTCGATATCCTAGACTATTGAATTTTATTTTTGGACCTGATTATGCTAATTTTCAATTGCTTATTGTTAGATTAGTTGTTCAACTGAGTATAAATATTTAGTCGACCATATATATACCCCGTTTTCCTTAGTTATTTTATATGGCCTAGATTAATCAATTATCTTTGGATCTTATAAGCGACCAACAACATTCTTTGATCTCCATAGGGTACAACTCATGCTTTTGGAAGAACCACGATTGAGCGCAGTCATTGGATCAACCTTTGTTTCGTCGCTTCCTTGGATATTTTATAACCTGTGGGTTAGATAGCTTGAAAGAAACATGATTCAAATATTCCTTTGTTTAATATTGACTAATTAAAATAAAGGGGGTGATTAATAATGTGTTATGGCCCTTGTTAAATGTGATTTAAAATTTAATTAATCAAATGTCGACTTAGGCTTACCCTTTGATTTACCTTTGAAGCGTGCACCACCGTTGGATCATACAATGATGGGTGCGATCATTGGATTTCCCGTACATGCACGAGGTTTAGCCATAATGGAAGGGGAAGAATATCCATGTATAAAATATTTGATTAAATTGATTAAGTGCTTTCTTTTAGCCTTGATTAACCTTTGATCACTTTTAACAATGCGTTGCCATTGGATCCAGGCGGAGATGGGCACTGCCATCAAGTCTTTGTGTTGTTTCATCCCTTTGTTTGACTTTGACTCATTCGCCACCATTAGATATTGACAAGGGCCTTCACATTCGTTGATTCCTTTTTACTTTAAATCTTCGTATGACAAAAGGGAATCATGAAATGGATCACGTCCGTTGATCTTTGAGCTTGTTCTAGTGCTGTCGTTAGATCTCCTACAAGCTGCATACTCGATAGCCAAAAGGGGCACATTATTATATTTGATTAATATGGTTTAAGCCGAAAGGGGGTAATTAGCAATGTATTATACCCTCAATAATGCATGATTAATGTTAGCTTTCCCTTTGTGTTTCTTGATATATTTACCGTTTCATTGTTTATGTTTTGATTCTAACGCGACCGTTGGATTTTGATCAATGTCGACTCGATCGTTGATTTTCTTCAACCTACGGGGTTAGTTACCAAGGGGCATATGATTTTAAGCTTTGATTAAGCCAAAAAGGGGTATAACTAGTCCATGCATTATACCCTTGCTAATCTCATTTAATCATTTTAATTAATCCTACGATCTTTTACCTTTTTGATGCACCTTTATGATAGCGTCGCCATCTGATCAGATCGAGTGTTGTTGTCAGATTTTTCTAATTAGCTTGATGTTTAATTCAAAGGGGTGTGTATCCTTAATGCTTTTGACCATAGTATTTTAAAAAGTGGTTTAATTAAATCAAGCGCATCCATTGGATTTACATCTCACTTAAGCGCTACCTTTAGATCTATCGGATTTGTATGATATTTAATTAATAAGGGGCCAGACTTTAGGCTTTAATTTAGAATTTTGACCCTTATTGACTCCTTAAATATTTTACTTTTTGGAGAGTGCGCATCCTTTGTATTGGGCTTAGCTCAAGCGCATCCGTCCAAATTATCAAAGTTGCACAAATTTAATTCAATGACTTTGATCTTAAGTTAAAATCTTCTTAGATCTTCTAACTTTTGATTTAACCTTCGGGTTTCCTATGAAAAGCACATCTATTGGATTCTTTTTTGATGAAGTGCTATAGTTAGATTTATACGAGGTGCTCAATTTTTAACACAACTGGGTGCATACCCTCGAGGATTTTAATGAAGACCTTAATGCGAAATCTATTTTTTTGAACTTTAATATTGTGCTTGGATTTTTGAGATTTTAGACCATGGCCCTTGACTAGATCTTTTAATACCTTAGGACTCTAATGATTTAAAAATTGACTTAGGTCCAATTATGATTATTGATCTGGAAGACTAAACCTTGTATTTTCAATGGTCGAGTTTTATTAAAAGGGATTGACTTTGGCAACCTTTTTAAGATATAATAATTTTCAAATGTGCACATAATAACAATGTTTAAGGTTAAACTTATGGAAAACCAAATTCTCTAACAAGATGCAAAGATACCAAAAATGCTTGTTTATTTTGATGAAACCAAAAATTTAAATTTGGGGGGTTTCAAAGTTTGAGTCAAATTTGGCTCCAAAAATAATCACTAAACCATAAGTATTGCAATCTAAAACTAAAAGCAAAGTGCAAGAATATGAAAATGAATACAAATAACTTTTTTACTTTGTCACTAGAATCTACTGCTTCTATTTTTGTAGATGAGGGTCGCAAGGATGCTTGAACAACACCCGAGGGATGTGGAATTATAGATCTAGTGTGGGAAACACTCGCGAGTGCTTGGGGATAACCAAAAATGCCCAGATGCTCAGCTAGCTCTAGGGGGTGCTTGACTAGCTCTATAGGGCAATCAGATGGCTTTGGAGGGCACTCGGTTGGCTTTGGAGGGTGTTCAAGGCTGAGGGAGGTGTCACAAAACTAGAACCAGTTCTGCACAGGTTATGTGGTGGTGGATGCGAACAATGTGAAGGTGATTATGGAGGGTGAGGATGAAAATTATGGGGCTAGGGTTTGACCTTATAAGAATTATTTGCGAATGAACATCGATAGAATTCAAAGTAGGCTTCAAAAATATCCCTAGAATGCTTAAGGTTTTAGGACCTTGATTCATCAAAATGAATCACTTTTTATAATTTACCCTTGAACATGTTAGGGTTTTGATGACACAATTTGAGTGGTCGAGATTAAAACATAAGGAAGGGTGGAGATTAAATCTAGGTAAGTGGCATGGATTGATATGGATGAATGGTTGAGATTAAAACATGGCAGAGGACTAGGATTAATTCACACACACACACACACACACACACACACACACACACACACATATATATATATATATATATATATAATAGAGGGTTGTGTTTGAAGAGCATGAATGGATGACAAGTGGCTAGTTTTTGGTGTCTACACCTCCATATCCATAACCAGGATATAAATCAATGAAAAAGGAACCAATAGAAAGAAGAAAACAATAGAAAAGAAAATAAATAGTTAAAATTTACCATAAAACTCTAATAAAATGGATAGACCTACAATAAAAACTAGAGCTAGCAGAGAAACTAGGGGTATAATATGTGAGTGAAAGACAAAACCCCATCCTTGATCTCTTCCATTTGCAAAAATTCTTTTGGAACATACTAAACTTCTTTTAATAACCTATTTGCTTCATGATTTAATTCCCTATAAACATGAGTAAAATAGATATTTAAAAAAAGAAAAGAAAATCACCTCCAACAGTTGATATCCCATCAGTCTAAGTAGATGATTTTATAATTAGTATATCCATTCATCCAGTTGATGACTAGAGTACAATCTCCAAAAAATTGTAATTTTTTCACATTTCTCTTTGAAGCACACTTCATTAGTAATCTCAATTCTTGAAACTCAGCAAAATTGTCGGAACCTATCCCAAGACCTAGCTTGTATCGAGGTATTACACAACCATTTTTCTCATTTTTATAGTTTATCTAATTTATAGTTCATTCAAAAATATTCCCCATGCCTCCATGTGAGGAGCATTCTACTACAAATCCATGGTCACTTTCTACATGGAATTTCAACCTTTTTATCAAGACAACTTCTACCTCATCTAATGACCATTGTTTTTTCATCATTGACACTAATTGTTTCACTAGGTAGATAAAGACCATGCCTTTGATAATAATTATTAGGATTAAAGCATTAAAATTTTAATTTAAACAATATAATTTACAATATTAATAGGTTTAAACCATTACTTTTTATGATGTTTATACCTTTGAGAATAAGGTGGTGAAGGAGCTCTACTCCATGTTTCATGTTCAACATAATAATGAGTCAACTTATCATTCTTATATTAACAGTTAAGAAAATGTGACTAATAAGACATCCGACTCCATATTATCCAAGATAACATGTGATTCCAATGATTACTAGTATATCTAGTTACACTCAACATTGGTTGATTATTACACCATTGTGAGAACCCTGTAATTGTTACTCCCTTATCTATTATCAATGGATCTAAATCCATTTTGTCTTTTCAATTCAATATTCCTAGCTCAATGGTATCCTTTCATAGTACACTTGAATAAACAAAATGTAAGGTTGTTAAACATATTACATAGGAAGTGCATTAGGGTTCAAGATGTCCACGAGGTTTATCTGTCTTGTCTTAATTATTAGTATAATCATTAAGTTAAATATTGTAATTTATAGGTTGGTGACATGTTTATTAGATTATATTATAGAATAGGTAATAATCCCAAAAGACACAAGTAAGACTTTAAATTATATTGGTATATACCATAACATTCATGAATATGGAATTATATAATATAAATGGAGAGGAATTAGGTAGTTTTTCAATTTCATTCAACTTAAGCATTATTATTTTTAGCCATTATCATCGCCTTCTATTTTGCATTTAGTGCCTTTTCAAGACTTTAACAAGTCACTAAGATAACCACCACATTACAAATTTCCTATATTAATTTTTTCATCCTTCCACTTTCTTAGTTTCTCCCCAAATCCTTACCTAAGGTTAAAAGCATTCTTAACAGCGTTATGTGTTTATTTATGGTCAAGCCACGTATAATTTTTTTTAAGTGTATTTAATGTAAAAGTCCAAAGTTGGCAAGTAGAACTCCTTTGAATAATATCTACACACCTAAAGCCCTAAAAATAAAATCCTTTTCAAAAAATAATAAGTCCATGGTATCAAATGGCATGATCTCAAGTGGTTAAGAGTCATGGTCTCCTCATGTGGAGACACACTTTCAAATCTTGACAAGCATTATATGTATAATTTCCACTTAGAATATCATTATTTATTTTGTTTAAATACAATGGTAACATGATCGTGATGTAATACGAGTGGGACATATTTCAATACCATATGACCAATTTCTTAAAAAAAGTGCATAATGTTTAGATCCTATCTCAAACTTGGTTGATATTTAAAAGGTTGTCCTTGAGTTAGTTTTTGGATTCTTTACTCTCAATGCACATAAAGCATCAATAATTATTATTATATATGTACATATTCCTTGTTCTTAACCTCATTTTACTCAAGCATTCATATATTTGCACATAGATACAAATAAATAGATTTTAGTATCATTTGTTAACTGTCTTTTCCTTTTCATTTTGTCCATGCTCTAAATTGCATTCAATACTATTTTATTTGGAAGCATTAATGACTAGTCCAATAATGTATCCATTTTAGGTCTAAGATAGCACTTGCCAACATACTCCTCTTTCTTCTCACATAAACATGATTCATTTGAAAGCATTAGTGACAAGTCCACTCCTATTTAGATTTTGAGATATTATAGTAGGACAAGTCCAGTCTTATTTACATATAGTCTTCATCATTCATCACATACTCATTTACTTTACAACTATAAATTCCATTTAATGTTTATACATGCATTCATCAATCTTATCTAGTTCTTAACCATGTTATATTCCACACTTATAAAAGTGACCATGCATCACAATCATTCATAAATGAGCCAACATAAAGTGCACATATGTTATACATCGTTAGCAAATGAGATAAGCAAAATGTCATGTATATCTATTATTTATTCATGTACATACAATGTAGAAAAAATTCTAAAGTAGAGTTGAATGTAGTCTATCATAGGTTACATCATGTCATCATCCTTCTCAAGGACTCTTGCTCCTTTCTTGACCAGAAATAGATTTACCTAAGCCTTGTCCTTTGGATTTGTGGAATTAGGAATTCCTTATCATAGTGGCTCTTCATACCATATGTTTAAGATCCCTTATTGGCCTCCTAACTTGTTGTTAGATCTTCAAGTCATGTTGCATTCTAACCATCTCTTTGTACTTCAATCCTTTATCACTTTGACACTACTAATTTGTAGCATCCTTCTCATACCATAAAAATGACATTTAGATGCAAAAAAAAATAGTCATATTTTCTCTGCACATACCAACCAATAAGATTCAAACAATTGTTATCTCAAGAATAATTAGAACCTCAATATAGCTTAGTTTGCCATAATTTACATATCATAGCTTGTATAAAAATATTTATATTATTGAGATCACATATGAATATCATAAGATAGATTGAAGGAAATCAATGAAGTATAACTTTACATCTTCAACCTATAACATATTGAATGATAGAACTTACCCAACCATCATCCATCATAAACAACAATTAAATTGAGAGAACCTACATGTTTACCTTAAATAACATCATTCATATATTTATCTTGATCATAACATGGTACTTCATCAGTTAATTATCATTGGATGGGACTTGTGCAATTCATTTATAATCCATGAATATAAGCTTGAGTCAAAGAAAACCTACCCTTCAAAATATTTTTATCTATAGAACCATTCTTTACCCTTGATAATGCCAAAAAAAAATCCTATATACCCTTGAAAATGTTATATGGAACCTTCTCATTTACCCTCAAAGGAACCATGTATATAGTAGTCAACAAATCATGGATTGCCATCAACTAAGGAATTTATAGATGAAACTTACCTATTCCATTGGATATGTCAAATGGTGGCAAATATTTTATCCTAAATATTGGTTAGTCAATGAGTCACATGTCATGTTGTGCAAAACATCATTATGCCTCCTTGTGTTAAGTGGTAGAATTGTATTTATGCTCATGGCTATTAGGTTGTAATGTATTAATTTGACGAAGGAAATGGTGCATTGGATCCTCTCTCCAGTTATAAAATCCTTCTATATCATAGAGTGACACTATATTAGCATTGGTCTAATATGTAATTATTACTCTAAAAAAAAAGAACTCTCATTATGGCATCTATCCATCCAGTCTAGATATATTTTAGAATCAAATGTAGCTCCAATACTATTATGCTTCTAATTAGAGCATTTCCTATAATAGGGTCCTCATATTATCCATAATAGTATTTTATTAGATGTTAGTTGGACCTCGCCCTCATTATTGTCTTCCTTCTCATATCCCTTGCTTTAACCTCCATCGATTATAGGTACTCTCTTAATAGAAACACTAAGAGTTATAAGATACCACCCTAACTACTTAAAAATATCACTTGTTAGTGATATATTTACCTCTACCAAGCCTCTATGCACCTTAGGTATATTTTAACTACAAAGAAAGTATGCACACTAGATTAAAGTGCATGATGTTTATCTTAACCCCATATATCTAGCTTCTAAATATCTTTGGTTGGATTTTTATGAAGTGTTTGATAAAATTATTCCAAAAATATAAAGCAAAAATAATTGTAAAACAGAAGGGAAAATGACATACATTCACAATAAACATGAATATTCATATTGAAAACCCTTGATCGGGAAAAAAAACTTGAAGACTCACCTCTTTCTTTATATTATTCACTTTTAATAGAGCATTTTACCATATATATAGGTATTCCAAAACATCTAATAACCCTAAACGACCAAGTGGTATCATAATACAATAGGTATAAAACCATGGGCTAAAACCACCTATACCTGATAATTAAGGAGTTGCCCCAAAAATTAAGGAGCCCAAAAAACTCCACATGGGTAGCCATTGGCCCCCATACCCCCTAGTCGAGATCGCGATCCTAGACCTCACACATTATGTCGAGGTATATAGTCTTTTATTGCAAAGGATACAACATATCCAATATTCTAATCATGGGTCTAGACCCCTATAAGATTATAAAATCATATTTTCTAATTGTAAGACCTCACATTTG
Source organism: Wollemia nobilis (assembly GCA_028583015.1). Lineage (NCBI taxonomy): Eukaryota > Viridiplantae > Streptophyta > Pinopsida > Araucariales > Araucariaceae > Wollemia > Wollemia nobilis. Next base: position 2,252,717 of record JAQPPZ010016892.1, on the reverse strand, counting down.
GCTCCCATTTATCTCACTTCCACCCACCTAGCTCCCATTTATCTCACTTCCACCCATTTGGATCCCATTTATCTCACTTCTTCCTACTAAGGGCAAGTGATGAATCACCATAATATTTTGATGGTATCTCAAACAACTCATATCACTGCTAGCTTGTATGGTAGGTACTTCTCACAGAGCTAACTTACCATCAAATTGATATAGTTTAGTGCCTTAGCCTCTTTTTGGACCATTTTGTAAAAGTCATGATAGATATGGATAAATATAACAAAACCCTAGTTTAATGTTATCTAAGCCTTTCATCCCATTAACCGCTGGTGTCAATGATAATAATATCTTGTCTTCTCCCTTATCCTCCATGGGCAATGCGTGCATGACCTTTATAAATTATTTTTGCAAGTGAATAATAGGAACTCCATCCATTAAGATGATAAGAATACCAAACTTGGTAACTTCATTTTTAGAAACCAATAGCTCCTCACCAAGTGTGTAATTCACCTCCTCCTCTTGAATAGGGAAGGATAAATGTTGAACACCACATTAGAAATGTTAGTCTTCACCTCGTGTAATATATAAATTTTCTCTAGTGTGATGGTCCACTATTTCATGTCTAGAAATTAAAACCTAAAGACATTAGTATCAACATCGTAGTAAGTCAAGGAGTTAGCCATAATCTAGTGAAGAACAATTTCTTACTTTGCCTTAACCAACCCTTGTTGTAACAACCCACCAAAACTATTTACAAGTAGGTTCACATAAAAGGTTCCCAATATTATTTTTATTATTCCCAAGGCTTCATCACATTTAATTTTAATATCGCTACAGATGACACTCAACTGGATAGGAGTCGCCAACATCTTGTATTTTATGGGGTTCACCTTACTAAACCTCATTGTTTAGAAGGACACAAAAGTGGTCCCCCAACTTTTATAAACCCTCACAAGTATAGGAAAATTTAACCACAATATAAGGATTATCTTTTAAGGCCCATATCACTTAAATGGGGATGCATGTTTCCCAACCTTTCCATAATTTTATCTATGTAGGTTACTCTAGAGTGAAGCATTGGTGCTTAGTTACCATACCTCCGTGGGCTAACTAAGGCGATCACCACTCGCTTGGTAATGAGCATGGTTACCTAGGCCTCACCATTCAAGGTACCACCACAACTATCTTGTAATTGATTCCATTAACTTCATAGTTATGGAACACTCGATCCTCACCATTCAAGGTGTATCAATCATAAGTATTTGGCTATTGCATCATTGCAACTCCTTCTAGATTCATGAGTACTTGGCTATTACATCTTCACAACTCCTTTCAAGACTCACGACCACTTAGTTATTGCATCATCACAACTCCTCCTAATATTGGGTCGTCTTTGACTTAGGAATCCTATTAAGGTTCTAGATTCATTCCCAAGAAACCCCACCCAAAACCAAGGTATCCAAAATAATAATAACATCTCTCTCATAAAGAATTAAAGTGCTATAATGGAACAACATGCTTAATTATAACACCATGTTAAATTAAAGTAGAACATAAATCTCAATATAAGTCTAGCATAAAGGAAACATCTTGCTAAGTTAAAGAACAATATTAAAGTAACCATAATGCTAACTTCTAACATAATGCTAGCATAGAACATCTATTTAATTTAAGCTAGAAAAGCAACTTAAATAGATCATAAGCTAACTTATAACTTTTCTTCTTCTTTCATCATAACCAACTCATTATTTCATTGCTCAAAAACCAAGTTCTCCATATTTTTACATGAAGGCTTCCAAGCCCTATTATTGTAGGAATAAAAATAACCAAGTGTTACATAACAAAACTTCCAATTACATAACAAATTTTCATTCCTTAAAACATTAGAGCAAGTTTGTCCCAATGTCCACTACATTATCTTCTTTTCACGATCCTTATCATGAAGAAATATTCCCACGAACTTTAAGAAAACTAAGGGATTAGGACAACTCATAATGCAATGCAACTAAATATGCACCATGTATAAGGCAAGCAACCATGCATCATACATTTCAACACACAAGGAGAGAATCTCATACTTCTCTCTATAATGGTCCCCTTACCTACTCAAGTCTTAGGGAACCATTATAATTATTTTCGATCCAAAGTTATTTTGTTAAGCAACTATGCAAATATACAATGCAATATATAAGAAGAGAATCCCATACTTTTTTCTATAATGGTCCCCTTACCTACTCAAGTATCAAGAAACAATTATAATAATTTCTAATCCAAATTTCTTTCATAAAGCAACTATGAAAATATATAATGCAAGCAATTAATTGAGATAACTAACTAATTAAATTAAAAGATCACCATAATCAATGTTTCTTTACTAGAAGCCATACATAGTGAGCTAAAATATTCTAATGAAAGAAGCTCCAAGCATAATAACTCCATATCTAATTTATTTCCTAATTTCAATGGTTTATAAACTAAAGACTAAGTTATCCCAAACCCACATAGTCTTATTTTCTACCACCAACCCAAGTCAATTTACAAAAAGGTTAAAGAACTTCTATGCTAATTAATAAAGTGAAAACCTATTCTTATGCAATATAGAAGTAGCCATACAATAAAGGTAGAATATTATTCTTCAATTATAAAATAGGCCAACCACAAAAAAGGTAACATAACCAAACAGGTTGCCCTAATGCACTCCTACTCAAGATGGGCATCGAAACCCAATGCAAGATCAAACATAACTAGGAGTAGATAGATGTAACTTGGCTCTTATTAGGACAACTCAAGATTCCTTACTTGGAAAGAAACACACTAGCACAACTCTAGTTTAACAACTTGGTTTATAGCAAAGCAATGGGTTAAAATTTTAAAGAAAAATACTCAAATCCAAAAGAAGCAAGGTTTAGCAACAATAAGGAAACTTATAACATGACTCAAAGTGATGAGGATTGATGTTAGATCTTTCATATGACCCCTCTAGTAGTTCCTAGCTTAGGTTTGCTTAGTTTATTTCTAGCAAATTCATATTGTAAGTGAGTCTCTTTCTCACATGCACTTGTGGGCACTAGTTGTCTTCTAGTTGTCTTTTAGAGTGTTAGTTAGCAAGTGTGAACTCAAAGTAGGAAGTGTGTGCTTCAAGTTAGCTAAAATGGATCTTCTAGTTAGCAATCTTAACTTAGAAGTTTACGTGCATTCTCCTTTGCACCTTTGTAGCTTTTGGTTGAAGCGTATTGAATCAAATCCATGATTTCATGGGTTGGTTATGTATTTTGGGCCATTAGTGCCTATATAATGTTTTGTAAATAATAGAACACTTAGTTGGATTTTCAATCCTTTTCATTGGTATCAGAGCCTAGTTCATGTTTGCACTAGGGCTTGTGAGGTGAGAGGATAGGAGATAGAAATATTATGAGAAACGTATTCTCATTGAGGACTAGGTTTAAGCCCAAAGGGAGCTTGAAAACCATTCGGAGAAGGAAGTTCCTTCGCCGACAAACCCCTCGATCCAACTTTTTGCTTATGCTTAAGAAGTATAGGAAAAGTTTGCCCCAGAGTTCTTCATATACCGATCCTTGGAAGGGATTGGATCGTAGCTACGGTCCAATTAGGATTAGGGAGCCTTTTGACCCTGCTGCCCCCCCCATTTTTGAGTACTGAAGAGCTCCAGGAGGACTTCCAAAGCTAGGTCGTGTGTCGACTTAGATCTGGGTGCCTTTCAAACGCTGGTCGTGTGTCGACCGGATCTTGAAAGGAGAGCTACCGGTGGGAGCTGGTTGCTCACATTTTCATAATTTAAAGTTTTTCAAATTTTAGATTAACCCCCCCTGGTTAATTTATAATTTTTTTCAATTTGTTATAGAAAAGCTTTAAATTTATTCTATATATTATTTTAATAATATATTTGCTGTTGCTGTATTTATTGTAAAAAAAAAAAAAAAAGCATTTTTATTTTAACATTTTGCAGCACTCGGCCCACCTCGGCTACATTCGGCAGCTTTGGCAGCCTTCGGTTGCGTTCGGCAGCGGCCGACCAGCAAATTTTTGGCATCCCCGACGCGTATTTGCGGCAGGGGGCAGCCGAGGGCCGACAGCCGACAGCCTTCGGCTGTCGTTCCGACGCTGTCCGGCGCGACAGCGTCAGTCGGGCCGAGGTCGTCCCGCGCCAAGACCACGGCCGAGGTCGTCCCGCGACAAAGACCACGGCCGAGGCCCAGCGCTGTCGGTCGACGACTGTCAGTCGACGCCCGACATTTTTGTCAGCGTGATGACGACGCGCCGTCACACCGCCGACGACGCGTCGGCCTTCCGCCCACGTTGTCTCGCTGGCAACGGCAGTCCGTCGCTCGACGGCCAGGGTCGACGCGCTCGACAAGATTGATCGTCGTCGGGTCAGCGCGGCCCGACAAGATTGTCGCCGTCGTGGTCGGCGACCCGACCCGCTGGTCGAAGTGACAGCGTCGTAGCCAGGCAGGAGGCCTGGCTACGCTGTCCTTTGGCAGTGCCGACGGCGGCGCTCAGAGGCAGCCGCACGGGTGCGCAGCTTGGGAGCTCGCACCAGAGTTTTTTTTTTCCTCTACCGAAAACTGCACCACTATCCCTGAAATTTGTGCCTCGAGAAGCGTGCAGAGGACAAATTGGGAGCATGCAAAATTTTCATGCACTGTAGTTTTTGTCCAGTTTAACAACAGAGAAAGGGTAAATTTATTGTAAAATTTTAAATTTTTACTATTTTAAAGTTGCATGTTAAAATTTTATTTTATTAATTTAATTTTTAATAACTTAATTAAATTCTTTAATCTTTTGATTAATTGAAATTTAATTTTTGATTAAGTTATTTTTAAATTAATAAATGTTAATTTTGCACTTTATATTAGTTTAAAAATTTCAAAATTGATAGCCTTAGGAGTAAATTTTCCATTTTAAGCAGCACTCCATTGTAACAAGGAAATTTGCATTGTACTTCCTTGATTTAGTGCTTTCTTAAATTTTACTTCTGGCTTATACCCGAGAACACATGGCTTCTGACTTGGCTGCCCAAGTGGCAGAATTGGCCCATGTTGTAAACACTTTGGCAGATAAGGCTAATGACACTACAATGGCAGAAGTCCTTGGCAATCTTGCCATGAAGGTAAATGACATTTCTTTGCATAATGCCTCAACTTCTGCTCACGATTCTCGTTTGAGAGTTCGTTGTGAAGTTCCATTGTATGATGGATCCAGGAACCCTGATGTCTTGAATAGTTGGATTCTTGACATGAGTTCTTGGTTTGCTTTTTCTCAACTTTCAGAAGATGATGTAGTGCCTTATGCTAAGCTTAAACTTTCTGGCTTAGCCAAAGTACTTGTGGAACGAAAACGAGGACAAGAACTCACCACATGGGATGAGCTTGTACAATGTCTTAAGACCAATTTCTATCCTTCAAATTATTCTAGAGAATTGGTTATTAAATGGTTTCGTTTTTTCCAAGGTACTAATATGTCTGTACAAGAATATATTTTCCAATTTAACAGGTTCAGAATACTTGTGAATGTGGAGGATGATGTTCCAGGTTTGATTCTCAAGTTTCAAAGTGGCTTGTTGGAGCATTTGTACAGGGAACTAATGTTTGTTTCTATGGAAACATTGGATCAAGTTTTCAACCATGCGCAGCTTGCGGAGGACAAGTTCAAGGCGCAATCGCAGGCATTCCGCACACCTGTTACTCAAGTGGTTGCAAACTCATCAAAAGGGAATAATTCTTTCTCACAAAAGAAGAATTTTGCTCAAAAGAAGAATGTGTCTTCTCCATCTCCTTCTTCTCCTTCCCCTTCCACTTCTACTCCTTCTTCTTCTTCTCAAATCTTCATCTTCTTCTTCTAAGAAATTCTGCAATTATTGTAAGAAGAAAGGGCATGAGAAAGCTGATTGCTTTAAGCTCAAAAAGAAGAGTTTAGTGATTACTACTCAAGAGGAGGATGCTTCCAAGGGTCCCCTTGAGTCTGTGGGAGAGAGTAGAGTATATACGGAATTACGAGGTAAGCTTAATGAAGTTACCTTAGTAAATGTAAGTTCTTCAGATGGGGCTCGTGATGCTTTGTTCATCACTCGAGCCCACTTACTTCACAACTTTGCAACTGATTGTATAGTGGATAATGGCTCGCAGAAAAATCTAATTGCGAGGTCCATTGTCGAGCGTTTGAAGTTACCTATGGAGCCTCATCCTCAACCTTATTCTTTGGGTTGGAAGGATAGTGGAAGAGGCTCATAAATCACTCACACTTGCACTTTAAAATTTGCACTTGGCCCACAGTTCATAGATCAAGTCACTTGTGATGTGACTCCTATGGATTGTTGTGGGATTTTGCTTGGACAACCTTTTCAATATGATAGGAGAGCTGTTTATGATGCTTTTAAAAGAACCTACACACTTCAAAAATATGGTAAGGTCTTTCTCATTAAAAGCACCAACACTCCTAATATCATTCTAAGTTCCAAGCAAACGAAAAGAGTAATTAAGAAAGGTGGTGATGTTGCTCTAATTTTCATTCGCTCTCAAAACACTTCTACATCTACATCCATTACAAAGCAACACTCTTCAATGGATAAAATATTGCAAAGTTATTCACACATATTTCAGGAGCCAAAGTCTCTTCCTCCAAATCGCACAATTAATCACAGCATTGAAATAATTCCATGTTCTTCTCTTCCTAATGCTCCCATGTATAGACAATCTATTTTGCAAAATGAAGAAATAAAAAAGCAAATAGAAGATTTGTTGTCTAAGGGTTTCATTAAGGAAAGTACTTCTGCTTGTGCCTCACCTATTTTGTTAGTTCTTAAGAAAGATGGCACTTGGAGATTATGCATTGATTTTCGTGCTTTGAACAGAATTTCCGTGAAGAATAGATATCCCTTACCCCGTATTGATGATTTATTAGATCAGCTTCAAGGAGCTAAGTTCTTTTCAAAAATAGATCTCAAAAGTGGATATCATCAAGTGCGTATCCAAGCTGAGGATACATGGAAGACAACTTTCAAGACGAAGATGGGCCTCTTTGAATGGTTGGTCATGCCCTTCGGTCTTACTAATGCTCCCGCAACCTTCATGAGGTTGATGAATGATGTATTTCGTGAAGTCCTTGACAAATTTGTCATTATATATCTTGATGATATATTGATTTTCTCAAAAACTTGGGAGGAACACCTTAGGCATATCCAAGGAAACCCTTGATCTTCTTGCGAAGAATCAATTATATGCCAACTCTTCCAAGTGTTCTTTTGGCAATACTTCAGTTTCTTACCTTGGCTATGTGATTAGTGAGAGTGGAATTCAGGTAGATCCCCTAAAAGTTGATGTTTTGCTTAAGTGGTCCCCTCCTACAACTCTCACCGAGTTAAGGAGTTTCCTAGGACTTGCGAATTTTTATCGCAAGTTCATTCCTCAATATTCCACCCTTGCGACCTCCATTGCATTATCTCACTAAGTCCAAAACTCCATTTCATTGGGAGAAAAGCCAAGAAGTTGCCTTTGAGAAACTCAAAAAGAAATTGTGTACAACACCTGTGTTAACTTTACCTCGACCTTTCTCAACCTTTTGAGATTGAAACAGATGCCTCTAAAGTTGCCTTAGGAGCCGTGCTCAAACAGAATGGTCATCCAGTAGCTTATCATTCATAAACTTTTTCTGCTGCTAAGTTGAACTATTCTACATATGACAAGGAGTTGTATGCTTTAGTTCAAGCCATTAAGTACTGGAGACACTATCTTTTGGGAAAAGATACAGTAGTACACACTGATCATATGCCTCTCAAGTTTTTACAATCTCAAAGTAAAATTGAAGAATCAAGACATATGAAGTGGGCCTCTTACCTCCAACAATTTCACTTGGTGATCAAGTACAAAAAGGGGAAGAGTAATACCGTTGCTGATTGTTTGAGTAGGCCTCAAGCCGCTCTTGCCTTAACAGTTATGTCCACTTCGCACTTGGGATTTCAGACTTGGCCTAATCGGGATTCTCGGGATCCTGATTTTGGAAAAATATTTGAGCAAGTGAGTAAGCCTTCTTCTTCCAATTTGCGTCCTTTCCAAGATTTCTACATCAAAGAAGGACTTCTTTACAAATTGGACAAGGTTTGTGTTCCTTGTGAACCTAGAGTGTCCCTTCTTAAGGAAGCACATTCTACACTTTATGGTGGTCACTTTGGGAAACATAAAACACTTCATCATTTGCAACGATTTTTCTATTGGCCAAAAATGCAGAGGGATGTGTTGAGATTTCTCAAACAGTGTGCAGTTTGTTGTCGCTCAAAACCAGCTAATAGAAAGTTTGGCTTAGGCATGCCTTTGCCCATTCCTTCCCGTCCTTGGGAAAGCATTTCCATGGACTTGGTTAGTGGTTTTCCTATGACAACACGCCAACATGATTGTGTGTTCGTGGTGGTTGACAGATTCAGCAAAATGGCTAAGTTTATTCCATGCCGCAAAACTTAGCTCAATTTTTCTTTGACAAGGATTTGGCGTTCCTTTGGTCTACCTACCAAGCATTATCTCGGATCGTGATTCACGCTTTGTGGGTCACTTTTGGCATTCTTTGTGGAAGATTTTGGGAGTTTCCCTTAACTTTTCTACCGCCTATCATCCGCAAATCCGATGGGCGAACTAAGTGGTAAACCGTACACTTGTGCAAAGTTTGCGAATCTATCATCACGCTTCACCAAAAAGTGGGACTTGAGTCTCACGCATATTGAACATGCCTATAATAGGGCCCTACACTCTTCTACAGGTCATTCACCCTTTGAAGTTTGTATGGGATTTCAGCCCTTGGCACCTTATGAGTTACCTTTGTCTTTGCCTTCTCCCCGTCACTTCACATCTTCGTAAGGAGCAAGACAAGGCACACTCATTTGTTCAACACTTGCACAATCTTCAATCAAAGGTGGTTGAGATTTTGCAAAAGACACAACATAGAGCAGAAAAAGGCCATGGATCGACATCGAATTCCTCATCCTTTTCAGGTTGGTGATAAAGTTTGGTTGCATCTTGACAAGCGGCGTTTCACTGATAAGACTCATAGCAAAATCAAACCAATTCGCTATGGGCCTTATACTATTCTTCAACAGGTGTCCGAGAATGCTTTCCGCCTTGATCTTCCCGCACACTTGGGAATTCATGACGTCGTCAATGTAGATCTCTTGAAGTTGTACTTTGACTCTACATTAGAGACTGCACCAGCTATCGATCATCCCGTGGATGTGGTTCCCGAGCTACGCTTACCATTGGATGCAGATCAGATCTAGACACGAAGACTCGACAGACTCGCCGTGGGTCTACCACCTCATATCTTGTGGCTCGACGAGGACAATCGCCGCATCGTGCTCGTTGGATTTCTTTTCATCAGATGTCCCGTGACTTTCCTATTCTTTTGAAAGCATTGGAGTCCAATGCTTCTATTGTGGGGAGGCATGATGAGGATTGATGTTAGATCTTTCATATGACCCCTCTAGTAGTTCCTAGCTTAGGTTTGCTTAGTTTATTTCTAGCAAATTCATATTGTAAGTGAGTCTCTTTCTCACATGCACTTGTGGGCACTAGTTGTCTTCTAGTTGTCTTTTAGAGTGTTAGTTAGCAAGTGTGAACTCAAAGTAGGAAGTGTGTGCTTCAAGTTAGCTAAAATGGATCTTCTAGTTAGCAATCTTAACTTAGAAGTTTACGTGCATTCTCCTTTGCACCTTTGTAGCTTTTGGTTGAAGCGTATTGAATCAAATCCATGATTTCATGGGTTGGTTATGTATTTTGGGCCATTAGTGCCTATATAATGTTTTGTAAATAATAGAACACTTAGTTGGATTTTTAATCCTTTTCACAAAGGCTACTAAGGACACTGTACTCAAAGCACTCTCTCTACACAACAAGCATAACATAACTAAGAGAGCATGCACATAAAGAATATAACAACAACCAAAATAAAATCAAAGTAATAGAGGGATAAAATCGAAGGCAAAATAACTCTATGCACTATTAGATAGCCTCTACATTTGATCATCCAACAACTCCCTCCTGCTTCCCTCAAATTTTGCTTATTTTTCTAGCCAACAATCCCCCTTCTACTACCTTTCCCAGGGGTACATAAAGGAAACCTTTTTTCAAGCATTATGCAACTAGCAAACATTACCAAGGTGGATGGATGTAAGGGTCAATGACACCTTGATTTCCTGGAATTACCTTAGCTTGGGGTGGCCAACATATCCACAAACTCAACAATGTGGAGCGCTCACAAAAATAAAGGCCCAAAACATAAGGTGGTGCTTATTGATTAAGATTAATGCTAATTGGTATTTGGCTAAGGTTTGATAATAATTTTCTTCCTTTAATACATTTGCAAGCATTAACAATATGTTTAATGTTTAATCTAAATGCATTTAACCAAAAGCATCATGTTTAATGCATTTATAAACATAATCAATATGAAAAAGGAAGAAGAGTCTTTGCTAGCATCAAAATACTTCCTTAGAATTATTTATATAATCAATTCATTCCATTAAATTAATACCAAATATTAATATTAATTATTAACATTGATATTAATATTTCAAGTATTAATATCGCTAACCTTATTAATACTTTATTGGATTATCCAAACAATTCTAAGCTTCCAAAGCACAAGCAAAACAAAGTCTTTTCAAATCCATAATACAACATGTTGCTTTATCCTTAAGTAGGTGGATTTTAAAGATAACTAATACGTTATCCCCTACCTTATTAAGGATGACTCCTTTGCCATTATCAATCTCATCGTCCAACAGTGTATTCACAATAATAAGCAAATGCAATGCACCTATATGAAGGGTATACTTTTACCCTCGAGTTATCGATGAAAAAGTAATTCATCATTTCCCAAATTTCTCTCAACTATGGTGGTTGTACCCTATCAATCCATTAGTGAGAATACCTGGTCCTACAACCATGCGTATCATATTCTAAAATAGCATGATCATTAATTACATTTTTTAACATAAAATGAAACTATGTATTAGATATCCACACATCAATACATGAATCAAATGTCAAGAATAAGTCCTACCAAGGAGGGTCGTTACACTTATAGACCAAGAATATTTACGTGGATCAATTCCCCATTTACCAACTCATGTAAAACAATGTCCAAGCATAGTGATTGTCTAACACATCCCAATTTGAAGGACCTATCACCACATAAGTTAATTAAATAAGTCCTTAGTCAATCCATAACATTTATTTTTCATGTTCCTATTGTTTAGGCAATATTTTTTTTTTGTTGGATAATAAAGGGTTGTACTTGGATCCCCCACCCTTGAAAAATTACATCTCTCTACTTTGCGAGTTTAAAAATAGATACACTTCTCATCTCAATTGAGATGTTATAGCTAGAAATCTACATCATTTTATATAAAATATATGAATTATTAATTCTTATTTTTTGGATATTTTTGTAGACACCAAAACCTAGCCACTTGTCCTCCATCCATGCTTTCCCACCATTTCCACCCACTATTCATATATATTTATATATATTTATTATATATATTTAAATATTAATATTTTATATATTATATTATATATATTTAATAAATATATATTTATATAAGTGAATTAATCCCAACCATCCGATTTCATTTAATCCTATCCATCCATCCACATCAATCCATGCCACACCCTAAATTTAATATCCACCCTTCGATGTGCTTTTATCTCAGCCACACGATTAGTGTCATTGAAACCCTAAGCATGCCCTAGGTTGGATTATAAATAGGAGCCATTTTGATGGCTCAACCCCTGAGTTTTTGGAGTCCCTAAGTCTTTTTCCTAAGTTCTTGAGATTCCTTGAGTTTCATCTTCCCTTGGAGTATCTAAGTACTTCTACCTCCATCTTCGCTCGCCATAACCCTCGTATCCATCACCATTCATTTCCCCTCACCAGATCTACTTCTACAGACTCTTTCCTCAGCCATCGAATACCTTCGAGCACTTTCTATCACCATCGAGCGCCTCTGGGCGCTTCCCTCCACCACCAAGCACCTCTGGGTACCTCCCTACTAGTCTCGAGCACCCATGGGTATTTCTTACAATCGCCAAGTACATGCGGGTATTTTACATAAGAGATTCTGAAGTCCTCCTAGCCTTCGAGTGATGCTAGGGCATCATCACATTGATTCACTACAACAAGCTACATCAGATCAAAAGATAACAAGTACGTAAGGTAAATCTATTGTTTATTATTTTATTAATGCACTTTTATTTCTATTCACTTTATTTATATTGCATAGTTAGGGTTTTACTATTACTTATAGAGGGCCTCACATTGTGGAGCCCTCATAGGTATTACTAACTATTTTTTGTGTTATTGTGTGCAGATCTGGAAGTGTGACATCAACATTGGATAGTTGTTTAAGCTGGAGTGGCCCGACATCGGATAACTAAAAGCCCACTCACTTCTATTGGGAGCAAGGATGCACTTGAAGACACCACCAACCTTGTTTTCTAGGGTTTTGGAGAACCCTAACCATTTGTAAATTTGTATCAAAAGGATTCAAGGATCCACATTGTAACAATGGAGTTTTTAGGCTCCCCCATTAATATAAGATCATCTATTGTGCAATTTTGGGTTCTTTGTGTTCAATTTATTTAGCATTGTTTGGTGTTGCATTTTTGTCTCTTCAAATGGTGATCATGGTGGGACCCCCTAAGGGTTTCTTTTTATGATTTGCCTTACTAATTTATTTGTTATTTTCTATCATCTTGCAGGGTTTTTAAAAGTATAAATTTCATAGATTTTGTTGGATCTAGGGTTTTTGAAAGTTTGTAGGAAGTTGCAGAAGGTGCATGAAATGCCTAATGATGCTCGAAGGCTATCCAAAAATGCCTAGGTGCATTTCAAAAATACCAAGGGTATTTTATAGAGATCTAGGATAAATACGTAGGCTATTTGTAAGTCTACTATCCAAACCCTAGCTTTTCTATTTACGTATTTTGGTAGTTTTATGTCTTTTTTAGGTTTTTGATATAAAAATAACTTCATTAATTAATCTGGAAAATAACATTCATATTAGCATGCATTTTAGGATTTATATTAATCATTTGCATCCATTCACATCTTCTATTTTGAAGTTTTTGATTTTCTATTGTGTGAAAAAAATAATATTGCATTCTGATTGCATGTAAATTAAAATTGCATAATTAGTTTGCATTATTAGGGTTAGAGATATCTATTTTTGGTGGTCTAAGTAGGAATATTGTTCATATACCAAGAGTATCCCCGTACTTGGGTGATTCCATATGGAGGAATAGATGAACCCCCAACTGTTTAGAGTGGGTCTTAAGCGGTGTACTCTATATCCTTTGGAGAAATTGGTATTGTGAATAGTGGCTTTTGATTTAGACCATTGAAAGTGGTTATCTTTCTAACATTGTTTGAACACAATAGAAAATCATAAATTTTAAAAATAACCACACACTACATGATTCACATTTAATAGTAGTGGTTGGATTTCATCACCAACCATTGCTTGAGATTTGGTGATGGTGGCTTTCATCTCCATCCACCAATATCTACCCTTAGAAACCCTAGGTCACCCCTAAGCAAACTTGCTGGATTTCATCACCAGCAAGAATCTCGTTGCCCTAACTTAGCCATAGTTTTTACCTTTATTTGATTAATTCAGATTAGCACATTTGAAACACACAAGATTGAAACCTAAGGAAATGAACTCACATTAAAATGAGATAATCAATGAATGAGGTAAGACACATGTGTTAAACAAACTTAGCATTGGTTGTTTATTTTTATTATGAAATTTAAATTTGGTGTTTCAGTTTATTGTATAATCTGTATTTTGATTTATTTGCTTTATGGTCTTAACAAGAAAACAAAAGAAAGCATTAAATCAAGATAATCAAATGGAACCTTCATCCACCTTCCCCACCACTTCTGTGGTAGATTCCCTGAATGTGACATAGGTAGATTTATCTGTAGGTCCCTCACATTCCTTACCATCCATAACCTTTCATATGGCTATGCCCCAAGAGGAGTCAACCTCACCTACCATCGACCATCACATTACCCATATAGACATGGCAAGAGTAGAAGCTCTCATGAAGTCTTCTAGCTATGTCTTAGAGTCAATCCCCAATTCACCTAGATAGGATTCTACTTTATAATAGGAGCCTATTTATTCCTAGCCACCATCCAGCTTTACCCAGGTGTACACCAACCCTCTTTTTGAGGCATCAGTTGCACCTTCCTCCCATATGTCCATTCCCCAACCCTCATGTGCTCCTAGCACTTCATACACCTCCACTTACACCAACCCCTTGTATGAAGCACATGTAAATGTTGCTTCACAAGTTTTAGCCTCACAAGTTGCCATACCTAGTGTAACTTGTCCCCAAGCCACATCTTCCATACCATCTACTTCCATACCCTTAGATTCTGATAGAGATATTAATGAGGCATGGGAACACCTAAAAAATTTCTTAGACAACATCAAAATGCTCAACAACAAGTACAGGTGAACCCTAAGCCTTTGCAAAACTCTACTCAGATTATCCTTGTTAACTAGGGTCCATCATGGGCACCATAGTCTTCTATGGTTTCTATCCCTATTCCTCCATCAAGTCATACCATTACCCATCCTATTCCCATTGGCCAACCTAGCCATAACCCTCATACATCAACCTCATTCCATAATTCCCCATATTTTCATCATCAATCTCCCATTCATCAATTTCCATCAAATTCACCTAGCCATCATTACCAATCTCATCATCACTTAGTCACTCCACAACATTTCTCCACTCCACCACAAAATCATCAGGTAATTTAGGGCTTCCACATTCTTGAGGAAGACCCTCAAATTAAGGCCATGCAAAAATAGATAGATCAATTGATACAATATACTCCTGGTTTGACAAATCAGAAACCAACCTTACGCCAATTGATCAATCAACCCATTCATCCTTCGGTACCATCACCACCATATCCGATAGATTTCATGGTACCTAAGTTTGAAAAATTTAAGGGAACTAAGGATCCCAAAGAACATGTGAGCACGTTTGTACATGCTTGTTTTAGAATTCAAAATGACAATGCTCTCATGCTTTAAAATTTTCCTCAAACATTAGGAGGAGATGCCATAGAATGGTATAATCAATTACCCAACCATAGTATTTATACTTTTGAGCAATTGATTGACCAATTATTTGAGTGTTTCATCTTAAATGTTAAAAATAAGATCTCATTATCTGATGTCTATGCTTTAAGACAACATGATGATGAATCTATCTATGATTTTAGAAACCGTTGGAGGGTTGTCATCACTAAATTGCCATTCACCCTACCAATGGATGAGCTAATTAAGTTATTCACCAAGAGTTGTTTAAAACCTATCTCTTGGATGCTTCAACTATAAACTTATCAATCATTTGAAGAAGCTTTAGCTCAGGCTAGTGTCATTGAGGAGATCAAAATCCAAGAAGGCATACTTAAGCCTAAAAAGAAAGAATGGCAAAATAAGGGCCAATATAAAAGCAACTATTCTGGCCAACCAAAATCAACATAGGCTACCCCAACCAATCAGCCCAATCAAGTTAATCAAGTGGTCATGAGCCAATCGGTAATGGCTCAACAACAATCCATGCAACAAACACCACAACAAATTGCTTATCATGCGGTACCCTCAACAACTCAAGCCATGCAAAACATAGTGCCAATTATGGAAAACCATCCTCGATGATAGTCTATCTGATAAAATCACCAATACACCCCCTTAGCCGAGTCATATGCTTCCATTTTTTGAAGGTTATATGACACAAATAAACTTGCTTTACCCAAAATCAGACCTGATGATCCCACCAAATGTAGTAAACACTATCGAGAACATCTATTTTGTCCTTATCATAGGCAAAATGGGTATGACATTAACAATTGCCATTCATTTAAAGATATAGTGCAAGACCTTATTGACTTGGGGGCGATCAAGCTTGATAATCCCCTTGCTCAACAAAATCAAAACCTTGGTATATTTCAAACACCACTTCCTCATCATGAGGAGGTGCAACCAAATGTAGGAGGGGCTAACACCAAAACTCCTCCTAATCAATTCAATCATGTCCAACAATACCAAGGGTTTGTAGGGGCCATCCATGTGGTCACTAGAGGTCAAAGAAATAATCAACAAAATGTAAGGCAACCACCTCAAGCAAGTGTGTCACAACCTCCTACATCACCACCCATTCAAGTTTCCCCCAATCCTTCATCACCCATCCATATCCCTAGCCAATAAAATCCTCCAAATCCACCCATCAATCATCCACCATGACCAATCATCTCATTGAGTAGCCGGTTAACTACAAGTCTAAATATGGCTTCTACTAAATTGTCAATTTATGAGTTAATTCAACAATCTCCCCCACATCATGAGGCATTAATGGATATTCTCAAATCCATTGAACTACAATCTCAAGATCCTAATGCCTTCAACAACTTTGTAGGGAGCATCCAAACATGCATGGAGCCTTCCATCACATTCTATGACTTTGAGATTAAGCCAATCTCATCAGAATTAGTAGACCCTCCATTGCATATCATGGCTCTAATTGACAAGAAGCCTTTTAAAAGAGTGTTAATTGATATCGGTTCCTCTATCAATATCATCACCACATCCACCCTTCATCATTTGAACCTTCCTCCATCTCATATCACCAAGTCATCATTTACCTTAAAAGCATTTAATGATGCTTTATGTTCCATAGTTGGCACTATTGTTTTGCCCATTGAAGTAGGGGTCAAAATGTTGCACACCATGTTTCACATCTTGGAAGGATCCATGGCATACAATGTACTCCTTGGAAGACCTTGGATGAGGGAAATGAGATGTGTCCCTTCTATTTTACATCAATGTTTGAAATATGTTCATGAGGGACAAGTACATTGCATACCGATGGACGTCAAGCCATTTAAGTATTACAATTTCATTTCAAATCCTTATGAGTCCATGCTTCCTTCCACTCACCTTTTTCTTTCACCATCATCCAATCCATCTACCACTTCACCAATCTCTTCATCAAAGGATCCCATTCTTGAGGAGCTCCCTATCACCAATCCCCATCAAGCTTCCACACCCCCATCATCTTCATCATTGACTACATGCACATGTGGTCACAATCAATCCACATCATCAACATCATTGCCATCCACATCATCATCATCCATTCAACAACCTTCCCAATCCAATCCATCACCATCACCTAATGTTTCACAAGTCGAGTTGATGGATTGTGAGATATCTCCATCTTCACCATTTCTCGAGCCATCATCTAACCATGGTCCTTCCATGTCATCCCAAGTTGAGGTCCACCTCACTAATCTTGGTATTGGTGAATATATGGTCCAAGACATCACCATCACGCCCCTCACCATTCCTAATGCTAAGGATTTTGGTCACCCATGTGACCCACCTTTGGCCATAGGAGTAGTATATAACATGGGTTCAACTCCAAATAGCATAAATTTTGTATATGGGGGGATTGATTCTTCATCAAGTCTAGCTCCCCTAGAGGAACCCAAAGAACCAGCACTTGCCAACATTCCAAACATGATAGGATTTCCATCTCGATATTTTCACATAGTCAATTGGCAAGGTCATGGCCTAGGATTGCATGAATAGGGAGTGCATCAACCTATCGATGTTCCATATCAAGAGGTGCATGACCATTCAGGTCTAGGTTACCACCCACTTTCCACCACCTCTTCTCTTGAACAAGCCTTTCAAAGGCTTAATCTAAATTTAGGAGAAGAAGCCCTCCATCTCGATAATTCTGATGATGAAATCTATGAATAATTTGAACTTATGTCGATAATTTTGGATGAATCTAAAGAAGAATCGGAGCCCATCATTCCCCATACTAAATAAGATGAGTTTTATCTCAACATGTTCCCCATCCATGAGCCCATATTTCACTTGCTTCTTCCACAAGAGTGAGTTACCCCTACCGGTGAACCACCACCTCCATTCCATTAAGCCATTTCATAAGCCAACTTGTAACATATGTACATAACACAAAAATAGTGGTTTTCACCACTACCAAAAAATAAAAAATTAATCAAAAATAAAAAATTTGTCTTTCTTTGCATTGCATGTATATATCATTTAGATAAATGCATTTATTTGTGTTGCTTGCTGTTATTCAGGTTAACCAAGCTCCTAGCACTAGTTCTTAGGTTCCATCCATTCCATCCAACCTTATCCACCTTGCCCATAAGTCAACATGAATCCTGTTGATTTATTTACCCCACTCCATAATCCATATGATCTGACTAAACCAATTCCAATTGACATAAGCCTTATTGATATGGATCAGATTTCCTCACCTCCATCCTTTTTTAAATTTGTCTTGTTTGAGGAATTTTTAAGGGCTTCCACCAACTACATTCCTCCATCCCCTCCACCTTCACCTTCACCTTCACCTTTGGATCTCGAGGTTTTCTAGGTAGAAATAGATGAGGATAAGCTATAAGAGTTTGATGACATCTTAGATGACATTCATCTGATCCCTATACCCCATCAACTTGAGGAAGGTTCCCACATGTCTATTGAAGATACTATCGATGTGGACCTTAGTTCAGATAAAGACAATCCCCAAATTGTCAAGCTTGGAAAAATTTTATCACTCGATGAACAAGAGCAATTAATTGCTCTCCTCAAGAGGAAGAAGGGCATATTTGCATGGTCCTATAAGGACATGCCTGGTCTTGACCCTAGTTTGGTTGTCCATAATCTCACCTTACAGCCTGATGCTAAGTCGGTCAAACAAAAACTTAGGAGAATGCATCCTACCATGGCCCTCTTGGTAAAAATAGAGCTTCAAAAACTCTTAGATATGAACTTCATAGTTCCTATCGACTATCTTGAGTGGCTTTCAAACATGGTACCCATTTGCAAGCCTAATGGGGTGATACACGTTTGCACTGACTTTCGAGATCTTAACAAAGCATGTCCTAAGGATGACTTTCCTCTCCCAAACATTGATACTCTTGTCGACACTTACGCTGGCCATGAAATGCTTTCACTCATGGATGATTTTTTAGGATACAACCAAATTCGAATAAATCCTGATGACCAACACAAAACAACATTCACTACACCTTGGGAAATTTTTGTTACAAGGTGATGCCCTTTGGCCTCAAAAATGTAGGTGCTACTTATCAACGTGCCATGACATACATTTTCCATGACTACATGCATAAGATTATCGAAGACTATGTGGATGATCTCTTGGCTAAATCTAAAACTCGACAAGAACATATTGGTGTATTGGAGAAAGTTTTTGATCGACTCCTAGAGCATAATGTAAGGTTGAATCCCAAGAAATGTGTCTTTGGTGTTACCTCGGGAAAACTTCTAGGATTCATTATCTCCAAAAGAGGCATTGAGGTGGACCCTAATAAGGTCAAGGCCATCATGGAGATGCCTCCCCCAACTAACTTAAAGGAATTGCATAGTTTACAAGGAAAGATCCAATCAATCCATCATTTTATTGCACAACTTTCTGACAAATGTAGGCCATTCAATCACCTACTACAAAATGGGGTGCCATTCTCTTGGATAGATGAATGTCAAAAAGCCTTCGATGACATTAAGCAATACCTAGCTTCTCCTCCAGTATTAGCTCCTCCTCATCTGAGGGTCCCATTTTATCTTTATATCTCAGCAACGAACTTTGCATTAGGGACAATGCTTGCACAAAAGAATGAGGAAAATTGAGAGCAAGTTGTCTACTACATTAGTCAAACATTGGTAAGCTATGAAACTAGATACGCTTATGTAGAAAAATTATGCTTAGCAGTGGTTTTTACCACTAAGAAACTTTGACATTACATGCTTAGCCACACAACTTATGTCATAGCTAGAGAAAATCCTCTGCGTTATATGATGTCTCACACTTACAATAACACCCACACCGCTAAATGGATAATGCTCCTTACTAAATTTGACTTGGAATTCATTAGCCAAAAATCCATTAAAGGTCAGGTAATAGTCGATCAACTTGTGGAAGCTCCACTACCTAGTGATCATCCTTTGATTATTGAGCTCCCAGATGATTCGGTATTTGTTATCACTGAACAAGAAGAAGATGTCATTCTAGAGGAAGATATCGATATCACACTATTCTTTGATGGCTCTAAGTGCATGAAAGGTCAAGGTGTTGGAGTCATGTTTCATACACCACAGGGGTACCTATCCCCTTATCATTCAAACTCGACTTCCAATGCACAAACAACACTGTAGAGTATGAAGCCTTAATCTTAGGTCTTCAATCAGCTATAGCTATGAGCATTAAGCGTATTAGGATATTTGGTGATTCTCAACTTGTCATAACAAATCAATGGAGAATACCAATGCAAAGAACCTACCATTAAGCTTTATCATGAAGTAGCAATGAAATTGCTCTCTAAGTTTGATTGGTATGAAATCAATAGTTTGCCATGTTTGACTAATAGATTTGTAGATGTGATGGCCTCCCTTGGATCATTGATTCCAAAAGACTCCTTTGGAGAGGTACAACCCCTTATAATTTCAATGGTCTCTAAATATGTGTTAGAGTCTAAAGATGAAAAGGATGTTTGCTTTATCCATTCGGATCCATATGAGCCTTGGTCAAGCCAAATAGTAGCCTTTCTCAAGTTTGGAACACTCCCATCTGACATGTCTCGAACTTCCAAATGCACTTTCAAGAAAAAGGTAGCTCATTTTGTTCTCTTGGGGGATATGTTGTATAAATATGGTTATGATGGAGTCCTCCTTCATTGTCTCGAGTCTAGTGAGGCACAAAGAGCCATAGCTGAAGCTCATGATGGTACTTGTGGTGGTCATTTTAGTGGAATGGCCATTGCAAAGCGTATTTTATGCATGGGTTATTATTGGCCCATAATGGAACATGATTGTTGCACTTATGTTAAACATTGCAAAAAGTGTCAAGAACATGCTAATTTAACTCATGTACCATCACAAGCCTTACAACCTATTCAAAGCCTTTGGCCCTTTTCACAATGGGGTCTAGATCTAATTGGTAAAATTTCACCTCCTTCCTTGGGACAACATACATTCATCATCATAGCCATCGAATACTTCACAAAGTGGGTTGAGGCAATTCCTCTAACTAGTATGATAGGACCTAGAATTGTGGAGTTTATACTTCATCATATCATTTATCATTTTGGTATTCCCTCAAAAATCATTTCTGACAATGGTAAGTCTTTCAAGAACAAGGATGTTCGAGCACTTTGCGAGAAATATAACATTCAACATAGTTTCTCGACTCCTTATTACCCACAAGAAAATGGATAAGTTGAAGCTTCCAACAAGACCTTAATTGCTATTCTCAAGAAACTTGTCAAATAAAATCATAGATATTGGCATACACAAATTCCCTTGGCATTATGGGCTTATCGAACAAGCATCCACATGCCTATAGGGGCAACACCATTTTCATTGGTCTATGGAGCCGAAGCAATCATGCCTCTTGAGCTCGAGATCCCCTCCTTGCAAATTTCTTTGCAAGAATTCATAGATGATGACACTGCTAGACAAGCACATCTTGACCAACTCACACTTCTTGATGAGAGGTGAGTCAATGCTTTAGAGCATTTACGAGTTTATCAAGACCACCTCAAACATGCTTACAATGCCAAAGTTCATCTACGTGAATTCCAAGTAGGAGATCTTGTCCTTAAAGAGAACCAACAAAATACCAATGCATTACCGCATCTTCATGATAAATTCATGGCTAATTGGTTAGGTCCATACATTGTTACACAAAGAGTGGGTAATGGTACTTATAGGCTTGCTAGTCTAGAGGGAGAGGAAGAACCCAAACCACTTAATGTTATACACTTGAGAGCATTCTATGCATGATTTGATTTCTATATATGTATATATACATGGCTAATACACAAAAACATTTGCATACATTTCATTCATAACATTGCATTTCACTTGCATCTACATTCCAAAAACAATGCATTCACCCACATTTCATATTGCATTTCAAATTTCACAAAATTGCATGTCATACATTGCATTCACATCCACATTTCACATTTCATATAGGGATCATTTATTAAGTTCAAGGTCTTAATTGGTCCAACAAAAGTCATGTTGCCTTAATCAGGGGCACCTTCACAATGTCATCCACACAATTCCACCAAGTCAAATTGCCATTAGCACAAACCACATTTTCATAAAATTCCTAGGTGTTTTCGGTCACTCAGCCACTCCTAGTGTTTTAAGAAACCTCCAAAATACATGTCGAGTTCTTTTTAGGACCATTGCACAAAACTACTTATAGTAAAATCTTGAGTTTTGGGAATTGACTCCAAAATATTCTTGAACCAAACACAATTTCACATCTTAAAAATATCTTGTGTCAAAGAGGGATAACACCATACTTGGTATGAACCTCGAAGTGAAAAGGGTCATCCTTGCTAGTCCCATCATGCAACATAGTCCATAAAAATAGTGGTTCTCACCACTATCACAATTCCAAAAATAAAATAAAGAGTAGAGAAAAATCCCTAACAAAAACTCTAAATATTTTACATCACACACCACTGATCATTGGGTTGTAAGGATCGTACTACATTTCTAGTCATACGGTTAGGTAGTCATCCCCAAAACTTAAGAGATCAAAAAACAAAAATCATGGACTATGGAGTTAGCCTCCACCAGAGCTATAGATGCTTGATTGACAGTGGAGTACGCTCATGCATGGTGACATGTCTCTTTTAAAAGAGACCTCTGACCACTCATAAGGATAAGCTAGCTTCTTGGTTTCATCCATAATAGGTTTACCCAATTTACTCAAGATGAGTTAATGAACTCACTTGCACACACATTGGTTCTTGATTACCTCGAGTCATTACCATGCTCTTGATTCGGTAAATGAATTCACTGCACACACATTTGGTCCTAGAGGGATTAGGTAGTTTTAGTGAGTTTGTTTGATACCACTAGTATGTTTGAGTCTCTGTAAAATAATCAATTTTCCATATCTTCTTCCATATCAACATCCATATCTTCTTCCATATCAACATCCATATCTTCTTCCATGTCACTTCATGAGTCATTCATCCCATATGCCACCAAGTTTGGTGCCCCTGATTAAACAACAATGCTAGAAAATGGCCAAGCAAAGATCTAAACTATAAATGATCATTAGCATACATTTGCATTAATCATCCATACAACTTGCATTAATCATCCATACATTCCACCTTGCATTAATCATCCATAACATATCATATGCATTAATCATCCATATAAACATGCATTACACAAAAGCATTCCATAAAAAGCATTCACACAAAAACATATAACACAAAAGGTAAAATCCATGTATATATATATGTATAAATATCACATGTACAATGAGTGCCAAAAGGCTACATACAATGGAGCACCAAGGCTCATATACAAAAAGTACATCTAAGCACTAGCTATGTCCTCCAAGAGGACCCCTGTGACCTAGGAGGAGCCCTAGACCTAGAGCTATGCCTAGACTCACTATGCCTAGTACCCCTAGAGATAGATGAGGTTGGAGGATCTAGAAGTGGAATATGATGTTCCATCAACCTATCCTCCAATGCCTCGATATATATATGTCAAGATTGAAGATGTGCTATGTCGATATTATGTCGATGCTCCCTCTCTACTAGCTCTACCTAGAGCCTCGTAATCCTTGCATCTCACTCTCCACTTGCTACTCCAACCATGCCCAATCCTCCTCACTCTAATCTAGAGGTCCATCTAGAACCTCCTCCACATCCTCTCCATCTCCACCATCTCCCCAAATCTTAGGAGCCTACTTCTCACCCTTAGCCCTCCTCCTTTGACTATCTTATCAAAGGTATCATTATCACTTGGGGGCCTCTTGGATCCCCTCATCCCTAGCCTCACCATCACCATCCCCATCGGTTCTCCTTGAGGTGGTGCCCATGGTGGCTGTGCAGTGAACCATGCATCATACTCTATGGTAGTCCCCACATCATCTACATCTAGGAGATCCATCTCCTCATCATCCTCATAGGCCACCCTCCATGGCTCTATGCATGGTAGCCCTATCTCCTCTCGATGTCTCCTATAGTACATCGGCTCATCTGGGACATCCTACCTCAACCTAAACTATCAGAGTACTCATGAGAACTAAAAGTACTCTACCTCACTCTGATGTCTCCCAACCACCCATCGATCCTATTACACTCATCGCAAGTGCTCTCCATCACTGGTCCACCTGCAAGCCCACCATGGCCTCCATATCACTTGGGTGGATGTCAGTCCAACCCATAACTCTTGGTACCACTGGCTCATCCTCACTGGATAACTCGATTGTACCTCCTCGACCACTACCCATCTCCTAGCATAGGGCTTCTCCCTACCCAAGTCTACCATAGGTAAGCCCTCCGATTGAGCAACACTAAAGTGCTCCCATCCCCAACATTGTAGTAGCAAGCTACACCCCAATCCCTTCCTCCCCTACCTCATCACCTCATATAACTCTTGGTACACCTACACCAACAAGGTGGGAGCCCATGCATACACCTATCACCTAGTGAGCATATCACTCACTACTCCTATCAGGTTCCATGGGAACCTACACCTAGTGTTATTTGAGGCCATGATGTTGGCCAACATGAACATAACCAAGGCATGGAGGGCATCCAACTCCTTGTCCATATACATGGACAAGTATGGTATACCTCCACTCTCCACCTTCACACCCTACCATGCATCCCCAAACATCCTCATCATCTCTGTATTTCGATTGAGCCTAACCTCAACTTGGATCCCCTCCATTAGCACCTTGAGGATGCGATATACATCCTCCAAGGTAATGGTCACCTCTCCCATGGGGAGCTAAAATGTCCCCCTATCTGCATCCCACCTCTCTACCAAGGTAGAGAGGTACCCCTCATCAACCCTCACCACATCAACTCGGGCTACCTCCACTAGCCCCACATCCTCTAATAACTCCCACTCCTCATCTGAAACTACCTTCCTCATCCTAGGGATGTAAGGTGAGAACCAGTGTCGAGCCTCCAAAATCCTAAGCTATAACACAACACAAAATATTTGTCAATAATTTTACAAAAAAAAAAAAAAAAACAAAAATTTGCATAATACAACAAACAAGGATATTACCTCAGTAGCCCACACTCCAGCTGTAACCTCGACCTCCACACCTACTCCCTCTACCACCATAGCTTTCATGCTCTAAATCACTTCACCTCACTTCACTCCACTCTCCCAGATGTAACTTCTCAAACTCTCAAATACATAAATGAGCTTGGTTTCTCATCTTAGTAGCTATTTATAGCTACTTCAGGTACCTTGAGATGCCCATGGGTATTTCCTAGTGCACTAAAGTACCCATGGGTATTTTTAGAATATCCAAACATTGATGAGCATTTCTACATACCAAAAGCACCAATGGGTGTTTGGCATCAAATTTGATAAAAGATCAAATTTTCACAAAATAGTGGCTTATCCCCACCAAATCACTCCAAATTTCATCCATGCATTCATTTCATCATTTTATCAGGTTTTGTGAAGATTCCAACTGATTTGGATGCATAATTTTCATTTGCGACCACATATTGCAAATTCACCTAACAAGTTACAAAAGCACTCCAAAATGGTCCAAATCTTCACAAAATGATGATAATCATCAATATCATCATTCATACATTTTCACATCATTTCATATCATCATTTGCATATTTTCCAAGTGCAAACCAACATTCAAGTGAATCTTGTATATAGTGGGTTTTTCTATATACTTGGTGATTGCAACGATTTGCATCCATGCAATTCGGTAAGATGAAAGATCTACCATAAGGACACTTGGTCATTTTCATCATCCCATATCTCCTTGTTCAAAATCATAATCATATTTGGTACTTCACATTTTGCATGAAACCTTGCCAAGAACAATTTGCACAAAAGTTATCATTGATGGCCTAGTTCGTGGGGCTTAAAACATGGACAAAATCAAATTTCATCATTACACATTTCCTTGATAGTCATCATGGTGATTGGATTTAGCTAGGGTGATTGGTTTTGATCATAGGAATTATCTAACAGTCACTAGTTGGCCCTCCGAAGTTGACTACTTTTCTCTTTTTTCATCTTTGCATATCAATGATGCATTAAGGCATATTCTTCAACAACATCGAATCACCCCAAATTTGGGGCAACCACATTTGGTTTTGACTTTCCCATAATGGGATACATCTTACATGATCATGGCATCCACACTTGGAAAAATCCCTTCATATGTTGGGGTAAAAATAACATTTTCATCACATATTTTCACAAATTCCTTCATCTGTTGGGGCAAAAATAGACACATTTTTCATCACATATTTCACAAATCCTTCATCTTTTAGGGCAAAAACAAACACATTTTTCATCACACAAATCCCTTCATCTATTGGGGAAAAATAGATGCATCATATCACATTTTTCACCACTCCCCTTCCCACCATTGGGGCAAAAATGGTATCACATATCACATCATCCATCATTCATTTGCATAGATTTTTCAATTGGCTCATGAGATTCATCCACAAACTCATTCACCAATTGAGGGGGTAAGCTATGCAAAACTCAAATTATTTTATTCTTTTATCTTCAAGCTCATGTTCCACATCCCAAGAGAAGTTGCTTCTGCACCTAGCCAAAATAGGTGTCTCATGTTTTTGCACTACATTGTGTTTCACGCAACATAGTACAAAAAGGGGCATCTGTAGACACCAAAACCTAGCCACTTGTCCTCCATCCATGCTTTCCTACCATTTTTACCCACTATTTATATATATTTATATATATTTATTATATTATATATTTAATATTAATATTTTATATTATATTTTATATATATTTAATAAATATATATTTATATAAGTGAATTAATCCTAACCATCCAATTTCATTTAATCCTATTCATCCATCCACATCAATCCATGCCACACCCTAAATTTAATATCCACCCTCCGATGTGCTTTTATCTCAGCCACACGATTAGTGTCATTGAAACCCTAAGTATGCCCTAGGTTGGATTATAAATAGGAGCCATTTTGATGGCTCAACCCCTGAGTTTTTGGAGTCCCTAAGTATTCGAGTACTTCTACCTCCATCTTCACTCACCATAACCCTCGCAGCCATCGCCATTCATTTTCCTTCACCAGATCTACTTCTGCAGACTCTTTCCTCAGCCACCAAACACCTCTAAGCGCTTTCTATCACCATCGAGCACCTCTGGGTGCTTCCCATCCATCACCAAGCACCTCTGGGCACCTCCCTACCAGTATTGAGCACCCATAGGTGTTTCTTGCAACTGCCAAGTACTCTTAAGTGTTTAGCCTCCGAGTGATGCTAGGGCATCACCGCATCGATTCACTACAACAAGCTACATCAGATCAAAAGACAACAAGTACGTAAGGTAAATCTATTATTTGTTATTTAATTTATGCACTTTCATTTTTGTTCATTTTATTTGTAGCAGATAGTTAGGGTTTTACTCTTGCTTATAGAGGGCCTCACATTGTGGAGCCCTCACAGGTATTACTAATCTATTTGTTGTGTTATTGTGTGCAGATCTGAAGGTGTGACATCAGCATTGGATAACTGCTTAAGTTGGAGTGGCCCAACATCGGATAACTAAGAAGCCCACTCACTTCTGTTGGGAGCAAGGATGCGCTTGAAGACACCACCAACCTTGTTTGCTAGGGTTTCGGAGAACCCTAGCCATTTGTAAATCTGTATCAAAAGGATTCAAGGATCCACATTGTAACAATGGAGTTTTTAGGCTCCCCCCATTAATATAAGATCATCTATTGTGCAATTCTGGGTTCTTTGTGTTCAATTTATTTAGCATTGTTTGGTGTTGCATTTTTGCATCTTCACTTTTTAATTTTTGTATGAATACAATTAATCCATAATATAGCATTTTTCTTGATATTTTCCTTTAGCAACCTTCACAATGCCAAAAATTCACCTTTACTATCTATGTATTACATCTTAGTAGAGTAATATTTCTAAAAAATTGCACTATCATAGTCCACTTTACCAAATATCAATTGCTAGATTCCTTCCTAAAACACAAGTGCAACCACAAAAATTATAATTGTAAGCAAAACAAGACAACACCTTGCAAATAAAATAATGAAATACAAGCAATTGCAGAATAAATGAATTTTGTATTAAATTTTATTGGAGCCTTAGTCTCCTTTTTACAAATGATTTGCCCCAAGTGCATAGGGGTATGATTACAATAAGTGAATGCTTACTTTCACATGATACAATGAGCACAAAGAGGGAAAAACCCCTTTGGCTAATCAAATTATTGGTGGTGTCTTTGGTCTTCTTTTGCTCCAATCCAATTGGTGAGTGGGCTTGAGTATCCAATGATGGGACCACTCCTAGCTTCAATAGCTCTTCAAATACCTATCTCCTACACACATGGAAGTCAAACAAGGGTCAACAACACCTGTATACATGATTAGAAACCAATGCACATAAAACCCTTGAATGGATGCTTGCAGAAAACATAGAAATAAAACTTAAAAATGCCTTGCTAACAAATTAATAACTTACTAATCTCTACTACTCCAAATGGCCTAAAAATTTGTGGAGACATTTTGGGGGATGTCAGGAACCTACCCTCAAAATTTCAGCTCAATCTAAGTTCGGATGAGTGAGATATGGCCAAAATAATTTTGGTAGTTTCTACGAAATCGCGGGCCTACGGTTGTGACTATGTAACCACGGGAAGGCGGTTGAGTAACCGTGGGAGGGCGGTTGGGACTATGTAACCATGGATGCACAATTGTGCAAAGATGGTAGAAACCCTAAAACTTGGATCTAGGACCTCGATGGCTCAAACTCCATGACCGTTGGCGACTCCCTGCAACGATTTTGATAGCGTGACGATGTATTTTCTAGCCCCCTTTGCTTGATGGAATGGTGTTGCTTTTATAGGTAATTTTGGATTTTGGAGGGAAAATATAGGTGGCAAGCTAGGGCTGCCAAGTGGTAGGGACTGGGCAGCCACCTATCCTAGGTAGTTGCAGTGAGTCACTTAGAGTGTCTCACTTAGGTGGAGTGGTGGCATGTGGGTAGGTGCAAGTGGAGTGAAGTGTGGAGTGAGGTGTGAGATGTGGCAAGTGGGTAGGTGCAAGTGGAGTGATGTGTGTGAGATGTGGCAAGGTGAGGGGTAGTGGTGGCTAGGACAAGTGTCACATGGAGACATAGGCTATCCTAGGGGGATTTTCCAGATTTTAATAAAATATGGAAAATAGATTAATGTGCAGGATTTTTATGCCTAAGTTTAGACTTAGGCATATATTATTATGTAGAATTATGATGTGCAATGTGGATGAAATGTACATGAATTAATATGCCTAAGTTTAGACCTAGGCATATATTTTATTATGCAAAATTATGTGGTGAAATGCAAATGCCTAGATTTTGGTGTCTACAGATGCCCCTTTTTGTACCATGTTGTGTAAAACACAATGCGGTGCAAAAACAAATGACACCTGTCTTTATTGGATGAATGGACTCAAATCTTCTCGACGCACAAGAATGAATGATTTTTGAAAAAATTTGAGTTGTTTGCTTACCCCCTCAATTGGCGAATGGGTAAAGGATGAAACCCACGAGCCAATTGACCAAATGTGAATGATGAAAAGGGGTGGATGTGATGGATGCAAATGTTGGAAATCAAGATCAAGTTGGATGCCCCAAGTTTGGGGTGGACTTGTGTTGTCACAAATTTACCTTTTGGTATTATTGACATGCAAGATTATGAAGTAAAGGAACCAATCACCCTAGGGGCTTGTCCTAGTGACTATAGCAAATTCCTTAATGCAAAATGAAGTATAAATTTTTCATGTTTTGTAACCCCATGGAGTAGGCGTCAATGACAACCTTGGGCAAATATGCTTGAACACAGGTCACTCAAAAATTGAAGGATCAACCTGATTCAATTTCAAATATGATGATGTTGGATGATTATGAATAAGTGTCCTTATGGTGAGCTACCCATCCTACCGGATTGCATGGATTGCTAGTCGCTACAACCGCCAGGTATGTAGGGTGATTCACTAGATACAAGGTTCACTTGAGATGATGATGATGCGAGATGATGATTTGAATGCATTTGTGTTGATTGAGGGGGGTTTGAATCCATTTGCATTTGAAGGGGAGTTGTGTAAGATGGTCACAAATAAAATTCAACGTGGGTTGCCCCAATCATGGAAAAGATGCTCATTGTTGAATCATTACTTTTGACAAATTGATGAACTTAATTTTGGCAAACCTTTCATCCATGGGTAGACAAGATTTAGTCTACGCTTTAGGCTTTAGGTATACCAAGTGTTTGTTTTATTGATATTTTTTCTTGTGATCTACCCCAACAAAAAGGGCGTATGATAGTCTTTGGTAATGATTCTTGAATGAACATAATTTGCATGATTGAGTGTTTTGAGTATTGACTTGATTTGAGACTAGAATTGGTAGATATTGTGTACCCCTTCAAGCGATGAGTCGATGGAGAAGATATGAAATGATGAAAGCAACAAAGCAGATGAAAAAGATGAAAATGGTTAGAATGAAATGGATGTTTTTGTTTTTGTAACAACTGTGATTTTGACCATTATTGGTAATTGTACACTTCTATCCCTTGGAGCAGTCCAGCCGTATGGCTTTCTTAGGGAATTGAGATGATAACAATTCATTTCTTGCTTGAGGTGAATCACTTTTCAAGGGCCTTATGGTAACCTACCCATCCTATCGGATTGCATGGATTGCCAATCGTTGCAACCGCCAGGTATATAGGATAAGTTATTGTATATGAGGATCACTTGAGGCTAAGTGGAAGAAGGAAATGTACACCTCTATCCCTTGGAGTAGTCCAGCCGCATGGCCTTCTTAGGGAGTTGAGATGAGAGCACTTCTATTCTTTCAGGAGCCTATTGAATTTATTTTTTACCAAAGGAATTGAGGTACCTTTGGAGTTTTTTTTGCTTTTGTTGTTGTTTTTTTTTTGGAGAATGCATGATTGTTTTGTGTTTTTTTTTTGATAAAAATGTTTTTGTTTTTGTATGACAAAAAATTCATGGAAATATTTTTGGTGTTTTATTTTTTTGAAATGGAAAGAATGCATGAGATGTTTTTTTTGTGTTTTATATTATTTTTGTGGTTTTTATGTTTGTTGATTATTTTTTTTTACCAAAGGAATTTGGGTACCTTTGGAGCATTTTGGATTGATTTGACCAAAGGGGTATGTGCCTTTGGGGATTTTTGAATTGTGTTAATAATGATTGTCCTTATGGTAATCTACTCCTCCTACCGGATTGTATGGATAGCCAATCGCTACAACCGCTAGGGGACTAGAGTAAATCACTAGATACAAGGATCACTTAAGGCTGAGTGGAAGAAGGAAATGCACATCTCTATCCCATGGAGCAGTCCAACCACATGGCTTTCTTAGGGAGTTGAGATTATAGCACTTCGATTCTTTTGAAAGCCTTGTTGAGATTGAATTTGACCAAAGGAATTGGGTTACCTTTGGAGCTTTTTTTTTGGATTGATTTGACCAAAGGGGTAGGTGCCTTTGGAGCCTTTTGAATTGAATTGACCAAAGGAGTTTGTTTCCCTTGGAGCTTTTTGAGTTGAAATGTGACCAAAGGAGTTTGATTCCTTTGGAGTTTTTTGACCAAAGGGGTTGATTCCTTTGGAGTTTTTTGACCAAAGGGGTTGATTCCTTTGGAGCCTTTTGAATTGAAATGTGACCAAAGGAGTTTGGTTCCTTTGGAGCTTTTTGAATTGAATTGTGACCAAAGGGGTTTGGTTCCTTTGGAGCCTTTTGAATTGAATGTGACCAAAGGGGTTAGATTCCTTTGGAGCTTTTTTAATTGAATTTGACCAAAGGAGTTGGTTCCTTTGGAGTTTTTTGAATTTATGTATATGTGTAATGATTATTTTAAATTTTTTAATTGATGAAATGAAGTGTCTTATGAATGAATCAATTGGTAGGTGATGTATGAAAATTAATGAATGGGTTTTATTAATCATTAGTAAAGAGGTTTTGAACTTTGAATGAATGGTGTTGTTTGTGAATGCGTTGTCAAAGAGATTTTAAACCTTTGAATGAATGTGTATGTTTATTGATCCTTGTTCAGATGGTTTTGAAATTTGAATGTTTAATGTTGTTGTTTGATGTATTTGTTCAAAGAGATTTTGAAGTTATTTGATTGAATGTTGTTGTGTTATGTGGATGGTTGTGTGAGGTTTTGAACCCCTATTTGAATGATTGTTTGTACATGTTTATATGATGGATTGTTCAATTTTTTTTTGGTGCATTTGATGAAATGAATGTTGTTATGAATGAATGCAATTGGTGGTGATGTATGCAAATGAATGAATGGTGTTGCCTTATTAATTGTCATTCAAAGAGGTTATGGACCATTGTTTAGCAAACTTTACCTTTATTGCTTAATCAGGGGCACCAATACGATACTATGGTTTGACCACATTTTGTAGGATGAAATGGACTATGATATATGTGACTATGCGATGGTGGTATGGAATGGAAGCTTGCTTATGACTTTGTTGTCCTTAGGGATAAAGGATCTAGAGTTGTTTTGCAAAGACTCAACCATCCTAGTGATCTCAAACAAACTCATTTATGATCTCGCAAATCTTCATGATGCTAAGGTTGTCCTAGTGGTTTCAAATTTCTTCAAGGACCAATTGTGTGTGCAATGATTGTTCATTTCCCATTATGAGCTAGGTCAAACTAATCAATTGTAACTTATGCCAATAAGCTAGCTCATCCATGAGTGGCCTTAGGTCTGTACAAAAGAAGGTCGCTAATGTGATAGACGTGGCACCATGCATAAGGATACCCCATTGCCAGGCAGGATTCATTCAACCCATTGTTGTAATGAGGATCACCCCACGATTTTTGAGACACTAAGAGTTCCAAGGATTCAAGCTCCTTCCCTTCTTTTATTGCATTGGATTTGGGAATTTTGTTTTTGATTTTCTCATTTTTGTGTTGGAGCAACATGCATTTTTATTGCTTTTTGTAAACTTTCTCATTTTGAGGAAGAGCAAGAGGATTTTATTGCTTTGAGATGCTTTTGGGATACTTGCTTGCTTTGAGGATGAGCAAGGGATTTTTATTGCTTTGAGATGCTTTTTGGGATACTTGCTCTCTTTGGTGAAGAGCAAGGGATTTTTTATTTTAATATTTGGGATACTCTCTTTATAAGATAAGATTTTTTGAAGGTGAAGGTGGAGCTTGTCCTTTTTTCAACTCTGTAGCATTCTAGACCATGCACATAATTGGATGAACAGGGGAAACCTTTCACTTATGGCAATAGAAACTTTTGAATTCGTTATTCCCAAGACTCACAATGTTTTAAATGTGCTTTGTTGTGTGTGGTCCAAGAGGAAACTTGATTAACTAGGAACAACCTCTAGCACCTAAGGATTGTTCGACTTTCAATTAAAGTTGTTTGAAACACTAGGAGTGGTTGAGTGATCGAAAACACCTAGAGATTCCTCAAACCAGAGACCACCAAAGAAATGAAGTGCTATGGGATTTTATTGTAGCTATTTTTTTTGACATGGTTTTGGATGGTGAAATTGGACTAATGCTAGACCATAGGTGCCCCTAATTAAGGCAACAAGACTTAGTGAATGAACAATTATCTAACCTGAGTGGATGACAATTAATATGGTAAGTGACATGAATGGATGCAAATGATACGAATGTGCAAATGCAATGGAAGTGGAATGTGTGAATGCAATGAAAGTGGGATTGTGAATGCGATGTATTAAAAATACAATGTGTATGAAAATGTTTTTGTGTTTTATATTTATTATATTTATTATTTTATTTTTTAGTTTTTTGAACTGAAATGTGACCAAAGGGGTTTGGTTCCTTTGGAGCCTTTTGAATTGCATGTGACCAAAGGAGTTTTGGTTCCCTTGGAGCCTTTTGAATGAAAATTGACCAAAGGAGTGCCTCCCTTGGAGCATTTTGAGATGAGTTTTGACCAAAGGGGTTAATTTCCTTTGGGGCCTTTTGGATTGATTATGACCAAAGGAGTTTTTGGTTCCTTTGGAGCCTTTTGAATTGAATGTGACCAAAGGAGTTTGGTTCCTTTGGAGCCTTTTGAATTGAATGTGACCAAAGGAGTTTTGGTTCCTTTGGAGCTTTTTTTTTTTAGGGGGAAGGTGTGATACCTTAATCATCCCCAATTTGTTTTGTGCCTAGTGAGCATGGGGAAGGTGTGATACCTTGAGTATCCCCACAATATTTTGTGCTTGGTGAGCATGGGGAAGGTGCGATACCTTGAGTATCCCCATAAT
This sequence comes from Wollemia nobilis, assembly GCA_028583015.1. Classification (NCBI taxonomy): domain Eukaryota; kingdom Viridiplantae; phylum Streptophyta; class Pinopsida; order Araucariales; family Araucariaceae; genus Wollemia; species Wollemia nobilis. Next base: position 2,218,270 of record JAQPPZ010016892.1, on the reverse strand, counting down.
GTTTTGTGCTTGGTGAGCATGGGGAAGGTGTGATACCTTGAGTATCCCCACAATGGTTCTGTTGACTACTAGGGTTTTGATTGGATGCGATGAGTGGACTTTCAATGGAAAATACCCCCTTGTCAATAAGATCTTGGACCACATTTTTAAAGGCTTTACAATCATTGATGTCATGGCCCACTTGTCGATGATAGAGACAATAATGATCTTCCCTATACCACTTAGGTTTATGCATTTTGGGTTTTTCAGGATGTATGTTAGGTAAAACAATTATCTTTGTATCCTACAACTTTTGGAAGATGGTCGACATAGGCTCAGATAGAGGGGTCCAGGTACGGGGTTGATGATTTGAATGAGATTGGCCATGTGGATGAGGTTGATGAGGTTGTTGAGGTGGGTGAGGTTGATGAGGTTGTTGTTGACTCAATTGTAGCTCAATGTTTGTGAGGCGATTCAATATTTGTTGTAAAATGAGCATAGTGTGTTGGTGAAGTGGTGGTTGTTGATGAGGAGATGGTGGAATGATGGTGTGTTGTGTTGATGGAGCACCATACATGTGATTGAGTGGATGTGTGGGTATGGTTATGGTTGGGGGGCGCAACACCCAAGATGGATCTTGGGTGAAGAAGGTGGGGGGTTGATGGGATGTTGATGGTGGGTAAGTGGCAAATTGCATTGTTGTTGAAGGAGGGGGGTTATGGATCATGGTGCTTATGGGTGCTATGGATGGAATGGACACAGGGATTTGTGAAGCAACACTGATGGGTGCTTCGTAAAGGGGGTTGGTGCAAATGACTTGTTGATTTGGTATGATGATGGGAGGTTGATTAGATGATGATGGATGGGTATAGGCTATGGTGATAGCAGTGTGCTCAAAAAGTGGATTTGTGAAGGTTTGGCTAGACTACTATGGGTGTGTGAAGGTAAACTCCTGATGTGATGATGGCATGGTGCGAGATGGGATGGTAAGTGGTGGAAACAATGGAAAAATCATACTAGCTACATTCAGGTACATCCTAATGGTGTCCATGTCTACAAGTGTGACATGACCATCCATTGGTGTGGGTGGCTCACTCCTAGGAGTCTCAGGAATAGCGGTATGGGTAGCCCTATGCATGATATCTCTATCTAAAATAGGGGCACTACTAGAGGGCCTTGCATTTAAGTTTTGGGATACATTAGGAACTACACTAACTTGCCCTACCACCGAAGTGTTAGGGACCTAACTAGCTTGAGGTGGATCCATAGGGGAAGACAACTGACTCTAAATTAATGCTAACTTTCTGGCTTGACCATGGGTCGTTACCATACGCTAATATGTGATGATGTGTAAAATGCAAGTGTAGGTGTGTGAATGCATGAAATAAGAACAATGCAAAACAACACTCAAAGCAAACAAACAAGGTTTTTGTTCCTAAGTTTGTGCAAAATTTGATTTTTTTTGGAAAAGTTTTTGATTTTTTTGTTTGAAGTTTTGGAGGTTTTGACTTTTTTTTTCGAGTTTTAGTGTGTTTTGATGTTTTTTTTGGAATTTTGAAGTATTGTTTTTTTTTGGACTTAGAATAAGGGATCTCAATTAAGGTGGTGATTAGGAACACTAGTGCCAAACATGATTTCTCAAAAGAGTTTAGGGTACACCACTTAAAACCCACAATATGTGGAGGGTTCGCCTAGCTCTTCCACTCTGAATCAACAAGTGTTTCCAACAATGGGAGGAAATTTGAACATAGGTGACCTATACCGACTTAAAAGAGTTCCCTATTCTATCTAAGGATATCTAGGGGGCAAGCTGGTGGAAGGAGGTGAATTCCAACATCACCGATCTGAATTGGGGGTTGGTGATGAAATCAAAACTTACCAATGTTTTGATGATACGTGTGTGTTTGCAAATGATTCATTATTTATTGTGGAATGCAAGACTACCATGCAATTCTATTTTAATGCCTAATGCAAAAAGAAATAAATAGAGAATTAGCAGACAAGATAGATCAGGGGCTAAAATTACTAATTTCAAGCAATATTTGGCCAAGGTATGTTATCAAGGCCAACCACGGATGGGTGGTTGGTTCTGGTAAACCATATTTGCATAGTTCACCAACCGCATGTGGGCATTTGAGAGATCCCAACCACAGATGCACGAGTTTGGCTAAATAACAAAAAAAGGATAATGCAAGCTCAAACCTTGAATATGCCCAAGTTATTGCTAACCGGGCTATGCATATGCTCTATTTACTAGCTTAAGAATGCAGATTGATTCTTTGATTTTTTTCTTTTGAATATGAATGTGTCTAATCCTAAGACCCTAAATGCAAACAAGGGTAAACAGGACTGACTCCTAATCTAACCTAGATGCAAAACTAAATATGAAATAAGGGAAAATAAAGTATAGGGGTACAAACCTATGTTCCTTTCATCACTTCTTCCAGTGTGCTTCATCCATCGATCAAAGATTCCATAGGGCTACAACCATCGGTGTGTGTTTCCTTAGGTGTCCAACCATTGGTGTGTGGTTCTACAGGTTTGTAACCACAAGTGCATGATATTGTAATTTTGTAACCATAGTAGTAGAGTTCCTCAAATCTAAAACCACAGGGGTACAATTTCATAGTAACAGGGCAAAATATAGTAGGTCCCGAGTCTGTCGACCCAAGATAGAACCCTTACACACTTCAAAATATTGAAACCTATATAGGTAGAAAATACATATCAATAACTAGATAAAAGCAAGGTAAAGCAAAATGGAACCCTTAGGGGGTCCCACCACGATCACCATGTTGTAAGAAAAACAAGACAACATTTCGCAAATAAAATAATGAAATACAAGCAATTACAGAATAAATGAATTTTGTATTGAACTTTATTGGAGCCTTAATCTCCTTTTTACAAGTGATTTGCCCCAAGTGCATAGGGGTATTATTACAATAAGTGAATGCTTAATTTTACATGATACAATGAGCACAAAGAGGGAAAAACCCCTTTGGCTAATCAAATGATTGGTGGTGTCTTCGGTCTTCTTTTGCTCCAATCCAATTGGTGAGTGGGCTTGAGTATCCAACGATGGGCCACTCATAGCTTAAATAGCTCTTAAAATACCTATATCCTGCACACATGGAATTCAAACAAGGGTTAGAAACACCTGTATACATGATTAGAAACCAATACACATAAAACCCTTGAATGGATGCTTGTAGAAAACATAGAAATAAAACTTAAAAATTCCTTGCTAAAAAATTGATAACTTACTAATCTCTATTAATCCAAATGTCCTGAAAATTTGTGGAGAAATTTTTGGGGATGTCAAGAACCTACCCTCAAAATTTTAGCTCAATCTGAGTCTGGATGAGTGAGATATGGCCAAAACAATTTTGGTAGTTTCTGTAGAACCGTGGGCCTATGATTGTGACTATGTAACCATGGGAGGGCGGTTGAGTAACCACGGGAGGGTGGTTGGGACTATGTAACCATGGATGCATGGTTGTGTAGATATGGTAGAAACCTTGAAAACTTGGATCCGGGACCTCGATGGCTCGAACTCCACGATCGTTGGTGACTCCCTGCAACGATTTTGACAACATGACGATGTATTTTCCAACCCCCTTTGCTTGATGGAATGGTGTTGCTTTTATAGGTAATTTTAGGTTTTGGAGGAAAAATATAGGTGGCAAGCCAGGGATTCCAAGTGGTAGGGACTGGGTAACCACCTATCCTGGGTAGTTACAGTGAGTCACTTAGAGTGTCTCACTTAGGTGGAGTGGTGGCATGTGGGTAGGTGCAAGTGGAGTGAAGTGTGGAGTGAGGTGTGAGATGTGGCAAGTGGGTAGGTGCAAGTGGAGTGATGTGTGTGAGATGTGGCAAGGTGAGGGGTAGTGGTGGCTAGGACAAGTGTCACATGGAGACACATGCTATCCTAGGGAGATTTTCCAGATTTTAATAAAATCTAGAAAATAGATTAATGTGCAAGATTTTTATGCCTAAGTTTAGACTTAGGCATATATTATTATGTAGAATTATGATGTGCAATGTGGATGAAATGTACATGAATTAATATGCCTAAGTTTAGACCTAGGCATATATTTTATTATGCAAAATTATGTGGTGAAATGCAAATGCCTAGATTTTGGTGTCTACAATAATAAATAGTCTAAATGAAAACACATTATTGTTACAAAATAAAGTGAATATTACTAATGGAAAACATTAAAGTAAATATTAATCATTAATTAATTCAGGCAATCAACATTTTTTTATCAGCTTCAACTAAAATTTCTACTTCCTCTAACCATGGAAAGGAGATTTTAAATTCATGATCCTCAATCAAAACCCCTCTATTGGAAAGCTTATATGCACATTTGTTTCCTTCCCTTAAAATATGTATAAACTTGATTTCTTCAAACACTTTAGCAAGATCTTGAATTTCCACAATTATCTTTTGTATATTCCATGAATCCTTTGCTTTCCTCAAAATTGCATTTATTACTATGAGAGAATCGTCTTCCATCCATACTCTATTCCATTTCATTTGTTTACATATTTTTAACCCTTATAAAGCTGTCTAAGCTTCAGCTTTATTATTTGTCTTAAAACCACTATTGAAAGCATAATGAGACAAAATCTCTCCTCTATTATTTCTAATTATTCCTCCTCCTTTTGGTCCTAGATTTTCTGTAGATGCTCCATCAAAATTCAACTTAACCTGCTCCACATTTGGTGGTTTCCACTTTATATTCTTTGCCTTCTTTTTACTTCTCTTGTATCCAACATCAAGATTCTATTTAATGACTTGACTCCATCTATCAAGGCTCTCTACTTACAAATTAGGGACTGGGTGAGTTGATAGGGTTGGTTTAGACTATTCTATGGCTAAACATATCTTCTTTTTCATTACCTCTAAATTTTTTTCCTCTATTTAAATATTCTTCTGTTCCTTTCTAGCCATATAATCCAAAGAATTATATCTTTTGATATATCCCATATTGTCTATAAATCCTCACTTTTATAAGTGCTCTACCATTGCTTTAACCAATATTCAATTCTATTATTCATCACCATGCATTTACCAAAAAAAATTAGAATCCATTGCCATAGATTGCAGACTATTGAGCAATGTCCCAAGAGATGGTCTATACTCTCCTCCTTTTTACAAAAAACACATTGAAATGGACCATGAAAACCCTTTTCATAAGGTTATCTTAGGATAAAATTCTTCTATGACCCACCAGCCAAACAAATAGTTAGAAATATAGTTTATTCCATCATTTGGGTTATGTAAATATATATTCTAAGGTACATACTTAGGAAATTAGATTACTTTAAGGGGAGTTATCTAGTTACTTCATGCAATGTAATAAATGCACAAGTGTCAATGTGCAAGTTGTATATGTGCAAGTTATCCCTTGCACAGCTAGGTAGAGTGTTTGCCAAGGAACCTATCTTCCTATATAAGAAAGACCTCATTGTTGGATAGATATGAGAAGGGGGACATAGATAGATAGAACTTCTTATAGTATAGTTGTAGGTAGTAGTACAGTGTTGTGTATATCACCATATATTGGTTATGAGTGCAATGTAGTTCAGTAGCTTCATTAATAGAGTGTTCATTTCCTCCATAGCTACGTTGTATTCATTTATGTTATTTCTATTCAGAACATACTTCAGTCATCTTGTAGATTTACTTTCTTTTATATTATTATGCATCTTGTGATTGTTATCTTCCATTGATATTTACATAAAAATATAATAGTGGTATCATAGCCACAGTAGATCTAGCCTATGTAGATCAATAGAAAAAATACCATTATCATTTGGTCTGAGTTTCTTGATAACCTGATGCACTGCTGGACCAAACACTATCAAAAACTCTCAGAAGAGTCTAGGTGGTAGAATTAGGGAGAGTCACAAAATTAGGACTAAAATAAATTTCAACTCCAAATATACTAAGATTACATTTGACTAGAGTCATTCCATAGAGTTGCAGAAAAAACTTATGAATACTAGGACTCGACATTCAATCCACTAGATTGACAAATCATCTAGTGAAGATCATTCTAGATATTTGAATTTTTTTAACTATAGCCTAAAGTTTCTTTTGTTGCAAAAAATTAATTCTCAGAGGATTGGGACTCCTACAACGGTTAGCAAGGAGACTCCAACATCGTTGCTCGAAGGTCAGCATGCCTTCATAGTGCAAATATTAGTTCCTTATGCAAGAGAATAATATCACGAAAGAAGACTTCTAGTGAAGAGTCGTGGTGAAGTCAAGAGATTTGTTTTTTTTAAGGGGGAAGGTGTGATACCTTACTTATCCCCAATTTTTTTTGTGCCTAGTGAGCATGGGGAAGCTGTGATACCTTGAGTATCCCCATAATATTTTGTGTTTGGTGAGTCTGGGGAAGGTGCGATAACTTGATTATTCCCATAATGTTTTGTGCTTAGTGAGCGTGAGGAAGGTGTGATACCTTGAGTATCCCATAATGGTTCTGTTGACTACTAGGGTTTTGATTGGATGTGATGACTAGACTTTCAATGGAAAATACCCCCTTGTCAATAAGATCTTGGATTGTATTTTTAAAGGCTTTACAATCATTGATGTCATGGCCTACTTGTCAATGATAGAGACAATAATGATCTTTCATATATAACTTAGGTTTATGCATTTTGGGTTTTTTAGGATGTATGTTAGGTAAACAAATTATCTTTGTAGCCTGCAACCTTTGGAAGATGGTCGAAATAGGTTCAGATAGAGGGGTCCAGGTACAGGATTGACGATTTGAATGATATTGGCCATGCAGATGAGGTTGATGAGGTTGTTGATGTGGGTAAGGTTGATGAGGTTGTTGTTGACTAAATTATAGCTCAATTTTTATGAGGTAATTCAATATTTGTTGTAAAATAAGCATAGTGTGTTAGCGAAGTGGTGGTTGTTGATGAGGATATGGTGGAATGATGGTGTACTATGTTGATGGATCACCATACATGTGATTGAGTGGATGCGTGGATATGGTTATGGTTGGGGGGCACAACACTCAATATGGATATTGGATGAAGAATATGGTGGGTTTATGGGATGTTGATGGTGGGTAAGAGGCAAATTGCATTATTGTTGAAGGAGGGGGATTATGAATCATGGTGCTTATGGGTGGTATGGATGGAATGGACATAGCGATTTGTGAAGTAACACTGATGGGTGCTTCATAAAGGAGTTTGGTACAAATGACTTGTTGATTTGGTATGATGATGGGAGGTTTATTAGATAATTATGGATGGGTATAGGTTATGGTGATAGTAGTGTGCTAAAAAAGTGGATTTATGAAGGTTTGGCTAGACTACTATGGGTGTGTGAAGGTAAATTCCTAATGTGATGATGGCATGGTGTGAGATGGTATGGTAAGTGTTGATCATCAAATCTACCCAGGAAAGGATTTGGGTAAGTGTATGTGCCCTAGACCTAGACCAACATTGAAAGGCTAAAGGGAAGAGATGCCCCTCATGCCAATCTTCGAAGAAAGGCCAGATCCTATTCTAAACTACTTTGGTGTTTTAAGATAAGGGTGTAGGAAAGAAATAAAGGAGTAAGGGAAGAGATTTCAGTAGTTTAATGGTGGGAAAGAACCAGAAGCATGATTGCTAACCAATAGCTTGCAACATCAGCAAGAAACACCAAGAATATAATGAAATGAACACAATATTGACTTTCCTATGTATCCTCTAGACGAGTTCCAAGATTCCCCTTCCCCTTTCGTCGAAATTCAGAGTTCAGAGTAACGACGATTAGGGAAAGTGAATATAATAGAAACACTATCCACAGGCATCATAAAAGAAAGCCTCTATAGCATTTTACTCCCCTATGTATCCTTCAAGAAAATTTCAGTGTTCAGTCCCCAATCGCATACCTAAATCCAGGATTTAGAATTACAGTATACAAATGAAGAAAGATGAAAGAAATAAATGTAGAAGGCAGCATATAAGAGAGAGATAGAGTCCAAATATCTTTAGTATTAATCATAGAAATGCAAGTTATAGCAGCTTTCTAGCAGAAATTTCCCCCCCTTTTACATTACAATGACTAGGTTTTTATAGAGGACTCGACCCTCTGAGCCATAATTGCACAAAAGGGAAGAGTACACCCTCGAAACCTAAGAAGTCGGCTCCCCTCGGCCCTTGTGATTGAGCTCCCAAATCTATTACCAAAATTGGAAACTACGACTGGGTCAGCCATGGAAACTTGCATTAATGAGCCATCTGAGCATCCTTGGCTTCTGGGTGCAATACTCGAGTGGTCACCATGCTTGTTGAGCTCTTCCTCAGAGACTGATACTTCATTTCCAATTGCCAAAAATGCACAGCTAGTTTTTTGGGCACGTAAAAATGCATTTATGAGGCACTTGATCACCTCGAGGAAATACCTAGCTTGGAGTGCGTGCCCTTGAAGTGCTTCGCTAGTTCTTCATTTGCAACTTCGCTTCACAATGGACTTGTGTCGAAGCAGATTCTCCTTGATTTGCACTTCGTATGGTGGAGCTTCGCAAAACAGCTTCGGGGGTGATGAGGGCCGAAGCAGATCTCTTTCGCAAGATGGGCTCTTCATTACTGCTTCATTGGAAGATGTGCCAAAACTACTTTGTCGATGAATTATTAAAATTCTTCGTCGCGATCTTCTTTCAAAATTGTGGTTCGGGAGGATTTTGGCTGAAGCACATTCTTACCTTAAAAAATGCTTCATCTGCTTCAGCAAACCTTCGTGTGAAGTACTATTGGTCATCAAATCTGCCCGGGAAAGGATTTGGGTAAGTGTATGCGCCCTAGACCTGGACCAACATTGAAAGGCCGAAGGGAAGAGATGCCCCTCGTGCCAATCTCCGGAGAAAGGCCGGCTCCTATTCTAAACTACTTTGGTGTTTTAAGATAAGGGTGCAGGAAAGAAATAAAGGAGTAAGGGAAGAGATTTCAGTAGTTTAATGGTGGGAAAGAACCAGAAGCACGATTGCTAGCCAATAGCTTGAAACAACAACAAGAAACACCAAGAATATAACAAAATGAACACAATATTGACTTTCCTATGTATCCTCTGGACGAGTTCCAGGATTCCCCTTCCCCTTTCGCCGAAATTCAGAGTTCAGAGTAACGACGATTAGGAAAAGTGAATATAACATAAACACTATCCACAGGCAGCATAAAAGAAAGCCTCTACAGCGTTTTCCTCCCCTATGTATCCTTCGGGAAAATTTTAGGGTTCAGTCCCCAATCGCATACCTAAATCCAGGATTCAGAATTACAGTATACAAATGAAGAAAGATGAAAGAAATAAACGTAGAAGGCAGCATACAAGAGAGAAATAGAGTCCAAAGCTCTTTAGTATTAATCGCAGAAATGCAAGTTACAACAGCTTTCTAGCAGAAAGTTCCCCCCCTTTTACATTACAATGCCTGGGTTTTTATAGAGGACCCGACCCTCTGAGCCATAATTGCACAAAATGGAGGAGTACACCCTCGAAACTTGAGAAGTCGGCTCCTCGCGGCCCTCGTGACTGAGCTCTCAAATCTGTTACCAAAACTGGAAACTGCGACCGGGTCAGCCGTGGAAACTTGCATTAATGAGCCATCTGAGCGTCCTTGGCTTCTGGGTGCAATACTCGAGTGGCCGCCATGCTTGTCGGGCTCTTCTTCAAAGACTGATACTTCATTTCCAATTGCCAAAAATGCGCAGCTAGTTTTTTGGGCACGTAAAAATGCATTTATGAGGCACTTGATCGCCTCGGGAAAATACCCGGCTTGGAGCGCGTGCCCTTGAAGTGCTTCGCTAGTTCTTCGTTCGCAACTTCGCTTCGCAATGGACTTGTGCCGAAGCAGATTCTCCTTGATTTGCACTTCGCATGGTGGAGCTTCACAAAACAGCTTCGGGGGTGATGAGGGCCGAAGCAGATCTCCTTCGCAAGATGGGCTCTTCATTACTGCTTCGCTGGAAGATGTGCCAAAACTACTTCGCCGATGAACTGTTAAAATGCTTCGCCGCGATCTTCCTTCAAAATTGTGGTTCGGGAGGATTTTGGCCGAAGCGCATTCTTACCTTCAAAAATGCTTTGACTGCTTCCACTTTGGGGGAAAGTACTTCGCACGAAGGTTTGCCGAAGCAGATGCTTCGCAACGACTTTCAGCGAAGTAGAAATGGTTCGCTGGCTGGGAGGCCCGAAGTGGGTGCTTCGACGGTTTTTCGGCGAAGTGTTTTCAACGTTGCGCTCCTTCAAATCCTGCTTCGCAAGTTTCTTGCCCGAAGTAGCCTTTTGAAGTGCTTCGGGCCTGAAGTAGTTTTCATTCTTCTTCCTTTGCATTTTGCTTCGACAACATCGCTTCGCAAAACTTTTGCTCGAAGTAACTGTTTGAGGGACTTCGGGCCCGAAGTAGTTTTCTTGCCTTAGCCAATTCGGACCGTGATTTTCCTTCGGCGAAGCTTTCTTTTGAAATGCCGCTTCGCAAAACTTTTGCTCGAAGTAGCTGCTGGAAATGCTTTGGGTGCGAAGCTCTTTTTATGCCTTCTTTGAATTCCTTCTTCGGCAACGCCGCTTCGCAAGGTTTTCGCTCGAAGTAGTTGTTTGAGGGACTTCGGGCCCGAAGTAGTTTTCATCCTTAGCGATTTCTTTCGACGAAGCTATCTTCCTTAGCTTGTTCGACAGTGAAGCTCTTTCTTCTTCATTTTATGTACAAGGGGTGGTAGGGAAAGCCAAAATTGCTGCAATGCTTGAAAATGTTGTTTCTAAAAAAAAGGGAACAAATTCATGAAATTAAAAGAAATACTTTACAAAAAATTCAATTTTTCTACCCCATTGTGCAATGTGACAAAATTGTCAACATTCTTGGTGGCTCGCGGGGCAACGAGCTCATCTCGGTGGGAGAACCCTCAGCCTTGATCCGTTGGGCCAGAGTTACCTCCAGACCCTTCTCCTTTTTCAATCTCCTGGGGTGCTTCCACGACTTGTTCTTCTTCTTCTTCTTCTCCTTCCTCTCCTTCTTCTAGCGTGGCTTCCTATGGCGGCGATGGGGCAAGGCGATCACGGATGCGCTTCATGGTTCGGTGGACATGAGCCCAGGCACCCTTCGAGAAAGACTCTTGATCTTGCAATGCCTTCACCAAAACATGGAACCGATCAATCTGCCCGATATCAGCATGTTTGGCCCTGGTGTACAGATCATTCAGGCAGGCTGCAATCTTGCAGTGTCTCAGAATGAAATCTGTGACCTGCCCCTCTGTTATAGGCTCTGCCCATTCATCTATCTCCGAGACGTCACCTTCAAACTGAAGCCATGCCGGCTTAAGCTCTTCCTTGGTCAAAAGGTTCCCATCATCATCCATGAAGCTCGGGAAACCTAAGGAAGAGAGATCCTGGAAATAGCCTAGCGATGCACGTTGCTCATTCTCAAACATGTCTAGGAGGTCTTTCACCTTTTGTGCCTTCCTCACCTTGGAAAAGAAGGCGCGAACTATGGCTTGGGCCGTGGACCAATCCCTAGCCGTCCGACTCATTGCAACAACCTGCAAGTCCTGATATTTCGTGCTTTGGACATCAAAGGCTAATTTGAGTCGGCCTCTAGCTTTCTGAGTGACCTCATCTATGATTGGCCCTCCTTCGACAGCGGCACGCTGTGCTTCGATGATATAGGTCAAAATTGATAGGGCACTGGAGGCCCGAGATCTAAAATTTTTGAGCAAGTGTGAGCGGATTTCTTTGATCCTGCCTCTGTCAAACAGCTCCAAGCTTTCTTTTTCGTGCAACTGCTACTGCAACTGCAAGATCTTGCTTTCAACTTCCTTGGCCTTCAGATCATTCTCGGCCTGTCTCTGTGCTTGGTTCTCAGCTGTACACTGCAGTTGTAGTATTTGTTGTTTCAGGGCGTGTGCTTCCTTTTTCATCAGCTTACACTGCTTCTCTGAATCCTCCAGCTTGGAGCGGATTCTAGCTAGCTCTTCTTCCAACTTGATGTTGGCATTTTCTGCTTCAAATCTATGCTGACTGGCGATGTTTGCATGCGCACAAAAAGTTTCAATCCTGACGTGCATGGATTCAGATTCATTATCAACATTCAAATGCTCCAGGTCCTTGGATTTGTCTTGGTAGTCATAGTCCGCTGGAGTCATTTCATCCAGGGGCTTCTGGACCTTGGGGATATTTTTTACTTTATGCAACTTCCCAGCCTTCAAATCGAAGACAACGCATTTTTCAACCTGGGCCAGAGAGCGCCCTCTCTTCTTCCTCGCCTCCTTCAACATTTTTTTTGTATTTTTCCGAGCTAGGAGTAGCTTCTCGGCTAGAGGGCGTTCCTTAATTAAGGACATCTCTGATTCAAATGAGGCTGGATCTCCAGCCAAAGGGGTGAACAGATACAAAGAATGAATGGGGGATGCCTCACCAGAAGGTTCGGCGATAGGTGTACTAGGAGTCCCAATGAGTGCAACAATGCCATGTGAGGCAGGGGAATGAAGAACGGGGTTCGACGTTGGGGCACTGCCTTCACCCTTGCTAAGGTCCAAAGGATCGGTGGCGTGGGAAGGCGAAGTGGTAGCAACAGACTTGTCCCGACCTAGTGACTCGAGTGGAGTGGGGCTAACGGGATCGGTGGCAAGAGGCAACGCGCGAGGAGGCGACTGACTTTGTGAGGGAGGGAGAGACTGATGAGAATCTTTGGTCGGGACCACAGTGGACATGTGAGAGACCAAGGCAAAGGGTGGAGAGTGCGTACCTATGTGCCCTTCTGGCAGAGCGGCCGTGGTGACTTCTTGTGTGATAGGCTCCTGCTCCTTTTGGGCTTCGGCACTCCCGACCCCCACGACTTCTACTTTGGGGTCTCCCTCTTGTTGGAGGAGTTCCTCCACATCAATGACGTCTATATCTGGGACTGTCTCTGCACTTGGTGGCACCGCATCTTCAACATTTGCTTCGGTCGGGCCTGATGCAGGTTGTCCGACATGAGCACTTGGGAGCTTCGTGCGGGGTCGCTTTGGGTGGCTCGGAGGCACTTGAATTTGCTCTTGCCTCTTTCTTTTCTTCCTCTCCAATGGTTGCTCCAACTCTTCGGCACTTGTGTCATGGATTTTCGATGGTCCCTGTGGTAGTGCCTCTGGTGTAGCTTCGACTTCTTCCTCTTCTTCCTGCTCCGAAGCATCGTCAGCTCCTCTTGGGCTTTCGCCCGATCCTGGGGTAGCTGGAGGAACAAAGTCGGCGAAGGATATGGACTTCCAAGTTTGAACATTGGCTTCATAGACAATTGCGAAGTCTTTATCCGATGTCAAGAGTCCGTAGGAATTCATCTTTTGGCGATGGACTCTCATTATCCACCACTCCCAAAGTTTTTCCTCGCCCCAATTCTTCAATTCTTCTTTCAAATCATCCTTCGCCTTTCTCCAAAACGTGGAGTCTGGAGTTGGGAAGGGATGCTGGTCAGGGTCAAACTCGACCTCCATAGGGTAAAATTCATGCCAGGGAGGCAATGTCCTCATCCTCTCTAAATGCCACTCCAGATCCTTCCCATTAGGATTATTTCTTTGCTCCACAATTTTAGGGTGGGGGCAGACATGAAAGTTCTTGAATTTTAAGTGATCCCTCATCACTCCCAAGGGATCATAGAGCCATTGTTGAGGAATCTGGAGTAGGCCAAACTTGGCAAGCTTTTCCTCCAGGAATACGTTCTGCTTCAAGGCAAATACTTCAATTACCCCCATCTTGAAGGGGAAGTCACAGGTATGTGCCCATTTTTGACCGTGGCCATAGACGGTGTTTGTTACATCGCTCTGTCGAGCGACCTCCAATGCAAATTGGTACTCGAAGGGGAAAACAGGGAGCAGGAAGGGCTTTCCTATAAAGCCAAACAGGCGAATCACCAGTCCCTACGTTAATTGAAAGACATCTCCCTTCTTCTCCATTACTACTCTATCCCTCAAACTGAGGGGCACCCGAGGGCAAGAACCTTTCAACAAATGCATGGCGGGTCCCAAAAATTGTTGGTTAAAAGAATAATAAGACTCTGTCCTCAATAGGAGGGGAGTCCACTGGTACACAGGTAGAGGATTTCCATCCTTGCCGCTCGAAGAAATGGCAATGTGGGGGAATTGCTTATGTACATGGTAGAAAAACAACCAGACAAGGAAAGAACAGGGTGCGAAGTACTGGCCCATCATCGAATTCTTCATGTTGGTGAGCCGTGTGTGCAAGGTTCGGGCCACCCATTCTGCCCAATCAAAGAAAACTGGGTTGGTGTTTGGTCTTGAAGCATCAGGGGCATAGAATTCCCCTCTCGAAATACATTCGGCCAAAGACACCTGCCAGGGTTGCACCGAAGCATCTATAGATAGGCCTGCCACCCATGCAATGATAGAGAAAATATCGGTGTTCTTGAAGGCCGCCAAGGGTAGAGGCATTTGGGGCAGCTTGCCTGAAGGGAGCCCACTTTTGAGGTTCTCACGCAAAAATTTCAATATGTAGTTGTTGGAGGTGAACCTCTCCATCTGTTCGCTCAGAATGACATTGCAAACTGAATAACCCTTGGGTGGCCCTTGTTGTGGTGCAAATGCTGCTTGCACATCTTCTTTCAAAATGGAAAACAATTTATGACCCGAAGCGTCCAACACTTGCCTGGATGCAGGCTGGTAGTTCTGCGTGATAGCACAGATTAACTCTGGATAGTGGTGAGCAGGCGGGGTCAAATACTAGTAAATCTGAGAATAATATGCAGCAGCCCTCTTATTCTCTGGGGTGAGTCTGCTCGTCATAAACTCAATAGTGCGTCGGAGGTCGGACACACCCTTAGAGAGCTCTGTGTCTCTAATTTTCTCCCACCCATCAATTGGTGGTTCTTCAAGTTGTTCCTCTTCAGAGTCGTCTCCTTCTTCCATCGGCTGCTTTTCTGGGCGAGGGGTGAGATTGATCTTCTTAGGTGTATGCTTTTTCTCTTCCTTGCCCTTCTTTGTTTTTTGGGGCCTACTACTTCTGGTTCCTTTCCTTTCTCCTTAGAGTTTTTCTTTCCCATTGTGAAAATGGTGGTAGCAGAGTCCTTGATACAGAGGGCTTCGATGCAAAGGTCTTTGATGCAAAGGGCGTAAGAATTGCAGAGTAACCGAAGGCTCTTAGTCTTGCATGAACTGATGGATGAATAACCTTCTCTCTACTAGGGCCTCACATTTTATAGCCTTAAAAGGCAACCACCTGAATTTATGGCACCTACCAAAATTAAATTTACACCTCGAATGGAGGAAGTTATCATGTCTTTTGATTGGCTCTGTGGTAGCGTAGTACGCGGGGCCACATGCTTTGATGATTATGCCTTGCATTGGAGATGCAACCTGCTGCCACCTCGTACCTGGGCATGAGCTTTTCTCTTAATTGAATCCTCTCGGGATGCACTCCACCACCTTTGCATTAAATTCATCCGCTTTGAACTCTTTTAGGTTTCTGTCACGTGTCCCCCAAGACACGTTTTAAATGCTTCGACTTCGGCGAAGTTGAAATCAACATTGAAAATGCTTCACGATGAACTTTTGGTGTGGGCTATTTTTCAACGCTTCGGGCCCGAAGTAGTTCTTTCTCGCCGTGTCACTTTTTTGCTTCGTGGAATACTGAACCCCCCGAAGCTCGTCTTCTTGGAAAATACTTCACAAAATTTCTGCCCGAAGTAGCTGCTTGAAACGCTTCGGGTGCGAAGCTCTTTTCATTCCTACCTTTCCCTTTGGTAACGCCTTCGGTCTTCCGAGGACCTTTTGAAAGCCAAAGTGCTTCGCTGCGAAGCATCTTGCGTCAGTTGCTTCGCACTAAAATTTTCGAAGTTTGTTCCTCTTGGAAAATGGTTCGCTGGATTTTCTTTGAAAACTGCTTCGCTCATACTCCTTTTGCGAAGCATTTTTCATGCCTTAGTTTCGATTTTTGTTTAACCTTTTGAGGGTAAAGTGCTTCGCTGCGAACCTCCTTGCAACCGCTACTTCGCATCAAAAGTCCCCGAAGGAGATTCTGGAGTATAACACTTAGCTTTTGCAATCTCGAAACAGGATGTATATACACAAATGAAAAATTATATACAAAAGTACATACACAATTTTTTTTTTTTAGTGTGTTTCACCTCAGCGATGAAAAGTCTTCAGATGAAGACCATTAATAGAAATTGGTAATACCTAGCCATCTGCATCTTTGAGGATGAAAGAGTTGGCCGAATTCACCTTCATGATTTCGAATGGTCCATCCCAGAAAGCATCCAGCTTGTCATGATTTCCAGGCTTGGCCTTCCAGGAGTCCCACTTCCATACCAGATCTCCCACTTTGAATGTGCGATCGGATGATTTTTTCTTGAACCAATCTCGGGTGACCTGAGCATGTTTAGCGAAGCTCTGGTAAGCCTTCTCGCGATCTTCCTCCAACTGTAGCAGCTGAGCCAACCGGTTTTCCATTGAATTAACTCCTTCTTCTAACAGCTGCAATGCAGGGATCTCTACGTGGGTAGGTAAGATGGCCTCCTTACCGTAGACCAGGGCGTAAGGTGAAGTCTTGATCGACTTCTTGACAGAAATCCGATCGGCCCACAAGGCCCGATCTAGAAGAAGATGCCAAGTTCTTTTGTTCATCTCTATGAGCTTTCTTAGCACCTTCAACAAGGTCTTGTTGGTGGATTCCACCAATCCGTTGCCCTGTGGATAGTAATTGGAGGATACTTTATGATATATCCCATATCGGTAGAAGAACTCATTGATTTTGGCACCTACGAAGCCAGGACCATTGTCCATGATGATTGCTTCTGGAATGCCGAACCGTGTGATCAATCCCTCTAGGAAAGCGATGACGGTCTCTTGATCTGCATTCTTCATGGGAACTGCTTCGGCCCATCTGGTAAAGTAATCGATTACGGTCAAGATGAACTTATGCCCAACGGAGGAGTTCGACGATATGACCCCTATGAAATCCAACCCCCATTGTTGAAAGGGAGTTTCTACTTGTATCGGTCGGAGAGGCATCGAAGCATTTCTGCTTCGACCGATGAACTTCTGACACTGCTCGCATTTGCGACAGACTGCGAAGGCATCAACGAAGAGTGTAGGCCAATAATAACCCGCTTTGATGATCTTTAATGTCATTGTTCTCCCTACGAAGTGACCTCCAGATAATCCTGAATGGAATTCTCCCAGGATTCTCCTTTTATCATCATCTTTTATGCACCTAAGAAGGATGCCATCAATGTTTCTAAAAAATAGGCCTTCGGGGCGCAAGGTATATCGGGAGGACCGCATCTTGAAATGCCTTCACTGTGAAGCATTTAGATGTGAAGGACATCTGCCAGTGTTGAAGTATTCAACTATTTCACTGACCCAGTCTTTCTCGTCCTCTTCCTGGTTTGTGAAGCATTCTTCTACTGGTGAGTCATCCCATTGAGATTCTGTAGCTTCGGCCGCTACGCTCTTCGCCAGTTCTTGACACAATGCATGATCGTGAACCAGTTTTGTAGGTTTGATCTCGATGTCGAATTCTTGAATCTTGTTGACCCAACCGGCTCTTTTACTACCCAATTCTCCTTGGATGATGAAATTGCGCACATCAGGGTGAATGACAAAGACTGTAACCCGACTTTGGGAGATGAACTGCTTGAATTTCCTAAGAGACTTCATTACTGCATGCACCTGCCTTTCTATGAAATTATATTTTTCTTCATGAGGGTTTATCACTTGGCTTAGAAATGCGATGGGGCGCTCTTCGCCATCTTCCCCCTTTTGTGTTAGGACTACAACATAGCTCTCAGGTTCTCCTATAGCATATAGGATGAAGTCCCGATTGTAGTCAGGGTTGGTCAGGACCGGTGCTTGAGCAATTCGGGCTTTTATTTCTTTGAATGCTTCTTTTCTCTCCTTCGTCTAGATGAATTCTGCACCCTTCTTCAAAAGTTTGGACATCGGCTTGATGACCTGGGCAAAATCTGGGACAAACTTCCTCACGAAGTTGATCTGGCCGAAGAAAGATTGAAGTCCTTTCTTGTCTACTGGGAGTGGGAGCTTCATTAGAGCCTCAACTCTGTCAGGATCTACAACGAGACCCTTCTCTGATATCGCATGTCCCAACAACTTCCCTTCGCTGACTGCGAATATGGACTTCTTCGGATTGATTGAAATGCCAAATTCTTGGCATTTTTCAAAAATCTATTGTAAGTGTAATGGGTGATCCTCCCTTCTTCGGGAGAAGATGGTCATGTCATCTAGATAGATAACAATAACCTTATTCAAGAGCTCACCAAAATCTAAATCCATTGCCCTCTGAAAAGTGGCTCCCGCATTCGAAAGGCCGAATGGCATTCGCTGGTAAGCAAATGTGCCCCACTTGGTCGTGAATGCGGTTTTATGTTGGTCTTCATCCCTGACCCAGATTTGATTGTATCCAGAGAAACCATCGAGTAGGGAGAAGCGTTGAGCCCCAACCACCGAATGCAAGATCTGATCGATCTATGGGAGAGGGTAGTGATCTCTGAGAGAAGCCTGGTTCAGGTTGCAAAAATCCATGCACAATCGTATATCTCCATTCTTCTTTCTAATTGGGACTAGATTCGCTACCCAAGAAGAATGTTTGATGGGATAAATTATCTTTGCCTCGAGCATTTTTAGGAGTTCGGCCTTCATCAAGACTTCGATCTTCGGATTGACAGGCCTTTGCTTCTGTCGAAAGGGTTTGATCCCTTCCTGCAACTCAATTGTATGTTGGATCAGTTGCCGATCATATCCCTTTAGATCTTGATAAGACCAAGCCACTGTGTCGGGATACTTTCTGCATAGAGATCGGATCTGCTCTAGTTCTTCCGAAGTGCAATCTGTTCCAACTTTTATTGCTTTCCCAGGTTCAAGTTCTAAATCTTGATATTGCTTTGCATTAACTTTGATCTTGTGAGAAACTGCTCGATCATTCTGATCAAAGAGGCTTTCAAGAGTAATTAATCCCTTGGGAACATGATTATTCTTCAATTGAACTAGCCCTTCATATTCTTCTTCATCAGGGCTTCTACTCTCAACTGTGGCTACTTCTTGAATCATGAAATTCACAATCTGCTCATCACTATCAAAAACTTGCCAATGTAGATCTCTGTCTGGGACAGAGGGCCTGTAAATCATCCTCACAGCTTTGGGCTTATGCACCATGTCTTCTTCTGGAGAATACTTGGCTGCGATGGATGCTAGAACATCGACATGTCGATTCTTTTCTCTTGGAATAGACTACAGATTGAGAGATTCGAATTGGTCGAGCAAGTCCCATACCCTATTTCGGTATGACTTGAGATAGTGCTTCTTTGAAGTGCACTTGTTTGTGACTTGATTGCATACCAATTCGAAATCTCCAAAGATTTGGAGATGCTTTATGCCTAACTTTTCTGCTTTCTTGAGTCCTAGGCATAATGCTTCATATTCTGCTGCATTGTTGGTGCAACTCCACACCAACCGGTAACAATACTCCTTCTGCTCTCCAGAAGGTGATACTAAAAGAATCCCCACCCCGACACCATTTTTGCATCGGGCGCCATCGAAGAATAATTTCCATAATCCTTCGGCGAAGACCTTATCTTCTATCTTGATGTGTTTCTCAGGCTTGGCGATGGCATAACATCCCATCTCGGTTTCTATCATGGCATTAAAGTCTGCCAATGAAAACTCATCTTCACAACTTAACTGTGCGAGAGACTCCTCGACCAGATCCACCTGCTCTATTCCTTCCACTATCGCATGCACAGGATCGTTGCTCTCTCCTTCGGACATCTTCTCTACGAGGAAGGTAGAAGGCTTCTCATTGTAAATTTTAATCTTCTTCCCTTTGAATGGAATCTCCAAGTGCGAGTAATCCATAGATAGATATCCACCCAGCTTCACCATAAATTCTCTCGACAAGCACATGCTGAAGTAGGGCTCAAGGTCAACGACTACCACCTCTTGTATAACTATGATTTGAGGCATCTTGTGTAGTCGAATAGGGATGTCCTTGATCACCCCTATAGTCTTCATGGGGGTACCATCCAACTGGAGTACACCATGACTACTTCACGTATATTCCATCCCTATCTCTTCGCACACTACCTTGGGCATGACTATTGTCACGGCCCCAGAGTCAATCATACAGTTATGTACAACATACCCTTCCATCTGTAGAGACATGTAGAATGGTGATGGCCTATTCTTCCCTATAATGGATGTGGATAGGGTCTGCACTAGGGCAAGCGGTGCTGCCTTTCTTGCTTTGGTTATCTTCAATGATTCTTGCAACAGGTCCACTTGTCCAGGTAGTTGCAGTGCATCGTACAGACTGATTTTGGTTGGAATCCTCTTCAGCTCATCTACAATGTTGTACGCTAGGGAATTGGGCACCTCAGGTTCCTTTCTCGGCTCATATCTGGTGCGATACTATTTCGTAGCTTCGACCCTTTGTCGCTTGGTCAGCGAAGGAAGCTTGAGCTTCTCTCTAGCCTGTTCCTTAGTTTCCACCTACGATGGATTTGCAGGGGCCTGTTGGGCCTTCTCTTTGACTGGTGTAGGCTGTCGAGCTTCGTTCGGGGTCGAAGGAGGTTGTTGTCCTTTCTCATGGTGAGCATGCACCTTTAAAGGAGCCATTTGAGTAGCATCCACCTCTATTGACTTCTTTCCTCCTCTGGTAAGGACTACAACTGGCTCTTCTTCACCAATTACCAGGTTCTGATCCAATTGCCTGATGACATTGACTTGACCGCCATGACTACTGCTCGCCAGCATTTGTACATAGTGTTGGTGCAGCATGCAGGTATTCTCTTCATGAGGGTCATTACACGTGGAGCACCAATGTATATAATCGAAAGTGCTCGAGGCTTCGTCTATTGCAACATTTCTTGCCGAAGCTCTTCCTTGCTGGGCCACTTGATCTTTAGTAAGCGCAGGTGTAGGATAAGATCTTCTTGGTAGAAACTCTTGTTGCGCTTGCTTCTTCTTCATAATGGTCATGTCGTTGGATAGGGTCTGCACTATGGAGTTCAGGGACTGAACTTCTTGCAGTATTTTGGCTTGCATGTCTTCGACTTTGGGAATCGGTGGCAATGGAGCCATTGTTGGTATTGGAGGAAGGGCAGGGTGTTGAAGTGGTGTTGGCAGTACAGGGAATGCCGAAGTGACCATGGGCTACGGAGTCAAAAAAGTGGGAAAATGAATTTGTGGAGCAGTGATTTGAGATACAATGGGATTCGGGTTCCAAGATGAGATCGGGTATGCAGGGGTTGCAGAGATCTGCGAAGCGGCTACGCTTGCATACTGGGATTGATAGAAATCAGGAAGTATAGGCATCGACATCCTTTGGGGAAGCTTACCCATAACTATTAGATCCATCTCCACTTTCTGGGCTAACTCATATAACTCTGGGAAGGTATTGATATTCGAATACCTCACCATGACACTGATATCAGGATTGAAAGCCCGAAGGAAATAGTATGTTGCAGCTTCATCAGTTGGCCGAAGTCCAATTGGTATTCTTTGCCAGGTTCGAGCGAACCTAACATTGAAGTCTATGATCTCTTCTTGTGGATGTCTCTGGATCATTGTGAACTGATGCAGGAGAGAGGTC
Source organism: Wollemia nobilis (assembly GCA_028583015.1). NCBI lineage: Eukaryota > Viridiplantae > Streptophyta > Pinopsida > Araucariales > Araucariaceae > Wollemia > Wollemia nobilis. The sequence continues at coordinate 2,196,696 of JAQPPZ010016892.1, read as the reverse complement.
GGATCGGCGGACTCATTGAAGCTTCGCATCAACTGTCCGGCTAACTGGTCCCATCCCGTAATAGTACCGGGTGGTAAAGATCTATACCAGTAGAGGAGTTTTCCTCTAAGAGATAGAACCAGAAGCTTTACCATAACCCGCTCTTCTGTGATGTCATGGATCACCGCCAGAGAAACTATGTCCTGGATGTGCTCCAGAGCAGTCTTCCCAGTTCCATCGAACGTTGGGATCTTCTTTATAGCAGCAGGCGACACTTGCCCTTGTCCCGCTAGATTTAGCGGTCCCAAAGAATTCCATGCTGGGAATAATCTGGGTGGCGGTTGTTGCTGTTGTTTGTTGTTGTTGTTGTGCCATATTTACTCTTGGATTTTGAGAAATAGGAATTCCCGAAGCTCCTCCTTGATTGCTAACAGGATGACCAATAGGAATGGAGGCTCTAGGATGCTTCGGTGAGTTGGGAGGATTAGGAGGAAAGCTAGCCATTGTGCTATCAGAAGTTAGGCCTTGTTCATCAACAGCGGCCTCTTGCGAGGATATTCCATGTAACAGAGACTCGAGGGTGACCAACCTAGATCGTTCCCCAAAGGCTTCAATATCAAGCTCAAAGAACTCAGTTTCCTCTCCTCTATTCCTAACTCTCCATCTTGTTTGCATGAAGGCACAGACTTTGGTACCGGTCTTTATGACTAAAATATTCTTGGGTAAGACAAAGTCGCCAGATGCTAAGAGTCTTTTGGTAGTGAGAGCATCGGTTCTCACTACTACTCACAAGGTGAGACTGACCGGGTCCCACCGGGCATGCCAAAAACTGTTGGTCATCAAATCTGCCCAGGAAAGGATTTGGGTAAGTGTATGCACCCTAGACCTGGACCAACATTGAAAGGCCGAAGGGAAGAGATGCCCCTCGTGCCAATCTCCGGAGAAAGGCTGGCTCCTATTCTAAACTACTTTGGTGTTTTAAGATAAGGGTGCAGGAAAGAAATAAAGGAGTAAGGGAAGAGATTTTAGTAGTTTAATGGTGGGAAAGAACCAGAAGCACGATTGCTAGCCAATAGCTTGAAACAGTAGCAAGAAACACCAAGAATATAACAAAATGAACACAATATTGACTTTCCTATGTATCCTCTGGACGAGTTCCAGGATTCCCCTTCCCCTTTCACCGAAATTCAGAGTTCAGAGTAACGACGATTAGGAAAAGTGAATATAACAGAAACACTATCCACAGGCAGCATAAAAGAAAGCCTCTACAACGTTTTCCTCCCCTATGTATCCTTCGGGAAAATTTTAGGGTTCAGTCCCCAATCGCATACCTAAATCCAGGATTCAGAATTACAGTATACAAATGAAGAAAGATGAAAGAAATAAACGCAGAAGGCAGCATATAAGAGAGAAATAGAGTCCAAAGCTCTTTAGTATTAATCACAGAAATGCAAGTTACAACAACTTTCTAGCAAAAAGTTCCCCCCTTTTTACATTACAATGCCTGGGTTTTTATAGAGGACCCGACCCTCTGAGCCATAATTGCACAAAATGGAGGAGTACACCCTCGAAACCTGAGAAGTCGGCTCCTCGCGGCCCTCGTGACTGAGCTCTCAAATCTGTTACCAAAACTGGAAACTACGACCGGGTCAACCGTGGAAACTTGCATTAATGAGCCATCTGAGCGTCCTTGGCTTCTGGGTGCAATACTCGAGTGGCCGCCATGCTTGTCGGGCTCTTCTTTAGAGACTGATACTTCGTTTCCAATTGCCAAAAATGCGCAGCTAGTTTTTCGGGCACGTAAAAATGCATTTATGAGGCACTTGATCGCCTCGAGAAAATACCCGGCTTGGAGCGCGTGCCCTTGAAGTGCTTCGCTAGTTCTTCGTTCGCAACTTCGCTTCGCAATGGACTTGTGCCGAAGCAGATTCTCCTTGATTTGCACTTCGCATGGTGGAGCTTCGCAAAATAGCTTCGGGGGTGATGAGGGCCGAAGCAGATCTCCTTCGCAAGATGGGCTCTTCATTACTGCTTCACTGGAAGATGTGCCAAAACTACTTCGTCGATGAACTGTTAAAATGCTTCATCGCGATCTTCCTTCAAAATTGTGGTTCGGGAGGATTTTGGCCGAAGCGCATTCTTACCTTCAAAAATGCTTCATCTGCTTCGGCAAACCTTCGTGTGAAGTACTGTTGGTCATCAAATCTTCCCAAGAAAGTATTTGGGTAAGTGTATGCGCCCTAGACCTGGACCAACATTGAAAGGCCGAAGGGAAGAGATACCCCTTGTGCCAATCTCCAGAGAAAGGTCGACTCCTTTTCTAAAAAACTTTGGTGTTTTAAGATAAGGGTGCAGGAAAGAAATAAAGGAGTAATGGAGGAGACTTCAGTAGTTTAATGATGGGAAAGAACCAGAAGCATGATTGCTAGCCAATAGCTTGCAACAACAGCAAGAAACACCAAGAATATAATGAAATTAACACAATATTGACTTTCCTATGTATCCTTTGGATGAGTTCTAGGATTCCCTTTCCCCTTTCATCGAAATTCAAAGTTCAGAGTAACGACGATTAGGGAAAGTGAATATAAGAGAAACACTATCCACAGGAAGCATAAAAGAAAGCCTCTATAGCATTTTCCTCCCCTATGTATCCTTCAGGAAAATTTTAGTGTTTAGTCCCCAATCGCATACCTAAATCCAGGATTTAGAATTACAGTATACAAATGAAGAAATATGAAAGAAATAAACGTAGAAGGCAGCATATAAGAGAGAGATAGAGTCCAAAGCTCTTTAGTATTAATCATAGAAATGCAAGTTACAGCAGCTTTTTAGAAGAAATTTCCCTCCCCTTTTACATTATAATGCCTAGGTTTTTATAGAGGACCCGACCCTCTGAGCCATAATTGCACAAAATGGAAGAGTACACCCTCGAAACCTAAGAAGTCGGATCCCCTTAGCCCTTATGATTGAGCTCTCAAATCTGTTATCAAAACTGGAAACTGCGATTGGGTCAACCGTGGAAACTTGCATTAATGAGCCGTCTGAACGTCCTTGGCTTCTGGGTGCAATACTCGAGTGGCCGCCATGCTTACTGGGCTCTTCCTTAGAGACTGATACTTCGTTTCCAATTGCCAAAAATGCGTAGCTAGTTTTTTGAGCACATAAAAATGCATTTATGAGGCACTTGATCGCCTCGGGGAAATACCCGACTTGGAGCACGTGCCCTTGAAGTGCTTCGCTAGTTCTTCGTTTGCAACTTCGCTTCGCAATGGACTTGTGCCGAAGTAGATTCTCCTTGATTTGCACTTCGCATGGTGGATCTTTGCAAAATAGCTTCGGGGATGATGAGGGCCGAAGCAGATCTCTTTTGCAAGATGGGCTCTTCATTACTGCTTCATTGGAAGATGTGCCAAAACTACTTTGCCAATGAATTGTTAAAATGCTTCGTCGCGATATTCCTTCAAAATTGTGGTTCGGGAGGATTTTTGTTGAAGCGCATTCTTACCTTCAAAAATGCTTCGACTGCTTCCACTTCGGGGGAAAGTACTTTACATGAAGGTTTTCCGAAGCAGATGCTTCGCAACGAATTTTAGCAAAGTAGAAATGATTCGCTGGCTGGGAGGCCCAAAGTGGGTGCTTTGGCGATTTTTTGATGAAGTGTTTGGCCGAATCGCATTCTTACCTTCAAAAATGCTTAATTTGCTTCGGTAAACCTTCGTGCGAAGTACTGTTGGTCATCAAATCTGCCCAAGAAAGGATTTGGGTGAGTGTATGCACCCTAGACCTAGACCAATATTGAAAGGCCAAAGGGAAGAGATGCCCCTCGTGCCAATCTCCGGAGAAAGGCCGACTCCTATTCTAAACTACTTTGGTGTTTTAAGATAAGGGTGCAGGAAAGAAATAAAGGAGTAAGGGAAGAGATTTCAGTAGTTTAATGGTGGGAAAGAACCAGAAGCATGATTGCTAGCCAATAGCTTGCAACAGCAGCAAGAAACACTAAGAATATAACGAAATGAACACAATATTGACTTTCCTATGTATCCTCTAGACGAGTTCCAGGATTCCCCTTCCCCTTTTATCAAAATTTAGAGTTCAAAGTAACGGTGATTAGGGAAAGTGAATATAACAGAAACACTATCCATAGGCAGCATAAAATAAAGCCTCTATAGCATTTTCCTCCCTTATGTATCCTTCGAGAAAATTTTAGTGTTCAGTCCCCAATCGCATACCTAAATCCAGGATTCAGAATTATAGTATACAAATGAAGAAAGATGAAAGAAATAAACGTAGAAGGGAGCATATAAGAGAGAGATAGAGTCCAAAGTTCTTTAGTATTAATCGTAGAAATGCAAGTTACAACAACTTTCTAGTAGAAAGTTCCCCCCCTTTTACATTATAATGCTTGGGTTTTTATAGAGGACCCGACCATTTGAGCCATAATTGCACAAAATGGAAGAGTACACCCTCGAAACCTGAGAAGTCGGCTCCCCTTGGCCCTTGTGACTGAGCTCTCAAATCTGTTACCAAAATTGAAAACTGCGATCGGGTCAGCCGTGGAAACTTGCATTAATGAGTCGTCTGAGCGTCCTTGGCTTCTGGGTGCAATACTCGAGTGGCCACCATGCTTGTCGGGCTCTTCCTCAAAGACTGATACTTCATTTCCAATTGCTAAAAATGCGCAGCTAGTTTTTTAGGTACGTAAAAATGTATTTATGAGGCACTTGATCGCCTCGAAGAAATACCCGGCTTGGAGTGCGTGCCCTTGAAGTGCTTCGCTAGTTCTTCATTCGCAACTTCACTTCACAATGGACTTGTGCCGAAGCATATTATCTTTGATTTACACTTTGCATGGTGAAGCTTTGCAAAACAGCTTCAGGGGTGATGAGGGCCGAAGAAGATCTCTTTCACAAGATGGGCTCTTCATTACTTCTTAGCTGGAAGATGTGCCAAAACTACTTTGCCGATGAATTGTTAAAATGCTTCGCTGTGATCTTCCTTCAAAATTATGGTTCAGGAGGATTTTTACCAAAGCGCATTCTTACCTTCAAAAATGCTTCGACTACTTCCACTTCGGGGGAAAGTACTTCGCACGAAGGTTTACCGAAGTAGATGCTTCTCAATGACTTTTAGCGAAGTAGAAATGGTTTGCTGGCTGGAGGCCCGAAGTGAGTGCTTCGGCGGTTTTTCGGTGAAGTGTTTTCAACATTGCACTCCTTCAAATCCTGCTTCGCAAGTTTCTTGCCCGAAGTAGTTTTTTGAGGTGCTTCAGGCCCGAAGTAGTTTTCATTCTTCTTTCTTTGCATTTTTCTTCGACAACATCGCTTCACAAAACTTTCGCTCAAAGTAACTGTTTGAGGGACTTTGGGTCCGAAGTAGTTTTCTTGCCTTAGCCAATTTGGACCGCAATTTTCCTTTGGCAAAGCTGTTCTTTTGAAATGCCACTTGAATTTTGCTTCGCAAATTTTTTTCCCGAAGTAGCTACTGGAAATGCTTTGTGTGCAAAGCTCTTTTTTACGCCGTCTTGAATTCCTCCTTCAGCAACGCCGCTTCCCAAGGTTTTCGCCCGAAGTAGTTTTTTGAGGGACTTCGGGCCCGAAGTAGTTTTCATCCTTAGCGATTTCTTTCGACGAAGCTATCTTCCTTAGATTGTTCGATAGCGAAGCTCTTTCTTCTTCATTTTATGTACAAGGGGGTGGCAGGGAAAGCCAAAATTGTTGCAATGCTTGAAAATGTTGTTTCTAAAAAAAAACAAGGGAACAAATTCATGAAACTAAAAGAAATACTTTACAAATAAATTCAAATTTTCTACCCCATTGTGCAATGTGACAAAATTATCAACAGGTAAGTAGTGGCAACAATGGAAAAATCATACTAGTTACATTGAGGTACATCCTAATGGTGTCCATGTCTACAAGTGCGACATGACCATCCATTGGTGTGGGTGGCTCACTCCAATTAGTCTTAGGAATAATAGTATGGGTAGTCCTATGCATGATGTCCCTATATGAAATAGGGGTACTACTGAAGGGCCCCACATTAAAGTTTTGGGATACATTAGAAAATGCACTAACTTGCCCTACCATCAAAGTGTTAGGGACTTGACTAGCCTGAGGTGGATCCATAGGGAAAGACAACTGACTCTAAATTAATGCTAACTTTCTAGCTTGACCACAGGTCGTTACCATATGCTAAGGTGTGATGATGTGTAAAATGCAATTGTAGGTGTGTGAATGCATGAAATAATCACAACATAAAACAACACTCAAAGCAAATAAACGAGGTTTTTATTCCTAAGTTCGAGAAAAATTTGATTTTTTTGGGAAAATATTTTGATTTTTTTGTTTGAAGTTTTGGAGTTTTTGACTTCTTTTTTGAGTTTGTGTGTTTTGATGTTTTTTTTGGACTTTTGAAGTATTTTTTTTTCTTGGACTTAGAATAAGGGATCTCAATTAAGGTGGTGATTAGGAACACTAGTGCCAAACATGATTTCTCAAAAGAGTTTAGGGTACACCGCTAAAAACCCAAAATATGTGGAGGGTTCACCTAAATCTTCCACTCTAAATCAACAAATGTTTCCAAAAATGAGAGGCAATTTGAACATAGGTGACCTATACTGACTTAAAAGAGTTCCCTATTCTATCTAAGGATATATAGGGGGCAAGCTAGTGGAAGGAGGTGAATTCCAACGTCACCAGTCTGAATTGGGGGTTGGTGATGAAATCCAACCTTACCAATGTTTTGATGATACGTGTGTGTGTGTGCAAAGGTTTCATTATTTATTGTGGAATGCAAGACTACCATGCAATTCTATTTTAATGCCTAATACAAAAAGAAATAAATAGATAATTAGCAAACAAGATAGATCAGGGGCTAAAATTACTAATTTCAAGAAAGATTTGGCCAAGGTCTGTTATCAAGGCCAATCGCGGATGGGTGGGTGGTTCTGGTAAACCTTATTTGCACAGTTCACCAATTGCATGTGGGCATTTTGGAGATCCCAACCACAAATGTGTAGGTTTGGCTAAAATAATAAAACAAGGATAATGCAAGCTCAAACCTTGAATATGCCCAGGTTATTGCTATCTGGACTATGTTTATGCTCTATTTACTAGCTTAAGAATGTAGATTGATTCTTTTATTTTTTTTCTTTTGAATATGAATGTGTCTAATCCTAAGACCCTAAATGCAAAAAAGGGATAACATGAATGACTCCTAATCTAACCTAGATGCAAAACTAAATCTGAAAGTAGGGAAAAGAAAGTATAGGGGTACAAACCTGTGTTCCTTTCATCACTTCTTCCAGTGTGCTTCATCTATCGATCAATGATTCCATAGGGCTACAACCATCGATGTGTGTTTCCTTAGGTGTCCAACCATTGGTGTGTGGTTCTACAGGTTTGTAACCACAAGTGCACGGTCTTGTAAGTTTGTAACCATAGTAGTATAGTTCCTCAAATCTAAAATTGTAGGGGTACGATTTCATAGTAATAGGGCCAAATATAGTAAGTCCTGAGTCTGTCGACCTGAGATCGAACCCTTACACGCTTTGAAATATTAAAACTTGAATAGGTAGAAAAAACATATCAATAACTAGATAAAATAAAGGTAAAGCAAAATGGAACCCTTATGGGATCCTACCATGATCACCATTTTGTAAGAAAAACAAAAATACATCTTGCAAATAAAATAATGAAATAGAAGCACTTACGGAATAAATGAATTATGTATTGAACTTTATTCGAGCCTTAATCTCCTTTTTACAAGTGATTTGACCCAAGTACATAGGGGTATGATTACAATAAGTGAATGCTTACTTTTATAAGATATAATGAGTAAAAAGAGGGAAACACCCCTTTGGCTAATCAAATTATTGGTGGTGTCTTCAGTCTTGTTTTGCTCCAATCCAATTGGTGAGTGGGCTTGAGTATCCAACGATGGGCCACTCCTAGATTCAATAGCTATTAAAATACCTATATCTTGCACACATGGGATTCGAAAAAGGGTCAACAATGATATTCTCACAATGACACTGAGAGGGGGGTGAATCAGTGTAGCTAAAAATCTGATCTGCAATTCTTAAAACTAAAGCAAAGAGAACTAGAAAATAGAAAAAGCAATAATCACAAGAGAGCACACCACAACACACAATGTAACGAGGTTCACCAATTTGGCTACTCCTCAAGAATGACTGCTTGGACTACGGTCCAAATCTAGCCTATGCAAAACACCAATTCTACAATCTGTTTACCAAGACCCACTGGAAGGAGCACCAACCCCTGATTTATCTACACCAACAGAAAGGAGCACCAACCCCTATCCAAGCACCTACTTGGATCCCTATTTTGAAAGCTATATTAATGACATACAAATGCCTTCACTTTTACAAGACCCTGACTGGTCTCCAATTTATCAAAATATAGTAAACACTTACTGCTCAGCTTGTCGCTCTCTTACAGCACTCTTCTCTCCCTCTTTCGGTAGCACTTTCACTCATTCAGCGGCAACCTTATTCTTCACGTAGACCTGCTTTTATAACATATTAGTCTCTATTTTTAACTTCCATTTTTACGCATGCAACCCGTAACTGTTTCTTAAATATTCTCTTCTGCCACTTGTCAACTATAACTGCATCTTTATGTAACTCCTTTTGTGTATATAGAGTGGGCATTTCATTAAACACGTTATATGCAACATATACCTCTACCATGACTGTTCGTATTCTTTTCTGTGCATGCATGCATTTTTTGATTCTATTTATGCGACTGTTCGATTTCTCCTTCTTCGACTGTTCTTAAAATAGCTGCATGATTTCTATCTGTAACGCACCTATAACTGTCGCATTTACTCCAGTTAACTCTTCTTATTTTGGCTGCATGCTTTTCCTCTACAACTACCCCTTTAACTATTGTTCTGTTCCAGTTAACTATCTGTTATCGTGTTGTTGCGACCTGTCACAAAATCGTGACACTTCTGTATCTTTCTGCCCTTCTCGCCTTTTACCTACGAAAATACATGTCACGAAATCATGACAGTTTCCGACTCCTTGTCCACTTCTTCGCTTGCACCCGCAAAAATACAACATGTCACGAAATCATGACAGTTTTCGGCTCCTTGTCCACTTCTTCGCTTGCACCCACGAAAACCAGACATGTCATGAAATCGTGACACTTTTCGCTTCCGTACACTCTACTTGGCTTGCACCAACGAAAACCAGACATGTCACGAAATCGTGACACTTTTCGCTTCCTTGCACTTCTCTGCCTTTCGCCCGCGAAAACGGAACATGTCATGAAATCATGACACTTTCGCTGCCTTGTGCCTTTTCTGTCTTTGGCCAGCGAAAACACATGTCACGAAATCATGACACTTTTCGCTTCCTTGCACTTCTCTGCCTTTCGCCCGCGAAAACGAAACATGTCACGAAATCGTGACACTTTCGCTGCCTTGTGCCTTTTCTGTCTTTGGCCAGCGAAAACACATGTCACGAAATCGTGACACTTTTTTTCCTAGCACTTCTTTGCCTTTCGCCCGCGAAAACTGAACATGTCACGAAATCGTGACACTTTCTCTGCCTTGTGCCTTTTCTATCTTTGGCCCGCGGAAACACATGTCGTGAAATCGTGACACACTTGCCTCCGTACACTCTCTCTCCTCTTTTCGTGAAACCCGACATGTCACGAAATCGTGACACTTTTTCTCCTTGGCGCTTTCTCTTTGAACCTGTTGTGAAATCGTGACACTTTTTCTCCTTGGCGCTTTCTCTTCGAACCTGTCATGAAATCGTGACACTTTTTCTCCTTGGCGCTTTCTCTTCGAACCTGTCGTGAAATCGTGACACTTTTCTCCTTGGCGCTTTCTCTTCGAACATGTCGTGAAATCGTGATAGCTTTCCTTGTGCTAACTAAACATGTCGTGAAATCATGACAGTCTTCCTTGCACTTTCTAAACATGTCGTGAAATCGTGACATCTTTTTCTCTCTCCTCTTTCTCTTCGCTTTGGACTGCGAAAATGAAACATGTCACGAAATCGTGACAGTTTTGCTAGCATTTTCTCTCTCCTCCGATATGTCGTGAAATCGCGACAATTTTGATAGCATTTTCTCTCTCCTTCGAGATGTCATGAAATCATGACAATTTTGATAGCACTTTCTCTCTCCTTCGAGATGTCGCGAAATCATGACAGAAAACATGTCGCGATATCGCGACAGTTTTCTTACTTGTCTTTTTCTTTGATTTTTTGAATCTGGGCCACTTCTGTCTTCTTGGAAATTCACTGTACATGTTCTGACTGACCTCTGAACTCCTGTCCACTGCATCAACTGCATCAATCGATCTGTGTTGACAACAATGACAATACTTTTGCTGCACCTTGCTCAACAATCTCCCCCTTTGGAATTGTTGGCAACACTCATGCACTCTCCTGTAATTCTTCTCCCCCTTTGACAATAATACCAAAGGGCTATTGCAGACTCCCCCGAGTCTATGCACAACATTCTCAGATACACATTGTTATAGTTAGCAAAAATCATGAATATGAGCAAAACTATAAACATAGGCATAAATACTCCCCCTGAGAATGTGATCCCAATTGATAGTCAGTTCTTGGGAAATGTGACTACTCCCAACTTACTCCGAAGGTACTCAAAAACTTCCTTTGGCAATGGTTTTGTGAATATATCTGCTACTTGCTCTGTAGTCGAAACAAAATCCAATTTGACCTCACCTTCTACAACTTTATCCTTCAAGAAGTGATACCGGATTGCAATATGTTTGGTTCGAGAATGCATAACCGGATTCTTTGATATGTTTATAGCACTGGTGTTGTCACATTTAACTAAAATTGGCTCTTTGAAGTGAATACCAAGATCTTTCAAGGTTTGTCTCATCCATAATATCTGTGTACAACATGTTGCTGCAATGTATTCTGCCTCTGCTATGGATAGAGAGACTGATTCTTGTTTCTTGTTGTGCCATGCTACCAACTTGTCTCCAAGATAAAATGCTCCTCCACTGGTACTCTTTCTGTCATCAATACATCCTGCCCAATCTGCATCAGAATATGCAATAAGAGTGAAGTCCTTACCTTTTGGGTACCACAACCCATACTCCATAGTACCCTTGAGGTACCTAAAAATCCTCTTCACAACTGTCACATGAGTCTCTTTGGGACTAGCCTAAAATCTTGCTACCATGCATACTGCCTATAATATATCTGGTCTAGTGGCTATCAAATACAGCAGGCTTCCAATCATAGACCTGTACATGGTTTGATCTACATCTGGAGATTTGTCATCCTTGCTCAACTTGCAACCTGTTGTCATGGGAGTGCTAACAGGTTTACAATCCTCCATTGTGAACTTTTTCAGCATTTCTTTCACATATTTAACTTGAGAGATAAAAATGCCCTTTTCACTTTGATTGACTTGCAGTCCGAGGAAATAAGAAAGTTCACCAATCATTGACATCTCAAATTCTGTCTTCATTTTATTTGCTATGTCTCTACAAGACTTATCATGACTGCTACCAAAAATGATATCATCTACATAAACAACAAGGACAATAAGATGGCCATTTTCTGTTTTAACATACAGATTGTTGTCCACCAAACCTTTCTTGAACCCCTATTGAATAAGATAGTTATCCAACCTTGCATACCATGCTCTGGGTGCCTGTTTCAAGCCATACAAAGCTTTCTTCAACCTGCAAACAAAGTTGGGATTATCACCTAGTTGGAAACCATCTGGCTGCTCAATGTAAACCTCTTCTTCCAGTTTTCCATTCAAAAATGCAGATTTTACGTCCATTTGATATACTTTGAAATTTTTATGAACTGCTAAAGCCAAAAACATTCTGATTGCTTCTAGTCTAGCTACTGGTGCAAAGGTCTCCTCAAAATCAATACCTTCAACCTGTGCATAGCCTTTACAGACTAGTCTTGCTTTATTCCTTACAACCTGTCCATCTTCATTCAATTTATTTCGAAAAATCCATTTAGTACCGATTATATTTTTATTTGCCGGCCTTGGTACTAACTCCCAGGTTTTGTTTTTCTCAATCTGATCTAGTTCTTCATTAATTGCCTTCATCCAACTTTCATCTGTGCTTGCTTCAGCAATATTTTTGGGTTCAATGTTGGATAATAGAGAGTAGTTCCGTACTATTGCTCTTCTTGTCTGAATACCAACTGTTGGGTCCCCAATAATCTGTTCTCTGGGATGATTTTTTTGCCAGCTGCCTGTTTTGAATTTCTTGTTCTCTTCTTCTTCTGAGTCAATTCTTAAATCAACTGGGTCAATTTTTTGATTTTCTTCTGTTTCCATTTCTTCATCTCCTTCAATGACTTCTTCATAAATAGGGTAGTTTTCTTGATAAGTAATTTCTCGATCTCTACCTTCATCAACTTTAACATCTGCACTCTCCACAATTTTCTTTAGCCTCTTGTTGTAACATGTGTAGGCTTTGCTTTTTGTCGAGTAACCAAGAAAAATACCTTCGTCAACTCTATCTTCAAACTTATCGAGATTATCTTTAGTTCGTTTGATATAACACTTGCTGTCGAACACTTTGAAGTATCTTGTTGTTGCTTTCTGTCGAACCACAGCTCATAAGGTGTTTTGCTTTCATGCGTCCTTAACATGCACCTATTTTGAATGTAAACTATAGTATGTACTACCTCTTTCCAAAATTTGTTAGCTATTTTGTTCTCAGCCAACATTGTCCATGCCATTTCTTGCACGATCCTGTTCTTCCTTTCAACAACACCATTCTGCTGAGGTGTCCTTGTTGCTGAAAATTGTCTTCTGATCCCATATTTTTGATAGTATTCTGCAAACTCTTCTGAAATAAACTCTCCTCCTCTGTCTGATCTTAGGCATTTAATTCTTTTTCCAGTTTGATTCTCAACCTATTTTTTAAAAATTTTGAACATCTCAAAGGCATCTGATTTAAGCTTTAAAAATAGTACCCATGTCATCCTGGAGTAGTCATCTATGAACAACATAAAGTATTTGTCACCATTTATGCTTTGTGTTCTCATGGGTCCACATAAATCAGTATGTATCATCTCTAACGGTTTGCTTGTGAAGTATTCCTTTGCTTTAAATGTGGATCTAGTTTGCTTCCCTTTTTGGCATGAAGCACATATGCTATTTACTGGTTTGCCAATGGTAGGTATATCTCTTACTGCTCTTTTTGAACTTATTTTTACCAGATTGTCAAAGCTAATATGACCGAGCCTCTTGTGCCACAACCAATTTTCATCTTCCTGTCCAATCGGGCATGCTCCTTCTAAAGTTTCTAAGAGAGTATATAGATTTCCAGAAGTCCTTGATCCATTAGCTACCAGCTTCCCACTGTGAGCTTTTCCGACTTCACAACCCTGCTTCTTAAAAATGACTTCATGACCTCTATCACAGATTTGACTTACACTCAGTAAGTTGTGTTTCAAACCAATCACAAACAGAACTTCTTTGGAATTGATCTTTCCATCACTTATCTTGACTGATCCTTTGCCAACTATCTTGGCTCCATCATTATTTCCAAACTTTACCGAGCCCCCTTCATATTTCTGTAGCTTTTCAAATTTTTGTTTATCTCCTGTCATGTGACTGGAGCATCCACTATCCAATATCCATGGTGCAGATTTGTTCTGTGCTTTGAATGTTGTCTGTACAATCAAGGATTCCTTTTCTTCCTTGAGTTGCTCCTTTTCTTTCCATTCTGATTTTACTGTAGTTTTGGTCACTTGTTTAGACTTTTCTTTGTCAGTGGCCTGTGCATGTTTTTTTGGGAATTTTTTGTTGTGCCTTAAACTGTTTGGTTGAGTTCTTCTTCCCTGATATTTATTTGCTGCATATGAGCTTCTACAGTTTCTTGCAATGTGTCCAAAGTTATGACAGTTATAGCATTCTACTGCATAATCCATCAAGGGTGAAAAGACATTTCTACTGGTAAAGTTTCTTTGTCCTATATTATAAATGTAGTCTGAAATCTTATGACCGTAAGTATTGCATTTAAAACAGTAACCAAAAAAGGAATGATTGAACCTGGGAGTTGGTCTTTGCCAATTTGTAGTAGGAGCCACAAATTTTCTTCTCCTTTGATGTGTGACTTTTGTGAATCCCTCATTGTCAACATTCTTCTCGTGCCTGGCATTGTTGCTTTCTTTTGCAGGATTTGATTTTCTTTGGTCAACTTTGATCTTATCTTCTTTCTTTACTGGTTCTATAGTTATGACCTTTGATCCACTTGACGATTCTCCTTCGACAAAGCCCAAGCCAAATTTAATGCCTGTAGTCCTCTGACTATTTATAATCTTTTCAAGCTTTGCAGAACTTCCTTCAAGTTTGTGATAGCAACTCAATTTTTGATTCTTTTCTTCTAGCCGCATTCTTAAAACAACAATCTCTTCTTCCAGTTTGCTGCACTCATCTATCTTCATGGTTAATTGTACTTCAAGTTCTTCAGACATTTTCTTAAATTCTTCTGTCTGTACTTTCAAACTGTTTATTATGTCATTCGCATCCTCAAGCTTTCTTGAGACCTTTTTATTCTTCTTCCTTTCTGTACTCAACTCTTTAAGAGCAGCAACCAACTCTCCTTCCAGATATACTTTAGCCTCATCCTTACTTTTTGTGTCACCTTCCTATTTTTCTTCTATTTTTGCTTCTTCAAATGCCATGAACAGAGCTTCACCTGTTTCTTCTTCAGAATCTTCACTTGAGCTATCTTCAGAAGAGCTGACATTCTTTGATATGAAACTTTTCTTTTTGAAGTTGCTTTTCCTAAAATTTGGTTTCTTCTTCCAGTCACTTCTTTCTTGGTGTGACCCTTCATCACTTTTGGTTTTCTCATTCATTGGACACTTAGCTGCAAAGTGACCGACCCCTCCACAATTGAAACACTTAAATGGTAACTTTCCTCTATACTTTCCTTTTCCCTTTGTAAGTTTTCGAACAAAGTTGGCTTCCGTTTCATCCGATGTCTCTTCATCCTCAGATTCTTGTTCAGCTTTTGTATTCTTGTGTGCTTTAAAAGCAGCTTCTCTGTCTATGGGCTTAGTTTGTCCTATTCTCATTTCGTATGCAGTCAAAGAACCATGCATCTCGTCCATGCTAAAATTATTTAGATCTTTAGCCTCTTCTATTGCAGAAACTTTAGAATTAAATCTTTTGTGAAGAGTTCTAAGTACCTTTTTCATGACAACCGCATCTTCGATTTCTTCGTCGAGTCCTCTGATTGCATTAATGATTCCATTGACTCTCAGCATATAGGCCTCTATGTTCTCATCGTCATTCATTTGTAGTGCTTCGAACTGAGCTCGATGAGTTTGCAGTTTGGCTTCCTTGATTTTGTTGTCTCCTTCATGGATGCTCTTCAGTTTGTCCCATATGTCTTTTGCCGATTTACAGCTCATGACCCTTATCAGTTCACTGTCTACTAGCCCACACATTATGGCATTCTTTGCTTTAGAGTTATTCTCAAACTTTTTCTTCTCAGCAGATATCTGTTGGAGGAGTAGCGGGTACTGTGTATCCACTTTCTACTAACTCCCAAATGTCGTATCCTAAAGCACTCGGATATGTCCGCATCCCGAGTCTCCGGAATGAGTAATTAGTTCCATTGAACAAAGGAGCTTTGTTTGATGAGAATCCTTCACTACCTGCCATTGTGTTCCTTCCAAGATCACCTTAGCTGATTAAGCTTGTTCAGGAACCTTGCTCTGATACCAATTGATATTCTCACAATGACACTGAGAGGGGGGGTGAATCAGTGTAGCTAAAAATCTGATCTACAATTCTTAAAACTGAAGCAAAGAGAACTAGAAAATAGATAAAGCAATAATCACAAGAGAGCACACCACAACACACAATGTAACGAGGTTCACCAATTTGGCTACTCCTCAAGAATGACCGCTTGGACTACGGTCCAAATCCAGTCTATGCAAAACACCAATTCTACAATCTGTTTACCAAGCACCCACTGGAAGGAGCACCAACCCCTGATTTATCTGCACCAACAGAAAGGAGCACCAACCCCTATCCAAGCACCTACTTGGATCCCTATTTTGAAAGCTATATTAATGACATACAAATGCCTTCACTTTTACAAGACCCTAACTGGTCTCCAATTTATCAAAATACAGTAAACACTTACTGCTCAGCTTGTCGCTCTCTTACAGCACTCTTCTCTCCCTCTTTCGGTAGCACTTTCACTCATTCAGTGGCAACCTTATTCTTCATGCAGACCTACTTTTATAACATATTAGTCTCTATTTTTAACTTCCATTTTTACGCATGCAACCCGTAACTATTTCTTAAATATTCTCTTCTACCACTTGTCAACTGTAACTGCATATTTATGTAACTTCTTTTGCATATATAGAGTGGGCATTTAGTTAAACATGTTATATGCAACATATACCTCTACCATGACTATTCGTATTCTTTTCTGTGCATGCATGCATTTTTTGATTCTATTTATGCGACTGTTTGATTTCTCCTTCTTCGACTGTTCTTAAAATAGCTGCATGATTTCTATCTATAACTGCACCTATAACTGTCGCATTTACTCCAGTTAACTCTTCTTATTTTTGCTGCATGCTTTTCCTCTACAACTGCCCCTTTAATTGTTGTTATCGTGTTGTTGCGACCTATCGTGAAATCATGACACTTCTGTATCTTTCTGCCCTTCTCGCCTTTTACCCATAAAAATACATGTCATGAAATCGTGATAGTTTTTGGCTCCTTGTCCACTTCTTCGCTTGCACCCATGAAAATACAACATGTCACAAAATCATGATAGTTTTTGGCTCCTTGTCCACTTCTTCGCTTGCACCCACGAAAACCAGACATGTCACGAAATCGTGACACTTTTCACTTCCGTACACTCTACTTGGCTTGCACCAGCGAAAACCAGACATGTCATAAAATCGTGACACTTTTCGCTTCCTTGCACTTCTCTGCCTTTCACCCATGAAAATGGAACATGTCACAAAATCGTGACACTTTCGCTGCCTTGTGCCTTTTCTGTCTTTGGCCAGTGAAAACACATGTCATGAAATCGTGACACTTTTCGCTTCCTTGCACTTCTCTGCCTTCCGCCCGTGAAAATGAAACATGTCATGAAATCGTGACACTTTCGCTGCCTTGTGCCTTTTCTGTCTTTGGCCAGTGAAACCACAACATGTCATGAAATCGTGACACTTTTCACTTCCTTGCACTTCTTTGCCTTTCGCCCACGAAAACGAAACATGTCACGAAATCGTGACACTTTCGTTGCCTTGTGCCTTTTCTGTCTTTGGCCAACGAAAACACATGTCATGAAATCATGACACACTTGCCTCCGTACACTCTCTCTCCTCTTCGGGTCATGAAAACTCGACATGTCATGAAATCGTGACACTTTTTCTCCTTGGCGCTTTCTCTTCGAACCTGTCACGAAATCGTGACACTTTTTCTCCTTGGCGCTTTCTCTTCGAACCTATCATGAAATCACGACACTTTTTCTCCTTGGCGCTTTCTCTTCGAACCTGTCACGAAATCGTGACACTTTTTCTCCTTGGCGCTTTCTCTTCGAACATGTCGTGAAATCATGACAGCTTTCCTTGTGCTAACTAAACATGTCACGAAATCGCGACAGTCTTCCTTGCACTTTCTAAACATGTCACAAAATCGTGACATCTTTTTCTCTCTCCTCTTTCTCTTCGCTTTGGACTGCGAAAATGAAACATGTCACGAAATCATGACAGTTTTTCCAGCATTCTCTCTCTCCTCCGATATGTCACGAAATCATGACAATTTTGACAATAGTTTCTCTCTCCTCCGAGATGTCACGAAATCGTGACAATTTTGACAACACTTTCTCTCTCCTCCGAGATGTCACGAAATCGCGACAGAAAACATGTCGCGATATCGTGACAGTTTTCTTACTTGTCTTTTTCTTTGATTTTTTGAATCTAGGCCACTTCTGTCTTCTTGGAAATTCACTGTACATGTTCTGACTGACCTCTGAACTCCTGTCCACTACATCAACTGCATCAAATGATCTATCTGTCTGTGTTGACAACAATGACAATACTTTTGCTGCACCTTGCTCAACAAACAACACCTGTATACATGATTAGAAATCAATTCACATAAAATCCTTGAATGGATGCTTACAGAAAACATAGAAATAAAACTTAAAAATTCCTTACTAAAAATTTGATAATTTACTAATCTATGTTACTCTAAATGTTCTAAAAATTTTTGGAGACATTTGGGGGGATTTTAGGAACCTACCCTCAAAATTTTATCTCAATATGAGTCGATATGAATGAGATATGGTCAAAACAACTTTGGTAGTTTTTGTAGAACCGTGGGCCTACGATTGTGACTATGTAACCATGAAAAGATGGTTGAGTAACCGCGGAAGAGCGGTTGGGACTGTCTAACCATGGATGAATGGTTATGTAGAGATGGTAGAAACCTTGAAAACTTTGATCCAGGATCTTCATGGATTGAACTCCGTGATCGTTGGCGACTCCCTACAACGATTTTGACAGCATGACGATGTATTTTCCAACCCCCCTGCTTGATAGAATGGTGTTCTTTTTATAGGAAATTTTGGGTTTTGGAGGAAAAATATAGGTGGAAATCTAGGGATACCAAGTGGAAGGGACTGGGTAGCCACCTATCTTGGGTAGTTGCAGTGAGTCACTTAGAGTGTCTCACTTAGGTGGAGTAGTGGCATGTGGGTAGGTGCAAGTGGAGTGAAGTGTAGAGTGAGGTGTGAGATGTGGCAAGGTGAGGTGTAGTGGTGGCTAGGATAAGTATCACATGGAGACACAAGCTATCCTAAGGGGATTTTCCAAAATTATATAAAATCTAGAAAATAGATTAATGTGTAAGATTTTTATGCCTAAGTTTAGACTTAGGCATATATTATTATGTAGAATTATGATGTGCAATGTGGATGAAATGTACATGAATTATTATGCCTAAGTTTAGACCTATACATATATTTTATTATGTAAAATTATGTGGTGAAATGCAAATCCCTAGATTTTTGTGTCTACAATAATAAATAGTCTAAATGAAAACACATTATTGTTACAAAACAAAGTGAATATTACTAATGGAAAACATTAAAGTAAATCTTAATCATTAATTAATTCAAGCAATCAACATTTTTTTATCAGCTTCAACTAAAATTTCTACTTCCTCTAACCATGGAAAGGAGAATTTAACTTCATGATCCTCAATCAAAACCCCTGTATTGGAAAGTTTATATGCACATTTGTTTCCTTCCCTTAAAATATGTGTAAACTTGATTTCTTCAAACACTTTAGCAAGATCTTGAATTTCCACAATTATCTTTTGTATATTCCATGAATCCTTTGCTTTCCTCAAAATTGCATTTATTACTATGAGAGAATCGTCTTCCATCCATACTCTATTCCATTTCATTTGTTTACATATTTTTAACCCTTCTAAAGTCGCCTAAGCTTCAGCTTCATTATTTGTCTTAAAACCACTATTGAAAGCATAATGAGACAAAATCTCTCCTCTATTATTTCTAATTATTCCTCCTCCTTTTGGTCCTAGATTTTCTTTAGATGCTCCATCAAAATTCAATTTAACCTGCTCCACATTTGGTGGTTTCCACTTTATATTCTTTGCCTTCTTTTTGCTTCTCTTGTATCCAACATCAAGATTCCATTTAATGACTTGACTCCATCTATCAAGGCTCTCTGCTTCCAAATTAGGGACTGGGTGAGTTGATAGGGTTGGTTTAGACTCTGCTATGGCTAAACATATCTTCTTTTTCCTTATCTCTAAATTATTTTCTTTATTTAAATATTCTTCTTTTCCTTTTTAGCCATATAATCCAAAGAATTATATCTTTTGATATATCCCATATTTTCTATAAATCCTCACTTTTATAAGTGCTCTACCATTGCTTTAACCAATATTCAATTATGTTATTCATCACCATTCATTTACCAAAAAAAATTAGAATCCATTGCCATAGATTGTAGACTATTGAACAATGTCCCAAGAGATGGTCTACACTCTCCTCCTTTTTACAAAAAACACATTGAAATGGACCATGAAACCCATTTTCATAAGGTTATCTCAGGATAAAATTCTTCTATGACCTACTAGCCAAACAAACAGTTAGAAATATAGTTTATTCCATGATTGGGGTTATGTAAATATATCTTCCAAGGTACATACTTAGGAAATTAGATTACTTTAGGGGGAGTTATCTAGTTACTTCATGCAATGTAATAAATGCACAAGTGTCAATGTGCAAGTTGTATATGTGTAAGTTGTCCCTTGCACAGCTAGGTAGAGTGTTCGCCAAGGAACCTATCTTCCTATATAAGAAAGGCCTGATTGTTGGATAGATATGAGAAGGGGGACATAGATAGATAGAAATTATTATAGCATAGTCATAGGTAGTAGTACAATGTTGCATATATCACCATATATTGGTTATGGGTGCAATGTAGTTTAGTAGCTTCATTAATAGAGTGTTCATTTCCTCCATAGCTACGTTGTATTCATTTATGTTATTTCTATTCACAACATACTTTAGTCATATTGTAGATTTAATTTCTTTTATATTATTATGAATATTGTGATTGTTATCTTCCATTGATCTTTACATCAAAATCTAATAGTGTTATCAGATCCACAATAGATCTAGCCTGTGTAGATCAATAGAAAAACTACCATTATCATTTGGTCTGAGTTTTTTGACAACCTGATGCGCTGTTGGACCAAACACTATAAAACACTCTTAGAAGAGTCTAGGTGGTAGAATTAGGGAGAGTCACAAAATTAGGACTAAAATAAATCTCAACTCCAGATATACTAAGATTACATTTGACTAGAGTCATTCCATAGAGTTGCAGAAAAAACTTATGAAGACTAGGACTCGACATTCAATCCACTAGATTGAAAAATCATCTAGTGAAGATCATTTAGATATTTGAATTTTTTTAACTATAGCCTAAAGTTTTTTTTGTTGCAGAAAATTAATTCTCAGAGGATTGGGACTCCTACAACGGTTAGCAAGGAGACTCCAACTTCGTTGCTCAAAGGTCAGCGTGCCTTCATAGTGCAAATATTAGTTCCTTATGCAAAAGAATAATATCACAGAATAATACTTCTAGTGAAGAGTCATGGTGAAGTCGAGATACTGAAGATCTCCATTGTTGGATTGAAGAACTTCACAGTTGAAGAATAGGCCATAAAAGACTTGATACAAAAAGGCCATAGAAGCCTTGAAGAAAATGCCATAGAAGCCTTAAATAAGAAGCCATAGAAGTCTTGATATTGAAAATGCCACAAAAGCATTGATACTAAAAAAGGCCATAGAAGCCTTGATACTAAAAAGGCCATAGAAGCCTTGATACTGAAAAATGCCATAGAAGCTTGGGTACTAAAAAAGGCCACAGAAGCTTGATACTAAAAAAGGCCACAAAAGCCTTGATCTTGAAGAAGAATTCAAAGAGAATATCTGATTCAAAATAAGACTAAATATTTTAGTACTAATACTTTGTTGTAGGGAAATAAGATTCAACGAGTTGGGAAACTTCCTACAAAAAAAATAGGAAGAGTATCTTCTTTAAAATCAATTCAGCACCTAAAGCAAAATTGAAGAGATCAGGAGAAGATCTCATTGAAGAACTTCCAGTATTGGAAGAAGAAGAAGGACTAGGCAAGTCCTACTCAAATCCAGAAGTAGAAAAATTAGGGATCCAAAAGAAAATATCATCACCAACACTTATAGGAGTAGAAGGTTGAAGATAAGGTCTTAAGAAAGACCATCAGAAGCTTCAAGATCAAAGACCTTATGAAGGTCTCATTGAGCATCTAGAAAAATGCTAGGAGAGCCTTACTAAAGAAATTCTCAAATGAGAACTCATTGGAGAAATCCACTACCAAGGAGAAGCCCCTGATAGTGAATGACTTGGTACAAATGTAGCCATATGATAAAAATCCCAAGAGAAGAAGAATTTAGCAAGAAGTGCCAAATTTGTGAAGAAGGATTTGGCAAGAAGTACCAAATTCGTGAAGAAGAATTTGGCAAGAAGTGCTAAAACTGAGAAAAATAATTTGGAAAGGAGTGCCAAATCCCAAAAGAAGATCTTGCTTGATATCAAAATTTGATAAGAATACTTGAAGATAAATGAAGCTCACCAAATCTTGGAGATTTGAAGATTACCTCTCACATCAAAAAGGAACCACTTCAGAGACAAAGACTTCTCCAAATATACAACATAAGGAGACCACAAGAGGATAACAAGTCACCAAATCCTAGGCTTGTGAAAGAAATTTCAAGACTATCATTTTGTGAAGGAGTTGTTCAAGACAATCTACAAAGAGCTGTAAGATCCTACTCGAAGTAGCAACTTGGTGATCCTAGACACCAAGATCTTCATCCTCTAAAAAAGTGGCAAAAGAGCTACAAAAACTTTCAAAAGGTAAGTAACTTTTAGTTCAAGTAGATTCATTAATTGGATTACTTATTGGATTTGTTAAAGCACCTGAATTTGGATTAAATTGGATTAGAATATTCAAAAGTGCAAAAAGAGAAAAGTTATTTTTAAGGTTCATTGCACATTAATTAGGAGTTAATTATATTTCAAAATTACTTCTATCAACTACCTATCATCTACTTTGAAAAAGTAAAAAGAAGACTAAGTCCTACAATATTAATTGTAGTGAAATTACAGAATAAATCTTGAAGATTCATTTCAGATTATTCTTGATTAGTTGTAGTAAATTTGATTAAGTGCATTGATTTGAGAATTGATTGGAGTGATAAGGTGAAATTGTTAGTGCATTAAAAGAAAGTATATTAGATTTATTTGCACTATTCTATTGCTCTCAAAAGAATTATTGTTTGTGTTCTTGAGAAGGGCACAAAATCAAAAAATTTCAAAGTGTCTAAAGACACTATTAGTGCACAAATCTGCAACACATAGTGGCCAAGTGAAGCCACCAAATATTTTTGTTCTTCTTTCTTCTCAAAAATATTTCCAAAGGTATTCTTGTTCCATTATTTTAATATAGATGTCAAATATATAATTTTATTTGTATGAGTATACAACCCACCTGTTGTGGCTGATCCACAACACACCCCAAAATTGGGGACCCACATTTTTTTTTTGCATTCTTTCAAAGAAAATCTCAGTGACCCAGATGTTAAAAATCAAGAAAAAGGGGCAAAATTGCACTAAGGAGAAAAAGTGTCACAATATCGCGACATGTCGCTCTTTCGCGGCCGAAAATGAAAAAGTGTTGCGAAATCACGACATGTTGCTCCATCGCGGCCCAAAGAGGAGAGAGAAAAGAAAATGAAAAAGTGTCGCGAAATCGCGACATGTTGCTCCGTTGTGGCCCAGAGAGGAGAGAGAAAGGCAGAATGAAAAATTGTTGCGAAATCGCGACATGTCGCAAAATCGTGGTCAAAACAGTCAAACGAGGCACGAAGAGGAAAAACGTCGTGATATCGTGACAAAAATCAGCAAAGGGGCACGAAGAGGAAAAATGTCGCGATATCGCGACAAAAATCAGCAAAGGGGCATGAAGAGGAAAAACGTCGCGATATCGCGACAAAAGTCAGCAAAGGGGCACTAAGCGAGAAAACGTCGTGAAATCGCGACAGAAAGCAATGAAAGGACACCAAGCCAGAAAATGCCACGAAATTACGACAGAAAGCAGCAAAAGCATGCCGAAGCAGATAAACGTCGCGATTTCGCGACAGGTTACAGCCGAAGGTGTACGAAATAGAAAATGGTCATGATTTCGTGACAGAAAAACAACAAAGTGTACGAAACAGAAAAGTGTCGCGATTTCGCGACATGTCGTGTTTTCACGACTAAGTGCAGCAAAACCCAGCCAAGCGAAAAAATGTCGTGAAATCATGACAGAAAGCAATGAAAGGAGCATGAAGCGGAAAAACGTCGCGATATCGTGATAGGTCACGTTTTCGTGGCTCCAAGCAGCCGAGGCATACGGAAGGAAAATATGTCGCGAAATCACATGTCACATTTTCGCGGCCAAAAGCAGCAAAGCAGCCCGAAATAGAAAGGCATCGCGATTTCGCGACGGAAAGCTGGCCGATGGTACGGAACAAAAAAGTGTCATGATTTTGCGACAGTAAGGCCGCAAGACAGCTCCGAACGAAAAGGCATAGCGATTTCGCGATAGGTTGCAGCCAAGGTGCACGAAGCGGAAAATCATCGCGATATCACGACATGTCACGTTTTCGCGGCTCTAAACAACAAAGTGGTACAAAATGGAAAAACGTCGCGATTTCGCTACATGTCTCATTTTCGCAGCCAGGAAGGCAGACAAAGCTGCATGCATAAAAAACATCGCGATATCGCGACATGTCGCGTTTTCGTGGCCAGGAAGGTGGACAAAGCTGCATGCATAAAAAATGTTGTGATATCATGACATGTCGCGTTTTTGCAGCCAGGAAGGCGGACAAAGCTGCATGCATAAAAAATGTCGCGATATCGCAACATGTCGCGTTTTCATGGCCAGGAAGGCGGACAAAGCTGCATGCATAAAAAACGTCGCGATATCGCGACATGTCACGTTTTCATGGTGAAAGTGAAGAAGCAAAGCTGCATGCATAAAATGTCATGATTTACATGGGGCCGTTACAGAACATGCAGAAAGATGCGAAACACGTGGCGTACATGCTGCAGAGGCGTTACAGTCAACAAAAATATCGAGCGTTTTGGCATCGAACATGAATTGAAAAGCAACGAAAAGGCAGGAATATGAAATGAAGTGATCTGGAAGATGAAGCGAAGCGTCACAGGGCGAAACAGAGAGCATGACCAAAAAGTATAAATGTAGAAGCATATATTGATACAAGGGTCAAAAACCGCTGGAGCAGGGTTGCAGTGCTAAAGGCCAGAGGGTCATTCTGGGCCTGCTTTGAGGCTGTTTTCCTTCCTTTTGCTGGTTTTGAGAAAACCAGAGATTCTGTTGTTGTAACATGATTAATTCTTTAATGCAGGAGTGTTCAAAAATTTGCATCTTGTGGGCAAGAAAGGAGGAGATCTTCTGTGCATGCTAATGGATTTAATGTTTATTCTTTTGTTTTCAGATTTCAGATTTATAGATAATGTTAAATGCCACTTTTGTGGGTTGCATTAGGCGAATATTTGAAATCTGAATTTTATTTCAAACCCTAGGAATCAGCACTTAGCTTATTAGGATTGTGCGTGTTTGCAGGTCCCATAGGTTAGGTTGCATGCATGGAAACCTCACATCTTTGGTTTTGCCAGGACGAGATAGCATCAAACTGGATGCAATTTTAATTTCTTTTCTTTTGCATTTTATTTTCTTTTTGCTGCATTTTATTTTTCAGAAGTTCCAACTGTGTTTTTCAAGCATTAAAATAAAATTAAAAATTAAAAAAACTTCAAAATCCATAAATAATTCCATCATTCATGGCATTTTCATCAAATTTCATTCTAAAATTGCAACATGGTCATATAAATATCAAATCATACTTGCTTTATTCGGGTTCAATGAACAATCATTAAAATTTCATGGTAAAATAAACCACAGTGCCCCTTGTTTTCAGTTACTTGCAACCACTAAGGTGTTCAAGCATTTAAAATCAATATCTTCAGTTGAGATCATTAATACACAGATGCAAAATGCTAGCATAACAGGAACCTTGGAGAAATTACTTGTTAATTTTCTTTGCAAGCAGAGGATTTAGAACCCAAATCCTATCGGAGAGTGTGTTTTCACAATCGGGTGAAAATACCACTCAACAGATTGGCGCTAGAAGGAGGGCTGAGCTAGTTTATTTCACGGTGATTTAAGTGTTGAAGGGATTTAAAAAATTTATATGCCCTACTGATTGTTATCTTTAGCTCTCTAACACCACTCAACGGATTGGTGATGTGAGGGTCGAACGGGTTTATTTTAGTGTTATTTAATTTTAAATTTTTTATGTTTTAGTCCTCTAGCACTCAGCCGATTGTAAAAAGGATGGCCTGAATTTATTTACTTGTTCTATTTTAAGCAATTCAGGTATGTTGTATATTATTTTAACACTTTTCTGATTGTTCATACATAAATATGTGATTTGATTTAATTTTGAAAATTGTGGGCTCATGCAGTTACTTTCATTTGTTTTTTACATCTCTTGGTTGATGCTAACTTGATTTTTATTTTTACCTTGCAGGTTGAATATTCAACAGATTTGGTTCTAAAATTGCATTTTAAGTTTCACTAATGGCAACACTTGAGGAGCAAATGGTATCCTTGAGAGCTGAAATATTGTCTCTAAGAGAGAGAATGGTATCAATGATAGAGGATCATTATGAGGGTTTATCTATACCTGTGGTACCCTATCAAATTCCTAAAATGTTATTGGATTTTTTACGGTGTTTTAATCAAGAGGTGCCACTAGGATACTTGCAAAAACTGCATGTCTACAAGGATACATTATGTAAATTCCAGATTTTTTATGAGGAGGTGGCTTGTAAGTTATTTGCATACATTTTGGATGATAAACAATTCTTTTGGTATAGCCAACTACCCATGGAGGTTAGGACTTCTTGGATACAACTAGAAGCAGCCTATGTTTACCATTTTGGTAATCAGGTTGACTTAGAAATCTTGAAAAATTAGTTTACCTCCATATGTAAGGAGCCTAATGAATCCTTGAGTCAATTTAATGGAAGATTTCGTGAGTTGAATTCCCAAATGTAGGAAAACTTTAACACATTAGAAGAGGAAGCCATGGAAGTATACCTAGGAGCCATACACCCCACACTTGCTTCACTCATTGAGGAAAAACTGAGTGGTTTGTCCCTAGAGAAAATCCATGAGGTCTTAGAAGAGTTGGAACGACAAGGTCTTGAAGAAGAAAAGGCACAACATGTTCACATGAGAAATTGTTCTTTTGATGCCAACCTACACCAACCATCAAACATAGCACCCTCCACTCCAATGATACCTAAGGTGAATGATCAAGGGGATGAATTTGAATATCCAAATCTTACTACCACCTTAGATGTAGTCCATGAGGAGGTGCAAATTGCTAAGCCAACATCCACTAGTGAGGATTATGCAAAAATGATCTCATTTATAGAGATACATGATTATTCAAATAAAGGGGTTCTAAATTCAACAATGTTTAATATATGTTATAGGATGGAACCCACCATAGAATTGAATGAAGTGGTTGAAAGTGAAATTAGGAGAAAACCAATAAAAGAATTTGAAGACATGATAGAATTTCACCACTTGTTCTTGGAAGATACTATTGATGAGATGTTTAAAATTAAGGATCAAGAAATTCTTCACCCTCCAAATTATGATAATGAATCATGGGTTACTAATTTGGACAATGATAGCCTTATAAATTTGAATTCAAGAAATAGCCCACTTTTGGAAATAATTGAACCATCTAAGGAAGGTGAAGATGAATTTGATAAGAAACACATTGATGATTTGGAAAATGTTGAAGAAATAGTTGAACGTCACCACTTGATTTTGGAAGATGATTATTATGATGCTTGGAAGAAGTGGGAAGACTACACTCAATCCAAAACCACTAATGAAATTTGTGTGCCAATTGATATACAGGACAACATAATCGCCTACTCAAAGGAAGACTTTACAACCCCTATACAATTTGAGGATGTTTTGGAAGAGGGTTTCAAATCTCATAAAATTTTGGAAGATTATAATGATCTTATTGCCAAGGACAAAGAAGAAAAAGAATTTATGAATGAATCAAAAGATCATGCCACAAGCATCATGGAATTTCATTCCATGGATTTGGATGACAATTTTTATAATGGTTGGGGGAGGTATGATAATGTATTCTTTTCTCACATCTCTATAGATGAAACTCATACTTCATTTGATATGCAAGATATGGAAACTTCCACCTCACATGAAGAGATACCATGGATAGTGAACAAATAATTAGAACCAAATGACAAAGAGATTGATCAATTGGAAGTAACACGAATAAATGATCATCAAAACAGATTACTTGACATACAATTTGACCAAAAACATTTGAGGGTTGAAAAGGAGGGGCATGTTTTCAATTGGGTGCCCAATTTTGGTATGTTTAATGAACAAGTAATCAATGAAGAATATGAAGACCATGAGGTAAAAGAGGGAATTGCAAATCCCCATCAAATTTTGGTAAATAAAAAGGTGCAAAAGTTAGAATCTAACCTTTTGTGTTCAAGTATCCAAGATTTGGGTGAGGATTTGCATGACCATATTTTGAATTTGAATGATGAAATGTCATTAAAGGTAAATGAAGAACATGGTATAATTTTTAATCACACCTTTAATAACATGGTTTTAATGAATGGAAAAGAAGTTGATGCATTTGAATTGTTAAACCAAATTCATCAACAATTACTAATTGAATCTAGGATAAAAACTTTTAATGATCCTAATTTAGTAAATATCCTAGATGCTTGTAAATTGTTACACACATTTGATTGGCCTACAAATTTGGAAAATGATTTGGCTTTGAAATTTGTAGAAATAGGCTCCTACTTACAAAATTGCATATTTGAAAAGGATAGCCTAATTCTAAATCAAGGAGGGAATTATGAAGTTTACATTTTAAAGAATAGACATGATAAAATTGAAAATCATTTATTGTCTAATAATTTTAGTAATTTGATGCTCACCTATGGGAGTATTATTGGAATTAAATCAAATTGGTATGGTGAGCATGGCAAGTGGAAATTTGTTGCATTGATTGGTCTAGTCTTGCTTTTGTGGGATTCCCACAACATTGGGCATGCATATCATGTTATATTTTTGTTGAAATGTTCTAATCATGTTTGGGATCCAGGAAAGTGATAATCCAAGCTTTGCATCATCTTGTATTATATTGTACATTTGTATATAGATTTTGTTTTTTTTTTGGGTTTTGGTTTGTGTTTTCAAGATCATTTTTGAAGTTACTATGGGTTTGGTTTTGGTTTTGGTTTGTGTTTTCAAATTTTCATTTTTGGGATTACAGTTTGGTTTTGGGATTGAATAAGTTTTAATTTAAAGTTGTGTGTTTATTTGACATGTTTTGTTTGCCAAAAAAAAAAAAATGATGAAAAAGTTGCCTTGAGATGCTAATTTATGTTCTAGATCGGGGAAATATGGAACATTGGAATTGTCTCGTAAAAGCTCCACAAGTAACACAAACATTTTAAGTTTGATCGTTTGAACTTGTGATGCATGAAGTAGTCAGTTTTATATGACATCTGCCTTTCAAAAGGCAATGCATTCATATTACATCTCACTTTACACATGCATGCCATCTTAGTCGCATATGCATTTCAAATACAAATCATTAAAGTGCGTCAAATCCTCTTAAGGTTATGCTATCACATAAATAAGAAGAAAATCCTAAGGTTGGGAACTGAGTCTTGAAATATCTAGAACCAAGCACATTTTATACACATTAAAAGGATCTTGAGCAAAATGATCAAAACCTTGCTTGGAAGAAAAGGTTGGGCGAAAGAAGTATTTCATGTCTATCCTATTATGCAACATGATCCTTAAGACAGTGGTTTTGACCACTTCCATAAAGCTTAAAGCCTAAAATCAGAGTAGTGAAGATAGGGTTAAATCCTCATCGAACTTAGGTTGAGGATCCAACTCCCCAAAGCTTTGATTTGACCTACATGGAGTAGTAAGGATAGGGCTTAAATTCTCTCATCTCCAAGATCTAAGCAATAAATTAATATGTTCCATTTTTATCCAAAGCTTGGATTGGAAGGATCATACTAAATGTCCCTAGCAAGGATGGGTAGTCATCCCCAAGGTCCAAGAAGTAAAAAAAAAAAAATTAATTTTTCCCATCTCATATTTATATTGGATTGGATGGATCATACTACTTGTCCTCTGCAAAGGATGGGTAGTCATCCCCAAGGTCCAAAGAAATGAAGATAAGTCTTGGATTATGGGGTTAAGTATGCCCATGCATGGCAGCATGTCTTATCTAAAAAACAAGACCACTGAATTTTTAAAGGGTTAGACTAGCATGACTATTTCTTCCATAATTGGTTAAATTATTTTGCTCAAAGTGAGGTAATGAATTCCAAATCAAAATAGTAAGGATAGAGTTATACTCCCATCTCGGTTAGGTTGGGAGTCCGATTCCCCAAAGTTCTGATTTCACATTCACTTGCACATGGGTTCAAGATAGTAGGGACTCATAACCAACTTTGGGATATAATAAAGTAATTCATATAGTTGATCCTAAGAGGGTTTGGCAATCTTGAATGTTTGTGCATGATAGAAGAAAGACTATGCCTTTTATAAAAGCAAAATCTCTTAGCATATTTATTAGGTTACACAAATCATTCACAGTCTCACATATGCATTCATGTAAAACTGACAATGGAATGTTGATCAAGTTCAAGCAATAGGGAATGAAAACACCTTGCACACACTGAGCTGATACTTCATAATTCTGATGATTCATGTATTTTTGATCTTTGGGCATTCGTTTATATTTCTTATGTGCTAACACATGTTTTCGAGTTCGTATATGTTTCAGGTTGGGTTCTCACTAAAATGCTCAAGAGCATTTGACAGCAAAGTCGCCATTTGTTGTGGTTGATCCACAACACACCCCAAAATTGGGGACCCACCTTTTTTTTGCATGCTTTCAAAGAAAATCTCAGTGACCCAGATGCTAAAAATCAAGAAAAAGGGGCAAAATTGCACTAAGGAGAAAAAGTGTCACGATATTGCGACATGTTGCTCTGTCGCGACCAAAAATGAAAAAGTGTCGCGAAATCACGACATGTTACTCCATCGCGATCCAGAGAGGAGAGAGAAAAGAAAATGAAAAAGTGTCACGAAATCGCGACATGTTGCTCTGTCGCAGCCCAGAGAGGAGAGAGAAAGGCAGAATGAAAAATTGTCGCGAAATCGCGACATGTCGCAAAATCGTGGTCAAAATAGTCAAACGGGGCACGAAGAGGAAAAATGTCATGATATCATGACAAAAATTAGCAAAGGGGCACGAAGAGGAAAAACGTTGCGATATCGCAACAAAAATCAACAAAGGGGCACGAAGAGGAAAAACGTCGCGATATCGCGACAAAAGTCAGCAAAGGGGCACCAAGCGAGAAAACGTCACGAAATCACGACAGAAAGTAGCGAAAGGACACCAAGCCAAAAAACGTCACGAAATCACGACAGAAAGCAGTGAAAGCATGTCGAAGCGGATAAACGTCACGATTTCGCGATAGGTTGGAGCCGAAGGTGTACGGAATAGAAAATGGTCGCGATTTCGCGACAGGTTGCAGCATAAATAGCCTGAAGTGAAAATGGTCACGATTTTGTGACAGAAAAAAAACAAAGTGTACGAAACAAAAAAGTGTCGCGATTTCGCGACATGTCTCGTTTTCATGGCTAAGTGCAGCAAAACCCAGCCAAGCGAAAAAACATCACGAAATCGTGACAAAAAGCAACGAAATGAGCATGAAGCAAAAAAACGTCGTGATATCGCGATAGGTCACGTTTTCACGGCTCCAAGCAGTCGAGGCGTACGGAAGGAAAACATGTCACGAAATCGCGACATGTCGCGTTTTTGTGGCCAAAAGCAGCAAAGCAGCCCGAAATAGAAAGGCGTCGCGATTTCACGACGGAAAGCTGGCCAATGGTATGAAACAGAAAAGTGTCACGATTTCATGACAGAAGGCTGCAAAACAGCTCCGAACGAAAAGGCGTAGCGATTTCACGACAGGTTGCAGCCAAGGTGCACGAAGCGAAAAAACGTCGCGATATCGCGACATGTCGCATTTTCACGGCTCCAAATAGCAAAGTGGCACGGAATGGAAAAATGTCACGATTTCGCTACATGTCTCATTTTTGCGACCAGGAAGGCAGATAAAGCTGCATGCATAAAAAATGTCGTGATATCGTGACATGTCACGTTTTTACGGCCAAGAAGGCGGACAAAGCTGCATGCATAAAAAATGTCGCGATATCGCGACATGTCGCGTTTTCGCAGCCAGGAAGGCAGACAAAGCTACATGCATAAAAAACATCGTGATATCATGACATGTCGCATTTTCGTGGCCAGGAATGCGGACAAAGCTGCATGCATAAAAAATGTCGCGATATCGTGACATGTCGCGTTTTCGCGATGAAAGTGAAGAAGCAAAGTTGCATGCATAAAATGTCATGATTTAAATGGGGCCGTTACAGAACATGTAGAAAGATGTGAAACACATGGCGTACATGCTGCAGAGGCGTTACAGTCAACAAAAATATTGAGTGTTTCGACATCGAACATGAATTGAAAAGTAACGAAAAGGCGAGAATATGAAATGAAGTGATCTGGAAGATGAAGCGAAGCGTCACAAGGCAAAACAGAGAGCATGACCAGAAAGTATAAATGCAGAAGCATAGATTGATACAAGGGTCGGAAACCGCTGGAGCAGGGTTGGAGTGCTAAAGGCCAGAGGGTCATTCTGGGCCTGCTTTGAGGCTGTTTTCCTTCCTTTTGCTAGTTTTGAGAAAACCAGGGATTCTGCTGTTGTAACATGATTAATTCTTTAATGCAGGAGTATTCAAAAATTTGCATCTTATGGGCAAGAAAGGAGGAGATATTCTGTGCATGCTAATGGATTTAATGTTTATTCTTTTGTTTTCAGATTTCAGATTTATAGATAATATTAAATGCCACTTTTGTGGGTTGCATTAGGTGAATATTTGAAATCTGAATTTTATTTCAAACCCTAGGAATTAGCACTTAGCTTATCAGGATTGTGCATGTTTGCAGGTCCCATAGGTTAGGTTGCATGCATGGAACCTCACATCTTTAGTTTTGCCAGGACAGGATAGCATCAAACTGGATGCAATTTTAATTTCTTTCCTTTTGCATTTTATTTTCTTTTTGCTGCATTTTATTTTTTAGAAGTTCCAACTGTGTTTTTCAAGCATTAAAATAAAATAAAAAATTAAAAAAACTTCAAAATCCATAAATAATTCCATCATTCATGGCATTTTCATCAAATTTCATTTTGAAATTGCAGCATGGTCATATAAAGATCAAATCATACTTGCTTTATTCGGGTTCAATGAACAATTATTAAAATTTCATGATAAAATAAACCACAGTGCCCCTTTTTTTCAGTTATTTGCAACCACTAAGGTGTTCAAGCATTTAAAATCAATATCTTCAGTTGAGATCATTAATACACAGATGCAAAATGCTAGCATAACAAGAACCTTGGAGAAATTACTTGTTAATTTTCTTTGCAAGCAGAGGATTTAGAACCCAAATCCTATCGGAGAGTGTGCTTTCAAAATCAGGTGAAAATACCACTCAACACCACCATTACCTAAAGAATTCCAAATTTGAGCTATCATATCAACAAATTGAGGATGGTCTTCCCACATCTACTCATATTTAAAATATAATATTTTTTTGAATTCACTTACCATCATTTTAACTCTTATTGGCCAATGATCTAAACCAATCCTTGTTAAGGTATTAATTTTGGCATAAGTTCCTTCATCTAGCCAATGATATGAGAGAATGCATATGTCTAATTTTATACTATTAGGTATTGTTCTCTCATGTTGTTAGTCCAAGTATAGTTGTCTTCTTCAAATTCAAATTCCCATAGACTATTGTTAGTATCACAATGACACTGAGAGGGGGGGTGAATCAGTGTATCTCTTGTTACTTAAATCTTCAACTCTTAAAGCCGAAACAATGAAAACTTAAAACCAAATAAAGCAAATATAACAAGATAACATCACACAACATAAGATGTACCGAGGTTCACCGATTTGGCTACTCCTCAAAATGACTGTTTGGACTCCCATCCAAATCCAGCCTTTGCAAAGCACCAACTTTACAATCAATTTACCAGGACCCACTGGAAGGAGCATCAACCCCCGATTTACCAACCTTTCAGCACCAACTGGAAGGAGCACCAACCCCTGATGCCAAGCACCAACTTGGACTTCAATTTTGAAACTAGAAGATTGACATAAAAATGCCTTCACTTTTACAAGACCTTGACTGGTCTATTGCTTACCCAACATCTACCACAATTCACAAAACACACACACTTATCACACACAAAAAAATTCTCCAAGCAACACTCCTTTTATAACAATATTTTCTCTTTGTAACTCCTTTTTGTAACTTCCATATTCTCACATGCCACCTATCAATTGTAACTCCTTCTTTTGTAACTTCCATATTCTCATATGCCACTTGTCAATTGTAACTTCTTTATGTAACTCCTTTATGACACAATATTCTCCTATGCCACTTGTCAATTGTAACTTCTTTATGACACAATATTCTCCTATGCCACTTGTCAATTGTAACTCCCTTTTTATATTTTCAACCTAGTCCATATTTTCTACAATCATCTCTGGTCACATCTTACTTTCAACTGTTCAAATCTAGAGAAGACATTTCGTCAAACACTTCACGGCCAACTACAGTGCACCTTACTCAAACTCATACTTCTGGACCTCGGATTGGCATGGTTCAAAAAGTGAAGTTGCTCATCTTGATGAGCTAAACATGAATCCATAATCAGACTTCAATATTTTTCACAAAATGACATGAATTTTATCAATTTACCGCTGTCACATAAAACTGTCCAAAACTGAAAAAAAATTCTCTAAATTTTTTTTGTTTCTCCTTCCATGACTGTTCGTTTTCTCCTTCCATGACTGTTCATTTTCTCCTTCCATGACTGTTCGTTTTCTCCTTCCATGATTGTTCGTTTTCTCCTTCCCTTGTGCATGCATGTGTTTTGGTTTCCAAAAAGGCTTTTCATTTCTATTTTGTGGCCCTTCGTTTCCTTTTCTCCACATGGGCATGCGTCCGCTTCTTTCCATGTGTAACGACCATCTTAGATGATTTCAAATCATTAAAGATTCCTTATGTAACGTTTTGTCTTATTCATTGAATTTTGTCCTTATGTGACAAATTACCTTATTCAATCTTCGATTTATTCCTTATAGGTCCACGTCACTATGCAGTCTTCAGTTTCACTATCCTGGTGTTCATCACTAATATCAGACGCACTGTCAACTACTCTGTTCCTTTGGAAAAAATGCAACATGTCGCGATATCGTGACACTTTTGTTTCTCTGCCTATCTGCCCTTTTTGAGTCACAAAAATGCTACATGTCACGATATCACGACACTTTTTCTCTTGCTCTTTCTCTTTGCTTTGGATCACGAAAATGCTACATGTCGCGATATCGCGACACTTTTTTCTCCTTGCTCTTTCTCTTTGCTTTGGACCGTGAAAATGCAACATGTCGCGATATCGCGACACTTTTTTCTCCTTGCTTTTTCTCTTTGCTTTGGACCGCGAAAATGCAACATGTCACGATATCGTGACACTTTTTTCTCCTTGCATTTTCTCTTTGCTTTGGACCGCGAAAATGCAACATGTCACGATATCGTGACACTTTTTTCTCCTTGCATTTTCTCTTTGCTTTGGACCACGAAAATGCAACATGTCGTGATATCGCGACACTTTTTTCTCCTTGCATTTTCTCTTTGCTTTGGACCACGAAAATGCAACATGTCGCGATATCACGACACTTTTTTTCCTTGCATTTTCTCTTTGCTTTGGACCGTGAAAATGCAACATGTCGCGATATCGCGACACTTTTTTCTCCTTGCATTTTCTCTTCTCTTTTGACCGTGAAAATGCAACATGTCGCGATATCGCGACACTTTTTCTCTTTGCTTTTTCCTTCTCTTTTGGCCGTGAAAATGCAACATGTCACGATATCGCGACACTTTTTTCTCTTTGCGGTGTTTTGCTTTTTCTTTGATCTTTAGCATATGGGCCACTTCGGTCTTCTTGGAAAATATGCAAAAATGTGGGTCCCCAATTTTGGGGTACGTTGTGGAGCAGCCACAACATGACGATTTTTTCAACTTTGCACAAACAACTTGTAACAACTTCACCCAAACATCAAAAACATCCTCATAAGCATTTAACATCATTGTACATACTCTAAATAACCTCTAAACTCCTGTCCACTACATCAACCGATCTATCTGACTGTGTTGACAATAATGACAATACTGTCGCTGCACCTTGCTCAACAATCTCCCCCTTTGGAATTGTTGGCAACACACGTGCAATTTCCTGTAACTCTTCTCCCCCTTTGACAACAATACCAAAGGGCTATTGCAAACTCCCCCCTGAGTCCATGCACAACATTCTCAAGCAAAAATTATTACACTTAGCAAAAATCACAAACATGAGCAAAAAGATAAACAAATACACAAATGCTCCCCCTGAGAATGTGGTCCCGATAGCTAGTCAATTCTTGGGAAGCGTGACCACTCCCAATTTATTGCGAAGGTACTCAAAGACTTCCTTGGGCAACGGTTTTGTGAAGATATCCGCTACTTGCTCTATTGTTGGAACAAAATCCAACTTAACCTCACCTTCCGCAACTTTCTCCTTCAAAAAGTGATATCGGATAGCAATATGTTTTGTGCGAGAATGCATAACCGGATTCTTTGAGATGTTAATGGCACTTGGTGTTATCACACTTAACTAAAATTGGCTCACTGAAGTTAATACCAAGATCTTTCAGGGTTTGTTTCATCCATAATACCTGCGTACAACACGTTGTCGTTGCAATATATTCTGCCTCTATTGTGGATAAGGAGACTGACTCTTGTTTCTTATTGTGCCACCCGAACAATTCAAAGATGTAATGCACCTCCATTGGTACTCTTTCTAGTCATCTACACATCCTGCCAATCACATTCAATAGGCAATATTTGTGATGTTCTTACCTTTTGGATACCATAACCCATACTCCATAGTACCCTTGAGGTATCGAAGAATCCTCTTCATTGCTATCACATGAGTCTCCTTGGGACTAGCTAAAATCGTGCTATCATGCATACTTCCTAGAAAATATGTATTGTATTTATTAATTATAGTAAGCTTCCAATCATATATTTTTACATGGTTTGATCAACATGTGGAGATTTGTCATCCTTGCTCAACTTGCAACCTGTCGTCATGGGAGTGCTAACCTTACAATCCTCCATTGTGAATTTTTTAGCATCTCTTTCACATATTTAATTTGAGAAATAAATATGCCCTTCTCATTTTGATTAACTTGCAACTCGAGGAAATACGAAAGTTCACCAATCATTGACATTTCAAATTCTTTCTGCATCTTATTTGCTAAATCTTTACACGACTCATCTTTGTTGCTGCCAAATATGATATCATCTACTTATACAACAAGAGCAATAAGATGGCCATTTTCTGTTTTGACATACAAATTACTATCCACCATACCTTTCTTGAACCCTTGTTGAGTAAGATAGTTGTCTAGCCTTGCATACCATGCTCGGGGTGCCTGAACTTATCATCATTAGTGATGATGAAGAGGAGGTAGCTGAGAACAACTATGAACCTGAAGAACCTGCCTTCATTGTCATCAGTGATGATAGTGACAATGGCTATGAACCTGCTTCATACAAATCAAAAGAAATCGGATACCCGAAGATCGGTGACCCGATGGCGATTGAACAAAATATTGCACACGTAGTTGAGAAAATGTGTAACGATCAAATGTGGATCGATCTGAATTTGTCTCCCTGAATATTTGTACTCAATTTGTATTGATGTAACTTCCTACTCATGTAGCCGCTTTGAATGCAATAATAAAATGTGAGCTTTCTGATTTTGCATGCGAATTAAATATTTTCACCAAAGCGTCATAATAGATCTAACAATCTTCACATCAATGTGTAGTACAAATACACACTGCTTTTATCGAAACACATATATGCAGCTAGGGCAACATTCTTTCACTAAACCAAATTATCAGAACTGTTATAATCCATAACTTTGAACAATGGCAGTAAGAACCATCAAAAGTACAACACTGACATATAGCAATACTACCAATGGTGACAACTCTCAATTTAATCACCACCCTTCATGGTACCTCCACAAACAACTACATGAACTGAAACACACTTTGACAACTATACGACAACTCCCCCTGACTACTTGCCTTTCATCCTCAGATAACCAAACAAATACATAGGAGCATTAAAATAAAACTTTAAGATTGCTCCCCCTGAGGATGTGCTACCTGGAGTTGCTTAGTGCAATAGAGGAGTAGTCTCCTTCAGTCCAAGGAGACACGATTTCCTTTCTTCTTTCTTTCTCCAAACTTTCTTGAACTTGGGCTTGAGTTTTTCAACTACATCCCTATTTTGAACCTTTTCGTGAACTTGAACATTTCTCTTGGGTGGTTGTCTCTTGTGCATCCTTGATGGATGATTATTTTCCTTTCTTTTATGCACATGATTTATTCCCTGTCTGTGTTGCATTCTTTGTGTCTGATGAAATCTACTGTCTTGCCTTAGATTAGATACAAAAGTGCTTGGACAAAACCTTGCTATGTGCCCATGACCATTACATTTAAAACATTGCACATGGTGTTCAATCAAAAAAGCAGATGTATTTCTACCATCATAACTCTTTGATCTATTATTCAATCCACAATAAATTGCCTTGTGACCATAATGGTTGCATCTAAAACAATAGCCATTAAAAGCATTATTATGAATAGAGTGAGAGTGATAGAACCTCTTTTGTTGTGGTTGCTTTGCTGTAGATCTCCTTTGATATTTTCTTCCTTTTGAAGATTCAGCTTCAAACTTTTCTTGCTTCGATCCTTCAACAGTGAACTTCTTCTTCTCTGCATATTTGGAAGATGAAGGTTGTTCAGCTTCACATCCAAGACCAAGCTTAGCCATGGAGCTTCTTTGTTGCCTTATCATTTCATCTAGCAACTCTGTGCTCTTCTCAAATTTGAGATTTGTATTGGCCTCTTCTAGTTGTTTCTTCAAAAAAACAATCTCTTCTTCTTGTTTGCAGCAAACAATCTCTTTCTCATTGATCTGTGACCTGAGAGTTTCTTCAATCCTTTTGGACTCTTCTACTTGCAGCTTTAGATCACTAATAACTTTGTTAGATTCCTCTTCACGTTTGCTACATACATCGACTTTATCATCCAGGTGTGACTTCAAGGCTTCTTCTATTTTCTTGGCTTTATGAATTTGTAAGAAGAGATCTTCAATCTTATCCCCATATTCTTCCAACTTCTTGGATAGTCTTTTGTTCTTTTTCCTTTCTATATTCAACTCTTCAAGTGCAGTGATCAACTCACCTTCTAGATCTACTTCAACCTCAAGGTTTTCATCACATACTTCAGAATTCACTCCTTCAACCTTTTCTAGTTCAATTTTCTCTTCCACAGGAACTGAAATTGACTGAGATGCCTTATTGGAGGAGGATCTATTCTTCTTACCCATTGCGTACTAATCCAAGATCAACCCTAGCTGATTTAGCCTGAAAAGGGAAACTGGCTCTGATACCAATTGTTAGTATCACAATGACACTGAGAGGGGGGGTGAATCAGTGTATCTCTTGTTACTTAAATCTTCAACTCTTAAAGCCAAAACAATGAAAACTTAAAACCAAATAAAGCAAATATAACAAGATAACATCACACAACATAAGATGTACCGAGGTTCACCGATTTGGCTACTCCTCAAAATGACTATTTGGACTCCCATCCAAATCCAGCCTTTGCAAAGCACCAACTTTACAATCAATTTACCAACACCCACTGGAAGGAGCATCAACCCCTGATTTACCAACACCAACTGGAAGGAGCACCAACCCTTGATTTACCAAAGACCAACTGGAAGGAGCACCAACCCCTAATGCCAAGCACCAACTTGGACTTCAATTTTGAAACTAGAAGATTGACATAAAAATGCCTTCACTTTTACAAGACCCTGACTGGTCTATTGCTTACCCAACATCTACCACAATTCACAAAACACACACACTTATCGCAAATAAAAAAAAATTCTCCAAGCAACACTCCTTTTATAACAATATTTTCTCTTTGTAACTCCTTTTGTAACTTCCATATTCTCACATGCCACCTATCAATTGTAACTCCTTTTTAAAAAACTTTTGAACTTCATATTCTCATATGATTGTCAATTGTAACTCCTTTATGTAACTCCTTTATGACACAATATTCTCATATGCCACTTGTCAATTGTAACTTCTTTATGTAACTCCTTTATGACACAATATTCTCCTATGCCACTTGTCAATTGTAACTCCCTTTTTATATTTTCAACCTAGTCCATATTTTCTACAGTCACTGCTGGTCACATCTTACTTTCAACTATTCAAATCTGGAGAAGACATTTCGTCAAACACTTCACGGCCAACTACAGTGCACCTTACTCAAACTCATACTTCTGGACCTCGGATTGGCATGGTTCAAAAAGCGAAGTTGCTCATCTTGATGAGCTAAACATGAATCCATAATCAGACTTCAATATTTATCAATTTACCGCTGTCA
This sequence comes from Wollemia nobilis, assembly GCA_028583015.1. NCBI lineage: Eukaryota > Viridiplantae > Streptophyta > Pinopsida > Araucariales > Araucariaceae > Wollemia > Wollemia nobilis. The sequence goes on along the minus strand of JAQPPZ010016892.1, from coordinate 2,156,257 downwards.
CATAAAACTGTCCAAAACTGAAAAAAATTCTCTAAAATTTTTTTGTTTCTCCTTCCATGACTGTTCGTTTTCTCCTTCCCTTGTGCATGCATGTGTTTTGGTTTCCAAAAAGGCTTTTCATTTCTATTTTGTGGCCCTTCGTTTCCTTTTCTCCACATGGGCATGCGTCCGCTTCTTTCCATGTGTAACGACCATCTTAGATGATTTCAAATCATTAAAGATTCCTTATGTAACGTTTTGTCTTATTCATTGAATTTTGTCCTTATGTGACAAATTACCTTATTCAATCTTCGATTTATTCCTTATAGGTCCACGTCACTATGCAGTCTTCGGCTTCACTATCCTGGTGTTCATCACTAATATCAGACGCACTGTCAACTACTCTATTCCTTTGGCAAAAATGCAACATGTCGCGATATCGCGACACTTTTGTTTCTCTCGCCTCGCCCTTTTTGAGTCACAAAAATGCTACATGTCGCGATATCGTGACACTTTTCCTTCTTGCTCTTCTCTTTGCTTTGGACTGCGAAAATGCTACATGTCGCGATATCGCGACACTTTTTCCTCCTTGCTCTTTCTCTTTGCTTTGGACCGCGAAAATGCAACATGTCGCGATATCGCGACACTTTTTTCTCCTTGCTTTTTCTCTTTGCTTTGGACTGCAAAAATGCAACATGTCACGATATCGCGACACTTTTTTCTCCTTGCATTTTCTCTTTGCTTTGGACCACAAAAATGCAACATGTCACGATATCGTGACACTTTTTTCTCCTTGCATTTTCTCTTTGCTTTGGATCGTGAAAATGCAACATGTCGTGATATCGCGACACTTTTTTCTCCTTGCATTTTCTCTTTGCTTTGGACCGTAAAAATGCAACATGTCGCGATATCGCGACACTTTTTTCTCCTTGCATTTTCTCTTCTCTTTGGACCGCGAAAATGCAACATGTCGCGATATCGCGACACTTTTTTCTCCTTGCATTTTCGCTTCTCTTTTGGCCGCGAAAATGCAACATGTCGCGATATCGCGACACTTTTTTCTCTTTGCGGTGTTTTGCTTTTTCTTTGATCTTTAGCATATGGGCCACTTCGGTCTTCTTGGAAAATATGCAAAAAGGTGGGTCCCCAATTTTGGGGTACGTTGTGGAGCAGCCACAACATGACGATTTTTTCAACTTTGCACAAACAACCTCGTAACAACTTCACCCAAACATCAAAAACATCCTCATAAGCATTTAACATCACTGTACATACTCTGAATAACCTCTGAACTCCTGTCCACTGCATCAACCGATCTATCTGACTGTGTTGACAACAATGACAATACTGTCGCTGCACCTTGCTCAACAATTATTGTTTTGAATAAAATCTGAGAAGTCTTTCATACTTTGTGTCAATTTTCTAATTCCTCCAATTTTTTCATCCAACTTGGTTATGGGTATTAAAATCTCCAATGATCATGAATTGGGTTTCTTGGTCTTTACTTCTCACAAAGGCTTCAATCCCACTCCAAACTACTAATATACCCGACTGAGTTGTAGGTCCATAGACATTGATAATGATGAAACGAATATCTACAAAGAAGCAAGTGACTAAAGAGGCTATCCAATGCCTAGTTTTATAAATGGTTACACAAGAGGTTCTAGAAGGATTTCAACAAGTTAGAATTCTCCTTGACGCTCCTTCATAATCCATAGCATCCCATTCACATCTTGTCCATACTGCATTCATAGTTTTCGAAACTTCTTTTTTCATTTTAATTTCCTATATACAAAGAATATCAAGTTTTTTACTTAAACATAGGTCCTTAATACACCTCTACTTTAAGGGGGTATTAGCACCCCTTATATTCCATGAGATGATAATCATGTCTCATTAGGGGATTTTGGCCTCGCCTATGTATTACCAATATAATTTTGTTGTTTGGTAAAGAGAAGTTCAACCAACTTAGTTTGTGTTCCTTTCTCCATGTTTGCTCTTGCTTCCCTAGATCTTGCTTGATAATTTGAGGGTTTTCCTCTTGTTGTGGCTGATCCACAACACACCCCAAATTTGGGGACCCATCTTTTTTGCATGCTTTCAAAGAAGATCTCAGTACCCCAGATGCTAAAAAATCAAGGAAAAAGCAAAAATTTCACAAAAGAGAAAAAGTGTTGCGATATCGCGACATGTCGCTCCGTCGCGGCCAAAAATGAAAAGTTGCCGCGATATCGCGACATGTCACTCCGTCGTTGCCAGAAATGAAAAGTTGTCACGATATCGCGACATGTCACTCCGTCGTTGCCAGAAATGAAAAGTTGTCATGATATCGCGACATGTCGCTCCATCGCAGCTAGAAATGAAAAGTTGTCGTGATATCGCGACATGTCTCTCCGTCATGGCCAAAAATGGAAAATTGTCACGATTTCGTGACATGTCGCGTTTTCACGGTTAAGAGCAGCAGAATGCATCATGAAGAGAGAATGTCGCGATATCGCGACATGTCATGAAATCACGATCGAAGGCAGCAAGAGAAGAGTCAATGCAAAAGTTGTCGCGATATCGCGACATGTCACCATTTTGTGACCTGAAGACGAGATGAAGGGCAAAGGAGAAAAAACGTCGTGATATCGCGACATGTCACGTTTTTGTGACCTGGAGCAGCTAAAGTGAACGGAATGAAAAAGTGTCACGATTTCGTGACAGAAAGCAGTGAGACAACCCGAAATGAAAAAGTGTCGCGATTTCGCGACAGGTTGCATCTGCACAGGCCAAAATAGAAAATTGTCACGATTTCACGACAAAAAACAACAAGGTGGTTTCGAAGAGAAAAATGTCGCGATTTCGCGACAGGAAGCAGCGAGGTGGTGTCGAGGAGAAAAAATGTCATGATTTCGCGACAGAAAACAGGAAGGTGGTGCCGAAGAGAAAAGTGTCACGATTTCGTGACAAAAAGCAGCAAAGTGGTATGGAACGGAGAAGCGTCACGATTTCACAACAGAAAGCCGCAAGACAGCTCCAAATGAAAAAGTGTCACTATTTCATGACAGAAAGCGGTGAGACAGTTGAAAGAGAAAAGTGTCACGATTTTGCGACAGAGAGCAGCCAAAGTGGTACGGAGAGAAAAAGTGTCACGATTTCACGACAGGAAGCAGTGAGATGATGCCGAATGAAAAAGTGTCACGATTTCGTGACATGTCACGTTTTCGTGGCTAAGTACAACAAAACACAGCAAAATGAAAAGGCGTCACGATTTCGCGACAGGTTGCATCCTCATAGCCCGAAACAGAAAAACGTCGCGATTTCACGACAAGGTTGCACCCACACGGCCCGATAGCATAAAAATGTCATGATTTCGCGACATGTCTCATTTTCATTGTGCATGAAGGCAGACAAGGTTGCGGGCATAAAAATGTCACGATTTCGCGACATGTCTCATTTTCGCGATGTAGGAGGATGAACGAGGTTGTTGACAAGAAAATGTCACGATTTCGCGACATGTCTCATTTTCACGATGCAAGTAGAAGAGCAAAGCTACATACATAGCATGTCGCGATATCGCGACATGCTATTTTTGGTCATGATTTACGAGGGCGATTATGGAACATGCAGGAGAAGCGCGAAACACGTGGCATAAAAGTGTAAGGGCTACAGAAGCGTTACAGTTCACAAAGAAGATCAAACGTTCGACATTCAAGAAGAAAGTAAAAGACGACGAAGCGATCTGGGAGATGAAGCGAAGCGTCACAGGGCAAAACAAAGAGCATTTCTAGAAAGTTTAAAAGCAGAAGCACAGGATAGGTACAAGGGTCGAAAAACCACTGCGGGCAGAGTTGCAGAGCCAAAGGCAATAAGCCATTCTGGGCCTGCTTTTGGAGTGTTTTTCTGCCACTTTGTCTAGATTTTTCCTTTACATTGGACTAGGTAGGAAATTGCTGTAAGCAGAGTTGCAGTGCTGAAGGCCAGAGGGCCATTCTGGGCCTGCTTTGAGGCTGTTTTCTTCCATAGACTGGGTTTGGGAAACCAGCAAGTTCTGCCATTGTAAAATGACATATTTTTAATGCAAAAGTGTTCAAAAATTTGCATCTTGTGGGCAAGAAAGAAGGAGATCTTCTGTGCATGCTATGGATTTAATGTTTATTCTTTCATTTTTCAGATTTCGGATTTATAGATAATGTTAAATGCCACTTTTGTGGGTTGCATTAGGCGAATATTTGAAATCTGAATTTTATTTCAAAACCCTAGGAATCAGCACTTAGCTTATCGGGATTGTGCATGTTTTGCAGGTCCAATAGGTTAGGTTGCATGCATGGAAACCTCACATCTTCGGTTTTGTTGGAACAGGATAGCATCAAACTGAATGCAATTTCAATTTCATTTTTTTTTTGCATTTTATTTTCTTTTTTCTGCACTTTATTTTTCAGAAGTTCCAACTTTATTTTAATTCTCAGGCATTAAAATAAAATAAAAAATTAAAAAACTTCAAAATCCATAAATAATTCCATCATTTATGGCATTTCATCAATTTCCACTTTGAAGTTACAACATGGTCATATAGGGACCAAATCACATTTGCTTTATTAGGGTTCAATGAACAATCATTAAAGTTTCACAGTAAAATAAACCAACATTGCCCCTTGTTTTCAGTTACTTGCAACCACTAAGGTGTTCCAAGCATTTTAATTGAATATCTTCATTTGAGATTATTAATACACAGATGTAAAATGCTAACATAGCAGGAACCTTGGAGAAGTTACTTGTTTAATTTCTTTGCAAGCAGAGGATTTAGAACCCAAATCCTATCGGAGAGTGTGTTTTCACAATCGGGTGAAAATACCACTCAACATATTGGCGCTAGAAGGAGGGTTGGATGGGTTTATTTTAGTGAGATTTAAAATTTTTGTATATTTCATGCCCTACTGATTGTTATCTTTAGTCTTCTAACACCACTCAATAGATTGGCGCTAGAAGGAGGGCATGAAATGGTTTATTTCATTATGATTTTAAATGCTTAGAATTGCTTAAGAGCTTTGCAACACATTTTGATTGTTCATACAAAAATAAAGTGATTTGATTTAATTTTGAAAATTTTGGTCTTGACTAATGAAGTGTTGTTTCCATACAATTACTTTTCATTTGATTTTAATGAATACATCTCTTAGTTGATGCTAACTTGATTTTGTTTATACATTGCAGGTTGAATATTCAACAGATTTGGTTCTAAAGTTACATTTTAAGTTTCACTAATGGCAACACTTGAGGAGCAAATGGTATCCCTGAGAGCTGAAATAGTGTCTCTAAGAGAGAGAATGGTATCTATGATGGAGGACCATTATAAGGGTTTGTCTATACACGTGATACCCTATCAAATTCCTACAATGTTATTGGATTTTTTACGGTGTTTTAATCAAGAGGTGCCACTAGGATACTTGCAAAAACTGCATGTCTACAAGGATACATTATGTCAATTCCAGGTGTTCTATGAGGAGGTAGCTTGTAAGTTATTTGCATACATTTTGGATGATAAACCATTCTTTTGGTACAGCCAACTACCCATGGAGGTTAGGACTTCTTGGATACAACTAGAAGCAGCCTATCTTTACCATTTTGGTAATCAGGTTGACTTAGAAATCCTGAAAAATCAGTTTACCTCCATATGTAAGGAGCCTAATGAATCCTTGAGTCAATTCAATGGAAGATTTCATGAGTTGCACTCCCAAATGTGGGAAAATTTTAACACATTAGAAGAGGAAGCCATGGAAGTATACCTAGGAGCCATACACCCCACACTTGCTTCACTCATTGAGGAAAAAATGGGTGGCTTGTCTCTAGAGAAAATCCATGAGATCTTAGAAGAGATAGAACGACAAGGTCTTGAAGAAGAAAAGGCACAACATGTTCACATGAGAGATTGTCCTTCTAAAGATATTGATGCCAACCTACACCAACCATCAAATATAGCACCCTCCACTCCAATGATATCTAAGGTAAATGATCAAGGGGATGAATTTGAATATCCAAATCTTACAACCACCTTAGATGTAGTCCACGAGGAGGTGCAAATTGCTAAGCCAACATCCGCTAGTGAGGATTATGCAGAAATGATCTCATTCATAGAGATACACGATTATTCGGATGAAGGGGTTCTAAATTCAACAATGTTTGAAATATGTGATAGGATGGAACCCACCATAGAATTGAATGAAGTGGTTGAAAGTGAAATTGGGAGAAAACCAATAAATGAATTTGAAGACATGATAGAGTTTCACCACTTGTTCTTGGAAGATACTATTGATGAGATGTGTAAAATTAAAGATCAAGAAATTCTTCACCCTCCAAATTATGATAAAATTGAATCATGGGTTACTAATTTGGATTATGATGGCCTTATAAATTTGAATTCAAGAAATGACCCACTTTTGGAAATAATTGAACCATCTAAGGAAGGTGAAGATGAATTTGATGAGAAACACATTGATGAATTGGAAGATGTTGAAGAAGTAGTTGAACGCCACCACTTGATTTTGAAAGATGATTATTATGATGCTTGGAAGAAGTGGGAAGACTACACTCTCTCCAAAACTACTAATGAAACTTGTGTGCCAATTGATATACAGGACAACATAATCGCCTACTCAAAGGAAGACTTTACAACTCTTGTACAATTTGAGGATGTTTTGGAAGAGGGTTTCAAATCTCATCAAATTTTGGAAGATTATAATGATCCTATTGCCAAGGACAAAGAAGAAAAAGAATTTATGAATGAATCAAAAGATCATGCCACTAACATCATGGAATTTCATTCCATGGATTTGGATGACGATTTTTATAATGGTTGGGGGAGATATGATAATGCATTCTTTTCTCACATCCCCATAGATGAAACTCATATTTCACTTGATATGCAGGATGTTGAAACTTCTACCTCACATGAAGAGATACCATGGATAGTGAACAAAGAATTAGAACCAAATGACAAAGAGATTGATCAATTGGAAGCAACTCGAATGAAGGATCATCAAGACAGATTACTTGACATACACTTTGACCAAAAACATTTGAGGGTTGAAAAGGATGGGCATGTTTTCAATTGGGTGCCCAATTTTGGTATGTTTAATGAACAAGTAATCAATGAAGAATATGAAGACCATGAGGTAAAAGAGGGAATTGCAAATCCCCATCAAATTTTGGTAAATAAAAATGTTCAAAAGTTAGAATCTAACCTTTTGTGTTCAAGCATCCAAGATTTGGGTGAAAATTTGCATGACCATGTTTTGAATTTGAATGATGTTTATGGTGAAATGTCATTAAAGGTGAATGAAAAACAAGGTATGATTTCTAATCACACCTTTGATAACATTGTTTTAATGAATGGAAAAGAAGTTGATGCACTTGAATTGTTAAATAAAATTCATCAACAATTACTAATTGAATCTAGGGTAAAAACTTTTAATGATCCTAATTTAGTAAATATCCTAGATGCTTGCAAATTGTTGCACAAATTTGATTGGCCTACAAATTTGGAAAATGATTTGGCTTTAAAATTTGTAGAAATAGGCTCCTACTTACAAAATTGCATATTTGAAAAAGATAGCCTAGTTCTAAATCAAGGAGGATATGAAATTTACATTTTAAAGAATAGACATGATAAAATTGAAAATCAATCATTGTCTAATCAATTTGAAAATTTGAATCTCACCTATGAGAGTACTAATGGAATTAAATCTAATTGGTGGGGTGAGAGAGGAAAGTTGAAGTGGGTTGCATTGTTTGGTCTAGTCTTGTTTGTGTTGGATTCCCACAACATTTGGCATGCATATCATGTTATATTTTTGTTGAAATGTTCTAATCATGTTTGGGATCCAGGAAAGTGATAATCCAAGCTTTGCATCATCTTGTATTATATTGTACATTTGTATATAGGTTTTGATTTTTTTGTTTTGGTTTGTGTTTTCAAGTTTCATTTTGGGATTGCTTTTTGGGTTTGGATTTAAGTTTTGTGTGTTGGTCCTCTGGACATGTTTGGTTTGTCTATAAAAAAAAAAAAAATTGAGATGTCAACTTATGCCTAAGACTAGGAGAATATGAAACATTGGAATTGTGTTGTAGAAGCTCCACAAGTAACACAAACATTTTAAGTAATATCGTTTGAATCTTGTGATGCATGAAGTTGTCAGTTTTACACATTATGGTAAAGAAGATGATATATTCCATCCACATTCCAAAAGAAGTAGTGCATTCATATCTCATGTCACATTCCACATTGCATATACATGTCATCTCAGTTACATTTTCATTTCATGTGCAATCATTGAGAAGGTGTCGAATCCTCTTAGGGTTATTACATAACATATAAAAACATAAAAAATCCTAAGGTTGGGAACTGATGCCCAAACTATCTTGAACCAAGCACATTCCATGCACATTAAAAAGAATCTTGAGCAAAATGGTCAAAACCATACTTGGATGAAAAGGTAAGGTGAAAAGAATATTTCATGTCTGTCCTATCATGCAACATAATCCTTAAAACAGTGGTTTTTACCACTCCCATAAAGCTTAAAGTCTAAAACCAGAGTAGTAAGGATAGGGTTAAATCCTCATCGAACTTAGGTTGAGGATCCAATTCCCCAAAGCTCTGATTTGACCCACATGGAGTAGTAAGGATAGGGCATAATTCTCATCTCGCCTAGGTTGAGAATCTGATTCCCCAAAGCTCCATATTTCCCATTTCATCATAAATCTTGGATTGGAAGGATCGTACTACATGTCCTCTGCAAAGGATGGGTAGTCATCCCCAAGGTCCAAGAAATAAAATTAATATTTCCCATTTTCATCTAAATCTTGGATTGGAAGGATCGTACTACATGTCCCTAGCCAGGATGGGTAGTCATCCCCAAGGTCCAAGAGATAAAAGATAATATTTTCCATTTCATCTTAATATTGGATTGGAGGGATCGTACTACATGTCCCTAGCAAGGATGGGTAGTCATCCCAAAGGTCCAAAGAAAAAAAAGAAGAGAATGAATGAAGCCAAGTCATGGATTATGGGGTTAAGTATGCTCATGCGTGGCAACATGTCTTGTCTAAAAGCAAGACCACTGATTGCTCATATGGATAGACTAGCCTGACCATTTCATCCATAACAGGTTAAATCATTTTGTTCAAGATGAGGTAATGAACTCCAAATCAGAATAGTAAGGATAGGGTTAAATTCCCATCTCGCTTAGGTTGGGAATCCTATTCCCCAAAGTTCTGATTTCACTTACACTTGCACATGGGTTCAAGATGGTAGTGACACATAACCAACTTTGGGATCTAATAAATTAATTTAGTAGACATATATTTGGTCCTAAGAGGGTTTGACAGCTTTAATATGTTTGTCCATGATATTAGAAGGTTTGAGCCTTTATAAAGCAGGTTGTTATATCTCTAGCATCTTCATCATACATCAAATCCTGCACAAATCATTCATAGCCTTGCATACAAATCATAAGTGAAACTGACAATGGAATGTTGATCAAGTTCAAGTGATAGGGAATGAAAACACATTGCACACACCGAGTTGATACTTAATGATTCTGATGTTTCATGTATTTCTGATCTATCGGTATTTGTTTATCTTTTATGTGCTGACACCTGTATCTAAGCTTGTATATTTTAGGTTGGGTTCTCACCAAAATGCTCAGGAGCATTTGACAACAGAGTCGCCATTTGTTGTGGCTGATCCACAACACACCCCAAAATTGGGGACCCACCTTTTTTGCATGCTTTCAAAGAAGATCTCAGTAGCCCAGATGCTAAAAAATCAAGGAAAAAGCAAAAATTTCACAAAAGAGAAAAAGTGTCGCGATATCACGACATGTTGCTCCGTCGCGGCCAGAAATGAAAAGTTGTCGCGATATCGCGACATGTTGCTCCGTCGCGACGGAAATGAAAAGTTGTCACGATATCGCGACATGTCGCTTCGTCACGGCCAAAAATGAAAAGTTGTCGCGATATCGCGACATGTACTCCGTTGCGGCTAGAAATGAAAAGGTGTCATGATATCACGACATGTTGCTCCGTCGTGGCCAAGAATGGAAAATTGTCACGATTTCGCGACATGTCACGTTTTCGTAGTTAAGAGCAGCAGAATGCATCATGAAGAGAAAATGTCACGATATCGCGACATGTCATGAAATCATGGTCGAAGGCAGCAAGAGAAGAGTCAATGAAAATTGTCGTGATATCACGACATGTCATGATTTCGCGACACGAAGACGAGATGAAGCGCAAAGGAAAAAATGTCAGATATCGTGACATGTCATTTAGCAACTAAAGTGACGAATGAAAAAGTGTCACGATTTCGGACAAAAAGCAGAGAATGAATGAAAAAGTGTCACGATTTCGTGAAGTTGCATCAAAAATAGAAAATTGGATTTCAAAACAGTTCCAAAGAGAAAAATGTCATGATTTCACGACAGGAAGCAGCAAGGTGGTGCCGAGGAGAAAAGTGTCATGATTTCATGACAGAAAGTAGCAAGGTGGTGCCAAGAGAAAAGTGTCACGATTTCGTGATAGAAAGTAGCAAAGTGGTATGAAAGAGAAGCGTCATGATTTCATGACAGAAATCTCCAAATGAAAAAGTGTCACGATTTCATGATAGAAAGAAAGAGAAAAGTGATCACGATTTCGTGACGAGAAACAAGAGTGGTACGAAAGAGAAAAGTGTCATGATTTCACGAAGAAAGCAATGAGATGGTGCAGAAGAGAAAAGTGTCACGATTTCGTGACATGTCGTTTTTCGGCGAGTGCAACAAAACACAACAAAATGAAATCATCACTCCCAAAAGAAAAACATCACGATTTCATGACAGGTTGCACCCACACGGCCCGATAGCATAAAAATGTCATGATTTCGTGACATGTCTCATTTTCATTGCATGAAGGCAGACAAGGTTGGCAAAGAAAATGTCACGATTTCACATGTCTTATTTTCGCGATGTAGGAGGATGAACGAGGCTATTGATAGGAAAATGTCGCGATATCGCGACATGTCTCATTTTCACGATGCAAGTAGAAGAGCTAAGTTGCATACATAAAAACATCGTGATATCGCGACATGCTATTTTTGGTCACGATTTACAAGGGCAGTTATGAAACATGCAGAGAAGCACGAAACACGTGGCATAAAAGTGTAAGGGCTACAAAAGCGTTACAGTTCACAGAGAAGATCAAACGTTTGACATCTGAGCAGAAAGTAAAAGACGACGAAGCGATCTAGGAGATGAAGCGAAGCGTCACAGGGCGAAACAGAGAGCATTGCCAGAAAGTTTAAAAGCAGAGGCATAGATTGGTACAAGGGTCGAAAAACCACTACGGGCAGAGTTGCAGAGCCAAAGGCAATAAGCCATTCTGGGCCTGCTTTTGGAGTGTTTTTTTCTGCCACTTTGTCTGGATTTTTCCTTTACATTGGACTAGGTAGGAAATTGTTGTAAGCAGAGTTGCAGTGCTGAAGGCCAGAGGGCCATTCTGGGCCTGCTTTGAGGTTGTTTTCTTCCATAGACTGGGTTTGGGAAACCAGCAAGTTCTGCCATTGTAAAATGACATATTTTTAATGCAGAAGTGTTCAAAAATTTGCATCTTGTGGGCAAGAAAGAAGGAGATCTTCTATGCATGCTATGGATTTAATGTTTATTCTTTCATTTTTTAGATTTTGGATTTATAGATAATGTTAAATGCCACTTTTGTGGGTTGCATTAGGCGAATATTTGAAATCTGAATTTTATTTCAAAACCCTAGGAATCAACACTTAGCTTATCAGGATTGTGCATGTTTTGCAGGTCCAATAGGTTAGGTTGCATGCATGGAAACCTCACATCTTCGGTTTTGTTGGAACAAGATAGCATCAAACTGAATGCAATTTCAATTTCATTTTTCTTTTGCATTTTATTTTCTTTTTTCTGCACTTTATTTTTCAGAAGTTCCAACTTTATTTTAATTCTGGCATTAAAATAAAATAAAAATTAAAAAACTTCAAAATCCATAAATAATTCCATCATTTATGGCATTTCATCAATTTCCATTTTGAAGTTACAGCATGGTCATATAGGGACCAAATCACATTTGCTTTATTAGGGTTCAATGAACAATCATTAAAGTTTCACAGTAAAATAAACCAACATTGCCCCTTGTTTTCAGTTACTTGCAACCACTAAGGTGTTCCAAGCATTTTAATTGAATATCTTCATTTGAGATCATTAATACACAGATGCAAAATGCTAACATAGCGGAACCTTGGAGAAGTTACTTGTTTAATTTCTTTGCAAGAGAGGATTTAGAACCCAAATCCTATCGGAGAGTGTGTTTTCACAATTGGGTGAAAATACCACTCAACACCTATTTTTGCCTTGCCTATATCAGGAGTAGGTCTTATTCTCGTATTCCTTAATATTTTTTCACAATTTTATTTTTCATCATATTTATCCTCTCTTGGCTTTATTATAGAAGCTTTTGAATTGTCCAGCTCACTTTCTAGTATTTCCTTATTAACGACAAAGGTTATTAACTTCTAAAACTACATTTTCTTTACCAATTTTTTCCTTATGAATGGTGCATGGAACTTCAAGAGAGTCTTCAAAATTTTATGAGACACATTCCTTAGGTTCATCGATAATGTTCTTCCTTAATTCAGGATCAAACTGAATAGACGATTCCTTGTTAATATGTTGAAATTGTTGTACTGTGTCCTCTAAGTTTTGATCTACTTTTGCTTCATAGACTAAAGCCTCAAAAGAGTTGGTATTTCTTCAAATATCCTTCCTTATTGGTCTCCACTGTTTATTTTCTATTATTTTTCTAGAACTATTTTTTTGAAGTTGAAAACCATCTTCATCCATAACCATTTGTAATTTCCTCTTACGATTTTCTACATATTATTTTGTTGGGCTCTTCTTAGGGCATGATCTCTCAATATGCCCCACCTCATGAAATCTTCTAGATTTAAATGATATGTTTTCATAATATATATTTTGGATCCACATATTATCCCCATACTTAAGAATGATTAATTCTAGTAAATATTTACTTATATCAATCATGACCAATATTCAAGAATAAATATCCAAGAATCCATCTTTCGTTGTATCTGAAATCTCAAATATTTCTCCTAGAGTGTTGCCTATTGCTTTGAAGGTATCTATTTCCCAAAATTCAATAGGTAACCCAAACTGGTACTAGGGATAGATTTACATTTCCAGGTGAAACGCCTTCATACCAGTGGGTAAGGAAGAACCTTGCTCTTCCCATAAACCAAGGACCTCCTTTTAAATATTTTTCTCTATCTTTCGTATAACAAAAAATGGCCAGGAAGAAACCTTTGGGAATAAACGATAGAATCACTCCTAGATACTTCTAACTCCTATCAATTCATTTTCTCAACGTTGAAGCCTCTAGCCATTACCCATTAAATTTACCAAAAATTGCCCTATCTTGGAGCAATGAGGATATCTCTGAGGTGTGCTCACAAACCTCTACCACTAGAGATGATTCTAAGGATTTAACTATTAATCGATCCATAGAAAGGAAAGTAAAACTTAAAACCTATTGAAATTTATCTAAATGACCTATAACAAATGCAATATTTGATAACAACTTTATAAATTTTCATGCACCATTTCTAAGATAAAGAAAGGGAAAAAAACTTAGTCGAGATTTTTTTTGTCCAAATAGAATGTCTTGCCTCATTGAAGTCCTAGTCCTTCATTGCTCTTTTCATCATTTGAACCCTAGCTGACAAATATTTACAATTTTGTTTTCCATGACTTGAAAATTTGTCACTGTCCTTGTTCCGAATGGTTGACTTCACAAGATCATATCTCTCTCAATATTGTTTAGTCAATATTTTCCTCTAAGAGTTAAAGTTATATCATTGATGGTTTTTACTAATAACAATGATTTCGTACAACTATACATTTTAACTTAATTTTTCTCATTTTGCTCATACAACGTATCATTTTTCCTCTCTGAAGGCGACCCACATAGTTTATTTCCTAATTCAACATTTTTAACATATTATATATTGAACTTATTAGGACTCCTAATTCTTTTACTCTCATGTTCTTTTTAGTTGGATATTTTAGCTTTAGTTGTCTCATATTCTTTGATATTACGTAAATATGAGGATTTCTACTCCCCACCAAGTAATAAGTATTTAGTCAAATTTTTTACTACATATAGTATTCTAGGTCTTTTGATGAACATCCCATTCCTCAATGCATCAAAGATAATTAAACATGTTACTATTATGCAAAGTAAGAAATATAAATTGTCCATCTTACTTGGCTAAGGCTATTTTTAATCCTTCAAATATACTTCATCAATCTAGTTAGTGTTCTTATCCTTAGTTGTTGTGCTTCCTATCTCATTTAAAAATTGTTTCATACTCAAATCACTTTAAAATAAAAAAAATTCCCTTCTTTTTCTCCTTTTTTAATTTTTATATAAAAGTGCATTAATGGTTCTATATTAAAGGTAACAATTTTGTTTTTGAAGATGTTATTCTAATCCAATATGCAATGATTTTGTCTTTAGAATATGTCATGCCCTCAATAGGGTATTCCTCTCTCTTGTTGGTCTATCCCTTTACATGTCTCCCACTAACTTGACAAATATTTGGATGTTTTTGCATATCTATTTGTTTTCCACTTCTATATATACCTTTGGATTTGTTGTATTATGGGTCCCTCTTCTTCCAAGCTTTCATAACATCACATTGTCAAAATCACAATTTTTTTAGGTCCACTTGCCACTCTTTATCCTATTGTTAATCTATCAATTCATGTCTTTGTAATTTTTAGCTTTGGGTTTCATATATTTACAAGGGATCAACTACAATAGTCCTCCCCATTCTTGATAGCTAGCCTTGCAATCCCACACCCCCTTTACCCAATCTCCATGCCCACTACATGGTTAGGCTATTTTTTATGTTCCAAATTCAACTAAGGAGTTTAATAATCACATTTTATTTGGGCTATTTATTTTTAATGTTCTGAGTGCACCATCACCTTCATTGCACAATGTATCCCCACTGGGGATTGTAATTTTATTTCTTTTATTTTTCTTTTTTCATATTTAGATGAACTACTTTGTATATTTTCTTTCAAATGCATATTAAACCAATTCATTCATGTATCTAGTTGCATATTAAAGTAACTTTTATTTTTAGTATTTGCATGTAAGGAGCTTATCTTATCTTATTCATGTTTCATTAAAATGTTTCTCTTTTTAGTTACACAAAGAATCATGTAAGTTTGTATGCTTTATTTAATTATTATAGCAACAATTGACACATTTTATACAAATGATATATTATCTTTAATTTTCTTTGTACAAATTAGGTTGTTTTGAGTAGGCTACTAGTTTTAACTCTACAATTTATAACTTGCAAATACCTAAAACTTCTCTCCAATTTCTAGTCTGAAGGTTTACTTTGGTATGCACCTAATTTAAAAAATTTATTACAACCAAGAGAAATTATAGAAAGTAAATAATTTTGACATTCTACAATTAATTTTTTTACCAACCTAAATTTTATATTTTACACCCAGGTGTTGTAGATGAGTTGGAGAGGAGAGGGAAATCCTCCAAGAGAGGTCTATGGTTTGAATCTCCACCCTACCAAAAAGTTGAATTGGGTACCCAAAATCCAATTGATAATGTTGGTGTGGGCAGGGTCGGGCATGACTCCCGAGTGACTTTGATGGTGTAGAACCCCCTGGTTGTGGTCTCTCAGACCAAGGTGGCCCCGCAAGGGGTTTTTTTCTTAAATAAATATATATATATATATATATATATATATATATATATATATATATATATATATATATATATATATATATATATATATATATATATTTTACTTCTTTTTAAAACTTCCATTAGTTTAGAAAAATATGTTTCACTTTTATGCTCTTATAGGTTTCCCCTTCTCTTGTTTATTTGTTTATTTCTATTTAGATTTATTTTAGCTTCATCTATTTCTTCTCATCGACTCATGGTAGCATACATCACTTTAGACATTAAAAGGTAAAATCAAATAAGGTTCTTCAAATGAATGCCCATACATGAATTTAACCTTTACCATTTGTTACCAAACCCAAATATAAAGTTCATTGCTTTGGGTGTTCCTTGTCCTACCCACCTAAGTATATCCTATATATTAAAGGGGGATAGATGTACTCAAGACATTAAAAAGTATACTGACACGGGTTTTCCTCTTTTCTATCACCTCATTCTTTTAATCTTCCCATTTTTATTTTATTCTTTAAAACTTTGGTAAGCGTTTGATGCTTTACATTAAGTTATTGTCTAACATGTAGTTGTAGCTAATGATGCTTTTTAGAGTACTAATAAATCAATGTGCATATTATAGCTAAGAATTAGGATTAGATTTTTTCCTTTCTTTCATTATATAAAAAGGATCTAATGTTACCTTAGAGCATGCAAAAGTTCCATTGGGATCGTCTATTATGTGACTAAACATGAAACCACTCGTCTAAGGTAATGGGAAACCTTATAAAAAGTGTTTCACATAGTGGATTGCAAATGTGTTGACTTAATAACATTTTCAAACTAATGATGAGATACTTATTTTATTTTATTTTTAATTTATATGTGGCTTCTATTAAGGGTCGCTCCCATAAAAATACCAAAACGTTACATTTGTTGTTATGTCAAATAAACCATAGCCAACATGACTTTTTATCACAATTTTGTTCATTTCTTTTTTATTTAATATATTTTTCAACTTCCTCGAAGTTTTATGTTTCCACAATCTTCTCCTTGACATCATTTTGTTTAAGATATAAATCTCACTTGGCTAGTTGCCTTCTAAAAATTTCACCAAGATGAAGATCAACACCGCACTTGGCTAAATTATCTGCTTTTTAATTTTATTCTCTATAAATATGCTTACACTTCTAAGAGATTACCTCTAGTAATAGGTGATAAAAATCAATACTAATATGATTTTTTATTCAGTCTCCACATCCATTTTTTATAGCATTAATGATAATTTGTGAATCTCCCTCAATTGAAATATATTTCCATCCTTTTTCTATTGCAATTTTAATCCTTGTATGAAATACCCTAGCCTTTACATAGTTTTTAGTTGAAGTTCCATATGATTATGAGTAAGTGAGGAAAATTTTGCCTTCACTATTTATAAAAACACCACCTCCACTAGATTTTCCCATATTTCCTTTAGAAGCACCATCAAAATTAATTTTGATAAACACAATTTCTAGACATTTCCATTTTACCATTGATCAAAGTAGATCCTTTTTTTTAATTCCATTATCATAGATGATTCTTCCATATATGTTCAAATACTATAGCCAAGTTATTAGCACCTCTTTTTCTATACTTAAGACTTACCATGATGAGCACCATATTTGTAGACATTCTACAATAGAGGCAATAATATGGTTCCAGACTTGGGCAAGATTTTGATATTTATTCTTTTAAATTCTATTATTCCTTTCAAGTCATAAATTCAAAAAAATAATGGCAAAGACAATCCTCCATAGAATATATAATGCTTTAGCTTTGAAATAATTGATCTGACATTACATCAACTCTTTCAATGTTGATGGAGCTACCCAACATATATATATTTTTTAAAGTAACCCCAAATTTTGTGAGCAAAGGGACAATGAAGAAGTAAATGGTTTGATGTTTCTAAATTCTTCTCATGCAAGGCACATCTAAAAGGACCATAATATCATATTCTTTGTAGACTCTATCCTATAAGAATATTTACTTTGAACTGCTAACCAAAGGAATGTTGAGGCCTTAGGAAAATTCTTTAATAACCAAACATTCTTCCAAGGAAAATCTTTGGGAGAAGGAAATTTTGATTTCTTTAAATCCTCATATCTCAACTTGATCGAGTATCCACCATCCTTTGATAAATTCCAAACCAACTCATCCTTTCATGTAAAAATTGGCAAATAAAACTCTTGAAGCATCTTTTGAAATTTCATTTGCAATTTTTTTGTGTTCCTCTCCTTCAAATAAGTTATTAAAAGAAATCCATTATCTCGAGTTGTTGCTCATATTAATATATTCTTTGATCTTTGGACCTTTACATGCTAGGCATGCTTGAGCCAATGGTTTCCATTTTGAGTCAAAGATAAAAGGATAAGGCTTCAACCAAGCATCAGATCAAAAATTTTCATAACTCCCCTCGTTTATTGACCATCTAATATGTTTCTTTATCAATTGGAAACTATTTGATGTGAAATTCCCTATTGACAATCCTTTGGGTAGGGTTCTATTCCTAATTTTTTTTTTTTTTTATATGTTGGATAACAAGGGGTTGTACTCGGGTCCCCCACCCTTGAAAAATCACAACTCTCTTCTTTAGAGCTTAAGAGTTTACAAACAAATTCAATTCTCATCTCAATTGAGTTGTTATAGCTAGAAACCTACATCATTTTACATAAAATGTTTGAATTCTTGATTTTCATTTTTTGGATCTTTTCAAATTTTTGTGTGAATACAAATATTCCAGAATTTAGCATCCTTCTTGACATTTTTCTATAGCCTTCACAATACCAAAACTTCACCTCTACTATCTTTGCATTGCATCCTAGTAGAGTAATATTTCCAAAACATCACACTATCATAGTTTGTCTAACTAGATTTGGATTGCTAGTTCCTTCCTAAAGCACAAGTGCAACCACAAAAATTATAATAAATAGTTTATATGAAAGCACATTAATGTTATAAAATAAAGTAGATATTACCAATGAAAAATATTAAAGTAAATCTTAATCATTATTTGAATCAGGCAATCAACATTTTCTTGTCAACTTCAGCTAAACTTACTACTTCCTCTAACCATGGAAAAGAAAATTTAACTTCACGATCCTCAATTAAAACCCCTCTATTGGCTAGCCTATCTACACATTTGTTTCCTTCCCTTAATGTATGTGTAAACTTAATTTCTTCAAACTCTATAGCAAGATCTTGAATTTCTACAATTATCTCTTGTATGTTCCATGGAGCCTTTGCTTTCCTCAAAATTATATTTATTACTATGAGTGAATCACCTTCCATCCATACTTTGTTCTATTTCATTTGTTTGCATATTTTTAACCCTTCTAAAGTTGCCCAAGTTTCAACTTCATTATTTGTCTTAAATCCACTATTGAAAGCGTAATGAGACAAAATCTCTCCTCTATTATTTCTAATTATTCCTCCTCCTCTTCCTAGTCCTGGATTTCCTTTAGATGCTCCATCAAAATTCAATTTGACCAACTCCACATTTGGTGGTTTCCACTTTATATTATTTGCCTTCTTTTTGTTTCTCCTATACCCAACATCATAATTACATTTGATGACTTGACTCCATCTATCAAGGCTCTTTGCTTCTAGATTAGGGATTGGGTGAGTTGATAGGGTTGGTTTAGACTCCTCTATGGCTAAAAAAATCTTCCTTTTCATTACCTCTAAACTGCTTTTCTTTCCTTTAAATATTCTTCTATTCCTTTCTAGCCATATAGTCCAAAGTATTGTATCTTTTGATATATCCCAGATTGTCTATAAAGCCTCACTTTTAAAAGTGCTATGCCATTGCTTTAACCATTCTTCAATTCTATCATTCATCACCATGCATTTACCAAACATATTAAGAATCCATTTCCATAGTTTCCAGACTATTGAGCAGTGTCCCAAGATATGGTCTATACTCTCCTCATTTTTACAAAGAACACATTGTGAGGGGCCATGAAAACCCCTTTTCATAAGGTTATCCCAGGATAAAATTCTTCTATGACCTACTAACCAAAAAAACATTTTGACTTTAGGAATGCTTGGGCTATCCCAAATATCTCTCCATATTCTTGTGATATTCCTATTTTGTTGGTGCTTTACATTATATCCACTTCTTGTTGTGTATTCTCTTGAGCTATTCAACTCCCAAATCAACTTATCCTTGGCTCCCCTCAAAATAATCATTGTTGTTATCTTTCTACTCAATTGCCTCCTAGCATCAATGTCTTGTATACTTGTAAAAAATATTCTTTCCATTTGTATCTTCCTTCTTGATCCTTGTACAAAATGTTTGAAACCCTATCACCATATTTGTCTTGAAGTAATCTCATCCATGGTTTCAAAATTGTATCTAAATTGAGTGGTTTTTTATCACACCAAGTATCCATCCAAATAGAATTTTTTTCTCCAGTTCCCACCACCCATCTTAAACCTTTAATCACTAGATCAATTGATTTTTTTAAATCGTTCCATAGTGCAAAACCATTTGGTAGAGAGAATGCAATAAATATTAAGCTTGGGTCATTGGGCTCAACATACTTAGAAGAATTCTTTCCCATTGTCTTTGACTCTCTTTGTACAATCTCCAAATTACTTTTCCCCTAAGAGCTAAGTTTGCATCCGTAAGAACTCTTAAACCAAGACCTCCCCTAGTTTTATCATCACACAACTTGATCCATTTCACCAAAGGAAATTTCCTTTTATCATGTAATCCTGACCACAAAAATGACCACATAATATAGATTAAACTTTTTTCTATCAATTTTGGCATAGTATACAAGAACATATAATATGTTGGAATGGCTTTTAAGACTAATTTAATTAGCTATACTCTTCTTGCTAATGATAACCATCTACCTTTCCATGCCGATAGTTTATTTTTAACTTTACTTATAACTGGATTCCATAATTCTATCCTCATTCTCCCCTCAAATAAGGGTATCCCTATATAAGTTGTTGGTAAATTTACCTCCTCCATTTGAAGTAACTTGCATATCTCTACTTTGATTCTATTTGGGGTGTTTAGGAAGTAAATTTTGGATTTTGTTCTATTAACTTTTTGCCTTGATGCTCTTTCATATTCCTTTAATAAGTTATTCAAAGCTTTGACCTCGTTTATTCTTGCCCTCCTAAAAAGGGTTGTATCATCTACAAACTATTGATGGGTGATGTTGTCGATATTACTAGCCTTAATTCCACTTATAAGCCCATATTTATTAGCCTTCTTCAAGTTCCCACCCAAAATCTCTATCGTAATAATGAAAAAATATGGTCCTAAACAATTTCATTGCATAAAGAGAACCTCACTACACCAAAAAGTGTCTTTAAGGGCAGTTTTTAACTGCCCTTAAAGACCTTTAAGGGTGGTTATTCATTCACCATCTATGAGGGCACTGTAAAAATTCTACATCATACGACGACGTTTAAAAACTACCCTCTTAGGGGTCTAAGAGGACGATTTTTTTTTTTTGGTAATTATTTTAATAGATTAACAGTGGGTTTTTATAGAGGATCCCAAAACCTTATGTACAAAATCAGCCTGGCTGGAATGTGCATCATGCCTTGTGGCTGGAGGAATAAACTTGATGACGAAACCAAAAGCTGCTAATTGCCCGAAGGCTATAAGTAGGGCCCTTATGTCCGAATATCCTGGAAACAAACCACATTTTACCAAGGAAAACAAAAATACTAGTTGGAGAAATTTGACCATCGAAAGCAAAAACAGCCAAACCAAACGAATGACCTTCTGAAGCGAGGAGAACATCATGAGAGGATATCCGCATTGGCCAAACTCACCACCTCAGACGGGAAGCATGAGCGCCACACAACAGGACACGTGGTCACAAGCCCTTTGTTGGCCATGTGGTCGGCCACGCGATTTCCTTCCCTGAAAATATGGCATGCCTTCCACCTGTCACGTTGAGAGAGGAGCATCCTAGCCTCAAGAATGATGTTGTAGACCCTCCAAGACGGGTCTTTAGAGCCTAGGAGATAGTTGACTATATTGAGCGAATCACCTTCGACTATCAAAGGCCGAGGATCCTCGGAGAGGATCTGGATACCTTTCAAAACACTTCTGGCTTCAGCATAGTGATTAGTCTGGGCACCCAAATCTTCACAATAAGCCAGCACGAGATTCCCGTTATGATCTCTAACCACACCACCAGAACCAGCAGGGCCAGGATTGCCTTTGGCCGCACCGTCAAAGTTTAATTTAATCCAGCCCACAGGGGGCTTGGTCCAAATAACATCCCCACGCTGAGACTTAGAAACACCATCAAGAATAGGGAAAAGGCCCAAACTTTGGAAGATCGCTGCTTCGCCAGGAAGGCGGGGACGGGAACTAGGAACAACTTTAGAATTCTCAATGGCGAAGGATAAGGCTCTCTGAGCGACACAAGGAGGTACTCTAGGGACCTTGCCGAAGACTCGGAATTTCTCTCTAGCCAAATCTGCCAAATGGAGTGGTGGAAAGAGGCCTCAAGAAGGAAGCGAAGTTTAGGATTCTTGAAAGGATTGGGCCATTGGTGGAAGGCATCTTTGAGGGAGCGAGGAGTGCACCAAAGGATTTGAAAGGAAGACAGGACAGTTTTGAGGATATAATGGGAAAAAGGACAGTGCAAAAATAAGTGGTGCTGTCGTCTCACAATCAACAAAGCACAAGAAGCACCTGTTGGGAATAGCAAAACCCCTCTTATGGAGGTTGTCGATGGTTAAGGCTTTATTATGAAAGGCAATCCATGCAAAGTAATTAACTTTAGGAATAATACCCTTCCTCCAAATCACTTTCCATCGGTGATCCATGGCAATCTCGCAAGTAAGAAGGTCATAGGCGAGTCTTGACGGAGAACGAGACCATCCTCTCGTGCCACGCCAGATGATTCTGTCATCTCTTCTAACAGATGGAATTAAAGCAGACCGAAGAATATTAGACAAAAAAGTCATTTCATTGTTAAAGCCGTCCAGGACTGGCAAATTCCACCGAGGGGGAAGAGAGCTCCGATCAATGAAGTCCGCAACCTTGAGTTGGGAATTTGGATCCACCTGGGCTTTCAGGCCAGCAAGGTCCGCTCTCAACTCGAGAGCTCCATCAATAACCCACTGTCCTTCCGGAAGAGAATGGAGTTGCCATCACCCAAAATCCGGCGAGCACCGAGTCGATCAGAGAGTGGGCTTGAAGCACATATTTCCAAAAGGCAGACGCTTCAGGAGGAATCCCGACATCAAAAAGAGAACTCGATCCAAGATACTTCCTCTTAACCAGCTTGACCCACTCTTCTGGGTCATTAGTCAGGATCTTCCAAGCGTGCTTAGCGATCAAAGCAGTGTTCATGAGTCTTGATCTCCTCATTCCCATGCCACCTTGGTCCTTTCGCAAGCAAACCTTATCCCAGGCCACAAGAGGAATTCTGGATTTTTCTTCATTGCCAGACCACAGAAAGGTCCTCTGAATCTTTTCAATCTTGGAATGGACGAAACAGCAGACATGAACACGGACATGAAGTAAGTTGGGATTCCTTGGAGACAAGCTTTGGTAAGGGTGGCTTTCCCAGCTTGCGACAGGAATTTGCCTTTCCAAGTGCTCAGCTTTTTGTGAAGACGTTCCAGGATCATGTCCCACAAGCTTCCATTGGCCCGGCCATTACAAGCCAGAGGCAAACCCAGATAAGACGCAGGCAGGGAATCAATAGTGCATTCCAAAATTTTGGCTATGCGGAGCTGCCTTCGCATAGGAGTGTTAATAAAATAAATTTTGCTTTTGATGTAATTGACTTTCTGTCCGGCAGCCTTTTCATAACGGGAGAGGATTCGCTTGATGGATTTGGCTTGAGTGACGGACGCCCCATGGAGATGAGGGTGTCATCCACAAATTGCTGATGAGAGACGGGATCGACTCTGGAGGTGGGAAAAATGCCGGAGATCTTATTCTGACGAAGAGCCTCTTTCAAAGACCAACTCAGAACCTCAGCCTGGAAGGATGAATAGAATAGGAGACAGAGGGTCACCTTGTCTGAGGCCTCGGCACTTTGGAAATACCCAGTAGGGGATCCGTTGATTAGAACAGAAAAGGAGGGAGTGGATATGCAACTACCGACAAGGTCAATCCATTGAGGGTGAAAACCGAACTTGAAGAGGACAGCACAGAGGAACCTCCTGTCAACTCTATCAAAAGCTTTATTCATGTCCAGCTTGAGGAAAAGAGCAGCATTTTTGGAGCAGTGAGCAGAATGGAGGGTTTCATGGATGGTGATGACACCATCGAGAATGTTTCTACCTTTCACGGTGCTTCCCTGAGAAGGACCAACCAAGGAGGGAAGAAGGGACCTCAGACGGTTGGCTATGGACTTGGTTAAGATTTTATAAAAAACATTGCACAGGCTAATGGGACGATAATCAGAGAAACTTTTGCAAGGCGGAAGACTTAGGGATGAGAGCAAGAAAGGTAGAATTTAGTTTTGGATGGATGGATCTGGAGGCTTGAATCTCCTGAATTGCTTCGCACACATCCGAACCCACAACATCCCACATAACTTGAAAAAAATGGGGGGGAAAACCGTCAGGCCCAGGCGCCTTGTCTGGTTGCATGGAGAACAAAGCTTCTTTAATCTCAGACATAGAAAAAGGCTCCAGAAGCTTAGAGCTTACCTCGGGAGGAACTTTGACTGGGAAGTTATCCAACAAAGATTTCTGAACCTGGAGATCACTGTCGGGAGGAACACCGAGCAGATCCTGGAAGAAGTCAACCGCTTCACTTCGGATTTCCTCAATATCCTTGGTAACGCGTCCATCCTTGCACACCACTTCCCTGATTTTGTTAGCCCCTCCGTGCCGCAAAGTTGACGCGTGAAAAAACTTCGTATTGGAGTCTCCATTTCTCAACCGAGAGGTCCCTAGATTTCGGCGCCGGAAAGTTTCTTCCCTTGCAAGAATAGAATGATAATCCACCAAGAGCCTCCTTTCCTCCTCCCCGAGGCAATCGGTGTAACCTTCGAGCTCCATTCTCTCCTCCACCAATTTTAGGTTCGCAGAAATGGACCTTTTGGACTCAAAAATGTTGCCGAACACCTCCTTGTTCCATGTTTTCAAATTCCTTTTGATTAACTTGAGTTTTAAGGCCACTCTCTTGGAAGCGAAACACCTGCTACCTTCTGCTGCCACCAGGCCGTAACCAACCCTCTAAAGTCCTTGTGAGAAATCCACATGGACTCAAATCTGAAGGGGGTTTTAAAAATAGGCCCATCAACCGTCTCCAGGACAATAGGATTGTGATCAGACCCAATCCTCGGTAAGGCCGAGAGAGTTGTCACACCGAGTATGGGAATAGCCTCTTGGGATATGAAGAATCTGTCAAGCTTGACTTGAATAAGATTGCTCCCAATCCTCCTGTTGCTCCAAGTGAAGGATGCCCCCTTGAGGTCAATGTCAAGCAAGTTATTGGTAGAAACAAAATCTCGAAAGTCTTCCAGACTGTGGCTAGAGTGGTCTGATCCTCCTTTCTTTTCAGATGGGTGAAGAGGACAGTTGAAATCTCCCCCTAGAACCCAAGGGAAATTACAGAACGTTTCCCTCATCTGGGAAATAGCCTTCCACATTTCTGCTCTCTCCGAGATAGAGTTTGGGGCATACACATTAGACAGGATCCAAGAAAAGTTAATGGCTTTGGAATGAAACAAAACATTGATAATCCTGCTAGAAGTTGAGAGAAGGCTGCCCTCAAAAATCTCTGGATCCCAAAGAATCATGAGACCGCCTGCCGTTCCCATCGCAGGACTGGAGAGGAATTTTGCCTTAGCCCAAATGACCTTAGCAGCTCTGGCAGAAGAGATAGCATCGGTCTTAGTCTCTTGCAAAATTAGGATGGACGGATTCGTCCTTTTTCTGAGATCAGCCACCAATCTCCGTTTGGCAGCTGCATTAAGCCCTCTCACATTCCATGAGAGGACTTTCATCTCAACAGTTTGATATTCTTCTTACCTCCCTTTCCTTGTTGGAGGGGAGGTTTTGGGACAGACGAGTCACCCATCTGGGAATCAGAATCATCCTGAAAAAGTAGTCGTTGAGTACCATTTGCAACATCTCGCCGTCGTCTCCTTGTCCCGCTTGTCTTTGTTGGGGGGACGACCTTGCTTCCTTTCGCTACCAAAATCAACACCTTGCTTTCGGCTTCTCGTATTACGAGGGCTGATATTACCGGATCTGCTCACCCCTTCTTCCTAGTAGGTAATCTTCCAGCCACATTTTGGGACTCGGGGTGGTTATGGTCAAGGATTTTGGGTGAATCTGCCTGTGCGGTGATTGGTGGAAGGGACTGGTCCTTCTCCTCTTGTGGTCCAAGGTGAGGGCTTGCACCACACGGCTCAGAGACCGTTTGGGGGGAGACTGCTTCCACCGGGTGGGAGGATTCGGGATGGTCCCTAGACGGGCCTGGAGAATCATGCCCTTTTGCAGCAGGGAGCTTTGTCTGACCTTCACCGTGTTCCAAGGGGTTGCTGGAATCCCGTTTCTTCATCCCTGGATTTTGAAGAGGACAGTTGGACTGGAGGTGCCCTTGAGAACTGCACAGGGGGGAAATCTGGTCCGTTCTCATACACAATGGCTTGCTTGTGAAGAATGATATCTCCGGACCGAAGAGTGATGGATGATGGAAGGTCGGCCTCCAAATGCGCGAAATGCGAACCGAGCTTGAACAAATCTGGTTCGAGCTTTGGTGGGAGGGTCAATGGTAACCAACTCACCAATGGAGCGTGCAATTCCTCCGATTACATTTTCATGCCAACGAAGAGGGGGAGACTCGGGAGTCTAACCCATATTGGAGCAATGTTGATATTTTGGGTCTCGGGGTTGAAGTCCATACCCCACTTCCTTAGAAAGAGACTTGCGACCTAGGAACCGGGGACCACCAGCCGAGATTTTACAGTAGTCCTCCTTGTTATTCAGTCTAATCGCGAAAAAACCCCGGGATAAGGCCGCCAACTCCATGTGACCAGAGGTTCGCCATTTACCTGCCGCCCACTTGCGAATGGTCTCCATGTCGGGACGGCCGCCAATAAACTTACCGATGAGGGTAAATTTTTCGAATTCCACAAAGCTTGAAAGAATTTCTGCCGGGATGTCCAACTCGTCCCCGACAGGAAACAACTCCTTGGAGAGCAGACCGCTAAGGGTTTCTGAAGCCGCTGCCTGAGCGTACGACTTCTGAGGTCCACCTCCCCATTTGTCTGGTGGATCCTTGTCATGACCTACATCCTCTTCGATTGGAGAGGACTCCTTAGCGCCCCCGATCTCTGACTGCCCTCCCTTCGCCCTGCTGTGCCCTTGGTTCAGTCTGTTGGCGTTCCCATGCTCTCCCGCAGAAGCTTTCCCGCCCGCTGTCATCTTGGCCCCTAAGAGGACGATTTTAAACCACCCTCTTCTTATTACTTTTAATATATATATATATATATATATATATATATATATATATATATATATAATTTAAAGGATAAATATTAGTCAAATAAATGTTGTTAGAAAATCAATTTAAAGGCGGATATAGATATTCATAATATGGAAGATTAAAATAGTCTTGCTTACATAATTTTTTTGAGAATGGATGGTTTTAAAAAAACAAATGTGCCAAGGAACTATGTACATAATTTGAATCAACCATGTCATATCAGGTCGCTCTGTTACAGGTTTCCCATTTTTATCACTGATTTTGTATCTTATTATCACTATACTCTTCGTTGACTAGGAGGTATTGTGATGATGAGGTCGAGTTGTTGCGGGCATGGCATTGGTCTATTTCCATTCTAAGAAATATTACAATATTTTAATTTTTTCCACAATCTATATTTTTTTTTTTATTAGCGAAAAACCCCTTGCGGTGTCGCCTTAGTCTGAGAGACCATGAATAGGGGGTTCTACACCATCAAAGTCACCCGGGAGTCACACCCGACCCTACCCACACCAACATTATTAATTGGATTTTGGATACCCAATTCAGCTTTTTTGTAGGGTGGAGATTTGAACCTGGGACCTCTCTTGGAGGATTTCCCTTTCCTCTCCAACTCACCTACAACACCTAGGTTCCACAATCTATATTAGGACTTCTTATGTTATGATATATTGTTTTTTTTTGTTGCTTGCATAATTAAATTCAAAATTTTGTTGATTTGAATTAAAATAAACAGTACACGTGAAAGTGTACCTTCCATAAGGAATGAAATATAAAGTGATATGAATATATAACAATTTGAAAATTGTTATTAAAATTAATATATTTAGTTAGAAAAATTAATTGATTGTTACACGTTTTAGTTTGTTAAACCTCTTGAACTTGACTAAATAAATCAGAATGATAAACATTGGAACAGAACCTATTCACACTATTCAAACTATGTGCCCATTAACTACACAGATCAACTAATACACTTTAACTTTTCCTCTTGAATATGGAAAATTATAGCTTGTTAGTTGCCATGAAAGGCAACATGTTTTTGATGTTAGCTTGTGTCAAAAAAATAACAAGTTGATGCTAGCTTCATCAACCATCCACAACCTGCCAAACAATGTAGTCTTTATGAGTTTAGTCTTCCTGTCATGGCTAAGAACTTACCTTTCCAACCTGCCAAAAAAGATTTCATTCTATCCAAAAAAGATATCCAAAGCTCATTTTTATTTCCTTTATGAGACAAAGGAATACCCAAGTAGGTTGATGAAATTTTTTTTAATTTTAAACCCTAAAATGTTTCCAAAAAATTGTTGTAAATCTAGGGCAATATTAATGAAAACAATATTAGATTTTGTAGTATTAACCAACTGTCCAGTGACCTTCTCATAGCATGATAATATTGATTTAAACTTCATGGCCTCACTATTTGAGGGATGACCCAAGAGAAAATTATCATCAACAAATTGTAGATGAGATTTGGAGGGATCATTTTTTGCAACTTGAATACCTTTGATTTTTTCTTCCATTTTTGCCTTTGAGAAAGATATCTATAATGCTTC
Source organism: Wollemia nobilis (assembly GCA_028583015.1). NCBI lineage: Eukaryota > Viridiplantae > Streptophyta > Pinopsida > Araucariales > Araucariaceae > Wollemia > Wollemia nobilis. The sequence continues at coordinate 2,127,469 of JAQPPZ010016892.1, read as the reverse complement.
TGCAAGAATAATTAATAGATAATAAGATATTGTTTCACCATGATAAATTTTACAAGATGACTTGAAGTAACCAACAAGAGAACCATTGATAAAAATATAAAATTTTGCAATGCTATAACAACATTTAATCCTTTCACACCAACTATAATCAAAGCCAAACTTTTTGAGAATAACATTTAGAAACTTCTAGGAAACCTTGTCATATGCCTTTTTCATATCTAATTTCATAAGCATACCTATTTTTTTATGGAATGAAGATAATGTATGGCCTCCTATGCAATAATTATACCACCAAAAATGTTTTTACCAAAACAAAATTCACCTTGTTGCTCTGAGATAACGCAACCTAGAATACCCTTCAACTTGTTTGCCATAATTCTTGAAATGATCTTATAAAACATATTATAAAGGCTTATTGGACAAAAAATATCAAAATATTTTATCTCTCCATTCTTGGGAACCAACATAATAAAAGCTTGATGAGGCCAAAAAATTGCCTCATTCATGGACCATTTTTGGATATTTGATAAACTATTTGATAAACCTTATGTTATGTTTTGATGCTAATTATGGTGATAGAATGCATTATGTATTAGTGTTTACATGTTTTAAATGTTGAAGAGCATATATTCTATTTTGACTATTTTTCTATACTTTCTGACCTGTTTCAGCTGAATTCTTTAAGCAAAGTAGGATTTATTTGAAGTTGTAATAATAAGTGTTGATATGTATTTAGTTCTGAAATCATTTCATTAGCTTTCCCCACCGTCTAACCATTTCAAATGGCCAAAAAGGTGCCAAAACTTGTTCAAAACAGTTTGACTGTGCAGAAACAGGAAATTGTCCATTCAAATTCCAGCCAGTTGTACATATACAACATGGCTTGGAATTGGTCCACTCCAGCTCATGCAAAGGATGGAATAAGTCTTCTAGGAAATTATGGAGACTATTCACGCCATCACAACTATTTTCCTGCACCTTTGGTGCATGAATTAACACAAACTCTATTATCCTGCCTGATATTCCGGAGCAGCTCCAGAATGAACGCAGTAAGAACAGTTTTGGTCAAAAGTACCTATAACAACAATAGAAGGGTGGTAAATGGTGGCTATAGCTATTTAAGGGATACCCTTATTCTTTCCAACACCTGTCCCTCAATGCATGAAGCCCAGAAGAAGGAATGGATAAGGAATAACAGAACAAATCCCTGCATTCTGGGAAATAGTTCTGCAATAGTTGTAGCAGCCCTACATAGCAGCACAAAATCCTATCAATATTGTAACCCATTAGTATAAATAATATAGCTCCCATTTGGTTGAGCATATAGGATCTAGAGGATAGAAAAATAGCATAAGTTTAAATGTTTTAGCATTGTACTGTAGCAAAATAGTATTTTGCAGGTTTTCCCTGCATTATTGTAATGCTACTGCAGAATTAATAAAAGGTGCAATTTCATCATCTATGTTGGCATTATGAGTTTAGTGTAAGGTTTAGATAGTTTAGGATAGGTACTTTTCACCTTCTTCTGGTTCAGGGAGCAAGGGCCACTTCCAGGACCAGGAGAAGGGACAACATTGACAGGTTTTCTGCTCTTTTCTTGTTGCAGCAAATTAGCAGAAACCTGACTCTATTTCACATTTTTAGTTGTGTTATTTTAGAATGCATGTGATAATTTGTAATGATTATAGGAAGTGTGTGTGCATGTCAGCTGACCACTTAGCATAGATTCTTGCATCCTACAACATTTTATGAAATTCCCTATTTTTCAATAGTTGTTTCAGACTTTGACATTTCCAGTTTGCATCAGAGAATTTCTTGATGTTTCAGTTCTACAACATTTGATTACTATCCTTTAAATTCTGTTATTGTAATTAGGTTCTACTTCATGCAAGTGTGATTTTCAATTCTGCAAGTTTCATTTTTGCTATTTCCATTTCTACATCCTTTCATTACTGTCATTTTAAATTCTGCAATTTAAGTAGTTTTCTTTTTCCTGCAAAATTTCAATTCCTGCAATTTCATTTCTGTAAAGGTAAATAGGAGTCAATTTTAGTTCATAGGATTTAAAGGTGACATCAAACCCCCAAAATTAATTGCTCTACCAATAAAGCCCTCCTCTGAATGAACTGATCCTTTAACTGCCTGCCTTTCCTATCGTATACAACCATTGGACACCACCCTGGATTGACAAGAATAATGATTAAATGATGAATAATTGATGACACTCATCATTTTTGGCATCATTTCTAGGGATAACTTTAGGTGTTGTTAGGAAAAGCATAGCAGTCCAGGAACTATCCTGTTACAGGTAACAGTTCTTGAAAACTGAATTCTAGTTCATTTAGTGGATGAGCATGGATGAATAGGCCAAGAGACGAAAGAGGAAGGTTTATCAGAACTGGCTCTTTTCCACCAAGGTGTTCTTCATGATCAGGTGAAGATCTGCCTGTGTATGAACTTCCTGAAAGACTTAAAAGAGAATCATCTTCTTCATCAACTAAAATTTTAGGATCTTTGCAAGAAGAGCTCTTAGAGGCACTTGCTTCTAGACATACCCATAGGGCTGATCCATCTGAACCAATTGAACAAGTCAAAACTGAGGAAGCACCTATGGCAGAACAAGGAGAACGTGATAGGGAAATTGTTGGTCATGATGTTGACAATCCTCCTGTTAGAACTTTTGAATACCCTATTCATCTGAATCCTACTCAGAATGCTCCTATGAAAACAATTTCACCCTCAGTATTGCCAATATTTAGGGGAATTGTTTCTGAAGATCCTGATCAGTTCTTGTTTGAATTCAAAGTTCTGTGTCAGACTTATGACTATGTCAATGACAACCAAAAACTGAAGTTATTTCCCTCTACACTCAAATATGCAGCCTTACGATGGTTTATGAGCCTTGAACCAGATTCAATCCGCACTTGGGATCAAATGGAAACTGCATTTTTGGATAAGTATCAGGAGTATTGTAGAGTGAGAAATAGGAAGGATGAGTTATTTCGGATTAGACAAGAAGAGGATGAAAACTTAGAGGATTATCTTGATAGATTTACCTTTATCCAAAAGAGATGTGGTCTTGTGGAAACTGACTTATTAAAAACTATATTTCTGAGAGGTTTGCAGGATGATTCCAGAGAAGTATTGGATTTAATGGGAAAAGGAGATATAAACCAGCTTGAGATTAATGATATTGTAGAGTTATGCAAAAATTATTCCCGCACTAGGCAAATAAGAAGGAAGCGGAATCTTGGTAATACTGATATAAAATATTTGATGGAAGAAATGGCTAACATGAAAACTGATATTCTTGTTCAATTAAATACTGCATTAGGGGAAAGGAATGCAAAATCCAATTCTTCACCACCCCTAGCTATCTATTGTCCTAGATGCAGGAATAAGCATGCCCTACATGATTGTCCTTTGGATAGAACCTCTATCTCAACTATTTGTGGCATATGTTCAAAAGAGCATAACACTGATAAGTGCCATCTCCTGCCTCACCTTAAAAATATTTTGCAAACCCAAACTGAAGAACTTAATGTTATTGGGCAGAGGCCAGGTGGTAACTTTTCACAATACCAGAATGCCCCTCATTTTCCTATAGGTTGGGGATAAAATCCTTGGAATATGCCTTGGGGATATTCAGAACCACCTTCACAACCATGGAATCAATCTTGGGCATCTTCCCAAGATTGGTCACATCCTCCCTGGAATCCTGTTAATCCACCTTGGACACAGAATCAACAATATGGGCAAATATGGGGGCCACAATACCCATCATATCAAGGGCAGCAAAGGTATCAAGGATAGACTCAAAACTTGCTGCCAACTCCTAATCAAAACTTTCAAGGAAGAATACAACCTCAACAAGCACAACCAGTTAAGCAACCCCCACTTCCAGCTCATCCTGTTGCTAACCCAAATAATACCAGACAAGCAACCCCTATTTATGGAGCTGAGTCTAAAGATTCTGTTGCAGTTCATGTACTTGATTGTAGTAATATCCAGTTGCATTCAGGGAAAGTTTTACCTAACCCTGCTCCACCCACCATTGAAGAGATTTATGGAAAGCAAGAATCTCCACATTCAAAACCAGTGCAAACAAAAGAAAAAGAAGAAAAATCAAAAAATGAGCAAGAAAAACAAGAATCCCCTGTAGGAGAAGTACCATACCCTAAAATATTTAAAAATCTTGCAACTATTCCTGAATCAGAATTAGTTACAGAACTTAAGAAAATGACAATTTCTCTTCCTTTGTTGCAAGCAATAAAGGATGTGCCCTTAATCAAGAAAACCATTCAGGATTTATGTATCAAGAAACCTGGTAGAAAGAAGAAAGCCTTTCCTAAAACTATGCAAGTAGAAGGGAAGTTGGTTGACCTGCTATCTGGAAAACTAGTGCCTCCCAAATATAGTGATCCAGGAAGTCCAGTAGTCACAATTACTATTGGGTTAGTGCAAATTCCAAATGTACTAATTGACCTTGGAGCTGCAATCAATGTAATGACTAAGGAAACAATGCAACAACTGCATCTCAATAATCTCAGTCCTACCACTACAGTTTTGGAAATGGCAGATAGGTCAGTTGCCAAGCCAGAAGGAATCCTAGAAGATATTGCCATTGAAGTTTCTTCCTGGGAGTATCCTATAGATTTCTTGGTGTTGCAGCCTAGAAATTTAGTTAGTGGTTATCCCATCATTCTAGGGCGACCTTGGCTTGCTACTGCAACTGCTTTTATAGACTGCAGGTCAGGAGAAATGACTATTTCAAATGGCATTGACCTTAAGAAGATTTCCCTGTATCCACCAGCCCAACCTTCAACCAAATTTTTTGGACAAATATGGTATCCTGAGTCTGATGAAGAACAAGAAACTATTGCCACTTTGGCTACAGTAGTAGTGAAGGAACACATTGAGGAAGTCAATTCACCAGAAAGGGAAATTTTTGAAGATGAAACTGTCCTAGTTGCCACATTACAAGAAGGACTTAAAGATGATCAAATTCTTGTTCATCACCTGCTATGGAAGGATGAAGAACAAACTTCAGAACATCTGTCACCTATTCCCATACAGGAAAGCTCTTTCACACTGCCACATGGATGGCATCATCATCTTCTTACCTCTTTCACATGTCCTATGCAGGGAATGATTCCATCTGGCATCACTTATGAAATAGAATCCAGAGTATTTCATACTCTGCAGCCACATCACTATCCATTAAATTCTTTAATCAGCAGATATGAAGCAGTCAATTCTGTTTATCTAGGGATTAAACAAATTGAAATACAACCAAGGAAATTTCTAAATATTAATAGTTGGTTGACTAATGAACAGGAAGCCAAACTATTTGTTGTCCTACAAAAACATGTTCAGGCTTTTTCTTGGAATTATAAGGACATGATTGGCATTCATCCTGATGTGTGTACACATAGGATATACACTGAAGATGTCAAACCAGTGAGACAACCTCAAAGGCGCCTGAATCCTGCTCTGAAAGATATTGTTAAAGAAGAAATTGAAAAACTTTTAGATGTAGGATTCATTTACCCAATTTCAGACAGTAAGTGGGTTTCTCCATTAGTCATTGTTCCAAAGAAAAATGGGAAAATGAGAGTGTGTGTGGATTATAGAGAGTTAAACAAGGTAACACATAAGGACCATTTCCCATTACCTTTCATAGACCAAGTGTTAGATACCCTTGTTGGCAAGAAATTTTTCTGTTTTCTTGATGGATTCAGTGGTTATAATCAGATACAAGTTGCACCTGAAGACCAAGAGAAAACTACTTTCACATGTCCTTGGGGAACCTTTGCTTATAGGGTTCTACCTTTTGGTTTATGTAATGCTCCAACAACATTTCAAAGAGTTATTTTGGCCATATTCTCTGATTTGACAAATGAGAGTGTAGAAATTTACATGGATGATTTCATAGTATTTGGAGATAGTTTTGAGTATACTTTAGAACAACTTGAAAAAGTTTTAATACGTTGTGAAACATACCATTTGTCTCTTAATCCTGAGAAATGCTTCTTAATGATGGAGGAAGGGATTGTCCTTGGTCATCATATTTCCTCTTATGGGATCAAGGTTGATCCTAAAAAGGTGGAAGTCATAAAAAACCTTCCTTCTCCAAAAACTCAAACTGATGTAAGGAGTTTCTTGGGACATATTGGTTTCTACCATAGATTTATTGCCAATTTTAGTACCATAGCCAATCCAATGTTTGCATTACTAATGAAGGATTCTAAATTTTCTTGGTCTACTGAGTGTCAAAAGTCTTTTGATGAATTGAAAGAAAAATTAACCACTCCCCCTGTATTGAGAGGACCTAATTGGGAATTGCCCTTCCATATTCAAACTGATGCTTCCAATACTGCTATTGGAGCTGCATTAGGACAAATTGACAATGGGGAGCATTATGCCATTTACTATATCAGTAAAAACTTGATAGGAGCTGAAAAGAACTACACTACTACTAAGAAGGAATTCTTAGTTGTAGTATATGCTATCAATAAGTTTTGACACTATATCATAGGATATCAGGTATTCATTCATACAGATCATGCTGCCATTAAATACCTGATGAATAAACCTCTGGTTAGTGCAAGAATTATTCATTGGTTAATACTGTTGTAGGAATTTGATATCACTATAGTTAATAAACTAGGGAAAGCTAATGTAGTTGCAGATTTTCTGTCAAGATTGCCAAATGCAGATACATGAGAGTTGGTTGAAGATGCATTTCTTGATGAGAAACTATTTGCTATTTCTGTGCAGTCTCCATGGTTTGTAGATATAGCTAATTATTTGGCTATAGGAAAAATTCCTCTTCACTTTACTCCTAAACAAAAGAAATAGTTAATCAAGCAAAGTTCTTCTTTCAAATGGATAAGAGGTTTACTTTTCAAATGCAGTCCTGACCATGTTTTGCGTAGGTGTATCCACAAGGATGAAGTATATGATATCCTATGGGCATGTCATGATGAACCATCAGGAGGACATTATTCAGTAAAGAGCACCATTCAAAATATTTTGGGTACTGGTTATTACTGGCCATCTTTACATAAATATGTGAAAAGGTATGTTGGACATTGTGATGCATGCCAAAGGATGGGAAAACCTACCTTCACTAGTGAAATGCCATTACAACCTCAAATAGGAACATAACCATTTGAGAGATGGGGGTTAGATTTTGTAGGACCCATTGACCCTCCTTCCCAAGGGAAAGTGCATATCTTGGTATGTATTGACTATGTAACCAAATGGGTAGAAGCCCATGCTTTTAAGCATGCTCGAGAAGACAAAGTTGTTGATTTCCTATATTCATAGATTTTCCTACATTTTGGGGCCCCACAATCCATCACCACAGATCAGGGACCTCAGTTTACTTCAAGAGTTGTTGAAGCCTTCACTCAACTATATGAAATCAAGCATAGGAAATCCTCACCTTATCATCCACAAGCCAATGGTCAGGTTGAAGTAACAAATAGGGAACTAGAGAGAATCTTAACCAAAACCATAGCTTCCCATAGGAGGAATTGGATGGACAAACTACCTCAAGCAATTTGGGCTTACAACACTACTTGGAAATCCACTACTGGATTCACACCATATGAATTGGTTTATGGTAAAAAGCCTCTTTTGCCTATTGAATTTGAGTTATTAACTCTTCGAACTGCTTTGGATGTAGGTATTGATTTGTCACAGGCACAAACTAACCGAATTCTGTAGCTCAATGCATTAGATGAGCTACGGAGGGATGCATTGCACCAGATTGAGATGATCCAAGCACAATAAAAATTATGGCATGATAGTCACATTCAACAGAGGAAGTTTCAGCAAGGCGACTGGGCTTTGTTGTTTGACTCACGTTATGAAGACTATCCTGGAAAGTTGTAGACTAGGTGGCTTGGACCATATCATATTGAGGAAGTATTTGAAAATGGAGTTGTTCACCTTTCACCCATTGATGATTCATGATGAAAATTGGTGGTTAATGGACATCGCCTTCGGATATATCATAAACCACTATCGAAGGAGGAGTTTCTCAAGCAAGTGGAGAACTTGGATGTACACATGTTGGAAGAAAACACTTCTTCCACACCAGACTCAGCAGAGTAACATGAAAGAAATTAAAAAAAAATAATAAAATAAAAAAGTAAAAAATGAAAAAAAAATGAATAAATTCAGAAAGTGAAAACCTCTTTGAGGCACCTCTGAATTAGGCTTGCATGAAAACCGGTCTTCCGGCATGTTTGCCTTAGTGACTCACCATTTGTACCCACCATCATTGTTCCATATTTTCTCACAATCACTGTTTCACCTATTTTTAGATTGCACCTGTCTTAGTCCATAGAGCAGCCAACTGAGAATCAGCAGAAACAACCACTGTACAATTGTGGATAAATGGTTATATCAGGTATGTGCCTTTTTCATTTTAGAATAATGTTGATATCTAGTATGTAGTGTATAATATCCCTAGTTAGTATATGAGGCATACATAAGGTTAATTCAAAAATTTATCCATCTAGTCAATGGAAGATGTGAAAAGGGCAGAAAAATTTTATCCATAACCTTCAAATGTTTTAGCATGATAATGCTCTGGAATAAATGGTACTCATAACTGCTTTGAAATGATGATAACTTCGAAACCAAAATAAAGAGAAAAGACGAGAACAACTTTAGAATAAAAATAAACATATGCTTCGGAATGAAGGAATGTTCATACTTCAAGAAAAACTCTGAAATGAGTAAGAATAAGGATGAAATGACATGTGGCATCACAATCAAATTTCTATTGTTTGAAGTAAGGAAAAATTATGGCATAGATTTCAAGATGCAGGTTTCCAACACAATGATGGAAATGAGGTTGTTGGGAATCATCGCACATTTCACGATATGCAAAATCTTTGGCACACTTCACAAGGACTTCAAAGAAAAGGGAAGTTCTGTACATTGTCCATAACCCAACCAATAGATAACTGCCACATCAATGCATCGTAATCATTTAATCAAACATAACAGATCATGTTCCTATGGGAAATAGGAGTCTGCCACATGAGATAGAAGAAGGAAATTTAATTTCCAAATGTTCCAACACGTTTTGAAGCATTTTTTTGATGTTGTAAAAATTTAATTTCGTAGCCCAGAACCATTTTGAGCCCTGCAGTTGCAAATAGTTTGATTCAGACCCAAGAACGATGTTGTCTTTCGACACTGAGAAAATATAGAACATAGGAAGATTAAAAATGGGGGGTAAGAAGAATCGGATTGAGCCAAAAAATGCAGATTGCCTATAGGGAGATCTTGAATCATTATGTATTTTTATAGAAGGAGGATTTATGCCATTTTTGCATAAATTTGATGGGCATTCAGAGGGATTGGCCATTGAGTTTGCACGCACCTTTCACAACAATCAAATTCATATCAGTGGCATGACAATCTAGGTAAGCCCCAAAATTCTTAGTCAAGTTATTGAAATGCCATTGCATGGGGTTCAAATTGGGAAATCTGGAAAGAATACTTTAAATGAATTAGTAAACCAGTTTAGGGGAGATGAGGATAGGCCCATTGAGTTTGTATTGAGTAATAATATCTGCAAGGGGGTTAAAAGAACAAGTTTACAACCTCCTTGGGATGAAGTTGCAGTATGGGTCATTAGGTTTTTGACCTATGATGGGCAATTCCCTATCCTATCTGGACATCACATGAGAATTCTGACCCATCTATGCCATGGCAACTCAAATCTTGAGCTTAGGGTAAACCTTCCTCTGTATTTATATCAAGAGTTGGTAAATATGGCCAAAAAGTACCAAGCAAGAAGAGGGTCTCCCAAACACCATGGGCTCATCAAGATCATCTGCAAACATCACTTTAGAGGAAACCCTAGGAGTTTTGAATGGTTCTTCTCTACCTGGAATGAATTGGAGAGTGAAAGCCCTGAATCTGAGGAAGAGGTAGAAGGTGAGAAGTCTGAATCTGAAGATGAAGCAAAAATTACAAGATCTGAACCTAAAATTGAAACTGAATCCTCTGAAAAAGAAATCCCCTCCTCACCACAAGGACCTCCATCCTCTAGGACTAGGAAGCAAAGGGAAAAATAATCTAAGTCTGGTCTTGTGGGAAAAATAAGGAGAGTTACATTTTCTGAGAATGTAACTATTTTTCCAACACAACCTATTAGGCAACCTGGTAGTTCAAGAAAGGAAGGGCGACTAGAGAAAGAAACACTTGAAGTAGGTTCTACTCCAGAATCATCAAAATTTGTTCCAGAGTCACCAAAAAGGGTTAAACAAACTCCTGTGGGGTTACGAAGGTCTTCTAGACTTCAAAAACAAAAAGTAATAGAAGAAATAGTGGATGAAGAAGCGACATCACTATTTCAGTAGTTAAATACAGAGCAAGAGCAGGAAGTGCTTGTAGAACAATTTACAGAAGAAAGATCAGAGGAAGTATATATGGACATAGAAGAATTGGAGGTAGAGACAACAATCACAGATACAGAAATACCTACAGTCTCACTTGTTGACTATTCAGATTCTGAAGATTCTGATTCTAGCAAAGAATCACTAAGAGAAGAGGAAGAGCCTGATATGCAAACCCAGTTACATGCTGCTAAAAGTGTCATTAAGACACAAATGGGTTGGATTGAACAACATGAAGCCTCTATCATAGAAAAATATAAGCTTATTGCTGATTTGCAGGAAGAAGTGAACAAACTAAAGGCTCGATTGTCCACTCTGGAGCAACAACCTACAAAATCTGATTCTGAGGATGAATTGGCCAAAATTTTGTTAGAATTGGTAGAAGATCATAGGGAGATAGCCCTACCTGAGGAAGAATCACCCATCAGAGGAGTGGAAATAGAAGAGACAACAACACAAATCTTCCAGCAGGATGTCAGCATGATAGATTCAGGAGCTTCTACAGAACATTCTAAAAATTTACAATAAGGGGCACAAACATCACAAGCAGCTGAGGAGGCCAATGAATAGGGAGAAGTGCAAGAATAGGTAAATATACATTCTCCTCAATTATCTATTGAATTAATTACAGTTGAATCACCTCAAGTTGAAACAACAAAAGTTGGAGTACAAGTAGATCTACTCTCTGTTAACACATCAGAAATTGGTATACAAGTGGACTTACCTCCAAAAATACAATCAATCATAAGGCCCCCACAAATAGTTACAATGACAAAATATAATGAGGACATAGCACATTGGATGTTGCAGTGTCAACAGATGGAGGCACAAATTTCAGCCTTAAAACCTTTGAAGCAGAAGCTAGAAGCCCAAACTGCAGATATAACTAAGTTATAGGAACAAATACAGGATATGTGCCAAATTGTAGAGTACTTAGTTCAGTGTAGAAGGCCTGCAAGGTTTTATACTTTGATCCTAAAAGAAAAATACCTCCACTGGCAGTTAATGAGGATTATTTCCAAACTTCCTTACAAACTGGACACTGTTGAGAAATTTGTAGAAACATATCTGCATAGTCTAGAGGAACAGAGAAATCTGCTTTGTGAATTATTTCTGCATAACTTCTTCTTACCTGAGAATGGAACCTTCTTGCCACACATCTTTACAGGAGATATCCAGTTGAGAGCCTTCATATCTCTAGTGCAAAATCAGATTCATTGGGAGGAGGAGAAAAAGGCAAGCAAGGAAATGGAGTTGAAAGTTGAGTTACTAATAAGACGGACCCATACTAATTATAGGGAATCCATAAACCAACATTTCACTATGATGAGGGAACAAAAAATTAGAGAAGTATATAAGAGCAATCTTACTGATTGTATCAGGAGTTTTCAGGTCTTTTGTAACCAACATTTTGGTAATGCTCTATCAGCTTGTAAGAGCAGGTGGGGAGAATTACCAATATCACTTCAAAAAGGGAACCTATCTCACCCAACAATTTGTTGTGGTCTAGAAGAAGAGCAGAAGGCATAGTGCAGGTCATCCACAAACTGCAAGATCATTGGGTAGGTTTGAGGTATAGGCTGCCAAATGTTATAACCCCTGTTCCATATTTCTTTGATAATGATCCCCAATCAGATGAGCAGTTCTAGGAGTGGCTCAAGCAAATACAGGCAATCAGAGGATATTATAAGGTTCTAGGGCCAAAACTGAGTTATGAAGAATAGAATCTGGACATAGATCTCTGTGTTGTTGTGGCTTCACAGAATGCATGAGGACATGCATTATAATAGGTTGGGGGAAAATGATGAGGCCAAAAAATTACCTCATTCATGGACCATTTTTGGATATTTGATAAACTATTTGATAAACCTTATGTTATGTTTTGATGCTAATTATGGTGATAGAATGCATTATGTATTAGTGTTTACATGTTTTAAATGTTGAAGAGCATATATTCTATTTTGACTATTTTTCTATACTTTTTGACCTATTTTAGCTGAATTCTTTAAGCAAAGTAGGATTTATTTGAAGTTGTAATAATAAGTGTTGATATGTATTTAGTTCTGAAATCATTTCATTAGCTTTCCCCATCGTCTAACCATTTCAAATGGCCAAAAATGTGCCAAAACTTGTTCAAAATAGTTTGACTATGCAGAAATAGGAAATTATCCATTCAAATTCTAGCCAATTGTACATATACAACATGGCTTGGAATTGGTCCACTCCAGCTCATGCAAAGGATGGAATAAGTCTTCTAGGAAATTATGGAGACTATTCATACCATCACAACTATTTTCCTACACCTTTGGTGCATGAATTAATACAAACTCTGTTATCCTGCCTGATATTTCGGAGCAGCTCCAAAATGAATGCATTAAGAATAGTTTTGGTCAAAAGCACCTATAACAATAATAGAAGGGTGGTAAATGATGGCTACAACTATTTAAGGGATACCCTTATTCTTTCCAACACCTATCCCTCAATGCATGAAGCTCAGTAGAAGGAATGGATAAGGAATAATAGAACAAATCCCTGCATTCTAGGAAATAGTTCTACAACAGTTGTAGCAGCCCTACATAGCAACACAAAATCCTATCAATATTGTAACCCATTAGTATAAATAATATAGCTCCCATTTGGTTGAGCATATAGGATATAGAGGATAGAAAAATAGTAGAATTTAAAGAGTTGTAGCATTATACTGTAGCAGAATATTATTTTGTAGGTTTCCCCTACATTATTGTAATGCTACTGTAGATTTAATAAAAGGTGCAATATTTCATCATCTATGTTGGCATTCTGAGTTTAGTGTAAGGTTTAGATAGTTTAGGATAGGTACTTTCCACCTTCTTCTGGTTCAAGGAGCAAGGGCCACTTCCAGGCCCAGGAGAAGGGACAACTTTGATAGGTTTTCTGCTCATTTCTTGCTGCAGCAAATTAGCAGGAATCTGTCAGTTTATACTTCATAATTTTAGTTGTACTATTTTAGATTGCATGTGATAATTTGTAATTATTATAGGAGTATGTGCATGTCAGCTGACCACTTAGCATAGATTCTTGCATCCCACAACATTTTATGAAATTCCCTGTTTTTCAATAGTTGTTTTAGACTTTGACATTTCCAGTTTGCATCAGAGAATTTCTTGATGTTTCAGTTCTGCAACATTTGATTACTATCCTTTGAATTATGTTATTGTAATTAGGTTCTACTTCATGCAAGGTGTGATTTTCAATTCTGCAAGTTTCATTTTTGCTATTTCCATTTCTGCATCATTTCATTTCTGTCATTTTAAATTCTGCAATTTAAGTAGTTTTCTTTTTCCTGCAAAGTTTCAATTCCTGCAATTTCATTTCTGTAAAGGTAAATAGGAGTCAATTTCAGTTCATAGGATTTAAAGGTGACATCAAACCCCCAAAATTAACTGCTCTACCAATAAATCCCTCCTCTGAATGAACTGATCCTTTAACTGCCTGACTTTCCTATCGTATACAACCATTGGACACCGCCCTGGATTGACAAGAATAATGATTAAATGATGAATAATTGATGACAATCATCAAAAGCGGCATTGATATCACTTATTATAGCCTTCCTTTTCTAGGCCTCTTAAACTACAACTAACATATCACTCTTCAATAAATCCTATGTTTTGAAAGAAAATGGAAATCCATTGGGGCTAGGTGCTTTGTTAGGATGAAAATAGAAAATTGCTTCATGGAGCTCCTCCATAGATATCTTCTTCATCGAGCTTTTATTTTGTCCTTGTGTGATAATGATGGAATATTTTGCAAAAACTTATCTTCTTATATTTTTTTTTACTAAGTTATGTGTGGTTTTTATTTGGGGCCACTCCCATTACAAAAACAAAACATTACACTGCTCTCAATACATTTCTATCAAATTGACTAAAACATATCCAACCTACCTTTCTATAAAAAATATTCTTCATTTACCTTTCTTATCAAAGAGATTTGTCATCTTCCTCACTGCTAAGTTTTCACAATCAACTCTTTTTTATCATTTCATACAGATGCCTTTCAAAATTGAAATTTTGTCAAGATAAAATTCAACACCATGAATGGTTAAAATATTTGTTGCCCATTTTTCATATCTATAAATATAAATATATTATCTATAAGAATATGAGATTTTATTAATACCTTTTCATGCCCCTAATATTCCAAGATATTATTTTTTGTTTTTATTTGTGGGTTTAGCCCCACTTCTTGTTAACACTTGCTATATTTATTTTTGTTTTCCCATATCAATATCCCTCTGGGTTTATTTTTCTCTTTGTTTTTGCTTATTGGGTCTTCCTCTCTTTTTTATTTCCACCAATACTTTCATCTTCATCCATCTCTTCAATCTTCTCACACTACTCAAAGCAATACTTGTCATCTATGGTTTGTCTTGTGCAGGATTTGTAGAGCAAGGAATAACCTCAAAAGCATATTCTTCTTTATATTACCTTGGAAACCCTAAAGTACAAGGACACTCTTCCAGATCAATTAAAACCCCTAAATTATTATAGATTTTCCTTCTATCTTCATTTCTTTATTATGTTGCTCTTGAAACCCTAAAGTGCAAGGGATAACCTCTATACACTTTCACTTTTATTACTAGGAGAGGATTCTATACTACTTGATAAAAATGAAGATGATTTACGTAGAAAGATCTTGACCTCTTATGTCATCTTTGTGTTTGGATTTTCCTCCATATTTACCTTTGCACCTTTAATTCCTTATGAACTTGAACTTACATATTGTACTTTCTCATCCCTTATATCCTTCTTTTTTTCTTCTAACTATTGATCCAAGTGAGTTACGGTGGTCTTTTCCATAATATGTTGTAGATAGGCTTTCTTTGCACCTTCTTTAAGAGTCGAATATCCTTGATCTGATCTACCTTCTATTAATGTATTATTTCCTTGCTTCACCTTAAAGTTTTTATTATATCTCTTTCTTCATAGTTTTCACTTTGCAAACTCTTGCCAAGTGGCCAATCTCATAACAATTGTGGCAACAAAATGCAATGTTTTCATAATCCACTTGTTGATCCCATTCTCTTGATTCAAATTTAATCTTAATGGATTGTGGCAAAGATTTTGAAATATCCATAGAAACACATATTTTGGTATATATAGCATGCTTCCTCTCCTTAATAGTTAGTTCTTCCTTGATGAATTCTCCTAGGGTATTTCCAATATTCTTCAAAATATCATTATTGATAAGTTGATATGGAAGTCCAAAAAGCCTAACCCAAATCGAAAGCTTCTTAATAGTTTGTGTCTCAATAGAAAATTTTCCATTCCATGGTCTTAAATAAAGGGTATCTCTCCCTCTAAACCATGGGCCACCACTCAATATTTTATCCCTAATTTCTGAATTAGAAAATATGATAAGGAAAAAATCTTTAGGAAGAAAACTCATAGAGTAATTTTAATTATGTCCCTACTTCCACTTGATCCAATCTTAAATCTCCAAAAACTTTGGCCAGGATCTATGGAACTTACATATTAAACCCCTAATTTTCAAAACCATTATATCACGCTCAATCATCTCATCCTTGATGGTCACTTATGGTGTAACATCTACTACTTGGATTGAACTTTCCATATATTTTTTTCTTCCATTTATCTTCAACTTGGGCATCCACACTTTTAGCTAGGACATCCTCACTTCCCATTAGAACTTTCAAATATGACTTTCTTTCCAAACTAACTAGTGGGGTTGGGTTTGGGGATTTCTCTTGAATTGCACTCCCTCTTAGATCACACTTCCTCCTAGCTTGCACTTCCTCCTGGATCACACTCACTCCTATCTCTTATTTCTCCTGACATTCCTTTGCTTCAATAATTTTTTGAAAACAATATTCATCACATTCATGGTAAGGGTTTGAAACATTGATACACTCCAAATGAATTTTTTTTCTCTTTTTCCATATCTAAAAATCTCAATATGGGCTCACACTCCCTCTCGAATTGCACTCGCTCCCAAATCTTACTTCCTCCTGGCGCACACTCCCTCCTAGCCTTGTTCTTGTCTCTTCTTTCTCTCGATGTTCCTTTCTTCGAAATTTTTTTAGAAATAATATTCATCTCATTCATGGTAAGGGTTTGAAGCATTGATATAATCAGAATGAATTTGCTACTCTTCCACCATATTTGAAGATCTCAATATTGGCTCGCACTCCCTTTTGGCTTGCACTCACTCCCGGCTCACACTTCCTCCTTCAAAAAGTTGAGTTTACATGAGTTTTTATGAGGGATCTCGGTCCCCTCATACCGAGGTTTGAACTTGGGTCTCCTAGATGAAAACCCAAGGACTTACAGCTACGGTATCCATCACAGGTTTTTGTACCTCCTTATATTTCCTAGTATCTAACAAAATAAATTTGAAATAATTAATTGCTTCCTTCCTTATATCCTCTTCGTCCTCAATATATCTTCGATCTTGAGTTAAAATATTTTTGATATGACAAAAGAAAAAAATGTTTTCATAGTAGCATGTTTTTTTGTATTTCAATATCCTTCTTTGTGTTATTTCTCCCTAGAATTTTTGAACCACTATGACTCATTTTTCAATGCATTATGATAATAAAAAAGTAATTGTTTTTCTTTCACATAAAAATCCCAATCTATTCCATTAATTCCTATCATCTCTTATAATTTTTTGAGCTTGGACTTAATTTCTTTCTTTCTTTTTTAAATGTTACCAAATATTTGGTATTCGAGATATGCATTTGCTTCTTTAAATATTCATCTTTTGAACAAACTGGTACATATATGATCCTTAAAATTTTGATTCATCCCACCATAACATAACCTTCTAGAAAAAATCATTGTCTTGGAGCCACATAGACTGGAAGAAAAATGCTTTTGGATGACCATTATTAGGTAAATCACAAGTCAAGAGAATGGTTTTATGATCTAATACTACTTGTAATAAAATATCTGAAGATATTGTATATTTTGTTTGCAATTATTTACTAGATAACAATAATATATCAAATATATTTGCTATATGAGTTTGTGCAATGTGTTTATTATCATATGTATATTAAAAACTTGAAGGACTGACATCCCAAAGGTCATTTGAATTGACAAATGAATCAAAATATTACATTGATTTAGACCATCTTGGAATACCACCCTTATTGCCAAAGGATATAGAATAATGTTAAAATCACCTCCAAGAATCTATAGATCACATTGAATCACCGTTGTATTTGAGAATGATATGCTAAGGTCCTTCCAACATATTTCATGAGTAACTATAGTTGGAGAATATATATTTATAACCTCAAATTTGATAAAGCTCTTGTAGAATAAACTGCTAGGCAATCATCCATCTTCCAAATATTCTTGAAAGCATCCTTACATTCCTAACTACTTAATTTGTTTCTTGTATTAAAATAAACTCAAGACTATTACAACCTATTATTTCCTTAATAACTCTTTTTTAGGGGTCTTATTCATACCCATAATATTCCATGATAATATTTTCATCATCAACACTTTTTATTTTTATTAGTGGGCTTAGCCCCACTTCTTGTTAACACCTATGATATTTTTATTTGGCTTCCCAGATCAATATCCTTTTGAGTTATTTTTTCTCTTTAATCCTGCTTTGATGGCCTTCCTCTCCTTTTTCTATTCCTACCAACACTCTCATCTTCATCAATCTCTTATATTTTTTCATATTGTTCATAATGAGACTTATCTTATAAATATTAATATATTTTTTTCCAATTTGTTATATGGGATTGAACAGGTCCCACCCATATTACATCATCAACACATAGTGGTATTACAACAAATCTTGGAATCCTCCTTTAATGTTAAGGAATCTAACTAGTTGAGCTAATGTCATTTGATAAATAAATTATTATTCATATAAACTATTTTTTTCAATGAGTTTACACATATTTTTATGAGGGGTCTTAGTACCCTCATATTGAGTGGGGTTTGAACCTTAGACCTCTCAAAGAGAGGCCAAAGCCCTTACCACTTCAGTAAACTTACAACTTTTTATAAAGATTAATGTTGCCTTGAAGAGTCTAAAGAGAAAGGAATAGCCTCATTAGTATATTTTTCTGTATGTTGCTCTGAAAGCCTTAAAGGGCACAAATTATCATCCATATTCATTACTTTCTTATGTTGACCTGGAAACCCTAAATTTCTTAGATATCCTCCATGTGATTTTTTTATTATACTACTCTTGAAACCCCAAAGTGCAACAAATACACTTTATGCTACTTTTGTTTTTATTGTAAGGAGAAGGTTTTATGGTACTGTAGGAAAATAAAGATGATTTAACTTGATTAAGCTTAACCTCTTTCACCTTATTTGCTTTAAAATATTTATTCCCTTCTTCCTTTGCACTTTTAACTCCTATATTTGAACTTGCACATTGTACTTCCTCATCCCTCATCATTTTTCTTCTAATGGTTGATTCAAGTGAACTATATTAGCCTTTGTCATTTGATGATGTAGAGTGATTTTTCTTACCATTTTCTTAGGAGTGGAAAATCCTTGATTTGACCTAGCTTCTCCTATGATATGATCTCCTTGTTTCATATCAAAGCTACACTCATGCCCAAAAATTTTCATCTCTTTCTCCATCATTTTTACTTTGCAATCTCTTGCCATGTGCCAAGTTTCATGACAGTTGTGACATCAGAATGCAATGTTTTATAACACACTTATTGATCTCATTCTCTTTATTCATATTTAATCCTAATGGACTATGGTAAATGTTTTGAAATATCCATGGCAACACATATTCGAGTGTATACAACATGTCTTCTCTCCTTAGTAGTTAGTCCCTCTTGGATGAATTCACCTAGAGTATTACCAATATTCTTCAAAACATCCTTATTGATGAGTTGATAAGGAAGTCCAAAAATCCTAATCCATACCGAAAGCCTAAACCAAGGGTCTTGAATATAATGCATGTTTATCCCTAAACCAAGGGTCTCCATTGATTATTTTCTCTTATTTATGAACTAGATAAAATAATGAGTAAAAATCCTTTTGGAAGAAAATTCATGGAGTAATTTGAATTCAATCTCCACTTCCACTTGATCCAATTTTGAATCTCATAAAAAACTAGTCTAGTATCCATGGAACTTACATATTAACCCTCTGGTTTTAAGAACCATTATATCATGCTCAATCATCTCATTCTTGATAATAACTTGTGGTGTAGTATCTACTACCGGGACAAGGTTTTCCATAGATTCACACTTCCTCTTATCACTAACTAGGGCATCCATTCTTCCAACTAAGGTATCCTTATTTCCAACCAAGTCATCTTTACTTTTAGTAAGGACTTAAAAATGACTTTCTTTCCATGTTACCTAGATTTTCTTCACATTAATCCTTTAAAAATTTTCCTAAGATCTAGAACAATAAGTGTCACTTGTTTCTTAATTACACTTTGTATTTTACTTCTTGTTTATGCTTCCACCTACTCACTCATGGCTCTTACACGCTCATATGTATTTTAATGATGAGATACTTATACTAGGTAATCCATTATAATTATTTACATTGTCGTGTTGGGGTCTGCTTTTAAGTTACCACCCACACCATGGTGTATAACATACATGGTGAAAGAAGCCCCAAGAAGAAAACAAAAATTATTGGCTATAAATATATTATATGTGCATGAAATAATGATATCAACATAAATAAAATTAATCATTCCATATCAACATGTTAAGAATATCAATGTTTTGTTTATATAAAAACGTTTTACCTAAATCAAACACAAGGCTATACTTTCATCTAAGATGTAGTTGAAACAAGTTTACGATTTAAACAAATATATAAAATAAACATACATATTTTTTTAATTGGTTATATAGGATTGAAATGAGTTGCACTCGTATTATATCATCACCACATAGTGATATTACCACAAAGCTTGGATATCATCCATGTATCACTTGGAAAGATTTGAACCTTGGTCCCCTCCTTGAATATTGAGGAATCTAAATAGTTGAGCTAATGTCATTTGATGACATACATATTTTAACATCAATTAATTACAACTAATAAAATATCACACATAATAAGAAAAAATGAAGAGAAATAAAGAGCCCCGATAAACTAAAATTGGTAAAGCAATAATAACAAAATCAAAAGAAGAAGATTGTAGATTCACACATTACACAATATTTACCCTGGAAACCCTCAACCGGGAAAACTAGCACAGTATTATCTTATTATTGCATTAACTTGACCATCTCCAATACAATAATATTCTCCTTCTGTCTCATTCCAAACCCTAATGCAAGTGTGATATATATAACAAAGGCACATGCACAAATTTTACAATATCATGGGCAAAAAAGTAAGGGTTCAAATATAGTAACCCTAAAAGCCCATATGGGTCTAAAAATAACTTAAAACCCTAAAAATTTGGTTGGGGGCTGCCGCCTGCAAACCCCTGCTTTTCGAAGGGCTACCACCATCAAACCCTGGTGAGTATATTGTACACAGCGTCTAATACCTTTTAGTGTTAACCCCACCAGAATAACATGGAAAATATTCAAAATATTTCCAACATTCTCCCACTTGTTGAATACTTTCCATAGGGGCTAACAACTGCCATTATCAACTATCAAGGACAACCATACCCATAGATATTCTACACCAAGAAAATTTTTGAGCAGGTATAGCCTTTGTTAACGAATTAGCAACATTCTTATTTGTATCAACTTTCTCCAATATCACTCGGTTCTCTTCAACCATATCTCTCACAAAATGGTACTTTATATCAATATGTTTTTACTGATCATGAAAACCAGGATTATTTACCAAAAATATTGCACTCTAGCTATCACTATTAATTTTTACAGCCTTTTATTTAATACCAACTGTTGAGCACAACCTTTGTATCCACACTGCTTCTTTACTACCATGAGTTGTTGCAATGTACTATGCTTATATAGTGGATAAAGCAACAACTGATTAGTTTTTACTCATCCAAATTACTCCCCCTCTAAACAACCTGAACACATAAGCACTTGTGGATCTTCTCTTGTCAAGATCTCCAACCCAATCAGCATCCACAAACCCTTGTATATTTACAATATTATTACCTTCAAAATTTCCTCCATAACAAATAGCATAATCTATAGTTCCACGTAAGTATCTAAAGATCATATTTACAGTAGTCCAATGTTCCTTTCCTAGATTTGACATATATCTGCTAACTACTCCCACTACATGTGTAATATCAAGTCTAATACAGACCATTGCATACATCAAACTGCCCACAACACTAGCATAAGGAACATGATGCATTTCTTCAATTTCCTCATATGTTTTGGGACACTATTTAGTAGATAACTTTTGACCAATCGAATATGGAGTACATATTGGTTTACAATCATGCATTCTAAACTTATGTAATATCAAATCAACATATTTCCTTTGATTTAACCATAAATTTCTATTTGCACGATCCCTTATTATTTTCATACCCAAAATAAATTTTGCAGCACCCAAATCCTTCATGTCAAATTCAGAAGATAACTAATATTTGAGTAACTTTATCATCTCCTTATTGTTACCAATTAACAACATGTCATCCACATACAATACAATGATAACAAAATTTTCACCTTCCTTTTTGAAATATACACATGGATCTACTTTGCTTTTTCCAAGCCCAAGTGTCAAGACAAACCTATCAAATTTTTTATTCCACATCCTTGGAGACTGCTTCAACCCATAAAGAGACTTCTTCAACTTGCATACCAAGTCCTCCTTACCTTTTACCTTAAAGCATTCTGGTTGTGACATATATATATCTTCATCAAGTTCACCATGTAGAAAAGTAGCATAAATAGCCAACAAAAATTTGATTGAAGTTAGTTTAGCCATAGGGGAAAAAATCTCACCAAAGTCAATTATCTCAACCTAAAAAAATCCTTTTGCTACCAAGCGAGCCTTGTACTTATCCAACTTTCCTTCTACATTGTACTTCTTCTTGAATAACCACTTACAACCAACATGTTTTCTACCAGGAGGTAATTTCACCAAGTTCCATGTCTTATTTTTATCTAAGGACTCCATTTCTTCTTCCATAGCCCTTTTCCAAGACTTATTCTCACTTGACTGAAGTGCCTCCTTTACAGTATTGGGTTCTTCATCAGTAACTGATAAATTAAATGCAAAATAATTATTTTAAGGACTATACCTATCTGGAAATCTTCTCTCTCAATCTAATCTCAAAATTGGAGTTCTAGGTTCTGCATCTTCAGCTTCCTCCTCACCTTCTTCCTCTGAATATTCCTCTTCAGACTCTCTCTGTAATTCAAGTTCTACCATTGGTTCTTCCTCCTATTCCAATTTTACCTGCACTATTTTTGGTTCTTTGCTTGATTGTATTTCCTATTTTATAACCTCTTTTGTTCCTCTAAATATCACATTACGACTATAAACAACCTTCTGTGTTTTTGGGTTCCACAACTTATATCCTTTAACACTAGTACTATAACCCACAAATATGCATTTTTTAAATTCATATTCTAGCTTAGTCCTTTTCTCTTTTGAGACATACATATAAGAATCACAACAAAAAACCCTTAGACGTTTGAGAGAGGATTTCTTACCAGTCCATACTTCTTGTGGAGTCTTGTACACCAAAGTTGAGGTAGGAGATCTATTGATGAGATAACAAGTTGTTAACACAGCTTCTGTCCAGAACTTCTTTTCTAACCATGCACCACTTAGCATGCTTCTAGCCTTATCCATCAATGTTCTGTTCATCCATTCTGCAAACCCATTTTGTTGTGGAGTATACGGATTTGTTCTTTGCCTTTCTATTTCGTAGTCCTTGTAAAACTACTCAAATTCATTAGAGCAATACTAACCATCATTATAACTTCTCAAAACCTTTATCTTTTTCTCTATTTGATTTTCTATAAGAGCCTTAAACTCTTTAAATTTATTAAAAACCTGATATTTATTCCGTAGAAAATATACCCATGTATTTCTTGAGAAGTCATCTATAAATGTAACAAAATATAGATTTACCTGATGATGGTACTTTTGCAGGTCCAAACACATCACTATGAACTAGATGTAGAATTCCTTCAGACCTTGTAGCACTACTTGGAAACTTGACTCTAGTTTGTTTCTCAAAAATACAGTGCTCACAAAAATAAAAATTTAATGGGCAATCAAAAATTCCTTCAGCCATACCTTTCATTTTCAATGTTCAAAGTCCTTTCTCACCAATGTGCCCCATGCATTGATACCACAACATTGTCTTCTCTATAGGAATACTTGAAGCCATTTCAACTATATTATTTTCTTGTACCACTAAAGTGTTATTGCAATTAATACTTATAGTGCTAGCCTCAATTTTGAACAAAGTTCCTATGCAAACTCCCCTTGCCAACATCATGGATCCACGAACCATCTTGTAGCTATCCTTATTAAATACCACATTCACACCTGCATCATTCATCTTACTCATAGATATTAGATTTCTTGCCAAACCTGGAATATGCAACACACAAGGAAGGGTTTTAATTATTCCATATTTTAGCCTCAAATTGACTCTTCCTCGACATATTATTTTATATGTAAAGTTGTCTCCCAAGAAGACTTTACCTCCACCTATCTTTTCATATTCACTGAACCCCTCTCTATGAGGATTCATATGAAAAGAAGCACCTGATTCAATCAACCATGATTCAAGGAATTCACTTGAGCATGATGCAACCAAGAATAAGTCCCCTGAATCTTCATTTGTGGTCTTCATTTTTGTAGAAGTTCCTTCATCAGATGATTAATTATTATCAGCATTTTTAGATCTGCAATCTCTTTATAATACCCTGCTTTACCACAATTCCAGTATTTTCTCTTTTTTGTGGTAACATATTTACCCCTAGATTTTGATTTCTTTTCTCCTGATTTCTTTTTGCTTATTTCTTGAGAAAAACCTCTTAAAAATAAGGCTTTCTTTTTATGATAATCCTCATAATATTTTCATATCATCTCCTTAGACAACAAAGTTCCTACTCTATCCTCTACTTTCAATGTAGATGTAGTATTGGTGATAGTCATAACTAGGTTATCCCATGAATCAGGTAATGAACAAAATAAAGTAATACATTTTTTCTCTTCATCCATTTTTACTTCTCCAGAGGTTAGTTGACTTACCACAATGTTAAAAGCATTCAGATGTTCAACCACAGAGTCACCATCATTCATCCGAAGTGAATACAACTTTTGGAGAAAGATATTTACCAGTGACTTTGTCTGATACAATGTTCCCAAATTCTCCCATAACAGATTTTTTGTGGTCTCTATAGATTCATTCAATAATACTAAACCAGATAAGCACAATCTAATAGAGCTCTTTGCCTTCCTATTGATTTTTAGCTAATCCTCATCTATCATCGATGTTGGTTTTTTTCCCTAGATCGCAATCCACTGATCTCTATCAACCAACATATCCTCCATCTTGAGTTTCCACAACTCAAAATTTTCAATCTCTATTCATGTGCTTTCCATATTTCTTCTTTGCTTGGATCCTTTCGCGTACGGCTCCCACTCAAAAATTAATTTATCATAGGGTTGAAACCCTTACTCCTCGAACAAAACTTAAAACCTAGATTTGATACCAAATGAAGATAAATAAAGAGCCCTGATAAACTAAAACTAGTAAAGCAATAATAACATAATCAAAATAAGAAGATCATAAATTCACACATTACACAATATTTACCCTGGAAACCCTCAATCGAGAAAACTAGCACAATATTATCTTATTATTGCATTAACTTGACTATCTCCAATATAATAATATTCTCCTTCTATCTCATTACAAACCCTAATTCAAGTGTGATATATATAACAAAGGCATATGCACGAATTTTACAATATCATGGGCAAAAAAGCAAGGGTTCAAATATAGTAACCCTAAAATCCCATATGGATCTAAAAATAACTTAAAACCCTAAAAATTTGGTAGGGGGCTACCGCTCCCATATCCCTACTTTTTGGAGGGCTATCGCCCTCGAACCACAACGAGTATATCATACACAGCGTCCAGTACCTTTTAGTGTTAACCCCACCAGAATAACATGGAAAATATTGAACATATTTCCAACAAAACAATGTCACAAAACCAAATTAATTTTACTAATCATAAGATTAATATATAAATTATGGTACACATTGGTATATAATAACATCGTTGGACTCTTCATGGTGTACAAAACTACATATCCCTCTTGATGCCTAATGTCTTGATACAACAATCATCCAAATATTCTATAGAAATTTATTATCTTTCATAATATAACTTCCTAATTATCTAATGAACTAATGATTTCAATAACTCTCCCATTGCTATTGGTCAGTCATTATTATAATATAGAGTTCAAGTGGGTTCCTTTACATTCTGATGCCATGTAGAGTAAACTATGAGATAGTTTTTCCTCGTCATTATATAGTGTTGGTTAGTGAATCTCAATATCCAAATAACCTCCATCTGGAGATACTTAAAATATTAGGGATATCAATGCATGTATCTCTATGTTAACACACAAAATAAAAAGGGAAATTGTTTACATATTTGGTTAGTCACATGTACAAGTTTAGAGCTATTACCAAGACAAAGTACAAACATAATTAACTCAAAGAACTTTGGGCACCTATAAAAAATAAAATAGGCTCAACTAGGAAACCAAAAACCAGTTAAAAAATAATACCAAATAAAGGCTATATACCAGCAAAACAACTTGAAGTGACAACACCAACCTATAGGAGAAATAGGCATTGACACATCTTAAATAAAAAATTTTGACATCATAATATTTAAATTAATGTTCTTGAAGAGTACATTTTCACAATTTACCACTAGCCACACCACCCTCTCCTAAAGTAGAAATAGCCCAAGCCCATGTACATATCCCAAAATTCTCAAAGAAAATCTATGTTAAGTTGCTCACTTTTGGATTTTTAAGCCTTACTACCACATAAAATCATAGGTCCCAATATAAAATAACCATGATATTAAAAGTCAAAATAATAATTGTACCCATGCATAAAGCATACACCTAACTAATTCATCAATTGATATCAAATATTAAAGCAATAAAGAAATTGACAACAATGAATTTAACAAGAATAGGAAGGTTTCTTTTATTAAATCTTGTATCAAATTCGATTACAATTACGTCCCTATTAGGGATACTCAATGTTGATACAATCAATATAGTTTTGAAGACCCTCTAGACGAAGGGGTGGTGTAATTCGCAGACTTTCCAATTGGACACGAACTGTTCAAGATCAATGGTGACCTTCTTCTCCATAATTAGAGGCATATGCTACCTTGAATGCCTTGCAAATGGAAGGATATTGTAAACCCTACATTCAAAAAACAACAAGAAATGATTAGAAGCAAAGGTGGCCTCTCTTGACCAGGCTTTTAGAGGAATCTTGCATTAAGAATGCTAAATAAAACAAAGGAAACATGTAATCTATGCAACTATGCAAGAAATCAGTGGATTGCAATAAAGCATATAAAGAAAGACATGAATCTAACTATGAAGCATCCTAATTATCCATTAGAAACTTGAATTACATGAAATAATAAGAAAACTAGTCTAAATGATGTAAATAAGGAAATGAAGGAAATCTGCTCCTAAATCCCTAATTTAACCGTGCAAATGTATCAAATGAGATTTATATATGATTAATCTATCAAAATGAAAGTATTACATTTTTAATCTAAGGCTAAAATAGGGATAAATAGGGATCAAACCCTCACCGCAGGTCTATGGCGTAGCTAACACTATTAGTCACGACTAATAGCCACGGTTGAGGTGCAAATCTTCTCGCTCTCCAATTTTGGGCTTGGATATCTGATTCTCATTGTTGAATTGATGCTCAAGGGTCACCTCAGTGTCTTTTCATGGATTGGCGATGTTCATTGTCTGAATTCATGATTCAAATGGGCTTGATCATAGTTTCTTGATTTCCTAGACCTCTAGGACCTTCATATCTTCGAATGTATTCATGATTGGCAGGTTAGCTCTCTCCAAAAGGTTGCAATTGGGTCAATAATTTAGCAAATATTTGTTGCGTTTTAACTCCTAAAGATTCTAGATCTCTCCCTAATTTGGAAGGGGGTCTTATAACACATTGAAGGCCTTGCTCTAGCTTCATGGAGAAGCCAAGAACAATAAACTTGTAGGTAGGGCAGTTTGAGGGAAAGTTCTAGAGGCTTCCCTACCCACAAGCTGTTTGGATTTTTTTCCCAGGCTATTGTAACTGATTTTGGCTCAAAAATCATTTTGATGCTAGTCGTGGCTCTGAGGTGCAACCAACTCTGTTAGTTGTGAGTGTCAGCCATGGCTAAGGCTAAGTTAACCAAATCTGCCCAAATTGAGTGGCTAAAACCACTGCTTCACCTTGGAGTTGTCCAAGATCATTCATATGGTCTATTAGCATATCCCATATGAGTATTCGCCTCGACATGACACATTTAGGTGTCTATAGATACCCCTTTTGGGATGCGTTGTGAGAATGAACAACGCTGAGCAACAATAGACCTCCTAAAATGATGTCGTAGTTTGAATGATGATCATTGATCTAATCAATATTAGATGCACAATCCTACCAAAGGACACGCATCTTAGAATCATTGATCTAATCAATATTAGATGCACAATCCTACCAAAGGACACGCATCTTAGAATCATTGCTTCCAATTGAGGAAAGGCTTAAATTTGTGTTGGCATTTTTGCCACATTTTTTGTTTTTTTTGTTGTTGTTCATGCAAAATAATGCACAAATTGTAGAGATACTCACTCCTCTGTTTGTCCCTCCAAGCACCTCGAAAGGGATAATTAGTAAAAAACAAAAATCTCTACAAGTTTTGTGCCAAAGCAAAGTAAGTGAAAAATGTCGCGATATCGCGACATGTCGCATTTTCGCGACCTATTGCAGTTTTGCGACGTCCGATGCAAAAAAAGCTAAGTACAAAAAATGTCACGAAATCGTGACATGTCGCATTTTCGTGACCTATTGCGGTTTCGCGCTAGCAAGCAGCAAAGGGAGCTTAAAGGCAAAGTTGTCGCGACATGTCACATTTTCGCGATCTGTCGCATTTTCGTGGCAAACAGCAGCAAAGGGAAGCGCCAAGGATGGACTATCGCGATATCGCGACCTGTCACGTTTTCACGGCAGGAAAGCAAGGAAGGAGAAAATGTCACGATTTCGTGACATGTCATGTTTTCACGGGGATGCAAAAATAAAGGTAAGAAATTGTCGTGATTTCGTGACTTGTCACGTTTTGGAAAGGGAAGGAGCAAGATGGTAGGAATGTCACGATTTCGTGACATGTCGCATTTTCGAAACAAAGGAGAGAAGAAAATGTCGGATTTCGTGACATGTCATGTTTTCAGGAGAAGAAAAGTACAAGGGGAGAAAATTGTCATGATTTGTGACATGTCATGTCTTTCAGTGAGAAAGGGAAAGGAAAGATGAGTAAATGTAATTCATGACTTGTCACATTTTTTTGAAGGCAACAAGGAGAAAATGTCACGATTTCATGACATGTCCGAGATAAAGCGAAAGGAAGAGATGTCATGATTTCGTGACTTGTCATGTTTTCACAGTGAGAAAGCGAAAGGAGCCAGATAGTACGAAATGTCATGAAATCGTGACTTGTCACATTTTCGTGACAAGGAGCAGCGAAGGAACAAAATGGAGGAAGATGTCACGATTTCATGACATGTCATGGAGACAAAGCCAAATGAGAGGAGAATGTCATGATTTCATGACATGTCATGATTTTGTGACTTGTCACGTTTTCATGGAAGTGCATGGAGATAAAACATAACAAAGGCAGATTGTCATGATTTCGTGACTTGTTGCGTTTTTGCGAAAGTAAAGAAGACAAAGCCAAGCGAGAGAGAATGTCACGATTTTGTGACTTGTAGCAATAGGAGAGAGCAGTAAGGGAAAAATGTCATGATTTCGTGACATGTCGCATTTTCATGACAAAAGCGACAACAAAGGCCTAATAAAGTTATGTCCGCATTTTTCTTCATATTGCATAGGAGAATGTAATGTAAAAGCTCTCCAATTGGTTTTGAGATCAAGGTCAAAGAGGCTCCAAAATTAAATGTTTCCCAACATTTAATTTAAATATCAAAGCTCTCCAAAATTTAATATCAAGAGGCAATTGCCCAATGGCAATCAGATCAGATGGGAGAACGTGTTAAAGCATGCAGTTTTCAAAGCCACCAAGATTAAAGATGCCTCCGGTATTAAAATCTCTTGTTCATGATCTCCTAACACTTCAAGCATGCCCCGAGAATAGTCATTTAATGAAGAAATCTGGTCCCTTGTTTTCGTTCGATTTTCAAACTTGATCCATAAAAGCAGGGAATGTGATTTCTCCGAGGCAGATTTAGGGGGATTGTTTCTCTTTTCAAGTGCATATTTTGTGGATCTCCTCTTCAAAATATGTTTTATGTTTTAAATGTTATGATTCGAAAGAGAGAGGGAAGACCTCTATAAATACTAATGTATATCTCAAGAAAAGGGGAGGACCTTTTTGCAAAAATTGAAGCAGAAATCCTAAATGCATTTTGCTCTGTTCTTAGAGTCTTTTGAGTTGGTGATCCAAACTGATGTTCATGTGATGCTTTCTGTGTAATTCACTTCTTCTTAGTCTAGTGCTAAAATATAAGTTGAATTCTGTTGTTCTAAATTTGGCTATGTTTTCATTTGAACATTTGAAGTATAATTGAAGGCAAACTTATGGTCAATGTTTGATCCAATTTTTGTATGTGCATTCTAAGAATCAGTTGTTGCTTATCTTCGGGATTTAGTTTGAGGTTATTTGCTATCTGAGGTTGTTCTCCCTATCAACTATCGGCTTTGGCCATATTTCCATCTCTTTCTATTATTTCTAACCCTGAACCTTGAAACCAGTTTAGATTAGTTTGGGAGCCAACCCTCTCTGGAGATTGGCCCAGGAGACTTCTCTTTCTCTCGGCCTTTCAATGTTGGTCGGGTCTAGGGCACATTTTATATGACTAGGTGGATTCGTGACCAATAGTTTTTGGCATGCCCGGTGGGACTCACAAGTCCCATATTTTGACACCCGAAGGAATCAAGATTTTGATGAACTGTCTTGACCTCAAAGCGGAGATTGTAAGTTCATCTGGTGACTCTACTGAGGGTGACTGTATAGTACCTAGAAATCTCCAATCGTGAAGCTGGTGAAAATATTTGCTTCATGATCATGAGATCAAGAGCCAAAGAATTGGAAGACCCAGTCGAATTCTTCGAGATCGATGTTCAAAACTGGAGGGAGCGCTCAAGATTGGTAAGTCCTGTGAACCCGTCATTTGCTATCTCTTCGCAGGTGGTGGGTCAGTTTGTGCCATCTCCGACTCCTCCCAGTACTGCTACGAGCTTGCTAGTACATCCAAATCCAGTGGTGCAAATGGCTGGTCAACAACCTCCTCCACGTCAATTTCCTGCTTGGAACCATTCGGGAGCGTTGGACCTCCCTTTTCAAAATCCAGTTCCTACTGTAGCATTAAAGGCTTTGCCTACATACGATGGGACTGGAAAGACCATGTATGAGCATGTGTCAGATGTGGCATCCTTGGCTACAATTCATAATATCATAGATGAAGATGTCATGATAAAATTGCTCGTGTTGTCACTCCGAGGTAAGTTATTGTGCTGGTATAGATCCTTGTCTCCCAACTCCATAAATTCATGGGATCAATTAGCAGAGATGCTGATCAAAGGGTTCAATGAGCAAGCGGACCCATTTTCTTTGTTGCATCAATTTACTAATATCAAGAGGCATCCTCAAGAGGAGATAGTGGATTTCAATGTTAGGTTTGCCCGAACTTGGCAGAGAGTTCTTGATGGTCTCCGCCCTACTAATGACCAAGCGACATTTTACTATCTTAGGGCTTTCCACTCAGATATTAGTATGAACATTAGGATGTCCAATGTTCAAACCTTTCCTGCACTATATTCCCAGGCACAGAAGGTTGAGGCCGATCTGATTGCCATTGGGAAATTGCCTCCAAAAATGACTATGCCCATTTTTCCCGAGCTTCCGCAATACCAACATACAGGTGCAGCCTCCACATCTTACACTGCTCCATCCATGTACCCTTCATCTTCATGGAATCCTCCCACAACTTTGGTACCTATGATTCCCATTCCACAGTTAACCTCTCCAGTTCCAACTCCTGCATTACCTTCTCCACCAGTTCCATTACCTCTACCGGCACCGCCTGTGTCCTCAAGCCCAGATCCTCAATTGGCTATTTTGCAAGAAATTCAGTCGGCCATGAGAGCCCTCACTAACAAGATGACATCTATGGAGCGGAGAGAGGCGAAAAGGAACTTTCAGCCATGAAGATTTATTTCAGCGGTAACTAGAGAGCAAGTTGCTCCTAGCAAGGTTATAGAGAAAGTACCTGAGAGGAACTCAGCGATCCTGGTAAGTGAAGAGGCTGGCCCCTCTGAAGTTTCACATGAGCCATCTTATTGGTGTTCTTCATGCAACGACCCACATGATGAGTCCACTTGCATGGTCCACCAAAATTATTTACAAGTTCTTACGGGGAGCCGTATAAACATGATTCGAGAGGTGGATCATAATTTCGCGATGTCTCCTGAGGAATACATAGCAGTCTTGACATGCAACGGCAAGAAACCAATGGTGGTAGATCCGGCTAAGATGGAGCCATTGAAAGTGCCTCCTGCACAAGCAACAAAGCAACAAATACCTACAAAGACTCATGATCCTCCAGCCCCACAACAAGACCCACCTATTTTGTCGAAGGATTTGCTTCCACCACAAGCAAAAGAGAGGTTGCAAGCTAAGGCTTCTACCTCCCAGCCGCAAGCGAAAATGAAGGAACAAGCTAGAGAGACGTTGCGGTATCCATCATTGACTAAACGACAGTGAGTGGAGGCCACCCAACAATATAGAAGTAGATTTGAATCTGCTAGTGGAGGGAGAGAGCCGATTTCGATGGAGTACAACATCGTCGAAGAACTCAAAAGGATACCAGCCAAGGTAAGTCTGTATGACACCTTGCAGCTGCCTGGATAGGTGAATCTCTTACAGGAATCCTTGAAGACCACACAAAGTAAGGGGAAGGCTCCAGCCCAGGTAGTTATGTCTCAAACTCTGACCTCTTCAGTCATCGAAAAAAATAGACCACCACCTTTTTATCTTTCATTGAGAATGGAGGGACATGTGGTGCATAATTGCCTCATTGACTCAGGAGCAGCTACTACTGTCATGCCTAAGGCAGTATGTGATGTCATAGGCATGGAATATACAAGGACTAGCATGGGAGTTTTGCAGCTAGATGGTACCTCAATAAAGACGGTGGGCGTAATTAAGGATGTTCCTATCTCCCTGCACGCCATGCCTCAGATTACTCGTGATCCAGGAGATCATAGTAGTGGACCTAGAGCCATGTTTTGGTATGTGTCTCTCCCGAGAGTTCATGGCTAAACTCGGGGGTTACCTTTCTTTGGATTTTACTCATTTGGAGGTGATCCATAAAGGTAAAAAGGTGAAAATTTTCAATGAGAAGCCTTCCACATTTCATGTGGAGAGAATAGATGAAATGGACAGGTTAGAAAATTCGGTGCACATGATGTCTGAAGAATTTGGTGAGCTTGACTTAATGGAAGAAGCTTTGGAAGAGCTCCACCCAGAAAATGAATTTTCCATGGCCAATTTCAATGCCATGATGGAAACTGACTTGGGGTGTTACTCCATTTTTAATCCTGAAAAGGCTAAAGAAAAGAATGATGAAAGTCAAGACCAGCTCTGGAAGCTCTATTTCGATGGAGCATGATGTAGAAATGGCGTTGGAGCTGGGATTGTTCTAGTATTACCTTCTGGGATTCAACGATCCTATTCATATCGTTTGACCTGGAGCTGCACAAATAATGCAGTAGAATATGAGGCTTTATGCCTAGGCCTCAAGAAGGTTGAGAAACTTGGAGCACGATAGTTGCAAATCTTTGGTGACTCCGAGCTGATTGTCAATCAGGTGACCAATAAGTGTGTGTCCAAGCACCACTATCTCAAGAACTATCGCAACAAGGTCTGGGACCTGTTCGAATCATTCTCTGCTCTCAGCATGCATTTCATTCCACGAGAACAAAATAGACATGCCGACCTGCTGGCTTCCTTGGGAGCAAATTTTTCACCAATCGAGCAGGTGGTGAGAAGGCCAAAAATAGTGAGAATGGTGTATAGGCCCTCCGTCCCAGACAAGGACACCTTTTGGCAAGTCTTCGATAGTGATGAGCAAATTGTTAACTTTTTGGTTCAAGAAGCTGCCACCATCAAGGGAAGGACCTTGGAGCATGAAGAAACTGAAGGCCTGATTTAGTTGCGGAATAACCACATTCCTAAAGGCCTCATTACTCTAGAAAGCTTGTTTGATCGGAATGATCGGTCCAAGAAGCATCGGATCGAGGTCGACGAGAAAGAATACATGGAGCTTCAGTTGGAGGTCGATAAGGTCATCAAAATTGGGACTGATTCTACTCCCACTGAATTGCAAGAGATCAGACAATTGTGTCAAGAGTTTTCTGACATCGTGGCCTGGAGCTACGAGGATCTGAGGGGATATGATAAAGAGATCATTCAGCACACTATCGAGCTGGAAGAAGGAGTCAAACCCTTCAGGCAGAAGCAGAGACCGGTGAACCCAAAGATTGAAGCCCTCATGAAGGCCGAACTTGCGAAGATGTTGCAGGCCAAGATTATATATCCGATTAAGCACTCGACTTGGGTTGCTAATTTGGTTTCGGTCCATAAGAAAAATGGAGATATACGGTTGTGTGTGGATTTTTGAAACTTGAACCGAGCATCCTTGAAGGATCACTACCCATTGCCTCGCATTGATCAGATCCTTCACGTTGTTGCTGGGGCTCAGCGCTTTTCATTGCTAGATGGATTCTCTGGATACAATCAAATTTGGGTCAGGGATGAGGATCAACACAAAACCGCATTCACAACCAAGTGGGGTACCTTTGCCTATCAGCGCATGCCCTTCGGATTGTCCAATGTTGGGGCTACATTTCAAAGGGCCATGGACATCGCATTTGGGGAGCTTTTAAATAAGATCATTGTCATCTATCTCGATGATATGACTATCTTTTCGCACAAACGAGAAGAACATTATTCTCATTTGAGGCAGATATTTGAGAAATGTCAAGAGTTTGGCATTTCCATCAACCCAAAGAAGTCCATTTTCATAGTAAAGGAAGGTAAGCTCTTGGGACATGTCATCTCAGAGAATGGTTTGGCAATTGATCCATCGAGAGCTGAAGCTTTGAAGAAACTATCGCTCCTTGCCAATAAGAAAGAGTTGCAATCTTTCTTCGAGCAAATCAATTTTGTCAAAAAATTTATTTTTGACTTTGCTCGAGTAGTCAAGCCCATGACTGAGCTATTAAAGAAAGATGCGGAGTTCAAGTGGACAACTCAGAGGAAAGATGCATTTCAGGAGATTAAATATAGAATTGCACAAGCCCCTGTGTTGATCAATCCGGATTATTCTAAGGACTTCATTCTGTACGTAGTTGGAGAGGATGAAAGCTATGTTGCAGTGCTTACATAGAAAGGAGATGATGGGGATGAAAGACCCATTGCTTTCCTTAGCCAGGTTATCTTACCCCATGAGGAGAGATACAATTTCATTGAGAAGCAGGTCTATGCTATCATGAAGTCTCTCAAAAATTTTAGGCACTTCGTATCTCAGAGCAAGACGATCGTCTACGTCATCCACCCCGATGTAAGGAACTTCATCATTCAGGGTGAGATGGGCGATAAGCGTGCTGGTTGGGTCACCAAAATTCAAGAGTTCGATGTTGAGATCCATCCAACCAAGTTGGTGCGGGGTAAGGCCTTATGCCAACAATTAGCAAAAACTACGGCCTCTGAGATAGTTGATCATCAAGTGAATGACCTTATTGAAGAAAGGAATCTAGTGAACATCTTTGCACAAGGCCAAGATTGGGCAGATGACCTTGTTGAGTATTTTTCAATGGGTAGATGTCCCCCACAATTAAATGCTTCACAACGGAGAAGGTTTCACCTACAAGCTCTTAGGTATGTATTGTTGCCCGAGGGATTGTTCTTCAAAAACATTGATGGAGTTCTCCTAAGGTGCGTTAAGGAACCCGAGAAAGCTAGATTCCTGGAGGAGTTTCATTCTGGCATGTCGGGAGGACATTACGCTGGTAGGCCTATGGCCTTAAAGATTATTCGGGCTGGTTACTATTGGCCAACTTTGTTCATGGATACTTTCAAGATTGCTCAAGCTTGCGACAAATGCCAAAGGTATACAGGACGGATCAGAAATGCACCATTGCCCCTACATCCAATTCAAGTAGAAGCACCTTTTTAGCAGTGGGGGCTGGACTTTATTGGGATCATTGATCCAAACTCTTCAGCCAGACACAAGTACATCTTGATGGCTACTGATTATTTTACAAGATGGTCTGAGGCCATTCCAACCAAGGCTGCAAATCAGGATGTGGTAATCACTTTCATTGAAGGACTAATCACGCGTTTTGGCATTCCTGATGCCATTATCATAGACAACGGAACTCCATTCATTGGAGCCAAGCTAGGAGAATTTGCAAACAAGTATGGTATTTTTTTGAAGACATCCTCTAATTATTACCCTCAGGGGAATGGCTTGGCGGAATCTACAAACAAGAACTTGCTACAGATTTTAAAGAGATCCTTGGGGGATAATAAGAGATCTTGGCACCTTTTGCTGAATCAGGCCTTATGGGCAGATAGAATTTCGATCAAGAAGTCTATCAAGACTTCACCATATGCCCTGGTATACGGGAAAGAGGCAAGATTGCCTATTCATTTAGAACTTCCTGCCTTGCAGCAATTGAAGGAATTCCTAGATGATGAAGAAAATATGGATCCTATGAACATACGATTGGCTCAGTTGTTGCAGTTGGAAGAGCAACGTTCTTTGGCCTATGATGAGTTTGCTAAGCATTCACAAGTGGTTTCAAAATGGTTTCACAAAGGTTCTACTGACCGCACATTCAAAGTGGGTGATTTAGTCTTAAAGTGGAATGAAAAGAAGGCCAAGCCAGGGATGCACAAGAAATTTGATGCTCTGTGGGAGGGTCCATTCCAGATTGCCAGTACAAGTGCAACAAATTCATTTTATCTTGAGGACTTGGAAGGTAATTCACTTCCTATCTCAGTGAATGACTTTCATTTGAAAGCCTACATTTCATGATGTGAAAACACAGTGTTACCTTGTACATAAATATAAAAAAAAAAAAAAAAAAAAAGCACCACTTGTAGGAGTCCCCCTTTGTACAGAATTCGTCAACTTCGGCTCCTTTTGCACACGAGCCCGCAGGTATGTCTATTTCTCTCTCTTTTTCTTTTCCTTCCCAGTAGGTAGTGGCTTCCATCTACTTCTTTCTTCCACTTCCTTATTTTCATTCCCTTCCTCTCCCACTCCTTCTTCCACTATACATAATCAAGCCACTACTGTTGTTTCTACTCCCCTCTCTGATGTTCCCATTTCTTCACTTCCCCTTTCTTCCAATCCTTTGTCTTTTGAGCACTTCTCCATAGTTCCTACCACTTTCTCCATCCCATCTACTTCCATTTCATTATCTATTTTCATGGAATCCCAATAGCTGGTAGCATAGTAGCACCCTCTTCAGTTGTTGTATCTACCGCTTCTACTCCTCCATCTTCCACCATTCCATCATTCACCATTCCCGTTCCATGGCCTGCACATCTGTCGGTCATCACCCCATTCATTCCCATTTTTGCAACCCAGGTGCTTCTCACCACTGCCATGGAGACCCTTTCACAGCACCTGGTGATTACCCAACTCAACCGAGCTAGGCAAAATGTAGTAGTTAAAGGAATAAGGGAAGTTCTGCTATTCCACAAATTTCTGTTGAAAGTCCTATTTTAAGTGTCGAGCGCCAGCAAGAGCTTGTTGCAGCAGCCCGTAGAGACGTCCAACATCAACCAACACTCACTTCTTCTGCTCCTCCAGCTTCTTGACTCTGTTGCCCAATGAATAAAGGCTTGGGGTTCGTGCATACATCAAAACTGTATACCCCGAGAGCCGCCAAGAATGTTGGCATTTTTGCCACATTTTTTGTTTTTTGTTGTTGTTCATGCAAAATAATGCACAAATTGTAGAGATACTCACTCCTCTGTTTGTCCCTCCAAGCACCTCGAAAGGGATAATTAGTAAAAACAAAAATCTCTACAAGTTTTGTGCCAAAGCAAAGTAAGTGAAAAATGTCGTGATATCGTGACATGTCGCATTTTCGTGACCTATTGCGGTTTTGGCGTCCGATGCAGAAAAAAGCTAAGTATAGAAAATGTCATGAAATCGTGACATGTCACATTTTCATGACCTGTTGCGGTTTCATGCTATGAAGCAACAAAAGGGAGTTTAAAGGCAAAGTTGTCGTGACATGTCGCATTTTCGTGATCTGTCGTATTTTCGTGGCAAACAGTGGCAAGAAAGCAAAGTGATAGGCGAATGTCACAATTTTGCAATACAAAGACAAAGGGAGCGACCAAGGATAATGTCAGGATATTCGCGACATGTCTCGTTTTGAAAGAAAGGAAGGAGCAAGAGAGAAATGTCAGGATTTTGACATGTCATTTTCAAGAAGTGATTTTGTCAAAGCGAGGAAGGAGAAGATGAGAATGTCATGATTTCGTGAATGTTTAGGGAAATTGTCATGATTTGGACATGTCATTTTTGGAAGAAAGAGAAAAGGAAAGGAAAGAAAATTGTTACAGATTTCGTGACATGTAAGAAAGAAAGGAGAAGAGAGGAAATGTCATGATTTCATGACTTGTCACATTTTTGGCAGGAAGGAAACGAAGGAGAAGGTGGAGGAAATGTGTACGATTTCATGACATGTCATGGGAAAAATCAAAATGAAGGCAGATGTCATGATTTCGTGACTTGTCAATGTTTCGGGAGAAAGCGAAAGGAGAAGAGAATGTCAGAATTATGACTTGTCACATTTTTGTGACAAGGAGCAATGAAGGAACAAAATGGAGGAAGATGTCATGATTTCATGACATGTCATGGAGACAAAGCCAAATGGAGAGGAGATTGTCACGATTTCATGACATGTCGCGATTTCGTGACTTGTCACATTTTCATGGAAGTGCATGGAGATAAAACAAAACGAAGGCAGATTGTCATGATTTCGTGACATGTCATGATTTCATGACTTGTTGCGTTTTCATGAAAGTAAAGAAGACAAAGCCAAGCGAGAGGAGGATGTCACGATTTCGTGACATGTCACATTTTCGTGACTGGGCAACAGGAGAGAGCAACAAGGGAAAAATGTCATGATTTCGTGACACGTCGCATTTTCACGACAGAAGCGACAACAAAGGCCCAATAAA
This sequence comes from Wollemia nobilis, assembly GCA_028583015.1. Classification (NCBI taxonomy): domain Eukaryota; kingdom Viridiplantae; phylum Streptophyta; class Pinopsida; order Araucariales; family Araucariaceae; genus Wollemia; species Wollemia nobilis. The sequence goes on along the minus strand of JAQPPZ010016892.1, from coordinate 2,088,545 downwards.
GTTATGTCCGCATTTTTCTTCATATTGCATGTTGTAAAAGCTCTCCAATTGGTTTTGAGATCGAGGTCAAAGAGGCTCCAAAATTAAATGTTTCCCAACATTTAATTTAAATATCAAAGCTCTCCAAAATTTAATATCAAGAGGCAATTGCCCAATGGCAATCAGATCAGATGGGAGAACGTGTTAAAGCATGCAGTTTTCAAAGCCACCAAGATTAAAGATGCCTCCGGTATTAAAAGCTCTTGTTCGTGATCTCCTAACACTTCAAGCATGCCCCGAGAACAGTCATTTAATGAAGAAATCTGGTCCCTTGTTTTCGTTCGATTTTCAAACTTGATCCATAAAAGCAAGGAATGTGATTTCTCCGAGGCAGATTTAGGGGGATTGTTTCTCTTTTCAAGTGCATATTTTGTGGATCTCCTCTTCAAAATCTGTTTTATGTTTTAAATGTTGCGATTCGAAAGAGAGAGGGAAGACCTCTATAAATACTAATGTATATCTCAAGAAAAAGGGGAGGACCTTTTTGCAAAAATTGAAGCAAAAATCCTAAATGCATTTTGCTCTGTTCTTAGAGTCTTTTGAGTTGGTGATCCAAACTGATGTTCATGTGATGCTTTCTGTGTAATTCACTTCTGCTTAGTCAAGTGCTAAAATATAAGTTGAATTCTATTGTTCTAAATTTGGCTATGTTTTCATTTGAACATTTGAAGTATAATTGAAGGCAAACTTATGGTCAATGTTTGATCCAATTTTTGTATGTGCATTCTAAGAATCAGTTGCTGCTTATCTTCGGGATTTAGTTTGAGGTTATTTGCTATCTGAGGTTGTTCTCCCTATCAACTATCGGCTTCGGCCATATTTCCATCTCTTTCTATTATTTCTAACCCTGAACCTTGAAACCAGTTTAGATTAGTTTGGGAGCCAGCCCTCTCTGGAGATTGGCCCGGGAGACTTCTCTTTCTCTCGGCCTTTCAATGTTGGTCGGGTCTAGGGCGCATTTTATATGACCATGACCAATAATTTGCAAAGCTTTGGCAAGCTCCAGCGATGATCAGGTAGCTTCAGTGCTATAATAGTATCGATAGGTGGAGAGCTACTAACTTAACTGTCATAGTTGTTTTTTGCCCTAGCAAAGGGTAAGCTTATGATAGTCTTTGGCAATGATTCATAATACAAACACAATTTGATAAGATCGAGTGATAACCTATTGAGTTTTATTATGATTATTAATATTATGTCTACCCCCTCAAGTGACGAGTCGATGAGGGTAGGACAATTGAATGAAGCAAAAGTCGCTTGACCATAATGAGTGATTCGAACAGTGGAAGATGTTAGCACTTTGATATTACTTGGCAAAGCTTAATTCAGTCATGATTACAACTGTTAATAGTAATTGTACATCTTTATCTCGTGGAGCAGTCCAGCCATAATGGCCTTCTTAGGGAATCAACATGATAACAATTGCAATTAGGTTCATGTTGAATCATAATGTTTGATGATCTGCTAAAAATATCATAGAAGCATTGAGATGAATACCTCATTCTTGTGGAACAGTCCTACCGCTATGGCCTTCTTAGAGATTGAAGTGAAGCATATCAATGCAGTGATGAATAATTTATCCCAAATGGCCTTATGCTAATTTACTCATCTTTTCGAATTGCATGGATCACAAGTCGTTGCAACCACCAAGTGTATAGGGTAAATAACTGAATACAAGGCGCATTTGAATTATGAATTATATGATTTTTTTTTGTTATTTTTGAAATTTTTGAGGGTTTTTGCCCATTAGATATTTTTAATTTTGCATTTTGAGGTCCCTCATGGTGAATTTTTTAGGGCATTTATTACAGTATGCTAGCCGCACTTGTTAGCCACAACCAAATTTTACAATTTCCTTAGTCGTGGCTTCGACCCATGATCAAAAAATCCTAATTTTATGCCCACATGTGTCAGCCACGATCGAGGGTAAAATTGAAAATATAAAATAAAATCTGTAATTTTAAAAGTCATTATTTTCAACTGCCAACTTGAAAATTTGAGAGCTCTGAGAGGTGAGATTAAACTTTTGATACGAAACGCTATCGTAAACCTCACAAAACATCCAAATGGTTGACCCGATGGATGCATCCACTAGTGGCAAAGTTGGTGCACCTAAGGTAGCCACACACATCTCTCTCATTTGACTTACTAGCTTAAAATGAATCTCATTAAGTAATGGGTTAATTGAAAAACACTAAATTTTTGGTAACAAACCACACCATAGCTAGATTTAAACTAGGCTAGATTAGAGGGTGGTATTATTTAATTTTTGGGTTTTTCAAGATGCGTTGTGACCCTAAAAATGTCCCTGCTCATAGTCGCGGGTGACAACTGCAATTCTCAATTGGAAAATTGGGGGTCACGGCTGTCCGTTGCTATGGGATTCAAATCGCAATGGTCAGAATTTGACCATTGTCGTCGACCGTGGGTCCCAATCGTGGTTGAGGGACTTTAGAAAAATTTCCCAAATTATTTTATTTTTTTGAATTTTAACTGATTTAATTGATTTTTTTGAATTTTTTTGAAATGCAATTTGTGAATGTTTTTATCTTTTTGAATATTTTTGAATTTGTTTGACTTTTTAAGGTCATTTTTTGATGTTTTTGATTGATTTTGTGTTATTGTCTCTCTTTATACTTTTACCGTGAGAGCGAGGGAATCAAACATTGTTCGTACCTTTCGTAATGGCCTCAATGACATTGAGTAGGCTTGGTTTGGAGCCATTGGATTTGGCTACGTGCTATGGCTACCCTTTATCAGATTCGACTAGGCTTACATGATCACTTTGGTCCATCGTTGGGATACGAGGACCAACACCTTTCACCTGCCCACAGGTGAGATCACTGTCACTTTGGAGGATGTCTATCACATCTTCTAAATCTTAATCTATGGTGAGGCCATCACATCTTTGCTGACCATGGTGAAGGATGCTATCTTTCGACGGATATTTGGCACTCGAAGTGATGAGGTGCAGGCAAATTTAGACCACGATGGGCTCCACATTGAGAACTAGTACCATGAGAATGTCTTCTCATGATGGGTAGCTATACTCATGCACCTGATAGTTCAAATCATGCTGCCAGACACATCAGGAGCAAGGTTCCCTTGGAATCTCTTGGTGAGGACACAGGATATACTAGCGAGCAAAATTGAAGAGCCGTTGATCCTATCAAGGGGGAGCTCTCTACTTGCATAGCTCTATGATGAGCTATATTAGATCACACAAAGAACCTACATGGGAGTCAGCTACAATATTCTATTATAGATCTAGGTGTGGCAACACATCACAGTTGAGCACCTCACGCCACTACCTCTCTAGATTGTTGATATTATTGTAGAGAGCCAATGCTATGATTCGTGCTAGTCTTGAGAGTTTGAGGGATTTCAAAGCAGGTATCAAACAGGGGATGTGCAGTATTACATTGATCGTATTACACAACTATAGATTGGATAGGTTTTATGGAGGCCCTACTCAAATTTACTAGCATGGCCAAAGGTAGATAGGTACCTCAAGAGGACACAGTGCTAAATATGGCTTCTCAGGTGGAAGCCTGAGATACAAGAGTTCTTCTACTTCACTCATATGACCAAGTAGTTTGGGATCCATCAGGACATTCCTCCCATTCCCACTATCTACCGTCGCCTCATGGTAGAGAGGGATCTAGCATAGCCACAGGTCACTCCCCTGGGTGACGAGGATGATGATTAGTAGGATTATGGTCAGGCTGACGTAGGGACCACAACAGACTATGATTCCTGGTGGACTACCAGGTTATGGCAGGGTGATGGCCCACTCTATAGACCTATATATGGCACAACAATAGTAGAGGTAGAGGAGGTACATCTAGAGGGGGTAGACCCTCATGGGCATAGAGTGCGCCAACGAACAGAGTGTGGATGGGGTGAGGCTATAACTAAGGAGGAACCCCAAGTAGAGGAGGATGAGGAGGAGCCAGATGATGATGTGTACCAACTCAAGACCTAGGTTACTATCTTACAATCACCGATAGGGACCGATAGGGACTCTCCAAACATAGATTCTAGAGAGGGACACTTTCGTGGCTACTCTACAAGCACAGTTGAGAGCCACACAGGATCAGATGAGATAGGGATAGGAGTAGTGGTAGGGATACCAGGAGGAGAGGAATCTTCACCTGGTGTATATTAATAGTTCCACTATAGCTCTGGAGAAGATGACACTTGAGCATGATCTTGCATAGTCTCAGGTACAACTCAGGACTCATGAGAGGGATTTGGTGAGGAGTGCACGAGGGGAGCCCTCGACTCCAAAGCCTACTCCTATGGCCCCAACTATACAGGGATGCACAGGTTTGGAACCTGATGCAGATATTAGGAGGGTATAGTCTATGGTTCAACATCATCTTAGTTAATGAGCATCAGATGCTACTCACATCGCTCACTTGGAAGGAGAGGTCGAGATGCACAAGGGAGAGATTTTGGAGAGGTCCATAGATCCAAGGACTCAGGGGAATTAGAAATGGGAGATAGGGTAGTCTTCAGCTTGTTCCAGTCATAAGACTCATCAGACAAAGATATCCTTAAGCACTAGCTCTCGATAGACTCACAGGGATGGTGGAGGCGACGGAGGAGCCTCCTAGACTGGGGGTGCGGGTGCTGCCTAACATAGATCTTATTAGCTTTTTGTACCATTTTTGAGTGTAAGGTTGAGGACCTACACAGTTTTAGCCTACGGTCACTATTTGACATATGCCTATGTACTTTTTTTGAGACACACACACACACATATGTCATAAATCAACAATGTTTAGACATATGTCATAAATCAATGTTTGATCATATATATATGATCAAACATTGATTTATGACATATGTGTATGCTTATTTGTTTTATGTTTATGAGATTCATATGGATGCAATGTTTATATTGTATTTTTATTTGATTCTATATGATATGATGTATGGATGACATGCACTAACTAGATGATGGATGTATGACTAGATGTTATGACCTAGATGTGTAGATAGACTACTATGATGTATGCATATGGATGCATTGTTTGATGTTAAATGCATGTTTTAATTTTCTTTGGTTGTATGCACTTAATTTATGATGTCATGATATGCAATGTATGTAATGATTTATTTACATGATGATGATATAATATAAATGAACCTGTATGTTTTAATCACTTAAGAAATAAGGAATGAATGCAAAATGAGTTAACAATCTAATGGATGACACCATGGAATGTATAACAATCATGAATGTAATTGATACATCTTATCATAAGAATTAATCAATTAAACACCCATATGTGAGATGAAATGATGTATTTTTTCTATTCATAAGCTTTTGTAAATTAAAAGATATGCATAAAATAGTCAGTGGCCGTCTAAATATCATTGCTGATATCCATCCAGTATCTAACCTATGTTATGAACACCCCTTAAAAAACAAACTCTTATAAAATGAAGTTGATAATTGATTGATTGAAATGAGTTGTTGCTATTTGGGAATTTTTGAGGTTTTCCATGAGACTCAAACACCCTAGTTGACTTATCAAAAGTTGTATACTGACTATACTAGACTTCTAAAAAATAAAGCTTTCGCTATGAAATACCAAGCTATTCATTACCCATGTGTGTGCAAATTAATATATTACATGAAACATAAGCATACCCCAATGCCATGAGATATTCATTCAACCCATTGTTGTATTGGGGATCCTCAAATGTCTACCCGATCCTAGGTTTGGACTCATTTAAACTAGACCACTAGGCAATACAGGCCACCTAAAGCTAGATCATTTGTAAATTGCTTAGACCTATCCCAATGTCAGGCGGGATTCATTCAGCCCATTGTTGTATTGGGGATCACCCTATGACTTTTGATTAATGATCATTCCAAGGATTCAAGTACGCCCCCTTATTTTCTTCAATTTATTGGGATACTTACTCGTACATATAGTGATAAAAACACTGTTTATTTTGTTTTTCTTTTGTTTTGAGCAAGGGATTTTATTTGATTTTGGGATTTTGCTCCCTTATTTGTAGGTAAGGGATTTATTCGAGTAGGTGGGATGCTTGTCCTTTCACCAATGACCACTATCCTAGACCATTGCGCATCATAAAATGAGCAAGTAACAAAACCTTTCGCTTAAGGTGACTAGGACCACTTCGTAGTGTTCATCTTTCCTTGCCCTAAGTAGGATTGTTAATGTGTTGATTAGTGATGGAATTATGATATGCTAAGTGCTATCAAAACTAGACCTCATCTACAAAAGTAAAGAAAGCTTTATACTAAATATGAGAAGACCACTAGGTATGGCTAAGCGATCGACAAACCCTAGTATATTCTTCATAGCACCAGGAGGGGTTGTGTTGAGAAACACAATTACTCACAAGGGTGATGGAAGATAATGATAATGCATAGATTCATGATTGAAACACAAATGTGGTGTCATTTATAATATTGCAAACACAACCTATCATAATGCATGGTGATATGGATGGAAATGCCTAATGCAATCTAATTAAATGAATGCATGTGAAAACTAAAATGCATGATGCAAACAAAATGCAATTTTTTTATATTTTATTGCTTTTAGATTTTTATGGATTTTATAATTTTTCCATATTTGTAGGTTTTGAATTATTATGTATGGAATGCCTTAAGATGAAATATTTTGAGAGGTTCAGGCTCTTCAACACCTTCAAGTGATGTCAAACGATATGTTCTAGGTCCAATCTGCTCTGAGATGATGTAAGGACCTAACCAGTTAGCCGTAAATTTGTCTCGCAAGTGCAATGGCAGGTTTGAGTTCTATTGGTTCTCTTTCAACATATGATCACAAACCTTAAATTCCCTCAGATGGACCTTACTATTATAAGCTTGTTTTAAGCACTCTTGATAAATGCAAAGATGCTCAAGGTCATTCACACGATGTTCATCAAGAAGCATAAATTGATCAAGGTGAGCTTGTCGTGCTATGTCATCATCGATGAACTCTTTCAATGCGATGTGCAACATTGAAATTTCCAACTCTAGGGGCATAATGGCCTCAATGCCATATACTAGCAAAAATGATGTTGCCCTAGTGGGCATCCGAATGCTAATATTGTAAGCCCATAATGCAAGGGGCAGTTGGATGTGCCAATCTTTATGGTTTTCTTATACCATCTTTTTCAATATGGCTACCACTATCTTGTTTGAAACCTCAGCTTGCCCATTTGCCTACAAATAATATGGAGTCACAAAACTGTGTTGTATATTGTACTTAGACATTAAAGCCTTTACAATTTTGTTCTTGAATGTTGTTCCATTATTCGATATTATCTTGGATGGTATCCCAAAATGACTAATGATATTATGAAGTATGAACTCCACAATACGTGTTCCAATCATCGTTGTTAAAGGGATTGCTTCCACCCTTTTAGTAAAATACTTAGTAGTCGTTATAATAAATGTATGTCGGTCCAATGATGGGGGAGAAATCTTACCGATTAGATCCAAACTCCACTGAGCAAATGGCCAAGCCGCTTGAATGGGTTGTAATGCCTGTGATGGCAAGTGCATAATATTAGCATGATGCTGAAATTTAACGCATCTCTTGACATACGCGGTGCAATTCTTCTCCATAGTGGGCCAATAATAACCCATTCGAAGGATGCACTTGACAATGGCCATACCGTTGAAATGGCCACCGCATGTACCGTCATGAGCTTGCAAAATTGTCCAAGCTGATTCTTTGGGTTCAAGACAACAAATAAGCACTCCATCATAGCTTCTACGGTACAAGATGTCTACCAACAAGACATACTTTATCACTTTTTGCCTAAATGTGCGTTTTTTAGCATGCGACAATTCCTAGGGGATTAAACCAAGCTTCAGGAAATCATGTAATTGTGACATCCAATTCTAATAAGCTTATGTCTCAACAGATAAGATGACTTGTTCCCCTAGAATTTCATGGTGTGTGAATGTAGACTGGGATACAACCTTATGGTAAATAGTGGTGTCATTCCCCGTAGGACCTTACGAGATCAAAGACCCCTAGGACATCTTCTTGAAAAAGTCTCTAGATCTATAGAACCACTCATGGTATGGTTTTATATGAATCATGTTGACTTATTTCTTGTTATCAAAAGTCACACATTGCATCATGGTCTATGAGAGTGTCTTTACATGAATGGTACTAAAATTGACAAACAGACTCTGAGGGATTAAGGATCTAAAAGATGCCATAGTTTTTGCGAATCTGTTCGATGAATGAGGGATTACCTCGATGTCATACCACTATAGCTAGGCTAGATATGTGTCAGCAAGATCCTTGTAAGCTTTCAATATGGGACACCTACATTGAAAAAGTCCCTTCACTTGATTTACTATGACAAGGGAATCACCAAATATATTTAACCGCTTAATCTTCATGGTGACGGCTATTTGGATAACTAATATTAGGGCCTCGTATTTAGCATTGTTGTTAGTACAAGGGAAGTCTAGCTTAAATTACAAGGGCATTGGAGCATCTTGTGGCATGAAGAAGACAATTACTACACCACCCCCTTGCTCACACTTCGAACCGTCGAAGAACATAGTCATATCAGCTTTGTTATCTGGTTCTTTCAGTTTGGATGCTTTTGATAATGTGAAGACTGCATCATTAGGAAGCTCCATGGTGAGGGGCCTACTATTCTTGAGAGGCACCTCAACCAGTTGATTAACTATGACCTATCGCTTGATAGAGTTTTGGATTATGAATTCCAAATCAAATTCTGTCAATAGCATGATCCATTTCACAATACGTGTATTATGATATGTCTTGCTCATCATATACTGCAAAGGATTTTGTTTGGATATCACGTATGTCGTATGACTTTACATATAGTGATACAACTTTTTAATTGTGAACACTATTACTAAATACAGCTTCTCCATGTACACATATCCAAGATCATAACTCACCAAGGTGCAACTGATGTAATATATGGCTTGCTCTTTATCTTGCACATTCTTTTGGGCTAACATGATTCCCAATGTAAAGCCAGTTGCCAATATATAGCAGAAAAGGTGCATCTGGTCTTGGTGGAGCTAGCATTGGTAGTGTTTCCAGGTATTGCTTGATCTCAACAAAGGCCACTTGACAGTCCTTATCCCAATTAAATGGGACCCCCTTATGTACCAGTCGATTCATGGGTCGACCTTTGTTCGATAATTGTACGATAAATCATTTTATGGATGCTACTTTGCCTTAAAGGCTTCTTAGCTCTTTGATGTTTGTGGGAGGACACATCTCTAATATGGCCTTGACCTTCGCTAGGTCAACTTCAATGTCTCATTCTAGAATGATGAATCCCAATAGCTTTCCTAAAGTTATACCAAATACGCACTTCTTGGGATTCAACCTAACATTATGCTCTATCAGGCAATCAAAGACCTTCCTCAAAACCTCTGCATGCTCAGAATGCAACAATGACTTTGCCAATAAGTCATTGATATAATATTCTAAATATTGTATGCATGTAGTCATGAAAAATGTATGTCATGGCTCGTTGATATGTGGCACCAACATTTTTAAGGTTGAATGGCATAACTTTATAACAAAATGTTCCCCATGGTGTTGTAAACACGATTTTGTGTTGGTCTTCGACTTTAATCCGAATTTGATTGTAACCAAAAAAATCATCCATAAGGGAGAGCATCTCATGACCTGTAGTTACGTCTACAAGAGCATCTATGTTGGGCAATGAGAATGAATCCTTTGGTGTTGCCTTATTGAGGTCTCTAAAATTTGTATAGATACAGGGATCCTTCTATCAGGTTTTCCTACAAATACCATGTTTGATACCCATTTCGGATAGTCGATGGAGATAATGAACTCTACATCCAATAGCTTCTTCAAATCATATTTAACCATTAAAGTGACTGTTGGAGGCATATTCCTAAGCTTCTGCTTGATAGGTCTTTTAGCGGGGTCTAGTGAAAGGTTATGAGTAACCAGTTTCGTATCTAGTCTCGACATATCTTTGTATGTCCAAGCAAAAAGGTCAGGTCCCTCTTTTAGTAGAGGGATGAGTGTGGCACACTCATCAGGAGATAGATTTTCTCCAAATTTGACCTTCCTTGGATTAGTGGGATCATTACTGATATCCACATTGAAGGTCTCGTCTACTAACATGTATGATTTCCTCTAGACGGCGAGCGTATTATATTAAAAGGCTCTTTAAAATTAAAAAGGCATGCGCTCTCTATCTATAACCGGAGACACGGCGGCAGATATGGGGTGATCTCGGACCGAATAGATGATCTCATAGTGGATAACAACTCTAAAGGTAAAGGACTCCTCAATTCTGAGGTGGGATGTTGAGCCACTATACAAGGTCCTAACAACCAGGAAAGAGCCTTATTTAAGCATTCTCATTTGAGGACTGTCTTTCAGATAAGTTGTTAATACGTACATAACTCTCCTCTCACCCAAAGGAAGGTAATAAAGAACTAACTCTCTTCGAAAAGGTGACCCTCGCATAAAATCTAGAGTGGAGGGGAGGTCCCAAGCTTACTTAAAATATCCTCTCTATCCTTATAACAGCATTTAAAGCTTATATCCGGGCTCCGACCCCGATGCGCTACTATATTAAAGAGCTTTAGAACCTCTATAATATAAATGCGGCTCTCTATCCCTTTTTAAAGGGTGATCCCAGTTTCAAAGAGCTCTAAAATTTCCCATGTTGCACTAAGTTACCTATGGAGGTATGCATACGGTCTGGGGACACTTTAGGGTGAACACCCATCCAAGCAAGTAGGGTCGATAGTTCAGCATTTAGGCCGTAACATTGAGCAAGCCTGAATCTTTTAAAAGCGATGTGAACTATTATATTAAATGAGAGCCCTCTCCTCTCTATTTTAAAATAAAACTCGCCCATCATATTTTTAGAAGCGGTGCCCCGCTCTCCCCCGATTAATAGAGAGCCGGGGAGAGCTTAAGAGTTTTTATTAAAAGGTCCCGTCCTCAATCAATAGGTTGTCCTCTCCCTCAAGGTTGAGTGCTCAACCTTTCTCCATATTGGTTGAGGGCACCTTTAAAGAAAGTTCAAGCTCCTTCATAGTCTGAAACCGGTTATAGATAGAGAGCCTCTCTATTCTAAAAGCTGTTCTACTTCGATTCAGAACCCGGGAGTAATAGGATAAGAAAAGTCAATCATGTTGGTCGGTGAGCCTAGTGATAGGAGACTATCCAGCTCGGTTCGGAGAGCACTTTAATGTAATAGTTCGCATCGCTTTTAAAAGATTCAGGCTTGCTCAATGTTACGGCCTAAATGCTGAACTATCGACCCTACTTGCTTGGATGGGTGTTCACCCTAAAGTGTCCCCGGACCGTATGCATACCTCCGTAGGTAACTTAGTGCAACATGGGAAATTTTAGAGCTCTTTGAAACTGGGATCAGCTTTCAAAAATAGGAACGAAATGAATGTTTGCCCGAGAGTGAGCCCCTTTTAAAATAGAGAGGTCTCGAGCCCTTTAAAATCTTGGGGACTTGACCAGCTCAACCTTGTTCTAAGGAGGGAAGGAAGGTTGGAAGAAAGGCCTCTCGGGAGAAATCCTATTGATGAAGCAGGCGGGACAGAATGATCTAGAGTTGCCCCGTTATTAATATTTTTGCCCGGTATCTACCCCTCCCTAAAATGTGAATGGTATCTGCCCCTCGTGAGCTCTACCCCCTCTCTATTTTAAGCCCACTGCTTGTGCCTTTTAAAATAGGGGGGCGAGCAGGCTCTCTAAGGTTAGATAGTCTCAATTAACCTCCCTTACCTGTCTCTCTGAACTTTATGAGGTTCTGTCTCTTTTATTCTTGGATGAATCAAGGGGTGATCAAGTTAATTCCTAAAGGGAGTAATAAAGACAAAATTGGGGGTTGGAGGTCGATTACCCTTTTAAATTTTTGTTATAAAATAGTGGCTAAAGCTTTAGCTCTTCGGTTGTGAGACATTGCTGCTAGAATTGTTCGAGAGGAATAGACTGGGTTTGTTAAAGGTAGATTCATTCTAGATACGGTGCTTTCATTTTTATCTTTAGGGATTAAAGCCAAAAAAGTGGAGTTGATAGCACCCAAGAGCTTACCATTTAGTCTTACATTTTCAATCATCTTCAATAGATCTTCGCAAATAAGATGGAAAAATTGCTGGTAGAAGTTATTGGTGAACCCATCGGGACCTAGAGCTTTATCCTTCGGAAGAGAGTTGACAACTTCTTCTAACTCGTCCATTGTGAGTGGTTTGCTCATTTCTCGTTTGTCCTCATTTAGAAGTGCTGGAATATTTTGCAAAAGCAACTCTTGAGCTTGAAGATTCCCATGCTCTTTGGTCCATGTACATCAGCAGATCAGGGAAGACTATATGATAAATCACATCCAAATTTGGTGGTCTCCCTCTAATACGTCGGCTAGGATAGACTCTCCGATACATCTCATTGATGTCAATCGATTCATGATGATGGCATAAGTAATGAGGTCCGAGATAAGCTCTCTCAGTCTCATCCTCATCATCACTATCATATATGAGTCCTCCCATGCCCACTAGAATTGTATGAATAGCAAGATGAGGCCCAAGGTAGGCCCGCTCTGTTTCATCCTCATAGTCACTATCAACCATGAAGAATTCTTCAGTCTCACCCATTCGTTCCATGGTAGTAGATGATGTAAATTTAGAGGGTCTAAGTAGGCCAACTCAATTTCATCCTCATATCATTCATTGTTTGAGGATAGCTCATTATCATGTATTCCAAAATCACAATCTGGTCCATTTTTTTTAGCAATGAACTCTGCTTGCACGTCCTTAGAAGCGACTTCTGATTTAGTGTCTATTGCTCTACCCAAATTTTGGATCTGCATACCTGTGTCATCGACAGCTTCACAACTTTTATTATCCAGGTTGGATCTTGGATTATCTCCTTAATTTACCTCTACCATGATATGCTCGTGATAGATATTTGGTGGTGCTTCTGAGATATAGGTTACCAACATTTTACCCATTTGTAAATAATAAAGGCTACGGTGATAAGGATTCTAGTCCACATCATCCCCCAAAGTGAGGTTTAGATGATCTAAAGATGTTGCTAGGAGCTTGTCTCATCCTTGAATATGATAGCCCAACCCAAACCTATCAGTTGGTAACTGATATTGCAGTTCAATGGGAACTCAACACCCCTACTCAAATAGACCTAAGTCATAACCATGCTAATGGTAATGTTCAAAGTAGCAAAAGGTGAATTCAGGGTTAGATAGATAATGTGCATTTGCCATGAATTATTCATCATCATCCTCATATATGGGTATGTGATTTTCATATTGGTCAAGCCCTCCATAAATGAAGTTTGTTTGGTTGGGTGGCACCCCTAATGGTACCACTGTCCCCACGAGAAAGCGATGGGATTGCGATCGATCGATATCTTGTGTAGTTTTGATAATTGGCATGAACGTCATGTTCTACACAATCTACTATGCTAACCTAGAGTTAACCTAATACATGGTCAACTACGATGCATACGATCATGATGAAGATGTAGGTAAGGCAAGCTAAGGTGCCTCCTCGACTTGATTTTGAATGTCCTCTTTGTCCATGGGGCTAGGACCCTCGATAGTGGCTACTTTAGGTGCTTTCTTCATCTCTTCTTCACCCAATTTTACCTTGAGCTTCTTATCCTTTCTAAGCACTATGGATGTTGTAGGCTTAGTTGAAGTTGTTGTAGTGTGCTTCGATACATGTGGTACTACCATGGAAGGTCCCGCACACACTCCTTTGAGTTTACCTTCTGGATGTTTGATTGGTGACGCTGGTCGTATATCCAAATGCATTTAGGGAAGAATGAAATCCCCCAGCAAATTGGTTAATTTCATGTATTTAAATGGCTATTCATCAGAATGTACCATGTGAACTTGTCCCTCATGTATATATTTTATACATTGATGTAAGATCGAGGGAACACAATGCATTTATCTAATCCAAGGTCTCCTGAGAAGGATGTTGTACTGCATCGCGCCTTCTATCACATGACACATCATGGGGATGGTATTTAGTCCAACCTGAATTGGAAGAATTATGGTACCTACCATTGAGCATAGTGCATCATTGAATTCTCTCAAGGTGAAAGAGGAAGGTATAATATGTGACTTCAAAAACTTTAGATATGTCAATGCCTTGGTAGTAATTATGTTGATTGATGACCCTGTATCAATCAAAACCTGTTTGAATGGTGTGTGATTAACACACGTAATGATGTGTAGTGGTGGTTCTCTATAACAGTTTGTTATAACAGTGGAAGTTGTTTTAATATCATGATCATGAAATTGTATTACCGATTCACTGCACTACTGCACATGTCCCATGAAGTTTGTAAATGCTTTAGGGTCCTAGGACTAAACTTTGATTGATCTTAGAATCTCCATAAACGTCTTCCTATTCTTAGGGGACTACTGAATCAATTCATAGATTGACACCTTTGCTAGAGTTATTTGTAGGCTTTGAACTAGCCTACTCCTAATGGTTACCATCGATCTTGTTGATGGGTCTGGAATATTCAGTGCTGGCCTTTGCTGAGGTGCAAAATGCACCCTAATGGGAGCTAGAGGTTGATTTTGTTGATCATACCTCCCTTATCTTGTGACAACATTGACCATGCCAACGAATCCTTCAATTGGCAATTCGACCCACATTTGATTCACATGACCAGCATTGTTCCTCGATGACTCATAATTTTGTAAGGGGTTCTTGAAGATCCCCATATTTTGGTTGTTTTGTGCTTGAGGGTTGTCCATATTTAGCTCATCTCTTTCGATCATGTTCTGCACTAAGTGTTTAAAACTCCAACATACTTTGATGTTGTGTCCTTTCGCCTTGTGGAAAGGATAATACAAATAATCCCTATACCCCTTTGGCTTGGGTTGATTAGGGTCTATCAATTTGATCTCTGGTAATGTTATGGCCTTGGCCTCACATAGTTGATGGAATATCGATGTCATAAATTTTGATAAAGGTGTGAACTAGCAAGGTGGACATTGTTCCTTATTCTTACCCCTCTTGTTATTTTCGCATTGATCAAACCGGGCAGGAGGAGGTTGGGCTTGATAGTTTTTTTTCTACCCCTTATCCCCTTTCTAGAGGTTTAATACCACTTGGATTACATGGACCGGCTTGACCTGTTCCTCTCGATTATGGGTGTTCTTTTTCTATTCCTTCTTGTTCCTGAGTTTCAATTTACCCTCCTGTAACTTGATATCCTCTATTACCTTGGCTTGCATCAAGGCCTCCTCAAATTTTTGATACTATTGCAACTACAACAGTAACAAGATGTGCTTCGCATAGCACTTGGCAAATATCTGAGTTAGTTCGGTGGTAAAAATGGAAAATGGCAACTTCGTCATTATCTTTCTCCATATTTTACCATAATCCATGATCGACTCGTCATCATGTTGCAATAAAGCAGCCATATCAGATAGATTGGCCTTCTTCTTGATGCCAAAGAATAAGCATTCAAGAAATGCATTAGCTAGTTGTTCAAAGCTAGTTATGTTGTACCTTTTGAGTTGATTGGACCACTCTCGAGCAAGACCTGGGAGGGTTGTAATGAAGGTTCTCAATATTAGAGCATCATTACTTCCAATATGAAAGCACATATCCATAAAGCTCGTAATGTGTTCCTGAGCATCCTCCTCTCCTTGAAACTTCTCTAACTTTGGCATCTCGAAGTGCTTGAGATACACTAGAATCGATACCGAAGGGCATAGAGGTTTGTTGTGAATCTTGTTTAAGGTCAATTTATGATAAGACATCTCTTGCTTCTCTATAGCTCAAACCTTGTTTGCCAAGGCCTGATAGGCCTTCAAATATAGGATTTCCTCTTCTATGAGAGGTCCACGAGGAGCCTTTAGAGGTAAATCCCTCTTGTATTGAGGTGGGGAAATGGGATAATCCTCCATGTCGACTAGGGAGATCTCAGGATATTCCTATTTTTGATCATCTCCTACAACTTCTTTGTATTGCACATGCCCATGATGTTTGAATGCTTGGCACTGCATTGTGTTTTGGATCATGTGGTAAGTACGTTTCTCCATATGTTTAGGGTACAGATTGGGCTACAAAACAACTCGTCTATGAGTACGCTTCTTGTACTCACTCCAAGGGGGCAAGTTGACACGAGCCAATCACTCTTCTCACTCAACATGTTCCTTTTTCTCAAGGATGCATTGTTTGTGCATGTGTTGCTCAAAAAGATGATTCTTATGCAACCTATACCTTTGAGTATCCTCATTTTTTAGGTGCTCATGCTCTGCATGGACATCTTCCAATTGGTCTTCGAAGATCTGCTATCGTTACTCCGACACCAGTTTTTCTGATCGATCTATGAGATTGGTCATATGCGGTCTTTGGTGTACTTATTTTGTTCAAGAAGCTTTATTGGTATGACATTAGATAGACCTATTTGCCATGCTCTTGCCTTTGTTTATATAGACAACATTTGCATTCTGGTGTTGTCTGTACTCTATGCCCGCATAGTTCGATGGTGCAGTTATACTACAAGAATGCTTGGAGCATTCTCCTAGCTCTTTGATGGTCCTACATGTGCTCTCACTACGAGAAATCGTAGAATGAGAGTGTGCAATTGAGGGTTTGTACTCAAGCTGCCCTAAGACTCTATCTAAACCATCCAACTGTCTAGTGCACCACGGCTCATGTGGTGGCATACCATTGACTCCAACCTTAGACATATCAAATGTGAACTTGCCATGTTCATTATTTTTTGTATTCGGCATGGGCTTATGCTTTGAAGCAACCCTCTCTTCCTGCCCCTAAATGGGTATATTTTCTACTTGTCTATTTTGAATTGATGGGGGCCTTGAGCCACCCTTATCTCGAGTACAGATAGGAAAAAATCTATTTACTATTCCTTCCTCAATGATGTACTCTTTGATGGATCCAATGGATCCACTAGGTGTACAATCACGATATATACTCCCATGTTCGAAGGTCCCATGTTGGGATCTTCCATACTCGGATATCTCTCGTAAGGCATGTGCATCACCTCCTCTAAGTTATCCCCTCTAATGCTTGTCGAACATCGTTCAGGAGGATCTTGTGATTAAGGGTTCTACGTGTTGTGTTGTGCATTGGGTGGATCTTCAGCCTCGACCTCGGCTCTATGACAAGAACGGCCTCTCCGTGTTCTAACCATGATATTATATTATCTCGTATGTAAATTTTAAAGCACAAAGCAAACAATGATGATTATATCTTTAAATTTCTGTTTGTGAGCCCTAACTAGTTTTATGTGTTTGAGATTTGTTGAAAACTTTAAACTACTCTCATCGTGTTTGAAATTGTTGATGATATACTTAATAGTTTAAGGCTTTCACCTATATACTCGCATCTCGACAACCGGTAATGAAAGTCATGGTCACGTAAGCCAACCTATAATGTGTGGTAATGAATTCCACACACGGTCAGGGAGCATAGGTCCTCCTGGTCCTCACCTAGTTCACCCATAGTCAGCGATATACCTCTTCGAAGAGAGAAACATGTAGATTTTCCATGGGCTAAGTCGATTCTTGGAGCCGATATTGTCTAGTAACAAGGATCGAGGGAATTGGGCCAACGGATGGAAATAACTCCCAACATCGTTGAACTCTACTAGTGGTTGGATATGACTTCCAACTCACTAGTGTTTAGATAGTACATGTTGTGTGTGGTTCTTTTTTACTTTTGCATGAAAATAAAATGCATCAAAAAGCTTTCAAATAATTTTCTTACATGTTATTTTAAAAAGAACGTTTATCTTTCAAATAATCCATGTCTATGCTAGATGATATTCAGAGAATGTACACCAATCATGAAGGAGTGGTCACTAATTGGGCCTTATATATGCAAACTTAAAAACATAACCTAGACCACTGGTGACTAGGGTGGAGTGAAATCAAAAGTCCATTGTTATTAGCAATGGCTAGTAGAAACCTAGGAGCATCTAAGAATTTTCCTTATTACTCTTTCTCTACATTTTCTACTTAACCATCATTCTACTGCATTTAGACTGTCAAAAATATAGACCGACATAGGATAACACAGAGAATTTAGTCCTAACTGAGATTGAAGTTTGATGTAGATTCGATTATTTGCTATTTTTTCTATTCTCTATTAGTCATGGTTGATACTGTTAACCGTGGCTGCAAGGCGCAACTAAGATCGTTCATCACGGATGTTAATCACAGATGAGACCTGCAACAAAAAACATAGCAAATCAATCAATTATAGCAAAAATTATGGGGTTTACATCATGATCGCCATCTGTACGCATGTAAAAAACATACACCTAACTAATGCATTAATTAATATCAAACATTAAAGAAATAAAGAAATTGACAACAACAAATTTAACAAGAATGAGAAGGTTTTTTTATTAAATTTTGTATCAAATTTGATTACAATTACGTCCCTCTTAGGGATATTCAATTTTGATACAATCAATATAGTTTTGAAGACCCTTTAAATGAGGGGGTGGTGTAATTTGCAGACTTTCCAATAGGACATGAACTGCTCAAGATCAATGGTGACCTTCTTCTCCATGATTAGAGGCATATGCTACCTTGAATTCCTTGCAAATGGATGGATCCTGTAAACCCTGCATTCAAAAAGTAGCAAGAATCTATTAAAAGCAAAGGTGGCCTCTCTTGATGAGGCTTTTAGAGGAATATTGCATAAATAATGCTAAAGAAAACAAAGGAAGCATGTAATCTATGCAACTATGCAAGAAATCATTGGATTGCAATAAAGCATATAAAGAAAGACATGAGTCTAACTATGAAGCATCCTAATTATCCATTAGAAACTTGAATTACATGAAATAATAAGAAAACTAATCTAAATGATGTAAACAAGGAAATAAAGGAAATCTGCTCCTAAATCCCTAATTTAACCATGCAAAAGTATCAAATGAGATTAATCTATGGTTAATATATCAAAATGAAAGTGTAAAACACTGAATCTAAGGTTAAAACTAAGAGAAACATGTATCAAACCCTCATCGTGGGTCTATGGCATAGCTGGCACTGTTAGCCACAGTTGACAGTCGTGGTTGAGGTGCAAATCTTCCTACTCTCCAAATTTGGGCTTGGATCTCCAATTCTCCTTATTGAATTGATGGTCAAGGGTTGCCTCAATGTCCTCTGATGGATTGGCGATGTGAATTGTCAGAATTCATGATTCAAGGGGCTTGATCACAGTTTCTTTATTTCCTAGACCTCTAGGACCTTCATATATTTGAATGTATTCATGATTGGCAGGTTAGCTCTCTCCAAAAGGTTACAATTGGGTAAACAATTTGGTAGAGCTTCGTTGTGTTTCAACTCATGAAGATTCTATTTCTCTCCCCAATTTGGAGGGTGATCTTATAGCACATTGAAGGTCTTTCTCTAGCTTCATGGAGAAGACAAGAACAAGAAACCTGTAGCTGGGGCAGTTGGAGGGAAATTTCTAGAGGCTTCCCTACCCAATAATTATTTGGATTTGTCGCCCAGGCCGTTGTAACCGATTCTGGCTCCAAAACTATTTTGATGCTAGCCGCGGCTCTAATGCGTGACCAACTCTGTTAGCCGCGAGTGTCTGACGCGGCTAAGGTTGAGTTAGCCAACTCTACCAAAATTGAGTGGTTAAAACCACTACTTCACCTTGGAGTTGTCCAATATCATTCATATGGTCTGTTATCATGTCCCATATGAGTAGTCGCCTCAACATGATGTGTTTTAGGTGTCTACAATAATATAACGAGTGGTATAATATATGATCAAGTTAATTTGTATATTAAGGCCTATATAATAATGTAAATAACATTCAATTATATAATCAAATATGAATATGAATGGCCTAAGTCCTTCATGAACAATGCATAAAGAAAACTTATAATATTAATTGCTCAAAATTTTTTATACAAACTTTATTTATTTTTCTTCCAGATACAACACTCTAATATATTCATGTTATGTTCTTTTGGAGTATTACCTCCATAATATATCCATAGTAATATGAATCTTCAAGTACTTGACTATTGCTCTCCATATGACAAGTCTCATGACTTTTGGCTTATCATCTTGTCACTTGCATACTAGACTCTTCACTTTATTATTTCATGCACACCTAACTGTATTACATATCTACATGACTCTTATATTTTTATATGCACTCCTAATCTAATAAACTTGTGCATATCCTCACATTACATATTTGCATACAAGACACTTGTGCACATTCTCTCAATCTACACTTGCACTCTAACTTACATGACACTTGTGCATTTCCTACACATTGACACTTACATAAAATGGGAAATATAAATCACACACCTAAACTAAAGACTCAACCCTAATCTATTACATATTTACAATTGTACCATGAAGGTACCATGGGGTACATTAACATGTACCAAATAATGTAATATTCCTCAACACCCTTTGTATTACATTATTTGGTTATTGAAGACTTTAGTTTTCAATCTTGGTTTTCATATTTCTCTTCAATCTTCATGTGACCTTGCATTGTTTATGAACTTATACTTCTCTAGAATCTTCTTTATCATCTTGCATCTTAGATTCATCCAGTGTTCATGTTTGTAGGAAAACCTTAGACCATCTTAATCCCTATTTCCTATCTTTCTGAAAAATCAAGCAATTTATCATTAATTCCATCTTGAGATAATCCCATCGATTCCAAGGCATTCATTTCATTTTTTATTGAACCTGTAGCTTCAATTTTGTTTTGATATTTCATGATACATTTGCTATGTTCATTTATATCTTTAAATTCAACTGATCTTCCTTTTTCAACCAATTTAGCAGCTGAGATAAGACTAGTTGATAGTCCAAGAACATATAAAGCTTTTTCTAGAACATTATTTGAAAATGGCATGCTAGGTATTACTCTACTAATTCCTTGAACTTGATATATATTATCATATGCAATTTTTAGTGAGATATTATCTCTCACTTCTAATGATTCAAACCAAAGTAAATTTACAGTCATATGATGACTAGCACTTGAATCTATATACCAAGTATATCCATTTGTACATTTTGATAACATTCAAGTGATATTATCTCACATATTTGATAATTATTTTGGTATAACTCTTTTATGATGTCCTTTGTATTCAAAAAATTGTTTTTGATACAAATTTTGTTTTTGAACTTTTCCTCTCAAATAACATGGTCTTGTACCTTGAAAATTTCTCCTATACTATTAAGTTTGACATCTATTCATTTTGTTAAGTTGAAAAACTTATATCTTCCAAGTTAAGAAATAATTCAAATATGAAATTTGCAAATTTTAATTTTCTAAACTTTTGATGCAAAAAACCTTTTAAATCCTAGTTATTTTAAATTTGCAAAATTTCAAAAACTTCTAAAAAAAATTTATTTCAAATTTTCTCAAAAATTGAAGAACTTAAGAAAAATAAATCTTCTATTCTAAAAACTTGAAATATCATCAAGTAATTGAAAAACTGTAAATAATCAAACAAACTAACTAAATTTGAAATCCTTATCACTCCACACTTTTAAAAAAACTCAAAAAAATTATATCTTTATCTAGATCTTATAACTCCAATTAAAAACTCATTAACTCGTAACTTTTGACTCCAAATTAAAGCATTTGAAAAACATACTTTTCACTTTGATGCACTAATGGCAATTGCTTATCACCTTGGTCAACTTGAGCTTACTCTCTAGATATGCTAATAGTTATGCTATCCAACTTAAGTAGCCAATCCCAAACTAAACCCTAATGTTTCATGGCATTCTACATGCAATTCAATTGTTTCATTGTCTTATTTTTTTGATAATGACCTTCGTGTATCCACGTTACTTCTGCTAGCTATGACAATGTTGCTTGACGTTACTTCTTTCAGGTGTAATGTGAACATTAATCTTCTCACCTTCTTCGTTGATCATTTTCCAATTATTTTTCTAACACTCGTCTCTTCACCTCATGTGCTGGTCTTCTCACTCTAGTGGTCTCTTCACTCAACGTTGTTGATCTCTTTACTCCTTTGCTAGTCTCCTCACTAGATGTGGTTCCTTAACGATGCAACATTTCTATTTGGAGCAGCTTTAGACACTGCTCTCCTTTAGTTTTGACTCTAGATAATGCCCTCCTATCTTTTCTTTTATTGGGGGTGCTCAAACTGATGTTGGTTCAAAACACAATCTTAATATCTATGTTCCACTTACATGCTTAATTATTTCGTCTTTAACTTTCTCCTTACTAAGTCTTTGGACTGTTTTCACAATGATAGCTCTCTACTTCCGTTATAAAGATTCATGCTTCGGTGTAATTTTTTCTTGATGGATTTCTGATGAGGACATCAAATGATAGGTTAATGTTTAAGTTTTTAGGTTTAATAAAACCTTAGATTAAGCTTAGGCTTATTAGGACTTAGTCTTGTAGGGGCTTAGTCTTATTTTTAATTTTGAATAATTTGTTAAATGTGAGACTTAATTGCTCACGTTGGACAGTCTTCTAGAATAGGTTAGTTGGAAATATATTCTAGAGGGATGTTGCTAGTTGGATTGGTGATGGTCAATACCTCAAATAAGCCCATGGATAAGAGCTTATCATCCCAATTTGGGAATTGGTTGCTCCTTCCAAGGGTTGGTTGCTCCTTCCAAGGGTTGGTTGCTCAATCTAAGGGCAATCAATTGTAATTTGGTACTTATTTACGCACCTTAGTTCAATGCAATTTTCAACTTCTTTGATTCCATGTCAATTTTTTCTTTTGTTTTCTACCTTACAAGCTCTATATTCCACTTTCACCTTATGAGCTCTATGTTTTGCTTTTGTAAGAAAGCTTATTGCATTGCTTTCTTTATAAGAAATTTTTCTATTCTACTTTCCTTATAAAAAAGCTCTATATTCTACTTTCTTTATGAGAAAGCTCTTTGTTCTATTTTTCTTATGAGGAAGCTCTTTTTTACGATTTCTTTATGATAGCTCTAACAACTATACGTTGTAAACTCTCACTTTCTTTCTATTTGCTAACAACATTCAAATTCATTCATCTTTTATGTGATTTTAAATCTTAATGCTTATCTTTGTCCTATATGTTTTGTTGGCTACTCCTTAGGACAATGTTTCATATATCTTAGCAATCTCGTGCTAGATATTCCTAGGACAATGCTAGTATACATGCCCTTTTCTTCTTCTAATGACAATGATGCTTAGAACAATGTATAACTACTTTAATCTTATTCTATTGATGCTTTCTAATGCAGAAGAAACTCGTAGATAATAGCTTGATATTCAAATATTTTTTTGGTTCAAGAGTCTTGAATTATGATACTTCTCTATTCTTTGAAACCTTAACTACTTCTCCTATACTTAGAAGCTAAAATTCGTCTCCATCTCTGGAGGAAGCTTCTCAACCTCTAATTTTTTTTTTCAATGTCTTAGGTTGCACCTAAGAACAAAATATAGTTCTCCTCTTCTCTAGATAATCCAATATCAATGTCAGGGTGACTATGAATGTCCTTCAATGACCAAATTTTCTTCTGAGTTGGTTCTTTCCAATATATAACAATGATTATCCTCCTTTCTAGAAAACCCAATATCAATGTCAAGGTAAATTTGAATGTCCCAAAATGACCAACATTCTCCTGAGTTGGTTCTTAATCAATCTTTAATATCCAAATTTTCTTCTAATTTTGCTTCCTCTATAAAATTATTCAATGTTTCTCTATACGTTGGTCCTTTCTATCAATATAGTTGAGTCCTAGTCTTCACTAGTTTACCTTCAATCATGTGGAAGGACCCTAGCATCCAAATCAGGATGACTTTTTCTTGTCCCCTCAATATCTACTTAATTAAGCCTTTAAAAATAGAGTCAAATTCTGCATTACCTTCAAAGTGGACAAACTCTAAATTAAATTTATCAAAAATGGATAAAGTTAAATATTGAATATGATGGCTAATAAAATAACTCTATAAAAAATTGATAGATTCATATGGTATATTGGATGCCATCGTTGGTATTTTAATACCTATTACCACATTAAATCATTGGTCCCAATATAAAATAGCCATAATATTAAACATCAGATTAATAATATAATGAGTAGAATAATATATGAGTAAATTAATATGTATATCAATGCCTATATAATACTAAAATTAGAATTCACTTATATAATTAAATATGAATCTAATTGGCCTAAGCCATTAATGAAGTATTATTGAATAAAACATACAATATTAATTGCTCAAAATATATATACAAGATTTATTCCTTTTCTTCCAATCACAACACTATAATCTGATATTTATGTTATATTCTTATGGAGTATTATATCCATAATATAGCCATAGTAATATGACTCTTCAAGTACTTGAATATTGCTCTCCATATGCCAAGTCCCATGACCTTTGGCTTATCATCTTGCCACTTGCATACTAGACTCTTCACTTTCTTCTTGCATGTACACTTGACTCTATGACACATATAAATAATTCTTACACTTCTACATGCACTCCTAATTTATGACACTTGTGCACATACTCACATTACATATTTTCACCCTTACATACAAGACATTTGTGCACATTCTCTCAATCTACACTTGCACTCTAAGTTACATGACACTTGTGCATTTCCTACATAATGACACTTACATAAAATGGGAAATATAAATCACATACCTAAACTAAATATTAGACCCTAATCTATTACATATTTACAATTGTACCATGAAGGTACCATGCGGGTATATTAGCATGTACCGATTAATGTAATATTCCTCAACACTCACAAGTGTACAAACACCATTGATGGAAGGTACTAAAATAAAATCCAAAGGGTTAGCATTAGAGGATATAAACACAATTAAGTCTACCACTATGTACATCATCATTATTAGGTCTCTCGTAACATAACTACCTTTTGCATCAATGTCACACATGTTTTTTATCTTTATTTACTACTTTGCTTGTCCTCACCTCTAAGTAAATTAACATCATTTAAAATGATAATGTGGATACCACCATACATGTCTACATTGTTGTGCTTATAGTACTAGTTTTGTCACAAGGGCTACTTTCATCACTCTTAAAACTAACACGATCATCTATTATATGACCCAAAAGAAGGTCTAACATGTGCTTAACTACTCATCCTTTTTATCACTTTTAATTAGGGTAGCTTAATTCCCTTATGGAAATAATTAGCCTTTTAGCTTTCATTCTTTGAACTCTTGTAGTAGTATAAAAAAATTTAATGGACTTCCTTAATGAACCAAAATGAAACAAGATATAAATAATGATATAATACCTTCCAATATCCTCCGAAGTATCCTAAAAACATTGACAAATATAATCTTAAATATACAGGAACAAGCTATTATCTAATAGGTTTTTAATGAATTGTAAGGCATTGAATAGTATTAAAATTTGTTCTCACTTGTAATTACAAAGTTGATAACGTTTATTTAATATGATAACATGAATGCCACCCTACATATCCACATTGTTATGGTTAGAGCATTAGTGTTGTCATCATGTTTGCTTTCTTCATTTGCCAAACTATAATGGCTATAAAGCATGATTAAACCTACTCATCCTTTTCAATACCTTTAATTGGGCCTAGCTTATTTCTCTTGTGTCACAATCAACCTTTAGCTTAGAGTCTTCAAATTGTTATAGTAGTTTAAAGACTCTTAACGACCTTTCTTGATGAACCATTATAAAATAAGAGAAATAATTTTATAATAACTTATAATATCCCCTCAAGTATCCTTAAAACATTGACATATATAATCTCTAATGAACTTTACACTTAAGTTATAGAAAAAATATTATTTTATAGGTTTTTAACAAATTGTAGATCCTTGGCCCCTAAGGGCTAGGTGGATTGGTAATTGTTTGTCTAGCCAGGCACTTACCAAGAAGAGACCTAGGTTCAAACCTCAGGGTATACCTGTTGCAAAGGTAGTAGTCTAATATGAATCCTCTAAGTTCGTTCTAGACCGACAATGACAATACGAATCCTGAGTGACTAGTGGTCCCATCACACCGAGTCAACAACAAGTTGGTATAAGCTTGTTGGGAGCAACCCCTATGGTTTGAACCTTGCACTTGATAGTTACTAAAAAATAGTGTGGATGTAATGAACTCCCCTATATAATAAAAATAAATAAATAAATTGTAGAGCCTTGACTAATATAAGACTCATACTCAATTTTTTGCAACTAAAATCCTAAAAAATAAAAAATGCACAACATTAAATATTTAATTTCATATATATTAACTTAAAAAAAAACAAAATATGTTGAGAAGGACAGCGATGGTGAGCATTTTATCCCAGGTGAGTTCTGGTGGGAATGTATCGGGTGTGGTAGCGATAGGGAACCTTGAACCAGACGAGATCCCCAACTTTGCTACAGGGGAGGGCATTGATGAGCCAGATGCTAATGCTGAAACAAACCTTTCCATTGGACGAGAGAAAGACCCAGGGAATGACCCCCTGGATAAGAACGAGGGCTATCCTAAGGTAGGGGGGACCGACGCTAGGCCCTCCAGTTCTGCATCTTATATTGAAAAGATCAGGGTACCAAATCGTAGAAATATACCAAGGACTAAAGCCCTTTGATAGCGATCGAAGAATACTTAGTGATTCCAAAAACCCTAATGGCCGAATATCTTTCCCTTGAAAAATGTTCTCTGATTGGGAAGTTCATGGGTGACAGACCGGACATGGAATCCATTTGACGGTGGGCCACTACCAGGTGGAAAGTTTTAGGGAATCTTGAGATTGTAGCTCTCCCTAGAGGGTTCTTTCAAATTCACCTTAATAATCCCAAAGATGCAACCCGCATTCTAATAGGGAGGCCATGGTTCTATGGGAAGAGGAGTTTGTTTATTACCAGATGGGGGGAATATTTCAATGCCAAAACTCAAAGCATAAATTTTTCTCCAGTGTGTGTTCGTCTTTTGGGACTCCCTAGCCAATTTTAGCATGAAGACATCCTATAAGGAATAGGCAGATACATAGGGTAAATGGTGGCCATGGATTCAACCACCAAATCTCACACTAGGTTGACCCAAACTAGAATATGCATCAATGCAAATCTTGATTCCCAACTCCCAACTTGAATCAATCTAGTCTATGGTTCCTTCCACCACTGCCAGGCCATAGAGTATGAAAACAAACTAACTTTTTGCATCGAATGTCGAACTCAAGGACACCTCAAATCCCACTATCCCTTGCTCAAACCATAGAAGGAGGTAGATTCTGGAAACCATCTCTACAGTAACCAAGGCGTTTGATTCCCTAATTAGCTCCTAATGCAAAATAATAGGCAAATCTACAACAAAAACCCTCATCAACAAGCACCAGGGCAAAACCCTATAACAAAAAAAGGAAAGCAAAAAGTGTAGCCAGAATAATCAAAGGACCAAGCTCAAGTAAGCTCCTTGTTCGCTCATCCTAATCAATTTGATATTTCAAGAAATATCACCCACTCTGATTTAGAAATAAATTAAGGGTTATTCACTTAGCAAGAAAATGATATGTCGGATCCAAATGTCGACCTCCAAATCCCCACCATCGAAGAAATTTTGTAGTATCCCCTTCCCACCAGTAGCCCTGTCTTATATCCAGTCAAGCTAGCTTTCCATGATCCCCCTGAAAATATTATTTTCCAAGAGGCTGTCGAGAAAACAAAAGTAGATTTTAGTCCCAAAAACACTCGAAGCTCCAAAAAAGCCTATGTTGATGTTGGTAATGACAAGAAAGGGGGAAGGCCCAATATCCAAGATCAAATAAGAAGCCAAACTGTTGAGGACATAAACAATGAAGTCCAAACAACCCTTGCACCTAAAATTTTTACTCATCGGAAGGAAGATCCCATATAACCCAAACCCCTTGTGCAGCAGTCAAAAGGGGGCAAAAAATCATCTAAATTTTACAAATAAGGATACTCTCATGGAATATGAGGGGCCTCAACAGTGGAACCAAGTAGAGGTTGGTTAGCACTATCAAAAAATAAATCAAACCAACAATACTCATTATTCAAGAGACCAATTTAGATTAGTCGAAATCATGCAATGCGAGCAACACCATTTGGAAAAATAGTGGAAGCATTTTCAGTCCCAACCAAGGCCCATCTAGGGGTCTGTTGTGCCTTTGGGATCCAGAGAAAGTGGATAGTAGATTAATATCGTCCTTAGATTTATAAATATCATGTTTTTTGCAAAGACAATGATCAATGTTGGATCATGTCTAATATCTATGCCCCAAAAAATCCCCTCAACAGGAGTTCCTTTTGGGACCAACTAAGTCAAATGAGGTAGGCTTTCAAAAATTTCTGTTGGGTTTTGGCTGGGGATTGCAACTGCCCCCTTTATCCGTCAGATAAGGCAGGAGGCAATGAAATTCCTACCAAAAGTATTTAGGACTTCCATGGGTTTGTCACTGAGAATAACCTAATGGATATCCAGATTCTTGGAGCTCAATTCACATGGAATAATAGAAGATTAGGGAGCAATATGATTCAAGTTAAGCTAGACAAATTATTTCTATCTCAAGAAGCCATACCTTTGTTTGGTGATGCCTCCCTCACTTCCCTACCCAGAATAGGATCGGATCACAGTCCTCTCCTGTTTGAAGCTAACAAGCCTCTAGTTTTTAGGACCCCTTTCAAATTCGAGGCAATGTGGGTTCTCCACCCATATTTACGTAATCAAATTACAGGGTGGTGGAAATAGTAGGTGGACAGATGCCCCATCGCTCAAGTTACCCAAAAACTCAAAATAATCAAAGACCACATCAAAATTTGGAACAAGGAAGTATTTGGCAACATTTATGAAAATAAGGAGCAAATCACCAACAATCTCAAAGCCATATAAGAGCAAATTTAGAAAGGGCAGATAAGCATACAAATCATGAATGAAGAGAAAAATCTCCTTGCAGATTACCACAACATTTTGGACAAGGAAGAAATATATTGGAGATAAAATTCTAGAGCCCTGTGGCTCAAGGATGGGGACTCAAACACAAAATTTTTCCATGCTTCCACTCTTCGTCACAAAATCTCCAATAATATCAGGGAGTTAATAAACATTGATGGCACAAGTGTGAGAGACATCCACCTCATCAGAAATGAAGCAGTCACTTTATTTGAAAAAATGTTGGGAACAAATTCCATTATTTTCAAATAGGCCCATGATCAGCTTCTTTAGCATATTCCAAATCTAGTATCCCCTGAAATGAACGACATGCTCATCAAGGACCTTACCAATGAAAAATAAAGTAGGCTCTTTTCTCCATGGCCACTGATAAAGCTTCGGGGCCTGATAGCTTCTCCCCTAGATATTTTCAAACTTATTGGGATATCATAGGGGTTAAAATTTGCAAAGCCATTATTCACATGTAGAAATCTAAAGCCATCCCCAGAAGCACCAGCTCCACATTCATCACCTTAATCCCTAAAAGCCCTGAGTGCAATTCCATGAATGACTACAGACCCATCAGTCTATGTAATGTCATATACAAGATTCTTGCAAAAGCCCTGAAAACAAGGCTCAAATAAATACTCTCGCTCATTATAGATCCTTGCCAAGGTAGCTCGATCAAAGGAAGGTCCATTCATGATGGCATAATCACCCTGCATGGAGTCCTCCACTCAGCTTCCCAAAACAATAAAGCAACCATTTTTCTCAAATTAGATATCAGTAAGGCTTTTGACTGAGTAAACATAGATTTCCTCCTGGCTTCTCTTCAAAAATTTGGTTTTCACAAGGAATGGATAAATGTAATCAGAGGCTGCATATCCAACCCTTATTTCTTAGTCTTTGTTAACGGATCACCCACAGGTTATTTCCCTAGCGATAGAGGCATCAGCCAGGGAGACCCCCTATCACCCATTCTTTTTATAATACTCGTTGAATCTTTGGGAAGAGCACTTAAGAGTGTTGTCAGTGAGAACCATCACAGGTATTAGGGCTACCTCGAGTCTAAACCCGCTGTCACACCAAAAATTTGTAAATGACACAATACTCGCTACCTATGCTTCAAAGAGTGGAGGCCAAGATGATCAAAAAAATCCTTGATTTATATGAGAAAGCGGTTGGGCGAGAAATCAACTATAACAAAAGTAAAAGCTTCTAAAGAACACAAGATTATACTAGGAGGGGGGGTGAATAGTATAAGACCACTTTTTAACTTTTTCCTTTTACTTCAGAAAGCAATGCAATGAACCAATAGCAAAATCAAAGCAATAATCAAACCAGTGTACAAGTCATCACACAATTGAGACACCAATATAACGTGGTTCACCCAAGGTGGGCTACTCCACAGAGAAAATATTTCACTAAATTTTCTCAATCAAATCCTTTGGGAATCCTTCCCAATTACAATGTTTATGGACTTCTTGTCCAAAGGAGAATCCTTCCCCTAATCAAATATTTATGAGCCTCCTGCCCAAAGGAGATGTCCTATCCCCCAAAGAAGTATTTATGAGCCTCCTACCCAAAGGCTTCCCCAAGAAGTTTTGTGATACCCAAAGGAGATGTCCTATCCCCCAAAGCTCTGGAAATGATACTTCAGAATATCATTGCCTCTTCTGTCGCTAGTAGGTGGAACTCCTTTCCATAGAAGACATCTTGTCCTCCTTGCTCTGGCTCTAGAGACTGTTGTCCTCACTAATCACCTCCACAACTGCTCATCAACACCTGTACTAAACACAATCAGTCGGTCCAGCACAAGTCCTCTCAAACTCTATCACAAATCTGCACCAAACTCAGTCCTCTGGTCCAGCACAAATCTGCTCTCAAATCTCTGTCAGATCTGTCCCAAGCTTAAGCCAAAAGCTTGAACAAATCAATCACAACTACTCACAAGTCTTCACCAAGACTTCATCAAATCTGTCCACAAGTTCTTCAACAAGAACCTATCCAAATCAGTCCACAAGTTCTCCACAAGAACCTATCCAAATCAGTCCACAAGTTCTCCACAAGAACCTGTCCAAATCAGTCCACAAGTTCTCCACAAGAACCTATCCAAATCTGTCCTAGCAAGCTCACCAAGAACTTGCCCAAATCAGCTCAAGCAAGTTTACCAAGAAACTTGCCCAATGTGAACACACAAAGAGAATTGTTAGAGACCCAATGTGTTTCATCCAATCATATCAAATCAATCTCATAGAAGCATAAAGAGAATTGTTAGAGACTCAATATGTTCTATCCTTCAACTCTCAATCTCAACTCAAATCAATCTCATAGAAGCATAAAGAAAATTGTTAGAGACTCAATATGTTCTATCCTTCAACTTTCCTCAACTCAAATCAATCTCATAGGAGTAGTATACTTTCACAAGATCTTGAACCACAACCCAACAATTGCCAATAATGCAATATCAAGGAATCAACTCCTCCAACATAGAACCATAACTTGCTATCAAACCCTAGCCAAGTTAGTTTTCAAGAACTCAAAGCAATCTCTCTCTAAGCATCAAAAATGGGTTCAAGATATTTCCAACTTCTCTCAAATGGGAATGCTCAACTTAACCACACAACCAAGTTTATCAAGCAAAGTACAACTTGATAAAATCAAATCTCAAAGGAGCAAGCCCAACTCATGTATCAAGTAAAGCATAACTTGATCAACTCAATCTCAATGGAAGCAATCTCAAAACCAAACTCTCAACAACCAAACAACTCAATTAGGGTTTCAACAACTTATAGCAATGGCATACGCTTCTCACTCAAAAACCCTAAAGCAAACTTCAAATGCTTCCACTCTCATAAACCAGAATTATGCAATAACTCATAAACTCATCATGATCTCATAATGCATAATCAATACTTCCACTTTCAGAAAATAAGATCCACTCCAAATAAGGAAACTTAATTTAATCCTTTTCACTCCAAACTTATTTTTAGAAAACCATCAATCAATAATAACCATGGAAGAATGTGCCCATACCTTTACTTTGATGAAGAAGGAGAACTCAAAATTTGTCACAACACTAACTCTCAATTTGCCACAAATTAGAGTTAGCAACAATGGAATAATGCACAATGATAAGAGTCCTAATAACACCTTATCACTCCAACTCATCAATAATCAAAACTCACAAATATACATATCAACAATATTCCTTTACACCTTATAACTCCTACTTAATATATCACAAAATAACTTCAACCTCAAAAATAATTACAAGAGAATATCCACTCAATAACTCCAAAGGCTTTCTAACCCCAATATGACATTAAGCACAATTATTCCTTAAACCCTTATAACTCCTAAAATACATTTACTTCTAAATGCATTTACCACATAAACATTAAGCATCAATAATAACAATGTCAAAGCAATATTTCTATTTAACCTTATACCTCCATCCAATTACCAACAATAATTTGCCAAGTCAAATCAAATATTCCACATTATCAACAAAAGATCTACCTTGGCCAAAAATCAATTCTCCAACCTTAGGAGAAGTGTGGAGACACCAACATAAGCGCCAAAGTGCTTCCTCCTCCAAACTCGTGGCCCAAGGCAACTGTTGTACCACGTGCACAATAATCCATGACCAAAAATGAAACATGCCCGATGCGAATCGATCTCGACACCTCTGCCTAGCGAGCGCCTTCGCTCCACTGCCTCCGTCGTTGGAGCACAAGTGCCCAATGAAACTCTCAAGCGCCACTCATCGTTTTACCTTCCCTTTGCTCACAAAAATTAAAGACAAACATATTTGTCTTCCTCACAGGTGTACGAAATCGGAACTTAAACACAGAGCAATACGAAACTCAAAAATCATAGAGCAATCTAAAATCGAAGGTCACAGAGCAATACAAAATCGAAGGTCATAGAGCAATACGAATTCGAAGGTAATCGCGCAAATCGAAGGTGTATTGAACCTTAGGAATTAATGCCCTTTAATAGTCTTTTGCATCCCATGCAAGTTGACGTCGATGCTCCTTCCAAACAAATGACGTCGGCGAGGTAAGTCTTCTACATTGAGCGCCGCTAAGGGTTTAGAAACCCTTTCAATAATAATTATTAAATTAATAATTATTATTTTATTAATAATAAACTTAACTTAAAACCTTTTCAAAGGTTTGAGTTAATTTATTTATTAATAATCAAAATGGACTTTTAAGGTTTTTTCAAGGAGCAAAAACCTTTTCATTAAGCCAAGATGGTTTTAATAAAAACCCTTAATGAGTCCAGATGGTTTTAAGAAAAACCTTTAACCTTGTCACCATGGTTTTAATTAAAAACCCTTAAACAAACATCATGGAACTTTCAAGATCTTTTTGGCACCAAACTCTTTTTGACATCAACACAAATTCCTTTTGACATCAACACAAACTCCTTTTGACATCAATGACAACTCACAAACATGAAGCTAGGCAACATACCCAAAATTGCCAACAATCTCCCCCTTTGTCATTGATGGCAAACCACTACTGAAACCATTGCCAACTGTCAAAACTAAAACCAACTAAAAACCATCCTCTGAAGCTTTGCTCCCCCTAACTCAAGGCTCTCCCCCTTACTCAAATCTCTCCCCCTTTGTCATCAATGGCAAAGGGTCACCTTTGGGGCTCAGGGCTAAGAATGAGCCTCTTAGCTTAGCCCCTCCCCCACCTCCTATTGAGGTGATTAATTCTTGGGTGGGAGTAAAACTCCCATTAGGCACTGATCATCATCAGTGTCCATAGCTGCCTTTCCATGATTTTTCCTGATATCCTTGTCCATGTTCCTATTCTTGTTCTTGTTCATATCCTTGTTCTTGTTCTTGTTCATGTTCAAAACCTTATTCCTATTCATGTTCTCATCCCTGTTTCTATCCAAGCCATTATTCCTATTCCTGTCATTATTCCTGTTCCTGCCATTATTCTTGTTCCTATTCATAGCCCTGAACCTATACCTTGGAACTTCTGCTCTACACCATCTGGTTGTATGTCCTTCATTATTGCACTTATAACATTTGACAATGTTATTCCTTTGAGATGTACCTATTTTTTGAATCCTCTCTGTTGGACCAAACATGTTCCTGTTGTTAACCCTACAATTAACTGCCTTGTGCCCAAACTGATTACAAGAGTAGCAATACCCTTGAAAGAAATTACCATTTCTAAAATTTCCATTAACCTGTCTTGCTTGAGCCCTACACTATGAAGCCATGTGTCCAAACCTGTGACATGCAAAACATCTTCCATTGAAATTTCCTTGCCTTGACCTCATAGGTCCTTTAGTATTTCTCCCCTTATGCTGATTCTTGTTTTTTGATTCTGTGCTATCTGAATTACCATCTAAAAACTTACTCTCTAAAGTACTCTCTTCATCTGAACCATCTTCTTCTTGGGAGCTCATACTAGATTCCTCAACCTGTTCCTTTTGTTTCTTTCCAAAACCAAGACCTGTTTTATCTGTTGTCCTTCTTTGATCCTTGATGATTGATTTTACCTTCTTGGAACTTTCTTCAAACCTATAAAGCTTCTCCTTGTACTCTTTAGTTTCCTTTTTCAAGGAAGCTACTTCATGTTTTAACTCTTTACACTCAAGAGACCTAGCTACCAACTCTTCTTTGAGTTCCTGTGTCTTTGCTATAGAGATATCAAGATTCTCTATAAGCTCATCTCTTTCATAATGACATTCATCAAGCCTATTAATGAGTCTAGCATATTTATTTCTTTCTTTCTTTAACACATCAAGAGCATTAACAAGTTCAGCCTCAAGATCTACTTCTCCCTTTTCTGAAACATCCTCTATTTGTTTGCCTTTTGAAACATCAATATCCTTTTTTGATTTCTTACCACTAGAGGTGCTACCTTCATCTAAAGCCATAAGAAGATCTTCCTCATAATTTTCTGAAGCATCCTCATACATAGTATTACTAGAATTCAAACCATCATTTGTACAATCATCCTCAAGGTGACCAAAATTTCCACATCTAAAGCACTTAAGCACAACAAATCTATTCTTCTTTTCTTTTCCTTCCTTTTTTGTTAGAAACAACATCTTATTTCTATCATCACTTGAAGAACTTCCATCATCACTACTAGAACACTTACTTGCTTTGTCTATGTAGAAACTTTTCTTGTGTTTTTGGAAGTACCTCTTCCCTTGATTGTTTTGCTCATTTATGTTCTTCCTTTGATACATGTGCTTCTTAGATTCCCTATGCTTATAATCCTATTTTTCTTCATCACAATCATCCTTGGGTTTCGGACAGTCAGTAGCATAGTGACCAAACTTTCCACAATTGAAACATTTAACAAATTTTATACCTTTGTGCTTTCTTGAGAACTTGCATTTCCTACTGTAGTTTGCTTCTTCATCATTAGAAGACTCATCACTATATTCTTGTTGTTTACCCTTGGACTTCTTGGTAGCTTTGAAAGCTACCTCCTTCTTAGGATCAGGTACCACTTTTGTTCTTAACTCAAAAGCTTTGTAATATCTCAATTTTACTTTTCTAACATTTGCATCACCTGTAAGACTCGTCTAATTCTAAACCCTTACTGGTTTTGGAAATCGGAGCTCTGGCGATTTGGCGGGAAAATTTTTGAGCAGGCGTCGGGCGTTGCTCTTGGGGTTCTGGTCTGAAGGATTTACCAGGGACCTTGGGGGGTTGTCGTTGTGCTTCTCTGTAGGTTCGACCGCTGCCCCGGGAGGGCCCAATGGGGTCTCCTCCAGTTCCTCTCGCTGGGAGAAAGAGCTCATTTGCTGAGATATTAAAAGAAACTCCTTCGTCTTCCACTGATGAAGCTCAACGGAATGCCTATCAAACGCTTTTCAAGAATGCTGGCAAGGGTTCAACTGCGCACCGCGTTAATGGATGCCTCCCGCAATCCGCTTCCAGGCCTAAGATTGTTATCGAACCAAAGCTGGTCGAAGACACAATCGTCTACCGTGCTAATCATGATCTGATCTGCAAATTCATGGGTATCCGACCTACTTTGAATTTTTTGCATACCTGGATTAGACAGAACTGGGAGCCACTCGGTGAGTACTCCTTATGGCCTATAAGCAATGGGTATTTCATTATTAGTTTCTCTTCTTTAGCAGATAGAAACAGAGCATTTGAATCAGAGAAGAGGAACCATGGCCCGACAGGGTTATTTGTTCAACCCTGGAGAGTGGGTTTCGATCCTCGCATTGAACCCACGGCTGTCCCGGTTTGGATCCGACTGTACGCTCTCCCGATGGAGTTTTGGGGTGAGCAGGTTCTGGAGATGATTGGTAACTCACTAGGTAGATTCCTAGGAGTCTCCAAAGATACCATAGAGGGAAATACAGCCGTCTTTGCTAGAATCTGTGTCGAAATGGATATTAGCCAGCCTCTACCAGCCGAGGTAGAACTCGAGTTGGCAGGACTTTCCTGGATCCAGCAGTTAGATTATGAGGCCCTACCTTTTAGATGCAGAGTCTGCCACAAGCATGGCCATTTGGCAAGGTTCTATCCAAATATGTCGAGCACAAAAGCGGAAGCTCCGCTTGGAATGCCAAATCGCCCCAGAGAGGGTAAGTTTACTCCTGTCAAAGAACCATCCCATTCCCCTCAGGGTTCTGATGTCCAGAAAGATGGCTTTGAGCAGCCGAAGCGAAGGAGAAACAAAAAGAAAAATGGCAAGGAGCAGGCTCAACTCAAACCAACCAACCGATATGAAATCTTTAAGTCCCTAGTGGATCAAGAGGACCAAGTCATGGAAGGAGTGGATGGGAATGTGGAGGAAAATAACATCCACTCTCAGGCTTCTCCTTCATTTACTCCTGTCTTAGAGCAGGTGATTGAACCCTCTGAGATATTGCAGCCAGAGAACCCAGGGGCATTGGTAGTCCACTCCCCAGCACAGCCAGTTATTAAGGATGTCAACATGGGTAGTGCAGAAAAGAACAGAGAAAGACCAGCTCTAGGGATTACTCAGGTGGAGAAGAGGTCTAAAAATAGTAATTCACATGGAGCGGGCAAAAAATCCAATAAGGATCTTCTAGCAGTGCAAGGAGACAAGCTGATCAATGGAGGATCGGTGAGGACAATAGATTCTTATTGCTCCCAAGGTTTTCAATGATTATTCAATCCTGGAATGTCAGGGGTTTAAACAGTAGAACCCATCAATCTGCTGTTCAAGGACTACTAGGAAAGTGTAAAACAGACTTCTTGCTAATCCAGGAGACAAAAATGTCTTTAGACCTTATGTGTAAAACAGTTAATAGACTATGGAAGGGTGCCGGTTATATGGATGTGGCTGCTCAAGGTGCCTCAGGGGGAATTGTCACTTTTTGGAATCCTCTGGAATGGACTGCTTTAGAACATATGGCCTGGAGGGGTGTTCTCACATCTCACTTTAGGAATAATGTGACAGCTGAACATGTTTTAATTACAAATTTTTATGGGGCTCAAAGCATTGATAGCCAGCGGCTCCAATGGAAAGTTGTTCATAACATGAGGTCCTCAAGACAAGCTCTTGACTGGATCATTGCTGGGGATTTTAATGCTAAATTATCGGTTCGGGATCAGGAAGGTGGAACCCCAGTTTTGGACCCAGGGGACCGGCTTTTGATTGCTCAGGTCCAGGCCTTTAACCTAGTGGATATCCAAGGCCCTGGAACTTTTTTTACTTGGACTAACAAGAGGAGAGAGCCTCACAGCAGGAAGGTAAAGTTAGACCATTTTCTGGTCTCAGAGGAGGCATTTGTTAAGTGGAATGTTAAATTCCAGATTTTGGAAGGCCCAGTTTCTGATCATTCTCCCATTCTGATGGAGGGAGGGACTATGACAGGGCATCACCACAAACCGTTTAGATTTGAGAATTTTTGGCTACAAAAGGAGGATCTTCGAGAGAAAATTCCGCAATGGTGGGAAGATGGTCGTCTGCCTTTTGGGACAGCAATGTTTAAATTCCACAAACAACTTCACTTTGTCAAAGTTAAATTGAAACAGTGGAGGCAAGCTAATAAGTCTGATTTCCAGCTTCAAAGAGCTCCCTTGATGGCTCGCTGGGAGGAGGTGCAAAAACACTTCAGGGAAGGAACAATTACTGAACAGCTGAAAATCGAGGATGATGCCTTGCGCAAAGCAGTGGAGGACATTGATAACCAAGAGGAAACCTATTGGAAACAGAGAGCTAGAAACTCTTGGCTTGTGGAAGGAGATAGAAATACGAAATTCTTCCATCGATCAGCCTGTGCTAGAAGACAGATGAATAACATGACCGTCCTTCAAGATGAGAATGGACACTCCTATGATACTCTTCCTGGTATGCACTCACACTCAGTGGATTATTTCTCTAAACTTTTTATGGAAAATAGGGAGCAAGATGTGGAGGCTCAAAATGAAGTTCTTGACGTTATTCCCTCTATTATCTCTCAAGAAGAAAATCAGGCCCTTCTTAGACCCATTGATAGAGAGGAACTGAAGAATGTGGTCTTTGGAATGAGCACAGGCAAATCTCCAGGTCCAGATGGTTTTCCTATTGAGTTTTTTCAGGCCTTTTGGGATACCTTGGAGGAAGATGTTTTGGCTGTTACAGAGGAATCCAGAACTAATAAAAGAATGCTTAAGGCAATAAATCATACCTTCATCACTTTAATTCCTAAAGGTGAGGAAGGGGTTCATATCTCTGACTTCAGACCTATTGCCTTATGCAATGTGATTTATAAAATTATCACAAAGATAATGGCTGAACGGCTTAAACCTCTCCTTCATAACATCATTTCCTCAGAGCAAGGGGGATTTGTAGAAGGTAGACAGATCTTGGATGGGGTGGTTCTCGCCCAGGAGGCTATACATACAATGCAAAAATCTGGTAATAAAGGAATGTTCATCAAACTGGATATGTCCAAGGCCTATGATAGGGTGGAATGGGGCTTTCTGTCTAAGATTTTGATTGCCTTTGGTTTCTCCCAGGACTGGATAGACTGGGTTATGAGCTGTGTTTCTACACCTTCTTACTCTGTTCTAATTAAGGGGCTTCCCTCGCCTCCTTTTGGAGCCTCTCGGGGTCTCCGGCAAGGAGACCCTTGCTCTCCCTATCTATTCCTTATCTTGGCTGAAGGATTAGGTAGACTTTTCTTGAGGAGAAGACTTCAGGGTCTGATAACTGGTATCAAGGTTGGTGAAGAAATTCTGACTCATTTACAGTTTGTGGATGATACTGGCCTGGTTGGAGTGGCCAGTCTCAGGGAAGCCAGAGGAATCAGAGATTCTCTTAATGTTTACCTTAGGGCCTCCAATCAAGTTATCAATGACAAAAAATCCAAAGTGGTATTCTTCAACCTTGACCAAAGGCTACAGGACAGAGTTATTGAGATCTTGGGTTTCACTAAAACCTCTCTTCCTGTAGTTTACTTGGGGGTTCCTCTGCATTTCAAGAAACTAAAAAAAGACATCTGGAAGGATCTTTTGGACAGCATTAAAGACAGAATGAACCATTGGTCTCATAAATGGTTAAGCTATGGGGGCCGAGTTACTTTCTTACAGTCAGTCATTCAGGCTATGCCAATCTATAAATTCTCTATTCTGGCTGCCCCACATTCTATTTGGAAAGAGCTGGACAAAATGGCTAGACGATTCTTATGGGAAGGTGCAAAAGGTGAAAGGAAATGGGCCTTGGTCAGCTGGGATAAAGTTACACAGCCCAAGGAAAAATGTGGGCTGGGACTGAGAAGCTCCAAGCTTAATAACAGAGCTTTGGCAGGAAAATTGTACTGGAGGTGGATTTCCCAGCCTACATCCTTATTCAGTAGAATTTTAACCAGTAAATATTTGGGCCATGTTCACCCCAATGATGTGAGCCGTTTCCCTCTTGAGGGTAATGGTTCCTTAGTGTGGCAGGCTCTTAAGCTGGGATCTCAAGTTATTAAAGAACAATTGTTTTGGAAAGTGGGAAGAGGGGAGAAAGCTCGTTTTTGGACTGATTCATGGGATCAGTACCCACCCATTATTGTTGAATATCCTGAATTGCAACCAATTAAAATAGCCATAGAATCCAAGGGCTGGATCAACATTGAGCATTATTTTAACACTAGCCAATTGGGTGAGTACAAATTCAAGAAGTTTAAGCGGTTGGAGGAGTGGCCAATCACTATCTCTCCGGAGCTGGCATCCATTCTGACCAACATATTGACAGCCAGGTTTCTCACGGGGAGAGATGAGGAAGATGAGCTAGCATGGGGCTATGGGAACCTTGGGGTTTATACGATGAAAGCTGGTTACGATCAGATTCTCCCTGACCCTCCTCCGCATTTCTTTTCGGTTCAAGATTGGAGGAAGATTTGGCATCCCAAGGGCTGGCCGAAAGTGAATTTCTTCGCCTGGCAGTTTATGCACAATGGCATCCTCACCTATGACAATCTCAGAAACAAAGGAATCATCGGTCCGTCTCAGTGTGTTTTGTGCCATATGAATGAGGAGACTGCCGACCATCTGATGTTTGAGTGCCCTTTCACGGTTCAGATTTGGAAGCGTTGGTTCTCCCATTTTAAACTCCAGTCTAATAATGCTCTGACTAGGAACAATATTTGGGAAAGATGGAAGAGAGGCAGATTTAAATCTAAAGCTCTTCGACTCGGTTGGGAACTTGGCTTATTCTTCATCTGGTGGCAGGTGTGGCTAGAGAGAAATGCTCGTATTTTTAGGGAAACCTTCTCTTCGCTAGATGGAATTTGGCAGGTTATCTGGAGCAAAGTCACGAAAACAGTTGCTATTTATGCTAAAGAGGAAAATCCGATTGATCCCGGGCCACAGGAAGAGGGAGCTGTTGAACAAGTGAGAAAGGAAACAGTCAGCTGGAAACCTCCTCCAGAAGGTTGGGTTAAAATCAATACTGATGGAGCTGCAAAAGGCAATCCGGGCTGTGCTGGAATTGGTGTTGTGTGCCGAGATCATGCTGGATCTGTGCTATACTGGGAATTGCAAGGTCTGGGAAGAGCCACCAACAATGAAGCAGAAGCCTATGCTATCAAAATTGCCTCCATCTGGGCTGTAAATCAAGGACACAGGAAGATAATCCTTGAGTCAGATTCTCAAATTTTGGTTGGTGCTCTAGACTGCATGAGGAACTTTGCCTCGAAAGCTTGGAGGTTACAGATTTTAGTCTCTCAAATCAAGGACCTTTGGAGGGAATTAGATGATGTGATCCCCGTCTATGTGAATAGAGATCTGAATTCGGCGGCAGATTTTCTTGCTAAGATGGGTGCGGAGAAAGAGGTTGGGGTACAGCTGCACAGTGACATGCCTGTGGTGGATGCTGGGATTAGGCAGGGACTTGAACAATTTTTGAGTCAATGAGCAAATTTTTTGCTAAGGGTAATTTCTGTCGCGATATCGCGACCTGTTGGGCTGTCGCGGCCCTTGGTGGGAAACTGTCGCGATATCGCGACAGGTTGCGCCGTCGAGGCCCTTGGTGGGAACCTGTCGCGATATCGCGACATGTCACGCTGTCGCGGCCCTTGGCGGGAACCTGTCGCGATATCGCGACATGTCGCGCTGTCGCAGCTGTCAGATGGAAGTTGTCGCGATTTCGCGACCGTTTGCGCCGACGTGGCCTTTGCCAGGAAGCTGCAGCGATTTCGCGACGCTTTTGGTGCAGGGGCGCTAAGGAGGAAAACCGTCGCGATATCGCGACAGTTTTGGTGAATCAAAGACAAGGGGAAAATTCGTCGCGATATCGCGACAGTTTTGAAGACTGGAAGCCAGAAGGAAGAACGGTCGCGATTTCGCGACATTTTTTGAGGACTGGCGGTTTTGGGAAAAGACGTCACGATTTCGTGACCCTTTTGGAGCTTGTGTGTCAAGAGGAGAAGTCGTCGCGATTTCGTGACACTTTTGGCATTTTGGTGCTAAGGCGTAAAGTGGTCGCGATTTCGTGACAGTTCTGGAGAATTGGCACAAATAGGAAAAACCGTCGCGATTTCGCGACCCTTTTGAAGAATGGGCACCAAAGGGACAACTTGCTGCGATTTCGCGACATTTTTGAGGTCTGGGCCCCGAGGAGAAAACACGTCGCGATATCGCGACACTTTTGGCGAACTGGAGCTACTTGGAAAACTTGTCGCGATTTCGTGACACTTTTGATGAATGGTTGCCAAATGGATAACCCGTCGCGATTTCGCGACACTTGGGAGGTTTTGCTGCCGAAGGGAATTCTTGTCGCGATTTCGCGACACTTTTGGCGTAGAGGTGGCAAGAGAAAAACTCGTCGCGATATCGCGACAGTTTTGAAGATTGGTTGCCAAGTGGAGAACTCGTCGCGATTTCGCGACAATTTTGGGGCTCAGGTGCTGTTGGCTTTGGCTGTCGCGATTTCGTGACATGTCGCGATTTCGCGACCGGTTGCTCGGGCGCGGCCTCGGCTGGTTTGACCGTCGCGATTTCGCGACATGTCGCGTTTTCGCGCCTTGTTGTCTTTTCGTGCTCTGAGGTGGAAAGTGCGGTCCTTTTGCACTTTGTGCTTGTTTTCTTGCTTCTTGGTTCTTGGTTGGGATGCCTTTTCTCCCTTTTGTACCTGCTCTTTGTATTAATACAAGTTTTTCAATTTTTTCAAAAAAAACATTTGCATCACCTGTATGAACCACTTGCAATTGATCCCACATTTCCTTTGTTGTATTACAATGAATCCCCTTTGTAAGATCTGTCTTTTGTAGACCTTTCATAATTGCATTCATTGCCCTTGAATTGTTGTGATGTAGAAGTTTCTCATCTTTAGTAGTAGGAGGGAGCTTTGGAATAGTGTA
Organism: Wollemia nobilis; assembly: GCA_028583015.1. Taxonomy (NCBI): domain Eukaryota; kingdom Viridiplantae; phylum Streptophyta; class Pinopsida; order Araucariales; family Araucariaceae; genus Wollemia; species Wollemia nobilis. The sequence goes on along the minus strand of JAQPPZ010016892.1, from coordinate 2,045,749 downwards.
CCCAAACTCAACTGCTTCCCAAACTTCATTTCCAAGAGCCATTAGATGAACCTTCATCTTTATGCTCCATAGACCAAAATATGTCTCATCAAGAATAGGTGCTGAATTACCATTTGTAAAATCCATTATGTTCTTTTCAAGCTTTTCCTTCAAGTTGTGAAACTCTTCCGAAGGAACCTGCTCTTATACCAATTGAAGAACACAAGCTTATACTGAGAGGGGGGTGAACAATATAAGACCACTTTTTAACTTTTTCCTTTTACTTCAGAAAGCAATGCAATGAACCAATAGCAAAATTAAAGTAGTAATCAAACCAGTGTACAAGTCATCACACAATTGAGACACCAATATAACGTGGTTCACCCAAGGTGGGCTACTCCACAGAGAAAATCTTTCACTAAATTTTCTCAATCAAATCCTTTGGGAATCCTTCCCAATTACAATGTTTATGGACTTCCTGTCCAAAGGATAATCCTTCCCCTAATCAAATATTTATGAGCCTCCTGCCCAAAGGAGATGTCCTATCCCCCAAAGAAGTATTTATGAGCCTCCTACCCAAAGGAGATGTCCTATCCCCCAAAGCTCTAGAAATGATACTTTAGAAGATCACTGCCTCTTCTGCCGCTAGCAGGTGGAACTCCTTTCCACATAAGACATCATGTCCTCCTTGCTCTGGCTCTAGATACTTATGTCCTCACTGATCACCTCCATAGCTACTCATCAACACCTGTACTAAACATAGTCAGTTGGTCCAACACAAGTCCTCTCAAACTCTATCACAAATCTGCACCAAACTCAGTCCTCTAGTCTAGCACAAATTTGCTCTCAAATCTCTGTCAGATCTGTCCCAAGCTTAAGCCAAAATCTTGAACAAATCAATCACAACTACTCACAAGTCTTCACCAAGACTTCATCAAATCTGTCCACAAGTTCTTCAACAAGAACCTGTCCAAATTAGTCCACAAGTTCTCCACAAGAACCTGTCCAAATCAGTCCACAACAAGAACCTGTCCAAATCAGTCCACAAGTTCTCCATAAGAACCTGTCCAAATTTGTCCTAGCAAGCTCACCAAGAACTTGCCCAAATCAGCTCAAGCAAGTTTACCAAGAAACTTGCCCAATGTGAACACACAAAGAGAATTGTTAGAGACCCAATGTGTTTCATCCAATCATATCAAATCAATCTCATAGAAGCATAAAGAGAATTGTTAGAGACTCAATATGTTCTATCCTTCAACTTTCAATCTCAACTCAAATCAATCTCATAGAAGCATAAAGAGAAGTTTTAGAGACTCAATATGTTCTATCCTTCAACTCTCAATCTCAACTCAAATAAATCTCATAGGAGTAGTATACTTTCACAAGATCTTGAACCACAACCCAACAATTTCCAATAATGCAATATCAAGGAATCAACTCCTCCAACATAGAACCATAACTTGCTATCAAACCCTAGCTAAGTTAGTTTTCAAGAACTCAAAGCAATCTCTCTCTAAGCATCAAAAAGGGGTTCAATATATTTCCAAATTCTCTCAAATGGGAATGCTCAACTTAACCACACAACCAAGTCTATCAAGCAAAGTACAACTTGATAAAATCAAATCTCAAAGGAGCAAGCCCAACTCATGTATCAAGTAAAGCATAACTTGATCAACTCAATCTCAATGGAAGCAATCTCAAAACCAAACTCTCAACAACCAAACAACTCAATTAGGTTTTCAACAACTTATAGCAATGGCATACGCTTCTCACTCAAAAACCCTAAAGCAAACTTCAAATGCTTCCACTCTCATAAACCAGAATTATGCAATAACTCATAAACTCATCATGATCTCATAATGCATAATCAATACTTCCACTTTCAGAAAATAAGATCCACTCCAAATAAGGAAACTTAATTTAATCCTTTTCACTCCAAACTTATTTTCAGAAAATCATCAATCAATAATAACCATGGAAGAATGTGCCCATACCTTTACTTTGATGAAGAAGGAGAACTCAAAATCTATCACAACACTAACTCTCAATTTACCACAAATTAGAGTTAGCAACAATGGAATAATGCACAATGATAAGATTCCTAATAACACCTTATCACTCCAACTCATCAATAATCAAAACTCACAAATATACATATCAACAATATTCCTTTACACCTTATAACTCCTACTTAATATATCATAAAATAACTTCAACCTCAAAAATAATTACAAGAGAATATCCACTCAATAACTCCAAAGGCTTTCTAACCCCAATATGACATTAAGCACAATTATTCCTTAAACCCTTATAACTCCTAAAATACATTTACCACATAAACATTAAGCATCAATAATAACAATGTCAAAGCAATATTTCTATTTAACCTTATACCTCCATACAATTACCAACAATAATTTGCCAAGTCAAATCAAATATTCCACATTATCAACAAAAGATCTACCTTGGCCAAAAATCAATTCTCCAACCTTAGGAGAAGTGTGGAGACACCAATATAAGCGCCAAAGCGCTTCCTCCTCCAAACTCGTGGCCCAAGGCAACTGTTGTACCACGTGCACAATAATCCGCGACCAAAAATGAAACACGCCCGATGTGAATCGATCTCGACACCTCTGCCTAGCGAGCGCCTTCGCTCCATTGCCTCCGCCGTTGGAGCACAAGTGCCCAACGAAACTCTCAAGCACCACTCATCGTTTTACCTTCCCTTTGCTCGCAGAAATTAAAGACAAACATATTTGTCTTCCTCACAGGCATACAAAATCAAAACTTAAACACAGAGCAATACGAAACTCAAAAATCATAGAGCAATCCAAAATCGAAGGTCACAGAGCAATACAAAATCGAAGGTCACAGAGCAATACGAATTCGAAGGTAATCGCGCAAATCGGAGGTGTATTGAACCTTAGGAATTAATGCCCTTTAATAGTCTTTTGCATCCCATGCAAGTTGACGTCGGCGCTCCTTCCAAAAAAATGACGTCGATGAGGTAAGTCTTCTACATTGGCATCACTAAGGGTTTAGAAACCCTTTCAATAATAATTATTAAATTAATAATTATTATTTTATTAATAATAAACTTAACTTAAAACATTTTCAAAGGTTTGAGTTAATTTATTTATTAATAATCAAAATGGACTTTTAAGGTTTTTTCAAGGAGCAAAAACCTTTTCATTAAGCCAAGATGGTTTTAATAAAAACCCTTAATGAGTCCAGATGGTTTTAAGAAAAACCTTTAACCTTTTCACCATGGTTTTAATTAAAAACCCTTAAACAAACATCATGGAACTTTCAAGATCTTTTTGGCACCAAACTCTTTTTGCCATCAGCACAAATTCCTTTTGATATCAACACAAACTCCTTTTGACATCAATGACAACTCACAACCATGAAGCTAGGCAACATACCCAAAATTGCCAACAATCTCCCCCTTTGTCATTGATGGCAAACCACTACTAAAACCACTACCAACTGTCAAAATTGAAACCAACTGAAAACCATCCTCTCAAGCTTTTCTCCGCCTGACTCAAGGCTCTCCCCCTTTGTCATCAATGGAAAATGATCACCTTTGGGGCTCATGGCTAAGAATGAGCCTCTTATCTTAGCCCCTCCCCCACATCCTATTGAGGTGATTAATTCTGGGGTGGGAGTAAAACTCCCATTAAGCATTGATCATCATCAGTGTCCATAGCTGCCTTTCCATGATTTTTCCTGATATCCTTGTACATGTTCATGTTCTTGTTCATGTTCTTGTTCATGTTCCTGTTCTTGTTCATATCCTTGTTCTTGTTCCTATTCAAAACCATGTTCCTGTTCATGTTCTCATCCCTATTTCTGTCCAAGCCATTATTCCTATTCCTATTCTTGCAATTAATCATGTTCTTGTTCATAGCCCTGAACCTGTACCTTGGAACTTTTCCTCTACACCATCTGGTTGTATGTCCATTATTGCAATTATAACATTTGACAATGTTATTCCTTTGAGATGTACCTATTTTTTGAATCTTCTCTATTGGACCAAACATGTTCCTGTTGTTAACCCTACAATTAACTGCCTTGTGCTCAAACTGATTACAAGAGTAGCAATACCCTTGAAATAAATTACCATTTTTGAAACTTCCATTAACCTATATTGCTTGAGCCCTGAACTGTGAAGCCATGTGTCCAAACCTGTGACATGCAAAACATCTTCCATTGAACTTTCCTTACCTTGACCTGATAGGTCCTTTAGTATTTCTCCCCTTATACTGATTCCTATTTTCTAATTTTGTGCTATCTGAATTACCATATAAAAACTTACTCTCTGAAGTACTCTCTTCATCTAAACCATCTTCTTGGGAGCTCATACTAGATTCCTCAACCTGTTCCTTTTGTTTCTTTCCAAAACTAAAACTTGTTTTATCTGTTGTCCTTCTTTGATCCTTGATGATTGATTTTACCTTATTGGAAATTTCTTCAAATCTGTAAAGCTTCTCCTTGTACTCTTTAGTTTCCTTTTTCAAGGAAGCTACTTCATGTTTTAACTCTTTACACTCAAGATACCTAGCTGCCAACTCTTCTTTGAGTTCCTATGTCTTTGCTATAGAGATATCAAGATTCCCTATAATCTCATCTCTTTCATAACAACATTCATCAAACCTATCAATGAGTCTAACATATTTCTTTCTTTCTTTCTTTAACACATCAAGAGCATTAACAAGTTCAACCTCAAGATCTACTTCTCCCTTTTCTGAAACATCCTCTATTTGTTTGCCTTTTGAAATATCAATATCCTTTTTTGATTTCTTACCACTAGAGGTGCTACCTTCATCTAAATCCATAAGAAGATCTTCCTCATAATTTTTTGAAGCATCCTCATACATAGTATTACCAGAATTCGAACCATCATTTGTACAATCATCCTCAAGGTGACCAAAATTTCCATATCTAAAGCACTTAAGCACAACAAATCTATTCCTCTTTTATTTTCCTTCCTTTTCTATTAGAAACAACATCTCATTTCTATAATCACTTGAAGAACTTCCATCATCACTACTAGAACACTTACTTGCTTTGTCTATGTAGAAATTTTTCTTGTGTTTTTGGAAGTACCTCTTCCCTTGACTATTTTGCTCATTTCTATTCTTTCTTTGATACCTGTGCTTCTCAGATTCCCTGTGCTTATAATCTTGTTTTTCTTCATCACAATCATCCTTGGGTTCCGGACAGTCAGTAGCATAGTGACCAAACTTTCCACAATTGAAACATTTAACATATATTATACCTTTGTGCTTTCTTGAGAACTTGCCTTTCCTACTATATTTTGCTTCTTCATCACTAGAAGACTCATCACTATCTTCTTGTTGTTTACACTTGGACTTCTTGGTAGCTCTGAAAGTTGCCCCCTTCTTAGGATTAGTTACCACTTTTGTTCTTAACTCAAAAGCTTTGTAAAATCTCAATTTTACCTTTCTGAAATTTGCATCACCTTTATGAACCACTTGCAATTGATCCCACATTTCCTTTGTTGTATTACAATGAATCACCTTTGTAAGATATGCCTTTTGTAGACCTTTCAGAATTTCATTCAATGCCCTTGAATTGTTGTGATGTAGAAGTTTCTCATCTTTAGTAGTAGGAGGGAGCTTTGGAATAGTGTACCCAAACTCAACTGCTTCCCAAACTTCATTTCCAAGATCCATTAGATGAACCTTAATCTTTATGCTCCATGAACCAAAATTTATCCCATCAAGAATAGGTGTTGAATTACCACTTGTAAAATTCATTGTTTTCTTTTTAAGCTTTTCCTTCAAGCTGTGAAACTCTTCCGAAGGAACCTGCTCTTATACCAATTGAAGAACACAAGCTTATACTGAGAGGGGGGGTGAACAGTATAAGACCACTTTTTAAATTTTTCTTTTTACTTCAGAAAGCAATGCAATGAACCAATAGCAAAATCAAAGCAGTAATCAAACCAGTGTACAATTCATCACACAATTGAGACACCAATATAACGTGGTTCACCCAAGGTGGGCTACTCCACAAATAATTTTTTTCACTAAATTTTCTCAATCAAATCCTTTGGGAATCCTTCCCAATTACAATGTTTATGGACTTCCTATCCAAAGGAGAATCCTTCCCCTAATCAAATATTTATGAGCCTCCTACCCAAAGGAGATTTCATATCCCCCAAAGAAGTATTTATGAGCCTCCTACCCAAAGGAGATGTCCTATCCCCCAAAGCCCTGGAAATGATACTTCAAAATATCACTGTCTCTTATGCCACTAGTAGGTGGAACTCCTTTCCACATAAGACATCATTTCCTCCTTGCTCTGGCTTTAGAAATGTTTGTACTCACTGATCACCTCCACAATTGCTCATCAACACCTATACTAAACATAGTCAGTCAGTCCAACACAAGTCCTCTCAAACTCTGTCACAAATCTGCACCAAACTCAGTCCTCTAGTCCAGCACAAATCTGCTCTTCCTCCATAAGCGCACAATAATACTAAACCTTAGGAGAAGTGTGGAGATACCGACATAAGCACCAGAGCACTTCCTCCTCCAAACTCGTGGCCCAAGGCAACTGTTGTACCACGTGCACAATAATCCATGACCAAAAACGAAACATGCCCGATGCGAATCAATCTCGACACCTCTGCCTAGCGAGCACCTTTGCTCCACTGCCTCCACCATTGGAGCACAAGTGCCCAACGAAACTCTCAAGCACCACTCGTCGTTTTACCTTCCCTTTGCTCGCAAAAATTAAAGACAAACATATTTGTCTTCCTCATAGGCATACAAAATCAAAACTTAAACACAAAGCAATACGAAACTTGAAAATCACAGAGCAATCCGAAATTGAAGGTCATAGAGCAATACAAAATTGAAGGTCATAGAGCAATACGAATTCGAAGGTAATCGCGCAAATCGGAGGTGTATTGAACCTTAGGAATTAATGCCCTTTAATAGTCTTTTGCATCCCATGCAAGTTAACGTCAACGCTCCTTCCAAACAAATGACGTCGACGAGGTAAGTCTTCTACATTGGCGTCACTAAGGGTTTAGAAACCCTTTCAATAATAATTATTATTTTATTAATAATAAACTTAAATTAAAACCTTTTCAAAGGTTTGAGTTAATTTATTTATTAATAATCAAAATGGACTTTTAAGGTTTTTTCAAGGAGCAAAAACCTTTTCACTAAGCCAAGATGGTTTTAATAAAAACCCTTAATGAGTCCAGATGGTTTTAAGAAAAACCTTTAACCTTGTCACCATGGTTTTAATTAAAAACCCTTAAACAAACATCATGGAACTTTCAAGATATTTTTGGCACCAAAATATTTTTGACATTAGCACAAATTCCTTTTGATATCAACACAAACTCCTTTTGACATCAATGACAACTCACAACCATGAAGCTAGGAAACATACCCAAAATTACCAACAACTTCTTTATCAATACCCCCCTTTCCAAGCAGATTAAAATCGGACGTATTCTTCAATGTAGCATTGGTGAGTTCCCTACTCGCTATCTAGGGCTTCCTCTTTTTTCCTATCCTCCCAAATTGTCCATGTGGAGTCATGTGGTGGAAAGGATAAATAAAAAGTTAGCTGGATGGAAAGGGGATTTTCTAACCCAAGTAGGTAAAATCACTCTTACCGTAACATGCCTCCAAAGCATCCCAACCTATTTCCTCTCATTCTTCAAAGCTCCTACTTCAAATTTACGTGCAAATCAAGCAAATACAAAAAATATTCATGTGGGGAGGCACAGAGGAGAAGCAAAAGATTCATTTGGTTATATGGGAAAAGGTTTGTCGACCAAAAAATCAAGGGGGTCTGGGACTTAGAAGAATCAAGCATATGCTGCTCTGCTGGCTAAGCAAGCCTAGAAAATTCACACAAGTTTCAAAGTAGAATGGGTGTCAATAATACAGAGGAAATACCTTTAGCACAAAGAATTCACTGATGAAGATATCCCCAAACAGGGATCAGATTTTTGGAGGTCAATTATTCAGGTCAGAGAAGTTCTCTAGAAAGGTTCAAGGTGGTAGTTGGGAACAAGTACAACCATAAACTTTTGGACAAACAAGTGGGTTAGTGATCAACCCCTAGTTGAAGATGATGAGATATTTATCCTAAAACCTATCCCTTATGGCACCATAGGCAGCAAAGTAGCAATCTTCATCCAAAACATCAATGGGTCTAAAATCTAGAAAGACCTCAACATTAACTCAAATGATGGGCACATAACCAGGGTAGCGAGGGATTTGGATCTTATGTTGAATACTACAATTATTCTGAAAAATGGAAGAGAAGACTTTATAATTTGGAAAAAAATGGACAATGGATGTTTTTCTATCAAATCCACCTACCAACTTATCCTCAATCCACAATAAGCTCCCTTATCTCCTAGCCAAATCTAGATCAAGCACCTCATCCTAAAGTGGCAGTGTTTTCTTTACTGGCAATTCAAAACAAGATTCTAACCACTGATAATCTCATCAAGAGGGGGATGATGGTACCCAACAGATACCACATGTGCTATAAAGCTTGGGAATCCATCAACCATATTTTCACTAAATGTGATTTCTCTTATACTGTGATGAGTAACTTACTATCTAGTTTCCACATCAATTGGGTCCAACCCAACTCCTTGGTAGATCTTTTCACTCAATGGCTCAATCCTTTCAAAAACCATCGGTTGAAATCCTTGTGGAAAATGTGCACTCACCATTTTTTATGGCAGGTATGGCTAGAAAGAAACAACAGGGTGTTCTCTAACAATTCCAAGGACCCTACCTCCATTGCTAGTAAAATCATCAGCTTTGCCACAGAGAACTCCTGGCTCATCCCTTACACAGAACCCCCTAATGTGGGATTGGAGCGTTTTATGTTTAGCAGTCTTAATATCCCCAGGGAAGATAATCCTCATGTCACTCATCCCCACCCAAGGCACACCTCTTCATGGAAACCCCCCTCGATAGGATGACTCAAGCTCAATTTCGACGGAGCTTCTAAAGAAAACCCGGTAATGGCAGTGGCAGGAGGACTGGTCAGAGATAGCAGCGATAAGATTATGGTCGCCTTTGTGGAGAACCTAGGTATTCAAACTAATCATGTAGCAAAAGCCCATGCCCTATGGAGAGGTCTCATCATAATCCAAAAGCACAAAGGAAACTATGAAATAGAAGGGGACTCTCTAAACATCATAAATTATATCAACAACTCCAATTCTTCTTGGAAGGTCATGAATGCTATCAGGGAAGCCAAAAACATGATCAGAAGACAGGGCAACGTGATATGCAGACATGTGTACAAGGAGGCAAATAGATTGGCTGACCTCTTAGAAAACATGGGAATCAATCAAAATTCCTTGATTCTATAGGATAACAATCCGCCCTCAAACATTATCAATGAAGTCAACCAAGAGTGGGCAAATAAACAACAAAGCACCAAAGCAAGAGATTCATCATCAGGCTGCCAACATCTTCATCAACAACCTTATTAGTACTCTTGACAACATTAGCGGGAAGCTGAAGCAGCTCATAAAGACTGAGGAAAGCACTACAAAGAAGAAGGTGGCTGACGCATGATGGAGGGTTGTGGGTCTTTTTTTGCTTATGGTTCTCTGGGTCCTTATCGGGGTTTGTTTTCATGAGGATTAATTTAACTTTACATATATTATATGCATCAATGTTGGTTTGGGTGTCTGTTGTCCATATATTATCTGCATCAATCATGTTTGGGATGTTGTCCATATATTATCTGCATCAATATTGTTTGGGGTGTTTGCTATTAGGCTTATTATATTTTAATTAATATATGGTGAACGGTGTTTATCCATGTACAAAAACAATTTTTTAAAGTTTAGTCTTCTAAGCTGCTAGCCTCCTTTGAGGTTTTTGTAACTACTGGTTTTGGGATCCAGGAAAAAACCCTTTAATATAAGCTACACTATTTACAAAAAAAACTTAAAAAAAATTCAAACCATTATATTCAAATATATTATATAAAATATTTTTTATTACATAGTAGAGTTAGTCACAACCACTATTTTTAGAAATTGATCAACGCAAGGTTCAAACTACAAAGACTGCTCCCAAAAAACTTATTCGTCCTCATTCTTGTTGACTCGATGTGAGATGAGGACCACCGATCGCTCGAGGTTCATATCATCATCATCGATCTGGCGCACACTCAAAGGATTCAGAGCAAACTACTACCTTTACAAAGGGTTGGCTTCCCCCCAAGGTTTGAACCTAGGTAAGTGCCTAGACACACCTACACTTACCAATCCACCTAGCCCTTGGGGGTATATTATCTAGAATGTTACAAAATTAAAAAACATATATATTTTAATTATTTTACACACATATTGACCTAAGACCATAAATAACATTATAAAATACTCATACTGGACTTAAAACCGTACAAATAATTATAAAATATTTATTTTTTTATTTTACTTTGTTAACAATATTAAAACTTAAAGTCCTAAAGGGGACATCGCAATGATTTGGGTCTTGGGTCTTGGTTATTCTTCGAGAGGTCCAAGTTTCAAACCGTGGCATGGGTGAGTGTGTGAGGGGGTGGGTGTGGTGTGTGTTAAATTCTCTATTGATAAGCATAGATTTATGAGGGGTTATGTTTGGGAAGTGTTGGAACCGATTCTTGCATCCGTAGGAAATCAATTGTCACGCTACAAGAATCCGTTTGAAACCAACGAGCTATTACAGGCTCTAGTCGACCTGCCTCATGTTCTGCTAAACTTGAATATTGCTAAAGAAGATGAAAGAACGGGTAAGGAAACCCCAGCAGTAATTCTTTAATTAAACTTCTAATTTGCATGCTCCAGATTTATATTAAACTATAAGTATTTTTATTAAAATGACCAAACATGAAAATAACCAACTATTATGCCTTATGTAGACCGATGCCTAGATTCATTGGGTTGTTATAGCAATTTAACAACAATTTTAATATGAAACAAAGAGATGCGGAGTATAAAATTGGCGTTCTTAATCTCATTCGAATATCGTAATAAAATCAAGAGTTAACCAATGAAAGAAACGTATATAATGCGTTCAAATAATGTAACCCATTATACAGATACAAACAATACTGAGACAAATAAATGATAGGAATAAAACCTAGAATTATATTAATTTCATAAAATATTACATACAGAGTGGGCAGGATGCATTTTAACTCTGTTTTTCTTAAAGAAATACATCAATACAATGAAGAGGACTCTTTTCAAATAATGTAACAGGTCTCTCCAACTCTTCTTGTTCCAATCTGGTAACAAAAGAATCTTTGAATCCTAGGATCAATAAGACTCAAAATATTCTCAACTTCTTGAACGCTTTCCTATCATACTATCCTGCACAACAAGGGGAGGAAGAAAGAATGAATAAAAGAAAATAAACACAAAGAAATACAACACAACTAATAGGGCACTCAAGTATACCTCTTAGCAAAAATGATATTCTCTAATTGCTTGATGCAGAATCCAGACCTGCCTGCTTTCTTTTATAGCTACTGGTTCTTGATTCTGTTATTCTTGGTTTACTTCTAACTATACACTTGGCAGCTTCTGATTGAATCTCCAAAATTGATGCTATCCAGTTGGCTTTGTTATGAACTGGTTGTGCCCTCTTCTTTGACTTGTTTAAATATATTTCCACTCAACTGGTGATTTAAGTATGAGGAGAACTTTTGCTCTAATTCAGCTACTTTCTGGTGCGTTTAACTGCTGCTTTTCGAACTGGCCTCTCTTGAGTTGCATTTCCTTGATCCTTTGATCCTTTAACTGCCCTAGAAATATCTCTTATTTTTACAATTGTCTATGGTGCAGAATCTATTTTTCTTGGGTGCAAGTATTGACCCTTTTTCCCTTTAAACTCCTTTGCAACCCTTTAATATGCTCATCAATCAACCTCCATATTTCTATGTCAAAAGTGGCTGCAATCCCGAGCATATTCATTTCTTGCGGAATTTGGTTTTTCGTATAACAATAACGAGGCATGTTTCATCATCATCGAAGTAGTAAGGCTTCTGTAGCATTCACCATGAGTGTAGTTTTTTTAATCATCTCCTCCTCACCTTGTTCACAGTCAAATCTCTCAAGGGTTTCTTTGAATATAGCTTCTATGTTTGATGCTTCTAGGCATTGATCTAAGGACAGGCCAATATCTATCAGTTTATCTGTAGCATCTTTTATCAGATCATTCATCTCAGTTACAGAAATTGTCCATTTTTCTCGGTTTGATCCAAACAGGGCTGCTTTGAAAAATTCAAAATTGATTTGAATTTTATTGCCTTCAGGTGTTGTTATTTCTTGTCTTTGCAGTTCTTCAAAATGATCCCTTTTGTAGTCTAGGGTTGGATGAATGATTTTAAAAACTTTATCTCTTTCCTTCATCAAGGTCATGATTTCTTGAGTAGTTATTTGAATCACCCTTATTTGTTTGAACATTTTAGTAAAACCTTTGGCCTGAGCTTTTATTATTTTGTACGTCTTTCCTCATTATATTCAAATAATATACATGATATTGAACTTTGGTCACTACAGGTGGCTAGGCAATTGAAGAATTTTTCTTATTTAATTCTTCTTGTTGCTTATTTATTACAGCTTTCAATTCTGCTTTTTCTTCTTCCTCTCGACTCAATTACTTTTTGAGTGTTTCAATTTTTTCGAAAAATTGGTCTATCACATGATTACTCATAGTTTTAGCAAGCTTTGTCATATCAGCTTCTTTACCCATTAGTGATCATCCTCCTGTTTCTTCATTGGTACTGAAGACTAGTGGGTTTTGTAGGGGAGGGAGATCAACCTTAGCAATATCTGAGACAACTATCCCCATTTTTGCCTTTTCTGAAGATTGTTCTTCTGTACTTCCCATTCCTGATACTAACTGTAACTCTTGTTCATCTGTAGCAATAAAGGCAGTCTGTTCATCTGTTCTTTCCAAAACAACCTTGGCAATAGGTAGAGATAATCTGGGTTTCTTAGCTTCTACTAGAGCTATTTCTGTTTGACTTTTTACTGAGTAGCTTCGGAAGAGGCCACCTAGTCCACATTTTACTTGTATTACTATTGGAATTTTTATCTCTTGTCCCTTTATGTTTATAGAAGTCGGGACGACCATGGGTGCCAATTTCTTCACACTGGTCACAGCTAAAACATTATCAGGTATAGGAACTAAAACCTTCTTTGTTGATGGTGATTTTTGAGAGGATGAAGTTACTATTTCTTTGCCCTTATCTGTACAGGTTTGTTGAGGAGCTTCTTTTAGTGTTGCCTCTATTTTGGGTTGGTCATTCATTGGGAGTTTAACCTGTTGTTCTACTGTATCAATAGTTCTAACAGTGACCTCCATTAAGTCTATGTCCTAATCCTCTATCAATTACAGCAAGGGGTCTTCTTTAATTGCTAGGTGTGTCATTGGCATAATAGGTGTTGTAGTATCCACTAAAATCTCCTGAAGCCTTCTTAGTTTGGTTGGGTAGTCATAGGCTTCACAAACCTGTGTGCTACCTCTCTTTTCTAGAGGGAAATTATCCCATACTGTCTATAAATATAATTTTTGCTCTATAGCTTCAAATAAGTTCTCTTAAAAAGCATCTTCTTGGTGATTGATTCGAGCATACTCCCTCTTCTCCATCATCTTGTTGTAAATTCCTTTTGGGTAATAAAACCTCCATGACACTTCATCAAATCCCATATTGTCCAGTTCAAATATTCCCTTGAGTAGGGAAGAATATCCAACAAATACATAATCTCCAAAACAACAAGGAACATCAAACCAGGCGACTTTCCCATGCTTCTTAACTAGTCTCATTTTAACCTTTTATGCCACTTGTCTGCATAATTCTAGAGCTGCTATGGACAGTGGGCAGTACTAGGGTAACACCTTAGGAGGGATTTTAGCTCCATATAATCTGATGTAAGTAAAAACCTCTATGAAGAAGAAATCTCTTATCTCTTTTTCTTTAATGAATGCCCTTACCCTTGGCCCTAATATTTTTGGAACAAATCTGCCATTATCCATGGGGTTCTGTTATCGCCTTCCATTACTCAGGAGAAACTCTTAATGCAGGTATTTTCAATCTTGTACAGTTGATTTGAGTTGGGTTTTTTACCTGCCCTACATTTATAGGCAAAATCATATATAGTGGTACCAGTAACAAGCGATCCAAAAATCACAGAATAGGGTGATTTGTCTATGATAAACTTTATGGGTTCTTGTGTATCTGTAGGTACGAACACATCTCCCTACAATGCCATTGCCCTTGCGATTGTTGGTCAAGTTCTTCGAGTTCTCAAAAAATGAATACTCTCTTCCTTCTATGCTTTTGATGTATCAATTCCAATTCTTGGTATACAAGTGGAGTGGCCTTGAATGGTTTTGTAAGTTCATATACAAGGTGGTGGAGTGAACTTGATAAATTTGCACATTTCGTTATCGACCTAATGCCACCAACCATTGTTCAAAATTGACCAATGGAATCAAGCCAACTTAGTATTTTTTGGAGTTTTGTGCTTTATGATGGGCGATATCTTTTAACTTGCGAGCTTGGGTCCCTTTGATACGTGTGCCTGTAATCATTCATGCTTTCTATTCATTCGTCAATGGGGATATTTTAATCTGACGTGGAACGGTATGTTTTGGACCTCATGCCATCTCAAATCCGAGTGATAACTACATCTTCGAGATCCACTATGTCTCCCTTGGGGTCTTCGCGATATCCGACTCTTGGTGTGAGTGTAGGTTTTTACTATGATGTCCCTTTTTCCCTAAGTCAACCGTGATTAATCACAACCGTCAGATTGATATGATATGAAGCACATCCGTTGATCTTCCCAAAACATGTACGATATTTATTGTACCTGTTCTCATGTAAACACTTGAAATAACATGTTTTATTGGTCTTCAATTAATCATATTTATTCGATGTTAATCCTTATACTGTTAAACCTTAATAACCTATCTTAATCGATGGTAATCATAAAACACACTTACTTTTCTTTTGCGATCGTCGTTGGATCTTATGGTGGTGAGGCGTGACCATTGGATCATACATATGCACGTATTCTTTAATAAATGGGAAAAATTCATACGTACCTTGACTAAATTAATCGACCTAATGCTTAGATTAACCTTTGATTATATTCCCACATGCACATCGTTGGATCTAGGTGGTCAATGTTCGTTGTCATTTGATTCGTGTGTTATAAAAAGGTCTTTATTTAGCCTTTGGATCTTTGTCGCCAGTTATAGGCCTTCGCATTCGTTGATTCTTGATTTAGTTTATGCCCTGCCATTGGATTATTGACAAGATGCATGCTAGATAATGATGTTATAGACATTTGCTTTTCTATTAATCATGATTAAGGCAAAAAGGGGGAAGATTAGTCAATGTATTAAACCCTTACTAAACACGATTAATATCAATTAATTTTTTCCTTACCCATGCCATTTACCTTCCATCCTACGATTTTGGCGTGGTCGTCGGATCTGAGTGGAGACAAGCGCAGGATTTAATCAACTTGCACGTTAGTTTAATCAAGCATTTATAATATTAATCATGATTAGGGTAAAAGGGGAAAAATTAGTCGACGTATTAAACCCTTGCTAATCATGATTAACTTTAATTAATTTCTCTCGATCCTTAACCCTCTTTAATGCATCTTTAATTAGTGCACCACTGTTAGATTTAATATTGATCGAGCACGACCGTTCGATCTTGGTAACAAGCCCGATGATTAATCAAATGGGGCACATCCTTTTTAATATGGACTTTAAAGTTTGTTTTAATCAAAGCAGTCACGATCGTTGATCTAAGCTTCATTTAGCACAATTGTCCAATCTGTCGGACTTGCTCGAATTTTAACTTGACATTTGACTTATGATGACTTTACTTTAAACCTTTGACTTTTTGGACAGCACGCGGCCATTGATTTGATCCTCGACGAAGCGTTGTCATTGATCTTGTTAAAGGTGCAAGGATTTTAACTTTATTAGAGCCTTAGGTTTAACCTTTGGAGTCTTTAGTGAGTGCACGTCCATTGGATTTGGTCCTCGATGAAGCGCTACCATTAGATTGAAGACGACTTGCTCGATTTTTAAATCTTAGGTTAAGTTTTATTGACCTTTTGACTTATCTTTCGGAGTATTTCGTCAGTGCGCATCCGTCAAATTTTCTCAAGCGATGGAGTATTTCGTCAGTGCGCATCTGTCAAATTTTTTTAGGCGATGCGCTTCTGTTCGATTAAGTCTAAGGTGCAACCTTTTTACTTCTTGACTATGCTTGAATTTTGATTTATCTTCAGTTTGATTTTTGTAGACACCAAAACAGCACCAACCCGATTATGTGGCTACAAGCACTGATCGAGTTGGCATACATACCCCCTAGGGCAGCCTCCAGAGGTTAAACAATGGTCCTAACCACTCCCAAATCAATTTTGGAAGGTCAGAGGTCAATTTGGCACCTTTTAAGCACTTTTCTCCCTATTCATCCCACCTTGGGATGATTAGAATCCTATTCGTCCCACCCTAGGATGATTAGAAGCAATCATCCCAGGGTGGGATGAGTAGCAGGTTTGACTGGAAAAAAGTCAAACCTCGACAGGTCCGCCTACCACTCAACTGTGCCTTTAGGGCATGCAATTGCGAGGAACGATTTCAAATCAGAGAGAGGGACTACATTCAAGCATGCCCTGATCATGGAGGCCTCATGCAAGGAGACTCTAAATCAGGGAGGAATCTTCTCTCCCCAAAAAAGGCATGGCAAGCCAAGTGGCGCCCTCGCATGCGCATTCAAAGAGAGAGACCCTAGGTATATAAAAGGGTGAGCATCCTCACCCAAAAAAAAAAATAGAGCTGGAGCATTTGGAGCAATGGAGTGCTGCCAAATTGTACCCCCATTCCCCTTTGTGCTTCCTACATCCCTAATTTCTCTTTTGGAAGAGAGGTTATCGGGTGAACACTAGGAACGCAATCCCGACCCAAAACCCAAGCAATCAGCCACAATCCCACACCAAATTCACTGACACAACTCCCTAGGAGGTTTTGGACCCATCCCAAGTGGATTGGTGTCAAAACCAGACCCCAAACGATGGGCGTCCTGCCCCCGGGCGCCCCCCAAACTGCTACAATCCTAATCGTCCCACCCCGGAGTGATTAGAAATCCATGAAGAATTTCTCTACTATTATTTTTGCATTATGTTCTATTTGGTTTACTTATGCTTCTGTTCAAGTTTCATTGCATTCTGACTTGTTTTGACCTTGTTTTTATCATTTTATGCGTTTACTAACATATAGGGAGCGCCTTCGGATACGGGACAATATGGGTAGAATCTGCCAAATATGACCTTCTGGGTCATCCCAAAATGTCCCTTTTTGCCTAACCCCAAGTTTGTAGGAGTTTTGGAGGCCTCTGGGATGGACATTTGGAAGGTTGCTTTTGCATGTTTTGTGACAATCCTAATCGTCCCACCCCGGAGCGATTAGAAATCCATGCATGATTTCTTGACTGTTCTTTTTGCAATGTGTCTTTGATGATGTTTCTATGCTTCTATCAAATTTTGGATTCATTATGACATGTTTTGACCATCGTTTTGCTATTTTATGTATTCACTAGCCGGAGGCCCTAGGGATCGCATGTTTTTCCCTCTATCCGCATATGCTATTAACTATTTGTTGTTTCTCTGAGTGTAGGATCTCACCACCAGGAACATTAGAGGGGCAGCAAGGAACACATGAACACATGGACGCAAGCGGCGGCAACGTTTGGCCCGCCCATTTCAAATGTGGGCATGCGAAGGACATTGGAAGCGTACCATCCGTTGATGTAACGAACTATATCAAACGCTCCGAGCCCTAGATGAGGGGAGACGTATTGTAACTAGATTGAAAGCAACATTAATAAAAATAGGCCCCACTTTTCTTTGTTTTCTTACATCTAGTTTCATTTATGCTTTGTTTCCTTCATGCATTGCTTTTCTCGCATTCGTAGGACTTAGCATTTTTGTATCAATTTTTGTTTGCATCATAATATAGCACGTCGTCACCCCGCATTCGGATTTCAGTGGTGATCATGGTGGGACCCTATCCCCTACTATTGGGATCAAGTTTTTGATCAAAATTTTGTGTTTTTCTTACAAGTGTGTTAATCCTTAGGGCGTTGGACTACTACTCGTGCCACCCTGTGACGAATACAGACTTGGAATTCATGCCACCCCGAGATGAATACAAATTCATCTCACCCTGTGACGAATATAGACCTGCTATTCGTCCCACCCCGGGACGATTAGCTCTCTATACATTTTTTGAGTAGAAACTCAGAGGCATCTGGTTTGGGTAGAGAAGAGGTAGGTTTTCTGAACATCCTCTGTGTTTTTTTATTTCTGTCTCTACAATTTTTCTATTTTCTTTGCTTGCATAGGGAATTTTGCTGCATGTTTTCTTTCTTTGCGCAAGTAAAAGGAACCACACACACCACGTAATAATATTAACATCAAGGATTTGGTCTTAATACCCCAACACTTGATCAAGACCAACGATGGATTTCATCACCACCTTGGCTTGGATTTTGCATACATAACCCTGATCGCGACTGTTGCTAGACGTAAATCCTGACGAAAGCTAACCAAGTGTAGTGGGGGTGATTCCCAATGCATGAGGATAAGTCTTCTATGGTAGGTGTCAAAAATAGAGCGATTCCCCTTGTCATACCGCCTATGTTCCACGTACTGTTATGCTCTCGCGTACCAATAGTTTCCCTCACGTAAGGGCGGGTATATTGAGAGGTTCGGTATAACGGCCTGGCAGTGGTATATTGAAGGGGCGACCATTTTGGAGATATAAGAGCCCTCATCATGCATGAATAACAAAATTTTCTTTACACGGTTTGCACAACAAAAATCAAAACACACTGAACCAGATTTAGGACACACATTTAATCTGTAAACGAGATAATCATTTCTTTGCTTGTGTGGTCCCCTTTTGTTTGGTGTAGCATAAAAAATTGTAAAGGAGATAAAAACATACATATCTTGTAGAGAACCACCACCATGGTGTATACCCGTAGCCAAGCCCAATCACGGGCAGAAGCTACAAAAAGTGTACAAGGAGGCACAAGTCGCCTCCGTTATAGCCCCAAGGACTTGGTTATACCACCTTGGAAGCCTGACCCACAACGTAGTCCACACTATGCCACTACAGAAAAGGACTATAGAGGCACCCCTTTGAGGGGCACTCCCATTCAACACAGACCCTCTCAAGAGGAGTACATACATGGGAAGGCTCCCTTAGATGCTCATTATGAGTGGCCACTACGCGATGAAGCGCTAGAGCAGCATAGGGTTCACAAGGAGGGACCACATGATTATATCATCCCCCCTCTACCCCTCATTACTGTTAGAACTAATAGACCAAATCTAGAGTGCAAGGCTCTTCAGATAGGGTGAGCCAACTCCGCCCGTCCCTTTCACATGTACGAAAGGGAGCACGAGGAAAACCAGTATATTCCTCAAGAGCAATACATCACATGGGAGCAATGCGCCTCCGCACCTACTAATTATCAAGATCACCTATTGAGGCCAGAGCCTCAGGTGAATGCTGCTAACCTCGATAGAGGAAAGCGACCCATAGAGATCTCGGATCACCATGACCGAGATAGATATGTAGGGGAGGCATCTAGGCCTCCTAAACATAGGACGACGGAACAAATTGACTTGGCATTTGCCAAACATGCCGCCCACCAAGCGCAAATCACGTAGCTTAGGCAAGATCAACAATAGTTAGAGCAACTATATCATCTTAACAAAGAGCGCATTCAGCGCCAGATAGATGAATTGCTCCAAAACACTATGCATGAGAGGATTCCAACCCCTCATACACATAGGACAAAAATTTATGAGAGGCACAACCCCTTAGTGCGAGACAAGTCTCCATGACCTTATCAAGTGTTGCCTCCAAGACCTCCGAGACCTGAGCGGGAGGCCACCCCTAGAACCAATGATGGGCACCTTCCTCGGGCGCCCGTTCATGTTTATAGGTCACGCCCAAAAACTCCTCAAGAAGCCTATGAGGAATTTGAGCAAGAAGAAGAGTGGGCTGAAACACCCTACCAAGGCAGGGGGCGCTACCCGGCTACCCCTCCATAGGCCTCAAGTTCCTCGCAATTCACAATGGGAACAAACCAAAGAAGAGGAAATCAAATCCTTTGATGCATACAAAGCGTTGTTAGAACGCTTAGAGTCTATGGAGACCAAGACTTCGGGGCCCCAAAAGCCCACCTTACGCCAGCTCCGTAGTCACCCTGTGCATCCTTCAGTTCCGGCACCCCCATACCTCGACCACTTCAAAATGCCTCAATTGGCAATTTTTAGAGGGGATGAGGATGCCCAAGAGCACGTAACGAGATTCTTGAGTCAATGCTTTGGCATTCAGGACAATGATGCATTGCTTCTGAGAACGTTTATAACCACATTCGCAGGTCCTGCCTCGGACTGGTTTACCCAATTGTCGAAGCATAGCATCAACAATCTAGACCAGCTAGTGGACGCGTTCCTTGAATGTTTTGCCTTCAACACCAAGAAGAAGGCATCCTTAAGCGACCTAGCTGGCCTTAAGTAGTATGATGATGAGACCATAGCCGCTTATGGGAATCGATGGAGGACATTGCTTTCAAAGCTACCCTACCTCCCTCCTATGGCCGACATGACTCAGATGTTTTCAAAGAGTTGCATAAGGTCGATCTCCGTGCTATTGCAGCTACAGCAATATGCCACCCTAGAAGAAGCCCTGGCACAAGCTAGGATAATTGAGGAGATCAAAATTCAAGACGGCGAGATTGCCAAGCCATGCAAGAAAGAGTGGACCAAAAATGCCAAAATTGGGCCCACATAATCGAAACCCACCGCGGTCAATCAAGTTGCCATAACTGTACCACCGCCTGCACAAATGACATAGCCCCCAAAGGCTAATTATCAGGAAGTTCCTCTTGCTAACTATGAAAAGGAAAACCACAAACAAGAGCAAAATCAGCAACGTCACCCTAAGCGACAATTCACATAGTTCACGAAGTCTAGAGACTCCTTGTTTGACCGCTTGTTCACGGTAAACCTGATAAACTTGCCAAAAAGTCGACCCATAGACCCCAACGCGCCAAAACCCAAGGGCTATAGGGAAGATTTATATTGTAGATTCCACCAACAGAAAGGACATGACATCTTCAGTTGTTGGAAATTCAAAAACTTGGTGCAAGACTTGATAGACAACAAAACGCTCGCGGTGGATAATCTCGTAGCACTGAGCAACCAATAGATGGACGTCTTCAAAGACCCCTTGCCTACCCATGACATGCAGGAAAAGACTATACAAGTGAATGAGGTGACACAAAATTACCCCATGCAAGGGTACGTAGGGATGATAAGCATCGTGACACGAAACAAAAGATACCCAAACATGGCCGCACCCGCTGCAGCTATAGGAGATGTTCCATCAATGTCACAACCTCCACAACACCCTACACAACCTCCCCACCTAGACCAGTGGCCATGATTTGGACTAAGCTTACTCAAAGTTTAAGGACCACGTCGGCTAGGCTCTCCATCTATGAGCTCATCCAACAATCACCGCCCCATCGGGAGGCTCTGATGGAGATACTCAAAGCCATTGAGCTACAACCCCAAGAACCCAATTCTTTCAACAACTTTGTGGGACATGTGAGACAATGCACAGAACCGGTCATAACCTTTAGGGAAGATGAACTAAAATTGGTGACTAGTGATATGGTGGATCCACCCCTACACGTCATCGCACGGGTCAACGAGATTCCATTCAAGAGGGTGTTGGTGGACACTGGCTCGTCCAGCAACATAATCATAACAACGGCATTAAAACATCTTAAGTTGCCAACATCCCACATTGTGGCGTCCACCTACACTCTTCGAGCATTCAACGACGTGTTATGCTCGATGGTTGGCACAATTGTCCTGCCCATCCAAGTAGGACAAAAGACCATTCCTACGTTGTGTCACATCCTTGAGGGTGAGATGGCCTACAATATCTTGCTAGGCCGGCCTTGGATCAGGGACATGAAGTGTGTCCCTTCGATAGCCCATCAATGTCTCAAATACACATACGAAGGGCAAGTACATGTAGTCCCAGCAGACTTAGAGCCCTTTAAGTTTTGCAATGCGGTGCAACTGATGCCACAATCGACCCTCCCATCGACACATTTGGACTTTCAATTGAATTCGTCCACTCAGGGTCCGATTCCGCCTACATCCCCACTGTTGAGTCCCTCAAGTAACCAACCTGGCCCATCTTCGTCGTTTGTCCCTTCACCAACAATGCCACCTATGGTGGCCACATCGAAGGACAACGGGAAGAAGCCCCTAGAGGAGGTACCACCATTAGTCTCAACCATCTCTACCGAGGAGGTGCCCAGCCGAATGGAAGTCGAGACACCTGGTTCACCCAACATGGAGTGGACTTAGGAAGAACTCCCATTCCCTCCCCCTCAACCGTCGATGATTACCATTGAAATGGCCAATACGGGCCTGGGGAGTACCTAGTGCAGAACATAGTGGCAACACCCACACTCGAATCCATGCAAGACATGGGGAGACCTCGCCTCCCCATCGACACTATCTTCCCTTTAGGTTACCCACCAAATCAGACAAACTTTGTATATGGGGGCCTCGAGAATGGCATCAAACCTTACCTACAAGAGGAAGAGGACGAAGAGCCATTTGCTGAGAATGTTGACTATCTGTCCAACCCGGACTTTGCCTTGAAATACCTTAACCAATGTAATTGGCATGGATATGGATTGGGCAGATACGAACAAGGAATGCACGTTCTTTGTCAACCAAGATACCAGATGCCATATGATAAATCAGGAGTAGGGTTCAACCACCCTTTGCCCCTTGACATCTTGGTAGAAACCATGCAAGGCCTAGGGCTAGGCAACAAGGATGGGTTGGCACAAGATCCATATGCCAATCCCAACACAACATATACATTGGGGGACTATCTCCCATTGTTAACAACAAACCTTGTTGACATCAACAACCCCTCCACTTGGATCGAGAAAGGGGAAAGTTAAAGGACTTACCTCCAAGAGGGATATAGACAAGATCAAGGAGGATCTTCGAAGATGAGTCGAGTATGAGGTAGCACCCTAGGACCCTTTTGAATCCGATAGCAATCACTCGCAAGTGACACCCATAGATGACTATCAGGAGAACTTCGTGACAATGTTCCCCTTGAATGCTCCAATCGAGCAATTGCCACCTCAAGAGAATCCAGCCCTCCCATAGAGAGCGGAACAACCCAGATGGGACTAAATCAACTTGCTCAAACATAATGAGCCTCACATACCACACACAACTATTAGAGCCAATGAAGGCCTATGGATCTCTGATAGCGATTATGAGGATGAGACTAAGATGGCATATCTCAACCATATGCGGCAACAAGAACACCCCATGGACATTGACGATATGTTTGAACAACTAAACATGGGGCCAAGGCATAGGTGGAATTTGAACCAAGCATAGTTGTACCAAGTGAAATAATCATAAGGATTGGCACATCCAAATACCACTTGCCCTATGGGCTTATCGCACTAGCATTCGGACGCCCATTGGGGCAACTTCATTTGTGTGTATGGTCGAGGGTAATGCCTCTCGAGTTGGAAATACCCTCCTATGCATATCAATGCAAGAGTTCATCGATGATGACATTGATAGACCGGTAGACTAACTTACGTTACTGATGAATGACAGAAATGCTCTCGAGCATTTACGTATCTATCAAGAGTGACTTAAGAAAGCATACAATATGAAAGTTCACCTGAGGGACTTTCAGGTTGGTGATCTGGTCTTAAAAGAGAACCAACAAAATTCTAACTTGCTACCCCATTTAAGGGATAAGTTCACGGTAAATTGGTTAGGTCCCTATGTAATCAACAGTAAAATAGGACCTGGAACATAGCTTGCCTCTCTTGAAGGAATCAAGGAACTAGAACCCTTGAACATCAATCATTTGAGGCCATTCAACATTTAAAGAGCCATAGCCCACCCCAAAAGCTCCAAGGGTTCCCATAATCACTTGGTCAACCTAAAATGCCCCAAAGGTATCCATAATCCCTTTGGTCAAACCAAAAGCTCCAAGGATTCCCGCAATCGCTTGGTCACCCTAAAATGCCCCAAAGGTATCCATAATCCCTTTGGTCAAACCAAAAGCTCCAAGGGTTCCCACAATCGCTTGGTCAACCTAAAATGCCCCAAAGGTATCTATAATCCCTTTGGTCAAACCAAAAGCTCCAAGGATTCCCACAATCGCTTGGTCAACCTAAAATGCCCCAAAGGTATCCATAATCCCTTTGGTCAAACCAAAAGCTCCAAGGGTTCTCACCATCGCTTGGTCACCCAAAATGCCCCAAAGGTATCCATAATCCCTTTGGTCAAACCAAAATCTCCAAGGGTTCTCGCCACCGCTTGGTCACCTAAAACGCCCCAAAGGTATCCATAATCCCTTTGGTCAAACCAAAAGCTCCAAGGGTTCCCGCAATCGCTTGGTCAACCTAAAATGCCCCAAAGGTATCCATAATCCCTTTGGTCAAACCAAAAGCTCCAAGGATTCCCACAATCGCTTGGTCACCTAAAATGCCCCAAAGGTATCCATAATCCCTTTGGTCAAACCAAAAAGCTCAATTGACCCCCCAGCTAATCCCTTTGGTCAACCTAAAATGCCCCAAAGGTATCCATAACCCTTTGGTCAAATTAAAATCCAAGGGTTCCCACAATCGCTTGGTCAAAAACAAATATTCAAAAACAAACAAAAACAACAGATAATCAAAAATAACATAAAAATTACATCTCACTTTCATGCATATTCTTAACAATCAAAACACAAAAAAGAAATGAAAACTGCATTAGGCATCGCATACATACATTGCATATTTGCTGGTCATACATGTCAAAAGCACCATAGACTGTAATTACTCGGAAATTCCATCATTTTTCCAAATTCAGTCCATTTTGTAAAAAGATCCATCAAAAATAACACCCTTTGCATTTTTGCCATATCATAGTCAGTTGTCTGCTAATGTCTTTAGGGTTTTTCGTCATTCAGTTGTCTTTAGATTTCTAGTCAAACTTTGTACAAAGTCAGACCAATTTTTACAAGGTAGAGTTTTACTTGGATCACGCCTTGTTACATCACATCCCAACACAAGCTTAAAACACATAAAAATTCCCAAGTTGTGTGAACACAAGAGAAACCTACAAAGCAGTCTAGGGTACCATAGGTGAAAGGTTATCCTGCTCATCCCCCTGTGCGAATGGTTCAAGAATGCTGAGAATTGACAAAAGGACAAGCTCTTCCCCATCCAATTCCCCATAATAAATAGTGGTTTTCACCACTATCAAAAAATTCCAAACACCTTTGGTCCCCAAAGTCATAAGGATTCGTACTACACGTCCCTGAGAAGGATGGGTAGTCATCCCCAAGGCCTAAAGGATCAATGCCATTCACAAGCAAATCCCAAAAGTCCACTATCAAAAATACCAAACACCTTTGATCCCCAAAGTCATAAGGATTCGTACTAAATACAACAAAGGAGTTAGTGGAACTAATTAGGTGATCCTCAGTACAGGTTTGGTGGACAGCCTACCTGGCACTAGCGGTATCCTTACGAATACCACATAAACGAACTCAATCGCACACACAAGGATGTGAAATAACTTGGTCAAACTCAAGTCTGATTCGTACCTTGTTCGAAAGTCTTGTAAGATAATGTACAGTCTTGATTAGTTAGTTAAAGCAGTTGAGTCTCAGAAAAACCTTAACTACATTTTAAAACAATTGTCGTACATTTCATTATCACCATCAGAAATAACAAAACAAAAATTACAAATACAAAGTTATTTCATAAACCAATCACATAGTACAGAAAGCCAGTTAATCCTGTACAGTCTATGGTGCCACCACCTGCATACCAACAAATCATTTCATCCATTCCATATGCATACATCCATATAGTCAGAAACATCCATAATAACATATGCATACATCAACATAAATAAATGTGCATAAAAGAGCAATAAACCATAACAAGTAAATAATCCAAAAAGAGAGTCATGTATATATTAAGTCAAAAATGCCCTCAGGCTACAATAAAACGGTCCTCTGACCTCACAAAAATCCAAAAACTCAAAATCCCCAAAGCCTAGGGAGTCGACCACCATGATCATGTAGGATCGATGCGACTGGAACTACCCCCAGTGGTGTGGGTCCTATGGGACCTCTCAAGGTGGCTACTGCCATCCCTCGCATCATGCCCACTAACGCTACCCTCACCCACCCACCTACGATGAGAGGATGCAGACTGCTCAGTCTCACTGCCTCTCATACGGCGCGATGATCCACCTCCAGTGAGCTCAGGTAACTATCCATCGAGGCGGATAATCTCGACCTCCAACTCCACCCGACATCGACCCCACTCCACATCCCATCGGTGGTATGCAGCCAATGCATCATCCCGCTATGCCAACTGAGCCTATAGGAGATCCCTCTCGACTTTGTGCTCCTCATCCCGTCTTCGTAGTAGGTCCTCCAATCGTGCTATCTCAGCACAAAACCTAGCCTCCATATCCCCTAGGACTGCCTGAGGCATGGGCATCTTCGGGATGGCATGCTGCTTCAGCACCCACTGCTCCGGGATGTCCTATGTATCCGGCTGCTCTAGAACCCCTAAATCATCCCCAGTCAAGTCATCTACCTCCACCATATCCGCATCATCGAGCGGAGCCCCCCAACCCTCCATCGGTGCCTCTGCACCCCCACCGCCTACTGTTGTCGCATCCGGACCTCCTAGAGGCCCCTCACCCCGCCATCGTCGCATCATCCACCACTGGTCATACTTTGTAGTCACCCCAACATTGTCCACATCGGGGACATCAATCACTGCATCAGACTCCTCGCCCAGTGGCTCAATAATCGACTAGGCTAGAGTCCTCTCGTCACCCCGACGTCGATAGATCAAGGGCTCACCAGGAAATCCTTGGTGCACCCCAAATTGTCGAGTCACCCAGACATACGGGAAGTACTCCTGCTCTGTCCCATGTCTCCCGATCAACCATCTCCCCCTACGCACCCACCGGAGCCACTCTCCAGCCTCAGGCCAGGTTGGACAGTCCTAGTATGGCCGCCAAAACACCTCCCCTGGAGCAAGACGAGAGAAGGCATCAGTATAGTGTCCTACGACACCTGCCCACCGTCGACTCTGCCCCTACTCCTCTAACCTCCACCATAGAGCAACATACCCAATCTCCCTATCCACCATCTCACCTCGAGTGGTCCAAGGCAACCCCTACGGTCGCTCCACAGCTATGTGTTGCCACCCCCAACACTGCAAAAGATAGCTGCACCCGATCCCCTTCCACCTCCGATAGTGGACCTCGTACAACTCATCGTAAAGCTGTGCCAATAGTGTCTGACCCCACCTCATAATAAGTGGCATTGTTGTCGGACACTCCACTAGTATGAACACCACCTCGAGCAGGTTCCAAGGGAACCTCGCACCCGAGGAGTCAGGAAGCAGCATGTTGGAGATGAGGGTCATGAGCAATGCATGCCTCACCCCCAAAATGCCCTTCTCCAGCCACCACCGCACCAGAATCCCGCCAATCAGGAAGTCTGCATCTGCCCTCTCCATAGCCCTATCCACCCCCATCTCTATCGCCTGCCCAAAGCACCGTGTCAGCACCGTCGTCCACTGATCACGGGGAGTCATCCGAATGGGCAGTCCGTCTATCAAAATCTATAGAATCTGATACACGTCCTCCAAAGTAACCGTCATCTCCCCTGTTGGGAGATGAAAGGTGTTGGTGCGAGGATCCCACAAATTGATCAAGGCAGTCAGATATGCCCGATCCCCCACCACAGGCTCCAAACGCGTCACCTGCTTGAGCCCAAGGGCATCAAGCCACTCCCAATCCACAACTGTCAGCACCTCCCGGGCATCAGAGAACACAGTCGGCTAGCGGTGCCGACTCCTAACAACCTACAAAACACAAACACAATAAAACAAAAAAAACAAATTAGGGTTTCAACCTTAATTTAAACAAAAACATTCAAATAAATCGTATAGACGAAAAACAATGTACAAAAAAACAAAGTATAGAAAAACTGTACAACAAAAGTATAGAAACATTAAACTGTACAACAAAAGTACAGATCATTCAACTAAAACTATATAGAAAAATAAAGTACAAAAGAACTGTACAACAAATGTACAAAAACATCAAATAGTATAGTAAACGTACAAATTTTTAAATAAAATTGTACAAACACCACAAAAAAAAAAACAAAAAACAAAGAAAACAACAACACAACAAAATAAAAACAAAAACAATCCTAGGGTTTCAACCTTAGCGTGACAAAACACAATCAAACAAAATAAATCACCCTAGGGTTTGAACCCTAGTGTGAACAAAAACATACACTAAAACAAAAACAATCCTAGGGTTTCAACCTTAGCGTCACAAAACATAATAAAACAAAATAAATCACCCTAGGGTTTGAACCCTAGTGTGAACAAAAACAAACACTAAAACAAAAACATTCATACTAGGGTTTTTTTTTTTACCTTAAGTGTGAACAAAAAAAATACAATACAACAAATAATCGCCCTAGGGTTTTTACCTTAGTGTGAACAAAAAAATCAAATATGCAAACAAAAAATTCATACTAGGGTTTTTAACCTTAAGTGTGAACAAAAAAAACAACAAATTAAAACAAAAAAATCAACTAGGGTTTTTAACCTTAAATGTGAACAAAAAAATCAAACAAAAACATAAAATTTATACTAGGGTTTTTAACCTTAAATGTGAACAAAAAAATCAAACAAAATCAACCTAGGGTTTCGACCTTAAGGTGAACAAAAAAACAAAACATAAACAAAAACATCACCCTAGGGTTTCGACCTTAAGGTGAATAAAAAAAAAAACATAATACAAACACAAAAATTAATACTAGGGTTTCGATCTTAATATTAACACAAAATAAAAATAAAATAACACAAAATAAAAACAATTATGTGCAAGTTTTTTAACTTCATATAAAGCAAAAACAAATAAATGAGAGAGAAGGAGCACCTACTAGTCTCGCCTCGGCTCCGCCACTCGAAGATCCGATCCTTGCACTCATGGTGTCCGTGCAATCTCGACAGTGCTCCGCTACGAAAACTCGCACTCCTCCTCACTACTCCAAATCACCAGAAAAAAATGTTGCAAATGAGCCCAAAACCTAGTTTTGGTCCTTTTATAGGTTGTTAGGCCTGTAATCGTTCCACCCTAGGATGAGTGCTCTAGTTAGTGCTCGTCCCACCCTGGGACGATTACCAAATTGGTATTCGTCCCACCCTGGGACGATTACAGAGCAAGAAAAATAGCAACAAAAATAGAATCCAAAAAATGCACCAAAAAAAAGCAATAAATCTACCAAACAAAGGTGCCTTTGCACCTGACATTCTTGGCATGAAAAATCGATGTCGGGGTCACAAATTATCACTATCCTACTCCCTAAGAAGGCTACCATAGCCGGACCGCTCCACGGGAAGGAGGATTTTTGATAATTTCTACCCCAATAGGCGTCAACAAAAAGGGTCAAAACCCACCAAAAATAGGTCCGATTGCTAGGAAACTGCACACGTTCAATGGAAAACAACTAAAGGCACCCTTACAAACGTCATCTTGGGTCAAGCGACTCGTCGCTTTTCTCATTTTGGTCATTCCCTCATCGATTCGTCGCTTGAGGGGGTAGTCACACTTAGTCACCAAATCAACAAATACACACCCAATCAAGGAAATGGCATGCATTCAAAGAATCATTGACAAAGACAATCACGCTCCTGCTTGGGGCAGCAAACAAGCAATAATCACAAGTTGAACAAACACTTGGCATTCTAGAAGCATGAAGACAAGGTTCCTCAGACAAAAGGTTGTGCCCTTTGCCTATTCATGATTGAACAATGTCCAAGATCAAGTAACACCTCACCGAAAAAGGTTACACTTGAGTTAAGCTCCTTAGCTCGTCAGAAGCAAGGATTCAAGAATGCGTGCCCTTTCCATACTTGGGGCATCAAAAGTTGGTTAGGTTACTGAGAAACCCTAATCATTAAGTGCTTTGGTCATCTATTTTTGCTCAGCACTGCACCACACACAGCGCATCCCAAAAAGGGGCATATGTAGACACCAAAATAGCACCAATCCGATTATGTGGCTACAAGCACTGACCGAGTTGGCATACATACCCCCTAGGGCAGCCTCCAGAGGTTAAAAAGTGGTCCTAACCACTCCCAAATCAGTTTTGGAAGGTCAAAGGTCAATTTGGCACCTTTTAAGCACTTTGCTCCCTACTCGTCCCACCCTGGGACGATTAGAATCCTATTCGTCCCACCCTGGGACGATTAGCAGCAATCATCCCAGGGTGGGACGAGTAGCAGGTTTGACTAGAAAAAATTCAAACCTCGATAGGTCCACCACTCAACTGCGCCTTCAGAGCATGCAATTGCGAGGAACGATTTCAAATCAAAGAGAGGGACTGTAGTCAAGCATGCCATGATCATGGAGGCCTCATGCAAGGAGACTCTAAATTAGGGAGGAATCTTCTCTCCCAAAGAAAGGCATGGCAAGCCAAGTGGCACCCTCGCATGCGCATTCAAAGAGAGACCCTAAGGTCTATAAAAGGGTGAGCATCCTCACCCCAAAAAAGAATAGAGTTGGAGCATTTGGAGCAACGGAGTGTTGCCAAATTATACCCACATTCCCCTTTGTGCTTCTTACATCCCTAATTTCTCTTTTGGAAGAGAGGTTATTGGGTGAACACTAAGAACGCAATCCCGACCCAAAACCCAAGCAATCGGCCACAATCCCACACCAAATTCATCGACACAACCCCCTAGGAGGTTTTGGACCCATCCCAAGTGGATTGGTGTCAAAACCAGACCCCAAACGGTGGGCGTCCTGCCCCGGGCGCCCCCCAAACTGCTGCAATCCTAATCGTCCCACCCCGGAGCGATTAGAAATCCATGAAGAATTTCTCTACTATTATTTTTGCATTATGTTCTATTTGGTTTACTTATGTTGTTGTTCAAGTTTCATTGCATTATGACTTGTTTTGATCGTGTTTTTATCATTTTATGCGTTTACTAACATACAGGGAGCGCCTTCGGATACAGGATAATCTGGGTAGAATCTGCCAAATCTGACCTTCTGGGTCATCCCAAAATGCCCCTTTTAGCCTAACCCCAAGTTTGCAGGAGTTTTGGAGGCCTCTAGGCTGGACATTTGGAAGGTCGCTTTTGCATGTTTTGTGACAGTCCTAATCGTCCCACCCCGGAGCGATTAGAAATCCATGCATGATTTCCTAACTGTTCTTTTTGCAATGTGTCCCTGATGATGTTTCTATGCTTTTGTCAAAGTTTGAATTCATTATGACATGTTTTGACCATCGTTTTGCTATTTTATGTATTCACTAGCCGGAGGCCCTAGGGATCGCATGTTTTTCCCTCTATCCGCATATGCTATTAACTGTTTGTTGTTTCTTTGAGCGCAGGATCTCACCGCCAGGAACACCGGAGGGGCAACAAGGAACACATGAACACACGGATGCAAGCGGTGGCAACGTTTGGCCCGCCCATTTCAAATGTGGGCATGCGGAGGACATTGGAAGCGTACCATCCGTTGATGTAACGAACTGTATCAAACGCTCCGAGCCCTAGAGGGGGGGAGACGTATTGTAACCAGATTGAAAGCAACATTAATAAAAAGAGGCCCCACTTTTCTTTTTTGCTTACATCTAGTTTCATTTATTCTTTGTTTCTTGCATGCATTTGCTTCTCGCATTCGTAGGGCTTAACATCTGCACCATTTGTATCAATTTCGTTTGCATCATAATCTGGAAGGTCGTCACCCCGCATTTCGGATTTCAATTTTATTAAAGCACTATTGTCTGATTTCTCTGGA
This sequence comes from Wollemia nobilis, assembly GCA_028583015.1. Taxonomy (NCBI): domain Eukaryota; kingdom Viridiplantae; phylum Streptophyta; class Pinopsida; order Araucariales; family Araucariaceae; genus Wollemia; species Wollemia nobilis. The sequence goes on along the minus strand of JAQPPZ010016892.1, from coordinate 2,013,711 downwards.
TCGTGCGCGACCCTTGGATTAAATCTGAGGTGCTCACCAATTAGCTTAACAGGGTGCATACGCTTAGGCTTTTAATCAATTAATATTTATTTTAACCTTAGGTTTTTCGGATCATGAGACCATAGTGAATGTTTTAACCGAATTATGATTTTAGGGACTTTATTAATCGATTTTCAGGCCCAAGGAAAGATTTATGAAGGTCAAACTTTGGCTTTAGGTTTTTAATTTGAAATTTTCTTCCCTAACCATTCAAGGTACTTTGATTAATAAAATGAGGCCCACATTATTAAAAGCTATGGTTAAACTTTTATCAAACCAACCAACGAAAAATCGAATTACTCACAACTTTAAGCAATGACCAACAGTATAAGCAATTTGATTGAAACCAAAAATTTAAATTTGGGGGTTTCAAAGTTTAGTCAAATTTAGCTCCAACATAGGCTCTGACTGGGACAATGTGTTGAAAACATGAAGCACTTGAGAACCACAGAATCTCCTGGTTTTATTTTGTAAAAATTTAACAAAAAAAACCAAAATTTGACTGCTAAGCCAAACTTGAAATGTATAACAGAAAAACTTCCTCTTTTTCTTTCTTTTCTTCATCATTCATTATATATATATATATTGAAAACATGATATCAAAGCAAGTAGAGTATGGAAAACTGTAAATCCCTTTTCATTCAATTTGGAAACAAAGGTTAGAAAGTTTTATAAATCGATGAGTTTTATTTTGAAATATTGTAATGTTTGTTTTAGCTAAGTCATAAGATATGATTACACAAAGTTTGTCACAGTCATTCATCTCATAATATTTTTGCCCATGTGTGTGTTTGTGCATTCTTTTTTGGATTTCTAAATCTTTCAGCACTTTATCATATCTAAGCAAAATAGCCAAGCCTAATATGTGATTTCACTCTTTAAAATTTTTTACCATTATGTAGGGCTCCACTACCAGTCAGGCATCTATAGCCTCGTTGGAGTTGCTTCTAATCCCATATTAGTTTTACCCTACTGCCAGTCACGCGTCTATAGCTCCGGTAGAGGTTTTCTAAGATATCTCAGGTAGTGACTCAATTTTACTTTATTTTTTATTTTTCTTTCTCGTGAGAGAAGTGTTTGGATATATAAGAAAATTATGCAATAAGTATGCCTGAGTTGAGGATTAGTTTATGGCTATAAAAGATGAGTGTAATAATTTTTGGCTCAACTACCTTCTCAAAGATAACTCAGTTCTTTGGACCTTTGAAGTCACTTTAAGTATCATTTGTAATGAGAGGCTTGACATAATGTTTCAATCGACTTTGTTTTCTATCTGTTTTATCTCATATCTAACAACTATTGCATAAACACTCATTTTTGACAGCATTGTAAAACTCATCAATATCTAAAATAAATTTCCTTTTTCTTTTTATTGTTTTTGGTGGAATCAACAGTTAGATATACTCATCAAACTAAGATATCATATATATAGTAAACTCAGATTTTTTTTTAAGAACAAAAGTGAAGCTATAACTAATAAACAAAAAACACCACTCTGTTTTTGGATTTTTGTTTTTCTATTTTTATTATTATTATTTCTTTTAAAGTACACCTTCAACAAGGATTGTATATTTTGAGGTGTTGGCCATTAATAGGGATAGCCATTATTTCTCCCTGCAAAGTCTGTAGCTTGTAAGTATTCTGATTGATAACATGGGCAATTTGGTATGGGCCAATCCATTTAGGTTCAAACTTACCCTTTTCACCATGCTTATCATTTTTAGGATCCTAATAGATGACTATATCTCCTTGAGAAAAAGGAGTACCCTTGGCTTTTTTATTAAACAAATTTACAGTTTTCTGGGTTTGTTCCATCATTCTATTGAGGGCCTCTCTTCTTTGTTCTTCTAACAAGACAATTTGGTCAAGCCTTATCTGAATGGGATCAGGGTTTTCATGATCTTGCAATAAAATGGAAAGTGCCATTTTTCCATTTTTGGGGGCAGTAGGGCTTTTTCTCCATAAACCATCTCATAGGGGGTTCTTCTTGTATTTCTTTTAACAGACAACCTATCAGCCCATAAAGCAAATTTAAGTTCATTGTCCCATCCCCTTTTGTTTTTGCCTAATGACCTTTTTATTCTTGTTATTACATTTTTATTTGATGACTCGGCTAGCCCATTTCCTTGAGGATAATAATTAGCAGAATCAGATAATTCAATTCCATATTCAGCACAAAATTATCCCATTTCATATGATACAAAATATTGAGCATTATCGCATTACAAACTTTTTAGGAACTCCATACCTGGTCAAGATATTTTCTTCTATGAATACGATGACTGCAGCGAGATGTAGATGTTCTCAAAGGTGCGGCTTCCACCCACTTGGTGAAGTAATATGTTGCAGTTATGATCCACTTATGCTGGCCTGATGAATTAGGCTTGATCTCTCCAATCAGGTCAATAACCCATTGAGCAAAATGTGCTTCAATGATTATTGGCTTGAGGGTCATGGCTGGTAGATATTTTTTCCATGTAAAAACTTGGTAGTTATGACAATTCCTAACATATTTATATACATCCTTAAAAAGGTATGGCCAATAATATCTTGTTCTCATAATTTTATTAGTTGTAGCCCTTGGGGCAAAATGCCCTCCATAGAATTCATCATGAAATTCATTAATTATTTATGGAACTTCTCTTTCATATAAGCAGATTAATAATACTCCATCATGATGTTTCCAATATAATACTCCATTTTGTATATAATACTTTTGAGCTTGAAGTTTGACTAACCTCATTCTGTTTATTGACATGTTTTTGGAGAATGACAAAGTTTGTAGATAGGACAAAATTTCTTCATACCATTTACATTCTTCATTTTTTATTCTTTTGTCATCATATGTTTGATCTATGGTAAGAATATTTTTAGATTCTGCTTCTTCTTTTTTAGCCAACAGTTTAGCTAAACCCTGCCCTTTGACTGTTTGAACTATTTTGAATTCAACATCATATTGCAAAAGTTTTACCATCCATCTTGCCGGTCTTCCCAATGGCTCTGATTGAGAAAATATATGTTTTATTACTATAAAGGGAATACAACAGTAAACTTTGTTTGAGCCAAATATACCTTTAAAGTGTTCCAAAGATTGGATGACTGCATAGGCATGTTTTTCCAGTAGGGTGTATTTAAGATTTGCTCCTTTAATACCTAAGCTCATAAAGGCTATTGGACTTTCATTATTTTCATTATCTTTTTGTGAAAGGACTGCAACAATAGAATGTTTGGATGCATATGAATAGATATTAAAATCCTTTGCATAATCAGGGCAACTTAATGTTGGAGTGGTTGATATGGCTTCTTTGATCTTGTTAAATGTTTCCATATTTTCTAATGTCCATTTTATTTCTCCAGTTTTCTTTACCATATCATTTATGGGTTTGGTCATTTCTGCAAAATTTGGGACAAATTTTTTGATAAAATTTATTTTGACAAAGAATGACCTTAATCCTTTTAGATTCTTGGGTGGGGGAATTTTAGAAATAGCTTCTATCCTTTATGGATCAAATGCTTATCCTCTTTTCTGAAACTATATGACCTAGCAATTTTCCTTGTGTAGTTCCAAATATGCATTTTTTGGATTTAGAGAAATTCCAAATTCCTTGCATCGGGCAAAAACTGTAGTCAAATGTTCTAAATGATCTTCTATATTTTTAGAAAAATTTGTAATATCATCTAAGGATACTACTACAATTTTGAACATTAGTCCTTTGAAAGCAAAGTCCATCGCTCTTTGAAAAGTAGCACTTGTATTCATCAATCCAAAAGGCATTCTTAAACATTCAAATGTGCCCCAGGGTGTGGTGAATGTTGCCTTGTGTCTATCTTCTGGATTTATCAGAATTTGATTGTACCCTGACATTTGACAGGGACAATCTAGTTGAACCTACTATTGCTTGCAGTAGTTGTTCCATGTTAGGCAACGGGTAATTGTCTTTCAGTGAGCTTTTATTTAAATTTCTAAAATCGATGCATAGTCTAATGTCCCCATTCTTTTTCCTAACTGGTACTAAGTTGGATATCCAGGAGGAAAATCTGACTTCTCTTAATATCTTGGAGCCAACAATTTTTGAACTTCTTTTTGCATTACTGGGTGTAGAGTTGGATTGTACTTTCTCTGTTTTTGTCTAAAAGGCTTGGCCTCTTCTTTCAAGGGTATTATATGTGTCATCACATCCGTTTTGAAAGTTTTGAGATCTTCATAGGTCCAAGAAAAATCTTCTTTGTTATTTTTTAGAAAACTGATATATCCAGCTTTTTCTTTAGCAGGTAGTGCCATGTTTACTTTCACTATTCAGGGTTCTTTCATTGAGCCAATATTAATATCCTCAAATATCACTTCTCTATGTATAGGTTTATAGGCTTTGTCAAAATTGTCAAATAGGCTTTCAAGAGACACGAAGACTTTGGGTATTCTATTAGTTTTCAACTGGATTACTTCTAACGGTTCTACTATTTGGTATTTTAACTTTTCTTCATATTTTTCATCACAGATGACATCTACATATTGATTTTGCAAAGTCATAAAATACTTAATATCTATCTCATCTTGAAAAACCTGAAGATAGACTATGTTATTTGGCATAGAAGGTTTATAGACAGAGATAGTTGGAAATCTATCCATGTACTCTGTAGTTATTTTTGGGTGATCTAGACCTGAGGCATTCACAGCTAAAATATCTGCAACATGATTTTGTTCTCTAAGAATATATGAAATATTAAAATCCAAGAATTTATCAATTTCTTCGAGTACTACATTTCTATATTGCTTAATTCTAGGATGCTTATTCTGATATTTACCTTTTATTTACAGTATAATAAGTTATGCATCTCCTGTTATAGCTAAGTACTTAATACCTAACTCTTTTGCTTTCCTTAGCCCTAATAATAAAGCTTCCTACTCAACTACATTGTTTGTGCAAGGAAATTATAATTTGTAAGGTATACCAAGGTAATTTCCTTTAATATCAGTCAAATTTATACCTGCACCTGCTCCAGATTGGGATTTAGTCCCATCAAATGACATGGTCCACATTTCTTAGGTTAATACTCGATTTGATTCATCATCAATTATTCTCATATCCTCTGGATCCATGTTCTTTGCATCTGGTACTTCCATCAGGAATGGGTTGTGCCATATTGAATATAATCTCATCCCTTTTTCTTCCATAGAGTTAACTAAGTTAATCATGGTTTCATCTATTTGAATTAACTCTACAGAGTGTTTGTTGAATGGTTCCCTTCTCAAAATTATATTCTCCTTATCTGATATGGGGATGGTAGCATAAGACAGTCTAGTTGTATTGATCCCCCTAGTTGTTTTGCCCAATGCCTACTGAGTAATAGTGAGAAGAATGAGTCAACATTAACTAATTCTACATCCATGACAATGCCCTTTTTGGGGTGTTGGTCTAGGAAAACTAATAATCCAGTTATCACCCCTACACAGGGAATTTGTCTGCTGTCCATTATAGAAATAGGGGTAGAATCTCTAGTACAAATTAATCCCATTTGGTTAGCTATTAACTTAGGCATGATATTATGTGAAGCTCCACTGTCAAGCATGCAATTATGAATCACCTTCATTTGAATTATATCTTAATGACGCGTAGAAGGGTCTGACAAAATATGGTGATCTTGTATCATGTTGATTTTGTCTAACAGCATGACAAGTAGGGTCTTATTTCTACTCTACTTATCCAAAAGTTCTGCATACTTGTTCCCTGTATGTTTGAACTTTCATAAGTTCACCAAATATGATATTAACTTTTTGCTTACTGAGTTCTGACCCAACATCAAATTCTATCTTCTTTATATCCAATGGTTTATTACTTTCTTCTTTGGGAACTTCTTTTGTTGATTCTATTACCTCAAGAGTAATTTTGTTAGGGTTCCTATCAATTTTCTCTTTACTAATATTTTTATTGGTGAAAGTTTGTCTTCTTGTTTCATTTGTAGATAATTTCTCTATTTTTTCAGAGATTGTTCTATTCCTCAAATTTAAAACATGGGTTGCCTCTAATTCTTCAACCTCTTGAGCAGTGGGAATCAATTTCCCTTGCTTCATCGTATCATATCTTGACTCGTGATTTTTGTAATATTTTAGTTCCTTCAGTCACTAAGATATGAGGATGATGATTTGAAGAATATTTATCCATGTCTTCTTCAAACAACCTTTCTATGGATTCATCTTCAATGGACCAACATGCATTGATTCTTATATCCTCTTCTGATTCTGCATTCATATCTACATTACGTTGATCACTTAGGTGTATCCCACATGCATAAGGGTTATGGGATGCATCACAAGTAGAGCAAAAATAAGGAAAACCTTTGGCTACATTGGCAAATGGTATTGGGTCAGGGACATTGTTCTGATCCCTGTCATAATCTCTATTTTTCCAATTGTTATTCCCATTACCCCTATTCTTATTCCCTTCTTCAAAACCATTATTGTTTCCCCAATTCTTGTTGTAATTTTTCTTAAATGGGGGACGATTATCAACATGTGGTTGCTTTGTCTGTGAAGATTCACCGCTATTTCCATTTCTTTCAATTCTTTCTAACCTGTTACTCATGTTGTTGAACATTTCTATCATTTGACTGGTTAACTTCTCCACAAGATCAATTTTAGTTCTTCTTTGTATATCAAAAGCCAATCTCTTAGGTTTTCTCTCAGGCATGTTAACCTCTAAAGAATAAGGCTTCATATTACCATTGTCAAGCATATTTATTTCTATATCCATTGCTTTTTCCATACAACTATCAATGGTAGTGGCTTGTTCTTGCCTTAATTCATAGTTAAACTCTCCTTGAAAAGCATTCTTATAAAAACAAATAGACTAAATATCACTAGGCCCGAGGTTGGCAGGGATTTTGTTTCTTGTTTTTGAAAATCTTCTATTAAAATCACTAACAACCTCATTTTATTTCTTCTTCATAGTGGCTAGCTCAGTTAACAATGATTGTTCATTTTTCCTTTCACCATACTTATTTAGGAAAACCTCTTCCATTTTGGTGAAGTTTGGGATATCATTTTTAGGAAGGGAATTAAACCATTCTCTAGTATCTTTTTCTAAAGTCTACAGAAACAGTCTTAATACTACATCTTCATGTTCAACGTCCAGACTGTCCATTGCATATAAGAAACTTTTGATATAATCCTCTCTAGTTACTGCACTGTTTCCTAAAAACTTAGAGAGGTATTTGTGAGCTTTACTAGGTAAGGCATTTAAATTTACTGGTAATACAAAAGATCTATATTTGTTAATTCTCCACAAATGAACATTACCCTGAGCCATAACTACTGTTGTATTTAATTTCACAGATGTAGTACCTATAGTGGTATGGTTATGGGCAGTTTGAACGTAGATTGATGAATTATTGTTGGCATTTTTGCCACATTGTTTTGATTGTTGCTTATTCATGCATAAACTGTTGAAGTTCTCACTCCTCTGTGTTTCCCTACGAGTTTTGGTGCCAAAATAGCTAAGTCCGAAAACTGTCGCGATATCGCGACCAAAAGCAGCATGGAGAGCACGGGTTCAAAACTGTCGCGATATCGCGACATGTCACGCTATCACGGGTTTTTAGAGGAGAGAGAAGCCAAAGTCAGAATATTCTTTTGGGGAGGAAGTGAGAATGTCGCGATATCGCGACGTGTTCCAAAATCACGGTCAAAATGGTCAAATGGAACAAGGCGCCAAATGTCACGATATCGCGACGTGTTGCAAAATCGCGACGCATGACGAAGAATCAAGTTGAAGATTAAAATTGTCGCGATATCGCGACAGGTTATGTTTTCGCGAGGTCTCATGCAGAAAAGAGCTAAGTCCAAGAATTGTCGCGATATCGCGACATGTCACAGTTTCACGGTCAACAGGGCAAGAGGTACAGTCAACGCAAACATGTCACGATTTCACGACATGTTCCAAAATCGCGACCCAAAGACAGGATGAAGGGCAAGGTGGAAAATTGTCATGATATCATGACATGTCGAATTTTCACGACAGGGAAGAGAGGATTGAGCAGCTGAAAGAAATCGTCACGATTTCGTGACTTGTTCCATTTTCACGACCTAGAGATGACAACGAAGGTGCCGATAGAAGAATGTCATGAAATCGTGACCTGTTGCGTTTTCGCAAAGGTAGACATGAAACTTACAAGGCATGAAAAATTGTCACGATTTCGCGACATGTTGCGAAATCGTGACCTGTCTTGTTTTCGTGGAGGAGAAGCAGAAAAGACAGAGCCAAGTACGAAACGTCGTGAAATCGTGACATGTTGGGTTTTCGTGACTTGGAGGTGATAATGAAGATGATGAGCAAAAATTGTCACGATATCGCGACATGTCACAGTTTCGCGTCTTGTCGCGTTTTCGTGAAAGGACATGAAGAAGAAGGCAGAGAGCAAGAAATTGTCGCGATTTCGCGACGCGTCGCGTTTTCGCGACCTAAGGTGACGAAGGAGAACAAAGAGCCAAATACGTCGCGATTTCGTGACATGTTTGGTTTTCGCGACCGAAAGTGGCAAAAGCGTACGGAGAGGGAAAATGTCACGATTTCGTGACATGTCGCGGTTTCGCGACCCATCACGGTTTCACGCCAGGAAGCAGTTCAGCGGCCCGATGAAGTATTGCGATTTCCCAGAATTAAAAGCTCTCCAGAATTTAATGTTTTGCTGCTTTCCAATGCATGCAAGATGAAAGAACGTGCTCAGGCGTGTAGTTGTTGAAGCTACCAGAATTTAAGATGCCTCCATTATTAAAAGCTCCTGTTCACGATTTTCTAAGGGTTCAAGCTTGGTCCGAGAACGGTCATTTAATGAAAGACAGTTGGTTCCTTGTTTCTGTTTGGATTGTGACTTCTCCGAGGCAGGATTAAGGGGATCATTTCTCTTTTTTGTTACATATTTTGTGGATCTCGAGAAAGTCTGTTTCATGCTTTGAATGCTGCAGAGAGGCGAGACCTCTATAAATATCAATGTATATCTCAGAAAGAGGGATCGAAAGAAGGACTTTTGCTGAAAAACTTGTCAAACTTTTGCATAAATAAAAGATATTTGGCCTCTGATTCTACGAGCAATTTTTTGTGTGGTTTCCTTATGTCTACTGCATTTCTCGTTTATGCTCATATTTTTATCTGCTGTGGGGATTTAAATTTTGTATCTGAATTTGAATATTGTTGGTGAAGAAGAGTGTGTTGGAATGCAATCTTGAAGGCAATCTGTGCAAGGTTGTAAGTAGATCATGTTATTGTCTTTACTATATGTTGTTCATGTGCTTGAGGTGTTTTTCTGCTGCTAAGCTTTCCTAGATCTGACAAATTCAGCCTGTGGCTATATTTCCCATTTCTTTCTGCACATTTCCTATCTCTTTCCTGCAACTTTAGTCTTCAAAAGTTAAGATTTAGTAAGGGGACCAGCCCTCTCTGGAGATTGGTCCGGGAGACATTTCTTTCTCTCGGCCTTTCAATGTTGGCCGAGTCTAGGGCGTATTTATTTTAAAATCCTTTCCTGTGGCAGATTCGTGACCAACAGTTTTTGGCACGCCCGGTGGGACAGACTATTTCTGTCTCAGAAAGATCCATAATTTAGTCCAAAATTATATAAACCCGCCTGTGCGTAATAGTTTTTTCCATAGTATTCAGGTTTAATGTTCGCCTGCATGCGATAAAGTTAGAACATTTGGTGACTCTGCAGTACCCAGAAACCTCTGAACGTGGATACAGTGAAAGTTGTACTTCATGATCACGAGATCGAAGTCCAAAAAAGTTGAAAATCTTGTTGAGTTTTTTGAACTTGACAACACAAAAATAGGTGAACACTCTAGGTTGGTTTCCCCATTACTTGCATCATCTGCCATATCCACACAAATCCCTGGTATTGTTACTAGTTTTCCATCTTCTCAGTCACATACACTAGTCCCAATGGCCCAATATCCTCCACCCAGGCAGTTTTCAGCATGGAATAGTTCAAGAGCCTTGAATTTGCAGGCTCAAAATCCAGTTCCCCAGGCTGCTTTGAAAGCCTTGCCAACCTATGATGGTACTGGTAAGACTGCATATGAACATATTCATGATGTAGCTTCTTTGGCAGCCATTCATGATATAACAGACGAAGATGTGATGGTAAAGTTATTAGTATTATCCTTGAGAGGAAAATTGTTGTATTGGTACCGATCTCTGCAACCAGGCACTATTGCATCATGGGATCAGTTAGGAGAACTGTTAATTAAGAATTTTCATGAACAGGCTGATCCATTTTCATTGCTGCATCAGTTTAACGCAATTCAGAGGCACCCGCAGGAGGCGATAGCAGATTTCAATGTTCGATTTACTAGAAGTTGGCAGCGAGTGCCTGAAGGTCTTCGGCCTACCCATGAACAAGCTACGTTCTACTATCTTCGAGCGTTCAACACAGACATTGGCTTGGCGATCAAGCAGTCCAATGTGATGACCTTCTCGAAACTATTCGAACAAGCACAAAAGGCGGAGGCAGACTTGATCGCAATCGGTAGGCTTCCTCCAAAGGTAACAATGCCCATTTTACCTGATATTCCATAGCATTTATATCCTAGTTCATTTTTGCAATCTATGTCTTCCATGTACCCTGTTCCATCATGGAGCTCAAGTGCACCTCAGATTGCACCCATCCCAGTTCCTCAGCTCCCTACTCCAGCAAATCCCTAGTTGCCTGCACCCAGCATTCTGCCATTCCCCGCTTCCACTCCGTTCCCGGCATTACCGACGCCGCAAGCACCTTTGCCCTTACCAGCACCTCCTGTGCCTGTAAATCCTGATCCTTATACGACACTCTTGCAAGAGGTAAAATCTGCCAATTCCGCAATAAGAGCAATGGGTAATAAGATCACACTTATTGAAAGGAAGCAGGCTGAGCGAGATTTCCAGCCCAGGAGATTTCAGCCTCCGTCGATTACTAGAGAACAAGCTGCTTCAACAAGCAAAGCACCCGAGAAGAACCTGATTGTTTTGGCAAATGAAGATGCAGTCCTTGCAGAAAGAACATATTGGTGTTCAACATGTAATGATCCACATGGCGAAGACACTTGCATGGTTCATTTGAATTATGTGCAGACATTGGCCGCTAGCTCTTCGGGAGGGCAAGTCAACATGATCTCTGAGGTAGATCATAACTTAATGGTTCCATCTGAAGAACAAGTTTCAGTTCTCACGAGGACTGGAAAGAGGCCTGTCATAGTAGATCCTGCTGAGATAGAGCCATTAAAAGTGCCAGCTGATTTGAGAAAACAAGTGAAAACTCCTGTGTCAGTATCAAAGCTAGATGGGCCTGTTCTACCGAAAGATCCTGTTCCACACAGAGTGCAAGAAAAAGCTTCAGCTACACAGGCAAGAGCTGAAACAGAGGAACAAGCAAGAGAAAAGCTGAAGTACCCATCATTGACAAAAAGGCTGAGGGTAGAAGCCACTCAGCAGTATCGCAGCAGATATGACCCTCCCGTTGAAAAGAAGGAATCTGCAGCGGCTGCATACAACATTGTCGAAGAATTGAAGAAGATCCCAGCTAAGGTTAGTCTTTATGATGCATTACAATTGCCTAGGCAGGTAGATTTATTGCAAGAATCCTTGAAATCTATGAAGGATAGTGAGAAGAGTCCTACCCAGACAATTTATGCTCAAGCGTTAACCACTTCAATCATTGGCAAGAATAGACCACCCCCATTTTATCTGTCACTTCGAATGGAGGGTTGGATCATGCATAACTGCATGATTGACTCCGGTGCCGCTACAACTGTCATGCCAAAGGCAGTTTGCGAAGTTATGGGTATGGAATACACACGAAGTAGCCCTGGAGTCTTGCAGTTGGATGGGACTCCTATGAAAATAGTAGGTGTAATCAAGGATGTCCCGATTGTTTTACATAGTATGCCTCAGATTACAGTCATTCAAGAGATAGTTGTGGTCGATCTAGAACCGTATTTCAGTATGTGCTTATCAAGAGAATTTACTGCTAAGTTGGGAGGCTACCTTTCACTGGATTATTCTCACTTGGAGATCCTTTTTAAAGGAAAGAGAATCTGGATTCATAATGAAAAGCCTTCCTCTTTTCATATTGAAAGGTTGGATGAAGCAGGAAAGACCATGCAATCTGTCAACATGCTAACCGAAGAGTTAGAAGGTTCTGATTTGATGAATGAGGTTTTGGATGAGCTTCAGTTGGAAGACGAGTTTTCAATGCTTGATTTCAATGCTATGCTGGAGACCGAAATCGGTTGTTATTCTATCACAAAGCCCGAGGATGGCGCAATGAAGGTACTCCTTAACCAAGATGATCAGAGCTCTGTCCCCGATCAATTATGGAAGTTGTATTTTGATGGGGCAAGATGCAAAAATGGTGCAGGAGCAGGTATTGTTCTGATTTCTCCCTCTGGCTTACAAAGAACATATTCATACCGTCTCACTTGGAATTGTACTAACAATGTTGCCGAGTACGAAGCATTATGCCTAGGCTTGAAAAAGGCAAAAAAATTGGGAATTGAACAGTTGCAGATTTTTGGTGATTCTGAGTTGATTGTAAACCAAGTAACAAACAGGTGTATTTCCAAGCAGCATTATCTCAAAGCATACCGCAACCAAGTGTGGGACCTGTTCGAGTCTTTCACAGCCCTGAGTATTCAAGCCATTTCATGAGAGCTGAATAAGCATGCTGATCTTCTAGCATCTCTTGGAGCAAATTTTTCTCCAATCGAGCAGGTAGTGAAGAAACCAAAAATAGTAAGGATGGTGTACAGGCCTAGTGTCCCAGACAAGGACACTTTCTGGCAAGTCTTCGAGAGCGATGAGAAAATCGTTAACTTTCTGATTCAAGAAGCTGCCACTATCAAAGGAAGAACCTTGGAGCACGAAGAAACCGATGGTCTGATTCAGTTGCGGAATAATCATATTCCGAAAGGTCTCATCACTCTCGAAAGCTTGTTTGATCAACATGATCGGTCCAAGAAACATCGGATTGAGATCGACAAGAAGGAGTATATGGAGATACAGTTGGAACCCAATAAGGTCATTAAGATTGGGACTGATTCTACTCCTAATGAACTGCAAGAGATCAGGCAACTGTGTCAAGAATTTTTTGATATCGTGGCCTGGAGCTACGAGGATCTGAGGGGATATGACAAACAGATTATTCAGCATACTATCGAATTGGAAGAAGGAGTCAGACCCTTCAGACAAAAGCAACGACCAGTGAACCCAAAGATTGAGACTCTCATGAGGGCCGAACTTGTGAAAATGTTGCAGGCCAAGATTATATATCCGGTTAAGCACTCGACTTGGGTTGCTAATCTGGTTTCGGTTCGAAAGAAAAATGGAGACATACGACTGTGTGTAGATTTTTGGAACTTGAACCGCGCATCTCTGAAAGATCACTATCCCTTGCCTCGCATTGATCAGATTCTCCATATTGTTGTTGGGGCTCAGCGTTTCTCACTGCTAGATGGTTTCTCTGGATATAACCAGATTTGGGTTAGGGATGAAGACCAGTACAAGACTGCATTCACAACCAAGTGGGGCACTTTTTCTTATCAGCGCATGCCTTTCGGATTGTCCAATGCTGGGGCCACATTCCAGAGAGCCATGGACATTGCATTCGAGGAGCTTTTGAACAAGATTATTGTCATTTATCTTGATGATATGACTGTCTTTTCACATAAACGGGAAGATCACTGTTCTCATCTGAGGCAAATATTTGAAAAATGTAGAGAGTTTGGTATTTCCATTAATCCAAAGAAGTCAGTTTTTGCAGTGAAGGAAGGTAAACTCTTGGGGCATGTTATTTCAGAAGAAGGTTTGGCAATTGATCCATCTCGAGTCGAAGCATTGAAGAAACTGTCGCTCCCTGCCAATAAGAAAGAGCTGCAGTCTTTCTTCGGGCAGATTAATTTCATCAGGAAGTTTATTTCTGACTTTGCCCAGGTCGTCAAGCCCATGACTGAGTTGTTGAAGAAGGACACCGAGTTTAAGTGGACGACTCAGAGGAAGGAGGCATTCCAGGAGATTAAGGACAGAATCGCGCAGGCTCCCGTATTAATTAATCCTGATTATTCGAAAGATTTCATTCTGTATGCAGTTGGAGAAGATGAAAGCTATGCTGCAGTACTCACACAGAAAGGAGATGATGGGAATGAAAGGCCCATTGCTTTCCTGAGTCAGGTTATCTTACCTCATGAGGGAAGATATAATTTCATTGAAAAGTAGGTATATGCTGTTATGAAGTCTCTTAAGAAATTCAAGCACTTCATATCTCAGAGTAGGACAGTGGTTTATGTTATACATCCCGATGTCAGGAATTTCATCATTCAGGGTGAGATGGGTGATAAACGCGCTGGTTGGGTCACCAAAATTCAAGAATTTGATGTTGAGATTCATCCGACCAAGCTGGTGCGGGGTAAGGCCTTATGCCAGCACTTAGCGAAGACTGCAGCATCTGGGACAGTTGATTATCAAGCGGATGATTTTGTTGAAGATAGGAATCAGGTAAACCTCTTAGCACAAGGACAAGATTGGGCTGATGACCTGGTTAACTATTTCACAACTGGTAGATGCCCTTCACAGTTAAATGCCTCACAACGGAGAAGGTTTCGCCTGCAAGCTCTCAGGTATGTGTTGCTGCCCGAAGGATTGTTTTTCAAGAATATTGATGGCGTTCTTTTAAGGTGTGTCAAGGAATCAGAGAAGGCTAGACTCCTGGAGGAGTTTCATTCTGGCATATCGGGAGGACACTATGCAGGTAGGCCTATGGCTTTAAAAATTATTTGGGCTGGTTACTATTGGCCAACTTTGTTCACAGATGCTTTCAGGATTGCCCAAGCATGCGACAGATGTCAGAGGTATACAGGAAGGGTTAGAAATGCATCATTGCCCCTGCATCCAATTCAGGTTGAAGCACCTTTTCAGCAGTGGGGACTGGACTTTATTGGGATCATTGATCCGAATTCTTCAGCTGGACACAAGTATATCTTGACGGCTACAGATTATTTCACAAGATGGTCTGAGGCTATTCCGACCAGGGTCGCAAATCAAGATGTGGTGATTTCTTTCATCGAAGGGCTGATCACGCGTTTTGGCGTTCCTGATGCTATTATCACAGATAACGGAACTCCATTCGTTGGAGCTGAGCTAGCGAAATTTGCAAACAAGTATGGTGTTTTCCTGAAGACATCCTCTAACTATTACCCTCAGGGGAATGGCTTGGCGGAGTCCACAAACAAGAACTTGCTACGGATTTTGAAGAGATCCTTGGGGGATAACAAGAGATCGTGGCACCTTCTGCTGAATCAAGCCTTATGGGCAGATAGGATTTCAATCAAGAAGTCTATCAAGACTTCACCATATGCCCTGGTATATGGAAAAGAGGCAAGGTTGCCTGTTCATCTAGAATTGCCAGTATTACAGCAGTTGCAGGGATTTCTGGATGATGAAGCAGATATGGATTCCATGGATATGCGGTTGGCTCAGTTGTTGCAGTTGGAAGAGCAACGTTCTTTGGCCTATGAGGAGTTTGCTAAGCATACGCAGGTAGTTTCAAAATGGTTCCATAGAAATTCCACTGGTCGTACATTCAAGGTAGGTGATTTAGTCCTGAAATGGAATGAAAGGAAAGCCAAGCCAGGAATGCACAAGAAGTTTGACGCTCTATGGGAGGGTCCATTCCGCATTATCAGTGCCGGTGCAGCAAATTCGTTTCATCTAGAGGATCTGGATGGCAGCCCACTTCCTATTTCAGTGAACGACTTTCATCTGAAAGCCTACACTCCATGAAGTATGAGTCCAGTATTACCTTGTACAGTTATTTTGCTTTTGTAAAAAAAAAAAAAAAAAAAAAAGAAAAAGAACAAAAATTGTGTGGAGTTCCTCTGTGTACACAGATTACCAACTTCGGCTCTTTTGTATGCGAGCCCGTAGGTACGTTATTTCTTTTTTTTTCCTCTTCCCCTCCCAACAGATAGTGGCTTTCCTTTCTCTCTTCCTTCCACTTCCTTATTTTTCATTTCCTTCCCCTTCCATTCCTTCTCCCTCTATCCGTAATCCAACCACTTCTGTTGTTTCTTCTCTCCTCTCTGATGTTCCCATTTCTCCTTTTCCTTTTCTTCTAATCCATTGTCGTTTCAGCATTTATCCGCGGTTCTCACCGCTTTCGTCATCCCACCTGCTTCCATTCCATTATTCATTTTTTCTCCATCCCCGCAGCTGGTGACACAGTAGCTCCCTCTTTGGTTGTTGTATCTACCACTGTTACTCCTTCATTTTCCATCATTCCACCATTTCATTCCCATTCCATGGCCTGCACATCTGCGGGTCATCATTTCGTTCATTTTCGTTTCACAACCCTGGTGCTTTCATCACTATCATGGAGATCCCTTTACAGCACCTGGTGGTTAAGCTCACTCAAGCTAGGCCAAATACACATCTATTTGAGTTTTTTGAAAGTCCGCAGAGATGTCTCCCATCAGTCAGCATTCTGTTCCTCCAGTTTTTCTTGACTCTGTGCCCAATGGATTCAGGTCTGGAGTTCGTGCATACAACAGAACTGTATACCCCGTGAGCCGCCAAGAATGTTGGCATTTTTGCCACATTGTTTTGATTGTTGCTTATTCATGCATAAATTGTTGAGTTCTCACTCCTCTGTGTTTTTTCATGAGTTTTGGTGCCAAAACAGCTAAGTCCAAAAATTGTCGCGATATCGCGACATGTCGCGCTATCACGGGTTTTTAGAGGAGAGAGAAGCCAAAGTCGAAGAATGTCGCGATATCACGACGTGTTCCAAAATCATGGTCAAAATGGTCAAATGGAACAAGTCGCCAGCAATGTCACGATATCGCGACGTGTTGCAAAATCGCGATGCATGGCGAAGAATTAAGTTGAAGATTAAAATTGTCGCGATATCAGGTTATGTGAGGTCTCATGAAAAGAGCTAAGTCTAGGAATTGTCACGATATCGCGACATGTCGCAGTTTTGCGGTCAATGGGGCAAGAGGTACAGTCAATGCAAATATGTTGCGATTTCGTGACATGTTTCAAAATCGTGACCCGAAGACAGGATGAAGGGCAAGGTGGAAAATTGTCATGATATCGCGACATGTCGATTTTCATGACAGGGAAGAGAGGATTGAGCAGCTGAAAGAAATCGTCACGATTTCACGACTTGTTTCGTTTTCGCGACCTGGAGATGACAACGAAGGTGCCGATAGAAGAATGTCATGAAATCGTGACCTGTTGCATTTTTGCGAAGGTAGACATGAAACGTACAAGGCATGAAAAATTGTCACGATTTCGCGACATGTTGCGAAATCGCGACCTGTCTTGTTTTCGTGGAGGAGAAGCAGAAAAGACAGAGCCAAGTATGAAACGTCGCGAAATCGTGACATGTTGGGTTTTCGTGACTTGGAGGTGATAATGAAGATGATGAGCAAAAATTGTCGCGATATCGCGACATGTCACAGTTTCACGTCTTGTCACGTTTTCGTGGAAGGACATGAAGAAGAAGGCAGAGAGCAAGAAATTGTCACGATTTCACGACGCGTCGCGTTTTCGTGACCTAAGGTGACGAAGGAGAACAAAGAGCCAAATACGTCATGATTTCGTGACATGTTTGGTTTTCACGACCGAAAGTGGCAAAAGCGTACGGAGAGGGAAAATGTCATGATTTCGTGACATGTCACGGTTTCGCGACCCGTCACGGTTTCGCGCCGGAAGCAGTTCAGCGGCCCGATGAAGTATTGCGATTTCCCAGAATTAAAAGCTCTCCAGAATTTAATGTTTTGTTGCTTTCCAATGCATGCAAGATGAAAGAACGTGCTCAGGCGTGTAGTTGTTGAAGCTACCAGAATTTAAGATGCCTCCATTATTAAAAGCTCCTGTTCACGATTTTCTAAGGGTTCAAGCTTGGTCCGAGAATGGTCATTTAATGAAAGACAGCTGGTTCCTTGTTTCTGTTTGGATTGTGACTTCTCCGAGGCAGGATTAAGGGGATCATTTCTCTTTTTCGTTACATATTTTGTGGATCTCGAGAAAGTCTGTTTCATGCTTTGAATGCTGCGAGAGGCGAGACCTCTATAAATATCAATGTATATCTCAGAAAGAGGGATCGAAAGAAGGACTTTTGCTGAAAAACTTGTCAAACTTTTGCATAAATAAAAGATATTTGGCCTCTGATTCTACGAGCAATTTTCTGTGTGGTTTCCTTCTGTCTACTGCATTTCTCGTTTATGCTCATATTTTTATCTGCTGTGGGGATTTAAATTCTGTATCTGAATTTGAATATTGCTGGTGAAGAAGAGTGTGTTGGAATGCAATCTTGAAGGCAATCTGTGCAAGGTTGTAAGTAGATCATGTTACTGTCTTTACTATATGTTGTTCATGTGCTTGAGGTGTTTTTCTGCTGCTAAGCTTTCCTAGATCTGACAAATTCAGCCTGTGGCTATATTTCCCATTTCTTTCTGCACATTTCCTATCTCTTTCCTGCAACTTTAGTCTTCAAAAGTTAAGATTTAGTAAGGGGACCAGCCCTCTCTGGAGATTGGTCCGGGAGACATTTCTTTCTCTCGGCCTTTCAATGTTGGCCGAGTCTAGGGCGTATTTATTTTAAAATCCTTTCCTGTGGCAGATTCGTGACCAACAATTATCTACCTTTAAATGAGGATAATCACATATATATTCTACTACTAATTTTAAGCGTTCATCTACAGTAATATCAGCAGTAATAGTATTATGGATTTTTTTCACGTACCTTTTACCACTAGAATTTAATCTACTATTATAAACAGTATCCTTAAAAAGTTGAGTTTTATAGGTATGTATAAATACCTTTGGATTCTTGAGTTCTGGAAACAACTCCTTACCACTTCTCCTGGTGTTCGCCAACACGTTCTGTTCTCTCCTTTTTATATTTTTCTTCTAGGTTCATCCAACAGAGTCGCCAGCACTGGGGTGCAAAAAGAACAACGTATACTCTTATCAAGAATGCTTGATATTATCTCTCATCCTCACAGGAGTGGGTTCTTGGGGAAAATCAAGAAAATCAAGAAACCAAAATTTCAAGAAAATCAAGAACATAAAGAACTTACTTCAAGGTGTAAACTATGGACATAATGAAAAATAAAGAACTTATAAGTGAAATTAAAACGTTGGTTCTTTACTTTAACTGGTCGTCCGTTGATTAAAAATAATCGTTGAAGAAAACTTCAAGAAGATAATTGAATCTTTCTAAGAAGTCCTCCCCAACAACGACGCCTAAAAATTATTGGAACCGATTCTTGCATCCGTAGGAAATCAATTGTCACGCTACAAGAATCCGTTTGAAACCAACGAGCTATTACATGCTCTGGTCGACCTGCCTCATGTTCTGCTAAACTCGAATATTGCTAAAGAAGATATTGCTAAAGAAGACGACAGAACGAGTAAGGAAACCCCAGCGACAATTCTTTAATCAAGCTTCTAATATGCACGCTCCAGATTTATATTAAACTATAAGTATTTTTATTAAAATGACCAAGCATGAAATAACCAACTATTATGCCTTATGTAGACCGGTGCCTAGATTCATTGTGTTGTTATAGCAATTTAACAAATATTTTAATATGAAACAGAGAGAAGGGGAGAAGAAAATTGGTGTTCTTAATCTCATTCGAATATTGTAATAAAATCAAGAGTTAACCAACGAAAGAAACGTATATAATGTGTTCAAATAATGTAACCCATTATACAGATACACACAATACTGAGACAAAGAAATGACAGGAATAAAACCCAAAATTGTATTGATTTCATAAAATATTACATGCAGAGTGGGTGAGATTTACTTTAACTCTATTTTTCTTAAAGAAATACATCAATACAATGAAGAGGACTTTGTTCAAATAATGTAATAGGTCTCTCCAACTCTCCTTGTTCCAATTTGGTAATAGAAGAATCTCTAAATCCTAGGCTCAATAAGACTATAAATATTCTCAGCTTGTTGAACGCTTTCCTATCATACAATCCTGCACAACAAGGGGAGGAAGAAAGAATGAATAAAATAAAATAGACACAAAGAAATACAACAACAGAACTAAAAAGACACTCAAGTATACCTCTTAGCAAAGATGTTATTCTCTAATTGCTTGATGCAGAATCCAGACCTGCCTGCCTTCTTTTATAGTTGCTGGTTCTTGATTCTGTTATTCTTGGTTTAATTTTGACTGTACACTTGGCATCTTATGATTGAATCTCCAAAATTGATGTTATCCAGCTAGCTTTATTCTGAACTGACTATGCCCTCTTCTTTGACTTGTTCAAACATATTCCCACTCAACTGGTGATTTAAGTATGAGGAGAACTTTTGCTCTGATTCAGCTAATTCCTGGTGCGTTTAACTACTGCTTTTCGAACTAGCCTCTTTTGAGTTGTCTTTCCTTGATCCTTTGATCCTTTAACTGCCCCATAAATATCTCCTATTTTTACAACTATCTATGGTGCATAAAGTATTTTTTGCTGGGTGCAGGTATTGACCATTTTTCCCTTTAAACTCCTTTGAAATCCTTTAATATGCTCATCGATCAACCTCCATATTTCTATGTCAAAAGTGGCTGCAATCCTGAGCATATTCATTTCTTGTAGAATTTGATTTTTTTGCATAACAATAACAGGCATGTTTCCGTCATATTGAAGTAGTAAGGCGTTTGTAGCATTCACCATGAGTGTAGTTTGTTTAATCATCTCCTCCTCATCACCTTTTTCACAGTAAAATCTCTCAAGGGTTTCTTTGAATATCCCTTTTATGTCTGATGCTTCCAAGTAATTATCTAAGGACAAGCCAATATCTGTCAGTTTATCTGTAGCATCTTTTATCAGATAATTCATCTCAATCATAAAATTTGTCCATTTTTCTCGGTTTGATCCAAATAGGGCTGCTTTAAAAAATTCAAAATTGATTTGAATTTTATTGCCTTCAAGTGTTGTTATTTCTTGTCTTTGCAATTCTTCAAAATGATCCCCTTTGTAGTCTAGGGTTGGTGAATGATTTTAAAATCATTCTCTCTTTCCTTCATCAAGGTCATGATTTATTGAGTAGTTATTTGAATCACCCTTATTTGCCTGAACATTTCAGTAAAACCTTTGGCCTGAGCCTTTATTCTTTTGTACATGTATTTCCTCATTACATTCAAATAATATACATGATCTTGAACTTTGGTCACTACAGGTGGTTGGGCAATTGAAGCATTTTTCTTATTTAATTCTTCCTGTTGCTTACTTATTACAACTTTCAATTCTGCTTTTTCTTCTTCCTCTTGACTCAATTGCTTTTTGAGTGTTTCAAAATTTTCAACAAATTGGTCTATGACTTGATTACTCATAGTTTTGGTAAGCTTTGCCATATCAACTTCTTTACCCAGTAGTAATGATCCTCTTGTTTCCTCGTTGGTACTGAATACTAGTGGGTTTTGTAGGGGAGGGAGATCAACCTTAGCAATATCTGACACAACTATCCCCATTTCTACCTTTTTTGAAGATTGTTTTTCTGTACTTCCCATTCCTGATACTAACTGTAACTCTTGTTCATCTGTAGTAGTAAAGGCCGCATGTTCATGTGTTCTTTCCAAAACAACCTTGACAACAGGTAGAGATAATTTGGGTTTCTTAGCTTCTACTAGAGCTATTTTTGTTTGACTTTTTATTGAGTAGCTTCGGAAGAGGCCACCCAGTCCACCTTTTACTTGTATTACTATTGGAATTTTTATCTCCTGTCCCTTTATGTTTATAGAAGTCGGGATGACCATGGGTGCCAATTTCTTCATACTGGTCATAGCTAAAACATTATCAGGTATAGGAACTACAACCTGCTTTGTTGATGGTGCTTTTTGAGAGGATGAAGTTACTATTTCTTTGCCCTTATCTATACAGGTTTGTTGAGGAGCTTCTTTTGGTACTGCCTCTATTCTGGGTTGGTCATTCACTGGGAGTTTAACCTGTTGTTCTACTATATCAACAGTTCTAATAGTGACCTCCATTAAGTCTATGTCCTGCTCCTCTATCAATTCCATCAAAGGGTCTTCTTTAATTATTGGGCGTGTCCTTGACATAATAAGTGTTGTAGTATCCACTAAAATCTCCCGAAGGCTTCTTAGTTCGATTGGGTAGTCATAGGCTTCACAAACCTGTGTTCTACCTCTCTTTTCTTGAGGGAAATTATTCCATATTGTTTGTAAATCTGATTTTTGCTCTATAGCTTCTAATAAGTTCTCTTCAAAAGCATCTTCTTGGTGATTGATTCGAGCATACTCCCTCTTCTCCATCATCTTGTTGTAAATTCCTTTTGGGTCATAAAACCTCCATGACACTTCATCGAATCCCATATTGTCCAGTTCAAACATTTCGTTGAGTAGGGAAGGATATCCAACAAATACATAATCTCCAAAACAGCAAGGAACATCTACCCACTTATTGTCCAGTTCAAACTTTCCCATGCTTCTTAACCAGTCTCATTTTAGCCTTTTCTGCCACTTATCTGCATAATTCTAGGGCTGCTATGGACAATGGGCAGTACTGGGGTAACACCTTAGGAGGGATTTTAGCTCCATATAATCTGATGTAAGTAAAAACCTCTATGAAGAAGAAATTTCTTATCTCTTTTTCTTTAATGAATGCCCTTACCCCTGGCCCTAATATTTCTGGAATTAGCCCAGTTAAGGCCCAAAGGATTTCTTCCAAGAAGTGATCACAAAACCAACCCATGTGAGTTCGTCCTTCATGAAGTCTCCATAAGCTATTATGTACATAGGGGCTATCTATGACTTTTAATCTCTTACGAACTTCTTCCCCTAATTGGCCCGCTATTAAGTGAGAAAAGAATATTGTGAAAAGCGAGGCATCTCTTGCTTCTATTCGAATATTGCTCTCTTTAGTTCTACCATTTCTCTGTGTATTTGCGAGCTCAATTCTAGTTCTCATGCGTAGATAGGGGTGTTATGTCCTCTATTACATTGTGTAGCTAAATAAAAAACTCTTTTCGTTATTCTACTCATATCCTGTACTTCCAATACTAGGTTTATCATGTCATAAAAGTCTTGTACCCAGGGTTTAAAAGCACTTTTATTAATTGGGAAATTTTTCTCTATTTCTGCATATGTATCAAATAATTTTTTTTTAATTTTCATATCAGTGAACATGCAAAATTGGTGTTCGATTACCTGGTCCACCAAAAATGTGGTATACTTCGTCAAATTAAATACTTCCTGGATATCTTCAACTTTGGCGCTGAACACCTTTTGATTTTTGTGGTCTCGAAAGCTCCTTGTTCTTTTGTCATATGCCACTGCTAACCAAGCCATCAAATATGAGGAGAAATGCACTTTTGGGCATATCAACTTTCCAAGGTTACTGTTTCATCTGTTGTCTCTAGGGAAACCCTTGTACTGCTAGTTCTAAGATTTATGGAACAAATCTATCGTTATCCATGGGGTTCTATTATTGCCTTCCATTACTCGGGCGAAACTCTTAATGCAAGCATTGTCGATTTTGTACAGTTGAGCTAAGTTGGGTTTTTTATCTACCCCACATTTCTGGGCAAAATCATACATAGTGGTACCAGGAACAAGCGGTCTAGAAATCATAGAATAGGGTGATTTATCTGTGATAAACTTTATGACTTCTTGTGTATCTGCAGGTACGAACACATCTCCCCATGATGCCATTGCCCTCGCAATTGCTGGTCAATTTCTTCTTTGAGTTCTTAGAAAATGAATACTCTCTTCCTTATGTGCTTCTGATGTATCAATTCCAATTCTTGGTATAACAATGGAGTGGCCTTGACTGGTTTCGTAAGTTCATATACAAGGTGGTGGAGTGAACCTGATAAATTCACACATTTCGTTATCGACCCGATGCCACCAATCGTTGTTCAAAATTGGCGAATGGAATCGTGCCAACTTAGTCTTTTCTAGAGTTTTGTGCTTTATGATGGGTGATATCTTTTAACTTGCGAGCCTCGGTCCCTTTGATATGTGTGCTTGCAATCATTCATGCTTTCTATTCATTTGTTAAAGGAGATCTTTTAATCTGACGTGGAACGATATGTTTTGGACCTCGTGTCATATTAGATCCGAGTGATAACTACATCTTCGAGATCCACTATGTCTCCCTTGGGGTCTTCACAATATCCGACTCTTGGTGTGAGTGTAGGTTTTTACCTATGACGTCCCTTTTTCCCTAAGTCAACCGTGATTAATCACAATCGTCGGATTGATCTGAGAAGAAGCGCATTCGTTGATCTTCCCGAAACCTGTACAATAGTTAGTGTACTTGTTCTCATGTAAACACTTGAAATAACATGTTTTATTGGTCTTCAATTAATCATATTTATTCGATGTTAATCCTGATACTATTAAAACTTAATAATGTGTCTTAATCGATGGTAATCATAAAACACACTTACTTTTCTTTTGCGATCATTGTTGGATCTTATGGTGGTGAGGCACGACCGTTGGATCATACATATGCACGTATTCTTTAATAAATAGGAAAAATTCATACATACCTTGACTAAATTAATCGACCTAATGCTTAAATTAACCTTTGATTATCTTCCCACGTGTGCACCGTTGGATCTGGGTGGTCAATGTCCATCGTCGTTTGATTCGTGTGTTATAAAAAGGTCTTTATTTAGCCTTTGGATCTTTGTCACCAGTTATAGGCCTTCGCATCCATTGATTCTTGATTTAGTTTGTGCGCTGCCATTGGATTACTGACAAGATGCATGCTAGATAATGATGTTATAGACCTTTGCTTTTCTATTAATCATGATTAAGGCGAAAAGGGGGAAGATTAGTCAATGTATTAAACCCTTACTAAACACGATTAATATCAATTAATTTTGTCCTTACCCATGCCTTTTACCTTCCATCCTACGATTTTAGCGTGGCCGTCGGATCTAAGTGGAGACAAGAGTAGCCGTTGGGTCTAATCAACATGCACGTTAGTTTAATAAAGCATTTATAATATTAATCATGATTAGGGCAAAAGGGGGAAAATTAGCCGACGTATTAAACCCTTGCTAATCATGATTAACTTTAATTAATTTCTCCCAATCCTTAACCCTCTTTAATGCATCTTTAATTAGTGCACCACCGTTAGATTTAAGATTGATCGAGCACGACCGTCCGATCTTGGTAACAAGCCCGATGATTAATCAAATGGGGTGCATCCTTTTTAATATGGACTTTAAAGTTCGTTTTAATCAAAGTAGTCACGACCGTTGATCTAATCTTTGTTCAGCGTGATTGTCCTATTTGTCGGACTTGCTCGGATTTTAACTTGACATTTGACTTATGATGACTTTACTTTAAACCTTTGACTTTTTGGACAGCGCACGACCATTGATTTGATCCTCGACGAAGCACTGTCGTTGATCTTGTTAAAGGTGCAAGGATTTTAACTTTATTAGAGCCTTATGTTTAACCTTTGGAGTCTTTAGTGAGCGCGCATCCGTTGGATTTGGTCCTCGACAAAGTGCTGCCATTAGATTGAAGATGACTTGCTTGATTTTTAAAATCTTAGGTTAAGTTTTATTGACCTTTTGACTTATCTTTCAAACTATTTCTTGAGTGCGCATCCATCAAATTTTCTCAAGCGATGCGCTTCTGTTCGATTAAGTCTAAGGTGCAACCTTTTTACTTATGAACTACGCTTGACTTTTGACTTATCTCCAGTTTGATTTTATTAAAGCGCTATCGTCCGATTTCTCTGGATCGTGCGCGACCCTTGGATTAAATCTGAGATGCTCACCAGTTAGCTTAACAGGGTGCATACCCTTAGGTTTTTAATCAATTAATATTTATTTTAACCTTAGGTTTTTCGGATCATGAGACCATAGTGAATGTTTTAACCGACTTATGATTTTAGGGACTTTATTAATCGATTTTCAGGCCCAAGGAAAGATTTATGAAGGTCGGACTTTGGCTTTAGGTTTTTAATTTGAAATTTTCTTCCCTAACCATTTGAGGTACTTTGATTAATAAAATGAGGCCCACATTATTAAAAGCTATGGTTAAACTTTTATCAAACCAACCAACGAAAAATCGAATTACTCACAACAACTTTAAGCAATGACCAACATTATAAGCAGTTTGATTGAAACCAAAAATTTAAATTTGGGGGTTTCAAAGTTGAGTCAAATTTGGCTCCAACAGAAAGGGACTGCTCAGCCCATGCGTTGGTTGTAGGGTTTTCTCACACTAACCAAATAAAAAAAGTATTAAAACTTTATATATATATATATATATATATATATATATATATATATAATACTTCTTATAAAAAATTATAAATAATAGAAAAACATAAATTCATACATAGAAAAACATAGTACAATAAAATTATGCAAGTCTATACAACATCAACAAACATTTTGACTTAAATAAAAAATTCTCTTCATATATTTTAACGAAAACTTTATATATATATATATATATATATATATATATATATATTGGAGAGTTGGTTACGATCACACTATTTTTAGTAACTTACAAGTGTAAGTGTAGGGTTCAAACCACATGGGCTACTCTCAACAAGCCTAATCCATTTCATTGTTATTGACTCAACATGAGAGGGAGATCACGCTTGGAGTTCGTATCGTCGTCATCAATATGACGCACACTCACACTATTTTTAGTAACTTAAATGGGCTGCTCTCAACAAGCCTATTCCATTTCGTTGTTGTTGGGTTCAAACCACATGGGCTGCTCTCAACAAGCCTATTCCATTTCGTTGTTGTTGGGTTCAAACCACATGGGCTGCTCTCAACAAGCCTATTCCATTTCGTTGTTGTAGACTCGACATAAGAGGGAGACCACCGATCGCTCAAAGTTTTACCATCGTCGTCTATCTGGTGCACTCACACTATTTTTAGTAACTTACCAACGCAGGGTTCAAAACCACAAAGGCTGCTCCCAACCAACCTATTCCATTTCATCGTTGTTGACCCAACATGAAAGGGAGACCACCGGTTGCCTGAAATTCGTACGCCGTGTACTCAAAAGATTCAGAACAAACTACTACTTTTACAAATTGACACCCCTAAAATGTTTAACCACACAAGCAATTACCAATCCACTAACCCTCTTTAGAAAAAAAAAAATATTATTATTATTACACCACCTAACCATAAATACTTATTCATCTAAAAATAACTTCGAAAAAGGGGCGTAAAAAAATAAAAACCCGACTTGCTTTGGTCTTTCCATCTCTCGTTCTTAGATGGTCAACTTATTTAGAGAGCGTTCCTCTTGTTTTTTTTTTTCTCTGTTTGTAAATTTTGGTTGGGGAAACACAAGTTGATGTTTGAATTTAAGAACCATCGATCCTGGTAAATGCAAGGTGGAATTTATAGGCAGATAATTTCAGTCTGCCAGAGAGCAATGAATTCGCCAAGCTCTGGCAATTGCAGACGAGGTATAAATTCACTTTTAATGACGTAGGGTTTCGAGCTTTTGTCTTCAGGGGTAGTAATTATTTACCTATTTTCTTTCACTTTTGGCTGCAATTTAATCTCGACTTTCCGTGCTTATGCTTTCAGATTTCAGTTTCCATTCTTGAACAAAATTACAAATTCAGGGATCTGTCCTTGAGTCCGTTAGTCGCGAATATATCAAATCAAATCGGCTACAGACTGTGAGTTTTTGCAAACTTAGTGAATGAATGAATGAAAGATTTTAATTACGTCCACGAGACCCAAATATGGTCTATGGGACCTCAAATATGGAAGTACAATTACTCAAATCATATTATATGATCTTTAATATCTTTGAGAAGGTTGTTCCTTCTCCTGCTGATTTGTGTTAGCAATTCTCCAACTTTTTTTTTTTTTCGTGAAGGATCAATTCTTGTTGTTTTCGTGAACATTTAAAAAGTAATTTTGTATTTCATGAAAACCGCTCTATTCGTGCGGGCACATTATTCTAAACTCTCCATCCCATGACCGTCATGGTAATCAGCAATGGAAAGACAAACCTTAGATTGCTATCAGTAATAGCTCTTTGGCAAATGATTGGACAATTGTTTTGCCGTCCGTTTAATCCTCTTTTAACAATTTTTTTTTTTTATTGAAAATTTAACAATTTTTTTTTTAATTAAAAATTTAACAAATCTTGTTCTCTATGCATCTCCATTCGTTCGTTTATTACAGCTGGGTTGGGCGAAAGTCTTGGCTGTAAGTTATTGGTTGTATGGATAACGATATTAGTATGGTGTAAGGTAGGTCCTGCTTCCATGGAAAGAGGGTTCCTAAATTATTTAAGCAAGTGCTGCTGAGTAAATTTAGAAGCGTTGCGGGGTAAAATATTAGTGAAATATGAAATTTTAACCTCTCCTATTGGTGTCTAGTAGTTTCCAGTTGAAAAATTTGGAGGGAACCTATAAAAAGTTTGAGATTACATGCACGACGTGCTCCCACCTCTCATAAGTTTCATAATCATTTTTGTAAAATATAATCGGGTTGAACTACCATCAGAACTACCATCAAAAAATTGCCCTAGGCAAATTGCCACGGTACTAGTTCTTGGCTATAAACTTTTCTATGGAAGAAGTTTTTGTTCATGTCTTTGTGATTTAAGCACATTGTTTTATCTTTTATAAAAGCTATGTTCCAATGTATGGATTTTGAGGTTGTTTTTTGGTAGTGAATTTTCTGACTGATTTTGCTTGCGGAATTGCATCAGAATTTACTTAAAAATGAAATTGGCCCCTATGTCACTTACCATCAGCGTAGGGCTTGCCCTCATCTAAGGACAAAGAATAGTGAACTTATAGGTTTTTATAATTTGCTAGATACTGTCTCCACAGGGTAGTAATGCCACCACTTTTCGTAAAAATGGTAGTGATGCCTTGCATTTGGCTGCATGCTTTTAGTTCTATAACACTGCATGTGTTCGACTTTAGAATCTTAGTTCTTTAAACCTTATGGATTGTAGAAGGCATGACAAGATGTGCATGCTTTTAGTTCTATAACACTGCATGTGTTTGACTTTAGAATCTTAGTCCCTTTCACCTTATTGATTGTAGAAAGCATGACAAGATGTGTCGTCAATCCATTCAGTTTGCCATAGCTTGAGTCAAGTGCATCTTTTGATTTGGTACATTGTTTTTATGGTTATCACATATGAAGTAAGGTGGTTGTCCAGTCATGGTGGACATTATTTTGGTTCACATAGTGCAATGAAGGTAATTTGCTACTTGTTCAAAAGATATGCCAAGTCAAATCAAATGTGAAAATAAAAATGTTTGATTGTATTCCTGACTTTTTTTCATGCAGTTTTATACCTTATACATGCATGGTAATGCAATTTGAGTAAGCATTTCACAAGCTATATAGCGTAGTGAAAGGGAATTGATTTTCTCCGTGAAAGACCAACTTAAGCGAAAGACCTAACCAATGGGAAAAATAACAATGTTACCTGATAATGATAAGTTTCTTGTCCTGACCAAACATTTCCTACAATTTTTTTTTTTTACTGCTGATCCTTGTCTTTTAAAATGAAGTTACGAAACCCCCTTGCCTTCCATATTAATCTCCCTAGAGGCTTCATTGTTATTCTAGCCTCTTGCTTCTATTTTCTCCACCCAAATTCATCCTCTATGTTTTGACATAAGCCAAACTATTAATTATAAGTGGGCAGGTATCTAATTATTAACTTGAAGCAATTATCTAGCCAAATGTATTTTTTTCCAAGTTCATATATGTTTTCAACTTATATTTATTCATTTGATTTATGCAATATCTTGTTACTTGGTGCCTTGGGAAGTATTTGTGATTTTTATTTTTATTTTTGCTTTTCTTGTGTAAAGCCTGTTATTGGGGATGAAATGTTTTTTGTCATGTTAGTCTAATTGCTTGTGAGGAGAGTTCAAGATTTCATATAATAGAAGGCTGTGTACAATTTAATTATATTTTGATTATATCTTCCCTCAATATTTAAGATTATAGTTAGAACTGATGATGATCCCCATTTGGGTATTTTAGGTCAAGCATGGGTGTCAAACTACAAGCATTGAAGAATCTTGATGCATTTCCTCGTGCAGAAGAGCATCTGACTCAAAAGACACCATCAGGAGCAATAGGTATAGTTATTCATATTTGCTCCCGACTATTGTGATATTTGTTAGACACTTGAGGGAATTTGTATTCTCATACTTAAGGGCCCCTTAGTTTTGCTGTCATGCTATTGAAATAAAATGTGAGTGGCGACTCTGTTAAATGCTGACTTTGCAGTTAATGCGTGCAAGATCATCAAATATACAAAAAATAGAAGATTATATTAATGTGCATAAATAACTGCACAATCAATGGCACTAGAGAGTACTTTAGATTCAGAATAATGTGAAAGAGAAGTGCTCAAGCATCTCAT
Source organism: Wollemia nobilis (assembly GCA_028583015.1). NCBI lineage: Eukaryota > Viridiplantae > Streptophyta > Pinopsida > Araucariales > Araucariaceae > Wollemia > Wollemia nobilis. Next base: position 1,983,257 of record JAQPPZ010016892.1, on the reverse strand, counting down.
CACCTCTCTAGAATTGAAAATAAACTGTAAATTTTTAAAATACAAGCATCCAATATGTAGTACAGTTGGAATAGTTGTAAAAGTTATACAAATGGGTAAAAACAACCAATGAGACTAGCAAGCGCATCCATGTTTCAAACAATTTTAGAGGTGATTGTTTATAATGCTTTCTATATCTAATACATAGATACAAGAGATAATTGAACTTGATTAATGTCCATGGAAGGGAAAAGTAGGCCAATGGTACAACTTTGGTGGGCCTAACAATGAAGACTTTGGAATTCTGAATAGGAGGTTCAAGGTTCAAATCCGAAAGGGGGTAGTGTTGTACACCATACTTTCTTATGGGTGGATAAACACTTGGATAACCACATTGCCCCATATGGCCTATGGGCTAGTGGATGTTAAAAACTACTTTACTTTACGTTACAATGCACTATAGTAATCAAGAAGCATTACAAAAATAAGCTGAACTAGTGTAAAGAGTCTCGTGTAAACTATACTGAAGTGGAATAATTGTATGGCATAAAATTACAGCCTCGAGGGTTACCCAAAACTGATAAACCCTAACATGCTAAAAGTAATGATGAAGAGAGAGCCAACAGTCAAGGTAAAAGAGAGATAGAAAGGAGCTCCAGTGGATCCAAGCAAGAACATTAATCTGTAGTAGGATGTAAAGTAGAGGCATAGACATCATCCTCACCAACTATCCCAAAAGGATCAACACAGGATCTAATTATGCTCCCAAAAGAATGGCTAGGGCTAAAGAGTATTCAGAGTAAGCAAGAACTGATTTATTATAATCTAGATGTAACATTGATTGTGAAGTTTCTTGAAATTGATTAAAGGATGAAGCAACGGTTTCTAGCACCGATCTCTTCTTGATGACTTTGGATTTGACTTCAAAGTACAACAAAACAAATATCTCTGCAACTCTTCTAATCCAAAAGTATGGGCAAATTTGTTAGGATTTATTACACCATAGGATGTGATAAATACTATTAAGTGGTTAGAACCACTCATGTAGGAGTCTTGTGAGTTGTAAGCAAGTCAAGTTAGTTGTGAAGCAGTTGTACGTAATGTAGTGATTTCTCATTACACCATTTTTGGTAGCAGAAAGTGGAAGTATAAGCAACAAACAAGCGCAGAAAAAACCTTTGATCAAAAGGTCCAAGGGTCGGAGGGCAAGTCTCCTGAAGGTCGGAAGTTTGTTAGTCCTGATCGGAAACGAGAAACAAGAAGCTCCAACATGGGGGGTCTCGAGGTAAAAAGTCCCAAGGTTCCGATGGTAAGTAGTGAGGAAATTGTCGAAGAAGAAACACCTATGTCTCAAAAGTCAAAATTGCTAAGGTGTGCAATCTTCTAGAAGTCTCGTCCTTTGAAAAAAAAAAAAATTTTTATTTGATTAGATATAGAAGAGGTTTTGAAAGGGTCCCCGAACCTTATACATTAGGAGAAGTCTTGCAAGACTTGGCCAAAAACTAACTTCACAAAGACAAGATTAGCTACAAAACACAACTGCTGGACACCAAGCAAACCAACACCATCCTTAAAAAGAGGCACAAGAGACAAAACAACACAGCCAGGGACCGACTGAAACACAAACCCTGACACAAATTAGGAGCACCACCAGATGTGCAGGACAAAAGTCACAACAGGTGGCCTTACGCCCCCTGGGATCCATCACCCCTATAATTTTTGTAAAAAAATAATGTCACATCTCTTTGAAAGGACAATAGCAACATGGGAGCCACAACAAAAGCAACTCACGAATCTAAAGCATTAAATGAAGAAATATTCTATACCTAGATTATGGGAATTCCCAAAAATGGGTAGATGGCAATAATGGTGGTAGTTGTTCATCTAATGACTCAGGATAATTTGACATTCATGACTCCAAATCTAGAGACCTTGAGAAAACCAACAACTTAAATGAAGATGTGACCAGATGTTAGACAACATTAGTCATCTACATCAGCTTTTGGAGGGAAACCCTCCTCTTGGTAATCTATAAGTAGGACTAGTTTTAGCATTGTAAAGGATCAACAAGTTTGTATTTGCAATCTTTTGTAAGCTTTCTTTTCATTTCTTTTTGTAGAGCAGTTAGCTCTTGAGTAGCTTGTGGGCAAATCGAACCCCTGCTTATGGCACAATGTTTGTAAATATTATTTGCATATATATATATATATATACGGAGGCCTATGCCAATTTTTGAACTAGCCATCTGTGGTTCTCTCGTTGATCCATCTCTTTACACGCATGTGTAGGTAACTCTCATCTAGGCATACTTGTGTGGAGAGGAAGTGTTCATCGTTGGCACATAGCATTCAAGCGTGTTGTGCAGAGAGATCTTAGTTGATATTTTGGCGCATTGTCACCTCGGTAGCTTAGGTTTTCCTTTTGTTGAGTTTTTATTTTTGTCTCTTGCATTCCTTTCTCTTGAGTTCGAGTATGCCTAAAAGATCCATCATAACAAGGAGCCGACCTTGTAAAAACTCCCGGAGGCCCTCGATTGAGCCAAACCCTGCGCTCTTGGTTGAGGACCTGTTGTGTCGCTCTACACAAGGTGCGTTTGTTTCGACCGTGAGAATTGGAGAGGACAACAGTTTAGTGGCACACCCAGTGCGACGCCAGTGACATTATTGGTCCCATAATTGCGACAACAAGTTAGGCTTAGACTTGGTGAGGGTCTATGCTCACCCTTGCTTGTTGAAGCATCATTTTACTCACTTGGCAATTCTACTCTAGAACGAACATTAGAAGAAGTTGCTATTTTGAAGACATTAGATTGAGGTTTTTGTGAAGGCCTCAGTCTATCTGCGCTCGAGATCACATGCTGCATTCACCTAGCAACTCCGTTGGAACCAAAGGACCCAAAAGAATATGAAAGCTCCACCATGGAGACTGCATGACAAAAAATGAATGCCTCTTTCTTCATGGACTTTTCAGCTTGGAGCAGAAGAAGCCCCTTGCATCCTCTAGTACCCTCGGAAGTAGGGGATGACATTCCAACGTCAACACTTAAGTTTGTCTCATGCTATATTGGAGAAGATAAAATGACCCCGCTAGAACATCTACAGGATATGGTCTGTCGGTATCAAGTGCACAACATCACCAAGCATAATGTAGCCCTGAGATTACTAGTGGCATCATTAAGAGGCAAAGCTCGTAAAGGAAACAACTCTCTTTCTCCACATTCTATCTTTAAATGGGATCAATTTGCTGCCTTGTTTGTGGAAGGATTTGAAGAAATAAAGCAATAAACTCCAAACGCCCAACCTGTTACTCACCAGCTTACTCACTCTGCATCCCGTTAAAACCAACCAAAAAGACTACGTAGAAGCAGAGGAAGTAGATACTCTACTACCTGACAAGCCAATTAAAACAACAATCCAAAGGGGTGACGGGTAGTAAAGATGGATCCCTGTGGAAGGTTTGAGCAAATGAGTGCGGGCATTCTTTCAACCCAAAAGGAAAGCCCCTTGATCTTTGGGGGCATAAAAATAGGAGAGAATCTGACTTGGCGGTGGAGGAAACATTATAGAAGGACCAAAAGCAGAAAGGGAGTCAACATTGGTACCAACCAATCTACACCAAGGAAATCGCTCATCCTTGGTACCAGTCTACCTGCACCAAAGGGAATGCTCAAGAGTCCTAGTTCTCGAAGGGTGACAGTTTTTCACCCAAGAAACTGCAGAAAAAGAAACAAACAAATGACTCGAGCAGCAACCGAGGGGGCCTTTTGACTCCATGCCCAATGGGTAAAGGCCAACTTCTCGATCCCTATAAATATGTATTATATGGGAATAATCCTAGTTTTGGAAGTCTGCAAAAGTCCTAACATTTGCAGAGATCTGAAGATGCAGACTGATTGCTGAAATTTTCACCTTCGCTTCCATTCCAAAAGGCGGATTCTCCTCCTCACTCTGTGCCCCATGGACTAAGGCACTCGCTTCTCTGGGTTCCTTATCTTTAGCAGGTTAAAGATCCTCTGTGAGTCGCCAGAATTGTAGTGAGTTCTCACTACACAATTTGTTGGCAGTAGAAAGAGGAAGTATAAGCAATGGACAAGTGCAAAAGAAACCTCCGATCAAAATGTTCGAGGGTTAGAGGGCAAGTCTCATATACAAGAAGGTTGTCCAAAGGTCGGAAGTTTGATAGTCCCGATTGGAGACAAGAAACAAAAAGCTCTGACATGGGGGGTCCCGAGGTTCCAATAACAAGTGATGAGGAAACTCTCGAAGAAGAAACACCTATGTCCTAAAAGTCAAAATTGATAAGGTGTGCAATTTTCTAGAAGTATTATTCTTTCTTGTAAAATAAAATTGCATATCTTTGAAAGGACAACAACATAGGAGCCATAACAGATTAAATGAAGAAATCTTTTGCACCCAGATTATGGGAATTCTAAAAAATGGGTAGATGGCAATAATGACGGTAGTTGCTCATCCAAAGGTTCAGAACCATTTGACATTCATAACTCCAAATCCAAAGACCTTGAGGCAACTTAATGAAGATATGACCAGACGTCAAAAGCATCAATCATCTTGAAATCTCTATATGAGTTTTTGGAGGGAAATCACTTTCTTTGTAATCTATAAATAGGAGTAGTTTTAGCATTGTAAAGGATCAACAAGTTTGCATTTGTAATCTTTTGTAAGTTTTACTTTCATTTCTTTGTGTAGAGAAGTCGACTCTCGAGCGGCTTGTGGGCAAATCAAACCCCTGCTTCTAGCACAATCCTATGCAAAATTATTTGCATATATATATATATATGGAGGCTTGGGTCAATTTTCTGACTAGCCATCTGTGGCTCTCATGATGACCCATTTTTGTATGTGTGTATGTGTTTGTAGTTTTTACCCGAATCTTGGGTTTTATTTGGATGTGTATGTGGGAGGCCTGTGTCAATTTTTGGACTAGCCATCTATGGTTCTTTTGTTGACTTGTCTCTTTACGCGCATATGTGTTGGTAACTCTCATTTGCGCTTACCTGTGTCGAGGAGAGGAAGTGTTCACCGCTGGCACATAGCGTTTAGGCTTGTTGTGTAGAGACATCTTAGTGGATCTTTTGGCGCATCGCCACCTGGTAGCTTAGGTTTTCCTTTTGGTGAGTTGTTTTTATTTTCATCTCTCGCATCCCTTTTCCCTTGAGTTCAAGTGCGCGTAAAAGATCACATCATAACAAGGAGCCGACCTTGTCAAAACTCCTAGAGGCCCCCGATTGAGCCGAAACCCGTGCTCTTGCCTGAGGCCCTACTGTGTCGCTCCGTGCAAGGTGTGGTTGTTCCATTTGGGACAATCGGAGAGGACAACAGGTAAGAGTCTCAAGTTGTTAAGTAGTTGTAGGTAAGAGTCAATTTGCTTGTAACAACAATTTATATTTGAATTGTTTGTTAAGTCTATTATTGGTCAATTGTATTGTATAAATATGTTTATTTGATTAATGCAAAATTTTCAACCTCGTGTTGTTCCATCAGTGGTAGTAGAGCAGGTTGAGAGAGCACCATTGCATCTTTGTGCAGGAGCACCATTGCACTCCATTTAAATATTTAGGATTCAAAATCAGATTGAGCAAACCATCACCAACAATCTTTGTAATCTATTTCAAGTCCTTTTATAGAATGGCACTAGTAGCCGCATCTGCATCCGAGCCCAATAGCTCTATTGCCATTCGAAATACAGATTCTGTTGTAGAACAAAGTAGTCCCATTGCTTTTCAAGAGCCCATTGGCTTAATTTCTAAGGGCTCCATGTCTCTTGTGGAACGAAAGAATAAAAACTGAGCAGTTCTGTCATAATTGGCTTTGTCCATGTCCCTGTGTTAGAAACAAAGGGGCAATCCACCACAAGTCTTAAGCCTCTGAGAAGGCCCAATAGTGGATGAAAATTAGCCATCAAGACGCTTCGTCTCCTTGCAAATCATTTCGTTGTCAAATTCAATCCAACACAAGTAATCTTTCATTTCGGCTTCGACAGACAAAAGACAAGCTCAACTCTAAAAGGAAAAGAGAAGAAAAAAGGTAATGTCTCAAGGGAAGATGTGCTGGAGATAAAGAAGCAGTTGGTTGTATTGAATCCTTGAGTCTTTAGGAATGCATCTATGGTATATAATTGCAAGAGAAATATTTTCAATGCATTGCCTTTGCACCAAGGAAAATATATGGTGAAGTTTTAGAAGCAAAGATGCCATGCCCAGGGAATACATCATGGAGCTGAAGCCCATCTCCCATGAGTTGAACACATGGACCTTGGCGGATTTCTTGGACACTAGCAACAGGGAGCACATACAATTTCCATAGGTTTTTGTGCAGGCTGTGGATCTGGTGTGGAGAGAGAACCTCGACAAGAGTCGCATAATGGTGGGCAGAAGCCTTTATCCTAAATGTTTTGACGAGGACATTAATGACAGTGCCGTTGTTGTGAGGGGTTTCTACTAGAGCTTGAGACTGATGAACCAAGGATTGATGCTAAACATCGACTACTCCATTCTAGCCTTCCACAAAAGCTTTCTTGTGCTATATTACCTGGCAAAGCGTCGAGATGATAAACACAACTCTTACGTGGAGGAGAAAATAAATGCAATCTCGTCAATGAGGGGGTTGGAGAAGCCAAAGGTGGAGCTGACGAGGCCAATGCCAGTGGGGGACACCAGGGTGGAGATTTCCAAACTCGATGAGGCCTTTGAGGTTAATGTTGATGACCATGCCATTAAAATCCTCAAGGGCTTCACGATCCTTTAGGCCTATGAGTTGGTTGGGGTTGACGTCTTGTGTTTCTGTTATCATTTGCTTCTCTCAATTGATTGGAATTGTAGAATGTGTTGTTGAAGTTGAGAAGATGCCCAAGCCCGTGGCGTCTTGTGCCATGCCCACACTTCTAAAAGGGGAGTGTGATCTCCAGTATTAGTCCATGGCATTTGGGTCGGATTGTGGGCGCTTTACAGAGACCAATAGATTTGTGGTGGATAAGAACCTCGATTCTCTTGTCAAAACTATCGTGACCAGGTGCATTCAACGTACCGTGTTAGGTTTGCTACTAAGGTTACTGGGGTGTAAGACCTTGGTGTTTTGGGATGTGGAAATGGCGAGGAGATTGGCACCTATGTAGAAAGATTGATGACAAGTGAATTCGTAAGGAAAGTAATAGATATTTGTCCTGTGGGAGCTCTTATCGCAAAACCATTTGCTTCTAAAGCAAGAAACTAGGAACTAAAGGGCATAAATAGCATTGATGTTATCGATGCAATTGGATCCAACATAAGAATTGACAGTTGTGCTCTAGAAGTGATGCAAATACTTCCTTGCCTAAATGAGGGCATAAATGAGGAATGGATATCAGATAAGACACGATTTTATTATGATGGTCGTGAGCGAAAAACCTATGATCTGTAGTCCTGATGGTCGGCTTTAGCTTATGAGTTGGCGTGGTGCTCTTGAGGTTTTACCATCAAGTAAATCTAGAGGAAATAGTTGGTTTTGCTGGGAAGCTTTCTGATGTTGAATCCATGATGGCTTTGAAGGACTACATGAAAACAAAATTAATCCCACTTTGGAAGATGTAATTTCGTTGTTGATTGATGAACAAATCAAGTTAAGAAAATGACTTGATTAATGAAGAAAAGGTATTGTTTGTAAAGAAGAAGCAAAATAGTAAGGCTTCTTCATCCAAGGACTTGATAGATGAAAAACATAAAACAAGCAAGGTAATGGTTTCAAATGAAGGCAATAATGAAAAAAGCGGTTTTGTAGCACATGACGAAGACCCTCCCCACCAAGATAGTGAGGAGGAACATATTTATTGAATTGATTCAAGATTGATCCTTGTGAATAGATGTGTGTCCCTAGTCATAAGGGTATGTTCAATGTGGCTGTAATCCCCACTGAAATTGTGTTTGATGTATTAAGTGGAGGCCCATGCCAAACTTATGTTTGATTGGTTGTGGAGTGCATGATCGGTGGAACTCGACACTCCTAAATATTGTGCAAGTAAAGAGTTCATATGAGGGGGGGAGAGGAAATATTAATTTTTCCCAATGTCCAATGTGCCCATAAGCTTTATAATACTGTAATTAAATAATCAGAATTTTGAAGATGGTATTTGGTATGCACCAGGTGATTGAAGATTGATAATGTTTTTCAAGAGTAGTAAGGACCATCTAACTACCCTGTTGATCATATGAACAAGTGAATCTGTATGGATAGCAGTGAAGGTTGTAGATTTGAGTCCTAGCTGTAAATTTTCCTAACCCTAGATAACTGCTGTCCTATGTTTTTAAATAAATCAGATCTGAAATGAATTTATTCTAAACATGCAACAGTCACACAGATGGCTGGAAAATAAACAGCGTGAACAGCGGAAGTCAAATATATTTTTGAACCTGAAATATTACAAAATAAAGGAGGCTACAGCTACAGCAGGACAACCTGCTCTCTTGCTGCCTTTCTGGCCAGCAATTTCATTGTTCTTCTCCTCCTAAGCTTGCAATTTTCTTTGAGCAATCTATTCTCCTTATCTTCTTTCTGTTATTGTGTAAAACACTCTTGCCCTACTCCTTTTATGCTTGAAAAGGAAACCCTAATCTCTCTAACCCTAATCTATTCAGATGTATGGTCAAGATTACATCTCATCTCATCTTGAGATGTGTGGTCAAGATTGAATCACTTAAGTGAATTACAAAATAGAATCCGAAATGTCTCGAACCACTTCTAGCGCGTTCATACTGAAGCCTGTGCAAGAAGTTCCTGTCCGAGCTACATTTCTTAACACTCTCTCTTAGCGAGGAAGGAATTTTGCACCAATCCAAATTTGTCTTTGAAAGCTTCAAACTTCCCTTTCACTAAGGGGTTGGTCAGAATATCAGCCACCTGCTGATCTGTGGGAATATACTGGAGATTTATGGCTCCCTTTTAAATCCTTTCTTGTATGAAGTGATATTTGATGTCTATATGTTTAGACGTGTCATGAAATACTGGATTCTCAGAGAGTTCGATACAACTTTGATTATCACAGTATATCACCATGGGATCCAACTCCTGATCAATAAATACTGTAAGCAACTTGCGAATCCAGATGGCCTCACAACTAGCAATACTGGCTGCCATGTATTCGACCTCTGTTGAGCTAAGTGCTATAGAAGTCTGCTTCCTACTGAACCAGGATATCATGTGTTTTCCCAAGCTAAAGAAGTACCTGCTACACTGCCCGCCCAATCTGAGTCTGTATACCCTTGCAACCTCACTTCATCGTCTCCAAGATATCTTAGACCATACTCCACTGTGCCCCTCAAGTATCTGAGCACATGTTTTACTGCTACCCAATGCTCCTATCTTGGCTGTGCCGTGAACTGACTCAAGGTGTTCACTTCAAAACATATATCTGGTCTAGTGTTGACCAAATACATCAAGGATCCTATCAGCTGCCTCTACAACGTAGGGTCCACCAATTCTGAATTTGAAGCTATCACCTTCTTCAGATTAGTGATCATGGGTGTGGCCATAGGTTTGTAGTCCTCCATTAGAAACCTCTTCAGGTTCTCAATTGCATACTTACCCTGCCCAAGGAATATCTCCCCTGGTCTTTGCCAAACCTCAAAACCCAAGAAGTAATGCATCATGCTGATGTCCTTCATCTCAAACTCAACTGCCATATCTGCTTTGCACCCTACAATGAGCTTCTCTGCACCTGTAAGAAACAAGTCATCTTACATATAGCACCAAAATGAGCAGATCAGTCCCCACAAATATGTAATATAGATTAGGATCTGCATCACTTTTGGCGAAGCCCACACTCTGCAAGCATCCATCTATCTTGGAATACCATGCTCTCGGTGCCTCTTTGAGTCCATATAAGGATTTCTTAAGCCTACAAACATGGGACTCCTTTCCGTTTACCTCAAAGCCCTGAGGCTGCTCTATGTACACTTCTCAATGATCCCATTAAGGAAAGCTGTCTTCACATCCATTTGATGAATCCGCCATCCCATAGATGAAGCTAAAGACATAACTGCTTTAATGGAAGTGTATCTGGCGACTGGAGCAAAAGTCTCCTCATAGTCCACTCCCTTGTTTTGGGAGAACCCTCTCGCCACAAACCTTGCCTTGAACTTCTTGATGCTGCCATCTGTAGCATGCTTAATTTTGTAGAGCCAATTGGAACTCACAATTGACTTCCCCTCCAGTCTTGGCACTAAGTCCTAAACATCATTCTTCATGATGGAGGTGTACTCCTCCACCATAGCATCCTGCCAAACTTGCTGGTCTACAACCTCTTGAAAACTGGAAGGCTCAGAATTTATGATGCTGCTTATCAATGCCATGTAGTTTTGAAACTTCCTCGGAGGTCTGCTCTCCCTAATCATGCTGCTAGGAGCCTCAACATATCCCTGAGCATCCCTCAATGTTTGTGTAAGCTATTGAGGTCTCCTGATAGAAATGGAAGGGGCTAATGTCTCTTCCTCCTCACCTGAAGGCTGTTGTCTTGAACTGGAAACCACTGGTGTCTTTGGTGACCCTAGCTCAACCTTCGAAGCTTCCTGCTCCTCATTCTCTATCACTGGAATAGGCTCATGGGACTTCTTGGATGCAACGTCCTCCTTAAATTTTACATCCCTACTCACTACTGTCTTCCCTTGCTCTGGAATATAGACTCTATAAGCTTTTGAAGTCTCATTGTAACCTACAAATAAACCCTTCCTACTGGAGGGCTCCAACCTGGTCCTCTTCTCTACTGGAACATGGATATAAACTGGACATCCAAAGATGCGGAAATGACTCACCTCTGGATTCACACTAGTGAATGCCTCCTCTGGTGTCTTGTCCTCCAAGATCCTGTGAGGACACCTGTTACGGATTTAGACTTCTGTGTTGAATGCTTCTGCCCAAAGAAACATCAGCAAGCCTTGGTCATGAATCATGGCCCTAGCAACCCCTATGATAGAGCGATTCTTTCGCTCTGCAACCCCATTCTGTTGTGGGTTGTATGGAACAGTCAACTCCCTCTTGATTCTTGCTTGCTTGAAGAAACCATTGAACTCCTTGGAGGTATATTCACCTCCATTGTCTGATCTCAAGACCTTCATCTTCTTCTCTGTTTGGTTCTCAACTAGAGCTTTGAACTTCTGAAACCTGCTAAAGACTTCATCCTTGGTCTTTAAGAAGTATATCCATGTCTTGCGAGAGAAATCATCAATAAAGGAAACATAGTACATGCTACCTCAAATTGATTCTACTGACATCGGTCCACAAACATCCGAATGCACTAGATCTAGTATCTCCTTAGACCTATGCCCACTGTTTGGGAAAACAACTTTGGCATGCTTACCAAGTGTGCACCCTCTGTATACTCCCTGTTGCTCAATGCTGAACTCTGGAAGACCTGTGACTATCTCCCTCAGAATAGGCAATGCTCTATGATGCAGGTGCCCCAACCTCTTGTGCCACAACTCACACAAGTTGTTATTGCTATGAACTAGGGCTCGAACAAGTTCATCCTGCAACTTGTATAGACTGCGTTCTCTAACCCCTATCACTTGTGCTGTTTCCGGGCTAGATTCTTTTGGTCTAATAAGGACATGCTGGTTCTTGAACTGCACTGCATAACCCTTATCCTCCATAACCGAAACTGAAAGCAAGTTCTTCTTGAGACCTGAAACAAAAAAAACATCATTAAAGTCTAAAGAGTTCCCTGACTGGAGTCAAAAAAGAATGGTACCAATTCCTTCAACTGGATACTTGGCATCATTACCAAGCTCAACCTGAACTCCTAAGTCCTGCTCTTGTAGACTGGTAAAACACTGTTGGGCTGATGTCATGTGCCGAGATGCCCCGTTGTCCACATACTAAGCATCCCTTAAAACTGTGCTGATAGAAAGGCAAGCAACCAATGAGAAATCCTTTTCGAATTTGGCAACAAACTCGCTCATCTGAGTTTCTGTAGAGGCTGCTACCTGCGTTTGCTGCTGCTTCCCTTTGCTCTTCTTGTCTGGACACTGTGATGCATAATGGCCGTGCTTATGACAAATGAAGCACTCGATATTGCTCAAGTCCTTCTTCCCTGACTGTGAGGTTGAGTCCTCACTCTTTACCTTACCCTTGCTGGGTCCTTTACCTTTGCCCTTCTTGGTTTGCCCAAAGAGAGCTAGGTTATCGTCACCACCCTTCTTGTTGGCCTTTGACTCCATCCGTGTCTCCTCCTGGATGAAATCATCCAACCGTTTTTCATAGGTGGGAAGGTGCTCACGAGCACAGATGCCTTTGACAAATGCTTCCTGTCGAGGTGTGATTTTGTCCAGTCACAAAACCACCCGACAAACTCAAAATTATGATTCTCTCTTGCAAAGAATATTATATATCTCCAAGGTTCTTATGTTATATCTAACATTGCATATATATATATACATCAACGAGTACTTGAATAACTCTTGGATTTGTGAACTACTGTTTACAAGGGGTCTGGAATTAGGTAAATGATTTCCAGTTTATCATTTATAACATGCTTTGATATCAATTCAACAAAAGAAAATTTGTTTTATGATCTCATGTTAAAGTATACTAAATTTTATTTCCTCTCTTCAATTTAATGTCTCAAAATGCTTTAAATGAAATTAGCATAAAAAGAATCTAGCATTTTTTATTAAATTTCAATTTAACTTTAATAAAAATCAGAGTAAATGAAAATTCATAAACTTGATAAACCTTTGGAACATAATAAATTTATAATCAATTCACTTCCCAAATGTTTATTTGATAAAGCAATCATTTATTCAAACTCCCTTATGAAATTATAAATCAAACCCAAAAGAGGTGAATAAATGAAATAATGTCTTGCCCAATTTATAAGGTTCCAAAACCTTGTCAATGATAAAATCTTAGGGCTTAATATGAAACTAATCTATAAACTTTGGATTTTATGATAAAATAAAGTTTATAAATTAGATTTGCTTATAATATTTATCTTTTGAAATATTTATGGAATTAAATATTCAAAAGAGTAAATGTGATCTCTGGTTTGAAATTTGGATTTCTGAAATAGATAGAACTATATTATAAATCAAATCCAAATTGAATTTTAGAGATATCAATCCGAGTTCCTCAACCTTATGAAATTAAAGTGAGGAATAAAATATTCATTTATCCCTTCTTAAATTTAGTAATTCGAATATTAATTAATGTAATATCCGAATTATAAATTTAATTATAACTTAGTCATATAATTTTACTTTATAAAATTATACTAAGTTATAATATATAGTTTTTAGAATGAAAATAAAATAATATAAGATTTAAGCTTTAGAAATTAAACTATTGGCTTGGACAAATTCAACAGAACAAATTTCCATTTATAGAATTCTAAAATCAATCCAATGTTCACCAGTATTCACACAGTGAAATCAAATAAATTGATGCAATCTTCTAAGGTATACAAACTATTAAGAAATTGCAATAAGCACTTTATTAATTCCAAATACAGTCTATGCACAAATCTGGATCCAAAATGCTTAAAACAATTTATAAAATCTTACAATAATTTCCATTGTTCTGCAAATGGCCTTCTCTGTTTTCCTCCAATGAATGTGTAGCTTTGCTCCTTCCAATCGTTCCTCTCCTTCTCTCGTATAAAATGTCCGACCCTTTCCATGAATCTCAATGATTTATTTATAATTTGAAAAGTTTAGTTATTTCGTTTCATCATCGGGAACGGATTTTATAACGATATTCTTCAAACCCTTGCCCTTGTATTACCTGCATAATGAAACAATAATCATAATATCAAAACAAAACAAAACTTTACTTTCCCGTAACTTCCCTTTTTTTTCAAAAGTATTTCAAAGTTCTCATATTGCTAAATTAACCCGCTATTTTTTTGTGCAATTGACATCTGGAATCTTGCAAGTTTGATATCATTAGAAAGAGAAAATCCATATTTTTTTACCAAGTTTTGAATGAGATCAAACGGAGTTCTCTGCCTCAAGATATGTCCATTTCAATTTTGCACTAATTTTAGGGTTAACCCTAAAATTAAATTTAATTATTTAAATGAAAATTAATCATTTAAACCTTTGAAAATGATTTTAATCAAATTAATTCATTTAAACCTTGAAAATGATTTTAATCAAATTATTTGATTTGAAATAATGCAATTAATATGCAAATAATCAAAATATTTAGTTTTGAAGCATTGCAACTACATTCAAACCTTCAAAATGCAAATATGTCAACAATTCCAAAGTGAAAGCAAATTTTCCAAGACCTTGATGCAAGCAAAATCAAATAAACAAAAATTTCCCGAAATCACAAAATTTAAGGTGGGTCCCCAATTTTGGGGTCATTGTGAAGGACGTCACAACATTGGCGACTCTGCTGGTAAATGTCCGTGGACATTTTTGACTAAAAACCAAACTCTGAAAACACACAAAACATGAATATTAGAATCACAAGCATTGATAAGCATCCAGAGAATGAGAATAGACCAATACAAATATGAATTACCGGAATCATAGAGAATGAGAATAGACCAATACAAATATGAATTACCAGAACCATAGATGATTTATGCAGAATGTGATGTATTACTGGTTGGGATCATGTGATATGTATTAATGATCATTTTCAATATAAATCTTTGCCCGGCCATGCTTGTCATTGTACTTTAATCAGGGGCCTTAAAAATGATCTTTCATGACCGATAAGATGATATGGAAACTAATATGATATGAGCTAAAAGAATGTATTGAAATGAACCGCCTGTCTTATAGAGACTCAAACATTCTAGTACAATAAACAAACACACTAAAACCGGTCTAACTTTCTTAGGACCAATGTGTGTGCCGTGAATTCCTTTACCAGATCAAGAGCTCAGTTATGACCTTACTATCATCCAGAACCAGTGTGTGCGCAAGTGAGTTCATTACCTTATTTTGACCAAAATGGTTAAACTTGTTATGAAAGAAATACAAGGCTAGCCTGCCCATTTGAAACGAACATAGGTCTCGCTTTTCAACAAGACATATCGCCACGCATGAGCGTACTCCACTACCCGTCAAGCATCTATAGCCTCGGTGGAGGTTAACCCCATAGTCCATGATTTTGGCTTTAGAATTGCTTGAATCTTGGGGACGACTACCCATCCGTCTGAGGGACAAGTTGTACAAATCCTTACAATCAAATAGTGAATGATGTGTTTGGCTTTTGATTTATTGAACCTTGGGGACGACTACCCTTCCTTCTGACGGACGAGTAGTATGAATCCTTACGACCCAATAGTCGGTGGTATGTGATGTAAATAGACTCAGAGCTTTGGGGAATTGGATTATCAACTGAAGTATGATGAGAATTTAACCTTATCCTTACTACTCTGATTTTGTTTAGAGCTTTTAAATATTTGTGGTAATAATGAGTTTTATGGACTATGTTACATGAGAGGACTGACAAGGATACCCCTTTTCACCCTATATTTTCTTCCAATGATGGTTTTGACCATTTTACCCAAAATATTTTTAATATGTGTAACTGTGTTTGGTTCCAAATGATTTCAACATCAGTCCCCGATCTCAAGACCCATTTAGTGTATATTGTGCAATGATCCTAAGAGAATCTTACAGAGAATCTTACATGCTTTTCGGTGGTTACCTAACATACTAGAAATGGTTGAGTGACTAAAACATTTAGGAACCCTGAAACTATGGTGTGTAAACATGAAGCTTTTGTCTTTTACAATTTTGTACAAAATGTCTTTGTGAAAGTGCCCCTGATTAAAGCAACATGACTTTTGACAAAACCAATTAACACCTTTTGAATTTGACAAATGATCCTTTTTATGGGATATGAAATATGAAGTGTGAGGGTGATGTATGCAATGTTATGAAACATGTTTATGAAATGCGAGTGTATGTAAGGATACGAAGTTTTCGCAATACAATTCCAATTTTTCATATTTGCTTTGTCTTTCTTCACATTCATAAGGACATAAATCAATACCTCATTTTCCCGTTTTCCAGGTTTCACAGGTCCTCAAACTAGGTAGCTTTACCCTCCTCTTTGGAAGACTCACCTAAAACCGTGCCAAATTGAAACACATTCAGTCACGAAACTTCAACAAGATCTGGTGAAGTTCATTTGTCATTAAGCTCAACAATAAAACATACGAAAACAAACATAACAACAACATCAAAAACACAACATCAATACATGACATCAACACATACATGACAAAACAAATATATACAATAAAACAACAAATCCAAAAAACTATTTACAAAAAATATACATAATATACAAGACACTACCAAAATATTTACCATCATTTCCCTGGATCCCATACACGATTAGCATATTTTAGAAAACATATATGATTACATGCCTGACAATATAAGAATCCAATAAAAATAAGATTAGGCCAAAAATAGAAATTCTCATTATGCCTATTTCATCCCACTGATTTGATTCAAAATTATAAGCAGTTCCATGTTTAAGATTTGATTTATTAAACTTAAAAGTGAAAACATGGTTTTCAATTATCCTTTGCTTATTCAAAAAGGTGTGAATTTCACAATTTGTGTCATAATTTAGAACTAGGCTCCTCTTTTCAAATAGGAGATTTTGCAAATAAGAACCTATTTCTAAAAATTTCATATTCAACTCACTTTCAAAGTTTTTAAAGCAATCACAATCATTCAAGAATTGACAAGCATCTAGGACATTTGGTATAAGAAGATCATTAAAAATTTGTGCCCTAGCTTCACTAGTTGATTACTCATAAATTTGATTAAGCATTTCAAACATGTTTTCCTTCATTTCATTTATGGCAAAAATTTTAGAATCTGTCTCCAACTTCTTGTTAATAACATTTGACATTTCATCATTGATAGCATTAGCATCCAAAAACTTATCATGCAACCCATTACCTGAAAATTTTGTAACCAATGAGAAAGGTGAAGATTTTACCTCATCGTCTATACTCAATACATCATTATTAGCATTTACCAAGATTTGATGAGCATTTGTCACTTTTTCCTTTTCTTCATGGTCTCCATCATGATCACCTTGTAGTTCTTCATCTTCATCAAATACCTGTTTATTAAAGACACCAAAATTAGGCACCCAATTAAATGTATGCCTCTATCCTTTTCAAACCACAAATTTGACTGATCACAAGATGTGTTAAATAACAAATTTTCTTGATCAACCACCTGAGTTACTTTTGATAGATCAGCATTTTCCTTTAGGTCATCACCAAAATTAAATCCAAACCATTCATGTGAATTTGTACTCAAATTTTTATTAGTCACGGGTAAAAGAGATGACTTTACCTCATCCTCATTAATAATAAATGAGTCATAAGAAACATTTACCATTTATTCATTTTCAATTTCGGCAAGGTGTTCAATAAATTCATTTTCAAAGTGATTCAATTTTGGAACCTTCTCTATTTTTGCAATTGGCATGTCATTTTTTGATTGTGTAGGAATTGCGAAATCTTCTTTTGAAATAGAAGTTTCAACATCTTGCATATCAAGTGAAATAGAAATTTTATCAGTAGAAGTATGAGAAAACAATGATTTACCATACATACCCCATCCATTATAGTAATTATCTTCTAAAGCTAAGGGATGAGATTTTATTGTGGCTTTAGAAAACATGTGATTATTTGACTGTACAGGAGTTGTAGACTCTTCATGTAAGATATCAATTTTAGCATCTTACATATCAGATGAAGAACAATTCTTATCAGTAGGTATAAAAGAAAAACATTCATCATATCTTCCCCAACCATTATAACAATTATCTTCTATTGTTAAAGGGTGAGGTTCCACCATATCTTTTGTGCAATAAGATTTTAGAATCAGTCATTTGAACCATTATCATCGAGGTGATCTTTCACTGCATCCAAGATCATCCGCTTGGCCTTCACTTCCTTCTTTTTATGAGCTGCCAACTGCTGCGGGTCTATAGGCGGAGTCACAACATCCTTGACAATATCTTAGAGATCATTCTCTTCCAACAAGAACATTACCCTCACTTTCCAGTGCAAGAAATTGGAGGCACCTTCCAATCTATCATCAAATCTGAGTCTAGCTGCTGCCATTTCTGAGATCTACTGCACGAACTTCCAGATGTGATATGAATGACTAAAAATTAAAAAAGAAAGCTGTCCTGCAAATAAGCTTAGTCCTTCAAGCAAAAGTATGAAACCCTCAACTGCTGGTTTTTTAATATCCAGCAGTGATCTACTGCTGTAAACCCTTGAGGATATCAATAACAGAACCTAGCTCTGATACCATGTAAATTTTCCTAACCCTAGATAACTGCTGTCCTATGTTTTTAAATAAATCAGATCTGAAATGAATTTATTCTAAACATGCAACAGTCACACAGATGGCTGGAAAATAAAAAGCGTGAACAGCGGAAGTCAAACATATTTTTGAATCTGAAATATTAAAAACTAAACGAGGCTACAGCTAAGCAGGACAGCCTGCTCTTCTGCTGCCTTTCTGGCCAGCAATTTCACTGTTCTTCTCCTCCTAAGCTTGCAGTTTTCCTTCAGCAACCTTTTCTCCTTCTCTTCTTTCTGTTATTGTGTAAAACACTCTTGCCCTACTCCTTTTATGCTTGAAAAGGAAACCCTAATCTCTCTAACCCTAATCTATTCAAATGTATGGTCAAGATTACATCTCATCTCATCTTGAGATGTGTGGTCAAGATTGAATCACTTAAGTGAATTACAAAATAGAATCACTTAAGTGAATTTCAAAATAGAATCCGAAATGTCTCGAACCACTTCTAGTGCGTTCATATTGAAGCCTGTGCAAGAAGTTCCTGGCCGAGCTACATTTCTCAACACTAGCCGGGGCATTCTTTTAGCAGGGTATGAGAGCCGAAGAAAATAGCAGTAAGAGAAGCCTCAAAAGAGAAATCTAGCAGTAGTAGGAGTATCCCCAAAGGAGAAAGGGGGAGTGATGAGAACCATTGTATGAAGATTATGTGTGGCAGAAGCAAGATTCCACACATGAGAGAAGAAAGATGAAGGTTTGATTCAGAAACAATAGAGTGAACCTGATAAGCAGTGAACTATTATAAGTCAAGTTAGTTGTGAAGTTGTTGTAGGTAAGAGTCAAATTGGTTGGAACAATGGTTTATATTTGAACTGTTTGTTAAGTCTATTATTGGTCAATTGTATTGTATAAATATGTTTATTTGATTAATGAAAATTGTTCAGCCTTGTGCTGTTCCATCATCATGAAGCTTAATCATTCATTTTCTTATTTGCCATTGCATTTCACAACAATTAATCAAAGCAAACAATGGAAATCCTTTGCACTTCATTTTGGGTCTTGAAGCTGAGACTTATTCTTTGCAAATATTATAGCTATTAAAAGGAATTTGTTTTTGTACAATTTTGTATCCTTATGGATAAATCTTTAGGAAACATAATCAATCAACTCAAGAAATCTGAAAATGACAAGTGCAAAAGCGTCTTCATCTTCGAGTTTAAGACAAATCACAAAGATCATGAAGAGATGGTTGGAAATATTTGTGAAGAAGTATAGCCAAAGAAGACGAAAGTATGTATACCCACAAACAAGATCATGTCTGAACTATCTTGCTTCTTTCCTGCTGCGAATCATTTAAATTTGGACTTTGAGGGTGAAAAGCAAAGTGAAGGGAAGAACCATCATGAGCTTATCGACTCTGACAGCACTTTTTAACTTAATGACTAATAACTGGTGATGTTTGTGGTTCTAAGAGTTGTTCCGTTACAAAATTTCCAGGTACCTTGGTTTGCAAGGAATGTTAGAATATCTGTAATTGCCCAAACTACTCTTTATTTCCCACCTTTGGTCATTGAAGCTAGTTGTTAAGCTCTGTCTGTTGGCACGTCCTAGGCAATGAAGGGTAGCTGATATCCTGTGCCAGGGAGCCATGGTCCTGGCCTGATATCCGATGTCTGCATATTTTTTTCCCCTTTTAATCCTTGATTTGCTGCTTAATATTTTCTATAATAGCGCACAGATATTTACTGACTGTCAGCGTTGTTTTCTTAATTGTTTATTTGGTTTGCAAATGGCCTTTGCATTTAATATTTCTAGTGCTTTTATCATTTAACAAAAAAAAAAAGAGTGCTATTTAATATTTCCACATGTTTTCTTGTTGAATTATTATTATTTTTAATTGGTTATATGAGATTGAAACAGGTATCCCCTGTATTATATCATGATTACATAATGGTATTACAATAGTTTGGCAATTATTTATATTTCTCTGGGCAAGATTTGAACCTAGGTCTCCTCCTTGGAAGTTGAGGAAATAACCAGTTGAGCTAATGCCATTTGGTTTTTGTTGAATTAAAATTACTCCACAAGTACTTTTTAATTTTAGTGGAGTTTGTTTTCTTCAAAGGATCAAGTTCATTAATGTTTATCTGACTGGTATTCACTACATTGAATTCAACATTAGATGAAGCTAGAGGTTTATTTGAGTGTTTGGTTTCCTGCCACTGTTGCATTTTAAACTTATTTTTTTAAAGTGGGTTATATGGGATTGAAATGGACCCCACCCATATTACATCATGACCACATAGTGATATTACAAAAGCTTGGTAATCGTCTATTTGGCAAGATTCAAACGTTGGTCTCCTCCTTAAAAGTTGAGGAATGTAACCATTGAGCTAATGCTATTTGATCTGCATTTTAAAATTTGAACTTTCCTTCTCTAAAATATTTTTGAACTTGATCTGCATTGCTTGGTTGAGTAATAAGTCTCAGTCTCACACGTTTTCTTGGTTTTTGCAGTTTCTATTATTGGCCTTATCATTATGGGAACATTATTTGTACATGAATTGAAGTATTATCTTGCAACTAATATTGTACATGAGGTCTGTTATCTGCCCTTCGATGCTAGCTTAGTGTTTTTTCAGTTGCTATTGTACCTAGAGGTTGTTTGGATTGAAATTTAATGTCAATACCAAAACTTAATTAATTAATTATTTTTTTTCCCAAAATCCTGTGTGGTTCTTATTTTGTTATTATAAAGGATATTCTGGAAGTTGGAGTTACTGATAAAAGCTTTATGTAAAATGCTTGATGTAGTAAAGTTTATATTTGATCTTGGCTTCATTATATATTTGATTGAATTTTAGGAGTTTGGGATTTCTGTACTTACAAAATTAAGAAACAACTAAGTAGTTTTGTTGTGTGCAGATGGCTGTAGATGTGAAGCGTGGAGAGACTCTTCCCATACATATTAATATGACATTCCCGGCAATTCCTTGTGAAAGTGAGTTGTATGAATTCTTTTGGTTTCTCTCAATGTTAACTTTTGTCAAAATTCGCTGTGTAATTTATATTGTCTTTCCGTTGTCAACTTGAAATACACGAGTCTATTAGATGATAAAAAGGTTAATCGGTTTATTTTTATTGTTTTCCTTTTGTTCCAATGCTTTTGATTTGTTGGAATTAGTTACAATTAGTCACGTTGTCAATTATTCTTACTTCCTTTGTGATTCTTGTAGTTATCAAGTAAGCCGGACTTTCAAAATGATGCACACATAGTTGACATTTGTGTCCGCAGGAGGTGGTTGTATTGATACATACTCTGTTGCATGGTTGATTTAGCCGCGAAGAAAAATCTAAAACTACTTATTAAATACCAGAAAAACTATTGATTTTCCCTTGATTCATAGTTTTTGGGCAATGTTTTTCAGTGCAAAATTTCCTCTGGTTAACTACTGGTTAACTATCTGATCCATCTGTGATATAGATCTCTTAGGTAAGTGACATAGGGGCCAATTTCATTTTTAAGTAAATTCTAACTGGCAATTTGCAGAGAAAGGTGGAAGAATAACATTTTGTTAATGTCCATGGATGAGCAAAGTTGGTCAATGGGACTTGAGTGGTACATGTCACAAGAGCCTGGAGGAGCCACAAATAGTGCTCTTATGAATAGAGGGAGAAACCGATAATTTCTGCCAATTGATTTTGTTAAGGAGTTGAAACTTGTTAATTATATTAAATATTGTCCTAAATGGCGTGTCTAATCTCATGCTAGCCTTGTAAGGTTATCACCATGGCACCACATGTTTGTATTCATCATCACATCTTGTAGCTATACATGTATAATTATAAAATATATGTACTTGTGGTGCAACCCTTATACTCCAGCCAAATTACCTCAACTTTGTTAGAAATAATGTTTAAAATCCTTATAGTCAAACTACGTAGGCAAGGTAGGCTAAATCAATTTGTCTTCTCTTTCTTTGAGATTAGACTTTACAGTCTTTGTATTCGATTTGCTTTCTTCCTCAAATAGGATCAGATTTCCTAGAGTGATTGTGTTTCAATTGCTTTCTATAGTTTGGTGAAATAGTGTTTATTTCACACCTATAAATATGTAATCTCTCCTTGATGAATATAATAAATATTTTGCATTCTAAATTCAACAAACTTTAGAGGAATATTCTGGCCCTTTCTTTAAGTAGAATATAATTTTCATTTATCAAATAAGAAACCCAATCATAAGAAAAGCAAAAGTCATGTTCCAAGTGCAGTTGTGTGATAGACTAATAATTCTACGAAAATATTAAACTATGATCTCTAAAGTATATAGAATGAAACAAAAAACAAAACTATGCAGTTCTTGTGCCAAGTCTTTTGTCAGTCATCAGTTGAGAAGGATAACATTTTTAGCAGTCTCTTAACAAAGATACAACTAAAATTAGCAATAGCCCTTAATCTGTATAATTAGAGCTGTTATAGCTCAAACAAGGACTGACTTCATTACCAATGTAATAATTAGACGATTATTAAAGTTACTAAATTGTAGACGACAGATCCCAGGAGGGGTAAGTTAGAAGGTGAACAACCATGTCTCCACAGAGCATAAG
Source organism: Wollemia nobilis (assembly GCA_028583015.1). NCBI lineage: Eukaryota > Viridiplantae > Streptophyta > Pinopsida > Araucariales > Araucariaceae > Wollemia > Wollemia nobilis. The sequence goes on along the minus strand of JAQPPZ010016892.1, from coordinate 1,960,379 downwards.
AGATGCAGATTGAAATGAAGAAAGAACAGCCCTGCAGTAGCAATGTTTTTTTTTTTTTTAATATATCAATAAAGGCGTCACACCCTGAAAACCTCAACCAAGTACTCTAAAACTAAAACATCACAAAATTGGATATGCAGATGTTACATGTAATGAAACTAAACACGACCAAAAATATGTATGCTAAAAATTGTACTGCTTATGAAAATAAATTATATATATATATATATATATATATATATATATATATGTGCAACTAGTTCTTTCAACTATACTATTCTAACATAAGAAATTGCAGATTCTATAAAGAGCTAGGCTATGACCAAGGGAAGCTTTCATAAACACTCCCTCACCTTCCTGCATCAATTCTTCTTCACCACAAGAAATTAAGAGTGCATAAGATCGCTCCTAAAAGAAATTAAGTTGCATCGTTTGTAGTTACAACCTTTTTCTCCCAATGGTTCCATAACGTTTGTCAAATTACAATACAGCCAGAGTGCAATGAAGTTGATAAGAATCGGCCATAATTTGTGTTCACAGTTCACAACAGTAAAATCTAAGCTTAAAAATTGGAAAAGAGATAAATGTACAGAGGGAAGAAAATTGTCCAGAGTGTACAGTGGACATATTTATCTGCAATCACTAAAATCTTTATGTAAACGCATTGAGAGATAATAGGGCAGAACAATTGCAATATGATCACTCTCTCAGATGATCTGCTATTGGTAAGCTAATGAACAGTCTTCAAGCACAAAACAGTGTTAGTACAACAATCCATGGAACCACAAAGGGAAAAAAACATTTGAATAATTTTCGAAGATTGGTCAAGTCACAAAATTCTCAAATGACATGTGCTGGCTTTCATGTCTTTCTTTCCTGAGTGATTATAGGTCCATGTCTTTCAAGATCTGCAAGTAGAAGCATTACAAATGGAGCTATATATATGAAAATATTGAGGATGACACTTGGCAGATATCCAGTCAAAATGGATCGTTACCCAGGTATAATTTGTAAAAGCTTGAAAGGGTGCCATTCTGTGAGTCTATCAAGCTGTGCAAGCCTCTGTACTGCTGTAACAGGAATCGTGAAAAACACTGTAAGAATAAAAACAGCAATAACAGCTCCAATTTTGTGCAATTCCAAATGAGCATATGGTATGGACAAATTCTGTCAGGAGACTTCCCTTGGTTCTTGTGTCCATTTTGTAAACCAGTGCATTGGATTGACAGACTGCTGATTTTGAGCAGCAGCAGCACCCCATCGTGATTTAAAATAAACAAAGGCATCTAGCAACTCCTTTTTGCTTTAGTACAATTTCAGATTGGCAACTTTTATTCTTTCACAAGGGGTTTTAACCTTGCATTCATATATCTTCAACATATCGACATTTGTTTTATGAATTTCAAAACTTCTACATTTTCTGGGTTGCCATTCAGTTGCTTTCTTCTGCAATCTCTCAATCCATTTGAACAAATTATCTGCTTCTTGCTATTGCACCCTTTTCTTACATTTGAAACTGTAAAAAACTCTATCGAGTGTTGATCAATATCATCACCGGCCTTTGATTCACCAGTATAATCTATAGGTACTAATAAGAACAACCCAATAAGGGTACAAATTTTGAAGAATTTGATACTGAATTTAAAGAGGCAGATAAGTACCAGTGTCCAAGCCCAAGGTCGAGATGATTTTATCCTCTATAGTTTTGAATGCATGGTGAATATGCCGGTAGAGGGAATGAGGCTGAACCTACTTGCAATGGAGCTCCAGCTTATCGGAAATTTCTTGTTCTTCAATACGTGGCGAGGGAAGTAAATGACAGCATTGCTGGGCTGTTTCTTGAACACAGAAAATAGCGCGAGGAAAAGCATGGCCAGGAGAAGTGATCAGACTTTGCATTTTCATCTCTTTCACGCTCCCGTAGACCTCGTCTTTTCAGCCTGCAAGGTTCCCATTCCCCTGAAAAGAAAAATGGCATTATATCTTATACCAACAGTAATGAGGGCTTCTTCTTCCATTCCTCTGACTTCGTAAAACTATTTCTTTGCCAATTATTATATTAAATTCAAGGCTGCAATGTTGAACTGTGTAATCTTTCCTTCTCTTTAACTCTACTTTTCTTGTCACATAACCGCCTTTTTTTCCCCACCTCATCCTGCACTTTCCATTGTATTTTTGTGACATATTCAACTCATGACTAGAGTGTAGAAAGCTAATTAACTGTGCAAGTGTGAGTGTTTGTTCTTGAACCTTGGTTGATTTTGATCACCTACATTCAGAAACAAACTTGTTCATGTTCCTGTCAAGTTAGATTGGTTATACTTTATTAGATAATATAATCATTTTTAAATACCAACAATTCATAAATTCAAACTAGCTATAGAACAATTTCTATAGTCAAACATAAATATCACTTCTCAATCAAACCATAAGATAAAATATCAGTGTAATATTTCAAAAGTAACAAACGATGGGCACCACAGGATTGTACATATAAAACTTTGTCTCACTGACAATTTCATGTGATATCAGAGCCATTGTTCTGATTTCTTTTGTTGTCTCTCTGACATATTCATGTGATATCAAAGCCATTGTTCTGATGTCTTTTGTTGTCTCTTTGAAAGCTTTTGTATTTACACATCCTTTGGATATACAAATAATCAAGAACAAATAGGACCTCTTGCCTTGTATTAAGAAAGAACTCAGGCCTGCATAAGGTGCTGAAAACTGTCTGATTTGCATATAAAATGGCATTCTTGTCAACTTGCGTGGATGTGCAATAGCTAAAAGGATAAGCAATGCAAAAGAAAGCACATGTTTTGTGTTCACAGGGCAGTTGCTGTCAGGTTCGATGCTAAGATACAGCTATAACCTGCATATTGATTTATAGGCCTATATAAAGAAGATGGAACACTTTTGTTGACCATAGCACGCAAAAAGAAAGAACTTAATGGCACTCTGCTGGCAAATATGTCTGCATTGTGATGAAACAATGTTGTTGTCTCTTGCGCAAATGAAGGAGGTCCTGTGGCTGAATTGGATGGCCTAAGAGTTAATGGTGCTGCCTAAAAGCAGCTATAGCTCTTCAGAGCAAATAAGAAATTTGTGTTCTAACTTGCTCTACATGTGGCATCTATCATTTTGTTTTGAAACCCTGCTCAAATGTGTAGCCATGTGAACATGTATGGAAAAGGTTGGAAAAGCATAAAAGAATGATATTCTTATAATTTGGAATTAAGCCTGTAACAAGACCATGATCTTCCTATATAACCTAGATCTTATTCAAAGGAAACAAAAAAATAAGTTTAAGATATTTATATATCTATCTATACATCTATATCTGTAACTATCTTTCTATCTATCTACATAAGTTTAAGAAAAAATGATTGGCACTATTTGGGTGACTTGAGATAAAATTACGATAGGCACCAGTTTAGTGGTTATGAGAAGTAACAGTAGGCAATAGTTGAAATATCTACTAAAAGCTTGAGAAATATATGGCCATGTGCTGGCCACAAGCCAAAGTGAGCATAGGATAAAACCCCAATTTTTTCTCTTAGTCAGCCTTAAAGTTGAAGCACAAGTCCACTTGGGAAAGATCAGTAAGTCTCTTTTGTAAGTTATAAAGATATTATGTAAGGCATGATAATGTAGGGGTTAGGACCACTACAGAGAAGATGTTTTTTTGTGTGGCTGGAAGGTTGTAAACATGATTTACAATATTATTCTACAGACTCCATCTACATTAGAAGGTTGCAAAATTTTATTTCTTGTTTGTGGCAGGCATTACAGATATTCAAGCTGTAATTTGTGATCGAATTTCTATTTTTCCTGTTAAGTCAATTTGATAAAGTGCTGTTTTATATTTATTGTTATTGATATCTGAAATGATAAACACCAGTGAAAGATGCACATATATTCTGTTTCCCTGTTGTGATATTAATTGAATTATATTCCTATTGATAGCTTATGCACAAAAGTGTTCATAGTGTTCTTGAATATCATTCTTAACTTTGGTGATAAATGCTGTATTCCAGTTTTGAGTGTTGATGCGATTGACATGTCTGGCAAGCATGAAGTGGATCTTGATACAAATATATGGAAAGTAAGTTTATTCATGGCTTATTGTGACAAGGCAATTTTTTTGAAATAGATTGATGACTTATTTTTATTTTGATTAATAAGTTATGTGTGGCTTCTATTGGGGCCACACCCTTTAAAATAACAAAACATTATATTGTTTTTATTAAATTGCTATCAGGTTAATAGATAAAATCTCACTCATGTAGTTGCCTTCTAATATTTAAATTTTGCCAAGATGAAAAACAACACCATGAATGGCTAAAATATTTGTTACTCGGTTTCCATATCTATAAATATTCTGGCTATAGCAACCTGTCAATTTTCTAGTACCTTTTTTCCAGGGGTCTTATTCACACCCCTAATATTCCAAGATAATATAATATTTTCATCATCACTTTTTGTTTTTATTTGTGGGCTTAGCCCCTCTTTTTGTTAACACTTGTGATATTTGCTTTTGTTTTCCAATATCAATGTCCCTCTAAGCTTCCTTCTCTGTTTGATTTTGTTTTTAGAATCTTATTGTCTCTCTATTTTTTTTCATTCCCACCAATCCATTCATCTTCATCAATCTCTTCATTTTTTCAATGTTTATAGTGAGACTTATCATCTATAGTTTGTCTTACTTTGAAGGATCCAAAGAGCAAAGGATTAACCTCAAAGAACTTTCTTTTTTTATGTTTCCCTAGAAACCCTAAAGTGCAGGGCATAGTTGAGAAAATCGGAATTGGATCAGAATCGGCATGGAAAAGAATCGGGAAAAATCGGGAATCGGCAAAAAATCGGGAGGAAAATCGGCATTTTTTCATTGAAAAAACTGAAGAAAATGCAAATTTTCATTGAAAAAAATCTTTTTTATGCATATCAGAATTTTTCAGGAAAAAATCGGCTAGCCTATGAATCAGGAAAAATTGGATTGGATGGGGTTTTTTTGCAGACTATGGTGCAAGGATGCTTCTCCATAGCAATTACCTTCTTATGCTGCCTTAAAAATTCTAAATTGTTATGAATATCCTCCATCCTCATTTCTTTATTATGTTTCTCTTGAAACCCTTAACTGCAAGGGATAACGTCTCCACTACTTTCATTTCTATTGTATGGAACATGGTTTACCTGGAATAAACTTGACCTCTTTTACCTTCTTTATCAGGGCTTTGAATGGAGGAAAAATCAATGTCATCATTATCCAACACTTAAATAAGTTCCATACAAGATTTGATAATGTCAAATGGAAAATGTCTAGGGCAAAGATGGCCTAACTAGACAATTCTAGGAGGAAGCAAAGTCTCCCCTTTGAGCCTCTCCACACACCCAAGATTGATGAACCATTCAAGGCAGAGAAAATGTTATGCAATTAGCTGATGATACAAAACAGGTCCAATGCGCCTAGAATGAGAGCAAGTAAGATGGGGCTTTATAGTAGTCATATACACAGGAAGGAACTCTTCCTCACTGACCTACCTCCATTTGTTTGTGAATTGGTATTATCCAAGGGTTGCTTAGCGCCTAATAGTTCTAGGATTTCTTTCCACCTTGGGATCTCTGGCATTGTAATGTTGAATGCAAACTTGCATTAAAGAAAATCAACTGCTTCATCTGTGATTTCTTGCAGTTCGATGTTGTGCATTTCAAAAATTTTCCTGCCATGGTTTTTTGCATGCAAGTGCATCCATCACTATTGGTTGCAGCTCCCCTTGCTTTTTTCTTAAACTCTCCAACCCTAGTAGTTTGCATCGAATTATGAAATTGAGACTCTTGAGATTTAGAAGTTTTAGCACTTCTTACATTTTCCTGATTTGCACCTGCTTGCGTCCTACAAGTTTTGGATTTTTATTCAAGGGTTATCGTTATGCATATCATAACCCTTTTGCCTGTAATTGAGGGTAAGTGTTGCTTCAGGCTTGAATAACCTCCCTCTAACATTTCATTACAGAAATGACATTCCCATTTGAGTCCCTCTGCTGGCTTTACTTTTTGGCCCAGTTCATGTGGTTATGAGTAGAGTAGTGGCTTTTCTGGGTCAAACACATCATTTGGTTTGTGGTGTTTAGCTTGATTTGGAGTTGTTCAAGGATTTTTGCAGCCTACAAGATTCTGATTTTTGTTTGAGGGTTATTTGTATGCATATAAGCTCAATGCCTATAATTTATGAAAGGTATTGCTTCCTTCTTGAACAATTCCTCTTAAGCATTTCATTACAGTAATGACAACTACCTTTGTATCTCACTGCTAGTTTTAATTTTTTCCCTACTCATTTTGGCAACAAATTGGGGTCATTGCTTTTTGCTATAGAACATGCCATTTGGATTATGGTGTTTAGTTTAAGTGGTAGTTGTTCCATGGTGGCAATTTTGGTTTTGAACAAAAGCACCCATTCCCTCTTTTTGACTTTCCAAAAAACTTCCATGACTCTAAAGCCTAGGAACCTAAGAGCTAACCACTCTTGGTTACAAAACCAAAAGGAGACTTGCATTGGAGCCAAACCTCCTAAACCATGTGTTTGTGTTGGCTGTCCAAATCAGCCAAACGTTGGATTTGCTTGCCAACCTGTCCAATCTTCTCGTCCTCCGTAGCCATGCCATTGAACCCCTATCTCCTCGGTACCCTAGGAAGTCTACTAGTGTATTCAAAGCTCTACCCACATAAGTTGGGATCACATCAATCCAATTCACTCCACAACTGCTTAATTTCTCCATGTCTCCAAAGCAAAGTTCCTGATGCAATCTAGAGCTCCTATCAAGATTTGAGAATCTGATTCTATGATTATCCTCCTATGACCCTCTCTTACCGCTCAAAGAGAAACAAATTTGATAGCTAAGGCTTTTGCTTCATTGTTTGTGGCCTTGCCCATGCCTTGTAGTTCCCAATAGAGCACTGTCCCAACATGATTCTTGCAGACCACTCCAATACCAACACTGCTCGGATTGCCTTTCGTAGCTTCATCAATGTTAATTTTAATCTATGCGGCTGCGAGCCCTTGTGCAACCGTCTTTGCGTGCTCGCATGGCCTACCTACGCGCATCCGCGTAGTCCCATGTAGCGCGTCTTCATGCGCTTGCGTGGCCCACCAGTGCGCATCTGTGTGGTTGCGACCCCTTGTGCAGCTGTTTGCGCATGCTTGCGCAACCCGCCTGCGTGCATCTGCTCGGCTACGAGTCCTTGTGTTGCTGTCTGCGCACATCTGCACTAATGCGAGCCCTAGCGCTGCCGTCTGCGTGCACCCGTGCTGTTTGTTAAGAAGGATGGTTCCTTATGATTGTGCATAGATTACAGAATGCTCAACAAGGCAACCATTAAAAACAGATATCCTTTACCCAGAATTGAAGATCTCTTTGATTAGTTAAAGGATGCCACCATCTTCTCAAAGATTGATTTGAAATATGGATACCACCAATTGAGGATCCGTGAAAAGGACACCCATAAGATGACATTTAAAATCCGATAAGGACACTATGAGGTTCACAGTCTTACCTTTTGGACTGTTGAATGCTCCAGTGGCATTCACGAACTTGATGAATAGTGTATTCAGAAAGCATTTGGATCGATTCGTCCTTATATTTTTGGACGATATTCTAGTATATTCCCAGAATAAGATGGAGCACGATAGGCATCTCAGAATTGTGCTAGAATTACTAAGGAAAAATCAATTTTATGGAAACTTATCTAAGTGTGACTTCTATGTACCGGAAGTGCAGTACTTACGACATTATATCAGCTGAAGGGATTGCGGTGGATAACAAGAAGATAGAGGCTATAATGAATTGACTGGCACCCACAAATGTTACTGAAGTGCGAAGCTTCATGGGTTTGATTGGATATTACAGACACTATGTGAAAGATTACTCCAAGATAGCATTTGCAATAACTAATCTCCAGAGAAAGGGGAAGGATTTCAAGTGGTCAGAAAAGTGTGAGGCAACTTTTGAATTGCTCAAACAAAAACTCACCACGACACGCATATTAAAGATTCCAGACCCTCAGGGTAGTTTTTCATTATGCACGAATGCATCTTTGGAAGGTTTGGGTGGAGTGCTTTCGCAGGATGGGGCAGTTGTAGCTTATGGTTCAAGAAAGCTCAAGAGACATTAGGTCAACTATGTTACTAATGACCTCGAATTGGCAGCAGTTGTATATGCACTCAAAATCTGGCCACATTATCTGGTGGGAAGACCCTTCGAATTGGGGACCGACCATCAAAGTTTGAAGTATATATTTACTCGACCTTTGCTCAATGCCAGACAAAGAAGATGGATGGAGTTTCTCGCCAAATATGATTTTGGGATCGAATACATTAGAGGAAAGGAAAATAAGGTTGCCGATGCTTTAAGTAGGAGAAGACACATTGCTACTCTAACCCCCATCCATGTAGATTTGATGGATCAATTCAAAGAAATGCAGTATCAGGATGTGTACTGTAGAAAAATTTGGGCAAAGATGGAAAGAAAACCCAAGGAAAACAAGGATTTTGACATCAAATATGGTTTCTTATGCTTCAAGCATCGGGTAATAATGCTTGAGGCAAGTGATCTAAGGAAAATGATCATGAATGAAGCACATACATCCCCTTATTTCGCTCACCCAAGGGGAGCCAAGATGAGGGAAAACATGAGGACAACTTTTTACTGGTCATGAATGAAGAGGGACATCATTGAATTTGTTGCCCAGTGCCTTGAATGCCAGAAGGTTAAGGCTGAACACAAACACCCTACAGGACTATTGTATCCACATGATATACCCAAGCAGAAATAACAGATTATTTCAATGGACTTCATTGTAGGTTTGCCAAAAATCAGATTCCAATGTGACACAATCCTTGTTGTAGTCGACAAATTGACTAAGGTTGCACATTTTATACCTGGAAATACCAAAGATGATGTCGTGATTGTGGCTAACAGATTTGCCAAGGAAATATTCAGGCTTCATTGTTTTCCTGAGGTGATTATTTCAGATAGGGAATCTAGGTTCACATTTGAGTTTTGGCAAGCTCTACACCGTGCCATGGGTACCAGGTTAAATATTAGCGTATCATCCAAAGATATATGGGAAAACAGAAAGTGTGAACCAGGTGTTGGAGGACATGCTTCGCATGTATTGTATGGATCAGAAGTCTCGATGGGAAGACTATCTACACTTGGTAGAATTCGCTTACAACAATGGTTACTATTTGACCTTAGGCATGGCTCCTTTCGAAGCTTTGTATGGCAGGAGGTTGTAGGACACTGTTGTCATGGGACAATCCGGAGGATCGGGTTGTGCTTGGGCTAGACATGGTTAGGGAAATGGAGAACCAGTTAAGGATAATCAGAGAAAGACTTAAGGAAGCCGCTGATCGTCAAAAAAGTGATGCCAATCTTAAGAGGTCGCCAAGAGAGTTTTCAGTTGGTGACAGAGTGTTTCTGAGGGTGAGACCAAAGAAGAGTGGCATAAAGTCCACAAAACTAGATCCTCGTTTTGTGGGACCATTCGAACCACGGAAAGGATTAGTCCTGTGGCGTACAGACTCGCCTTTTCACCCACTTTGTCGGAGATTCACGACACCTTTCATGTATCCTTGCTTAGAAAATACATTGCTAACCTTGATCATGTATGGGATTTTTCTAAATTGCAGATGGTGGACGCAGAGGCCATTGAGGTGCGTCTAGTGAAGATCCTTGAGTTCCACTCCAAATCGATGAAGAAGTGGACTCTCGAGCAATTTCAGGTTCAATGGGACCACTATTCCGAGAGAAATGCTACTTGGGAGAAAGTGGCAGATATGCAGAGACATTTCCCGTACCTGTTTGAAAATGATATGTAATTATCGTTTTATGTTTGAACTTTGATGAAACACAAAGGACTGTGTTAAGTCTAAGGGGGAAAGGATGTCATGAACCTGCCTCGGCTGACTTTTCGTTGGATGGATTCATGATTGGCTATGTTATCTTGTTGATGGAATGATTGACTATTTCATGATTAGTTTATGCAAGACATATATTTTAAGGAAAAATATGATGTGTCTTATCAGTGGAATGATTGACTATTTCATGTCTAATTTTTGCAAAACATATATTTAATGGAAGAATATGATGTTGCTAATGGATTTACACTCTTGCAGGAGCAGGTTTTCTTGTGGGTGGAAGAAATGACCAACCATTGAGAACGAGATGTCATAAAAAGAGAAATGATAGGATGGTTTACTCATCGGACAGTTCGGGGCAACATTGATGATATTTTCATATAGTTCTATATCATGATCTGAATGAGGAAAAGAAAAATATTAGTATGGTTGAAAACTTGTTTGCTGCATGATATTTTTAGATATGATTTCATTTGATACAATCTCCTGTAGATGAAATTGTCTTATGATTGGTATTATCGCTTGACACTAAGAATCCAAGCACAAACTAATAATGATCTTTCCTTCTTAGTGCCAAGCAATAATACCAATCATAAGACAATTTCTTCTACAGGAGATTGTATCAAATGAAATCATATCTAAAAAGATTATCATGCAGCAAACAAGTTTCATCCATACTAATATTTTTCTTTTTCTCATTCAGATCATGATATGCAACTACATGAAAATATCATTCATCAATGTTGCCTTGAACTGTAAGATGAGTAAATCATCCTATCATTTCCCTTTTTATGACATCCCGTTCTTGGTGGTTACCCACGAGAAAATCTGTTCCTGCAAGAGTGTAAATCCATTAGCAACATCATATTCTTTAGTTAAATATATGTTTTGCAAAAATTAGACATGAAATAGTCAATCTTTTCATTGATAAGATACATCATATTTTTCCTTAAAATATGTCGAATAAACTAATCATGAAACAATCAGTCATTCCATCAACAAGATAACATAGCCAATCATGAATCCATCTAACGAAAAGTCAGCCAGGGGAGGGTCATGACATCCTTTCCCCCTTAGGCTTAACACAGTCCTCTATGTTCCATCAAAGATCAAACATAAAACAATAATTACATATCATTTTCAAACAGGTACGGGAAATGTCTCTACATATTTGCCACTCTCCCAAGTAGCATTTCTATCGGAATAACGGTCCCATTGAACCTTACATTGCTCGAGAGTCCCCTTCCTCGTCGATTTGGAATGAAAATCAAGGATCTTCACTGGACGCACTTTAATGGCCTTTGGGTCTGCCATCTGCAATTTAGAAAAATCCCATACATGATCAAGGGTAGTAATGTATTTTCTAAGCAAAGATATATGAAAGGAGTCATGAATCTTCGACAAACTGGGTGAAAAGGCGAGTCTGTATGCCACAGTTCTAATCCTTTCCGTGATTTCGAATGGTCCCACAAAACGAGGATCTAGTTTTGTGGACTTTATGGCACTCTTCTTTGGTCTCACCCTCAGAAACACCGTCACCAACTGAAAACTCTCTTGGTGACCTCTTAAGATCAGCATAACTTTTTTGACGATCATCGACTAACTTAAGCCTTTCTCTGATTATCCTTAACTGGTTCTCCATTTCCCTAACCATGTTTGGACCAAGCACAACCCGATCCTCCGGTTTGTTTCATGACAACGGTGTCCTACACCTCTGCCATACAAAGCTTCGAAAGGAGCCATGCCTAAAATCGAATGGTAACCATTGTTGTAAGCGAATTCTACCAGGTGTAGATAGTCTTTCCATCGAGACTTCTGATCCATACAATACATGCGAAGCATGTCCTCCAACACCTGGTTCACCCTTTTAAGTTTTCCCATATATCTCTAGATGATACGTAGAACTAATATTTAACCTGGTACCTATGGCACGATGTAGAGCTTGCCAAAACCCAAATGTGAACCTAGAGTCCCTATTTGAAATAATCACCTCAGGAAAACCATGAAGCCTGAATATTTCCTTGGCAAATCTGTTAGCCACAATCACGGTGTCATCTTTGGTATTTCCTTGTATATAATGCGCAACCTTAGTCAATCTGTCAACTACAAGGATTGTGTCATGTTGGAACCTGGTTTTTGGCAAACCTACAATGAAGTCCATTGAAATAATCTGCCATTTTGCTTGGATATATCATGTGGATACAATAGTCTTGTAGGGTGTCTGTGTTAAGCCTTAACCTTTTGGCATTCAAGGCACTCGGCAACAAATTCAGTGATGTCCCTCTTCATTCCTGATCAGTAAAATGTTTTCCTCATGTTTTTGCTCATCTTAGCTCTTGCTGGGTGAGCGAAATAAGGGGATCTATGTGCTTCATTCATGATCATTTTCCTTAGATCACTTGCTTTCCTTGGGTTTTCTTTCCATATTTGTCCGAATTTGGCTACAATACACATCCTGATACTGCATTTCTTTGACTTGATCCATCAAATCTACATGGATGTGGGTTAAAGCAACAATGTGTCTTCTCCTACTTAGAGCATCGACAACCTTATTTTCCTTTCCTTTGATGTATTTGATCCCAAAATCATATTCGACGAGAAACTCCATCCATATTCTTTTTTTGGCATTGAGCAATGGTTGAGTAAATATATACTTCAAACTCTGATGGTCCGTCCTCGATTCGAAGGGTCTTCCCACCAGATATTGTCGCTAGATTTTGAGAGCGTATACAACTATTGCCAATTCTTGGTCATGAGTAGCATAGTTGACCTCATGCCTCTTGAGCTTTCTTGAACCATAAGCTACAACTGCCCCATCCTGCGAAAGCACTCCACCCAAACCTTCCAATGATGCATCCGTGCATACTGAAAAACTACCTTGAAGGTTTGGAATCTTTAATATGGGTGCCGTGGTGAGCTTTTGTTTGAGCAGTTAAAAAACTGCCTCACACTTATCTGACTAATTGAAATTCTTCCCCTTTCTCTGGAGGTTAGTTATTGTAGATGCTATCTTGGAGTAATCTTTCACATAGCGTCTGTAATATCCAGTTAATCCCATAAAGCTCCGTACTTGAGTCACATTTGTGGGCGCCAACCAATTCAGTATAGCCTCTATCTTTCGTTTCCAGGTTGAATTGAGTTACTCCTCAGACACACCACGAAGTACACCCATCACTACAAAATTACATACTTGAATCTATGCAATTGTACTTGGTGTAGTGTAAGGTAAGCTATCAATCTCATTGTTCCAATGAGCTAGCTGACCCCCTTTCATTTTGTCGAAAGGAATGCGTTAATCCCTACACCATACATAAGTCCATCTATGTAGGTGCATTTAATGCGTTGGATCCAAACTATCCATCTCATCTCCATGATGAGCTAGCCTCTCCGTCAATGGGTCTTTCTTCTAACGCAAAAATTGGATACAACATATTTAAATCTCTTCACTGTCCAATTTATTTCCTAAGGTCTATCATGCAAGATTTTTTCAAGCAAGGTATGACCATATAACTTTTACTTAATTACTCCCTATGAAGTAACTTCTATTAATGTAACCTCTTTAGTCTATATGTTTACACTTTCACGGTGACTCTCTGAACATAAAGGCTTAGTTATCTCCATTCTTCCGATGTAATAGCCAAAGTGCACTCTACGAAGTGTAGATATCAGTTAAGGAATCGCTTACCTTTTAACAAACAATGCTCACTATGAAACCCTCAAAGGCCATGTATTCAATTCCAACTTTAAAAATTTATATCATGAGATTGATCTATGAGGTAAGCTAAATTAAACTTTAACTTAAAGCTTGCTTCTTCCCAAAGAAATTAAAACACTTTTGCGTTATACAAAACCCAATTATCTTCAGATTCATATTAAGTTAATCCAATATAATTCCATATGACGTATTCAGGATACATTCTAACATCATGAACAATTATTTCTATGGTAAAAATTCGTCATACATTCCCTTTGACTAAACAACTTGCTTACGAGCATTAGATAGCGAAATCATAACACGTTCTTATAGCTTCCAATTTAATGATAACTCTTCCAACTTATAATTTCAGGTATAATAGTTACTATACCAACAACTTCATCACATATAAAGTATATAAATCTTTTTTATCAACCGATTGTTCACAAATAAATGTTTTAACAAAGAACTGACATTTATTCAAACATAATTTCTAAAAGTCCCTCTTTCTTCGAGAGAATTACAGTGACAAAGATGTTACAAGAATGTAACATTTCAGATGAGAAGAATTTAGGACTTGTATGGTCCTTTCCCTACATGGGATTAAGATAATAACAAAAATTCTTTCTTCTGTTCTTTATTCTTGTGCTGCATGTATTCCTCCATCTTCAAGTTATCTTTATCCACCGAGAACAGATGTAATAAGGGATCAAAGACAGTTCCTAAACTCATGAGTGCATCCCTATATGCATCCATTCTCTTTCTTTTCATTACAAGCATCAAACCGAAAAGATTCAAGACATTTCCAATATATCAATACAATGAGCTGCAAATAATGAATAATTCTTATAAAACAAATGTCATAACAAGCACATTAAACTCTCCATAATCTCTTTTGGATATAGCGGCTCCAAGCCACATATGTAAGAGTGAATTTCAAATGCAGTATGTTTCACTTCAACACAGGAGGGACCCCATAATCCCAAGCTCGTTTTGGACTCCACGTCCGCAACAATCTACGCTTATTAGTTATAACATAAATACTTCAACGCGTCTTCGGGAATTCTAGCACAAATCATTCATAACCACTTAAATCCCTTGGGAATTGAAAATGACCATGAATGAAGCACTCGAATTTCTTCATTGCATTCTGTGGTAAGCATAGTTTCAGGTATAGTTGAGAAAATCTGCAAAAAATCCCGTTCGATCCGATTTTTCCCGATTCACAGGCTAGCTGATTTTTTTGCCGATTTTTTCCCAAAAAATTCTGATATGCATGAAAAAAGCTTTTTTTTTTTTCAATTAAAAATTGCATTTTCTTCAGTTTTTTCAATGAAAAATGCTGATTTTGTCCCCGATTTTTTGTCGGTTCGCGATTTTTCCCGATTCTTTTCCATGCCGATTCTGATCTGATTTCGATTTTCTCAACTATGGTTTCAGGCGTTCAACAATTTCCTCAGGTTTATACGTAGTGAATTACAATATAAAGTTCAAAATGACTACTCTAAATAGGAGGAAACCCCTTTGACTTCTTTTCAGATCCGCCAATACTAATAATTTCTCACAGAGAAATTGGATCCTGAGGACCTTGGTTTTGCTCGAACCTCCAACGACACACAGGCGACTGCTTAGGGTAAGCACCTTATTGAGTTGGGTGAATCCAACAGGCTAGTTCTTCTCAATGGCATATCTTGTTTCCAGGATCCCGGTGGGTTTGCTTGCTTTCCTCATAGTGGTGGAGCCAGTGTCGTCGACTATGCTATTTCCTCTACCACCCTCATTCCATTCATTTCCCGGTTCAACGTCTTTGATCACCCTCCTCTTATTGATAATTTATTTCTTTCTCTTATGTTATCCGTTGTTTCCCTTCTTGTTATTCCCCCCCCCCTCCTCCCTCCTCTTTTGTCCCTCAAGTCATTGTGGACTTTGACTATTATTATTCCTTTACCTACATGGACCGGTTGCGTCAGGTTCTCCCCAGGGTGTCTTCTCTTCCTGATGTTTCCAATCGACCTGCTTGCTTGGTCCAAACTATTTGGAAGGTTGCTTTAGACTTGTACCCCCACACTACTCGTCCTCCCCCCTGTCCTCTGACCCCCTGGTCATTGCCCCATGAACATCTGGTATGATGAGGAATGTAAGTCTTCCCACCGAAGGTTGAAATATGCCATTCGGAATCCTTCCCAGCTCTATGCCATTTCTCACAAAGACTACAGGATGCTTCTTCGAAAGAAGAAGCGTCTCTTCCTCTCTCGGCATCGACTTGATCTTCCTCCTCCCTCCTTCTTGGCGCCTTATCCTCCCCCATGACCGGATTATTCATGGGATCGATATTTCCACTTGGACCATTCATGCCTCTTCCCTTTATACCATCCCAAATCAGCCTCCCATTATTGTTCCCTCCCCCCTCTTCGTGCCACCTCTTTTCTACTGGTCTTGTCAGCAGGCTATCAGAAAACTTTGTACGAGCAAAGCAACAAATTTGGATGGGTTACAGGTGGAATTTCTGAAGCATGGTATTGACCCTCTTGTTGGGCCCCTCACTGATCTCTTTAATCTCTCTGTCTGTTCTGGGTTTCCTGATTCCTGGACTCAACATATCATTCACCCCATTCATAAGGCAGGTGATCCCCATGAACCTAATAACTACAGGACCATCATGATTGGGCATATCTTTGCCAAGCTCTATGCCACAACATTGGATGTGCTTCTCTCCCGAAGGTTGGAAGAGGAGGGTTTCAGGGCCCTTGGCCAAGCTGGTTTTTGACAAGATCACCAGACCATAGATCACATTCTAGTCCTCAGAGCTATTATTGAGGAGGCGCGTTCCAGGTCCTCGAAGGTTTATTGTTGCTTTGTAGACTTCAGGAAAGCTTTCGACACGGTGCCTCGGCATTTACTTCTTGAGCGACTTCGGTCAGTTGGCATCTTTGGGCAGCTTTTGACAGTGGTTACACGATTATATGAGACTGTGAAAGGTCGGTTTCGCTCCCCTCAAGGGCTTTCAGCCAGTATTCTTAGCACCATAGGAGTGAAACAAGGGTGCCCCCTTTCCCCGACACTTTTTGGGATCTTCATCGACGAGCTTGAGACTTTTATTAAGGAGAACGCTCACCCAGAGGATGGTTGCCTTCTTCATTATGTGCTGATTTCTATTCTCCTCTTTGTTGATGATGTTGTTCTTTTGGCCTCATCTCCTGAGGGGCTTCAGCGTCATCTGGACACTCTTGCCGCTTTTTGTGACTCGAGACAGTTGACGGTGAATCTTTCTAAGACCAAGGTTATGGTATTCAATACTACCAAAGAGGCCCTATCCCATCTCCACTTCTTTTTCCAAGGTCGGGAGGTCGAGATCACCACCTCTTATGTGTACTTGGGGGTTCTTTTCACCGGTCCCACTTTTGGTATGAAACCCGCCGCCCAGGCCCGGGTGTGTAAGGGGTATGCAACTCTGTCTTTGCTAGAGAGGAATTGCTTCAAAGCACATTTTCAAGATATACCTGTGAAGATGAGGATCTTTGACGCCTTGGTCAAGCCAACTATTACTTATGGGTCAGTGGTTTGGGGTCCTAGTCTTGGCCCGACTGAGTGGTCACGGGTTGAACGAGTCCAGACACTCTTTCTTCGACGATTCATTCGTTGCAAGGGCACAGTCCCCCGCTCTATTATTTTGGCAGAGTTTGGGGCTTCTCCTCTCCAACTTGAGATTATCTTCTTGATTATCGGTTATCTTCACAGGATCCGTACGTTAGGAGATACCCCTGCGGGTTGCAGGCGGTACCCTTACCTCGCCCTTCGCTCCTCAATGGAACTCTCTCCGAGTTCTCGGGGAGGCCGAAGGAGCTGGTATTTTCAGGTTTCTGCCCTCCTGGCCAGCATTCAGATATGGATGGACAGGCTCCCCCTTATTCTTTGGGTGTTCTCCCCCCCTCTCGGCTTAGTAAGGAGAAGATGCTCCACGAGATCCGAAAGGATGTTAGTCTCCAGTACACCAGATGCACATGGATCTCTCCTGTTGCCCCTCTTTCCCCCAAGTTGTCTTTCTACCATGAGCACTTCCTACAGATACAAGAGGGCAGAATAGTTCCTCCACAATACCTTCAGCAGCACACAATGCATAGTCTTCGGATCACTATTGGGCAACTCAGGGTGTGTTCTCACCAACTCCGGATTGAGTCAGACCACCATCTTCCGACGGAGGAGCGGATTTGCTTGTTTTGCTCATTGGGTGAAGTTGAAACCCTTCATCACTTTATCTTTTGTTGTCCCATTTATTATGAGATCCGGGGTAGATTCCACTGCCTTTTCAGGGACAACTCTCGATCTGTTTCTACCTTCTTCAGATACTCGGACCAACGGTGTCTTGCACTCTTTCTTAGGGAGATAACTCAACTTCGACGACATAAAAGTTCTCCTCCAGATGGATCTCACCCTCCTCAACATCGGCTCATCACAACATACTTCACCCGCTCTGACGGCTCAGGTGACTCCGGACGGAAACGCCCCACATCATCCAGTTCGGACAGGAGCAGGGTCACTAGACAACGCACCCACAACTTGTCAGGGTTCCAAACCAGCGATGGATAGAGACATATCATGGACTTCTTCAACTCCGATACTTCGGCCTCGACTGTTAGGAGAGATTAGTTTTTGGGGGTTCTTAGAGCTTGCCCCTCCTGGGTTGCTCCCTCCCCCCTCCTCTCTCTCCGTTCTTCTTGGCGTGTACTCTCTTTCGGACTGCAGCCCTCCCCCCTCTGGTCCCCCTTTTCTTTCTCCTTTTCTCTTTGGCCCGGTTGTCGGGTTTCGTCTTGTATTTATCTTAGTTCTTTTCTTTGTTGGGCTTTTTAGCCCGCTAGCTGGCAGTCATTATTGTCCTTATTTTGGCCCACCAAGGACATTAATAGCCTAGGTCAGACATCTAAATTCAATACGCCTTCAATTTGCAAAAAGCTATAGGATAACGCTTAAGTTTCACAAACCTGTTGTAGTCCCTAGAGGAGTAAGAGAGGTTGTCAATCCTTAAAGCACTAGGTCAATCATTCACAGATTTCGAAGTAAGCAAAAGACAATACAACAAACAGGCACTGGTTTTGTAGGACGTAGAGTCAACTATTGGTTCTACCTTTCGGGCTTCGTGGATTCTCTTCCATTGGTGTTTGAAAGTTTTTTAATCTTTTCATTTTTACTCACAACAATCTATCTTTGGGAATCATTTTTTTATCTTTCAACTCCCAAGGAGCAAATTATAAGCAACAACAGTAAACAAAAATCTTTAAAACATTGCAGAGAACTCATATCCATACAGGCAAAGAATACGAAAACAAATATAATAATCGAGGGTACATGAATTGAAAGCGTTTTCCCCATCCCTTAAGAAAATAAACAAAGCGCTTATACCTACCGGATCGAACAAAATTTGCTATTCTTCCATTTCAATTGAATCTTTCTCCAAAATTAAACAAGGATTTACACTACAAAGTTTTTCAAACCGGAAGGTAAGTTCTTCATGGTCTACCTAAAAGTTGCAGTCCAGGCTTCGCAAAATCAATCCAGTAGCACCGTGGTTTTTTTTATTTTTATTTTGCTATCCTCCCCCCTCTTCTATTTCCCCCCTTACTTTTCTTTTTCTTCTTCCACCCGGGAGATACCTGCCCATTCTTTCCATTAACTGATTTTGAGGAGCATCGTTAGGGAGTGATGCATTACCGCCTCAAGCACTCCGCTCAACTCCTCTCCATTCAGAAAAATGATGAAGGATGGCCAACTAATAATTTAGTGATGAGCCACCATAGTTCCTACCTACGTCACAGAGGGAAATTCAAGTATTCACATTCCCTTATATTATTGACTTAGCTACAACTTCCCTTGGATTAAAGTAATAACTCAAATATCAAACTATCAAGTTACTATGTCCCACTCAAAGGCTCTCTTCATCAAAAGTACTTTTCTTTCTAAGGTTGACGCAAAACAAGAATTGTTAATAACAATATTAATAAAAACACCTCAATCATTATTGAATCCAAGCACAAACTAATAATGTTCTTTCCTTCTTAGTATCAACCAATAATACCAATCATAAGACAATTTCATCTACAGGAGATTTTATCAAATGAAATCATATTTAAAAAGATTATCATGCAGCAAACAAGTTTCATCCATACTAATATTTTTCTTTTTCTCATTCAGATCATGATATGCAACTACATGAAAAGAGCATTCATCCATGTTGCCCTGAACTGCCCGATGAGTAAATCATCCTATCATTTCCCTTTTTATGACATCCTGTTCTCGGTGGTTGGGTTTTTCTTGGTGGTTAGTCTTTTCTTCCACCCATGACAAAACCTGTTCCTGCAAGAGTGTAAATCCATTAGCAACATCATATACTTCCCTTAAATATATGTTTTGCAGAAATTAGACATGAAATATTCAATCATTCCACTGATAAGATAGATCATATTTTTTCTTAAAATATGTCGAATAAACTAATCATGAAATAGTCAGTCATTCCATCAACAAGATAACATAGCCAATCATGAATCCATCCAATGAAAAGTCCACCAAGGGAGGGTCATGACAACACCAGTGCGCATCCGTGTGGTTGCGAGCCCTTATGCAACTGTTTGTGTGAGCTTGTGCAACCTGCTTGCGTGCATCTGCGCGACTACAAGCCCTTGTGTTGTTGTCTGCGTGCATTTGTGCTGATGCGAGCCCTAGCGTTGCCGTCTGCGTGCCCTTGAGTGGCCCTCCTGTGAGCTTTGCACAGTCGTCTGCGCACCCCTGCACGACCATCTATGCGCCCTCATGACCATCTGCATGTGTGTTTCCGCGACTTTTGTGACTTTGCTTGAGTGGCTCTGCGGCCCCATCAGTTTCTCAGCCTCGAGCGACCTTGTGCCCTAGTGCTTCTAGCTTCTAGTTTTTATTTTTCCATATTGTTTACTATGGTGATTCTTGATGGTGGAGGGACTGAGGAAACACGAGTTTCTCCTCATAAGTCTGTCCAATGTTTTCATGCAACAACATCCTACCAACGCCTTTCCAAACAGATAACTTATCTCCAGAAACAGTTGGATACATAGGCTAGCATCATACTCTTTTTGCAAGACCAAGTGAAGATGGTAGTCGTGTCATTACGGATCTCCAGGGTAAGATTCAGGATCAACAAATTACTATTAATCAACTACAGACTGTATACACTAAACAGTCTCCTCAAGATTCTTCTAATTTTCACTTTTAAATATTGAAGATCTGAGAAGAGCAAATTGCCCTTTTTGCTGAATAAGGACGTCTTAAGGAAGCTTCAATTGAACCCACCTTTTTCCTCTCTTCTCTACTCCCATTTCCCATTGGCCCACTTTTTGGGTTGTGTCGTATTTATCTTCGCTTCTTTCTTTGTTGGGCGTTTTGGCCCGCTTGTTGATAATTATTGTTGTCCTTTTATAGTCCCTTAGGTTTTTTGGCCCACCGTGGACAGTAATAATATTTTATTTCATTTCTCCTGCACTTCAGCTTCCTCCTCCATCGTCCCTATATCAGCCTGAGTTTCCTCTTTAGCATACACTACCACAGTTTTCGTGACTTTGCTCCAAATGACCTGCTAGACGCCATCCAAGGAGGAGAAGGTTTCTCTGAAAATTTTGCCATTTCTCTCCAGCCACAATTGCCACCAAATAAAATTTAATCCAAGCTTCCACCCGATACGAAGAGCTTCAGATTTAAATCTACCCCTCTTCCATCTTTCCCAAATATTAATCTGGTTCAGATCAACGTTGGCTCGGATTTTATAAGCTAAGAACCATCTCTCCCAGATCTGGTGCATGAACGGGCACTCAAACATCAAGTGGTCAGATGTTTCCTCGCTTTTGTAGCATAACACACACCGGGATGGGCCAACGATTCCCCTACATCTCAGATTATCAAAGGTAAGAATTGTCTGGAAAAAAAAGTACGCCCCCTTCATCCTCAACTCGATATGCATGAGGAGGGTCTGGAAGGATCTCTTCATATCCATCCTTCACCGTGTAGACTCCAAGGCTCCCATAGCCCCAAGCTAATTCATCCTCCTCATCCCTACCTATGAGAAATCTTTCTGCCAGGATTTTAGTCATGACAGGTGCCAATTCCGAAGGGATTGGAATTGGCCACTCGACCAACTTCTTGAGCTGCTTAAACGTATAGTCCCCAAGTTGGCTGGTGTTGAAATAACTTTCAATCTTGATCCAACCCCTGCTTTCCATGGCTATTTTTACTAGTTGCAATTCTAGGAATTCAACAATGATAGGTGGGTATTGATCCCATGAATCTGTCCAAAATCGTGCCTTCTCCCCTCTCCCCACTTTCCAAAATAATCCATCTTTCACTACCTGAGATCCTAGCTTTAGTGCTTGCCACACTAGGGACCCATTGCCATCCAAAGGGAAACGACTCACCTCTTTCGGGTTCACTTGTCCCAAATATTTACTAGTTAAAACTCTGCTGAATAAAGAAGTTGGCTGGGAGATCCACCTCCAGTAAAGCTTTCCAGCCAAAGCTTTATTATTTAGCTCCGATCTCCTCAGGCCCAAGCCTCCCTTCGCCTTGGGCTGGCTTACTTTCTCCCAGCCTACTAACGCCCATTTCCTCTCTCCTTTTGCTCCTCCCCATAAAATGTTTTTGGCCATCTTGTCCAACTCTTTCCATATGGCATGTGGGGCAGCAATGATAGAAAATTTGTAGATTGGCATGACCTGAATGATTGACTGCAAGAGAGTTAATCTACCCCCAAAGGTTAACCATTTGTGAGACCAATGGTTAATTCTATCTTTAATACGGTCCAAAAGATTCCTCCAGACAACTATCTTCAGCTTTTTAAAATGTAGAGGGACCCCCAAATAGACCATTGGGAGAGAAGTCCTCATGAATCCCAAGATCTCTAGAATTTTGTCCTGAAGCCTTTGGTCAAGATTGAAGAAGACCACTTTGGATTTTTGATCGTTGATGACTTGATTTGTGGCCCTAAGATAAACGTTAAGAGTGTCTTTGATCATTCTTGCTTCCCTGGGGTTGGCCGCTCCCATCAATCCTGTGTCATCCATGAACTATAGGTGAGTCAAAACCTCCTCACCCACCTTGATACCTGTGAGCAAACCTTGTTGTCTTCTCCTCAAGATAAGTCTGCCCAAGCCTTCAGCCAATATGAGAAAAAGATAAGGGGAACAAGGATCTCCCTAACGAAGGCCTCTAGTGGCTCCAAACGGTTGTGAGGGAAGACCATTGATTAACACTGAGTATGTCGGAGTAGAGATGCAACTCATGACCCACTCTATCCAATCCTGAGAGAAGCCAAAGGCTGCCATCATCCTTGACAAGAAGCTCCACTCCACCCTATCATAAGCCTTTGACATATCCAATTTTATAAACATTCCTCTATTGCTAGATTTTTGCATTGAGTGGATTGCCTCCTGAGCTAGAACCACACCATCCAAGATCTGCCTGCCCTCTACAAAACCCCCTTGTTTTGGGGAGATAATGTTATCTAGGAGAGGTTTTAGCCGCTCATCCATTACCTTCGTGATTATTTTGTATATGACATTGCATAAGGCGATAGGTCTATAGTCTGAAATATGCACCCCCTCCTCCCCTTTTGGAATTAAGGCAATGAAGGTCTGATTTAATGCTTGAAGCATTCTTTTACTACCCTTGGACTCCTCTATGACAACCATTACATCATCCTCCAAGTTGTCCTAGAAGGTCTAAAAAAACTCGATTGGGAAGTCGTCTGGACCTAGCATTTTTCCTATACTCATTCCAAAGACTACCTCCTTTAGTTCCTCTCTATCAATGGGTTTAAGCAGGGCCTGGTTTTGTTCTTTAGAGATGATAGAGGGTATGGCAGCAAGAACTTCTTCTTGAGCCTCTTTGTCTTGCACCAGACCTTCCTTAAACAATTTAGCAAAATAATCCATTGAATGGGAGTGCAAACCTAGGATCGTATCAAAGGAGAGCCCGTCCTCATCTTGGAGAGCTTCCATCTTGTTCGCCTGCCTCCTAGCACAAGTGGCCTAATGGAAAAATTTGGTGTTTCTGTCCCCTTCTAGTAACCAAGTGGTTCTTGCTCTCTGTTTCTAGTAGATCTCCTCTTGGTTGTCAATGTCCTCTACCGCTTTACGCAACTCATCATCCTCTTCTTTGAGTTGCTCCGTAATTGTTCCCTCCTTGAAGAGTTTTTGCACCTCATCCCATCTGGCCACCAATGGAACTCTTTGGGCCTGGAAGTCTGACTTGTTAGATCTCCTCCACCGTTTCAGCTGATCCTTGACATAGTGAAGCTGCTTGTGGAAGCTAAACATTGTTGTCCCATATTCTGGGCATCCCTCTTCCCACCATTGCAGGATTTTCTTTCGAAGTTCCTCCTTTTGTAACCAAAAGTTTTCAAATCTGAATGGTTTTTGATGCTACCCCATCCTAATCCCCCCTCCAATAGAATGGGGAAGTGATCTGAGACCGGGCCCTCCAAAATCTGAAATTTCAGATTCCATTTCACAAATGCCTCCTCCAAAACCAGAAAATGATCTAACTTCACCTTCCTACTATGTGGCTCCCTCCTCTTGTTAGTCCAAGTATAGTTGGTTCCAAGGCATTGAATATCCACCAAGTGTAATGCATGGACTTGGACAATCATGAGCCAATCCCCTGAGTCCAAAATCAGAGTTCCTCCTTCCTGATATTTGGATGATAGTTTAGCATTAAAATCCCCAACAACAATCTAGTCTAGCTCCTCCCTCGAGACTCTCATATTATGCACCGCTCTCCATTGACAAATCTGTCCATCTAGGTTTTGGGCCCCATAGAAATTTGTGATTAAGACTTGCTCAACTATCACATTGTTCCTAAAATGGGATGTGAGGACACCCCTCCAAGCTATATGCTCTATTGCTGTCCATTCAAGAGAGTTCCAAAAGGTAACTATCCCCCTTGAGGCCCCTTGAGCAGCCACTTCCATATGACCAACACCCCTCCAAAGTCTATTTACTGTTTTGTACATGAAATCCACTAACATTTTAGTCTCCTAGATAAGCAAAAAATCTGTTTTACTTTTCTCTAAGAGTCTTCGAACAACAGATTGATGGGTTTTGTTGTTTAAACCCCTAATATTCCATGATTGTATAATCATTGGTTACCTTGAGACTAGTAAGAGTCTATTGTCCTCATCGATCCCCCATTGACCAACTTGTCTCCTTGAGATGCTATCAATTCCTTGTTTGATTTTCTGCCCACTCCCTAAAAGTTTATATTCTTCGCTCTCTTCTCCACCTAGTTGATCCCCAAAGTTGGCTTCTCTCTGTTCTTTTCTGCCACACCCATTATGACATCCTTTACTATCGATTGCTCTTGGTTATGCACTATCAATACCCCTACCATCTCTGGCTGTGGTAACTCACTATACTCTATCACCTGCTCTAGGATAGGAGCCGAAAGAGGGGCCTGAACATGAGTGTTACTGCTTTCATTATTACCATCCACTCCTTCCATGAGTTGTTCTTCTTCCTGCTCCACCAGTGTCTTGAAGATCTCATACCTATTTGAGGGCTTGGGTTGGGTTTGCTCCTTGTCATATTTTTTCTTTTGCCTGCTATTGGGCTGTTCAAAACCATCTCCCTTTGCTTCTCCTCCCTGAGAAGTGTTGGCTACTCCTCTAATGACTATAGACTTGCTCTCCTTAGGAGGATCCAACATTGCTAGAGGGGCCTTCATTTTCGTGATCATAGTGGGGTAGAACCGGGCCAAGTGCCCATGTTTGTGGCAAACTCTACACCTAAAGGGCAATGCCTCATAATCTAGTTGTTGAATCCAAGATAGTCCTGCAAGTTCGAGTTCCACCTCTATCGAAAGAGGCTGGCTGAGATCCATTTCAACGCATAATCTAGCATAGATGGTTGTGTTTCCTTCCATTATGTCTCTAGAGACACCCAAATACCTTCCTAGGAAGTTACCTATGGTTTCCAAGACCTGCTCACTCTAGAACTCCATTGGGAGTGCATACATTTGGACCCAAACCAGGACAGCAATGGGTTCAATTCGGGGATCAAATCCCACTCTCTAGGGCTGGACAAATAATCCTATCAGGTCATGGTTCCTCTTTTCTGATTTGAATGCCCTATCTCTGTCGGCTAGTGAGGAAAAGCTAACAATGAAATATCCATTACTAATAAACCACAAGGAATACTCACCAAGAGGCTCCCAATTCTTTTGAACCCACGAATGCAAGAAGTTCAGGGTAGGGCGAATACCCATGAATTTGCAAATCAGATCATGATTGACT
The DNA here is from genome assembly GCA_028583015.1 of Wollemia nobilis. Lineage (NCBI taxonomy): Eukaryota > Viridiplantae > Streptophyta > Pinopsida > Araucariales > Araucariaceae > Wollemia > Wollemia nobilis. The sequence goes on along the minus strand of JAQPPZ010016892.1, from coordinate 1,934,468 downwards.
CTATATAGGACCATTTCTTCTACTATACTCTGCTCAATGACGATCTTTGGTCTTGATTCAGACTGTGGCAAGCATCCATTGACTCTTTGAGGTGCCTCCTTGCTCATTGATATTTTTCTAGCAGCCGAAAAGAGCATTTTCAGCGCTGTTTTTCGTGCTTCTTCAATCTCTGTTTGAGGTTTCTCCTTCAACAAATCTACAAATGAACTTTGTCTATCTGAGAGAGGATCTGGAGGCGCCCCCATTGGGCCCTCCTAGGGCAGCATTCTCGTCTAGGGTTTTTCCTCCACAGGCTTTCATAGTCCTGCTTGTTAACTGAAATCTCGTTTTGCAAAAGGTATAATGTTGATCTGAAATGATAGATCTAAATTTAATGGGAGATCTTCACCACCTCATGATGCACCTATGGTATAGTTTTCAGATTAGGATTCTGTTGTTTGACCCCTCAAAGATGGAGTGACACAAGATAGTTTTATCAAGGAGCTGATCGTAGTTTGGACACATATTTTTCATGCCATAATATTTTTGTGATGGTTCAAATTATTGTTGAAATACTATTTAGAGGACTATCTAAGGTTAACATTTCAGCTGAAAATTCGTTCAAATGAGCTCGCTAGACCCAGAATATGATTTTTAGTATTTTTAGATTGAAATCGTCAAATCTAATTAAAATGATCTCAAATTTTAACTGAAGTATGTTGGCATATGGGCTCATGTCTACGCTAATTTGTAGGTCAGTTGTCCATTTGTTATCGCAAAAGTTCAAAATACATTTCTTTTCTGACTATTTTTGGGATATGAGAAGCAACTCTCAAAAGTGAATGGTAACTTGTACAACAAAAAGGCATGAAGATATTTTTAAAGAAGGTTAAATTGAGCTTTTTATTTGAAGGAATGGAAAGGATGTCAGATGGAAATATCATTTTCAAGATATCCACAAGTGAATTGGCTGCCAGTGGTAGTGATAGCTTGAAACTCTTGTGCTGTGATTATTAAGATTTGATTGTGGTAACTAATCATTTCCAATCCTATTCAAAAACTCCATTTTGAAAGTAGTGGATGTGTGTTGTACTTAGTTTTTTGACAGCTTCTCATGGTACCATGAATTTAACATATTGGAAGAAGAAGACAAATCTGAAAACTACCTTTGTCTTGGAAGAAGGAATATCTGCTTACAATTGGATTCCATTTGGGCAATGTTTTGTTCCAACCACATTCCAATGCACAATTTTATTCTTTTTTCAATACATATCTGCTAAGATACTTCTGACATTTCTGTTTTATTGGTGTATATACGAATGAATATCAAACCATTTATAGGCTCTAGCACAACATTTTTGAAGCTGAAGAAAAAATTGCTTTGGTCATGTGCTTTGAAAGTCAGGGATAAAAGTTGATCCGTTTAAAATGAAGGTCATCAATGACATGCAATCACTAGAGGAGTCTCATAGTTAATGTTATCCCTCAACCATGTCAGGTAGAATTGGAGATCTATGAAAAATTTCATGGTCTTAGCTAGACCAACCCTTATACTTTGCAAGCTGCCTGCTAGGGCCGAAAATAACTATACTAGAGCAGAAGGGGAAGACTTGATGATGGTGTACTAGGTTCAGAAATATGGAGAGTATTTGCCAGCAAATCCATTCATGTTCTATGTGGATCACCATGTCTTGCTTTATCTAATTAATAAACCTATCATACATGGGAAAAGCTTCTGATAGCTTCTCCTACTAAAAGAGTTAAACATGTTCCATAGTAATGAGGAAGGGTAAGATTCATGTTATAGCTGACCAAATGTCATGAATTAAGACAAGGGAAGAAGCCAAAGAGTAGATGACAATTATGAATTATCTAAACTCAGGTTTTTCTGCATTGCACTATTACCCAAATGGTATGAGGACATTGGACAATACATTTCTATAGGGTCATTTCCACCTGAAATGTGTTGGAATTCACAATGATCTGCCTGAACAAACAAAAGCAAACATTATTCATAACAGGAGAAATAGAGAGGAAAAGGAAGGAGCAGTGACACACAAGAGAAGAAAGGATGCCCTTGGGCACCAAACACTAATGATCAAGATAAAGATCACACACTGATACAACAGATTGGATGAGGAAATGTATAAATACCTCAATAGATTATATTTTAATTATATAACCTTTGACTGACATTAACATTTTTGTTAGCGTATGATAAAGTCATTTTTACAAGGTTAAACTGTGGGCCTGTAGGCTTAATACATAAAACCTCATTAAAACATTGTACAACATTAGGCCATAGGCATACACAAGTGATTATATCATACAATGTCGGCCTTGCTCAACGAGAAAACACACACATACACATGCACACACATAGAGAGGTTCATTGTGACAAGAGGAGAACCAATCTGAATTTTCTTTGTCATTTGGAAGGCTGCTTCCTTCCTTCTTAAATTCATCTTCAATATTCTATAACGTTGCAAGGCAATTTTTAGTAGAATGACCTTCCCTTTTATAGCATCCACAAATGGGTTTTAACTTCTTTGAAGACTTCAACTTTCCCTTGGGTTGCTTGGTCTTTGCCACAACAGATTTAAAATCCTTTGCATCAGCCTGTAACGGATAAGAATCTCAACAGTTTCACTAGCCATGTGAAAGTGAATAAGAAAAAAGAAGAGAGCACCGAGGGTTAATTGCTTATGCTCCATAGGAACCACATTAACCATCAATCCAACTATGTGAAAAGAGGAAGAGAGATTAGAAGGGACAATCTTGACACATTCTATATCATCCTTCTTATTGCCTCCTGAAGATGCAATAATTGCCTTTAAAGTCTTAAAATATCACAGTATAGTTCTCAACATTATTGAAGTTTGCCACTTTGGGAGAGGAAAGCTCTTAGCTCGAATCGATTGACTTTCATGGCATTTACGTTCATAAATAAATCTTGCAACTTGGTCCACACCTTTGTGTGGTCACTTTTGAGTTTTATATGGAAAAGTAAATTGGGCTCAAGCAACATTGAAAACAAACCAAAAGCCTCCTCTTGCTTAGAAATGTGAGTTGCTTCATCAAAAACCTTTGTAGACACTTTCTTCAAGATGTGCCAAAGGTTTTTACATCTCAAAAGACCGGTCATTTGAATTGACCAAATGTTGTAATTTTGTCCCTCGAGGTGAGTAATATAGGCTGTTGTTACCTATAAATAGGGAGGAACCTTCTTTATTGATTAAGGAGTCAGTCTTCTCACCCAAATTAAGGAGTCATTTAAGAGCTCAAAAAATCATGCGATATGAAAAAATATGATCAAAATGCTTTCATACGACACAAAGTTATGGCCTCTAGAAGTTTCACCCACTGAATACCCAAAGCATTAAGAATTTTTTTTTTTCAATTGGTTATATGGGATTAAAATGGGACCCACTCGTATTACATCATCAACATTTAGTGGTATTACAACAAAGCTTGGATATTATCCATGTATCGCTTGGCAAGATTTGAACCTCGGTCTCCTCTTGAATGTTTAGGAATCTAACTGGTTGAGCTAATGCCAGTAGATATTAAGAAAAAAATATTAGCTCATGAAACTTTATGACTATTGTAGCACTACACAAACCGACGTGATTCATACCATACATATAGGGCTAAGCAAGCTAGTCAATTTAGAATCAACTCTCTAATTTTTCTAGACTAAATGGGGCAAGATCAAAAGAATGAATCCCAAAATTCGCTAATTAGTGTGCACGGATTGGAGTGTTCTACCACTAATTGCTCGCCACTTGTTTGCAACTGTGCGCTCCAAGTAAATAAGGGAATGACACGTGGTCTTGGTTGATTCGTTGACCAATATACTTGTTTTCATTCCAAATAGGATTTGCATCAGCTTCCATCACCACCAAAGACCATAAAATGAGCACTCTAGGGACCAACGAGAATTGAACTCGTGTCTCCTAGATAATGAGCGCCCTAGGCTAGACGAGTGCCTGTGTAAGCTTCACAATAACAAAATGGGAGCCTACTCTAGATGGACGGGAGACCTCCCCATTGCTTAAAGCAAATGATGTCACAGATAGGAGGGCATGAATGTTGAACTCACGACCCCTCCATTTAAAGAAATAAAGCACATGTGCATTGCCCAAACGCCAAACCTCACTACCAAGTTGAATGGACATATCTGTTCTTTAACAAGGCACCATCCTTCAAAGATTGGAATGAACACTGCTACACATGGAGTCAAAAGAAAGGGGGGTGATTTGAACACACAACCCCTTAATCCATGAAACCAACACCTCCTCATGCTAGCCAATTGAGCAAGCAAAGCTAATGGGGCAAGGAAACTCCTTGCTCCTTGGAGACAAGGCCATCCCTTATACCCATGCGCCATCAATATAATTTTTTTACCTTTGAACCTCTAGAAGCTAAACAAACCAAGCCAATGATTGCCATTTTGGATAATAAACAGAGGATAAGGCTTTGACCAAGCATTGGACCAAAAATTTGTAGATTCCTTCTCATTGACTGACCACCTAATATTTTTTTTCCTTTGATAAATTGCAAATTCTTTGTCGTGGAGACATCGCAAAAATAGACACCAAAAGCTTTGAACCCATAACCATTGCAGCATAATTGCCTATCAAAGCCTCTCCAACCAAGATGCCAAGGACTTAGGTGTGAGGAGAATAGTTGATAATCCTTGAAGGCAATGATGCATCTACCATCTGCAAATTTCAAAGAAAACAAAGCATGCCTCCAAGAACAAGATTCTATCACATGTCCAATGCAACAGAAGACCCCCTTTGCCAATCCAAAAGCACCAATACACCATGATGGTAGCACACCAGTGGCTTAGCCTTCGCCAAAGCCTATGATGGAGCTTGTGCCCCTTATCCAGGAATGACCTGCACCTTTAAACCAAAAAACATAGAGGCCTTTTGTAGAAAAAGAGGAAAAGAAATTTGGATTTTTTTTCAAAATTTCCCTTCTAAAAATTGATGTCCATGGAAGAAGAGTGTTACTTTGCATTCTTATGATGCAATTGACTTGTGAAACTCTGCAAAATAGTTTTCTCTTAGTGATCAGAAGAAGGAATAGAAGCTGTGAATAAATTCTCTACATGACCAAGTGATGGTGCTTCATACTTGCTTTGATACCATGTTGGAATTGCATTGATTCATAGGAACTAAGAAATGCTAACATTACTCAAATCTTTTACCAGGAGAAATAGAGAGCAAAAGGAAAGAGCGATAACATGAGATGAGAGGATGCCCTTAGGCACCGAACACTAGTAAACAAGATAAAGATCACACACTGATACAATGGATCAAGTAAGGTGTATAAATACCTTAATAAATTACATTTTAATTACATATTCCTTAATCAACATAATATTATGGTGACGATATGACAAGGTTAGCTTTACAAGCTTAAATCATGGGATTATAGGCTAAGTACATGAAACCTCATTAAAACACTCTACGATGTTAGCTTGTAGGCATATACAAGTGTTTACATCATACAATATTGGGCTTGGCCAATGAGGACAGATATATATTTCAACAAAATGTGTATGCACAAGCATTGATTACATCATTCAATATTGACCTTGGTCAACGAGGACAGATTGTACATTTCAACAAAACATATATGCACAAGCGTGAAAAGATAATGTTGAAATCCAACCAGTTTTAGTTGATTAGTAGATTTTTCCATTACATGGGAAAGGAAATTTTTTGGTGTTAGGTGTGTGGTACAAGAGTGTACTCAAGGAAGGATATGGGGCTTGAAGCAGTGAAAGGACTTCAGTCCATAAAACCCATTTGACATAAGACTCTTTGAATAGAGGGTTTAGGATTTCATGGGGCCTTTCAAAAAGTTCTTAAGGTCATTGAAGATAATTACTAGTGGAAGCAGAGTATCTAACCAAATAGGTATAAGCCAAATCGCTATTGGAGATTGCTTTTGTGTTTGCACATGAAAATATAATCACATGCTTCTGGTGGTTGTTGGTTTTAGTGATTTACACACATAAATTGTAAATGAGGTAATCAAGCAGATGTTAGAGGTCTTGCATATTAAGCATCACAAGTCTACATCATATTATTGTAAGGCTAATGGGTAGGCTGAAGCCACAAACAAGTCCATATTATCAACCATACATGAGGCATGTGACACAGAGAATGAGGGTTGGGCTGAAAGATTGCTTGCAAACTTATGGGCATAACAAACAAATTATAAAACTACACGAAGTTCACACCCTTCAAATTAAGTTAGGGGTAGAAATCCATAGTTTCCATGGAATTCTTAGTATCGAGTTTACAAGTGGTGATTGAGAATAAGCTGGGTAATGATGAAAGTCTTCAAGAACATGTGGGATAGTTGAACAAAATGGATGAACAATATATCATGGCACAATGTTCCATTGAAATGGAGCAAGGACGTTGAAAGTTTTGGCATGACAAATATATTTAGAGGATGAGCTTCCAACTCAAAACTCTTGTATTAAATACATTGACAATTTGGATAAGAAGGCCATGAAATTAAAAATAGCTATGGGAAGGTCTAATCAAGGTCACAAAACATATCACCACAAAACCCTTGTTCTTCTTATTGACCATCATGAAGGCCAAGGAGGGAAGTGAGATACAACATCTAGATACTCTTCACACTAATGTGATAAATTCAGATTAACTGTTACAAAGTGTTGAGACAACATGGAGGAAGGAGAAGTCTAAAACTAGTAGTTGTAGAGAGGGGACTGTTGGCAATTTTGCCACATTAATTTTTTTGATAACTTTGGCCTAAGTATGGAGCTTTAAAGCGGCAAGGAGCATGCGAAGGTGTTAGGTTTTCGCGGGCCATAAACGGGGGCGATAAAATGGATGAAATGAACTTTGGATATTTTATCATTGCAGATCTTCTCGCTAGCTTTCCGACGATATATTATAATAGGTGATCGGGTCAGCGGATCAAAAGTTATGGCCCCGGGAAGCAGGACCAGGAAGCTCAATTTCGGGCCAGAAAATTGACTAAGTGTCGGGCCCCGCCCGACTGCGCTCATACAAAGGCCCAAAATTTTCTAAGTGTTAGTGTTGGCGCAACCCGACTTCGCAGTGAAGTCGGGCTGCGCCCTTAATTTTGTGCGCACTTAGGGAGCTGACGTGCAGAGAGCTGAGCCCAAAATTTGACTAATTATTGAGTGAACCCCAACTTCGCTGACGTGCAGAGAGTTGAGCCCAAAATTTGACTAATTATTGAGTGAACCCCAACTTCGCTGCGAAGTCGGGTTGCGCTCTCAGTTTTGTGCGCAGTTGGGCAGCTCACTTGAAGAAAACGACTAAGTGCTGGGACTGCCCGACTTCGCAGCAAAGTCGGGCTGCGCCCTGGAAGAAGAGCGCAGTTGGGCAGCCCATCATGGTATCTCCAGAAAAACGACTAAGTGTTGAGCTGCCCGACTTCGCAGCAAAGTCGGGCTTCGCTCACTGACCTGTGCGCACTCGGGCAAAGAACGTTGAAACCTGCCCATAAATTTTCTAAGGCACAGAGGCCTTCCCGACTGCGCTCATCCGCCCGACTGCGCTCATCAATTTGTGCGCAATAGGGCAGAAAGACAGGAAGAAGCAGCCAAAATATTCTAAGTGTTGGGCGGGATAAAAATACAAAGGCTGAGCTTCTAAGCTCGGTTCTTCTCCCCTCCATCAGATGCTGACAGGTGTCCGGTCTTGGGATCAGAGTCAAGATGTGACAGAAGGTGTGCCGCCAGGGTACCGGACAGATGAGCGTGAACTGACATATTGTACCGCATCTGCCCCCATTCAAACTGGCTCAACTTCCCACCTATCGAATTTCCACGGAGCTGCCACGTTTTCAGGAGGACCTTGCTGCAAGTACATTCTTTACCCGCAGAGGTCAACATCAGCCGCTTTTGCAGATTTTGTCAGGTCTGGGATTCTGTGCCCAAAATGTAATCGGGGGGAAAATTGCACTATAAATAGCAGCCTCATTTCATTGTAAAAGGGTGGAGGGGGGACATATTGCTAGAGGACTCTGTTGTGACGGACCACATTCTAATTAATTCAAAGCATCCTTGGCTCTGCTTCTTGTCTCTGTCTTTTATGTTGCCTTCTGCTAGTACTTCTGCTTCATGTCCATTTATATTTCTGTCTGTCTGAATTTTGAATTCTGGATTTGGGCATTGGTGATTATTTGGATTTGGAATACTAAACAGAAGGATACATAGGGTAGAATAACAGCTGCAGTTTCTGTTACATGCTTTGTTTTAATTGCTGTTGGTTCAGATGCAAATTTGCGATCGTGCTGCTTGTTCTCCCCCCACCCGAAACGCATGATATTTACATCTCTTTCCTGTTCCCTTATCTTTTTCAATCTCTTTCCAGTTCCCTTTTCCTCCCTTTTTTAATCTCTTTCCTGCACTCTTATCTAAAAATCCCCAAGTAGGTTAGGAAAGGAGCCAGCCTTCTCCGGAGATCGGCACGGGGGGCATCCCTTCCTCCCGTCCTTTCAATGTTGGTCTGCGGGTCTAGGGCGCATTGCAACACCAAGTCCTTCCCAGGTGGCGGATCCGTGGCCAACAGGGACCTATGGTAACTTTGGAGACAAAGGACCTCAATAAATTGTATGATCTCTTGAACCTGTACAAAAATGAGAGAGGAAGTCTAGGAAACAAAACGGTATTTTGTACAATAGTTCTGTAGTAGGTCATATGAGGAATCCAAGTACAAATAAGATAAAGACATTAAGGTGGAGGATATTGTTGACAGTTTTATAGCTGTGTTGGCTGAATTTGCTGTCTTGGTTGTTTTTCAGAGATTACAAAAGTACCCGTATGGTGCCTGTCCTTCATTGGTGAAATCCGACAGGGAATTAAATATCATTGGGTTGAATATTTATCTTCAGAAACTATGGAGCAGCTAGTACGAGAAAATGGAAATGGGTTGTTTTCCTACAGCTTTATTTAATCCTTTTCCAAAATTAATACTTCCATGGGGAATTGCAAGGGAGCTATATTCCTTGAAGTATTCTTCTACTTTCCCATAACCTTAATAGCATTTGAGGATAGATATGATACGATGATGATGAAGAAGCAAGGAAAGAGGATAAAAGACCAAAAAACCTGAAGGCTAGGGCAGAATATTTTGTTTCTGTACGTGAAACAAGACTCATAGCCATTCATGCGTAGGATAAAAAGGGCTGCAATAAGATAGAGGAGGTGGAGGATTAGAAGATGTGGTGTATTCAGTATTGGAAAGGGAGATGGTCTCCTTGCCCAGTTGACAACCACCTCTAGATCATGTTTATTCTCCAGATGAGTGATTTGTTGGCCAATGCGTCTGTTTTCTATGTCTGGAGTTTTGTGGCAAGTAGGGTCTGACCCTATTGGGTTCCATTTCAGCAACATTAAAGGACTCCTCTAAAGGGGATCACTCACTCCATCTATTTTGGATTCTTCTCAAGACCTTTGAGGACAATTGAAATTGGAGACTACCAAAGAAAGTGAATTTACAAATTCACGGCCAGTAAACCCTGATTTACTGAGCAGAATAGAAAATTTGATCGTACAACTGATTGCTGTGAAAACAGAGTTTGTGGCACAAAGTAATGGTGTGCAGCCACTTACTAGAGGCCATTGATCTATGTGATCAAGAAGATTGGCATGGAGTTCAAATTTTTTAGCTCTTTTGGGAGAAGAACCTGAATTGGAGCCTACATCTAGTATAATCAGTGGCATCATACTCCCCAACATTGCAAAAAATTGAAATTTATGTTGGCCAATCATTTACATCCGTGGAAGGGTAGATATGAAAGTGAGTGAGCGGCACAAGCACGGGGACTGGTTTTCAAAATTAAAAAAATTGCTGATTTAAATCAGACCTTGAAAAGAATTGGAGAAGTGAAAGCAAAATGGAAGGAGTCCTGTGACACAATGGATATGAAACACTACAAGGCCTTGAAGATGATTGGTATTGAGAAGGCTGGAATGGAAGATAAAGGTATAATATTTAGAGCAATTATTGGCTTAAAAATCTTACTATTCAGCCCTGTCTGCAACTGCACAAAGTACAAGTGCTTTTGTGTTGATGCCGAGTGTAGCACAAAGGCCTTTGGAGGGAGACATCAACAACTATTATTGCAGATTTGGAAAATGAAGCAGAAATATGCCCCTCTGCTTTCTTCTCCAGCCGATCCTTGAGAAGCAATGCTGGTATCTCCCTCTATACTGCCCAAACATTCCTAGTCTTGAGCACCAGGTTGGAACTTGGCCCTTTTTTGTCTGGGGTTGTTTGGTGATAAATGTACAACCTTAAGTTCTGATAAGTTTAAGAGTTGATTGCTGATTAGTTTACAGCCTTAAGGGCTTATTAGTTTAAGCAATGATAAGTTTACATGTAAAAAAAATCACTATTTATCTTATGATTCTCTAGTGGCTGCAATGAAGGGTCTCAAAATTTTCATGGAAGTTGCATAGAAGGAATGTGATCCTTTTGCAAGCACCCTTTATCTTCTATAAATGTGATTCACCTTCGGCCGCTTTTTGGTCTGAAAACAATAAAGAAATATAAATCAGTTTCAGTTCACCTATCCTAAATATGAGTATGGTGTATGTTTTTAGATGTGTGGAAGCTTCTTTCTAGATCACTAGGAACGTGCCTTAAGTAGAAAATCACCTGCTAATTTTAAAATTACAGCTGCAATGGCTAAGTTGTGGTATTAAAATATTGATGAATGGTTTAGATTTAGAAATTGTCTACATGTGCTGAAGCATGTTAATGAAGAATATTCCTATCTGGATGTTAATCTCTTAACATTTATGATATTAGAATTAAGAATTTCTGTCCAGGTTATATAATGAATTTCCAAATATACAAAATGCTTATAGGTTGGCTAGTGGTCTTAGTTGGGTTGGCCAAATGCAGCTATGAGCCTAAAATACCAAGGCTCACTATAGCTGATTGGACAAACCATGTTTTCAAGTATATAAATCAAGAAATGGACGAAAGAATAAAGAAGCTCCTCTCGGACAGATATATATGAAGGTTAAAATGGACATACTGAGTCATGAGTCTTAAAGGGATTGGGCAAACACAAGTAAGAGCTGTAAAAACCCACACTTATTATTGGGAATTGCATAAACTGTGGTTGTGAGTGTAGAGAACAAGAAATGAAAAAAAGAAGATTCTTCTTATCAAACATATTTATGAAGAACAGATTTGCTAGTATTTTGTTTAACAAGCATGCTACTTAGGTTGTCTGTTGTGGCTTCTCTGAGATTTTTGGTCTCTGTGCATTGTCAATATTTGAATGTTTTTGCAAGTATTTTTAATAAGATAGGCATATACTCTGTTTTCTTTTATGTTCCAAAGTGACTTTTTTATTTAGCTCATTACTTTGATTAATTTTATGCAAGATAGAAGGTTTGGTTTTTCTCATGTGTTTGCTGTTTAGTGTATGGAAGAGAAATAACTAGAATTTCTTGACGGTGTGGGGATAATATTTCACTCTATTTAACATTCCTGTCTATTTTGCTGTATGAATTCGTTTTAGGATGCCATGAATCTTAGTTGGCTTTTATTTTAACACTATTTTTTGGGTGTACTTTTGCAGCTTCGGATTCATAAAGATGGCCATATAATTGGTTCGGAATACATATCTGATCTTGTGGAGAAGGAACATACATCCGATGATCACAGTATGTTTGAGCTCCTTTAAATCTTCTGGTTTCAGTGAACTCGTCTGTACTTTTTGGCTTCATTGATTTGTTTTTTGGTTTTGCGAACTGTACCAAATAAAATTGCTCAAGCTGCTTTTGAATGCAGAATAAATAATTTGCTATAATTTGTTAGAATATTAGATTATAATATTTACTTCATGATCTGACACATGTGATTCACTATGGAAGGCACTATCTTAGTGGACACATGTGATCCACTATGGAAAGCACTATCTTAGTGCCAACTCCACCATCCCACTCCACTAGTAGGATAATATTATTCTAGTGTCCACTACACTAGTGGGATGATCAGGCCTGTTAGGTGTTTTTTTAATTAATCTAGCATAAGGCTATATATACAGCCTCTATCTGCAGGGATTTGTAGTATCTTGTTGTGAGCAATTCACAACTGTTCAAGTGCAGACCAATTCTGCTGTTTATCTGTTCTATGTGATTCTATTTGCTGTATCCTTTTGTGAGCAATTCACATCTGTTTCATTGCAGACCAATTCTGCTGTTTTAGTGTGTTATTCGATTCTGTTAAATATGCTGTTCCCAGCTCTCTGAATTCCAACATAATTTTCATAAACACACAGCGTGTCCAAATTGAAACAACTTAATGTTTAAAATTTAAAGTTTTAATTGTTTTGGTTATTTTGGTTATTGCAAGCAGGTGATTATGACTTTTGTAAGATCAAACAGTGAATCTTTTCTTTAGCTCTTTAGACTTGTTTGCTTTTATACTGTTAGTTACGAGAATATTGACATCAATACTGCTTTGCATTTTGTAAAAGATTTTTCAAAAACCTCGACTTAGGAACAATTTAACTTGTATTTTGCAAAAAAGAAAACGGAATCTATATCCATAAAAAACTAAAATAACATATAAAATACTTTTGAAAAACATTAAAAACAAATTAAGAGAGATCAAAATATAATTTTAACTTTAAGTGAGTTACATGAATAGTCTATTTTGTATTCCTGCTTTGCATTCCTGTGTTCCAATACAACCTTTGGTGCTGTTAGCATGCAGAATGACCAACATCACTGTCCTATTTAACTGAGTTTTTTTGGTTCCTAAGTGTTTGCAAACACGACAGGTCTCTCAGACAGGAAATCTTGGTGTGTTCTTCTGCTGCCACCTGTCCTATTCGTGTCTTGACCCCTTATACCCATGGGACACATGCCGTCTAAGACATGCAGTGTACCAACTTAGATACAGTGTTTTTTGATGTTTTGGATGACCAAATTTTTGAAGTTTGTGCTGAATTTTGAAATTAAAATAAATTAACTGTTGGTTACGAATCTGCCATTTAGGAAAGGATTTTAATCTTTTGCGCCCTAGATTCGCCCAACAGATTGAAAGGCTGGAAGGAAGGGATGCCTTCCGTGCCAATCTCCGGAGAAGGCCGACTCCTATACTAATCTACTTGATGTTTTAGAGAAGGGAACTGGAAAGAGATTATAAAAATGCAGAAAGAAATGTAAATATCATGTGTTTCAGGTGGGGAAGAACAAGCAGCATAGTCGCTAACTTATCACTAAACCAATAGCAATCAAAACAATGTATGTAACAGAAACTATTACTGTGATTCTTTTCTATTTATCCTTCATTCAGTATTCCAGGTCTACTTAATTGCCGATGCTGCTATCCAGGATTCAGAATGACAGCAATCAGAAAAATAAATGACACGATGCAGAAATACTTGCAGAAGGCAGCATAAAAGAAAGAGACAAATAACAGAGCCAAGTATACTTTGAATTGGAAGCAAGTGTTCAGTTACAACAGCTTCTTAGCAATATGTTCCCCCCCGTTACAATGCAAGTTCACTGCTATTTATAGCAGAAATTTCCCCCTTTTACAATCGGAGCACAACTCCCCAAACCTGCAAAAGCTGTAGAAAGCTGCCAGATTCGATTCTTATCGGCCTGTAGCATGGTCTTTCTGACTTCGTACAACTCCTGATAGATTCGGTGGTTGAAAAGGGGCGCTTTTTGTTAATGCGGTAGGTGCAGTACAGTTTAGCCTTTGGGTTTGTCATCACTGCTCACCTACCCTGTCCTTGGAGTACAACTTCACCTTCCGTGAAATGTGCCCGAATCTCGAAACTTTGTTTGTTTTTATCTGGGGAGGTATTATCTGCTTAACAATTTTAAAAACTGGGGGGAATCCCGACTTTACTTTGCAAATTCCCGTCGGAGATTGCCGAAAATGGGCACCCCTTGCCTTAGAAACTAACTTGGGGCCCTTTTCCCACGGTCGCTGAGAAACGCGGAGATGCCGAGAATCACTGAATAGCGACAGCGATCTCCAGAATTGAAGCTGGGAGCGACTTGCAGCGTTGTTGAGAAAAGTGCACAGCGACAACAATCGCTGGCGCGACAACACTTAGGTTTTCACTTTGCTTCGTTTTGCTTTGTTTCCTTTCTGAGCATCGCCGAAAAACTATGCGACGTCAGGCGTCGCTAGGCGGCGACAGTGATCGTGGGTGGATAGCTCCTTCCCGCTATCTCACACCCAAAAGGGCTGCAACGACGGACGTCGTCGGAATGCGACGGCAATCGAGGTCATGGCGACACTTAGAAAAATTTCCCTTTTTATGCTGTGCTCCCGGTAGCCAAAAAGAAATGCGACAACGGGCGTCGCTGGGAAGCGACGGAGATCCCGGTCGTCAACACTTAAGCACTTTTTTAACTTCGCCACGGAACGCTCAAATAGCCCGCGCCGTCGGGGATCGCTCAACAACGACGGCGATCGCGGGATGGACATGCCTTAGAGATTTTCTGCGTCTTTCTTCAAACTTTGCATCCAACTCTGAAAATCGCTCTGCTTAACCTGAAAATACTGAACATAAAAAACTGGAAATGCACCGGAGAAGGAGGGAGGCAACAGCCTTCTTAAAATTTTCAAAATTTTTCTACCCCTAGCAAAATGTGGCAACATTCTTGGAGGCTCGCAGGGTATTGAGCTCGCCTCGATGCAAGGACCCATGCCTTTATCCTTTGGGCCCGGAGTCACCCCCGGTCCCTGCTTCTTCTTGCTGCTGGCCTTGGCCTTGCTGCTTTGCTTCCTGCTATTCGTCCTCTTCGACACTATCTTCACCAGTTTCGTCTTCAGTGCCCTCCTCCTCCGATTCTTCTTCGGACTTCTCCTCTTCTTCTTCTTCTTCTTCTGTAGCTTGCTCCGGATTAGCATCTGCAGAGTCAAGGCGGCCTTGGATGCGGCGTTTGAATGTTACCTGAAACCTGAGTCCAGGCCTCCTCCGAGAAGGGCTTCATACTGCGAATATTGCTCACCAAGTGCCTTAGGGTCTCTATCTGGAGCATATCAATCTGTTCAACCCTCTGGCTCAAATCTAGCAGGCAGGAGCGAATCTAGCAAAACCTAGAGGTGAGCTGCGTCACTTGCTCCTCTTGAATTGGGTCTGCCCACTCATCAATGGCTGATGTATCATTGCCAAATGCGTCCCATGCCGGCTACAATTCTTCCTTCGGGAGGCAGTTGCCATTGCTGTCTGTAAAGCTCGGAAATCCGAGCGAGATAAGAGTATGGAAGGGGGCGAGGCATATATCCTCCTTTTCCAATGTGTCTAGCAATGCTTTGGCCCTTCGGATCTTCTCATGTCTTTCAAAGAATGAATGCAAGGTTGCCCTTGCAGTTGCCCAATCACAGGCAATGGAATTTGTAGAGGGAATTTGGAGGTCCCGACGCTCAAGGGTCCCAACCTTGACAGCCAGGTTGAGCCAACAGTCTGCTTGTCGCTCTGCCTCCTCCACCACAGGCTTACCCTGGGCGGATGCTTCTTTTATCCGGGTGGCGAATGTGAGGACCAAAAGGGACTTAGAGGCCCGGGGTCTGAAGTTCTTCAACAGCCGGGAGCGGATTTCCTTGATGCGGTCCTTGGAGAATGTCTCCACCTGTACCACCCTTTCCTCCAACTGCTGTTGAGCTTGCTGAAGCTGGCCCCCTGCTGGGCCTGCATCCTCGCCATGCCCTCCTCCAATTTGACTTTTTCATTTTCCACCTGGTAGTAGCGCTCCTTCAACTGGCAGTGCTTTATGTACAGCGTATCGGTTCCGTCATGAAGAGCCAGCGCCTCATTTTCAAAGCTGACCTCGTTCAAGTCTTTGGTTTTGCATCGATACTCATAATATTTAGGAGTCATATCTTTTAGAGGCTTCTTAACCTTGGGAACTCTTTTTTCCTTGTACAACACCATGTTGTCGAAATCAAATCTGGAGCGCTTCTCAACTCCGGCAATCTCTTCGCCTCTTCTCTTCATCACGCTCCGTGCCCATCTGTTGGAGGTGCGTCCAACCTGAGTTGCCACGGGCTGGTTCTCCATAATCTGAATTAAATCTGCCTCTCCGAATAGAGGACTGGCCAAGGGCAAACCCTGTTGCGACATGTGTTCTTCTGCGAACAGGTAAGGGGAAATGGCAGTTTGGTGCTCTAATGCTCTTGGGGATGGCCCAACTTGAGCGGTGGAGGCAGACAGGTTTTCGGGGTTTATAGGCAGATTCTCAGTTAATGCACCGACTGTGGACGAAAGAGGTGGAGAACACGGTGGATCTGAGGTAGTGACACCTGGTTGGGTTTGGGCTAGGGTTTGGAGGACGTTAAGTTATGCGGAAGAATGGCTAGATGACGGGTGGCTAGGCTGAGACTGTGCAGCGACGGAAGGCTGGGCTTCTTCAGGGAGGGGGTGAGATGCGGCGAGGGGAAGGGCGGCTGCTGCTCCGCTAACCAAAGGAATGGCAGGGGGTATGGGTACAGCAACAGGGGATGAAGGCGCCCCAAACATTGACTCGGAAGTTTGAAAGAATAGAGAATGCGTACTTGCGAGCTCCGCCTGAGCTGGTGTGTTGAAGAGTTGGGTCATCCACTGATCTTCCGCTGACGGGGATGTATCCTCCTTTATGGTAACGATTTCCGAGGTTTTGATCTTCTTTTGGGGTGGCGTAACCTCAGATTGCGACAGCCTCCTCCATGAGCATAGCCTTTTGCCCTTTAGACTTTTCTGTCCTTCTCTTTATTTTGAGAGGGGTAACTTCTTCTTCTTGGGCGCTGGGCGTCGGGCTAATGGTTCCCCCTGAAGCTTTGGGGGGTTTTATCTTTAGCGTGAACTGTTTTTTCTTTTGGGGTGCCGGGAGCGCTTGTGTCGCTCGGGCTTGTGTTGCTCGGGTCGTGTGCTGGGCTACCTCTTGCTTAGATGGCATTGCTCCGGTTGGCTGTTTTTCAGAAGATTGCCGCATCCTGGGCTCTACAACCTGACTTGTACCCCACTGCTGGACCCTTCCCCACGTGATTGCAACTGTTTGGGTGGGGCCTGCCCCTTTTGTAGGCGTTGAAAGCCTGGGGGTACGATATTCTGGAACACAATAGGCTGCCACGTGGCATGGTGGTTATCGTAGAGCGTGGAGAATTCATTGTCATTGGCCAAGTCCTTTTTCAGATTTTTCCTTTCTAGTACGGACACACATTATCCACCACTCTGATATCTTTTCGGGTTTCCACCCTTTGCCCTGCAGTTTAGTCAACATCTTCTTGTACGTTTTCGTATTTGGCCTGTGGTCCGCATTGTGGATAGGATCAAATTCGGCCTCCACAAAGTAGAAGTCGTGCCACGGCGGGAAAGACTGCATGTCTTCAATATTCCACTCTAAGTCTCCTCCCGACGGGTTGTTGCGCTCGGCCATGATCTCGTTGCGGGGACAAATGTGGAAGTCTTGTACATTCGTGAAATCCCTTACTATGTTGAGGGGATTGTACTTCCACCTCTGGGGCAGCTCAACCAAGCCGAAGCTCAAAAGTGTGGCAGTCAGGTACTGATGTTGTCCATTAATGCCGATTTCAATCTCTGCCCAATCGATTGGATAATTGAACAGATGCCCCTTTTTCCTCCCCTGGCCATACTGCTGATCAATGTATCTCATTTGCCACGCTGCCTCTAAGGCAAACTGGTACTTTGTGGTGTAATACAGCAGCTAGAAGGGTTTTCCCGTGAACCCAAAAATTCTTATCACGAACCCCTGCGTCAATCGGAAAGTATCGCTAAAGTCCTGGCTGATCACTTGTTCTCTCATCGGACGCGGGACGCGCGGGCAGGTGCCATGGAGAAGGGCTAGGGCTGTGCCCAAAAAGGCTAGATTGAACTTATAGTATGACTCTTCCCTCAGCAGCACCCTGGTCCACTCGTACACCGAAAGTCGCGCGCCATTCTTATCCTTGCGTTGAACTGGGAGCGCCTTCATTTTACTGTGCAGGTGAAACAAGAATAACCACGCCAGGGCCGAATAGTATCTGAAGCTTTCGCTCGCCTCGCTCCTCAGTTCTTGTAGGTGCGAGTGAATTGTTAGGTGTGAAGTCTGTATGGCCACCAGACGTCTGACCTGGCTGACGTCTAGGCCAGACGTTTGGGCCAGACATCTGGTTTGGCAAACTTCTAGGCCAGACGTCTGGGCTGCCAGACGTCTAGTCTGGCAGACGTCATGCCAAGAAGACGCCAAAGCAATGGACGTCTAGGTAGACGTCAGTACGCGGAAGACGACAATCTTGGAATGCGGAAGACCAATAGTCTTGGGAGCGGAAACGAACAGTGTTTTGGAGGCTTGCGTTGGAAGATGAAACGAACAGTTTTGGAGTCTTCCTTCTGCTCTATAAAAGGGATGTGATCCCTTGCATAATGTAAGATGAGTTGTTGAAAACGTCCAAGGACGTGAATGTAATCTTTGCTGAAATTAATAAGAAGAGAAGTTGCCATTGCCCCGTGGTTTTTCCTGCACATTGCAGGTTTCCACGTAAAATCTCCGTGTCACTTGTGTTATTGTTTCCGTGTTCTATATTTTTGTTATTGTGCTTCCTCTTGCAGGTGTGGAATCTTGAGGTTTTTCCTAACATCCGGTATCGTAGCTAAGGTTTTGTGCGAGTGGGAGCTGCAACAATGACAAAAGGTGTAACCAAGTTCGAGATTGAGAAATTTGATGGCAGGAACTTCGCTCTATGGAAGATGAAGGTGGAGGATTTGTCTGGTTCAGAATGACCAAGCACAAGCCTTGAAATGGGTCGTGAGTAAACCGAGAAGCATGAAAGATGAGGAGTGGGTAACGCTTGACAGGAAGGCGGTTTCTACAATCCGTCTCTGCCTAGCGGACTCCGTCTTGTTCAATGTAGTTGAAGAAAAGACCGCGGAAGCCCTTTGGCAAAAGCTTGAAAAGTTGTATGAAACAAAATCAGCAACTAACAAGGTTTTTCTAAAAAAGCAGCTTTATAGCTTGAGGATGAAGGAAAGTTCATCCGTGGTAGATCATTTGAATGAGTTTAATACTCTGATCAAGAAACTGGTTTCAATTAATGTGAAGATGGAGGATGAAGATAGAGCTATCACCCTACTTTGTTCCCTCCCGGACACTTGGGATCATATGGTGATGACCATCAGTAATTCATCATCAGGAACTCTCAATTTTGATGATGTGGTAGCCGCTTTGTTGGCAGAAGAGTTGAGGCGAAAAACGTCTCTGGAACCCTCAACCAATGAAGCCCTATCTGTGAGAGGTCGATCGTTCGAGGGGAGTAAACAAGGTAGAAAGCAGTCCAGATCTAAGTCTAAAGGACATAAGCAGAAAGGGAAGTGCTGGCATTGTGGGAAGCCAGGACACTCCAAGAAGGACTGTTGGCAATTAAAGAATGGTGAAAAGCAAAATCAGCCATCAGCTGAAGCCAATGCAGCAGATTCAGGAGAGACGACAACATGTGAAGCCTTCTGTATCAATAACAGCAGATCAGTTTTATATACCTGGGTTTTGGACTCAAGTGCATCCTTCCACATGTCTCCCCACAGAGACTGGTTTGACAAATATCAGCCATACTGTGGTGGAAAGGTCTATTTGGGTGATGATCATCCTTTAGAAATTGTGGGAAGAGGGGATATAAGGATCAGGCTGGACGATGGTAGAGAAAGGATGCTATGTGATGTGCGACATGTGCCCGATTTGAGGAAGAATTTGCTATCAATCAAAATGATGGATAAGCTAGGGTATTCTGTCACCTTCTGTAACAACTACTGCAAGATTACCAGAGGAGCTCTTGTAGTAGCAAAGGGAGAATCTTACGGGACCTTATACCGTTTATGCGGTGATACGGTGACAAACCATGCAGCAACAACAACTTCTGTTCAGGATGCAGTAATGCTATGGCATCAACGCCTAGGCCATATGAGTGAAAAAGGCCTGAAAATTCTGCATGACAGAGGTATGCTTTCTGGGATTAAGTCTTGCAATTTAGACTTATGTGAGCACTGTATTTTTGGTAAACAGAAGAGGGTTCGGTTTACTACAAGTCCTGGTAAGAGTTCTGATTTTCTGCAACTTATACATTCGGATATATTTGGACCAGTCCCCACTCAGTCCTTGAATGGCGCCATCTATTTTCTGACTTTTATAGATGATTATTCTAGGAGAGTGTGGGTGTATTTTCTGAAGAAGAAGTCGGAAGCTTTGCAGAAATTTAAAGAGTACAAAGCACGGGTAGAGAAGAGTTTGGGCAAGTCAATTTTGTGTCTCAGGTCAGATAATGGGGGTGAATATTGCTCCAAGGAATTTGATAAATTTTGTATGCAAGAAGGGATTAAGCACCAGAAGATTGTACCATACACTCCACAAAAAAATGGTGTGGTTGAGCGGATGAATCGCACAATCATGGAACGTGCAAGAAGCATGCTTAGCGCAGCCATGTTGGAGAAAAAGTTCTGGGCGGAGGCTGTTAATACAACTGTTTATCTTATTAACAGGTCACCTACAACTGCATTGGATGGACAGATTCCGGAGGAGGTTTGGTGTTGTAAGCCAGTTGATTACTCTCATTTGCGCACTTTTGGCTGTGACGCGTTTGCCCATGTACCCAAAGAAAAAAGGTCCAAGCTTGACCCGAAGTCAAGCAAATGTGTTTTTCTCGGCTATGGAGATATAGTGAAGGGGTATAGACTGTGGGATCCTACCGCCCACAAGGTAATTATTAGCCGGGATGTAATTGTTGATGAAAAATCCATGCAAAGGAAGGAGGTACAGCAAAATCCTAATGTTGTACCTGTTGAAGTAGAATTGAGTGAAGATGACTATGAAGATGAACATGCTGAAGTTTTTGATCAGCATGCAGAACAACAAGTAGAACAGGAAGTAGAGCAGCCACAACGGTCACAAGACCAAGAGCCAGAACCGACAGATCATTGGGTTAGAAGATCTACACGTCCACAAAAGTGTCCGGAAAGGTATTCTCATGTGTATCAGTCCTCTTTTGCTTTGTTAACTGATGATGGTGAACCTAGTTCATTTCAGGAAGCTAGAGAGTCTGAGAATGCAGCAAAGTGGAGGAAATCCATGGAGGAGGAAATCGAGGCACTTCGAAAGAATAAAACTTGGGAACTTGTGGATCTCCCACCTGGAAGAAAGACTGTTGGAAACAAGTGGGTGTACAAAGTGAAGAAGAACACCAACGGGCTGTTGGAACGCTATAAAGCTCGCTTGGTGGCAAAGGGCTATGTGCAGAAGTCAGGTGTTGACTTTAATGAAATTTTCTCTCCAGTTGTGAAGATGACTACTATCAGAGTTCTACTTGCACTTGTAGCTGCACAGGATTTGGAACTGGAGCAGCTTGATGTAAAGACCGCTTTCTTGCATGGTGATCTCGAGGAAGAGATATATATGGATCAGCCCGAGGGCTATGAAGAAAGAGGCAAAGAGCATTTGGTTTGCAGACTGAAGAAATCACTGTACGGGTTGAAACAAGCGCCAAGGATGTGGTACAGGAAATTTGACACCTTCATGAAGAGCCAAGGTTTCAGCAGGAGTGAAGCTGACCATTGTGCATACTACAAGAGGTTTGACGATGGCAGTTTTATTATTTTGCTGTTGTATGTTGATGATATGTTGGTTGCAGGCCCCAACATGAAGAAAATCATTGATCTTAAGGCTCAATTGGCTAGGACATTTGAAATGAAGGATTTAGGAGCAGCAAACCAAATTTTAGGGATGAAGATACACAGGGACAGAAAAGGAAGAAAGATCCGGTTAAGTCAAAAGTCATATGTGGAAAAGATTCTGCAGCGCTTCAATATGCAGAATGCTAAACCAGTTAGTACCCCACTTCTTCCACACTTAAAGTTGTCTTCCAACCAGTGTCCTAGAACGGAAGTAGAGAAGACAAGCATGTCTCGTGTACCGTATTCATCAGCAGTAGGAAGCCTCATGTATGCCATGGTGAGCACTAGACCGGATATTGCCCAAGCAATGGGAGTAGTCAGCCGGTACATGGCAAATCCTGGTAAGGAGCATTGGAATGCGGTGAAGTGGATATTCAGATATTTAAGAGCCACTTCAGATGTTGCCATTTACTTTGGATCGGCAGATTTGCAAGTTACAGGTTTTGTGGATTCTGATTATGGTGGAGATAGAGATGGGAGAAAATCCACTACAGGATATACCTTCACCCTTGCTGGAGGAGCGGTGAGTTGGGCTTCTAAGTTGCAGTCTGTTGTGGCCTTATCAACCACTGAAGCAGAATACATTGCAGCAACTCATGCCAGCAAAGAGGCAATTTGGCTAGAGCGATTGTTGGGTGACTTCAAGGTAATGCAGGAGAAAATTACGCTGCATTGTGATAGCCATAGTGCTATTCAATTAGTGAAGAATCCAACATTCCATGATCGCACGAAACACATTGATGTCAAGTACCACTTTATCAGAAATGTGGTGGAAGAAGGTAGGATCCTGTTGCAGAAAATCGACACTGAAGTGAATCCTGTAGATATGCTTACAAAGTCGGTCAAGGTAGAGAAGTTTGAATGGTGCAGAACTTCTCTGGGCTTGCTGAAAAAGTAACAAGGGCAGCATTGGGCAATTGGCACTGGATGAAAATCTTTTGGTAGAAGAGTTCCTGAATACTGACTTCAAGTGGGAGAATGTTAGGTGTGAAGTCCGTATGGCCACTAGACGTCTGACTTGGCAGACGTCTAGGCCAGACGTCTGGACTGGCAGACGTCTGGGCTGCCAGACGTCTGGACTGGCAGATGTCTAGGCCAGACGTCTGGACTGGCAGATGTCTAGGCCAGACGTCTGGACTGGCAGACGTCTAGGCTAGACGTCTATGCTGCTAGACGTCTGGTCTGGCAGACGTCTAGGCCAGAAGTTTGGGCTGCCAGACGTCTGGTCTGGCAGACGTCTAGGCCAGACGTCTGGGTTGTAAGACGTCTAGGCCAGACGTCATGCCAAGAAGACGCCAAAGCAGCAGGACGTCTAGGTAGACGTCAGTACGCGGAAGACGAACAGTCTTGGGAGCGGAAGACCAACAATATTGGGAGCGGAAACGAACAGCCTTTTGGAGGCTTGCGTTGGAAGATGAAACGAACAGTTTTGGAGTCTTCCTCTGCTCTATAAAAGGGATGTGATCCCTTGCATTTAAGTTGGGTTGTTGAAAACGTCCAAGGACGTGAATGTAATCTTTGCTGAAATTAATAAGAAGAGAAGTTGCCATTGCCCCGTGGTTTTTCCTGCACATTGCAGGTTTCCACGTAAAATCTCTGTGTCACTTGTGTTACCGTTTCCGTGTTCTATATTTTTGTTATTGTGCTTCCTCTTGCAGGTGTGGAATCTTGAGATTTTTCTTAACATGAATCCCACGGGCCACGTAGTCTGCCCAGTCGAAGAATACCTGCTTGGTTTTGTCTGTCATAACCTTGGGGTCGTAGAATTCCTCTCGCAGGATGTATTCAGCAAGAGCGATTTGGTAGGGGAAGACCATCGCATCTGTGCTGCAGCCCAAAACCCAGGCCAGCATGGTATAAATACCCGTACTCTTGAACTCGCTCAGAGGCCTAGGCTGCTTCGGCCATTGCCGGGGTGGGGGAGGCTCATGGAGCTGGGACTTCACAAATTGCCGCATTCTCGGATTATCTGTGTATCTGTCTGTTTGTTCGTTGATATTGACACTTCTGATGGTGTAATTCCTATCCAGTGATAGATTTGGTGCGAAGGTTGCTCGCACAGTCTCTGGGTAAAGCGAGAACAAGACGGTGCCCTCATGGTCGCAGACCTGTCTGGTGTTTGGTTTGTAATATTACACAATCGTTGCCACCAAGTCCGGGCAATGATGCACCTGCCGACACAAGAACCAATACAAGTGGGAGTGGTAAGCAGCGACGAAGGGGTGCGAGGGAGGAGCCTTCTCTCGCCAGTTCTCAATTGTATGCCGAAGCTGGCTAATACTCTGGGAGTAAATCTCGTCTCTGAGCTTTATGCAATTATCAATGGGAGGCGGGGGAACTGGCTTTGGCAGCGCTGTCCGAGCTCTCTTCACTTTTTTGGCTCCCGATGCCTGGGCTTTCCCCTTTTTTTTTCTTTCTCCTTTCTACCCACATTCTAGCGTGCTTGAAGCCGCTCGACTTGCTGCTTCACTCTTCTGCCCACTCTCTTTCTTTCCCATGGCGAAGGCAGAATCTAATTCAGGTGTTGCTTGTCTGCAAAAAACTTTGAATTTCACTCTTAATGCAGCTTGGAGCGCGTTGTATTTTAACTGGTAAAGCACTTCTGAGAGGTCGTGTTTTAATAGTAGCGAACTCGAGACGGGCCTTTAATGGAGGGTACTTGAATTTAATGCCGGGCACACGGAGTTGGTGGACATTGATTTTATCCTCGGGTGGCCATGCATAAAATCTTCCTCTGAGGCGCTTATGTTTTATTTTAGAGCACGTCCCTTTTTACCCTTTTCTCTTAAAAAACAATCAGCTTTGGAATCTGTGCAAATCCCCTTTCTTTAACGCGCGCCTTGAAAAACGGGCCTTAACCCCCTTTTGGCACACTTTCCCAGGTCGTCGGACGGAGAGAAACGCGGCCCGCGTAAAATTTTGCACATTTCCCGAAATCGCTCGAAATTTGAGCGATCCCGGGCGCGGGCAACTTTGGCGAGCGACGGAGGTCATTAACACTTCAAACTGCCCGCCTCCTTACCAAGCTCGGCGTCGCCGAAAAATGGGGCGCTTCCTAGCATCGCTCAAAAAATGGGCGATCTTGAGAAAAGACGCATTGGGCGAGTGATGGAGGGTGGATCCATACTTAGAAAATTTTACAATTATTTCACTCACGCCCCCTTCTTTCACCCCTTTGATCGCCGTCGCCGAAAATCATGGGCGATTCCGGGAATCGCTCAAAATTTTAGCGATTTCAGGATTTCTTGGACACCCCTTTCTTGCTTTGAATCGTTGAAAAAAGATGGCGTTCTCGGGATCGCTCAAAAAATGAACGACCTCGGGCGCCTTTTACTTGGTAATTTTCCTTGTCGCTCTCCTCAACTTGGCCAGCGCTTGGAAGGGGCTCTCGTTGTCGCCGAAAAAACGAAGCGATTCCCGGATTTGCCAAAGAGGCGAGCGACGGAGGGCGGATGCCAGGGCATGAATACTTAGTAAAATTTTTTGAAAACCTTCTTAGTGGCTTTGCCTCGCGAGCCTGTGAACTCTGTCTTTTGCTCAACTCTCCAGGACTTTCTTTTGCAGGGGAAATTGCGTCTGCATCCACTTGGAATCAAAAAATTTCCAGACTCGGGGATCTGGTGGACGACTTGGCTCAACAACCTAAAATTAAAATAACTGAAAAGCATATTTACATTCAGGCAAATAAACAAATTAAAACAACAGAAATGAAATTATGTACAAAGGGAACCTCTTGACGTTTCTCAGTGATGATAGGCTTTCAGATGAAAGCCATTAACCGGTATTGGGAGGATATGACCCTCCATGTCTCTTAGCACGAACGAATTGAATTGATTGACCCTGGCAACCTGGAAGGGGCCTTCCCAGAAGGCATCAAATTTATCATGATTACCTGGTTTTTCCTTCCACGAATCCCATTTCAGCACTAGGTCCTCGATCTTGAAGACCCTGGCAGTAGCCCCTTTTGCGAACCAGTTTCGTGTGGTGCTGTTGGTTACGAATCTGCCACTAGGATAGGATTTTAATCTTATTGCGCCCTAGATTCGCCCAACAGATTGAAAGGCCGGAAGGAAGGGATGCCTTCCGTGCCAATCTCCGGAGAAGGCCGGCTCCTATGTTTTCTTGATAGGGGTTTTAGCTCAGAGTGCAGGAAAGAAATTATAAAATGCAGAAAGAAACATAAATATGCTTGTTTCGGGTGGGGAAGATAAGCAGCACAACAACTAACCAATCACTATTACCAACAACAATCAAAACAATGTATGCAGCAGAAACTATTAGTGTTATTCTATCCTATGTATCCTTTACTTTAGTATTCCAGATATACTTAATTACCAATACTGATATCCAGAAGTGCAGAATAGCAGTAATCAGAAATATAAGCAACATGAGGCAGAAATACTTAATAAAGGCAGCATACAAGACAAAGACAGCTAATAGAGCCAAATATACTTTGCATTCAAAAGCAAGTGCACAGCTACAAAAGTTCCTTAGCAATATATCCCCCTTCCACCCTTGTACAATGAAATGAGGCTGCTATTTATAGCAGAATAAACCCCCCCGATTACATTTTGGGCACAAAATCCCAGACCTGACAAAAGCTGCAAAAGCTGACAAAAGCGGCGAAAAGCGGCTGATGTTTGACCTCTGCGGGCAAGGAGTGTACTTGCAGCAAGGTCCACCTAGAAACGTAGCAGCTCCGTGGCAATCCGGTAGGTGAGAAGTCGAGTCCGGTTAAATGGTGGTAGGTGCGGCACGATCTGGCACTTCACGCTCATCTACTCTGTACCCGGGTGGCACACCTTCCGTCACATCTTGACTCTTATCCCGAGACTGCACACTTGTCGACATCTCGAAACTGCTGATGAAAGAGGGGGGAGAATGAAACTTAGAAGCTCATCCATTGTCTTCTTATCCCGCCCGACAACGCACAAAAATGAAGCGCAGTTGGACGACGCAAGCTGAAAACAGCGAAGTTGGGCGGGTCATGCCTTAGAAATTTTCCTGCAGTTTATCTCTTTCCCGTCTGATGGCGCACCAAAGTAGGCGCGAAGTCGGGCGGCGCAGCGCAGTCGGACGGACCTCCGTGCCTTAGACACTTTTCAATGCCTTCTTCCTTCTCCGCCCAAGTGCGCACCAAGACAGGCGTGCAGTCGGACGGAGTCCGACACTTAGAATATTTTGCTGTCTTTTGATAGAGCGCTGCCCGACTTCGCTGCGAAGTCGGGCGGGCTCATACTTACAATATTTTCTGTTGTTTCCTAAATATGGCCGCCAAGGTGCGCACGATCTATGGGCGTCGTCCGACTTGCTGCAAGTCGGGCGCCCCAACACTTAGTCGATTTTTGCCGAGAGTGCGCAAAAGATGACGAGCACCGCCCGATCGCTGTTGCGCAGTCGGGCGGACTCCATACTTAGACAATTTTTAGGCAGATTTTTCCTTCTTGCAAAAACACTAAAAACATGAAATGAAAGATGGGGAAATGAAAACTGACAGTTGAAGGGCAGAAAGGACATGGAGAAGAATGGGAAAGAAGAGAGAGGGGAGGTAAAGCAACAAACTTACAAAATTTTCAAAATTTGGCACCCCGTGCAAAATGTGGCAACATTCCTGGCGGCTCGCGGGGTATCGAGCTCGCCTCGATGCAAGGAACCTAGCCTTTATCCTTTGGGCACAGAGTCCCTCCTGGACCCTGCATCCCTCTGCTGCTGCTGCTGCTCTTGGTCACTCTCAGCAGTCTCCTCTCCCGAATCTTCTTCTTCTTCACCCTCTGAGCCTGACTGCTCGGCGTCCTTGTCTTCCTCCTGTACAGCAGGCTCGACCCGCTCACGGACGTGCTCATAAGCAGTCTTAGCCTGAGCCCAGGCTGCTTCTTGGAAGGGCTCTAAGTCGCTGATATCCTTCAGCGCTTTTCTGAATGCCGCAACCTTGTGCTCGTCAATGGTGTGGTACCTTTCTCCGACTTCGTGGAGGCAGGCGTTGATTTTGCAGAGCTTGGACACCATCTGGGTTACCTGTGCCTCCTGCACTGGATCAGTCCAGCCATCAATCTCAGAAGTATCTGCCTCATATGCTTGCCAGTTCTGCTTGACTTGCTCCAGAGGCAGAAATTCCTCATCTTTTACAAAGCTCGGGAATCCGAGCGTTGAAAGGGAGTCAAAAGGGACCAGGCAGATGTTCTTCTCATGGATCAATGCATCTAGCATCTTCCTGGCAGCTCTGACTTTTTCAGATTTTTCAAAATAATTTTGCAAGGTTATCCTTGCATCAGCCCAGTCTAGGGCAATCTGTGACGTGGGTGGGAATTGGAAGCCCTTGCGCTCATACCCTTCAAGTTTTATTGCCAAGTCCAGCCATTGTCGTGCTTGACGTTCGGCTTCCTCTACCGCAGGCTTTCCCTCGGCAGAAACTTCTTGTATCCTGGAGATGAAATTGAGGACGGGTAGTGACCTGGCAACATTAGTCCTGCAACCCTTCAGCAGGCCGGCTCTCATCTCTTTGATCCTGTCCTTGGAGAAAGCAGCAGCCTGCGATGCCTTCTCTTCTAGCAGCGCCTGAGTCTGCTGAAGCTGATTTTGCAATTGAGCAACATGGATCAGTGCTGCCTTTTTATCTTCTGTTAATTGATCAGCCACCGCCTTTTGATCCGCCGTCGCCTGCTGAGAGGCTGCAAGCTGATCCTTCAACTTCTTTACCTCTCCTTGAGCGGACTCCAGCTGAACCAGTGCCTTGGCCAGATCTTCCTCAAGCTGCCTCTTATCGTTCTGGAGCTCGTACAGCTGCTGCTTGACCTCAAGGCGCTTGACCAGAAGGTTGTCAGCCTTTCTGCGGATTCCGCCTATCTCATATTCTTCATTTATGTCATCAAAGCTCTTATCCTTGGAGTGGTACTCGTAATCTTCTTCTGTCATCTCCTGGATGGGCTTTTTGACCTTAGGCACTATTTTTTCTGTCCGGATAACCCTTTTCTCCAGGTCATATTTGACGCGCTTCTCGGGCATGGCGATTTCTTCCGCCCTCCTCTTTCTGACCTTCTGAAGAAAAGAAACAGAGCCCTGGGCGGCTTTCGCGGCTAGGGGCTGGTCATCAGTAACTTGCAGCTGTTTTTCGACCAGCTCTAGCTCTGCGAGCATGGGGTATGTCGAGACCAAATCCTGCTGCGGCATTTTCCCTGAAAATAATGGGGTGGGCGTTGCGCTAGAGGATACGGCTGCTCTTGAGGGTGATTGGGACTGAGGGGGAGTGGGCGACTGTTGAGGAGGCGGATGTGGGCTTTGGAGGGCAGCGGCGGCGGCGGGTGAGCGGCGTGGGGATAGGGAACCTTCCTCGGCGCTGGCCGTAGGGGACAGACCTAGGGTTTGGCCCAGGGTCTGAAAAACGTTAGGGTTTTGGGCGTAGCGGCCAAAGGACGGTGGACTATGCTGGGACTGCGTGACAGGAGACGGGGATGAAGCAGCCAGAATATGCCCGGATGTGGAAGATGAGGGCGTAACAGAAGGGGTTGCTAGGGTTTGTTGCAAAGGAGGAGAGGGCGTACCTGCGAGCTCCGCCTGAGCTGGCGTTCGAATGACTCCTGCAACCCAGGTGTCTGCTTCCCTCTGAGGGCTGTCCTCAATGGAGATTATGTTACTTGCAGCCGCGCCTGATCGTGGAGCCGTCGCTGTCTGCTGCACCACCTCCTTCTTGGGCCGCCTTTCTTTGGTCTTTTCGGACCTTTTCCTCTTTTTCTCCTTAGGCGCGGCAGTTTGCTCGGGGGGAGCGGAGGCGGTTGACGCGTCAGGGGCCGGGGCTTCCAAAGTAAACTCGTGTTCAGGCTTTGTTGGGTCTGCGCCCCTTGTTTCTGCCTCACTGGCTGATTTCTCGGGCTCCCTCTCCGACTGAGACGACTTTTCAGGCGCTGAGGACAACATTGGGTCCACCCTCTTGCCTTTTGACGCTTTGCTGTTGGACGTCCCTCGTACAATTAAATGTTGAGGTGGAGGCTTTCTTTTATACCTTTTTGGGGCGCCTTGGGGGACGATACCACGGAACACGAGCGGCTGCCACTTGTCGAAGTATTTATCATATAAGACGGAAAACTCATCATCAACGGACGTCTTTTTCTCTGATTTCTCGTGCCGCGTACGACACCTCATTATCCAACATTCCATGATTTTGTCTTTTGCCCAGCCAAGCGGCGCCACCTTCGCGAGCAGTCTTCTGAAGCCAGCTGATCCCACTTTGTGATCCTCATTGTGCTCGGGATCGTAGTCTGCTTCTACACAGTAAAAGTCCTGCCATGGTGGCCACGACTGCATCTGCTCAATGTGCCATTCTAGGTCCATTCCCGTCTTATTGCCCCTCTAACATGATCTCCTTCCGTGGGCAACTGTGCACGAACTTTCCTCTTACCCCAATAGGGTCATACTTCCAGCGTTGCGGCAACTGCACCAGGCCAAGGCTGAGGAGGGTTTGCTCTAGATATACATGCTGCCCAACCTCGTGAACCTCAACGTCTCCCCAGGTGAAAGGATAGTTGAAGATGGGGCTTTTCTTCTTCCCATGGCCGTACTCTTCCTCAACGCAATCCATTTGCCGCGCTGCCTCGAGGCCAAAGTGATATTCTGTACAGAAATATGGCAGCAGAAATGGTTTTCCTTTAAATCCGAAAACCCTAATGACGACGCCCTGAGTCAACCGGAAAGTATCCCCAAATTTGCTCTTTACCAGGTGCTTCGTCATAGCATAAGGAGGGCGATGCGCCCGGCCATTGAAGAGAGCCAGGGTCATGCCCAGAAATTTGAAATTGAAGTCGTAATACGACTCCTTTCTGTACAACAGGTCCGTCCATTCATACACTGGCAGCGGCGCCCTTCTCATCCACCTTCCGAACTTCAACGGTCTTCATCCTGTAGTGCATGTGATATAGGCACAACCATACGAGAAATGAACAGTGCCTGAATTCTGTTGTCTGCTTCTGCTGCAACTTCACAAGATTGGAATGGATGGCGTAGGCCACCCAGTCTGCCCAGTCGAAATAAATTGGGCGCCTCCCCCTTTTCAGGGCACTAGAGTCGTAGAACTCTCCATGCAGAATGCATTCGGCGAGGGCCAGCTGGTAGGGGTGCACCACCTCGTCAGTGCCGCAGCCCAGAACCCAGGCAAGTATGGTGTATATGTATTGGCTTTTGAACTGTGCCAAGGGTATCGGGCGCGACGGCCACCTTGAAGCTGGCAGTGGATGCTTTAGCTCTGAATTGAGGAAATCCCTCATCCACTTGGATTCGCCACCCCTAGCTGCCTGTTCGTCCAGGTTGATCTTCCTGAGTATGCCATTAGGGTCTGGCTCGATCCCTGGCGCGAAAGCTGGCTGGACGCTCTCCTTGAAGAGGGTAAACAACACTCTTCCCTGGCAGTCGCAGACCTGTCGGGTGGCCGGTTTGTAATATACTACGATCGACTCAACCAGCTCCGGGCAGTGGTGGACAGGAGGGCACAAGAACCAGTAAAGGTTCGACTTATAGACAACGCCGAAATGGTGCGAGGGCGAAACTTTATCGGACCAATCTTTTACAGTAACCCGCAGCTCTGTGAGGCTAATTGAATAATTGCCGTCTCTGTACTCGGCTAGGCGGTCTACGGGCGGCGGGGGAGGACCTTGCCTCCTGGCGCTTCTCGCCCTGGTTTTTCCCTTTTTCTCCTTCGGCGCTTCGCTCCCATGAGCGCTCGAGACAGTCTGCTCCTTGGATGCTTCTTCTGACGAGCTAGACTCCGCCTGCATGGGCGCTTTCCCTTTCGCTGCGCTCGGTTCCCCACTCATGGCGCTGAGAGTTACCAGAATTCACAGCTGAAACTTAGCAAAATTCGCAATTTCTCCTCTTTCACAGCGCAGCTCGAATTCCTTCAGCAACACTGATATTACTGAGTAAGTAAAATGCCTTTTCTACAACTGGGTAAAAGCAGCATTAATGGCGTCCGGCGAATTTAAAGTTTGTTGCTTGAAGTGGGTGAGTAGCGCCGTTATTCCTCGGCGGCCGCGCGTGGGATCCCCTGTTGGAAAGCGCAAACTGTACATCATTGGGCCCGGGTGCGCTTTTTCATTTATGAAACCCGCTTCGAAAATTGCGCAATCATTCCTTAAACTTTTCAAAACTCGTGCCTTTAATGACGTCATTGCCGCCAACTGGGCACACGCTTCGAAGCATTTGACTCGACAAGCGTGCTGGGAAACCCTAGGTAAAACTTGTGATTTTTTTTTTAATCTCCCCGACCAAGTGCTCCCAAAAAATGGGCGCCGTCCGACTTCGCACTATGAAACCCGCGCCCTTGGGAGGACGACACTTAGAAAAATTTCCAAATTATCACATGCCCCTGAGACGCGCCCGCCGGAGTGCGCAAATTTTAGTGCGCGCCGTCGGGCAGCGCAAGGAAAAATCGCGAAGTCGGGCGGGACACTTAGAAAAATTTTACACTTTTTTGCTTGTCCCCGTCCGCTGGCGCATTAAACAGGGCGCGCCGTCCGACTTCGCTGCGAAGTCGGGCGGCTTCCCAACACTTAGAAAATTTTTGACTTTTTTCCTCTTGCTTGCTGTGGCCCTGGAACCTCCCGACGTCGCAAAAATTTGAGGGCGACGCCCGACTTCGGGGCAATTTTCTGCGCCTTCGGACGACATTCCCTGCCTTAGTCATTTTTTGAACTGCCATGCACCTTTTTCCAAAACACTTGGCTCTCTTTTCCGGATTAAAGCAGGAAACTAACTGAACTGAAAGCAATATTTACATTCAGAAAAATAAATTGACACAGCGGAAAACAAAAATATGTACAAGGGGAAAACCTTTGACAACTTTCAGTGGTAGTAGGCTTTCAGATGAAAGCCATTAACAGGTATCGGGAGGATCTGGCCCTCCATGTCTCTTAGCACAAACGCGTTGAACTGGTTCACTCGGACGACTTGGAAGGGGCCGTCCCAGAAGGCATCAAACTTGTCATGATTGCCTGGTTTGGCCTTGTATGAGTCCCATTTCAGCACTAAGTCCCCGATCTTGAAGACTCGGGCAGTGGTTCCCTTTGAAAACCAGTTCTGCGTTTTCTCAGCATGCTTGGTAAAGGCCTGATACGCCTTCTCTCTTTCCTCCTCCAGTTGCAGCAACTGAGCCAATCGGGCATCAACAGGGTCTTTGACACCTTTCTCATCTTCTAACAGCCAAAGTGCGGGCATCTCAATGTGTGTGGGCAAGACAACCTCTTTGCCGTACACGAGTGCATATGGCGACGTCTTGATGGACTTCTTGAAAGAGATACGGTCCGCCCATAGCGCTCGATCCAGAAGCAGATGCCACGATCTTTTGTTCCTTTCCACCGTCTTCTTTATAATCTTCAAAAGATTCTTGTTGGTGGACTCGGCTAGGCCGTTCCCCTGCGGATAGTAGTTCGAAGACATTTTGTGGTAAATGTCGTACTTGCTGGTGAACTCTGTGAGTACAGCGCCTGCAAACCCTGGACCATTGTCTGTGACAATTGCCTCTGGAATCCCGAAACGGGTGATGAGGCTCTCTAGGAAACCAATGACCGTTTCCTGGTCGGCATGCTTTGTAGGCACTGCCTCGGCCCATCGGGTAAAGTAATCCGTGGCTGTTAGGATAAACTTATGCCCCGCCGAAGAGTTGGGCGTTATCGTCCCGATGAAGTCCAGACCCCACTGCTGAAATGGAGTCTCAGCTTGAATTGGCTGAAGGGGCATGGGTGCTTTCCGATTTCTGCCGGCGAACCTTTGGCATTTCTCACATTTTTGACAGACCGCATGCGCGTCTGTGAAGAGGGTGGGCCAATAATAGCCCGCTCTGATAATTTTCAAGGCCGTCGGCCTTCCCGAATGGTGTCCTCCTGGCATCCCAGAATGGAATTCGCCGAGGACCTTCGGTTTGTCTGATTCTTTGACGCACCGCAACAGGATGCCGTCAATATTTCTGAAATACAGCCCCTCGGGGCGTAGTACATACTTCAAGGCATTAAGCCTAAACCTCCTTCTTTGTGAGGCGTTGAGATGATCTGGACATCTCCCAGTGCTGAAATACCACACTAGGTCATTCGTCCAATCACTCTCCTCTGATAAGGAGTTGGCAAGGTTGATTCCTGTCATTGGATCCTCCCACTGACAAGCAGAGAGTTCAGCCGCAGCACTTCGGGCCAATTCCTGGCATAGAGCCCGACCTCGGATTAGCTTGGTGGGTCGTACCTCTATGTCGAACTCCTGGATTTTGGCAATCCATCCTGCCCTCTTGTGACCAGGCTCCCCTTGGATGATGAAATTTCTGACGTCGGGGTGTATCACGAAGACAGTAATCCGGCTCTGAGAGACGAAGTGCTTGAACTTTCTCAAGGACCTCATAACTGCATGAACTTGCCGCTCAATAAAATTATACCTCTCTTCGTGCGGCTGGATCACTTGGCTTAAGAATGCTATCGGTCTCTCCTTGCCGTCGTCTCCCTTCTGAGTCAGAACTGCAGCGTAGCTTTCGGGTTCTCCCACCGCGTAAAGGATGAAGTCCTTGGAGTAATCTGGATTTATCAATACTGGTGCCTGGGCAATCCTGGCCTTGATCTCCTCGAAGGCTTTCTTCCTCTCTTCAGTCCAGACAAAGTCAGCATCCTTCTTCAAGAGCTCGGCCATGGGCTTGATCACTTGGGCAAAGTCAGGGACAAACTTCCTTACAAAGTTGATCTGTCCAAAAAATGACTGCAGCCCTTTCTTGTTGACCGGGATGGGCAAACGAAGAAGAGCCTCTGCTCTGTCGGGGTCAACTGCAAGGCCCTTCTCAGAAATAACATGGCCTAGCAGTTTACCCTCCTTCACCGCAAAGACTGACTTCTTTGGGTTGATGGATATGCCGAATTCACGACATCTTTCAAATACTTGCCGCAGATGGGAGGTGTGGTCTTCTCTTCTGTGCGAAAACACAGTCATGTCATCCAAGTAGATAACAATGATTTTATTGAGCAACTCACGGAACGCCAAGTCCATAGCTCTCTGGAACGTAGCCCCCGCATTGGAAAGACCGAAGGGCATGCGCTGATAGGCGAACGTCCCCCATTTGGTGGTGAACGCCGTCTTGTGCTGGTCCTCATCTTTTACCCAGATCTGATTATAGCCGGAGAACCCATCTAGGAGAGAGAATCTCTGAGCCCCTGCAACCACGTGAAGGATTTGATCAATTTGCGGGAGTGGATAATGGTCCTTCAGCGAAGCCTGGTTGAGATTGCGGAAATCCACGCAGAGGCGAATGTCTCCATTCTTCTTCCTCACGGGAACCAGATTTGCGACCCAAGAGGAATGCTTGATAGGATAGATGATTTTTGCTTCCAGCATCTTCATGAGCTCGGCTTTCATCATGGCCTCAATCTTCGGGTTCACCGCCCTTTGCTTCTGCCTGAAGGGCTTCACATGTTCTTCCAGCTCTATGGTGTGTTGGATCATCTCTCGGTCGTACCCCTTCAAGTCCTGGTAGCACCAGGCTACAATGTCTGGGTACTCTTCGCACAGGGCCCGAATCTGGTCCAGCTCCTCTGGAGTGCAATCTATGCCAACTTTAATCACTTTACCAGGTTCGAGCTCCAGGTCCATGTATTGCTTGGCATCCACCTTGATTCGGTGTGAGATAGCCCTATCATTCTGATCAAACAGGCTCTCTAAGGTAATCAGTCCTTTTGGGACATGATTATTCTTTAACTGTATCAACCCCTCATATTGCTCGTCATCAGGGTCTCTACCTTCGATTGAACTAGCTTCATGTATCATAAAGGTGACGATATCCTCGTCACAATCGAACACCTGCCAGTGGGTGTCCTTATCAGGCACAGAAGGCCTGTAAATAGTACGAACCGGCTTCGGCTTCTGCATAGTGTCATCAGCCGGGACGTACCTGGCTCCAACAGACGCCAATATGTCAGCATGCTTATTCTTCTCGCGGGAGATGGCTTTGACATTCAAGGAGTCAAACGACTCCATCAGATCCCAGACACGGTTGCGGTACGCCTTGAGGTAATGCTTCTTGGAGGCGCACTTGTTCGTGATCTGGTTGCACACCAGCTCTGAGTCGCCAAAGATTTGCAGGTGCTTGATCCCGAGCCTCTCCGCCTTTTTTAAGCCTAAGCACAAGGCTTCGTACTCCGCCGCATTATTAGTGCAACTCCAGGCCAGCCTGTAACAGTAGTCTTTTTGGATACCAGATGGGGAGACCAGAAGGACTCCTGCCCCGGCGCCATTCTTGCATCGGGCGCCATCAAAGTACAGCTTCCACAGCTTATCGGGGGCAGGACCTATGTCCTTTTTGGCCGTCTGGTCGTGTCTCTCAGGCTGAGTGACGGAGTAGCAGCCTAGTTCTGTCTCGATCATGGCGTTGAAATCCAGCAAGGAGAACTCGTCCTCCACTTGCAGCTGCTCTAGGGTTTCTCCCACCAGGTCCACTTCTACCAGCTCCTCGGTCGTCAGATGAACCATGTCATTTTGCTGCTCTTCCCCGGGTATCTTCTCGACCAGAAAAGTGGAAGGTTTCTCATTATAAATTTTCAACCTCCTTCCTTTGAAAGGTACCTCCATATGTGAATAGTCCAGCGACAAATATCCACCCAGCTTGGCAGTGAACTCCCTTGAGAGACACATGCCGAAGTAGGGTTCCAAGTCAACCACTACGACCTCTTGGATGACCACGATGTCAAGCGCTTTATGCAGCCGGATGGGGATGTCTTTGATGACGCCAACTGTCTTCACAGGAGTGTCGTCCAACTGTAGAACACCTTGGCTGCTCCTCGTGTATTCCATACCAATTTCCTCGCAGACAACCCTTGGCATGACAGTAGTCGAAGCACCGGAGTCCACCATGCAGTTATGCACTATGTGGCCTTCCATCCGCAAAGATAGATAAAAAGGCGGCGGTCTGTTCTTTCCGGTAGCAGAAGTCGTCAAGGGCTGAGCTAACACAGCAGGCTGCGGTGGCTTTCCACCTTTTACATTCTTTAGGGATTCTTGCAACAAATCCACCTGACCTGGGAGCTGAAGGGCATCATACATGCTTATTTTTGTCGGGGTCTTCTTGAGCTCATCAACTATGTTGTAGGTTGAAGTACCGGCCCCTTCCGCTTCCTTTGCTGGCTCATACTTGGTGCGGTACTGCTGCGTGGCCTCGACCCTCTGTCTCTTTGTCAGCGACGGGTACCTCAACTTCTCCTGAGCTTGCTCTTTTGTTTCGGCCGGAGGTTGAGTCGCTGGAGCCTTGGCTACTGGAGCCTTGAGCGCCAGGGGCTTTTCTTTGGCAGTCGGAGGTAAAGGTGGCTTATCAGGAGCTGCCACAGCAGGCTGCGTCCTCTCCCTTCTTGTATACACCTTTAACGGCTTTATCTGGGCCGGGGTGGCCTCAATTGGCTTTTTCCCCTCCTTGGTCAAGAGTGACACAGGATCTTCTTCGGGAACTGCAAAGTTACTCTCCTCATCCCGGATCATGTA
Source organism: Wollemia nobilis (assembly GCA_028583015.1). NCBI lineage: Eukaryota > Viridiplantae > Streptophyta > Pinopsida > Araucariales > Araucariaceae > Wollemia > Wollemia nobilis. The sequence goes on along the minus strand of JAQPPZ010016892.1, from coordinate 1,897,301 downwards.
TGCTTCGTCCTCTATGACGCTACCCGCAAGGGTCTGAATATAATGTTGATGTAGCGTGCAACTGTCTTCCCCATGGGGGTCATTGCAAGTGGAGCACCAGTTCACGCGGTCAGAAGTGCCAGCTTGAGCATTGCCGGCAACATTTCTTGCTGGAGGCCTTTGCGCTTGAGCCGCTTGATCTCTTGTCAGTGCGGGAGGAGGATATGGCCTCCTCGGAACAAACTCCATCTGAGCCTGTTTCTTCTTCATGATTGTCATGTCATTAGAGATTGTCTGGTAACCAGAGGCAAGGGCCCGTACTTCCTGAAGGATCTTATTTTGTATATCATTATCAGCTGGAGCTGGCCGGGCCTGCGGAGGTAATGCAGCTAAAGGTGGTGGAGCAGGCAATGCCTGGTACTGAGGAGGAGCAGGAAGTGCTGGATATTGCGGAGGAGGTGGATTAGGACGATGTATTTGAGGCGGACCATATGGGTCTATGACTGGTGCAGGATTCCACGGCTGATGGGGGTACGGATTGGATGAGGATGGCGCCCCACCAGACGCGGGCGGATATTGGGACTGAGGAAAATCCGGATAGATTGGGGGCTGCATTTTATGAGGGAGCCTGCCTATGGCAATCATATCCAGTTTTGCCTGTTGAGCAGCCTCATACAATGCGGGGAAAGTATTTACACGGGCCAACTTAATGACCAAGCAAATATCCGAATTGAAAGCTTTGAGGTAGTAGTGAGCAGCCTGTCCCTCAGGAGGACGTAGCTCTAGGGGTATTCTCTTCCAGGATCTTGCGAACCTCACGTTGAAGTCCGATATCTCCTCCTGCGGATGGCGCTGAATGCTTTGAAATTGGTGCAGCAATGAGGAGGGATCAGCGGATTCATTGAATCCCTTAACTAGCCTGCCAGCCAGCTGGGCCCATCCCGTGATAGTCCCCTCCGGCAAGGATCTCCACCAGTAGAGAAGTTTCCCTCGCAGGGAGAGAGCTAACAGCCGGGTTTTCACGCTCTCATTTGTGATAGAGTGCAGCGCAGCCAAGGCCAGAATGTCTTGGATATGCTCATATGTTGTCTTCCCGGTGCCGTCATATGTAGGAATGGATTTTAAGGCAGCAGGCGGAACAACCTCTTGTCCAGCTAGAGCGAGGGGTCCCGTGGAATTCACATCCGGGAAGAGGTCATTAGCATTGGCCATGTCTTCTTCCTCTTCTTCGAGCTGGTCGGTGGTGTAGTCGGTATCAGTACTGTCCGAAGTTGTAGGCTGTTCTTCAACTTCGGCCTCTTCAACTTCTTCGACTTCTTCCACCTCTTCAATTTAAGCTTCAGATTCGTGCTCGAATCTATCGTCCTGGTGAGCTTGATAATCAGCCAGCCTCGGGCGCTCTCCAGCAGCGTTGATGTCGATCTCGTAAAAATCAGGTTGTTGTCCCGAATTCCTAGCTCTCCATCTTCTTGTATGCATGAAGGCGCTCTTGATATTGGACCAGTCTTACAGACTCAGAGGATACTCAGGTTCAGCAGAGTCGCCAGGTGTTCTGATTTAACAGCAATGAAGCGAACACCGATGCTTCGATTCTGTTTTGGGGTGGGAAACTTTCGTGTCCCACCGGGCGTGCCAGAGAAACTGTTGGTTACGAATCTGCCACTAGGATAGGATTTTAATCTTATTGCGCCCTAGATTCGCCCAGCAGATTGAAAGGCCGGAAGGAAGGGATGCCTTCCGTGCCAATCTCCGGAGAAGGCCGGCTCCTATGTTTTCTTGGTTGGGGGTTTTAGCTCAGAGTGCAGGAAAGAAATTATAAAATGCAGAAAGAAACATAAATATGCTTGTTTCGGGTGGGGAAGATAAGCAGCACAACAACTAACCAATCACTATTACCAACAACAATCAAAACAATGTATGCAGCAGAAACTATTAGTGTTATTCTATCCTATGTATCCTTTACTTCAGTATTCCAGATATACTTAATTACCAATACCGATATCCAGAAGTGCAGAATAGCAATAATCAGAAATATAAGCAACATGAGGCAGAAATACTTAATAAAGGCAGCATACAAGACAAAGACAGCTAATAGAGCCAAATATACTTTGCATTCAAAAGCAAGTGCACAGCTACAGAAGTTCCTTAGCAATATATCCCCCTTCCACCCTTGTACAATGAAATGAGGCTGCTATTTATAGCAGAATAAACCCCCCGATTACATTTTGGGCACAAAATCCCAGACCTGACAAAAGCTGCAAAAGTTGACAAAAGCGGCGAAAAGCGGCTGATGTTCGACCTCTGCGGGCAAGGAGTGTACTTGCAGCAAGGTCCACCTAGAAACGTAGCAGCTCCGTGGCAATCCGGTAGGTGAGAAGTCGAGTCCGGTTAAATGGTGGTAGGTGCGGCACGATCTGGCACTTCACGCTCATCTACTCTGTACCCGGGTGGCACACCTTCTGTCACATCTTGACTCTTATCCCGAGACTGCACACTTGTCGGCATCTGAAACTGCTGATGAAAGAGGGGGAAGAATCAAACTTAGAAGCTCATCCATTGTCTTCTTATCCCGCCCGACAGCGCACAAAAATGAAGCGCAGTTGGACGGCGCAAGCTGAAAACAACGAAGTTGGGCGGGTCATGCCTTAGAAATTTTCTTGCAGTTTATCTCTTTCCCGTCTGATGGCGCACCAAAGTAGGCGCGAAGTCGGGCGGCGCAGCGCAGTCGGACGGACCTCCGTGCCTTAGAAACTTTTCCAATGCCTTCTTCCTTCTCCGCCCAAGTGCGCACCAAGACAGGCGCGCAGTCGGACGGAGTCCGACACTTAGAATATTTTGCTGTCTTTTCGATAGGCATCCTCCCGGTGGCGCACAATTGGATGAGCGCCGCCCGACTTCGCTGCGAAGTCGGGCGGGCTCATACTTAGAATATTTTCTGTTGTTTCCTGAATATGGCCGCCCAAGTGCGCACCGATCTATGGGCGCCGTCCGACTTCGCTGCGAAGTCGGGCGGCCCCAACACTTAGTCGAATTTGTGCCTGTCTTTTGACCTCCACCGCCCAGGTGCGCAAAAGATGATGAGCGCCGCCCGACTGCGCTGCGCAGTCGGGCGGACTCCACACTTAGACAAATTTTAGGCAGATTTTGCCTTCTTGCAGAAAACACTAAAAACATGAAATGAAAGATGGGGAAACGAAATCTGACAGCTGAAGGGGAGAAAGGGCATGGAGAAGAATGGGAAAGAAGAAAGAGGGGAGGTAAAGCAGCAAACTTACAAAATTTTCAAAATTTGGCACCCCGTGCAAAATGTGGCAACAGGTTCCAACGTGCTTCATAAAAGCTTCATGAGCTTTTTCTCTCTGTTCTTCAAGCTGCAACAATTGAGCTAGCCTGGCATCAAGGGGATCCAGGTTGTCCTTTTCATCATCCAGCAGCCAGAGTGCGGGCATCTCAATATGGGTAGGCAAAACAACCTCTTTCCCGTAAACTAGTGCGTATGGGGATGTCCTGATGGACTTCTTGACGGATATGCGGTCCGCCCACAAAGCCTGATCCAGGTACAAGTGCCAGGACCTCTTATTTCTCTCCAGAGTCTTCTTTATAATATTCATCAGATTCTTATTTGTCGACTCGGCGAGGCCGTTCCCTGCGGGTAGTAGTTGGAAGAAGCCTTATGGTAAATACCGTATTTGCAAGTAAACTCTGTCAGTTTGGCTCCCGCGAACCCTGGACCGTTGTCTGTCACAATCGCCTCTGGGATTCCGAAGCGAGTTATCAAGCTTTCCAGGAAGGAGATGACCGTCTCCTGGTCGGCGTGCTTCGTGGGTATAGCTTCGGCCCAACGGGTGAAGTAATCTGTGGCAGTCAGGATGAACTTGTGCCCTGCTGAAGATTCTGGTGAGATCTTTCCAACAAAGTCTAGGCCCCACTGCTGGAAGGGAACCTCCACCTGAATTGGCTGTAAAGGCATTGGAGCGTTCTTATTCCGACCAACGAACCTCTGGCATTTTTCACACTTCTGGCAGACTTCTTGCGCATCCGCGAAGATGGTGGGCCAATAATAGCCCGCTTTGATCATTTTTAAGGCCGTAGGCCTTCCTGAAAGGTGTCCTCCCGACATTCCGAAATGGAACTCGTCGAGGACCTTTTGTTTTTATGTTCCCTTGACACAACGTAAGAGAACACCATCAATATTTTTGTAAAATAGCCCCTCGGGGCGCAGAACATACTTCAGAGCATTGAGCCTAAACCTCCTTCTTTGTGAGGCAGTGAGCTGATCTGGACATCTCCCTGTGCTGAAGTACCACACTATATCATCGGTCCAGTCACTCTCCTCTGATAAGGAGTTGGCAAAGTTACCTTCCATCACTGGATCTTCCCACTGACAAGCAGACACCTCGGCGGCAACACTTCTGGCTAATTCCTGGCATAGAGCCCGACCTCGGATTAGCTTGGTGGGTCGCACCTCTATGTCGAATTCTTGGATTTTAGCAATCCATCCTGCCCTCTTGTGACCCGGTTCCCCTTGAATGATAAAATTTCTGACATCGGGGTGTATCACAAAAACTGTAATCCGGCTCTGAGAGACAAAGTGCTTAAACTTCTTCAAGGATCTCATGACTGCATGCACCTGTCGCTCAATAAAATTATATCTTTCTTCGTGCGGCTGGATTACTTGGCTCAAGAAGGCTATTGGTCGCTCTTCGCCATCATCCCCCTTCTGGGTCAAGACTGCAGCGTAGCTCTCAGGTTCCCCAACTGCATACAGGATGAAATCTTTAGAGTAGTCTGGGTTTACCAGCACAGGTGCCTGGGCGATTCTAGCCTTGATTTCCTCAAATGCCTTCTTCCTCTCCTCAGTCCAGACAAAATCGACATCCTTTTTTAATAGTTCGGCCATAGGTTTGATGACTTGAGCGAAATCAGGCACGAACTTCCTCACGAAGTTGATCTGGCCAAAGAAGGACTGGAGCCCTTTCTTGTCCACTGGGATGGGGAGTTTCAGGAGAGCTTCTGCTCTGTCAGGATCAACTGCTAGCCCTTTTTCGGAAATGACATGACCTAACAGCTTCCCCTCCTTGACCGCGAAGACTGATTTCTTGGGATTGATGGATATGCCGAACTCCCGACACCTTTCGAACACTTGTTCCAGATGAGAGGTGTGTTCTTCCCTCTTGTGGGAAAACACGGTCATGTCATCTAAATAAATGACAATGATTTTATTTAGCAGCTCCCGAAATGCAAGGTCCATGGCCCTCTGGAATGTGGCCCCAGCGTTGGATAAGCCGAAGGGCATGCGCTGATAGGCGAACGTTCCCCATTTGGTGGTGAACGCCGTCTTGTGCTGGTCCTCGTCTTTCACCCAGACTTGGTTGTAGCCAGAAAATCCGTCTAGGAGAGAGAATCGCTGAGCTCCTGCGACAACATGGAGAATTTGGTCGATCTGCGGGAGCGGATAGTGATCTTTGAGGGAGGCCTTATTCAAATTGCGGAAGTCAACACAGAGGCGGATATCCCCGTTCTTCTTTCTGACTGGGACCAAATTAGCGACCCAAGAAGAATGCTTGATAGGATATATGATCTTGGCTTCTAGCATCTTCAGAAGCTCTGCTTTCATCATAGCCTCGATCTTTGGGTTAACCGCTCTTTGTTTCTGTCTAAAGGGCTTAACCCCTTCTTCTAGTTCTATGGTGTGTTGTATAATCTCTCTGTCATACCCCTTTAGGTCCTGATAACACCAAGCTACAATATCTGGATACTTTCTACACAAGGCCCGAATCTGTTCCAGTTCCTCTGGGGTGCAGTCTGTTCCAACTTTGATCACCTTTCCTGGTTCAAGTTCCAGATCTCTGTATTGCTTGGAGTCAACCTTGATCCTGTGGGATATAGCTCTATCGTTTTGATCAAACAGGCTTTCAAGGGTGATGAGTCCCTTAGGGACATGGTTATTCTTCAACTGTATCAACCCCTCATATTGCTCGTCATCAGGGTCTCTACCTTCGATTGAACTTGCTTCATGGATTAAAAAATTGACGATATCCTCGTCACAATCGAACACCTGCCAGTGGGTGTCCTTATCAAGCACAGAAGGCCTGTAAATGGTACGAACCGGCTTCGGCTTCTGCATAGTGTCATCAGCCGGAACGTACCTGGCTCCAACAGACGCCAAGATGTCAGCATGTTTATTCTTCTCCCGGGAGATAGCTTTGACATTCAGGGACTCGAATGACTCCATCAGGTCCCAGACACGGTTGCGGTACGCCTTGAGGTAATGCTTCTTGGAGGAGCACTTGTTTGTTATCTGTTTGCACACTAGCTCCGAATCTCCAAAGATCTGAAGTTGTTTGATCCCCAGCCTCTCCGCTTTCTTCAAGCCTAAGCACAAGGCTTCATACTCGGCCGCATTGTTTGTGCAACTCCAGGCCAGCCTATAACAATAGTCCTTTTGTATTCCAGATGGCGAGACTAGAAGGACCCCTGCCCCGACGCCGTTCTTGCATCGGGCGCCGTCAAAGTATAGCTTCCACAACTCATTTGGGGCAGGGCCTATGTCTTCTTTAGCTGTCTCCTTTGGCTTCTCAGGCTGGGTGATGGAGTAGCAACCTATGTCTGATTCGATCATGGCGTTGAAGTCCAGCAAGGAGAACTCGTCCTCCACTTGTAGTTGCTCTATGGCCTCTTCCACCAGGTCCACTTCTCCTAGCTCCTCAGTCATCAGATGGACCGATTCATCTTGCTGCTCTTCCTCGGGTATCTTTTCAACCAGGAAAGTGGAGGGTTTTTCATTGTAGATCTTCACTTTCCTCCCTTTGAAGGGGACCTCCATGTGTGAGTAGTCCAGCGACAAATATCCACCCAGCTTGGCGGTAAACTCCCTCGAGAGGCACATGCCGAAGTAGGGCTCCAGGTCAACGACCACAACCTCTTGAATGACCACGATCTCAGGCGCTTTGTGCAGCTGGATAGGAATGTCTTTGATGACGCCCACTGTTTTCACAGGAGTGCCATCTAGCTGCAAGACACCTTGGCTGCTCCGCGTGTATTCCATGCCGATTTCTTCGCATACAACCCTTGGCATGACAGTGGTTGATGCACCGGAGTCAATCATGCAGTTGTGTACCACGTGCCCCTCCATCCGCAGAGACAGGTAGAAAGGCGGTGGTCTGTTCTTTCCGGTGATTGAAGTTGTCAGGGGCTGAGCTAACACGGGCTGTGGCGGCTTTCCTCCTTTAACAGTTTTCAGCGACTCTTCCAACAAGTCCACTTGACTAGGGAGCTGAAGGGCATCATACATGCTTATCTTCGTCGGGGTCTTCTTGAGCTCATCCACAATGTTGTAGGCCGAAGTAGATGGGTCCCTCTGCCTCTTTCGTTGGCTCATACCTGGTGCGGTACTGCTGCGTTGCCTCAACCCTCTGCCGCTTTGTCAACGACGGGTACTTAAGCTTTTCTCGAGCTTGCTCCTTGGTCTCGGCCGGAGGTTGAGTCACAGGAGCCTTAGCTGGTGGTGCCTTCTCTTTTGCCGGTGGAGGCAAAGGTGCTTTTTCAGGAGCTTCCGCGACAGGCTGCACCTTTTCTCTTCTGGTGTACACCTTCAAAGGCTGCATTTGGGCCGCATCCACCTCAATTGGCTTCTTTCCACCCTTGGTCAGAATTGACACAGGGTCCTCTTCTGAGACCGCAAAGTTGCGCTCCTCTTCCCGAATCATGTTAACTTGCTCCTCCGGGTTGCTGCTTGCAGGGTTTGGACATAATGCTGATGCAGCATGCAGGTAGCTTCTCCGTGAGGGTCATTGCATGTAGAGCACCAGTGCACATTGTCTGGAGTGCTCGGTCCCGCATTGTTAGCAACATTTCTAGCCGGAGGCCTATTGGCCTGAGGTACTTGATCTCTTGTCAGCGCGGGAGGAGGATATGGTCTCCTAGGAATAAATTCCTGTTGGGCCTGCTTCTTCTTCATCACAGCCATGTCATTGGACAGTGTTCGGCAGACGGAAGTAAGCGACTCTACCTGTTGCAGAATCTTGGACTGCACATCAATATCGGGTTGTGTTGACTGGGTAGGCGGAGGCAATAGAGCTAACGGCGGTGCTGGAGGCAATGCCGGGTATTGTGGAGGAGCGGGAAGTGATGGATATTGCGGGGTAGATGGGAGCTGAGGTGCCGGTGGCGTGGGAAAATGCACTTGAGGAGGACCAAATTGAGACACAACTGGTGCGGGATTCCATGGTGGATTGTGATATGCAGTAGACGAAGAAGACGTTTGAGCAGACGCCGGTGGATATTGTGATTGAGGGAAATCTGGGTAGATCGGCGGCTGCATCTTGTGCGGAAGTCTACCTATGGCAATCATATCTAGCTCTGCCCTCTGAGCTACCTCATACAACTCGGGGAAAGTGTTAATGCGGGCCAACTTGATGACCAAACTGATGTCCGAGTTAAAGGCTCTGAGGTAGTAGTGGGCAGCTTGTCCATCGGTGGGACGTAGCTCAATGGGCACTCTTTTCCAGGACCGCGCAAACCTCACATTGAAGTCTGATATCTCCTCTTGCGGATGTCGTTGAATGGTTTGAAATTGGTGCAGCAACGAGGACGGATCTGCGGATTCATTGAACCCTTTGACTAGCTGTCCGGCCAGTTGGGCCCATCCCGTAATAGTGCCGTTCGGCAAGGATCTGTACCAGTATAGGAGCTTCCCTCGCAGAGAGAGAGCCAACAACCGGGTCTTGACACTTTCATTTGTGATGGCATGCAGCGCAGCTAGAGCTAAGATATCCTGGATATGTTCATAGGCCGTCTTCCCAGTTCCATCATATGTGGGAAGGGCCTTTAAAGCAGCAGTTGGAACAACATCTTGCCCAGCTAGATTGAGGGGTCCAGTGGAGTCAACGGCTGGGAATAGCTCAGGAGCATTTGGCTGAGGATTTGCCATATTTGCGTCTTGATCGTCCTGATCAGGATCGTGGTAGTCATCAGTGCTTTCTGAAGTTGTATCTTCAGTTTCAGTTTCCTGCTCCAAAGCTTCGCCTTGATCAATCAGCCTCGGGTGCTCTCCTGCAGCGTTGATGTCAAGCTCATAAAACTCAGGCACCTCCTGTCCCGCGTTCCTAGCTCTCCATCTTGTATGCATGAAGGAGCTTTTGATATTGGACCAGTCTTCGAGACTCAGAGAGTATTCAGGTTCAGCAGAGTCGCCAGGTGTTCAGATTCGACAGCACTGAAGCGAACACCGATGCTTCAATACCGCTTATGGGGTGGGATATTTCGTGTCCCACCGGGCGTGCCAGAGAAACTGTTGGTTACGAATCTGCCACTTAGGAAAGGATTTTAATCTTTTGCGCCCTAGATTCGCCCAGCAGATTGAAAGGCCGGAAGGAAGGGATGCCTTCCGTGCCAATCTCCGGAGAAGGCCGGCTCCTATACTAATCTACTTGATGTTTTAGAGAAGGGAACTGGAAAGAGATTATAAAAATGCAGAAAGAAATGTAAATATCATGTGTTTTAGGTGGGGAAGAACAAGCAGCACAGTCACTAACTTATCACTAAACCAACAACAATCAAAACAATGTATGTAACAGAAACTATTATTGTGATTCTTTCCTATGTATCCTTCATTCAGTATTCCAGGTCTACTTAATTGCCAATGCTGCAATCCAGGATTCAGAATGACAGCAATCAGAAAAATAAATGACACGATGCAGAAATACTTGCAGAAGGCAGCATAAAAGAAAGAGACAAATAACAGAGCCAAGTATACTTTGAATTAGAAGCAAGTGTTCAGTTACAACAGCTTCTTAGCAATATGTTCCCCCCTTTTACAATGCAAGTTCATTGCTATTTATAGCAGAAATTTCCCCCCTTTTACAATCGGAGCACAGCTCCCCAAACCTGCAAAAGCTGCAGAAAGCTGCCAGATTTGATTCTTGTCGGCCTGTAGCATGGTCTTTCTGACTTCGTACAACTCCTGACAGATTCGGTGGTTGAAAAGGGGCGCTTTATGTTAATGCGGTAGGTGCAGTACAGTTTAGCCTTTGGGTTTGTCATTACTGCTCACCTACCCTGTCCTTGGAGTACAACTTCACCCTCCGTGAAATGTGCCCAAATCTCGAAACTTTGTCTGTTTTTATCTAGGGAGGTATTATCTGCTTAACAGTTTTAAAAACTGGAGGGAATCCCGGCTTTACTTTGCAAATTCCCGTCGGAGATTGCCGAAAATGGGCACCCCTTGCCTTAGAAATTAACTTGGGGCCCTTTTCCCACGGTCGCTGAGAAACGCGGAGATGTCGAGAATCGCTGAATAGCGACAGCGATCTCCGGAATTGAAGCTGGGAGCGACCCTGGGTGCATGCCGTGTAGCGCCCAAAAACTGAGCGCTTTTGAGAAATTTTGATGGGCGACGGCGATCGCGGGCCGGACCCTTGCCGCAAGTCGCTGAAAACTTGCAGCGCTGCTGAGAAAAGTGCACAACGACGGCGATCGCGGGCGCGGCAACACTTAGGTTTTTACTTTGTTCGCTTTGCTTTGTTTCCTTTCCGAGCATCGCCGAAAAACTGTGCGACGTCGGGCGTCGCCAGGCGGCGACAGCGATCATGGGCGGATAGTCCCTTCCCGCCGTCGCGCGCCCAAAAGGGCTGCGACGACGGGCGTCGCCGGACTGCGACGGCGATCGCGGTCGCGGCGACACTTAGAAAATTTTCCCTTTTTATGCTGTGCTCTCGGTCGCTGAAAAGAAGTGCGACGACGGGCGTCGCTGGGAAGCGACGGCGATCCCGGTCGTCGACACTTCAAACATTTTTTAACTTCGCCACGGATCGCTCAAACAGCCCGCGCCGCCGGGGATCACTCAACAGCGACGGCGATCGCGGGATGGCCATGCCTTAGAGATTTTCTGCGTCTTTCTTTCAAACTTTGCATCCAACTCTGAAAATCGCTCTGCTTAACCTGAAAAGACTGAAATTAAAACATAAAAAACTGGAGATTGCACCGGAGAAGGAGGGAGGCAACAGCCTGCTTAAAATTTTCAAAATTCGTCTACCCCTAGCAAAATGTGGCAACAGTAACATGAGACCCAAAGGCAGATACTTGAGCTGTGGCGAGTATTGGGCAAGTAGTCGCTGAGAAAATTTGTGAGTACTCTCCAAACAATCACAAAATAGAACCTAGCTTTAGCTCCTTTCTTGTGCGGGATGAAATAGGACAGTTGTCTCTATTTTCTTCACATACAGTGCTTTCAAGTTGTCTTAATTTCCTATGCTTGACTGCGTAGACAATGTTCTTAGTTTTATCTGAGAAGTTAGCTTTCTCAAACATACCTTGCACAGCCTTCACTATGATGTCGGTTGGCATATACAACTCCAATGCTCAGTCACAACAACCAAGTTCTTAGTTATATTTGAAAGACAGGTTTCTCAAGAATATCTTGCATGACCTTCTCATTGACGTCGTTTGGCTCGGATAAATTCCTTGTGTAAGATTCTTAAAGCCTAGACAATTTTCAGCAGACTCTGTAATGCGTTACACCTCTTATTCAAAACTATCAAACATTATGGCTTTCAAAGTATGATTGAAAAGGCAGAAGGATATTTTTCAGCCACTCCTAAAATAGGAATAGGAACCTGAAACATGAGATCTTTGGAATTTTATCCATTGGGATAGTTCCTTGCCACCTGGAATAAGGGTTAGATTGAAGCATTGAACTTTAAGGGAAGAGATACAAAACAGGTAATGGGAAGGCATTAGAGAGCACAGAATGTGTTTTGTTGCCGTGGCTAGCATCCAACTTAATGTGTGTCTCATTGTCCTAGGTACTTGGATCCAACAAGATCCAATGTTGGCACAATGCAAGATCACACAGTTACAAATGAAACAAAGTTGGAAATGGACATCTGGGTTCTTGAGTATGATTGTCGACATCATTGTTGCAAACATGCCACATATATAAGAGACATGTAACTGTTGACCGTTTTGTCACATTCCTTAAGGGGTAGAAAAGGGAAACAAATTTTTGTACAGTATTGTGTAAAGTTTTTGCTTTGTTGTTTTTATTTTGAAAAGTTGCAGCAATTTTGGCTTCCAATGCCACCCCTTTGTACATAAAGAAAGAACTTCGCTGGCAAACAAGCTAGAGAAAAGAGCTTCGCCAAAGGAAAATAGAAACAGCTTCGCACCCGAAGTATTTCCAGCACTACTTCGGGTAAAAGTTTTGCGAAGTAGTTTTCGCCGAAGCAAAACACAAGGCAAAGAGAATGAAACTACTTCGCACCCGAAGCGCTTCCAGCAGCTACTTCGGGCAAAAATGAGCGAAGCGGTGGGAGCTTCGCGCCCGAAGCATTTTCAATACTACTTCGGGTGGAATTTTTCGCGAAGCAATGTGCCGAAGAAGAATGCAAAAGAGAAGGAAAGGAAGCTACTTCGCATCCGAAGTATTTCCATCAGTCGCTTCGGCCAGGAAATCAGCGAACCATTTTTTACTTCGGCAAGAGTCATTGCGAAACATTTGCTTCGGCTAAGCTTGCACCCAAAGTGACGGAGGTCATAGAATGTGAAACATCTGCTTCGGCCGAAATCCTCCCGAACCACAGTTTTTAAGAGGATCGCCGCAAAGCTTTTCTCGAAGACATCAGCGAAGGAATTTAACCAGCGAAGCGGTAAAAAAGAAGGGACCCATTTTGCGAAGTAAATATGCTTCGGCGCTCCCCCGCCCCGAAGCAGTTTTGCGAAGCTCAATTTTGCGAAGTACATATCAAAGAGGAGTTTTTGCTTCGGCCGAGAACCATTGTAAAGCGAAGCGCTTCACAGGCACGTTTTCCAAGCCGGGTATTTTCCCGAGACAATCAAGTGCCTCATAAATGCGATTTTTCGTGCCCAGCAAGCCCGCTGCTCATTTTTGGCAATCAGAAACGAAGTATCAAGCCATGATGGAGAGCCCGACGAGCATGGCGGCCACTCGAGCACCGCACCCGAAGACCAAGGACGTCTAGACGGCTCATCAATGCACCTTTCCATGGTTGACCCGGTAGCAGTAGCTAATTTTGGTAATAGATTTGAAAGCTCGATCTCGAGAGCCTCGGGGAGCCGATTCTCAGGGCTCGAGGGCGTACTCTTCTTCGCTATGTAATTATGATTCAGAGGCCCGGGTCCTCTATAAAAACCCAGGTATTGTAATGGAAAAAGGGGGGGGAACTATCTGCTAGAAAGCTGCTGTAACTTGATGTCCTGCGATTAATACTAAGAGACTTTGAGCTCAATTCTTCTCTTTTATGCTGCCTTCTGTGCTTGATTCTTCTCTCTCTCTTTGTTTGTAGACTGAGATGCTGAACTCTGCGGCCGGTGTGCAATCAGGGACAGTGTCCTGAAACTCGTTCGGAAGGATACATAGGAGTTAGAAAAGTGTCTTATTGACTTTCTTTTATGCTGCCTGCCTTGCTTGATTCTTCCATCTCTCTTCGTTTGCAGACTGAGATGCTGAACTCTGCGTCCGGTGTGCGATCGGGGACAGTGTCCTGAAACTCGTTCGGGAGGATACATAGGGAGGTTGATATTACGTTTCTTTCGTTTTACTCTTAGTGTTCTTTGCTTCTATTCAGGTGTCAGTTAGTGATCGTGCTTCCTGTTCTCTCCCACCTCAAATCACCAATCTCTCTCCCTTACCCCTTTTTATTTATTTCTCTAACCCTTATCCCTTTTATCTCTTTCCTGCACTCTTATCTTCAAACACCCAAGTAGTTTAGCATAGGAGCCGGCCTTTCTCCGGAGATTGGCACGAGGGGCATCTCTTCCCTTCGGCCTTTCAATGTTGGTCCAGGTCTAGGGCGCATACATCCATTTATACTCAAAATCCTTACCTAGGCGGACCTGATGACCAACAGTAACATCCAATAGTCATTAGAGATAGACATATGACTGGGTAAAGATTGTCAAACTAATAATGTCTACCTCAGCCTGTCTGCTCTTGCTTTTATATATCTTTGTGGTTGTAAATGACTGTATCTTGCTCTTAATCCAAGATAATCCTGGGCCCACATAGCCCTTTTTTCATGTTGTCATCATCAACATAACCATGAAATTTCATTTTCAACTTTGTCCTCTCAAGGAACCAATGTTGGAAGCAATTAGACTTCAGTTGCTGGGGTAGGTTGGCTCTGTTGTAAGTGGAGACTGTATCATGATTGGAAACCTCAGTCTAGCCTGTTGTAGCGTTTGTCTCAGATGCATTGTTAGTTTTCTCTAGAGCAGTGTTTTGACCATATTGCTGTTCCAGGCTATAAATAGAGGTTTTTTTTCAATTGCAATTCAAATCCCTCAGCAGAAGCAAATTGAACCTATCATAATGGGAGATTACCAGGTCTGGAAGGGGTTCAACTCACTTAAGGACAGGAACAGGCCTTTGAATTTGGAAGCAATCTGGTTTACTCGGGAGGAGTAAATTTATTCAACTGCAATAGATGAGTGGGGCATAGAAGCAATCCAGGTTCCCCAGAGGCTTAGCTGATTTACAATCTCTCCTGCTATACTTTTCTCTATTGGTCCCAAAAGCCTCCCACTTCCTATGAGGATTTGATTGACTCGTCTGCAATAGTGGACCATCATACTTGTGATAGCCTGTGTGTTTTCTTGGCTTGAAAATATGGGTGATCGTGATAGCATCTAGAGTAGTTTTATGCGGGAGTCATCAGGTGCTCGGATAATAGATTTGAAACTTGTAGAAGGAGAAGAAAGATGGAAGATGAAGTGGGTTTTGAATCTGTGCCATTGTTGTGAATCTGTGATAAATGCCCTGCCTTATCACTAGATCACGACCCAATGGAATTTTTTCATCATTTTTTTGCTTGTAAAAATCTCTTTTAGGCATACATGGGGTTGCAATCATTATACTTTACAAAAGAAATTTTATGGAACTGTGTGTACCTTATAATTAATATTTACTTGTTAAATTATTTTTTATGTTATTTTATATCCTTGTTTTGTGTGTGTGTGTGTCTTGTAATCATATCAAGGGCCATCTTGTCAGTATTTGTTGGATTATTATGGGAGGTTAGTGCGAGCTATGAATTACTAGTTCCTGTCTCCAAATGGATGTTGTTAATGAGTTTCCAACTGACACCTAGCTATTACAGGGTTGATGATGGCCAAATCTAATGCTTGCCTTTTTTATCAAATCAAATTAAAATATATATCCTCCATATATATAAAATGCTTGCCCCTTTGTTAAGTAGCACACCAATTCTAGGTGTCAGTCGTTTGCACCATCATACTAAAAATGCATTGCACATTCTCATGTGTATGCAGTTATAAGGAAGGTGGACTGTAGTGGAACTGAATTGGGAGTGCTATTTTTTGTGTTTTATTGCCTTGCTTTGTTTCTTGTGCATCATGATTATCATATTCAATAATGCATGCTTTTCTGAACATTTTTAATATTCCAGTTGGAATTCAGTAGGGAATAGGAAAATTATCTTACAAAAGTCTCTTTCTTCTGAAATAGGTGCTGATAGTGATCATCATGTGGACATTAAACACACACATGGATTTGGAAAAGATCCTGAGAAAATGATTAAGGAGGTTAGGAATGCACTAAATGATGGTGAAGGATGTCGGGTACGTTTCACATCTCATAATGTGATAATCTATTATTGATATTTAGAAAGTTCTAGATAACAAGGTCTCACACTTCTTTGTAAGTTAGTTATGATCCTGATAGTCTGTTATTAATCCTTCTAGTTTTTTCTCCATACTTGTACCTGTTATGGTAAGAGAATTTGACCTTGGTAAAACTGACTTGCTTTTGTATGCAACAGGTTTTCGGTGTTCTGGATGTTCAGAGGGTTGCTGGAAATTTCCACATTTCAGTGCATGGTTTGAATATTATTGTTGCTCAGCAGGTCTCTATCATAAAGGAAAAAGCGTGTTGCCTTGTTTGTTGAGCATGTGATTTGTTGGTTGTCAAAATTTAATTATTTTGTTGGTTGCTACAAGTGTACAAAATCATTTTCCATGCCGACCTATAAATAAGTTGGAGCTGAAAGGCTTATAACAGACGTTAGTTTATTCCAATCATATTCGCATTTTCTCAAATTGATTGTGCTAATCTCTTAATTAAATGGAGAAAATTTAGATTGAAACTTGAGAAATCCAAAGTAGAGACTACCATTTGATATTTGTGTTTCAACTCACAAAGCAAATGCATGGTGTGCTGGAACTAATGTTTATTTGATGAACTTGATGTCTGAATGATGGTTTATTGTCAGAATTCACAATATTTTCTAGAAGCAAATAGAAGCAATAACATTCACTCAAAGCTTATACAGAAAGCAAAAAGAGACGAAAAAGAATTTGGGGGTGCCCGTAGGCACCATAAATAATTACTATCCATAGATTATATTGCACAACCCTTTGATGAAAAATGAGGAGTAGTGTGAGGGGGGTTTTTATAGCACTACCAAAACCCACATCATAAAGTTCAACCTAATCTGACATAACAAGTGGGCTTTAGGTTAATTACATATATTAAATGAGGTCTAACCATAAGAAGGTTAACTACGGCCCATTGGGCTTACATAATAAAATATTACAAAATGAAAATAGTAAATACATTGCACAATGAAATGCACTATGGCCTATCCAATAAATTGCATAATGTCGGCTCTTGGCCATAAATTGGATTACAAATTCAACATCCACCCATAATCTGAACTGAGGGGCCAAGGAGAGAAGACATTAGTAACAATAATATCTTCTCCCTCATAATGGATGCTCTAGTGGGCCTTTGCAGTTGAGGCAGATCCATCCAAATCTCCCTCATCATCTAAAAGACGTCCACCTTGCTTCAAGAACTTAGCTTCAATCTTCTGCAGCTTCAGTAAGCAATTCTTTGTTGGGTATTTGCAAGTGGTCTTTGATTTCTATGAAGACTTAGCTGTGCCTGTGGTCCCCGGGGCCTTAGCCTCCTTAGATTTGAATTCCTTTGCATGAGCCTGTATTTGAGGAGTTCCACCACCACAATTCCACATTGCAACCTGAAAGTGAACTAGAAGAGAAAAAGCTGATCAAGAGTAAGAGTCTTTTGGGATTCCAAGAATGTAGGAATCATATGAGCCATTAGGTTCAACATCTGAAAGGACGGGGAAAGATTAGCAAGGATAATCTTATTCTCGATCGTCTTTCTTTCAGCCTCCAAAAGATGCAATATCTGCCCTCAAAGCCTTAAATCTCGCAATATAGTCCTCAACGTTATCAAACTCAGCTAGCTTAATAGAAGAAAGCTTTAATTCCAAGCGACTTACTCAAGTAGTATTAAAGTTTCCAAAAAATTCATGCATTTTTGACCATACCTTGATAGGGTTACTCTCTTTTTTGATATGGAAAAGCAACTCTGGTCCAATTAGCAAGGAAAACAAACCTAGAGCTTATCCTGCCTTTTGGTGCCGAGCTTCATCATCAACAACAATTGCTTTATCCTCTTGAAAGATGCACCATCGGTCTTACTTCGTAGTGGGCTGATCATTTGAGTTGACCAAATATTGTAATTTTTCCCATTAATGTGAGTAACTAGGGCTTTGTGGTTCCTCTTGCACAATTCGATCCCTAACACAATAGCAGGTCCGTGAACTGATGCCATCAGCATGTAGAGCTCGAAAAATCATGCGATTTGAAAAAAAGGGGCTCAAAACGCTTCCATATGCAAAAGTTATGGCCTTCGGAAGATTTGCCCTAATGGACCCCAAAAAATAAAAAATTAAAGGCTCTAACCTTAGGGATGCAAGCCAATCTCGACCTGCCACTTGGCAAGCTCTGATTCACTGGAATGATCCAATCACTTTTTGCCACCTTAGCTCCTTTGATCTGCCTAGTTGTTGACACTTGCACAATTTTGATTGGTTGAGCATATATATATATATATCAAAAATATTGTTTTATGGGGCACTAAAAAGGTCCATGTTGGCCAAGGCTCGGTCTAATCTGAATAAGCCAGAAATTTCCTCAGTGGGGTTCGAACTGGAGCCCTTTCTTTGCTAAGAGCCTTGGAGTAACCAAGGCGCCAAGCCTACTGTTGAGGAAGGAAGCCCAAGACACGCAATTTACCTTTGATCTCCAAATCATGCTTAATGGAAAAGAATTAAGCTGGGACTTGACCCTACAACCTTGGGGTCTCGATCATGCTTCAATAGGCAATCTTGCTAGCAAACACAATCCCCAATTGTGATAGAACCATTGGTAATGTCGTAGCTACTGCTGTGTGGATTGTTTTTTGGGTGCAAAAGATCGTCACGAGGACTTAAACTTAGAGCATTTGCCCATCTATGCTTCTGCGGCTGTCTGATTGGCCATTGTGTCAAGATGCCGGTTGGAAACCTACAACCATCATAGACTATTTGCTCCCTGCCTCTTTTCTGTGCACAAAAAGCTGGGCCGCATGGGGAATTGAAACCCCAACCCTCCGAAGTGAAAGCTCCCACATGTTGTCACAGAGCTACTGCGCCTCCCCACTGATGCTGGTAGACCCAGCATGACCCTCCATGAAGGGCTTGCTGGAAGCACCCAACATAAATGGCGCAAGCTGTGAAGTATTTGCGAACGGTCACGCACCCAAGATGCTTTTGGCACTAGTTTTCAAATTTAAATTCAAATGTGCCCTTTCCCTCCATTTTGCTGTGTGCTTGAAAGGAGGAGATTGAACAACAGAATTGAATCTGATTTGAAGAACTAGATGGAAAATCGAAGGAACTCTGATCACAATGGAGTAAAAAACTGGTAAAAAAATTTAGAATTACCAGAAAGAGTGGAAGAGAAAAAAATCACCCTGTAGTTTGGAAGAAGGATCAGAGGCTTTAAAGGTACT
The DNA here is from genome assembly GCA_028583015.1 of Wollemia nobilis. NCBI lineage: Eukaryota > Viridiplantae > Streptophyta > Pinopsida > Araucariales > Araucariaceae > Wollemia > Wollemia nobilis. The sequence goes on along the minus strand of JAQPPZ010016892.1, from coordinate 1,878,484 downwards.
GCATGCGTGACCAAACAATGCTGCTCCACACCTACCATGATACCATGTCAAAATTCACAGTATTTTCCAGAAACAAATGGAAGCAGTAACATTCACTCAACTCTTGTACAGAAAGCAAAAAGGGACGAAGAAAACTTTAGAGGTGCTTGCAGACACCATAAATTATCACTATCCATAGATTATATTGCACAACACTCTGATGAGAAATGAGGAGTGTGAGGGGGGTATTTATAGCAATATCAAAACCCCTAATTATATTATAAAGTTTAGCCTAAGGTGACATGACAAGAGGGCTTTAGGTTAATTACAAATATTAAATGAGGTTTAACTATAACAAGGTTACCATTGGGCTTACATAATAAAATATTACAAAATAATAAATACATTGCACAATGAAATGCCCTTAGGCCTATCCAATACATCGCACAATGTCGGCTCTTGGCCATGAATCAGACTGCAAATTGAACAGTTATGAGGGGATCATGACTAAATATTTCTAACTAATCAATGATTTCTTATGTCCAGATTCCCCAATTTTTGCATGAGTGAAAGTGTCTGCTTTCATAGCGTTCCATGCACTATATATATATACATGTACTGGCTCGACATTCAGTGCTTTTTGAGGGGTTAAGAAAATTGGTGACATGCCCAAGAAGACATTCAGAGGGGTGACATGCTATTGATAATAGCAAGCGTGACCACATAAAAAAGAATTGCAAGGAAAAGTAGACAGACATGAAGTAGCAATCGGGTCACCTTGGGACTGACAAGAATTCTGTATATAGTACAAAGCATGATGAAGATGAAAAAGCATTGTACAGTAATTTAGGAATCTTATGCCACGAGTTGTAAGAACAACCTTTGTTTCACACAATAATCAACTAACCCTGATACACAGCAGCACACTGAAAAAGTAGATGTGACAAGCCATACGGTTAGTGTGGTGCCTTGTCAGCTTATGACTTAAAAAAAAAAATATATATATATATATATATATATATATATATATATATATATATATATATATATGCCCATGTCTAGTAAAGAGACATCAAGTATTTTGTTCCCGTGTTTGAATAGGAGGTTGAAGGTTTAAATCCGAAAGATGGTAGGGTTGTACATCATGCTCCGGTGACAAGAATCCAAACCAAGAGGAGTGTGGTTGTCCCATATGGCCTATGGCCTCATGGACGTTAAACTACTTTATCCCTATTCACCAACATCTAGGCTTGTCCACTTTCAACATGACATGGTGAGGTGCGATTTGTGGATGTGATTGTTGGTGCAATGTTGGCACTACGCATCAGGGTGTGTCATGCGGAAAGCAAGGTGGAAAACCCTTTTTGGAGACAACTTGAATGATAATCTTTGGAGGACATAATGTTTTTGTACAGAAGCATTTTTTTTTTTTCAAATGGCATGCTTTTTTGAGCTTTACAAATTGGTTCAGTCTATAAGGCCCTGTTTTAGTACCAAAAGGCTCAAATTTTTTAGGAGCCATGCTGTCTCTAATATTAGCATTGAGAATCTTCTGCCAAAGGACCAGGCTTATGTAAAAGCAGTTAAGAAGTGGGCAAAATTTCCTTAAAAAGAAATTAAAAAAGTCTGCTTCTGGATTTTGCTAAAAAAGAGGTCACTAATTTGTTAATCATCATGTTTGGATCCAAAACCTGGAAAAAATTACTAAAGGCTCTGGATGTGACACATAATTCATGGGGATTGACAAGATGATGAGTCCAATGTGGGATTTGCCATTACAAGGGATGTTGAATAATGCCTTTTCACCATGACTCTTTTTCAGATTAAGGGGGATGTTGGAATGTGTCTAATCTTCACTTGGCTGATATTTCGACATGTCTGACATTTCTATTATATTTTATCAAAGTCATGGGTCATTATCAGTTTGTATATTGATCCTTGTATCAGTTAACAGACCAATAGTATGTCAGATGTAATGTTATCTGGACTTGTGAAATTCATCATGCAGAGTCTAAGTACCTCCACTTAGAAACCATTGTAACCATCACGTTGTATCAAACTTTTGTATCTTAGCTAATTATTTTGGTGTCTAAGGGCACCAGTTCATATTGCATGTTCTCTTTTTGTCATTTTTATGTTATCTTCTTTTCAGTAAATCTAGGTGATGTGTTGATCCATTCGAAGCGAAATTATTTAGTTACTGCCAAAATTGATATACAAGCGCACCCTTTACATCTTGATTTCATCTTTTAGCTTGCCCTACCTTTGGATGTCTTGTGCAGTTTGGCCTTTGTACACATCACCTTATTTGGAATATTGTGGCCTCTAAGGCACCCAGTTTACATTCCTCTATTGTCTGATGGTGCAATAGTCATGGTGGTGTAGTGAAGCCTCATGCTGCTTTGGATGATGAACACTTCCATTGATCATGGCCCTCCCTATAAATAAGCTATGAATGTTTCTCCTACCCACCTACTTCAAGCAAAAAAAATATGATTTCAGTGACAAGGATATTAATCGGCAGTTCATTCAAAGGACATGGCTCCATTCTTTTTGGCTTATCAGCTCCAAGTTAACCTTCTAATGTACATGATGTTTTGAAATTATTGATAAACTTTTTGTTTACTGAATTTTTGTCACCTGGCAATTTCAAAAAATGAAAAGAAAAAACAAACATTCTAATATGGAATCAACTACATAGAACTTTTATTGTGATCTCATTGCTTACACAAATAGCAAAGTGATGTGAACTTTATGTTTGCACGCATTGCATACTTCAGGATTTCATGATAGTGCATTTAAGTTCAACTAGGCCAAGTATAACATAAACATGCCTGCAGATCTAGGCTATGTATCCAACCATATGACCCTTTACAAGGTTGCATAACAGCATACTCAAGTTTAATGTAACCATCTCACAGTATAAATTTTGAACTTTAATTGGCATACCAAGGAATTATGATAAAGTTGACCATAGTCTTACAATGGGTTATGTTAACATGTGACTTCATATTTCCTACCAGCATAACCATCTGTAGATGTTATTGTTAGCATAAAATTGGAAATATGAAATGACACCTTCAGGATAGGAAAATTAAGCTAAAGTAGAAAATTCAAAATAGCTATAGATGAAAATGAACCCAGATTATTGCCAAAGTTTCCTCACGGATCAGTTAAAATTTGTTTTGATTGCATTTTCAATCACTGTTACCTTGTCTATCCAGATCTTATTTCCCTTTTGTGGATTTTTTCTGTTGTATACCGCATCTTCATCCATAACTATGCTACTTTTTTATTTGTCCTGGTTGGTGTAGTACTGAAATGAAAAATGAGTCATTTCTAACTTACATATATAACTCTCTGCTAAGTGATGTGATCTAATAATTGTTTTTAATAAGATTCTAGGTATGCATTCAGTAGATGGGATATGCTTTGGCATTATCTGCGAGCATCCTCTTGGACCTTTGGTGTTCTTGACTGCATTTCAATGCGCAAAGCCTTATTTTTTTCATCTTTTATGAGGAGTTAAGCATCTTTGTCTAATCTACATTTTAATTATTTGGATGATTCTATGTAACTTTATTCAGATATTTGAGGATGCAACGCATGTAAATGTCAGTCATGTTATTCACGATCTTTCATTTGGACCAAAATACCCCGGAATACACAATCCACTAGATGATACTGTGCGCATTCTTCATGACATAAGTGGAACTTTCAAATACTATGTGAAGGTTAATCCTATACTCTTAACTTATTTTCTTTCATATAGCCCATTTCATAAAATACTATTGTTCCTACAAATTGAGGCAAGAAGGCATTTCAATTACATGAGCAAAGCATACAAAGAAAAACCTTGGTTATGTTATTAACTAGTTATTCATTGCTTTACAGTCATGTTTTGGCATGTAAACAGAACCACACTATTTATTTCATGTATAAAATTTATGATGCAACTTTTGGAATGTTCATTCGTACTTTGATATCTTTATACAGATTGTACCCACCGAATATAAGTATCTATCTCGAGATGTATTGCCAACCAATCAATTTTCTGTGACAGAGTACTTTGTTCCAATGAAGGAATCTGACCGAACTTGGCCAGGTTAGGTACTCATATAATATGATTCATCTGTTGCTGCGATGTTTGATAAGTTTGACTGATATGCATTTGGTGTCCTGCAGCTGTGTATTTTTTATACGATCTTTCTCCAATCACTGTAACTATCAGGGAGGAAAGGCGTAGTTTCACACACTTCATTACACGGCTATGTGCTGTGCTTGGGGGAACGTTTGCTTTAACAGGTTTGTAATGTGAAATAAGTTTCATGTTTATTGAAATTAATATGCATTTGTGGTGGTGCTAATTTTTTAGTCACTAATATGTGCAGTATGTATGCATAGAGAGCATTTATGCAAATTCTAACAGCGAAGATTCTATCCTGATAGGTGGTTCAATCCATAAATTTAAATTTCCTACAATACTTATTTCATTTTCTATGTCAACAGGAATGCTGGATCGGTGGATGTATCGTCTTATTGAAGCAGCAACAAAGCCTTCAAATTTGGCAATATTCTGAGATGTTTCTAATACACTTGGACTGATCAGATGCTTAGAGCTTGCCATTGTAGCTCTTGCCAGTTAAACCTGAATTTTTGGTTCATGGTTCTTTTCAAATAGGCATTTTGCTAGGAAATACATGCACCTTGTGCTTTTGTATAACCAATGTTTTTTCATTTATGTTTGTCAAATCACTGTTGCATTGTTTAAACAAGTTTATTCAGTTTTCCTTGTAAAATTGAATGCCACCTTATTGTCAAGTCCTTGTTTTATCTAGTCTCAACATGCAAAGGTTCTCAACCAATTTTGGAAAGAAAGTTTTTTTTCATTTGTGTTTGGAAGTTCTATCTCATTAGTATATTAAGGAGAGGAATTTTAACTCCTATTTCGCAGCTATTTCAGTCACTCATGCCCGTTGTCAGGCAGTACTTGTCTTTGGTTATAGAGTGCAGTGTGTGTGCTGTGTTTCAGTATGATCAATTAAAGTGTTTTCTTTTTCACTAACTGTGAACAGAATTTCATATTCATGTCCAGCATGATTAATTGCTCATGCAGCTTATGTTTAACTGAGTGCGGAAAGATCGTTGTATCATTTCAAGTCTAATAGAAATGTTTCATGTTTAATCAACGGAACAGCTGCCTACTTGCAAAGTTAAGTTTTTGTGAGGAGCTTGATAAAACTCCTGATGACCATTAGGTTAAAAGTTCAATGTTAACATAATTTCTAGGTTTGCAAGCATAATCATGCTCAGTAACAAGCTAGGAATTAACACCTTGTTAGCATGGTTCACTGACCTCCATCAGACCATGGTCTGTTGGTAAGCTGGAGCAATTTCTATGATTGCAACCTGGGTTTCAAGCCCTTGCGGGAACACTCTCCACATTAATGTGGCTGCAAATAGTAAGTAATAATGTGTTAAATATGAGTGCAGCCAACTGCGCATGTTACCACCTTTACTCAAACAAGAAAATCAAGAATGGTTGAAATGATGACTTGAAGTCCTTTTTTTAATGCCAGCAATGACCATACTTAAAAAAGAACTCGTGGTCTTTCTTGAAAAAGGGATTTTATGTTTCTCAATGAGCTTTTACTTGAAATTAGTTGCTCCCATGTTGTAGTTAAGAAGCTGTTGTTTCCTCTAAAATTTTCAGGGGAAAAAATATGGTGTATTTTAATCATTAAGAAATAATTACATCCATTAAATGGTGGGATATAGGGAAAGCCTTCCTAAAAAGAAAGGAGAGAAAGCACCAGGCTTTTTGCTACCCTTGGTAAAGAACCGATGTCCTTTGTTATCCATCTCACTTTTGTGCTTTGGCCAAAACTGTTAGTCTCCCCTAAATAGCTGCAACTTATGTAGGCTTGGTGGAGAGTTATTCTCCTGAAACACTGGCAATGCATCTTCCATGAGAAGAAAAGGTTAATGAGATGAAACATTTGCCACAGTTTTTTGTATGACTGTATTGCCTAAGAGTTCTCAAGGAGCTCTGTTTTTCAGAGGTGTGTAGAAGAAAAGAATATGGAAAATTCTGTCTGGGAACAAGACCAGATTCCTTGTTCAGTACCCCAAAGCTTGTTTAAACGCTCCAATTGGAATAGTGGTTGTATTTGGTCATGTGAATCTTTGGCCTCATGGTGGAAATGTTTTTACAGTCAAGCCATTTCCAATCCTTTCATTGGGGACCTAGTAATTTGAAAAAGTATTTGTCAGATAAGATTTTCCGAAGATCTTAGAAGGTTTGCTTTATTTTAGAAGGATTTACTTCTTAAGTCCGTTTAGTTCTGTCCATGAACCACCTTTGGTTGTCTTGACTGCGAAACCAAAAAAAGAGGACATTTTCTTGCTTGCAAAACTAGGTGAGTGTTGAAGATTTTCTTGAGAAATGCAGAAAGTCTAAATGGGGTGAGTGGAACGAATCTCAAGCATTCCATGGATCTTCAAATAGCCAATACAGAGAGGTGGCTATTGATTGGGATGCTTTCCAAACTCTCTTTACGGGAGTTAATCCAAACAACATGGATACCCAAGGGCTGCCAATTTAACACATTTGAAGGCATCTTTAACCCTTAATTATGGCAGTCTGAAGCAATTTGATAACAAAGTAAAATCTGCTACGGTGTCTCTCCCTGAACTAATCTCATAGTCTATTGGCTAGTCAAATCCCCTCATGCTATGATATCATGGATACCTAAACTCTTTTTTCTTGAAACCTTACAAACATCCCAAGAAACCAGGGTGAGGGCTTGATCTTCTCATCATTTTTTTGTTTATAATTACTATAATGTACAAAAAATTATTTGACACTGATTTTTCTTTTGAATGTATCTTTTTAGTTGCATAATTTGACATCCATATCCATATATTGCACATCCTTTGAAAGGAGATGACTTTCTTCCTGTGTGTTCAAGATTTCTTTTTGTTAAAATCAGAGCAAGCTAATGATTTGTCTTATGAAGCATGAATAAAAGGTAAACCACCATACAGATGGTGGATGTTTATTTGAAAAAGGCTTATCATTTCTCATTTGATGAGGATATGCTTATGTGCAAATACAGACAACATAAAAAGGAAAAATTATTTCCCCTCAGGGTGCTTGGATTAAAAGATTTTTTTCTTTTTAATGTTTGGAAGGCCTTAGTTTAATAGCAGCACAAGATTTCTTAAAATTTCTAGACATTATCTTTCAGGTGCTTGATTGGACTGTTCCTGCTTTTCAATATGGTTAAGATTGCAATTATTATTAAACAATTAACCAGATCCAACATCAACACGCGGAAACAAAACTCATAAGATATTGGAGTTCTCAAGGCCTTTACTTAAAAACTATAATTTAAAGCAGGCATGAATTTCATGTAGATACGTACTTTTTAAATTTTTGTTATCCTTGACCTTGGAAGCTATGTTGGAAGCAAACACTTGGAGAACATTTTGCCTAAATATAAATATTGTTTCTATTAGCTTACATCATAATAACAAGATAAATAATCTATATTAAAATGTTAATAATGTATTTCATACAAAATAAAATAATTATAAAAGGCTGTGAACATTGTTTTAGATAAGATATATGTGACTTATATTTAGGGCCACTTCATCAAAACACTACATTTGCTGTTAGGTTAAACAATATCCAATGTGCCTTTCTATCAAAAATACTCTTCATTATGTTTCCTCGATCAATTCCTCCATATATTTTTCAGTGAAATCTCCCTACGTTAGTTGCCTTTTAACATGTAAATTTAGTAAGACAGAAAATCAATACCATGATTAATTGTATCATCCACTACCTTTTTTCTTGCTTTATAGATATGATGAAATTTTTAAATAATGTATTTAATCCATGATTGATGAACATAAAAAATATTGTTATTGTTGATCTATTTCCGGCATCTATTTTTCTTGGCAACGTTAGTAAAATTTTTAGTGTTCCGTGCAATTGAAATATATCTCCATACTTTTTCAATTGCTATATGGATCCTTACAAGAAGTGGCATTGCCTTTGCATGCTTGGTTGAAGTTCAATATGGTTCTTAATAGACAAGGATCATTTCCTTTTTATTATTCTGAAAAAACCACGTTTTCCATATTTTCTTAGATTCCTTGTGAAGCACCATCAATATTAATTTTGATGAACTTGACTTCTAGCCTTTTTCATTTTACCATTGTTTGACAAGAACTGGGTAGAAGATAATTCAATGGTGATAGGGAGGACTGCATCTTTCCCATGGGTGAAAGAATATGGAAAAGTTCCTAGTACACTTTTGATTAAGATCCTATTATCCCATAATGTAAATGAGAGCTTATGCTAAGTTCTTTGATAATTGTCAATGATCTTCTTCAAGATCCATAAAATACTATTGTTTGAGGACTTTGCCAATTTATTATCCTTTGGATAATAATATGATGAAGTCCCTACAATAAGAGTATAAGACCTGCAAAAATTCAAAATTATTGCAAAAAGGAAATAAGTGATATTATCAGATACCACTTTACTTGTACTTCAAACCTTGGCGTTAATTGTCGCCCAAAGAAATCAATAACGGTAGAAGTTTTACAATCTTTGGTTGGGATAGCCTCAATACATGTAAAATAATGTCATACTGAGAATGTATGCATGAGTTGATTGAAACAAGGATTGTTCATAGTCCATCGCCTAAATGGGGCATCAATAACTATTGGGTTCAGCAGTAAATATGGGTGTTTGTTAAATGTTGACCAACGCTATGCTGTCTTGAGGGATACGATAGGCTGTATTCTTAGTTATCAAGTTCGAGTTCATATTCGAATTCAACACTCTTGAAGTTCGAAAGAAATTCGTCATTTTTATAAATTCGGAATAAAATTCGAGATAAAATTTGATATATTATAAATGTGTGCATATATGAACTTGAGTGTATGCACATAACATGTTTTATATCGAGTGTATGCACATAACATGTTTTTTGATCGATATAAAACCAACATTTTCCAATTGCCGAACACTAACTGAAAATAAAAATAACAATAATAAACTCTGAGAATTGGGTGCTCATCTACTTTACTAAACTAAACCATTCAAAATAATAAAACTGAATATGTATGTCTGCAATTTTGGTGCCCAAGCATTGAATGGACTGACTTTTTTTTTATACTTTGCATTGTATAGATTACTTAACTTACACAATTTTTAATAGTCTTAAATTTCATAATTTTTATTTTTTTATATATAATTCCTATTCTCATGTTCCTATTTTTAATGGTCTTAAATTTTATAATTTCTTTTTATATATAATTCGTATTCTTATATTCTTAAAAACTTCTTAAAAACCTTCCAAAAAAATTTATACAATTTTTAATAATTTTAAAATCATATATATTTTTTATATATAAAATTCATATTCTTAAAAAAAAAAAATTCCACTCAATTTTTTTCGATGCCAATGCGGAATTTAGGGTTTCCATCTTTTTCCATCGTAAAAATACATTAACACTGTATTTCTCAGGACCAGAAAAATTCTTAACGACATTTTTTTCTCCGTTCGTTTCCACTCATTCTTTCTCCATGCGGATGCTGAATTTAGGGTTTTCACTCAAATACTTTTCCATGTGAATGTGAATTTTATGTGGATGTCGAATTTATTCGTTAGGATTTTAAATTCGACGAATTTCGAACTTCATATTAAAAAATCGACGAATTTGATAACTAAGGTTGTATTATGAACAAAATGTCCACCATAAGCTTCATGATGGACTTTGTATAATTGAGTGGATTTGTTTAGAATTCAGACATTCATTAGAACTTCGACAAAACTCTTCTTGTATAGCATTCCATTAAAAAGAGCAAATTTGGCAGCATTCCTTGTCAACATTCCTCTTTCCTAGAGGTCTAAATTAGTTGGACAAATTATATACCATATGACTATACCATCTATCTACACCTTAAGTCTATAAAACTAGTTGAGTACTATCCATTTTGATAGGAATAAGTTCATAGTCTAGGGACATCAACCGACACAATCCTTTCCCACAAACCAGCTTGGTAGGATTTATTTCAAATTCAAATTCCTACACTTTTTCCAGCCAAGCACATTTTTTATTTCTAGGTTTAGTCTTAGACAAGATGATCTTAACTATGACATCGAGAACAAATACAACTACCTTGGAAATAGAGACATAAAACTAGAAGGATTTCACTATTACAAGAGCATGTTATTCAATCTAGATATAATTCTTGTGATTCTTTAGCCCATGATTGACAAAGGCTACAAGATGATCTAGATTATCATCATTTTTTTGTAACAATGTCCTAGCAATAGTGAGTTCTTAGGCATAGGAAAACAAAACCAAACTAGAAGGATTTCACTATTACAAGAGCATGTTATTCAATCTAGATATAATTCTTGTGATTCTTTAGCCCATGATTGACAAAGGCTACAAGCTGATCTAGATTATCATCATTTTTTTGTAACAATGTCCTAGCAATAGTGAGTTCTTAGGCATAGGAAAACAAAACCAAATCCTTACCATACCTTGGAAAGACCAAGATAGGAGTAGACCCAATTGCCTCCTTTATCTTGATAAATGCTTATTTAGCTTTTTAATCCCACATGAAAGAGAGACTTTTTTCATCATACAACTAAGGGGATGAACAATTTCAACAAAATTAGAGATAAACCTTCTAAGGAAATTAACTTTAGCAAATAAAGATTTCATACAGAGTAAGTTGACTCTTATGCACTTTGGATCAATTTTTGTTCCTTGCTTAGAAACAATGTGACCTAATATGTTATCTTCTAGCATCACAAATATGGATTTCTTGGGATTGAGAGATCCCAAGTAGTCTACATCTTTTGCCACGTTTATGACGTGCTTAATGTGGTCTTCTCTCTTCTTTATAAAAATTGTTAAATCATCAAAGTATATTATATTGAACTTATTCTTTCCATCTTTGAATGTGTAATCCATTGCTCTCTGAAATGTTGGCCTTTCGTTCATCAACACAAAAGACATCCTTTTATAAGCAAATGTATCCCATGGTGTTACAAATGCTATCTTATGAATATCTTCTATAGCCACTTCAACTTTGTTGTAAGCTTAGAAGTCCATCAAGCATAGACATAATTTGGACTCCATTAATTATGTGAAGTAGTAGATCCATCATTAGTAGGGGATAATTATCTTTGATTGAAGCCTAATTTAGAATGCCTTACAGGAAAGACAATTCTTATTTTGGGCAATTTGTCCACTTCTTTCTTAATTATATCTCCATCTGAAGGATTAAATCTTCATTGATTTTGCTAAAGGGTTTCACATCTTTATTCGAAGGGATGCCATAACACAACTCTTTCAATTTATGTCTTTAAATTATCATAAGACCAAGCAAGACATCCTCAAATTCCTTAAATAATAACATGAATTTCTCTTTATATTTTGGAGTATAACACTTCGAAATGTTCCAAATTCTCTTCATTGCCAATATTAACTTGCTTGTACTCCTTTCAAACAAATTTTATATTTGAAACTTTCTTCTTGAGATATTGCTCATGATGGTCAAAAATTTCCTCAAGAGATATTGGCTCCTTTGAATTTTTATTGATTTTTAGTTGTAAAATGGAACCCTCGATCTCCTTGGATACATACAAAAAACTATGAGGGCTAACTTCCTTCATTATTCTCTTAAGAGTTTTAGAAAAGTTCAAGTTGTTTCTCATTATTGAACATATGCTAGGAATTCACATTATTTAGCACTTGAGACTTGTATATTATCTCCATGGAATATTATAAAATATGCAAGTTTGTATTTGGTAGAAAAATAGGCATTGAAACAACAAAGGTATCGATCATCCTATTATTTTCTCTTGGTGTGGCTTATAAGTCAAAAGAGTCAAATTATTCCATTTCATTAGCAACAAATTTTTATAGCACTTGAGGCTATTGTTTTTAGTTTGGAATTATCTCTTTACTTATTTGATAACCAAGTTTGCATCACCAAACATCAATAGGTTGTTAATATTTAACTATTTTGCAACTTTAAGCCCAAACAAAAGGGCTTTGTGTTTCATTGTATTGTTTGTAAAGACAAATTTCAAATGGAACACTTACGGGCACATCTCACTTATAGGGGATTCAAGAATCATGCCTACTTTGATTCTCACTTTACTCGTAGTGGCATCAAAATACATGAGCCAGGTTTCATTCACCAAGACATCATTTTATTCCTCTTTCTCTTTTAATCATTTTTTATACTCCTCGATAAGCTCAAAATTTATGTCCCAAGCCTAGAGTCTTCAAAAAGGTTATCATTTTCATAATTGGATCGATTCACAATGTGCTTTCTCCACTTAGGTTCTTTATTAAGCCTTTCAATTCTATGTTGAACCAAAATTACAATATAAGACTAGGCCAAGTTGACATGTCTCTCAATGTCCTTTGAAAATTGTCTGCTCAGTAACATGTCCCAACTGTCAGGCATGTCAACTGCTATAATATTCATCAGGATCCTCTTTGCAAGGAATCTTGTAAGTTGGACTACAAGGTCTTTGATTTATCCTGAAGTTTTTATTTGTTGTGAATCTAATTGGAAGCACTTTTAATCTGTGTTACAAAAAGAACCCTAAGCACACTGACAATTTTGATACGAATGATGTTTCTATCACTATTGCATCCAATTAAGAGTGAGACATGAAAAGGTGGTGATTTATCTACATGAAGGGTTGGATTATGTATGTTCACCACTTTGTTACTCTCTTTCACAAGCTTCTTTTCCTTTCCTTTTTTAATAAAATTGAGCAAATTTTGCCTCTGCCATGGGCACTTTTGCAACACTTCAAAGAATGGCATGTGGGTATGTATTTTTGTCAGATCATTGAAATAATTGTATTTTGGAGTTTACTCTAATGTGGCACCACCTTTAACTTCTTCAAAATCATCTTGAGGGGTTGTGCTTGTTGCTTTGGAATAACTACCCTTGCTTATTTGGTTTTATTTAACCTTTGACCTGGTTTGAATAGACAATTTTTGTGGCTAGGTAGGTTTGAAGTATTCCTCATTGTCTTAAGGATTAATTACCTTAGGTATTGAGAATGATACACAATTGGATGTTTCATCCTGATTAGGTTGACTATTTGAAGTCTCTTGTTCTGATGTCCCCTCTCGTAACTATTCAAAATCCATAAGTCCTAACTCAACCACTTCTTGGTAATATGTAGAACTTGAATGATCATGTTCTCTAGTTTGATATAATTCACAATATTGGAATGAGGGGTAGGAGCCTAGGAGCGTTTCTTTGAGATGCTTGAGGCCTTGGTATGAACCGATAACCTTTTCTCTATTGGTATTGAGGTCTTGTAGGCCTCTATATTTTCAATTGTGATTTCATTACCAAGATTTTATAAATTTATGATTGAAGGCTCTTCTTTTGTTGGGACTTCAATAGTTTTTGCTTTCCCCTTTTCCTTCTTTTTCCATCTTCTAGACTGATACATGTGATCTTTTGCTAGGATAACATGTGTTTTTGCTTTTTATGTTTTGCACTTCTTTCAAAATAAAAGAAATTTTTAGATTCAAAGAGTTTAGAAAGAAATAGAGAGCAAGATGTTGGTGATGTTTTACTCTATCGAGATTTTGATTTCATCATTTTAAGAACTTTTCAATGAATTCTCTTATCAAATACTTATCATCTTTCTTAGTAACTAAAAATTGATGCAATAAATCTTTATAATCAAATAAATAAGGAAAGTGAGCTAGGAATTAGATTTGTAGGTTGTACCAATTGGAGATACAAATTTCTTCTAAACCTTGAAACTAGGTAGTTGTATCATTTGTCAAAGTTTCAACAAACATTCTTACCCTAACATCCTCATGCTCAACAATCAATATTGAACAAACAACTATAAAACCCTTCAAGTGATATTCTAAATTCTTAGTGCTATTACCAATTTTTTTAGAAGTTTCCTATAGCCTTTTGGTATCTCATTGACATGTTATATCCTAAAAGGACCAATATGATTTTCCCATGCTTGAAAATGAGATTGAGGCCTTTGTTGCAATTGTTGATATTGTTGTTGGGTAGCCATGATAACATAAAAATGTGGGGCTTAAAAAGAAAAGTAATTAATATCTAGAGAAGTATCTTGAAGCTGAAGGAATTGGAAATCAAAAGAGTCACTCAAGTTTTGAAGTAACGATACCATGAATTTTGGACTATCGGTGTCCGGACTAATTGTTATAGGGTCAATGGAATTTAAATTGAAAATTTACAATACAATTTCTTCAAAGAATGGGTTAGTTTCACCACAAGCCCTTTGAGATGTAGTGAAGGATCTATATGAAGCCAACTTGTATAAATAAATTTGAGGGTCTTGACTTATGAGGTTAGATTGAATTGCCTATCAATATCTTGGGCTTTGTCTTCTTCCTTATCAATGATTGCAACAAATTATGTGTAGGGAACTAGAATATTCAAATGACTATCCCAAAGAGCATTATGTAGATCACTAGAAATATCAAACTCTATTTACAAAATATTGAGACTAGGTAAACAACATTAAGTGGGATTGATTTTGTAATCTTTGTGCCCCACTATGAATGCTAAAATCTATTGGTCTAAAATTGGGTTATTTAGACATCAAATTGAACTTTAGAAAAATGTGACAAAATAAAGAAGTTCTTCATAGGTTTATAGAAGGGTGGGTCCTTAGAAAATTTATTTTTTTGTTTTTATATATTTAAAGAAATAAAGTGAAATAAATATGCACACAATATAGAAATGAATAGATTAAATTTTAGTGATTTATCATTTAACCTTAAGGATTCACAAAAAAACATTCAAATTAAAACTAATTAAAATTAAATATCATTCATTACACATCCAATATAGAAATGAAGTCCTCTCAACCATAACAACAAATATAAAATAAAACTAACACCAATATCATATAAATGTCTTAGACAATTTGAAGATGATTGTATTAAGGCCTTTAATGACAATACATGAAGATATGTTTCTTAAAATATCATTTAAAAAAGTTGGGACCCGAATCCTTTGTTCTTTTGATTCATTGTTTAAATAGAAATTTATTGGTTATGAAGGATAACCAACCACAACTACTTCATAGCTTGTTTCTTCTAACAAATTAGCTATTGAGACTAACTAAGTACAAAGTCTCTTAATAAAATTTACTTTGGGACTACAAAGTCTACAAGACAAATATAACGATTTATCAAATTTTATTGTGAAGGGAAGATTGGTAGGCCACAAGCCCGCTAAGAAGTGGGTCCATTAACTTCATTCTCTTTGGAATCCTTCTACTAAAATTTTGACTAAATATTGAATTGTACATTGATGAAATCTAGATTTACTTTATCCACACTAGGCACTCTTGTGTCAATCATATCCTTTTTGTCTTTGACTTGATCGTTACATGCATTCATAATGTTTGTCAACTTCAAGAGTTAGCTCTTGATTGGAAAGACTCCTACAAACTTACCAAAAATTTATTCATTATAGCCATCAAATCCCAAGAAGACACCCTTCTAATTTTTATCAACTTCTTCAACCATAGCCTCCTTTGCATTCTTTAATATTTGCTCCTTTTGCAAATTACTTCTAATGATAACACCCTTAAAATGACTACATTTTCTTGGTTTAGTCAAGAAATTTTCAATCAATTTGATATAGTCCAACAACTTGCTCCAATGTTTTATTCCTTATCTTGACTTGATTTTTCACAGCAAAGGATTACCTTAGTGGGTTTGACGGGAAGCACCATTGGCTTAATTATATCTCCAAATGCCTAAATATAAGAACAAATTGTATATTGCATATACCAATCAGGATAATGGTGTATTTATTTCATTACCTCCTCTGACAATCTAATATCGTTATTTGCTAAAGGATCTTAGAACTATGTCTAAAGAAATTTTCATGGATGAAAGCTTCCTATTTTATCTATTTTTTGCATAGAAGAGTGGGTAGCATTGGGGTATCAGAAGTCCTTTGTTAATTTTCTTGTTTATCCCCAAGTTGATTCCATTAAGAATAAGCTTTAAAAGAATGTATACTATATATAAAGTCATATATAATGAAGACATTGGAGAGTTGACAAATCAACTCTTGGCAAATCACATGAGCCCAATCAATGGACCTCTTATTTTAAAAATTATCATTAAAAATCCAAGTTTTAATGGGGTTCCTTCTCACCACCAATTCTATTGAACAAAACAATTGCATCACTAATTTATTTCTTGAAATATGATTTGTGTGCTTTAATAATTGTGTGAAAATTTATCTTTTTTGCAACTCAACCAATTGTTCCCTATGAACTTTACAAACAATTCTTGATTGTCTTCCCATGTAAAAGTTGCTTTTGTCTTGGTGGTAACCATTGTATTTTCTATTAATTCATCAAGCTTAAACACAAATTTGACCATAAATGACTTGATTGAAGCAAGTACCTTTCCTTTTGCTATGACCAAGTTCCTTGTCAACAATTCCAAGTGCATTGCATAGAGTGACACCAAATTTGAACCTATAAAAGTTTCTTTAAACATGGATGTTATGAAAATTTTGAATATCTTAACTTATAGTATTTTTTCAATGATATGTCCTCTAATACCTCATAGTCGTCCAGGGTCAATTCTAATTGTGATTTTTAATAATTCTAAAGCCATTTTATTGTTTTATGGGAGCTTTATATTTGAATTTAATATTTTTTTGACAACGATGGAATGTTGATGGTGACTAATGAATTTGTTAGTTATCTTGGATTACCTAAAAAATAAAGAAATATACATAGATAGTGGACACTTGGATATTTTTTGTTTTGGTGGACATCATGCAAATATGAAAAGACAATACAACAAAATTTCACAAGATACGAGGATACATTGGATACCAATCAAAAGGGTATTATGACAATATTGAATGCATATTTTATCATGTAAGTCTACAAGTTTTCCTCACAAAAGGATTGTCCTGATTTGAAGTGAAGAAAAAGTGATGCAATCAAAATTGGTAGGGAAGTCACATTTTAAGGACAAGTTACAATTTTTAATAAGTATTTTTGCAATATAAAGTCCATAAGAGTTCTCTATGAAGTGCTTAGGCAAGTTTTGATATGTAAAAAAAATTGTGTGGGAGAATTGATTGAAGAATACATGACCAAAGACAACTTATCAATTTGAAGGAGCCATTTCCATAAATTAATCCCCAAATATGGTTTTTGCATGACACAGATAAAATTTTACTGCATATTAAAAAGAATTTAGGGTGAGGAACTTGAAATGATATTTAACAAGGGTTTGACCTGAACATGTAATACATTTGTAAAGGGTTCTCTAGATGTGGAAGCAAGTGGAATGCAAGCAAGGGTTAAATGACCAAAATGGATAAACAACTCAACATAGTTATTTTTGTAGAACACTCAAGTGATATTTTTATTTCAATATGGCACTAGGGCATTCCTAAAGTTCTTTATGAAAAATACTAATAGAAGAGTATTGATGTGAACATGCAAACAAAAGACTTCTTCAATATGTGACATGAGCTCTATGTAACAAAGATAAATGCAAAGGTTATTAAATCAAAAGAAAAAATACATACAACAAATAGGAGGAAATGGCTAGTAAGGGGATGGACATCTTTATCAAGGAAGACAGTTGATATTCAAGGGAACATGTCAAGGATTACTTGATAAAACTGAAAGAAAATCCCCCTATGTGACTTGGAGGAAGAGTAACAATTAAAAAAGACACTGGTAAAAACTATTTATAGGAAGGTAAGAAAAGAATGAATTTATTATATGCACATGAGAAAAGGATAGGTAATTGGGCATATTAATGATGAAAAAATAAATTTTTGGAGAACATGCTATCATTTTTGGGTAATACTTTGTGGAGTTGCATAAATATAGGGGTACCAAGGTCACTAACACATAAGAGAAAGGTATGCAAATTTGGATTGATGTTTGTATAAGACATCCACATAAATAGATGTTTGTGAGAGGTAGAAAAAAATAGACTTTGATGTAGAGAATGAGTCCCTATTGGAGAGAAGTATGGGATTCTCTCCATGAATATATACTGTGTTACATTTTGTGAGCTTTTGTACTATAGTGTGAAGCTTGCATAAGCATGTTAGGTTGCACTTGCATTTCAAGAGCTGTCCTAATCCCTTATTTTACCTTCATTGTACATTGGAGAGAAGGACCAACAAGGTTATGATGGTAAGGGAAATACAAAGATATATTCTATATTAAAACTATTGAAATGTAATATTCTTTGGATAAAGATTTTTATAAGCTTTTCAATTATGAAGAAAGACTAAATGTTTGTAAAAAAAAATATTATGAGTATATTTGTGATTTGACCAAGGGATGAAAAACTAAATGTTATTAGATTCTTGTATAAAGTGTTTGAAAATATTTTATTATGTAAAAATAGAAGAATGTGCTAGAATTTAATTTATGGGTTAAATTTCTTTAGAGAATATCTCAATTCTTTCATTAATGGTATAAAGGAAATGTTGAAATTAGTATTATGACATTTAAATACTTGATTTTTTATCAATGTAGTATGATGATTTAAATTAGTATTTTATTTCCTTTAAGAAAGATGCATATGTACTCTAAAATGATATGTTTAGTGGTTAGAAGGTTTTTTTTAGGGTATGATCTAGGACCATATTTGAAAACCTTGATGCCAAGATGAACTCCAATCCTAGGAAGAGTTACGAGGAGGCAATACCCAGGTATTATGAATGATACACCTTAAACGGTGAGGCTTGGATGTACCCAAATATGTGAGGCTTTTTGGGAAGTCCTAAGCTTTGAGGCTTAGACTTATTCCTAGTAATGAGGTCTATGAATCATTCACAAGATAATATAGTGATGACACATTGAATGGTGAAGATAAGATAAATATGCTTGTTATCAGTGAGTGGTAGTAGCCTTTGTTAGCTTGTAAAGGTGTGGTAACTAAGCACTAAGGCATTACATCATAATAATCCCACATAGATGGACTTATGTAGGATTAGAGAAAAGGTGTTCCCTTTTTAAGTGTTATGGGCCTTAAAGGATAAATTCCTATATCACGGTCAATTTGTCCTATACAGGTGAGTGTATACAAAAAATGGGGGGACCACTAATGACATCCTTTCTAAGCGATGAGGTTTAGAAAGGTGAAACCTAGAAGTACATGATGTTGACCACTTCTATCCACTTGAGTGTCATTTGTAGTTATGCCTTTTGATATCAAAAATATTGGGACATCTTTTGTGAATTCTCCTTGATAAAATATAATCTCTCCCTTGGGTCAAATTGGTGGGTGTTACAACTAGCAATAATTACATATAGTGTTAACCCAAGTTGACATAACTTGGATTAAAGGTTAAATTACATTTACAAGGTTAACCACATTGATGGTTTAACTAATCATGCAAGGGTTAATATGTTAAGATTACCTATACACTTACATTGCACATGTCTATAGGCTTACATTACAACTATTAGCCTTGGTCAATAAGGACATATTATTGATATTCCAATATTTTATGTGCTCTTTGTGTAAGAAGGATGTAGAAACATCATATCATTTAATTATTCATTGCTCCGTTGCTTACATTGTTTTGGGCCACATTTTCTAAAAAATGAGAATATGCTGGGTAGCTCCATAAACATTGAAAATGTTAATGAAATATTGAATTAATTGTTTCAAAGCTAAAGCATTAAACATTCTATGGAGAATTGATCTTGCAATATTTTGTTGCAACTTATGGCTTGAAAGGAATAAATATTTTTAAAATTAAATCTTAGAATCATGTTCAAGATTGAAATTGTATTATTACCTCTTTGACATAATGTTTGTAGGCATAATGCTCGTCATGGAAAGTCTCAAATGTGGAAAAATAGGTGCTATATTTTTGGTTATAATATTTGAATATATGTGCAAGGATCATCATAATGAAGTTAACACAAAATATCTATGACAATATATGATAAAATAGGAAAGTCTAGAAGTTGGGTTCATTAATATTAATTTTGATGTTGCTTTTAAAGAAAATTTGAGAAAAGCTAGAGGTGGTATTTTTCTAAATTATGAAGACAATATTTTTCTCACTTAATTAGAATCATATGAAACTTCAACTAAAAATTATTTAGAGGATATGACACTTCTTATGGGGATCAAAATTATAGATAAATAATACAACTATATTTCAATCAAGAGATTCATAAATTATTATTAATTCTATTAATAAAAATAAAAAAAGTAGCATTATTTTTTATGTTCATCTATTGTTAGAGGTAGTATCTTTGAAATGACAACATATGTGTAAAGAAGTAGGGAACATATGTGTAGAGAAGAAGTAGGGTTGAGAATAGTTTAGCTAATCACAGAGTTGATCTTTGTGTTGGCAAAACAATTGGGTTATAAAAAATTTAGCCAATCATAGAGTTGATTTGTGTGTCGGCAAAATTCAATTTTTAGAATGGAAATGGCATCAAAATGTTGATTATGATCAAATGGTTTCAAATCTTGCCAGAATACTACATGCATAATTGCAAAGTTGTTATAATATCATTATGTGGGTATGATGTAATATGGATGGGGCATGTTTCATTCCCATATAATCTATTAAAAATAAAAATTTGATTATAGAGCAGAGGATTTTGAAAAAGATGAAGAACCTATTTGATAGAAAGAGTAATTGAAGAACACAAGCTTATATTGAGAGGGGGGGTGAACAGTATAAGACCAACTATTACTTTTTTTTCCCAAATAATATTATCAATGGTAATATCAATAACATTAATCAAAGCAATGCATAAATCATCACACACAATAAATACACCAATTTAACATGGTTCACCCAATGTGGGTTACTCCACGGAGAAAATATTTCGACTAAATTTTCTCAACAAATATTCTTGGAAATAAATTTTCTATTACAATATTTATGGACCTCTATCCAAAGGAGACATCAATTCCCTATGCTCTAATTTGTGGATCTCTCTCCATAGGAGAAATCTTTCCCCTTTTCTTTGGTTTGTGGAACTTGATCCAGGAGACCTCTATCTCCTCAATTGGTTCGTGGATCTCTCTCCATAGAAGAACTCTATCTTCCCAACTGGTTCACGGATCACACTCCATAGGAGAACTCTTTTAACTTACTCTAGTTTGTGGATCTCTATCTATAGGAGAACTCTTTCTCCTCTGCTCTGGCTGATGATATTCTAGAAGACTTCTGCCACCACTACTCTAGCTTGTGGATCTCTATCCATATAAGATCTCTATCCTCACTATCATGGCTAATGGATCTCTATCCACTGGAGACTCATGTCCTCTGCTCTATCACCTCCAAAGCTTACTCTCAACTCTATCTCAGATCTACACCAAAATCTGTTCCAAGTGTAGTACACATATTATCTAACTCTATCTCAGGTATAGCACAAATCTGCTCATAAATATGTACCAAAATCTATCCTCAAGCCTTAATACAAAACTTGATACAATCACAAATCAACTTTGCTTATATTTACCCCAAGCCTTAACACAAATATTGAATAAATCAATCAATCAACTCTGCTCTCAAGTCTTCATAAAGACTTGCTTCAAATATGCCTTTAAGTCCTCTCAAGAACTTGCTTAATCTACTCTCAAGTCTTCACCAAGACTTACCTCAAATCTGCATTCAATTCCTCTCAAGAACTTTCTCAATCTACTCTCAAGTCTTCACCAAGAATTACCTCAAATCTACCTTCAAGCCCTCTCAAGAACTTGCTCAATATCCTCTCAAGTCTTCACCAAGACTTGCCCAAATCTACCTTCAATTCCTCTCAAGAAATTTCTCAGTATGCTCTCAAATCTTCGCCAAGACTTGCCCAAATCTACCTTCAATTCTTCACTAAGACTTGCCTCAAATCTGTCTTCAAGTCCTCTCAAGAACTTTCTTAATCTTCTCTAAAGTATTCACCAATACTTACCTCAAATCTACCTTCAAGTCTTCACCAAGACTTGCTCAAATCTACCTTCAAGTCTTCACCAAGACTTGCTCAAATTCTATCTTAATACATACTCAAAACAACTCACAAAATATGCTCAATCAATCTCAAATATTGCACACAATGCTATCAATTGCTTTGTCTAATATTCAAGGTAATTCCTTTAACTTGAAATAGTTTAGACATATTTTATCTAGAATTCGTTTAACCTCTGGAACATATAGAGAATTATGTACTCTATCAAAACTCAATATGTTCTACTCAATCATTAAGTTTGTCGCTTTCACAAAATCTGATTTCTAATTTTTGCACATTCACTTTCAATATCACTCAAATCCAATGCTCAAGTATTTCACTCAATCATTCAACCAATAAAACACAACTTGTTCACTAACCCTAAACAAGTGTTTCAAACTTCTTCAAACAAAGAGCACAATGTGGGTCTCAAACCCTAACTCAAATAATCCTCAATCTCTATCTCAAATATTCTCTAAGCATTAAACAATGAAGCATATAAGAATTCACTCAAATATTTCCAACAATGCTTATCAAACAATCATTTTCGCTCCACCTTATATTATACAACATTCATTTCAACATTTCAAACAAAAAATGATGTGCCCATACCTCTTTGCTTTGATGGAGATATGTCTTCAAAACCTGTTTTACTCACAACCAATTCCTTTTGTTTCACTTCCAAGGTTAGATAACAATGGTCTATCTCAAAATCTCCACAAGAATATTTACCTCAACAAATATTTCACCATACAAGAAATATAATAAAATGTCAAGTCACAAGTACACCTTATCACTCCATTTTCAAAATAATATTCAACATACATCAAAAACAAAGTTCCTTGTTTACAACTTATAATCTCCTTCTCTTTCAAAATAATATTCAACACATATCAAAATAAAGTCCCCTTGTTTACACATTATAATCTCCTTCTCTTTCAAAATAATATTCAACACATCAAAATAAAGTCCCTTTGTTTACACCTTATAATATCCAATGCTTTATTTATTTCCTAAGCACCCAAAGTAAAATATTTAATTAACACACCTTATGACTCCCTAAACAATTTCACTTATTTTATTTTCACGATTTTGGCCTCAAAGTCAAATCATGTATTCCAAGACCATAGAAGCACATTAAAAAGCATACCTTTACTATTCTACCTACGAAAAATATTGCACAAGTCTCAACGACCAGTGCCCAAGCTTGAAACCGTGACCTAAGCCACCACAATGCCCTACCCCAAGGCTAGGCTACTGCTTGGGCTATACGCCCGGACACAAACAAATGTCCACGATTTCGTATTTGAAATCACCTTCGTTGAAAACAAAAAGGTGTTTTTTCCCTTTTGGAAAATAACTCTATGGGATTTGAAACGGAAACATTCCCTTCGCAAGCGCCTTAGCTATGTTCTTCCTACCACCTGTGCTACCCAACGCTATGGGATATATCTTTTGCTCCAGGTGAATTTAAATGCAACTTTGCCTCCCTTTCCTTTAAGACTCACAAACGTCTTCTCCCTTTTCAAATTTAGAGCGCATGCATTATCTCTTCCACATTGGCATTTGAAAAATGATAAACCTTTGGAACTGAAAATATTTTCCTTTAAATACTCTTTCCTTTGGTTTAAAAAATGCCGGTCCTCTCTTGCTTTTGAATTCGAATTTTATTTGAAACTTTGGCGCCAAAAAATTAATCTTAAATTAAAATTTTAACTTTTGTTAAAATATTTTAATTTAAATAAATTAAAAGAAACCTTTGTAACTTTTTATAAAAAATCTCAATAAACCTTGTCTAGGATATATCTTTTTTTAATGTTTTTTTGGACCCAATTATTATAATATTGAAAAATATTATAATAATATTTGTCTTTCCTTTTAAATCATGGCCTCTTCTTTCCGACCAATTTGCTTACTTTTGGGATGAACTTTGCCTTGATCAATTTCAACCATATCAACCATAGAAGAATATTCCTGCTATACAAAGTGCTCTATGAAATCAACCTTTTAACATCAAACCTTTTAACATCAATGACAACACAACTTACTCAAAATTTTCAACAATATCCCCCTTTGTCATTGATGGCAACCCTTTTCCTTAATCATTCCTTTTTCCTTTTTCCAACTCTACTCCCCCTGGGAAATTGCTCCCCCTAACTGAATGCTCTCCCCCTAACTCAAATCTCTCTCCCTTTGATATCAATGGCAAAGGGAATCCTTTGGGGCTAAAGATAAGACTCTTATCTCAACCCCCTCCCAACCTCGTCTCTTTTAGGTGAATAATTTTAGGGTGGGAGTAAAATTACTCCCAACATACAATGCTCTTTTCCTTTGTCAACCTACTTTCTCAACATACCCTTTTGGTTTCTTTGAGTATCCTTGTTCTTGCTTGTCTCTAGAAGCTCTAGAAATTTTGTTCTGCACCACTTGGCCATATGTCCAACATCATTGCACTTATAAAACTTAATTTTGTGGTTCCTAGAAGGTGCAAATGTCTTCAAGTTCCTCCTGGTGAAGCCATATGTATTTTTGTCATGAACCCTATAGTGAATTGCTTTATGACCAAATAAATTACAAGAGTAGCAATACCATTGAAAAAAATGTCCATATTTGAATTTCATATTAGTAATACCATATTCCTTCTTTTCATGAGTCCTGCAATGCATAACCCTATGACCAAACCTGTTACATGGGAAACAATATCCTTTGAAGAAATATTTCCTTGGACCCATTGGTATCTTAGTCCTTTCTTCCCTATTATGTTCCCTGTTCCTTATTTGTGCATTGTTTCATTTCTTGGTGAAACTTCTATTCACATAAGTCTCACTTTCTCCTTTACTCTCTTCTTCTGAAGCTTCTCCCTCTTTGCATATTGAGCTTGATCCTTCTTCTTGTTTCTCTTGTATTTCTTCAAAACCAAGTCCTGTTTTGTTAGATGAAAGTCTTTGTGCATTGATAATTTTATCCACAGTCTTTGAACTTTTCCAAAACCTATGTAGCTTGTCCTTAGATTCTTCAATTTCCTTCCTTAGAAATACTACATCTTGTTCTAATATCTTACATTCTAAGACTTTTTTTTATAACTTTTATTTAAATCTCCTTGTCTTAGCTATTGATTTTGTCAGATCTTGTATAAGCTTTCCTTTCTCTTCATATCATTCTTGAAATTTAGCCTTGAATCTTGAGTTCTACTTTATGACATTTTTCAAATTTTTTAGAGCAGAAATAAGTTCAACTTCTAAATCTACTACTTCCTCTTCATTTTTTGATTCTTTCTCTACTTATTTATCTTCAAGAGCATCTTCATATATTTCAGATTTATCTTCAATAGGATCACTTCCTTCATCTTCTATTACCAAGAAGAGAATTTCTTCTTCTTCACTATCTGAGGATCTTTCATCACTATCACTTGAAACATTTCCTGTCTTGTCTGCATAAAAACTCTTCTTATGCCTCTGAAAAAACTTCATACCTATTTTAATTTTCATACTTGAATTTTCTTGCTTTCTTTCTCTTATGATCTTGTTTTGCTTCATTACTACTACTTCCAACGTCTTGACAGTTAGATGCATAGTGACCATATTTACCACAATTGAAACACTTAACTATTTTAGTACCTTTGTGCTTTCTTGAGTCCTTGTTCCTTCTACCATAGTTTGCTTCTTCATCACTAGATGACTCATCACTTGAATATGGCTTCTTATATTTTGTATTCTTTGCTACTTTAAAGGCTGCCTCTTTCTTGGGGATAGGATCCTTTCCTATTCTCATCTCATAAGCTATGAGAGTTCCATGTAACTCATCCATAGTCAAAGTTTCAATATCTCTTGTTTCTTCTATGGCTGAAACCTTTTCACTATACCTCATAGGGAGTGACCTTAAAAACTTTTGACAATCATATGATTCCTCCCCAAGTCCTCGCATATAGTTAACAACCTCATCCAAATAAA